>OY728156.1:1056704360-1058040778 GCA_963277665.1 Viscum album
GTGTTCTTAATCAAAGCCCACCATTGATCCACTTCTCAATATAGAAGATAAACCGCTAGAGTCACCTTCTCTATATCAGAATAGTGAAGAACATAAAAGATCTTCTCCATGGAGGTGACCCACTGTTCCGCAACTACTGGATCGGAAGATCCACCAAACGTCGGTGGTCGTTGCCGCAGAAAACATTCGATTTCCAGTAGCTCCCTCTTTGGTGAAGGTGGGTATTCCCCATTATTATTGTTCCTATTCATAACCTGAGATAATTGGAAAATAATTTCCATGATGTTTTGAACTCCACCTCCCAAATCATTGGGGATGTTGTTTGGGAAATCATTGCATTGGCCCTCGCAAGAGTTGTTAGCCTCATTTCTCTTGGTTCCCACCATTTTCTAAAATATAAAAGGTTAGAACAAAACATAAGTAAAAAAGACATGAATAACTTATTAGTTTAAACAATTATACCAAAAACATAACATATGGGATCACTAGGTAAATATTATTGTGTTCATTTTTGTACTTAGTCTCATGCTAGAGGTTTTATTTAGGGTTCACTAATCTTAATTCCCAAATTAACTAAACCTTTTCTCTAATACCAACTATAAGGACCCAGCCTTTTCTTTCATTACTATTACATCATTTCAATGATAAAATACATAATAGTATTACACAAATAGGATCCAAAGGATTAGTGTCTTGGGAAAACTAGGAAAACACATAACATATACAACATCAACCATAAACATTTATTTAATTTGTTCTTCACTAGCTTCTTAGTGGCACTTGTTCTCTCCTTTGTACATGTAGCCACCTGAGGAAATACATCAAAATGGGTGAGATAGAATCCTTGTAAGAGGATAGATAAGATCAATATAGCATGGGGTGAGCACAATCATGACATAGGAAAATGATCATGAACATGAGTGGAGTATAAAAAAAGACTTGAAATGTGGCAATGCATAAAAATGAAACATCATGTCTTAGTGGTCAAATACCAAACATACATGTGAACCAAGATATCATATTGTTCATACATCACATCAAATTTACTCATGAGATTCATTACTTTACACAATGCATTTGAGCACTATATAATTCCGTGCGCACCCGTCATTGTTAAACATTCATATTGCGCTATATAATTTTGGGCACACCCGTCACATCATAACATTGTCATTTATCATGCATGCCACAATGAACATATTACATAAATAAACATAACTAAAACATTAAAAGTAATGGGTTTCATATCATAATAACACATTCATATACTTTGTATTCCCAAAATAAAGAGGGAACAACATACTTGATATAAGAATCATCAACCTTGAATGAGAGGTAAAATTGGAGTTCTTAAGAGAAGAGTTATTTCAGAAAACATTTGGATTGACATAAACTTCAGTATAAAACATGATTATTGTAGAAAAGGAAAGAAAAAGATGAAAAAATGATCTTTATGGAGTGATCATATCAAAAATGGAGTGAAAGAGGTAGAACCCGAAGGATGAAAGTTGGGTTCGAGAATTTCCCCTTACCTTGTACCCGAATGATTCCTTCTCTTTAATATATTGTATAATGACATTATATTAATTAATTAGAAATTCCAGAACCTTTTATATAATAATAGGGTTCATTATGGTTTCCATATGTCATATTATGTTCCTTTGGATTACTTATAGAGTTTGAAAACATTGTTCAGGGATGTTCGTTTTTATGGTTTTCTTGAGTGGTTCACTTGTATTCTTAAATTGATGTTAGGGTAGATCATGGGTAAACATCCAGAACTAATATTACATGTTATTAATTATAATATATGATATTTAATGATTTCATAATGAATTATATTATATCCATGTGGACGAATCTTTAGAAAATAATTTAATGATTGTTTTTTGGGTTAATTTGAGCGGTTTTTGGATCACAACGAAACTGTTTTAACTTTTCACATATTAATATGGAAATAGGTTATTTACCGAACCTAAAATAGTACATAATACCTATAAAATATTATCATTCATCCATAAAATGGTTTCGTGACCATATCTGAAGGTACAAATGGAAGAAGAGAGCATGACGTTTTTGATGGTGATAAATTAACTCATCATGAAAAGCGTTCTCTTTAATAAAATAAAAGGAAGATGGAAAAAGGGTGGGGTGATATAATAGACACATAGAATCATAAATTTACAGTATATGTATTATAATGGAGGTAAAGAACAAGTTGGATGAATATAGGTGGGGATATATCAAGAAAGGAACATGAACTTGAAAGGAAATTAAAGGAGAAGAGGGAGAGAAATTACCTCTAGAATCTTCCTCTCGAGATCCTCCTTAACGAAGCTAGTCTTGGTCTTTTTTTTGATACCAGAAGCTTTTGGACGTGGGGAGGGGCTAGAGAAGTAGTTTGGGTAGAGTTTAGAGACGGCTTGGATCTTGATAGGTGTGAGGGAAAGAGGGAGTGAAGGGTGGCTTTTATAGTGGATGGGATAGGGGTTTCCTTAATATAAAAATGATTAGATTATTAATTTAACCTAAGACAAGAAATAATGAGTCTTGAATGACCAAGAACAGTAAGATTATAATTTAATCCCGAACCAAGTGGGATTACATCAGCCGAACGTCACACATGACCCAATAATCACCTTATTTAGCTTATTTTGTAAATTACGGTATTTCACTATTCATGAAAAATTCAAGTATCTCAAAAAAATACCAAAAATTTACCCCAACCATTTTTTGACATGTAGAATCAAAAACTGAATTCCATTTTTCATAAATAACTTTTTAAATAATAATAATTTAATATTTAATTAAAATGATAATTTACCTAAAAAACAGTTTTTATGATTAAAACAGGTTTTATAGTTCTTTCCAAAATTATGTAGGGTCTTATAAAATTATCTAAAAAATATTATAAATTTATTCAATAAATTATTAATACATTTCAAGGAAATAAATATTCTTTTAAATTAATAAAATAATTATAATTAATTATTTATAACTTATAAAATACCTAAAACGTTTACTAAGGTCAAATTATCACCTTTTAAGATGTCTAAATTTTATTTTAATATTCATAGGTAATGTTACTCATATTTACTATTCATAAGGGTCATATTACTATTCACAAAGGTAGGTTACTATTCACAAGGTTAGGTTACTATTCACCAAAAATTATTTTTGTTTCATTAGACTCCAAAAACCATATTGAACAAAATCGTGTATGTCAGATTTTCAAAATTCCAAACATAGGGGTGGAAAAATTTTGCTTAAAGGTCACTTATCACTTTGTAGTTCATTATTTTGTGTTTTTATGACATAAATATAAGAAGGGAACATTCCATTGAAAAAATTTGGGTCGTTACATTGTAATCACAATGAAAACTTTTGAAACACACATGCAATCAATGTTTTCATGCACTGAGTTGGAAATCAGATGTCAGGGTCCTAGTATATCGATACTTCGGCCGCCACACCAACACTAGACTCCCTGGACTGATAACCACACTCAATACCCATAACACAATTTCTTCACATAGAAGAAATATCAGAGTCCTGAGTTCTGCGGTAGAACCACACTCCTCTAATACCAATCTGTCACAACCCGTCCCCGGGACCCATGTCGTGACTACCCAAAGCCCGCCTTCCATAGGCCAGGGGCTGGTGACTAGCACCAAAGGTGAAAATCCAGATATAAGGGAAGACATTTACTTTATGTATGAATATAAACACCACAGATTATGCAAGCAGAAGTAAACACTAAATAAACAATGTATAAAACTAAGTGCTATAATGTAAATGGCCAAGTATACAAACCCAACTGAAAGTAAAGTACAACTGAAAAGAGAGTACAACAGTAGAAAAGTAACGTAGAAACACTGAGCCATCATCTGGTAATCTCACCAGAAGGGTGGTTACAGATAGTCTCCTCCTCTCCCCAACTCCAGTCGTCAACTCCATTTACGTCTCGTCCAGTGATCCACCTCCAGGTACCGTCCAGCTCTAAGAGCTCCTACATCGGTCAGCGTTGTCCGTCATCTTCATCCAACAAAACATAGTGTGAGCATATCCTGTGTAGGGGTGAGTATATGCTACTCAGTAGGGACCCTGATACCCCAAAGGTATCCCAGAATCCACGAAGGATAAACTACAACGGAATGATATAATCACAAAGTAACAACCAACTTTACATAGGTATATGCCCATATATATACCTAAGTCATCAATTCCAGTTTGGCTCCAACAACCGAGCCCATGTTTGATCTAGTCCACACATGAAAGTTCAATCCAATCCACATAGGATAACACAACCCAATCCACATAGGATAGCAACACAATCATATCGAAGATGATGATTGAAAGTCAAGACTCAACTCACACAGTTATACTATTCATGAAGAGAGGTGGAGATGATTAGATGTTTCCTCTGAATCATCTCCTCTGCCGATCCCAAAAAGGATCCTAGTAATGAAGTCATCACTGATGAATCCATGGAGGATCAAAGTATAGTAGTCATCGTTGTCTAACCCACGAAGGATCCCAGTACGGTATTCATCCTCGTCGAACCCACAGTGGATCCCAGTACGGTAGTCATACACGTCGAACCCATAGAGGATCCCAGTACGGTAGTCGTCCTCATCGAACCCACGGAGGATCCCAGTATGGTATTCGTCCTAGTTGAACCCACGGAGGATCCCAGTACTGTAGTCGTCGTTGTAAAACCCATGGAGGATCCCAGTACGGTAGTCATCCTCGTCGAACCCACGTAGGATCCTAGTACGGAAGTCATCTTCGTCGCAGCCAGCTCTAGGGTTTCCGCACACATCAAGATCGATTCCGGGAGGGTACGCTACATGATCTAATGGGTTAGATATATCAAATGACATGAAGTTCCATAGTGGATGTATTCCAATGTTCCGTCTCATCGAAAGGAACACAATGCGACAGAAGGCGTGTCAATCGGGCGCCCGATCTGAGAGTTATTCGCTTTTTCGTCCCCAGGGCCCTGTTTTTTATGCTAAAACCAACCCAGCCATACTCCAACTGCATCTAAACCTTTATCAGAGTAATCCAAAATAACCATCTCACTAAGAGGAATCCCAAAAAGTCAATGTCATGTCAATCGGACGTCCGGAGCCCATGTTTTTTGTGTTTCTGTTTCGAGGGCCCGGTTGGTTTCATGTTCGAACCAACCCGGCCATAGACAATGTTCTACAAAACCCTGAATATAATATACCAAAATGACGGTCTTGATCCAAGGATCGCTACGCGACTGAAAGAGCGTCGTTCGGAGTTCTTTAGCCCATGTTATGTGCATTTGAACGGATCTGTCGGGAAATAGGGGGTTTGGGCCCGGTCCGACCCTGCCCAATACCCCCTAGGTCGGCCTGAACTGGGTCAACTCGACCCAAGACCGGGTCCGGCCCGGTTGGGCGCGGCCCGGCCCGACTGGCGCAGCCTGGCCCGGCTTGCGCCGCCTGGCCCGACGCGGGGGTCCGGCCGAGCGCGGGCCATCCGGCCCTGTGCAGGCGCCCACACGCTGGGCGGTCGTGGAAGGGGGAGGGGGAGCCCCCTTGTTTTCCAGAAATGGCAGACCCCTGTGGGGTCCGCCCTAGCTGGCCACTAGGGGTTACAACCCCCGGCCTTCCAAAACTCGGCCAGCCGTTTTGGCCGGCCGGTGAGCCACAGCGGGACCCCTTACGGGTCCCGCCTCCCTTGAATGTCGGCGGCTGGATACCTGGCCGCCCCCTTACAAAACATTCATGGCCAAAGGACGCAGATTCCTCCTCTCTGGCGCGGCGCAATGGTGTCGTGGCCCTCTGCCGCGACCCGTTCTAGGTCGCTGGTTCCTTCGGCTTCACCGACACGGTGCGACGGTGGCACGCTCCTTCACTACACCCCGCTCCGGCAACGGTTTCCTCATTCCCGCACATTGTCGTTGCGTCACACTGCCTCTATTCTAATACATGAAGAAATTCAACAACAAAAAGGGGAGGAGGTTTGTTCGTTTTCGTGCGGTCTGACCTCCTCCTGTTATTTTGATAACAGGCGGCTGATAATTTAACGAAAAATGGAAAAATATTCTTGAATTGGAAGATCAACCCCTGCCTCAACAACGATGTGAAAAGTCAGTGTCACGGTTGACGAAGTCGGCGTACGTCCAAGGTGGATGGTGTCTCACACCGGCTGTGGAGAGGAGAATAATGACATGTCGATCACTCCTTGCCACGATGGCATTCTTCATCGTGGTCTTGACGTTCATCGCATTCTCCAATGAAGAAGATGAGTTCTATCTCCTCTAATTCCTCACACAACCAACCAAACCAAAATAAAATAAAACTCTTCTTATTTTATTACCCAACCCATGCATTTCCAAAATTCAAAAGTTGAATTAACTTAAAGTAATTAATCTTGAGCTTATCAAAATTAAATGAAGTAATGTTGGCAACATTAATGTGAGGGAGTGTCACATAATTAATGTGGGGGTTTTGGACATGTTAGGGAATTTTAAGGGATGGGGATCGATGGGTCACACCACACAAAATCCTATCAAGAGGATTTAGGTTCAAGTGGTTTCCACCCAACTCCCACACATGGGGTTAAGCCACATGGATGTGAAATAAAGTCGTACACAACATTATTTCACTTAACACTTAATCCATTTTTAACAACTCTTCCCGAGCAAACACAACTCTAGTGAAGGTCTTCTTAAGAAATTATCGGCGCTGCGGTTTCATCGATGCCCTCAGATTTCAATTCCGAGCACAGGTTTAAATGTTAGAAAAACCAGCTCATTCGTTCACTGATCGTACCCGAGTTATGCTTCAGAAATTGATTCTGGGCACACCGGGCCACGGAATTAGGTGTCGTCAGAAACTGCGGACTCATAAAATTCCAAATAAATTAAGAAATTTTTTTTATGAAATTTATAGTTCTTTACAGAAGTAAATATGTTATTGAGTAAAAATGGTGAAATCATTACATTCCATTAATATAAATCCTCCCCTTTCATAATTTGTGGATTGACCTTCCCAGAGAACCCCATAATTCTCCTTCCAGTGTAATTTGATGTCATTATTTTCACAGATTATCTTTCCCAATATAAAGCCAACCTAAATTGATGTGAGCAGGAAATCACTATCCATGTAGAGAATCGGCCCTCGAATTTGTACAAGTACAATGAGGAAGGTGAATCTTCTTTAGATCTAGCATCTCAATCATGAATACTACTTACCTATGAGCAATCATATCTGAATCATAAGATTTAGTCCAAGGAGATAACCATCCTTGAAGACATTTTTGTTGTGAGTTAATTCGAAGAAGTGTTTCCTAAGGAATTTATTTTTCTTCCTCCTAGAAGAGTTATTGAATTATCAATTGATCTTAAACCTTGAGAATTTCCAACATACAAGACTTCATATTGAATGGCTATTGGGTATCATGAGGAGATGATGAAACTACTACAGGAGAATATGAAAAAATGGTTTATACGCCCACGTGCATCACCATGGGGTGTGCTAGTCCTCTTCATCAAGAAAAAGAATGGGGAAATGTGCCTTTTCATATATTATCAAGAGCTTACCAAAATCACGATAATGAACATGTATCTTCTCCCACTAATTGATGACATGCTCGATCACCTACATCAGGAACAATACTTCCCCAATATAGATTTGCGGTTAGGATATTATGAGGTATGGGTTAATTAGGGAGATATAATCAAGACAGACTTTTCGTAAAAGATACAAGCACTAACAATTCTTAGTAATACCTTTCAAACTCACCAATTATCCAACAATCTTCATGGACATCATTAATTTAGTGTTTACAGATTACCTCGACAAATTTTTGTTAGTCTTTATAGAAGAAATTATAATATATTCTAAAACAAATTAGGATCATTTGGAGCTTCTAAAAACTTTACTTGAGACCTTTCAAAAGGAGAATCACTATGAAATGTACAAAAAGTGTGAGTTCTGGTTGAAGGAGGTCTCATTCGTGGGTCATACCATGACAAGAAATTGGATATCTATGGATCCCTCCATGACTGCTAAAATATAGGGATGGTTGAGGCCATCATTGGTAACAAATATCCATAGCTTTTTGCGGCTTTATATAGATTATCAATTATTTGTGTGAAATTTCTCACGATTGTCCAACACCCTTACCATGCTAACTCGGAAGAGATTAATGTTTTCATTGAGTGATGAATGCAATGAAAGCATCAAAGATTTGAAAAGGAGGTTTATCGTTACTCCTTTGATCACTTTACCCACAAGTGAGGATCATTTTATGGTATTCAATGATGCTTCGAAGAAGGGACATGGTTGTGTGTTGATGCAAAATGACAATGTCATTGCCTATTCATCAAGGAAATTGAATTTTCATGAGATGAATTATACAACACATGATTAAAAATTGGATGTGGTGATCTTCACTTTAAAAATTTGGGAACATTATCTCTTTAGGGAGAAGTGTGAAATATATACGGACCACAAAATCCTCATGTATATATTCATGTAGAAAGAGTTGAACAAGCGCCGGTGAAGATGGTTAGAGATGATCAAAGACTATGACTGCTCAATCCATTACCACCATGATAAAGCCAACAAGGTGGAAGATTCTCTATGTAGAAAAGACCCAACGATTCTATCATTGATGAGAATTGTTAAGGATCAAATCTTCATAGATTTGATTAATACTGACAAAGGAATCCTAATGAAGGGAACATCATCAATCCTTTCACAAAATGATTTATCGACCATCTATTTTGGAATGTTTAAAGGATACTAAAAATGATTATTTGGGAATTTAGAAGAAAGTGGAAGCTATCAGAAAAGGTAAATCCTTGTATTTCAATGTTAACAAAGTATGAATTTTGTGATTTGGTAAAATACTATGTGTTCTATCATGTCTCGAGATGATAAATGAACTTTTGGATTATGCACATAGTTCAAATTTCTATGTTAACCCTGGAAACAAAAAAATGTATCGAGATCTCTGAGATCATTATTGGATGGAAAATATGAAGAAGGAAATTGTTGAGTATACATCGATGTGCCTGGTGTGTCAGAAAGTGAATGTAGAGTGGAAAATGTCTATGGGGGTGATGCAATTATTTCCTATACTAGCATGGAATTCGGAGAACAACACCATGAACTTTTTCACCAGAATTATTAAGACATCCAAAGGAAACAAATGCAACGTAGGTTGTTGTAGATCATTTTAAAACAACTGCACACATAATTAAAATTCAGGATGATTTCTAATTGGATCAACAAGAATGGATATATAATAGCGAAGTGGTAAGGCTGCATTGAGTACCACAATCTATATTATCTGATCGATATCCAAGATTTACCTCTATATTTTGGAAGAGTCTTCAACATTCTGTAGATACTAAACTGAACTTTTGTACAACCTATCATCCTCAAATAGATATCCAATCTGAGAAAACTATTTAGACACTAGAATATTTTTTAATATCATGTTTAATGGAATTTAAGGGACGATGGGATCAATATCTTCCTCTGGTTGAATTGTCATTTAATAACAGTTTCCACTCGAGCATCAGAATGGAACCTTATGAAGCCTAGTATGGGAAGAGGTGCAGAACACCAGCATGTTGGGATGATGTTAGTGAGCATAAGATTCTAGAATAAAATGGTCTATGAAATTGTATAGAAGGTGAAAACCATTCAGCAACATATCAAGGCATCCCAGAGTCGACAGAAGAGTTATGTAGATTACCGTCGATGAGACATTGGGTTTAATGATGGAGACATTGTATTTCTATGCATATCATCATGAAATAAGGTCATGAAGTTTGGAATGATGGGGATGTTAATTCCTAGGTACATCATCCCCTTTAAGATTATTGATCATGTTAGGGATGTGGCCTATTTACAAGCACTTCAAACCACTATGGTCAAAGTACATGATATCATTCATATATCCCTCTTAAGGAAGTACATACCAGATCCTTCACATGTACTCGCTTCATTGGTAGTACAGATATAGAATGATATATCTTACGAGGAGAAACCCATGAAGATCAAGATCATAGAGGAAAAGTTATATGAAATAATACAATGCCCCTCGTCATGGTGTTGTCGTGAAACAACAAGTTTGAAGAAGCGTCGTGGGGATCACAGGAAGTGATGAAGAAGAGTTACCCACATCAATTTTAGTAGGGGATAAGTAAATTTTGAGGGAGAAATTTCTTAAGTGGGGAATATTGTAATGACACAAAAATACATTAATGAAAATTCCTCTTAGTCAATATAAATGCCATTTAATTGTTATGAAAAACGTAAGCACTTATTTGGTTATATGTTTTTGGATTTCAAAATACCATTAAGAATTGTTACCATTTCTAATATATCTGTTGAAAAATGATTGCATGATTAGTATAAATATAGGTCTTTGAAAAATCAAATATACTCAGACAAAGGAAGTGATGTCCTTATCCAGTATACTTTCCATATTTGAAGCCCATTTATCGGAGCTTAAAAATGAGGTGATGTCATTGGGCTTCGCATGACCAAGACCAAGCAGATATTGAATACATTATTCTTGAGAGGAACCTCTAATTAGAGAAGTGTAATTAGATAGAGATTACCACTACGGTAATGTTATCCAATCCAACCCGAAGAGCATGTCACCATCGCATACCTTACCCTATGATCTTATACAGGTGTTTTAAGGGGTTATGTAACAATACCCTAATACTACAATTATGTAAATTATTCTTTTATATAGAATATATATTGTTTTTATTATTTTTAGTTTGTAAATAGTTTCTGTAACACCACATGATTTCATAGTATGTTATTTTTTTAAAAGAATTCAATATCTTGCACTACACACAACACCGAGAGCAAGCGCACCACACAATTACAAAACTAGCCGTTCAAAAGTGGTTATGAATAGTATTAACTGAATTTTAAACATTATATAATCCATATAATTTTAGAATCCATATTATGAGTTTCTTATACATAATGTAAGAACAAATACATTTTTTTAAAATAAAAGTAATATTTTTGAAAAAATGTAATTTTATCGCCTTTTAGTGGAGAAGCCTTTTTAATTCCAATATTTGAAACTTTTATATATTCAATTTGACAAAATGAACTTCTTATTTGGAATCGAGACATAAGATTTTAGTGTCAATAATGTTTTGGTGTTTTTGTGATAACTTTCATATTTGGGTGAATAGTGAAAAATACTATATTTTAATTGAAAACATCCTTTTAAATCAAAATAATTAATATTGATAAATTAAAAATTTTAATGGTTTGGAATTATAAATAGGTTATATTATTATCATTTAATCAAATTATGGTCATTTTAAGTAATTTCACTTTGAAATTGGACATAAAGATTTGACAATCTTTTGGTTGTTATTATTTCTAAAAAATACGCCTTTTGGTTTTGACAACGGGAATTAATTTTAAATAAATAAATGAAACTTTTATGTTTTGAATTTGGTATAATAGACTGCATTATTGAATTCAGAGTACAAAAATTAGCTTAAGGTAAATTTTTGGTATTTCTCTGAAAACTTTTAATTTTTGATGATTAGTGAAAAACACTGAGTTATAGTTTGAAACCAAATTTTTATTTAAATAAATATTTATCTTATTTAAATTTATTTTATGTACAAATAGATACAAAATACCTATATAAGTTCAATTTATTTCATCGGAGTCAGCTTACAATAATTTATGATATATAAAAATTTATTGAACTTTTCACCGTCTTTTACTTATCTCCTCGGAAAATTTGCAAATTCACATAAAACACAATTTTACCACTTCTGTGAGTGGAATTTCGAAAATACGAGAAAAATGTTTAATATCAAGGAGTAAAATATATTTTAATAAGACAAAAATAATTTTTTTTATGAATAGTAACTTTTTACTTTTTTTTACCACGGTTAAAGGTAAATAGTGTAATTCAAGATAAAACGTATTTTATAATAATAAAAAATTACCTTAACACTTGCCTTAATCTTATTGGATGAGTCATGTCCGACCATGGGCATCATTGGGTCGATTTTGGAATCCCATGGAGCCACATGAGAGTGATAATGACTCTTTAGATTAATTAATTTTATGTAATGACAAAAATGACACAAACAAATATCTTTTAGTAAATTAATTGTTACATTGGGTTATATAAGTTAAATTTTCAACTATAAATATTCATTGGAAATATAAAAATATTTCCAACATCATGGATTTTTTTATATTTTTTATACATCAAAACAATTGTGTTATTTATGACATAATGATTATGCAGTAATTACCTTATTAATGAAGTGTTAAAATAATTGATATTATAAATTCTCAAATAAAAACAATTTGAGACTTTTAAAGATTTACCCGAATTTTATTGGTTATTATGACATTTTAGGATTTATTTAATAAATTTGGTTCGAATTAATAATCTTATCAAGACTTTAACAAAAATAAATTGTTAAATAGTGTCAAAATTGACATAAAGGAGTTTTGAAAACAAATATTATATTATTAATTGATATAATATTCCTAATAAACTAAGGATCGGCCAAAAGACTTATATTATTATAGTTATGTCATTAATGAACTACTTGGGGTTCTTTTGGATGTTTATAGTAAGTTTATTAACCATATAATATAAAAATACAAAGAGATATGGTAAATGTCAAACTAATTAACAAAGAGTTAAAACTAAACGATATGGTTAATAAAGTGACCCAAACCTGTATAAAACCTATTGGTTGAGTTTATTTATACCCCTATACACCTTAGCATCAAAGTAAATCTATTTGGATCCCTTATATACGGAATATGAATTTATTATAAAATAATATTTAATGTTTTTCTTAAGGTGCCTCTCACCACTCTTATAAAAGGGAACTCTTATTTCACTATAATTCACACCTTCTAAGCCATTTGGATCGGCCAACCTCTGCCCACATACCCTATAAACTATCCTAAATTCAAACTAGAGTCATTATTTTGATTAGAAAGCCAACTTATGGAGCCCTTATGATCAAATCAAAAGAAAGAAGCCGAAGAAGAGGTAATGATTTCACCACCCTCTTTCAAGTTCCTTTCTTCTTCCACTTCCTTTTTCATTGTAGTTTTCATTATAAAATAATAACTCAAGTATCTTATATAAACATTTATGTTATTATAAATATTTTACAACTATATTCATTATTATATCCACCCTTTGAATGACATGTCATTATACGTCCGTACGTACGGCTTAACGTCTCCACGTCGTGGTGTAATTGTTATTCAATACATTATTACATGGATGGGTTCAATAATGATGTGTATTTGATGTAAATAAAAAATATAACATGATAATTATTCTGTATATATGATATAACATCAAATTATATATTATTTTAATATCAAAAGACTGATATTTTTACTCGTGCATAAAAATGGATTACCGTCTCCACGACGCGATGAGATTCATTTCCAAGTTCACCATTCATCAATGATTATAAAAATATAAATTACTAATAAGTATGTAATATATGAAATAATAATGATACTGTATATATATATATAAGTATTTATTTACTTACATATATCTTATTCACTTACTTCCGTTTAATACTATATGAAAACGGAAACAACGTTTATGCGTTGGTACGTACTACAGTTTCCATAAACGGTGTTTACCATTTCGTATATATGTCTATTATACATATTTATATTCTAAATATATATGATATATAAATCATTTTATATATTTTAGAAGTATTTAAATCATGATCTATGTGATACAAACATGAGTAACAAGTTAAAACACATAAGATAAAGAAAGCGATTATTACCCAAAATATTAATATAACATGGAAATTAATATTAAATGGATAGTATAATGTCATAAATGAATAATGTATGATATCATAAATATTAATATGGTTATGGTATAATTTAATAACATACAGTAGTCTTTTTACAAGCGGTTAAAGGTACCATCAACTAAAGGAAAGTGCACGGTATGGGGTTTTCATATCACTGTTTATTCCCGTAAGGTTCATGCTATATTGGCATTATTACCTTTTGTGTTGTGTATTTACTACCCATAATTGTATTATTTTTTTAATACACTTTAATTTGTGTGTATTTACATATTCATTGTTTTATACCTCTTTCATGGGGTGTATGTTTCGTAAGTTACCAAATTAGAAAGGGTTAATTCTTCAATATCATTATTATCCGAGATTGATTATGTGTAAGTATTTACTGGAACATTTTTATCATCCATGTCCATTTTCATAAAATTGATTTCAAAATGAATATTTGAAGGATTTTTGAAAATTAATCTTTATCAAGATCATAATTTTAAATGTTTTAAAGATTTATTTTTCTAAATATTTTTAATTAACGTCAATGTTTTCAAAAATGATTTTAAGGATTTATTTATATGGACACGAATGTTTTGAAATGATAAATCTTTTCAAAAGTTTTAATGTGGTATGGGAAACTTTGATTCAAAAATACCTTTTAAATTACTTACTTTATAAATGTGTGACTTTTAAATGATTTTACAAAAATGATATTTCTCTCAAAAAATTTTACTCATCATTTTCAACTTTGTCAGCATCTTTTTCTAGATATTATTTTTGACTGAGGTTGATTTATTATAATAAAAATAATTTATATTATATTGAAGGTATTATAATATGTTTGACTATGGATGTGTTATTTGTATACCATTCATGTTTTAGGGATAAAGTATTGACATTTTGTATGATAGTTTTATTATGAATGTTTATGTTATGTTTAAAACTTTTCATATGAGGAAGGACTTGGCCTTAGTAAGTGATAGGTGGATCCCGCTATAGCTTCTCGATTCATAGGTAGGTCTCATGAGACAAACAAGTGTCTCGTCAGAAGGCCTTGAAAAAATATTATTTGTAGTCATGGCACAAGGCCTTGACTATGTGGTTATGATAGTCTGTCATTATGCATTCCATCATTATGAAAGTGGTTAGTGATATTGTATGTGATTATTTGACTAGTAGAATATCCACGTGAATAAGTAAATGGCATTACTTCATCTTAGTTTTTTTCATATTATGCTGCAGTTCAAGTTTAAAATGATTTTGTTTTAGATATATGTTTCCTTAAATGTTTATTCTTATTTATGAAAGTTTCTACTGTATTGTTATCCTTACTAAGCATCTGAGCTCACCCCTTTATACGTTTTATTTTTCCATGGATTCCAAGAAGTGTATCGTGATTGATATGCAGGCTTAATCCAAGGGAATAATGGTGCTCATAAAGGTTCGTTTAGGATGTTTTGTATATTATAAAGTGTAATGTAACATTCATGTATGTAATCTATATTCCAAGACTGATAAACTGATCGGTCCTTCGGGACATGATTCCTTGTAATCATGACAATATATAAAAATAAATCACCGACTCTAGGTAACTGGGGTCGGGGAGTTTCAGTTGGTATCAGAGGAAGCTAAGTACAAACCTTGGAAGATAAATTTTATATAAAAAATTAATAGAGTACATAGACCTAAGATGGACATTGAGGATTAGTATAGACAAACTTACTAGAATTTTGGTATTGTAGAGATTTTGTGAGTTTTCGGAGAAATACATACATGTCTGGATACAAGCAGGTAGAGGCTACTCTGGAAATGATGTACCTAGCGGTAAAACCATAAAACACCGCTTTGAGCTAGACTCAAACGAGAATTGGTGCACGACAACGGGCCTTGCTGCACTCATGGTTACAACACTCCCACGGGATATTCTTAGGATAATTTTCAATTTCTTTACAAACTATTAGGAAGTGCTTATGAGTATATAATTACTCAAAGAAAACATTTTTTTGATTATGGATTATATCCATAATCTATTCAATTTACATTAGGTATTTTACATGTTTGGAATTATTCATTGCAATTCATAAACTGACCTAGTGTATGAAATTTTATAGAAATGGCACCTAGTATAAGGAATATGAACTCCAACAATACTTATTATCCAAAGTGTAAGAAGGGTCATATCTTTCACGATATTATGCCAACATTTAAAAGGTAAATAGTCTCTCAGGTTTTCTCAACATAAGAAGAAATAGTATCATGTGTTAAAAAGATAAGTAATGAATTTTATGAGTCCTATGGAATTGATGGAAGGAAAGAGAAGAAACAGATGGAATAGAGAAATATGGATAAAGGGAAGAGGGAAAAGAATAATTTTCCCATATGTGACAACTGTGGGAAGAAACACCCTGGAACATGCCTGAAGGGAATGTGAGTTTGTTATAAGTGTGGAGAAAAATGACACCATGTACGTGACTCTAAGGGTAAGAAAAAGGTTTCAAATGTACAATGTTTCACCTAATAGGAGTTGGGACACTATGAGAACAAATGTCTAAATCATCAGAGTATACCCCAAATGATGCTATTGGATAATAATAAATTTATAATACTACCTCATATTAGGAGGAATTATTATTGTTCATTTGTTATTATTAAATAATAATGTCATTTGAGTGTTGTATCAACGATGTACTAGTTATAATAATTATATATTATATAAGGATTGTACCGTAGTACTATTTTATTAAGGACTTGAGATTGTGTGGAACCAAGAAATGTGACTCAATAGCAGGTTAAATTTTTGGAAAATATATGGTTGAGAGAAAGATAAACTATAATTTGGTTCTAATACCGAGGTAGTGTTTTTGGAATAATACATGATTGATTTGGATAAATTATATTGGATATTCTTCACTACCATTAAAGTCATTAATGATTTGTATATTCTATCATTGAATGAGTTTATATAATTTTGTATAGAAGGAGTGTATCCATTATTCTATAATGAATAAGTGAGCATGAATGTAATCAATAAGGTTTTATGGTAATTTAGGATGTTGCAATGTTTTAAAAGAATACATGATGAAGGTGTTCACATGTTATTACGCGGAAAAAATGATCTTCATTGTGTTTACCTTCCTAATAAATTTTGTACTGTGAGTTTGGACAGAAGTATTTTGGATAATTCTAGTTTGAGATTATTATAGGATTTCCATAAAAGGACAACCCGGAGGCTGGGCGATAACTCGTCGCGTCCGGCATGGCCGCGATACTTGAACCCGCAAACAAAGGGCGACTAGGGTGTCCCACCTACCACTGACCCACTTGTTGTCCTGGATTGAATAATGTAGTTTTTAAAGGGTCTGGTGGCTGAATTATATATACATTTTTTTGGAACCCTATATGAATAGGAAAAATAGAATATATTTTTTGAGTTATTTTATCTTTTAGACTGAAAGATGAGTTTGTGGTATAAATTAGTTAACGGATGAAACTATACTTGAAAAGTATACATTTTTTTTCTTCTCTTATTCTATGATGAAATAAATTCTTAAACATTAGGTAATGTATCCTAAAACCAAAAATTTGTTATCCTAATACCTTACGTTTTGTTAAACAGATGGTATTTTAAATCATCATGGATTGGTGGCTTTGAGGCCCACAATTCTACAACTATTTGTGATTGATGACCTCAATCAATCCCTATAAATATTTATGTTTTTTCTCTAATTAGGCGTCTCTTATTTTAACCAATGTTCTCCTAATCGAGATCATAATTTGGTGATGACTTTTTCATTCCACTTTTCCTCTTATTAAGACTAAATTTTATTGACCCAATTTCCGTTGTGGGTTTCCCCACAAAGGTATTTTTGATTTTCAACCTTTTATTTTCAAAGATCAATTTCTAATTGCAAGGAATCAATTTATTGAAGGAGGGAAGAATGTAACACCCCCAGATTTCATAGTACGTTATTTCTTCAAAGTTAATTAATAACTTGCACTACACACAACACAAAGATCAAGCGCACCACAAGATTACCAAACTAGCCATTCAAAATCGGTTATTAATAGTATTAACTAAATTTTGAACTTTATATACTCATTATAATTTTATAATCCATATAATCAATTTCTTAGACATAATGTAAGAACAAATTCATTTTTTTCTGATAAATGATGTATTTTTTAAAAAATGAAATTTTATAGCCCTTTAATATGGAATCCTTTTTAAATCGAATATTTGAAACTTTTATATATTCATTTTCACAAAATAAACTTCTTCTTTAGAATCAAGACTTAAGAATTTAGTTTCAATAATGTTTTGGTGTTTTTCTGATAACATTCATATATGGGTGAATAGTTAAACATACTATATTTTAACTCAAAACATCTTTTTAAATAAAAATAATTTATATTGTCAAATTATACATTTTAATTTTTTGGAACTATAAATAGATTATATTTTTACAATTTAATCCAATTATGGTCATTGTACGTAATTTTACATTGAAATTGGAGATAAAGAAGTTGCAATATTTTGGTAGTTATTATTTCTAAAAATACACCTTTTGGTTTTGACAGTGGGAAATAATTTATAATTAATAAATGAATCTTATGTTTTTTTAATTTTTAAAATAAACTTAATTATTTAATTCTTAATATTAAAATTATCTTAGGTAATTTTATTTGTATTTTTGTGAAAAATTTTAATTTTTGATGAATAGTGAAAAACACTGAGTTATAGTTTAAAACCGATTTTTATTTAAATAATTATTTATTTTATTTAAATTTATTTTATCTAAAAATAGTTACATACTACCTATATAAGTACAATTTAATTCATTGGAGTCAGTTTATAATAATTTTAGATATATAAAAATTTTATTGAACTTTTCACCGTCTTTTATCCACCTCCTAGGAGAATTTGTAAATTCACATAAAAATTAATTTTACTGCTTCTATGAGTGGAATTTCAAAAATCCTATAGACAAGGTTAATATCAATGAGTAAAATTTGGTTCAATAAGATAAAAATTATTTTTGGTGCATAGTAACTTTTGACTTTTATTTACCACGGTTAAAGGTAAATAGGCTAATTCATGATAAAAAGTATATTATAATAATACAAAATTACCTTAAAACATGTCCTAAACTTATTGGTTGATTCATGGATTACCATGGGAATATTTGAGTCGATTTTGGGACCCCATGTAGGCACATGATAGTGCTAATGACTCTTTAGATTAATAGATTTAAATTAACGACAAAAATGACAAAAACAAATATCTTTTGGTAAATTACTTTTTAAATGTGGTTATATAAGTTATATTTTCAACTATGAATATTAATTGGAAATCTTAAAATCTTTCCTATATCATGGAATTTTTTTCATAATTTTTAGACATCATATAAATTAATTTATTTATGACATAATGATGATGATGTAATTAGATTGTTAATAAAATATTAAAATAATTGATATTATAAATACACTAATAAATAAAATTATAGACTTTAAATGAATTACACGAATTTTATTGGTTAGTATGACATGTTAGGATTGATTAAATAAATTTGGTTCAAATTTAGAAAGTAATTTAGACTTTAACAAAAATCATTTATTAAATAGTGTCAAAATTGACATAAAGGAGTTTTTAGAACCAATATTATATTATTAATTGAAATAATATATCTAAAAATATATGATTCCTCCAAAAGACTTATATGATGATAAGTATGTCATTAATGAATCACTTTGGGTTCTCTTTGCAGTTTATTGTATGTTTATTAACCATATTATATAAAAATACAAAGAGACATGGTAAATGTCAAACTAATTAACTAAGAGTTAAAACTAAATGATAAGGTTAATAAAGTGACACAAACTTGTCTAAAACATATTGGTTGAGTGAATTTCGACCCATCCCCACTATAGCCTCGAAAAAAATCAATTTGGAGTCTTATAAACTGAATATAAATTTATTATAAAATAATAGTTTAGGTTTTTCCTAAGGTGCCCCTCACCCCTCTTATTAAAGGGCACTCCTCTTTCACTCTAATTCACACCTTCTATGCCATTTGGCTCGCCCAACCCCTACCCAAATACCCTATCAACTATCCTTACATCATCTTAGAGTCCTTAGTTTTTTCATAAATCCATCCTAAGGAGGGCTTTTGATCAAATCAAAATGAAGAACCCGATGAAGAGGTAAGGATTTCACCTCTCTATTTCATGTTCCTTTCTTCTTCCACTTCATTTTTCTTTCTTATTTCCATTATAAAATAATAACTCCAATATCTTATATATACTTTGATTTTATTATAAATATATTACAACTATATTCATTTTTCTATCCACCCTTAGAATGAAATTTCACCATACGTGCGTATGTACGGCTTACCGTCTCCACATCGTGGTGTAATTGTTATTCAGTACATTATTATTTTTATGGGTATAATAATGATGTGTATTTGATGTAAATAATAGATATAACACGATAATTATTCTTTATATATGATATAACATCCAATTATATATTATTTTAATATCAAAATAATGATATTTTCGCTCGTGCGTACGTACGGATTACCGTCTCCACGACGCGATGAGATTCATTTCCAAGTTCACTATTCATCGATGATTATAAAAATATATATTACTAATATGTAATATATGACATAATAAAGATACTAGATATAGATTTATTTATATATATAAATATTTGCGTACATACATATATCTTATTCACTCACTTCCGTTCAATACTATATGAAAACGAAAAGATCGTTTTTGCGTACGTACGGACTACAGTCTCCATAAACGGTGTTTTCCATTTCATATATGTCTAATATAAATATTTATATTATAAATATATATGATATATAAATCATGTTTTATATTCTGGATGTATTTAAATCATGATCTATGTGATACAATCAAGAGTAACAAGTTAAAACACGTACGATAAAGAAAGCGATTATTACCTGAAATATTAATATAACATGTAAATTTTTATTAAATGGGAAGTATGAAGTCATAAATGAATAATTTATGATATCATAAATATTCATATGGTTCCGGTATAATTTATTATCATACTATAGTCTTCATACATGTGGTTAAACGTACCCTCGACTAAAGGAATGTGTAAGTTAAGGGGTTTTCATCTCACTCGTTATTCCCGTGAGATTCGTGCCATATTTCAACTACTAAATTTTGTGTGGTGCATGTACTGCCCATAATTTTATTCATTATGTAATAATCTTTAATTTATATGTATTTACATATTCATTGTTTGATACCTATTTCATGGGGTGTATGTTTCGAAAGTTACCAAATTGGTAAGGGTTAATTCCTCAATCTCATTGTTATTTGAGATTGTTTATGTGTAAGTATTTACTGGGACATTTTTATAATCATTGTCCATTTTCATAAAATTGATTTCCAAATAAATATTTTAATGATATGTGAAAATTACTCTGTATTAAGATCATAATTTTAAATATTTTAAATATTTGTCTTTCTAATCCTTATTAATTAATGTCCATGTTTTAAAAAATTATTTTAAGGATTTATTTATGTGGAAATGAATGTTTTGAAATGATAATTCTTTTCAGAAGTTTCAATGTGGTATGAGACACTTTGATTCAAAAAAATATTTTAAATTACTTCCTTTGTAAATTTTTTACTTTTAAATGATTTTACAAAAAAGATATTTTTCTCAAAAAGCAGTATTCATCATTTTCAACTACATCAGCATCCGTTACTAGATATTATTTTTGACTAAGGTTGATTTATTAAAATACAAATAATTCATATTATATTGAAGGTTTTGTGATATGTTTGACTATGGATGTGTTACATTTATTCCACTCATGGTTTAGGGAAAATTTATTAAAATTTCGTATGCTTGTTTTAATACGAATGATTATGTTATGTTTAAACCTTTTCATATGAGTAATGCATTGGAATTAGTAAGTGATGGGTGGAGAACGCTATAGCTTCTCGATGCATTGGGAGGTCTCATGAGCCAAACTAGTGTCTTGTATCAAGGCCTTGAATAAATATTTTTTGTATTCTTGGAACAAGGCCTTGACTATGTAGTTATGATAGTCTGGAATTATGAATTACTTCATTCTGAAAGTGGTTAGTGATATTTCATGTGATAATTCGACTAGTATAATATCCATGTTAATATGTAAATGAAATTACTTCATATTATTTTTTCCATATTATGTTGAAGTTCATGTTTAAAATGATTTTGTTTTAGTTGTAAATTTCCTTAAATGATTATGCTTATTTATGAAATCTTCCACTGTATTATTATCCTTATTGAGCATTTGATCTCACCCCTTTCTATGTTTTTTTTTACCAGGATTCCACGAAGTGTATTGTGATTGATATTCAGGTTTAAGCCAAGGGAATAATGGCGTTCGTATTGGATTGTTTAAATTGTTTTGAATGTTATAAAGTGTAATGTAACATTCATGTAGGTAATATATTTTCCAAGGCTTTTAAACTGATCGGTCCATTGGTTCTTGATTCTATGTAATCATGCCAATGTATTAGAATAATTCACCAACTCTTGGTAACTGGGGTCGGGGAGTTACAATTTTTAAAGAACAAATAGTATTTTTTAGTAATAACCAAACTATGAAATAAATTTTCATTAATTAGTGGATTTATAAATAAAATATATTTTTAAAAATAGTATTATTTTAATTAGATCATTTTTTATTAAATATAAATGATCATATTATTTTATGAATTCGATTGTAATTTTTATTATTGTTTAAAAGTTGTTTTTTTCAAAAACCATGAACTTTTGATAATTGTAACCTTTTATATTTAAAGTTTAAATTAAAATATTTAGAAAATTATTTAGATAAAATGATTATTATTTTTGGAATGAAGACATTGAAATTATACAATAGTGAATTTTTCCTAATTTTTGCGACAGTCGAATTTTAGGTTAAAAATTAAATATTTTTTAAACATATAATGTGATTTATGACATCATAATGACCCAATAGTGATGTGATAAAATACTAAAAACATTTTTTCGGCCAATATATGTGTTACCATTAAAATAATGTGATTTTGGGTTTTTTTTTATTTATTTTAAAAAGCATAAGTGGATCTTTCAAGACTTATAAAACATTTTGACTTTTTAAATTGTTTTCCTTGAGAGTGTAACTCACCTCCACATAAGCAACCCAATTATTTTAAGAAGTTATGCCACTGGTCGTATAAGATATTGTTTTCCTCTCCCTTTTGTCTGAATCCATGTGCAAAAACCATGTCTGGGTTTTTGATTTTGGTTAGTTTATGTGTGGTGTCCCAGACCAAAATAATAAAACATTTCACATCATTTCCTATATAAACCCAACCATGATCCATCTTCCTCCTCACTCAAAGCCTTTGTATTTCATCCAAACTCTTCTCTCCTCTCCTAATAATCCTCCCAAGGCGCCCCAATCTCCCAATAAGCCTCTCTCATGCCTCTCCAATGCCTTTGGTATCACACATCCATGTAAGGGATTATCACTTTCTTTATTTATGTCCATGATTCCTTATATTGATATGACCTTTTATTTTAATTTATAAATGTTGGTGTATTATTTTAAACCTCACCCATGCATCCTTATTTATGTTTGAATGATGATATACCCCTTTCTCTTTAATTAATGCCTCCAATGTACACCTGTTTCTATGTTGAAATTCTGTAAGGAATTATTCTCTCCTCACTTAAATTCAAGTAATTCTATTGTATCATTAATATATATTCCATTACAATTGTTGGGAAATGTATCAATATGACCCACATACATTACATTTCATTTAAATATTATGAGACACCCCTTCTCTCTCATCAACCATTTTTTTGAATTCTTATATCACGCTGTTAGGATGCCGAAATAGCACTGCGTTTTCCCACCCATAGTCATTGTGTAGTGAATACGTTGCCCATTTAGATATCAAGTGCATTCACCTTAATGAACATTTTCTTATTGATTATAGTGTTTCATGATTGAATTACAAATTATTTTATTGTGTGCTAAATTATGGTGAATCCATGTTTTATGATTAATGTGGAACACTCATGCCTGAAATGAAATGTTTAAGATGGGTGATCCCTGATAGCGCTCCAATGCATTGGGTAAGTATAGTTTCATGATACGTCATGTGAAATGAGTGTAGAATCATACTAATTCATGTGAAATGAGGGTTTACTCATGATTCATGTGCAATGAGGTTTTACTCATGATTCATGTGGGATGAGCCTTAGCTCATGATAATTTGGTGTTATGTGTTGTGGCCACATCTCCATGTGATGATTATCATGCATTATCATTCCTTTATGTTTATATTTATATTTTTATCCATTGATATGCATATTTTCTAAAATGTTTTGTATTCCTCATTGTAATCCATGTTTATTACCTTACTGGGATTTATAGCTTACCCTTTTCTTATGCATATCCTCAGGTTATCCCATGAAATGCTATGTACGAGGGAATGTAGTGGAAATGTAAAAGAGGTTTTTCATAAATATGTTGTGTTTCATGTTTTATGTTGTTATGTAATGTTCGTAATCACCAAAGACACTAGACCACTTGATCATCCATGTTTTATCAAGTGAATAGTTTAGGTAATAAATCATGTTCAAGTGTGTAATAAAGAGTAGTGCTCTTATATATAGTCCTTCTCCATTCTCTAAAATAAGTCATGGGATTCAATTAGTAGATAAATTATATTCCAAAATTTCCACAACAATAACTATATCCCAAAACACAGAGAACATTATATTGGCTCCAATACTTGTTGGTGGATGAAACATCCAAATATTATTCTCTACAGACACCTCAAGGGGATCATCTTCTATTTTCATCATCCGACATTACAAATTTTCATAGTTCATCAAGAATATTTTTTACCCATTTATCACCATAACTACAATTATGAAAATTAATATTCATTACATCAAAATTATTTTTTAACATTTTACCAAATTGTCTATAATCCTTCTTATTTGATATATTAGATGTTTTAACTTCAAAATCATTAGTTATATTATTAATATTTGACTGATTATATCTGAAATTGTGATTTTTTTTGTATTCTATGGAAATATTACATCTCTTTTTAACATTATGTGAATACTTTTCTAATGTGGATTCCATGTTTTTCAATATCATGTCTGAAACAATAAACATTAAACTCGAATTTTTTTCTTATCTTTAAAAAATTAAAACTTATTTCCTTATTTATATTTAACCTTCTAATACTTTTCTTCAGGCAGCATAGCATTTTATATTAGGTTTTATCATTCTATTTTGTCCTCAAAACATTATCTTAAAATTGAGTATTCGAAACATCAAAATTAGATCTTATTTCATGGATAACTTCCAAAAAACATTACAATCTAAATCTTTCTCACAATATTTTCTTTTTCAATCCCTCTTTGTCTAAATAAATTTTTTCATTGAAAATTTATTCTTATTTTTCCATATCATTCATTTGTTATATTATAGTTTTTTACATTGATTTCGTTTTATCGAATGCATCCTCTACTAAATAAGATTCCCTCCTAAACTATTATTTGTCATTATATATTACCATAATAAATGTGAATATATTAGAGATTACCACAATGGAAAAATTCTTCATAATGGTTGGAATATTTATCTTAAATATTCCTCTAAAAACAAAATGAATGTGTTTTTTAAACCTGACATTATTTCCTACCGAAGTCACATTTAGATCAACCTTGTTTTGTATCTAATATGTTTAATCCTATAGATCTCACTTCAGAACGTCATTTTTTATATCTTGTTTATGTTTAACTACATAATGGTTGGAATCATTATCTTCAAGTATTTTGTATCTGGATAAATCATTCTACTCATCAGAACATCGTATTCCTATATAAAATCTTCAACCGATTTGGTGTTCTAAATGAACATGGTAGTATAATTCTAACATTTCCTTCTAAATCATATAACCACCAAACCATAATTTTTATTCCAATATTATTGATAAAAAATTTAATGATTATCCTTTATTATATATCCATTCATTCTTTAAGAAATATGATAAATTCATAGCATGTAATTTTGAGACTCCAACTAAAACACTCTTCTGTTAACCACCTTTAATACCATTCAATTATATAAGATTTTTACTTCATCCAAAATATAAAAATTTACTTTCAATGATATTCAAATTATCTCTAATGTCATATTAAATCATAAAAATCCCTCTATTAATTTATTATATTTGAATATCCAACTCAACTTCATCACATTTTCTGGTATTCCTAACAAGAAAAAATAATAGAATATTATATTGGTCCATCATCCCTATAAGTTACTCAATATCTTATTTCTTTACATTAACATATACATCACACAAACCCTTAAATAACACATTACATTGAAAAAACTATACCATTCTCCTTCAGCAACTGGTATTTTTTATGATACTCAAAACCTTGATTGATCAACATCAAAAAAATCTCTCTAACTCATCATAAATTATGATTAGATCATATGCCCATCATATATATATAGTAATTAAAAATTTCAGCTAATGTATGATGAATATAAGGAATCCCAAAATAACATTTATATATTTCATTATTTTATATAAAAAATTAAAACTTCTCATAATAATCCATGACCAATAACCAAAAACGTTTAGCTTATTTATTGAATTAAAACATAATCAATTTTTTTATGAAACATCATAAGAATCCACCATAATGTTATTATTACATATTACATTGCTTATACATATCCTACCTAATAGAATTATTCATAACCTATAGGATTTGAAACATAACAATGGGTGAGGTCAGATACATATTGAGGTTAAAATGGTAGGTATCAAAAAAAGATCATAAGTGAAAATAATATTACTTATTATTAGATTAATATCCATTACAAAACATTAATATCCATTATAAAACCATAAATCATTAGTTTCATTAGATACTAGACATAAAATACACTTATATCATGAATAATATAAAGTATTTCCTCCAAATATCTTCTCGTATAGAACACTTATTTGATATAACAAATATAAAACCATTAGTCCTGACATGAAGAATATAAAACATAAAAAAGGGTCATCTTGGCAAATAAATAAGGCTAAAAATAATAGATATAAATTTATCATCATTTGGATGTATAAGATCATCATAAGGGTATAAAAACATGATCATAACATACAATAATCATATACTATCAATCAGATATGATTAATCATGAATCATGGGATAAAGATTTTCATAATAGAATACATAATTAAAAATTGTAATGAATCATAAATATTAATTAATGATTAATGAGAACAAAACATATGTATAATAATGTGGTAAAAATTATTACCTTATAATAATAGGATCATTAATAAATAGGGACTAGTTCACTCATTATGTCAAGGACATAAAATGAGGTCCACACATTAAAATACGAAATGTAGGACACATCCAAACAAAAAATTATTCAATCCAAACAATGTCTTCGAGTAAATATATGGACATGAAACTATTTCCACGTATCAACTTATGGACATGAAACTAGATCAATGCAACTTATTATGAACTATAAATAAAGATAACACATTAGAAAAATATCTAATTAGTTATTTATCATTACTCAATTCATAAGATAGATATATAATTATATGACCACATATAATATAATTAAAATAATAAAAATATGTTAAAAAAGATAATAAATATTTAATCATATAAATATATCGTAACCCATGTAATGGAAATGGGTTTCATAGACATTAATCTTTTCATCCCAGAATAACCCGTAGAAAATAAATTGGGTTAATAATTACATCATCATACTATCATAAACCATATAATGATATAATAAGTATGGTTTAATTGAATTGTACACCTATTAAAGCATAAATAATAGAAAATAATTGTTTCAGAGATTATATTTTCTTTTAAAATATCAGTAGAATATTATTTTAATTAAACTTTTAATTTTAAAATCACATATTTAAAATCAAAATGTTTCAAAAATTACAATTGAGACATTTTATTTGAATGAACCATGAAAACATGAATGTATAACTTCAAAACATTAAATGGTCATGTTAGTTTAAAATTATTTTCATGTTCTGTAAATTGAAATAAATATCTTTTCACATTTTTTTTAAAAAAATATACCTCATATATAAAATGAAAATTAGAATCTAATAAAAAATAGTAACTATAACATGGTTAAAAATGACTATAAAATATTATAGAATAATATTTAATATATTCTTGAAAATAATTTAAATAAATCCTCGACATGGAAGAAAAATATTCACGATCAAAGAGGAAAAAAATTATTCCTTTCAAAAATAGATTTACCCTACCCATTTAAATTCCAAACTGAGTAAAATGGTACAATTAATAAAAAATTACATGAATAACCATACGAGAATAAAAATAAATATTTTTTTATGAATATTATCTTATAATTTCTTTTTTAGAAATTCAAGCACAAACAAACCTCATTGAAATTAGAATGAAACATTAATCACTAACTCAAATGGAAATATTTTAATGAAAACATCATGAAGGATATAAAAATATATTTGTTTTGTAATGCCAATAACATTCATTATAATAATCATAAAACTATTTTATGGGTATTATATATGACAACAAAAAATAAACAATTTTTAATATGGGATATGTCTCACAAAAATAAAGGTGAGAAGATAAACCCCTTAACCAAGTGTCATATTGCTTTGTTCATGTTCAATCCTTCAGAATAATAAAAAAAATTATACATATTTTCAAAAAAATTAACATATATATCATAACATATAATATTTACATATACAATATTATCACATTTATATTAATAATTCCTTATTAATGTCATTTTTTCTAGAGATAATTTCTTTGTTTCTCATTTATGTTTTGGTTAGATTGTTCTCGTACATGAACCTTTTTAATGGGTTCATAATCTCAAAAATATTTATAATTAAATACATATAATATTTATTCATAATTTTCAATTTCATAATTATTCATATATATTTGGAATGAAAATTTAATCTCATTGCATTGTGGAGATACTAGTACATACATACGTGTGGGTGATAGTTTCCAATTTTCGACGGTTGGAATGAAAAAATGGTCAATAATAATTCAAATTTAATGTATAATTTTTTTATCATATATTTCATATATATCATATATATTCATTAAATATATCATTATTACAATCCTTGAACTATAAAAATATAAAAATAAATTACATAACTTCATGGAGGTGGTAGTCCACCCATAAGAACGAGCGATGTTATCATTTTTCAAAAAATGAAATGGTAAAAATGAATATAATATATTATAATTAAATAAGTATAATTATTTCAAATATTTAATTTATAAACATTAAATCCTTTATAATAACCAACATTAATTATGGTGGTGGTGAATGAATCCTATTTCCACATAAAGGCAATAGTTTTCATGTATGAATGATGAATACATTTTGTTTCATATTTTCTAGAATGGATGTGTAAAGTTTTTGATCCATATTCATAGTAAAAATTATCTGTATTGAAAATATTTAATTATTTATATTATAATCGATACCCTAGATTTATATTATCTAAATTAATATATAAATTGAAATAGGTCGGGTTAAAAATTTACCTCTACTTCAGAATACCTCATTCAGATTACACCGTAAGTATTAAAATAATATAATTTGTTTATAAATGAAACACATTATACACAGTTAATGAATGTAAAATTTATTATTATTGAATTAATGGAATGAGATATATGGATCACACATTTTACATAAAGATAAATAGTAGGTTCCATTTTATAAGAGAGGTAAAATATACACGTTGAATTATTTTAAACATTAAATAATACATATATATATATATATATAATCACGTAATGTAGAAAAATGGAACAACAAATTAGAATATAAGATGTTATATGTTCTAAATAAACTCAAAAAATTACATTTTGGAAATTTATTGATGCATTTTAAACCTTATCTCTTCGTAAAACCCCAATAAACCAATTTTGACATTAAATATGATAATGTAAAATTTTACTACAATAACATAATTATATGAAAATAATATATTATTCATTGTAAATAAATTAGAAATTATCATTAGAATTTTTAAAACATTTCATTTGATTTAAATTATATAGGTGGTATAAATTAAGTTGACCCTAATAAATTATATTAAATATTACTGTTATCATTAATAAATCTATTTTAAAATATTAAATTTATGTAATTTTCTAAAATATATTTCCGAATAATCCCACAAAATGCCATGAAAACTGCTTTGAGACAAATTCATTTTCAGGCATAAATTGGGTTTATTATTATTCATTGTGTGGAAAAACCCCTAGAATTATTGTAAAATAATTGTATTGATTATATATTCTATAAATTTCTACATATTCATTAAATAATATTTATGTATTTAATAAATTATGATAAAGACGCATTGCACATAATTTTTTTTAGAAATATGTGTTTTTAAGCCCAAATATAATCTTATACCACAATCAATTATAAAGTATATTAATATTTATGTAATTTTATTATTTATATATAGAGGATAATTTTGATAATTAATGTTAAAATTAAATTCATGGTGTGAAATTTCTATGAATGAAATAATAATTGTAAAAAAATCTGAATTTTTTACTATTCAATGAAATATTAATCTTTTTAGAGAAATCTCAAAAAATTTCCCTAAGATAATTTTCATATTATAAATTAAAAACATATATATTTTTTAACAATTAAATATGGTATTAATTTTATGAAATAATTATATTTATTTTTCCAAAAAAAATCAATAAAACCCATATTTGAAGAAAATATACTTTTGAAACATAAAATGGCTTCATTAAAATTATTTATTTCTTTATAATTCGCAATTCTTTCCCAAAATTAACTAAATTATACTAAATCATCAATAAAAAAATAAATTATTTTCAAAAGCCACTATATTTAAATAATAAAATCAATATTAATCAACTATTTATCCTAACAATGAATTTTTATCTAGATAAAGACACATAATAAGTGATATTTATCCCCCAATCAAGCATTAAAAAAAATACTTTACCACTAAATATATTTTCTTGTTTATCATTAACATTCAATATATTATTTTAAATATTTTATAAATTCTACCAAAAATACTTATATTATTCATTATTCATAAAATCAGAACATAATTAATAAAACTCTTCTAAAAAATAGTTATCAAATACAAATACATGAACACTTAAATCATTCAACATTAATGATTCATATAACTTAAGAAAATCCTTTTCAAAGGATTAATACCATGTACTAGGGAATTTACTTGCATAATTACCATGTTTCCCGCACAAAATAAACTACACTATAAATGATAATTTATGTTGTATATTATCTATCTCTATCAAATCGATGTTTTTTTTCCAAAATTTCATGATCTATACCATGATTTTGCACACATAAATCATTTTCTTATTACTTTTATACATTCTATTAAGTACTTCATCTAAAATTATTGTCATGTTTAGAGATGATTTTTCCCATCCATGGTTTTCCTAAAAATATATTTTCTTTTATTTTGTTTTTTAGGAAACTCAACAAAGTTAGGGTTGTTAATTATATAATAAGATAGTTTGTTATTTATAATCACACACTTTCATATTAAAAAATACCTTCTCATTTTCTTAATCATGATGAAAATCATTCCATCAAACCTTTAATTAATCATAAATAGTATTCATTTATGTTCCAAGAATTGACTGAAATCAAAGTTCACTGTGTGATTAACAATCTTGAGAAGTAATTCATAGGATGTCTAAATCATGAAAACTTATTTTCAATCCACTACACCTCTAGTTAAATATAGATAATTTGTGGTAATCATTTATTCAAACCCTTCTTAATGATTCAATTATAAATCGTGATTTTACCCTTGAATATCCACATGTAGTGTCGAACCAATTATGTTGTAAGGGAACATTCTCTATTCACTAGAATGATGGTGGAGATATGCCCCACCATATCATATTGACATTATATCCCCAAATTTTATATATTCGAAAACCATGTCCACTTATAGTATCCATATACAGATTTATTTCTATGAAATACACATAATCTCTACCTTACCAACACTCTAGGATGTTATTTTATACCTAGTCTTTCCCCATGGATTTTATCAAATATTTGTGATCCTAATCCTTAATAATTAACTAAAATCTACTATGATAATAATTATATCATTCAAATCCTTTCATACTTAAATATTAAATCTTATTATGTTAATATCCATTATATAACATTATGATCCAAGCAAGAACCATATGGGTTTACTATATTTTGAGACTAGATACATAATCCACTTATTTCATTAATCGTATTCAATGTATACCTAAAATATATTTTTATATTGAATAATTTATAGAAATTCCATAAATAAAACATTTATTAGTTAATTAGGGAAAATAAAACATAATAATGGGTGAGATATTATGGTCATTAATGTTGCAGAGAAGATATTTCAATCATTAATCACATGAATGTAGAATATAAGAATAAAGGTATGATATCATGATCATAAATTATTGTAATTATACCCAATTATTAAAATATCATCAATCATGAATCATGGAATAAGTATTTTTTATTACAAAATATAAAAGTAATAAGTCTGTGGAATCATCAACAATCAATCATGAGCCATGATAACATATAATAAGCATAATAATTTGGAAAACACATAATTTTATAACATTTTGAATATGTATGAATAGAAATAGGTTGCCTCATTATGATAATGAAAAGAAATTAGATCCTCACATAAATATATGGACATGAAACCACGTCCACTTATATAATTATAGAAATGAAACTAGGTATGTTCATAAATATAATGAGATGAAACAAGGTGCATACGCCAAATCATTGATATGAAACCAGTCCCACACTTCTTGCCTTCAATATAAATTCATGTTCACAAATAATATAATTTTCTCAGGAGTAATCTATATTTACCCAATTCATTAGGGTGATGTATAATTCTAGAACAGCCAACCGCATAATGAAATATATACATATGTTTTCTACAATATCATAAAAATTTCATCATAACAACATATCATATCCTATAGAAAGAAAAAAGGTTTCATAAAAACCCACCATTTCATCACAGTATAACTCGTGGAAAATATGTGGGTTTCATAATCATCTAATAATCACAATATTAAACCATCCAGAGAAATAATATGGATAGTATCATCATATCATGTTTCTATGAAATCATAGTTATCATCGAATATGTTTTCATAAATGAAATAATCTATTAAAAGATCACTAGAATGTTATTTGATTAAAATTATATTTCCATATTGAAATAGACTATCTAACAAAAAAATATTTCCATAATATATTTTGAAATGTTTTTATTTGTAGATAACCATGGATAATTGAAAAGGATAATTTAAAAAACACTAAGGGATCATAACAGGGGAAAAAAATTTCATGTCATTAATGTAAAAACCATGATCCCTCTCATATTTTTTGTAAATATTTACAAGTACCTATTTCATAAAACTATAACAATTTTACATTGAAGAAATTATATAACATCAAACATGAGTAAATATTAAATTAAAAATTTATGTATAATAGTAAAAAAAATATTGGAACCATTTTAACAAAAAAATGACATGGTAGATAAATTATTATTGACCAAAGGAGAAATAATCATTGTCTTTATTAAAAACATTTCTATAAAAATTTAAGTACCAATGATAGAAATATTCCACTATTAAACTAAATTTCATTAATATTACAAGGCTAAGAAAATTATATTCATGTATTATATAAGTATGATATAATTTCCCATAATGGAAATCCAAACATAAAAAATTCAAATTAAGTATTCTTTATTAATTGGGAATAATTAAATATTTAAAAATAAAAACATCATGGATGATATAAAATTCGAAGTATTTTTAAAACCCCATATTTTTTAATTATAATAATTATATTATTAATTCATTGTAATTACATACACAAAACAAAAGCAAAAATTGGTGAATATAGAATATGTTTCAAAAAAATTAGGATATGATGAGAAAACCATAATCTTGACTTTCATATTACATAAAATGAGTTTTGAACTCCATTTTAAGAAATATATATGTATTATAAATCTATTATGTAACCATAACAATATATATCAAATGGTATTTGATTTAATTATAACATTATATTACTCATTTATAAAAACCCTTATTAAAATCTATGTTTTTTGTGATAATTACATCATTTTTCATGTAGATTTTTGTATGTTAGTTTTGGTACTTACACAGAAGTAATTAATTAATCATATTTATAATATTAATCATTAATTACATTCCACATTAATAAATCATATTTAATTTTTTTAATTATTTATATAATATAGTGATGAAAAATTGATTACATCACTTTATGGAGATATTAGTCAACATGTATGCATGGGTTATGTTTCAACTATTCAACAGCATGAATGAAAGAAAGTTAAATAATAATTAATCATTACATATTATATATTATATCATATATATCATATATATTCATTAAAATTTTCCTTGTTATCAACCTATTAAATAAAAAATTAATCACTTATCGCATCGCTTCAAGGAGGTGGTAATCCACATCTACGCACAAGAGATGTTATTATTTTTCAATGAATGGAATGGTATCATCATACATTAGATATTATAATAATATATTTATAATTATTCCAAAAATATAATATATATAAACTAAATATATCAAAATGAACAACAATGATTTATATTGGCGGATAATGAATCGTATCCCCTGGTGAAGGTGATAGCCCCCGTATACGGACAAGTGATACCTTTCATTTCCCATCTGATGGAATGGTTTTGAAAAATGGTCAATACATCATCATAGTAACAATTAATAATATTAAATATAAGGAATTAATTATTTTAGAATCGATACAAAAAATTTAATTTGATTTGGAAGGAAAAATAATTTTAAAGTGGTCGGGTAAGATGATTAACTCTTCATCAATAAACATATATTATCTTAAATCATAAGACTTGAAATGATTGTATTTTATAAGTACTAGAATATATAGAAAACTGTTAGGGACTATAATAATTTATTATACGTTGAATTTTCTTATCAAGAAGCATAAAACATTTTAAATAGTAAATAAAAGTAGGTGACCTTTTGTATGTGAGGTAAAGGAAAAACATGAATTACGTTAAATATTAAATAATTTATATCCAAATCGTGTTATATAAAACCATGTAACCAAAAAATTATAATATTAGATGTTATAGGTTATAAAAAAACTAAAAATTACCTTTCTTAGTGATTTGGATACATTTTAGGCATTTTATTCTTAGTTAATCCATTTTAAACCCATTATATCCTTAGCTATGACAATATAATATTTTTATTATTGTATCTTATTTATATGGATAAAAATAAAATGGGAACTATTAAAAAATTGAAAATTATTTAATAGATTTTATAATATTTAATTTCTTAATGTATTATAAATAACATTTAATATTATAACCCAAAATGCATAAAAATAATTTTTTATGAAAATTCATGATTTGTGATTAAATAATCATTTTACCTTGAAATAATGTAATAAATTGGATTACATAAACATTTTTTACTAATAAACAAATTTGGTGGTTATTTGATTTTTTTATCTAAATGAACCCAAATTGAATCTTCCTACCATGCCATTAATTACAAAGACCCAATACGAGTTTTTAGATTAAGTAAAATAGAAAAAATCTTCATATATGTAAATGTTGGGTTAAAAATTATAAAATATTTTATAAAAATAATTTATTTAACAACTAAACATATCATTTTCCAAAAAAACTGTCAAATATGATTACAAAAAATTTAATTGTTATTTTATATTCTTATCCTATAGTTTTAACCATGTTTTACACATTTTACACTTTCCAAGGTGAAAATATTTAATATTATTACTATTCAAATTATTAATAATTATGTTAAACATATTTGAATTTATTTTATATTCTTATTTCCAATATTTATTTTATTTTAATAGATTATATTTCAATTATTAGATTCAATTATTTTTAAAAAAAATTGTAGAAATCTTAATGAAACCAAATTTTAGACAAATGCATTTTTAAGAATCAAAATGGATTTATTCATATTTGATTCAATTTTAAAACAATAAAATTAATTTAAAAGAATAAAACAATATTATATATATATGTAATTAGAATATTTATTCATAAGTTATTTAATTATTTATTTAATATAAAAACAAACTATGCACAAAATAATATTTTTATATGTTTTTAAGACAAAAAATGAACACAAACCAAATTCCGTTATAAAATTTATTCCTATGTAATTAATAATATTATATCTAAAAAATTATAACAATATTAATTTAATTTAAAATTAAAATGATAATGGAACATTTAAATTAAAATAAATTATAACGTTACAAAAATGTTATTTTTCACTATTCACTGGGAAATCCATCTTTTTTTAAAAAAAAATCCAAAACCATTCCCTAAGATAATTTCATATAGATTTTACATGAATTTTATTCATTTAGTTATTAAAATTTAAAAATATAGTGTAAAATATATATAATTTTCTTACACAGAATTTAAAAATAATCATTTTTTAAAAAATATGTTCTTGAAACATAAAAAGACTCTACTAAAAATTGAATACCTTCTCTATATTCCTATAGTTATTCCATCTATAGGACATCTATACTTTACTCATTCCTTTGGGGTGTTATATGCATTTTTATTCCATTTCTCACGTCCCCCTACTATATGACGACCTATGGGTTAATCTCACTTTTACTCATGCTCTAATTTTTACTTCTTCACCTTTCGATTTGTTTCTCTCCCATGTCCACTCCGTTTCCCAATCCATCATTGTAATTATTTCTCATTTTTCCTCACATGCATTATTTATTTTGAGTTTATATTATTATCATATCGAATAGCATATCCTTACCCTTACAATATCTAATTCCATCCCTAAGAATAGATTCCATCTTCAACTGACTTGGTTTCCCTATAGGTTTTCTTCCCTAGTATTTATGGTTGAGACATCCATTCCTCGAAACATTGATCCATTATGGTTCCTAGAGATGGTTTGTATCTTCAATTTCACATTCCAATTCATCAAGGGTACGGATTTTGGGTTTCGGAATTTCATTATAGGACATTGTTTATAATCCCATTAGATGGATTGAATGAACTATATCTACAATATTTGTCTTATGGGATCATGTTTGCCATTATTATTCTTCAGTGGTGAAATTTTTTTATTTATCATTGATGGTGTTCATAGTGTTTTTTATGTGCTATATGTAGTGAGACATTATCTTATTGGTGTGATGGTTAAAGATGTTATAATGATATAGATTGAGGGTTATTACATTATTTGGTGATCAATGGATATGAGGTGGTATCGGGTGGTGTGTGTCATAATGTGGAGGGTGAACATGAGGCTTGATGTGTGGATAATATGTGTTTTCAAATAGTGTGACGTAAAAGAGCCCATTACCATATTTTGAAAAACCAAATTATTTATTTCTTTCATTTTTGTAAATATATGTCATAATGATGACTATGATGGTATTGAATATATTTTCTTATGGTAGTGGTTATCCTATTTTTTCCACACAGAATAAAAAAGTTTTCTCTAAAATACTAAAAAAATTGTATTTGGATAGTTTTAAGTCAATTACATATTTATTATTAATAAATCAATTCCGTTCAATTATGTTATTCTTTTATACAAATTTTCAGAATGTCGTTATTCTAATTCATGTATCCAATTTAATGGCTATGTGGTAAAGTTCACATTTAAATAATAATATTTTATATTATATCCCAATTATCTTAATGTTTGATGTTTCATTTTATGAAGCATAAGGAACACATATAATTTATTTAAAGATAAAAATGTTCCAAAATAAGAGGGAGTTATATATTTTACATATCAAATTACAAGATTCATAAGATTGTGGAATCAATAATAATGAATTATTTTCCCTCAAATATTGTCATAAGTATAAAACATTACATTTTATCACCCAAATAATCATAATAATTTCATTAGTTGAGGATCACATCCAAGTCCATCATAATGTACAATGTCTTATAGTGTGTTGTGTTCACTATACATTCTGATAAACTTATTCATGGAGTCCCTAATAGGATATGGTTTCCTCCCCTTTAATTTTAATATTACCTTACTAGATATCATTATTTACTCAATTATAGTTCTTTATAATTCTTATCCCTCCCATCATACAATAAAATACTTATATATGTGTCCCACAAAATCATAAAAACATTAATGTTTTCATCATATCATAATTCAATTTCTGTAATGAAATGATATTATTAATAAAAATACTTAGAAATTTTTATCATATGATATCTGAAGAGAATAATTAGATGAAATCATTATATAATATCCTTATCAAATCATGAAATTCCTTAAATTATGTTGACATAAATGACAAATAACTTTATAAAAGAAAAATAAATGTGCCTTGAGAAACAATAGAACACGTCCTTTCCATTTGGTGACATTTAAAAACAAAATATTCCTAAAATATAGGTGTAATATTATTCTTATAATACCATGTAAACTTGTAATTGAATGTTAATAATGAATTAATATGATGATTATTGAAAAATGCGGTCCTGTAGTAAACATTAAAAAACATTTTTTTCACTTTTTCAAAAAAATAGTTACATATATAAAAACTATTTAAAATATTACTTTTAAAAATATTATAAATAATGTAAAACGAATTATAAAATAAATTTAAATGACTATTAGATTTTATAAAATTAAATTTTTTAAAAAATGAAATAACATCTATATGAATGAAAATGAATTATGACCTATATGAATACATAAGGATAGTTTCCCTTATAAGGATTATGTTAAATAGATTGTTCAATGAAATGTGAATTAAGTAATAAGAAGTAATGTAAAATCCATAGATAACGATGTAAAAAAGGAAATATATGGTTTTTTAGGTTTTAAATATCACACAATCCAAATAAAGGTAATTTGAACATAAATTGTTCCAATTATAACTGTGATTAAAACATAATCCCTTACATCAATAATTTACATTATTCATACGCACTCCAACCAAATTAATCATAAAATAATATTTATTATAACTATATATCAAATGAATATTAATAATTATCTTAATATATAACATTCCTTTATAATTTTTTCTTACATGTCTGCTAATAATTATTTTTGAAAATCAATATTTGGTTGTAAACTATTCAATTTTATATATATATGTAACATAGTCGTTTTCATCCCTTTAAAATTATTCATGGTTTCATGATCTCCAAAATATTCATGATTATTTTATTTATTTCTTTTATATGATTGTAGAGTTCCTAGATTTTTCCTGGATCTCATGGTGACGATTTGTATGAAAAGATTAAAAATTCTATTTTTGGTGATTTGTTTCTATAAAGAGATGTTTTTGTTAGAAAATTATTTATATATGTATTATAAATACAAAATAAAAAAATTATTTACATATAATTATCATTTTTACAATAAATTATGTTTCCACAACTATCCATGATAGAAAAATCATATCATTATTCTTATTGGTAGTTAAACCAAACCAAACAAGAACATTCTATAATTAATCAGATAAGTATTATTATGGAATTATTTTAATATAGTTTCTTCATTATATAATTTAATTAAAAAATAAAGTAAACTAATATTATATAATACTACCTATATTTATGAATTTAAAGTCATGCATGATATAATCATTATAACACCATTCATGTAGGTGGAAAAACTGACCCAAATAAGAGATGTTATAATAATTAAGTGAATAATAATATGGTTTTATAAAATGAAAATAATAATTTTAAAATTGATTTATAATTCCAAAAACATGTTGATATAGTTATAAAAAATATTTAAGAATAATTTTGTAGAATTATATATAGAAGAATGATTAAATAAGAAAATACTACTATAGAATAATTTAATCTCATTTTTGAAACCTCCTCGATTATGAAGGGATTTAGAAAATTTATAGGGACCAAATCTTATTAATGAGCTAGTGTATTGTATGCAAAGTAAATTTTTTGTATTAATTAGTGGTATTTCAATTATTTCATTCAATATTAATGGGTAGAGGAGGAATCCTTTTATAATTTATTGGAATAAAATGTTTTTAAATACATAATACCTAATTATTCTTTTTTGAAAATATGACAAGGGTTTTGGGAGCTCAGGATCCATGTAACATTTGGGGTTGTGGTAGGGAAAGTCAATCAAATATGTAGATCCATCATTCCACCACCTCTATCCATCAAGATTGTGGTGGAAATTCTGATGTATCTATTCAAATTTTTGATATACGGACTTATGGAATTAAATGAATAGGTTTCAGAGTGGATGGAGTGGTTGGGAAGGCTATATATTTCCAATCTAACATGGTTGACTCAGCTGGGATGAGTGGTGTTCAATGGAATTTTTTAATGATTGTTAGGGTAAATGGATTATGTTGATCTTTTATTGTGGTGGCAGAGAAAAATTATTTGTTACAATCTCAATTGTTTAAGATGGAGTTGAATAAGGCCTTTCGAATAGTGATGGTAGCAGAAGCATCGAGCGGATTTCATAGATATACATTGATTAATGTGATTAAGGTGAAAATCCCCTTGACCCATGACAAAAATAGTAGATAAAACCAGAGGGGCTCATCATCCAAGTGCTCTAACACTAGTTTTGGTAGTAGTGGTAGGCCAATTTGATTTCTCTATTGAGGTAAGAAACCCTACTAATCTGATAACTACGGTGAGTACTCAAATAGTAATTTTTGATACTAAAAGCGACTTAAGTACAATTAATTATATATATATGAAGGATATTTTAATACAGTGAATTGTGATAAGGAGTGACACTACCGATGGGGTTTCTAATAGGGAGTTTATTCTTGATTGATTCATGATTAGTGAGCACATCATTATTTATATGATAGTTCTACCAACTAGAATAAAACCATGGAAGACCAATGATCATGTTTAGAAGATAACTTCTATATGGTTTTCTACTGATTGAAGACGTAGTATCATGGCACACAGATTTTTTCTCGTCATTTTTCCATCAGAGGATATGAAACACAATTATTGGGGTATTATATCAATTTCATTAAATCCAAGTATGGTTTTTATTAAAAAACAGATTTTCAGTTCAACTCATTTTATATACAAAATAATATAGATCAATATTGGATGTATTTTTTTCTTTATTCGATTCTATGGAATCATAATATTTTATTTGATATTACTTTATTGTGGGAATTCATATCAAAATGTATTAGGCTACATTGTTATATAAATTTGTTCATTATTCTTGATTCTTCATGGTGGTAAACTTATGCACTGGATATATTTATTATATAATTACATCTATACTACATGATGATATGTCTATTAAATGTGAAAATGAAAGACATCCTGATTTCTAACCCGAACATCAAATTATTTTCCATGATATAGATTTTTTTTTAAAATGCGGTTTTATATTTTTCTATATTAAAAGGTAATCTTGATGAATCCTATATAAAGACAATTTTTAGCCATATAATGGGGAATAATGGATTTTCTTTTGGATTCAAAAAATATTCCCTGAGTTGGGATAAGGATCAGGATAGTGTTGTCTCTTCAGGATGGCCTGATGTGTCTTTTCAAATGTGAAAAACAACTTATGAGACTCATAATAACTGTAACTCTGGTGTTAGTGAGATATAACTCGTCAGAGGAGGGGAACTTCCAACTAATATAGTCTTTTTAAATGGATAAATGTCAGCAGACCACCACTAGCTCTTCTATGGGGTATTCAAATCATAGTCATAGTGAGAATATCTTAATGATCCATGAGTAAATAAATAAATTAAGATAAATGAAAGGTGTATGTGGAAACTGGGATGATATAGAGTACGATTCCCCAAAAAATATTTTTTAAATCAAGTATAGGCTAATGGAAAACAATATCTTTTGGAAGATTATGGTTTCCAAAATTATCCTCCTTGGAAAACTAGACATTGGAAATATTAATCATATCTAAATTCATCCATGGTTACTTGTTCTCATAGACTATTCGTTTCTTAATCAAATTGGTATGGTGATTATGATTTCTTATATCATTATAATGATAAAATATGTTGCTTATTTTTCTTTTGATTTCTTGGTAGTAGGAAATAAATTCTTATATATCCCCATCAATTTTCTCTGAATTGTATTAATAAAGGTTTTTTCTTTTTCCTGTTGTATATATTTATATATTGAAGGTAAAATTTTGAGACATGTGGGATTAAATTTTAATAATTTTGAATAAATGAACATGGTAGGTTAACAAATTCTTCACACCCTTATTTGAGGATTACTTTTTATGATATTTTAGATTTTTACCAAGGATTTAATACTTTTATGATTTTTATACATAACCAACGTGAGAAATATATTCCTAGATAATTTATTATTTTTTTTAAAAAAATTAATTATTCCATATTATCTAATATTGAAATGATGATTATAAATATGAAATAAATTTTAATGCAAATAATTGCTAAAAAATTAAAATCAGTTCTTTGATTAATAAAGTATAATATTTTAATAACATTGTTTGAAAAAATATTTCCATAATAAAATGTTTTTTTGTATAAAATAATGATTTTTTATTTTGATAACATTAATTTACATATTAATAATAGAATAAATGTTAATTCCCTTTGAAAGAACGAGCAATCTAAAATATACCATGTGAATACTTAATCAATATATATTTATAAGGAATCGTTTATTTATAAAGATAAAATAAAAAATATGTTCCAAAATTTTAAATATAGGTATGAAAATAAAATTAATATTTATAGAGTCATTATTTATATATAAAAATACATATTTTTTCATGAAAAATTTAATCGATCTCTTTAAGTCATGATTATATTGTAATTATGTCATAAAAGGTGCAGTATATGAAAAAATAATATTTTTTCACTAACAATCTGTGTTGATTTTGATATGGTGAAATTTTAAAATGAAAATTATCTTTTAAAATTAATATTAAAAAATTTGTTACTATAGGTCATAAAATTAACACATATAATATAAAAATAAGACTACATTTTTAAAAAAAATAAAATTTTTTAGATGTGACTCATTTAAGTGTTACTTAATAGATTTTAATAAATATGTTTCATTAAATAATCTAATACTATATTTAATTTTTTGTTACAATAATTCATCATTCACATTGTATTTTTTTCATTATTTAAAAGATATCAATTTGTTGAATATATTTTAAAGGAAATATATATGTTCCAAAATCATAATTCATCACAGAAGTTATCTTCTAATCAACCCATATTTCTGTCATCTATATCATTTGAATTATTAGATTTAGGTACATATTGATTTTTTATCTATATATGTAATGCTATTTTGTTCAACATAATTTATCATCATATTGATTACTCATTAAATCTAATCATACTTTGATTTCATTTTCCGGAAAATTAATTTAAATTTATGACCTCCTCAATATCTGGTTTTTTGAATCATTTTCTTCTATCTTATAATAAAGATTCTACATGTCTCCTAAAAAAATGTAATATTGTTTTGTTCTCATACTACTTTCATCTCTTCTTCTAAACTGGATTCTAGTGTATTCACGTGTTAATTTTTTTTTCTTATCATCTTCTGAATCCTTCGGCAATTTCCTTCCATTTTCCATCAACTTATATTCTTAATCATTTGATCAACTTAATCATTTTATTGACTTATTTTGAATCAACAGTTCATTCATTAAGGATGATTACATAATTTCAATAAGTAATACATGAATTTTCTAACTTATTATTGACACTTTATGTCATATTGGTGATATAAACTCTATGTTCCTATTTAGATTCATGAGATCTTCTAACATATTTTTTTAGTGTTTCATTTGGTGATGCTACATCTACACCTTTATATTTGATTAAAATTCACTTCATGCATTTTCCAAATTATTTAGAGGTAAATAACTTATATGGTTAAATTCACCTTACATTCCTCAGTATTCAACATTGGAAAAATTTTATTTCTTCTTCATGGTTCATTCTTTTTATCATCATATCTTCTTCTAATTCTCGTAACCATTTTCTATGATAATAAATTATTATTCAAAACTACATTGTTTGACTTCATGTCAACTCAATTAAACTATATTTAAATATAAAATTAAATCTCTTTATTTATTTCCTCAATCTCCCCATTTACTTACTTCACCATCTAATATGTTCTCTTCAATAATCTATTTGATCATCCATTCCAAATACGTTTTGTATACAATGCTACACCATACGAAATCACTTTTAATCAACATAAATAATTTTTTAAATATCATCATATATTTTATATTCCAAATATCTACATCCTTTAATCTTACTTATTTATCTCAATATGTAGTTGTAAGTGTTCCTTCAGCCTTTAGAAATTATAATGAGTATAATAAATATCAGAACAATAATCTTTAAAAATATATTCTACTACAAGAAATATAATTTAGTTTCTCCTTAAACAACAGTATAATTCACGTACACTAATTTCATTATATTTTATGAGATTAGTTTCTCCTATCATCATATCTTATTATCAAACCATCATTATTATCTTTGACAAATAGCAAAGCTAGCATATTTTGGTATTACATTTCTTGATGGGATTACAGATGAGTACACCATATATATTATGTAATTTTGGATAGATTAATTCATAAAAACTCATACGGATATTAAACATCCTATTATATGAATATAAATTAATTCAATTGATAGTTTTTATTTTAAACAAATACAATACTTCATCATCACCATCTGATAATCCCTCTAATCTACAACTATAATGTGATGTGTGTGTTTGTGTGAGAGATTGAGTTTCATTTAAAATAATAATTAAAAGAAAACATTATGTTACAAATCAAATAAAAAATATAATTTAATAATATATTTTAATGGGAAAACACTTAGTGTCTATTAATTTTTAATATTAATAAATATCATTATGATTATGATCTGTGTATTGATTAGATAAATATATCTATCTTTAAAATATATAGTTGAAGTGATGAAGAGATAGTGGACATTAAAATACTACTGATATTATCCTAAATATTTTCATCGCATAATAGTGAAGTATTTTTAACAATAAAATCCACAAATTGTAGATATGTCATCCTTAGATGTAGCCTTTTATGGGTAAACAATTTTAAAAACATATTGTAAGATCCTAGACATTGTGGAGGTATGTCTCTATTTAATTTTTTGTTTGGATCCCTTTTATTGGGGTTATTGATATGTTTCATAGGTGTGTGGGGACCCCGAGAGTGTTCTGATTGTTTGGAACATGAATGAAAAGGAAACCCATCCAATCATTGAAAGCTGCACGGTTGAAGCATGTTTAAGTAAACCATTCGGCCTTCCCAAGAAAACCTTTAAACACAGATATTAGAATATCACATTGTTGTCACATGTTTTTTAAACTATTAATGTCTCCCTAGGTAACAATGAAGCCCATCTTCTCTTAGAATGTGGCTTGTGCATAGTTTTGAAACCATGTGGGTAAATTGCATACCCCTTTAAAACTATAAAAAATTACAGTTTTGACATTTTTTTATTTTAAGACCCCGAACCGAATTTCTCCCCCATTTCTGTTGATTAAACCCTATTAATAAACTAAAGTGAACTAATAATTCTATGGATATATATCATTAATTTATTGAATATTTGGAGTGTCGTTCTTTGTGGATTGAAACTATAGGAATGTATATAATTCTCTACTCGTCTCTTTTTAGGAATATGGCATGTAGCTTGAGAAATATTATTTTCAAGCCCTTAATCCATATTTTTATGGTGTAATCTAGTTGAAGGCTATAAAGGTTGTTTTAATCTAGATCTAAGGCGACAATTAAGATTGTGTTAATTGTTGAATTTGGTGTAGGTGGTATACACATTATATCCCATTGTTTTTAAGTGGATTTGTCCATATGATTATGTGTTAAATCTTCCATCTTCTTGTGATTTGAATTAAATAGGTGTGTTAGGTAGTATAAACATTAAAAGGATAGTTTGAACAAATAATGATCCTCATGTGATGCATTGAGGATGATTTGTCCAATTTCGTCTACCCATGGGTGTGATGACATTTCAGAACATAGGAATTGGTATCGTAACTGTGGAATAGATATGTGATAACATAGATCCCATGATGAACATGTTAATATTTTTAGTTGAGTTGAAAATTTAACATTTATAGTGTTCCAAGATTTGGTAATTGATCATCAATTAATGAATATTATTAATGGGTAATATCAGTGAATTGTTGAATATACTGAATGTGATGGGGAATGAAAATGGATTTGAAGGGATTAAAGTGAATACTCCAAATGGATTTTGATTTGTACTTGAATTATATAAGGGGGTTAATATATGGGAAATTATGAATGGGTTATGTGGGTTAATGTACAATAAGGGTTGAATATCTTGAATTGTTTAATGTATCTATATTGGTGAAAATGCTTAATGGGTTTTGTCATAATAAATGGAATTGGAAAACTCTATTGTAATATAAATAGAAATGTGTTAATGTGTTATAGCATTATATTTATTCTCTTGTTTATTATTTTGGATTATGTTTGTTATTTTTATTTGTTATATTTGACTATAATATAGTATGTGAGGTGAGTGGATTTGTATAAACATGTGCACAGGAATTGGTAGATTGGGGTATTGATATAGAATCAATGTCCATGGGTCATGCTAGATAGAGTCTCCATAATAAACACAAAAAAGTTGGGTTTGGGTAAGGGGATGATGTTTAGTTACCATAACCATTTCATTCCACAAAGACTGAGGCTTTGAGTTGAGGATAATGTGGTATTTATAGTCAGTTTACCACTATTGAGATAGGTACTTGACTCAATTACTATTTAATGCCTTGAACCCTATTGTGAATTTTTTAATTGCCTATCCTATGGAAAACTATTTGATAAGAAATAATGTAATGAAGAATATGAAAATTATGAATTTGATACTAAGATTAGAAATGGTCAATGTAAATGTTTTAACATAATGGCACCAAAACTATTATTTTTGAATTTTCGTCCACTTATTAATTTAATTCATTATATATTTGACTATATATGTAACAGACATCATTGTTGGTGGCCTACTTCGTTTTACTCACACCCTTCTCAGGCAACTATTGGGTACCTGATATGATTTTATGCTTTTGAGATAGCATTAGAGAAAAGGCCTCATGCTGACGAGTTGATTTTGGATTGGGATATATATGGATAAGGTTACAAACTAGTAGATAGGACTGTTTTTGGCATTCCACTATTGGTATTTATTTTGGGTTTTTTTACTAGTAACTATTATTAATACATGACATTTTTACTATTGGATATGGTTTATACCCAGTTTTGGAAAAATTTTGTTTATACATGTTCATTGTTTTTTAAAAAAAAATTAGTTATTTTATTTATTTCATATTTTATCTTACTTTGGTAATGAAGGTATAGTATACCCATATAACCTTTTATTCCCTTGCTTCTAGTCAGCAACCTCTAACATATGAAGAGGTGAGCATGAGGTCACATGGAGAGTTAACTCGAGGAACCAGTTTAGTGGATTCTACTTCAAGGATGTTACAAGGTTATATCGGATGAGGTATTTTTTGTGACTTACTATCGTAAAATGGTAGATAGGAGGTTAGGATGGTGTCAGTTCTTGGAAATAAGATTGTTCTTTGGAGTATATAAACCACGTATGTGGCAAACCTCATGTCACCCTGTGTGGGAATTATTGTTCTTCTTCTAGGTTGTTACAATTGATGATATTTCACCCTTGGGTGATGCACGTGTTGGGTGGTATGATAGTCTATGATATTTGTCTCATGTATATAATGGCATGGGATTTTGAATTCATGATTCATTATTGGTACATATGTATGTATGATACATGCATCATGATAGAAACACATGTGGGAAGGTTGTGTGAAACAAAATGGGAAATGCATTTGAATTTCCTAAAATTGATGAAAATTGTTTTTATTTAATGATTAAAATTGGTAAAAAGGTAAATACAATGTTATGAATGGTTAATAAATTATTCTTAAAGATTGTTATAAATGGATCAAAATGATAGTGGTAGATTTTTGTGGAATTAGAAATGTTTTTAGTTGTAGATAATTGAACGGTAAGTATAAAAATAACTGTAAATCAGTGTCTAATGTAATATTTGTATCCATTCATTGTTGGATAACTCACGTTAGCCATAGTCCTAAGTATGGATGGTTGAGAGTCATGTTTAGGGTGCGATGATGACCATTTGAATGGTGTATGCAATAGGTTATTTATGACTAGTAGATATCTTTATTTTGTAACAACTATGGGATCATTATATTATGTGATCTAATGCTCGTTTTTTTCATTTTAGAGAAATTCAACCCTGGAGATGTGCTGGATGGTCTATAAGAGTATTTTTCATAGATATCACCCCCAGTATTGGAGTAAGAATGCATGGTGAGTCAGGGAAAAAGATAAGAGTAGTTCTATGAGAACATCTCTAAATTTATGTTGATGATGGAATGGGAATGGGGAATCTTGTGATAAGTATGTTCAGGATTACTAGAGAGTTTTATCAACAACCCCATAGACCTTTACCGGCGAGGATAGCCTACAGGCAGTCGATTTCTAGAAAGAATTCATCTAGATGATTCTCGATCATCTCGGTAATCTTTTTGAGAAGCAAGTCAAGTATGTTCCCTATATGTTGTGTGGAAAATGGTCAATGATGATGGAATGTAATGGAATGATATCCAATAAATGTTTATAGAAAACATTCTTCCAAATATATTGAGGTAGGAGAAGGATGCAGAGTGTATAAGATTACCTAGTGGAAATGTCGGTGATGGATTAAGATAGATGTTACATAGATTTTTGGCACATCATTTCTGTATTAGTATGAGATGAGGGAGCTATATAGAAACATTTCCAGGACCTGATTAGAAATGATATTAGGTCACATGTGAATATCATTGGTCTGAAAAGGTTTTCATAGGTAGTGTAAAAGGCCCTTATCACAAAAGGAAACCTAAATGGAGCATCAGGTAGTAGATTTGGGGTACAATCTGGGTGGATGAGTAGTGACTATTATTAGGGTATGAAGCATCATTTTGGGAATTTTTATCATGGATAAAGTGAGTGGTGTAGTCAAAAGAGAGGTACAACCTCTCAAGGTGGTGATCATCTTTTCTACTAACACTATTGAAATACAGTGAACACGTGTGTTCATTGTCCTCGACCACCAGTTGAGTGTCGATCATGTGGATGATTGGGCCATGTAAAAAGGTGGTGTATTTAGAACTTCTAGGTGTGATCACCCATATTAGTAGGGAAGTGCAGGGAAAATTAATAAAGCTAGAGCCAAGTGTAGATAGGTAGGTCATCATTATGTATGAATCTAAATAATTTTTAATGTTATATATATTAATACTTTGATAGGGATGTGATATGAGGATTTTAGAAAATGTAATGGTTGTTCTCTATAGGTCGGTGGGTACCATTTTCCATGGGACTTGATTATCCTCTAAAGGGAAGTTTTTCACTGATTTTGTGTATGGATTGGTTGTTTTTTATCAGGACAATATATATTGTTATTGATGTAGTGTACGGTTCATGTATCTTAAGGGTGGCATGTACGACCATCATGGTGAGTGGGATATTCAAGCAGGCCATGTAAGACTAGTTTTCCAATATATGGGAGAACTCAAATCCCAAGAGACTAGTCATGTGATGGATGATGGTAGAGTTGAGTAGCAATTCATTACTCCTACGGTGGATCAGTTTCTTAATGTGTTTCTTAAGGACATCTCAGCGCTTCCACTATAGAGGGATGTTGAGTTTACTATAGAGTTGTTGTCGAGTGTGGAGAAATTTTCTATTCCACCATATAGAAAGGAACTCCTAGAACTCAATAAACAAAATTTTCAGTTTAAGAAATTTTAAAACAGAGGGTTTATCCATTCTACTATATAGCTTTGGGGGTTAGTCATGTTGTTTTCTAAGAAGGTAGATACATTGTTGAGGTCATGTGTCGATTGAAAAAAAGATGAATCGGAAGATAGTTAATAAAATATATCATCTACCTCAAATTGAGGATATGTTTGACTAGATGAGATGTTCTTCAATTTTTATAAGATCAATATTACATCTATTTATCACCATCACAGGTTCAGGACATCTGATATACCTCATACTTCCATCCAGAGTTTTTATAGTTTGTATGAATTTGTGGTGATTCCTTTCTGGTTTACCAATGAACAGGTTTTTTGGGATTTCATAAAATTAATAATTCTCTATATCTAAATTAATTTATAGTTTTCTTCATTTATGTCATCTTGGTGTACTCTAGAACTCATGAAAATCATACCAAATATAATGAATATCCCATGAGTACACTAAGAGAGTACAAGTATTATTTACAGCTATTGAAATGTCATTTATAGATTCATAAAGTGTATTTCTTGGCTCAAATCATCATTGAGGTAGATATGTCAATGGATTTAGAGAAATATTATGTTTTTGTGTCTTGGGAGAATCCCAATAATGTTTCTAATGTTCAGAGTTCTCTTGGATTGGATGGTTATTCTCAATTTTTCATTAAATATTTCACTCATATTGAAACACTGCATTCAGGATTAACCATTAAGGTTGTTACATTATAATGGTCCGAGTCATGCGAGAATTATTTTTAAGACTGGAAGAAGTAGTTGATGACCGCACTTTTCATGATATTTCCAAAGACAGGTAAAAGGTATACCATGTTTTGTGATGTGTCGAGTGTTGGAATTACTGTAGTGTTATGGTAGTACAATCATTTTGTAGCATATGAGACCAGAAATTTTAGGCCTCATGAAATAAATTACACAACTCATGATCATGACTTGGACACAAAGGTTTATGCCTTAAATTGTTGGAGGCCTTACATGTTGAGATAGAGGATCATGGGATTTACTGATTATAAAAGTATTGAGTACATATTTTTTCAGCATGATTTGAATCTTTTGAAATAAATATGGGTACAATACATGTATTATATTGACATAGAGTTGATTGAAACACTCGAAAAAGGTAATAGTGTTGCAGATTCTCTATATTTGAAGACATGGAATCAGGTGGTTTAGGAGTCATGCTCCGAGTAGAGAACGATGGCCTTGTTTTGTAGAGATGAATCTGCAGGTGCCTGATGGGAACACAAATAATAATATTTCAAACAAAGTAGATGATTCTATGTTTTAAAGATAGGTCATGGAGAGTAATCTTGATGACATGGAGGGTTGGGATTTTAAAGAATGACTTAGAGTTGGGGAGTCACCTTCTGGTTGGGTTGTCGGTGCTGATGGAATTTTTTGCATTTGGGGTTGTGTTGTGGTGCCAGAGAGTGTGCGACAAGAGTTGATTCATTTGTTTCATGCATAAATGTGGTACACGCATCCTGATTTTACTAATATTTATCGGGATCATTGTAGGAAATAATGGTGGCCCTGAATAAAGAATGAGTTTGTATGTTTTGTGGCGTGATGCCACACATGTCAGAAGGTGAAGGCCCAAAAGTAGTGCATAGGTGGTCGGATAAAACCATTTCATATTATCTAATGGTATTGGTATTATGTAATGATGTATTTTTTTACATGGAAATTTAAGGATTCCACATAATAATTATATGAATTTTATAGTTGTGAATTAGTTGAATGGTACGTCTTGGTTCAGGGTGCCACACAAAATTTCCCCAAAATCGGTTGGTCACAAAACATCAAGACCATTTACCCAAACACCAAAGGATTATGATCAAAAGAGAGTGCTACGGTAAGGTATTTGGGAAAATATATTCTTTTTGGTAGATTTTACAAAATGGAAAAAGAAAATAGTAAATAATAGAGTCTGTAGTAATACTATAAAATAATGATACACATTGGAAGAAAGATAGTAATAAAAAAACTGGAGCATATATATAAATTATGTAGGTCACATGTGTCTTGGAAAGTAGCCAAAAAATTCATAATTTAGGAAATAAAATATAGAAACCGGTCTATATAAAATCAAATAAACTCCAAAAGCCTCGCAAGCCCCACCTTGGTCCTATTCTCTCCTTCCCCTACAACAATAAAATACATGATGAAGATAGGAGCTTTCCCATATCTATACACACAACCATATAATCTGTTTGGATCCAAAAGGATGACCTAAACAACATGTGAGATAAATCCCAGTACGCAACCAAAAAAATATCTATTTCTAACTATTAGTGAATATATAAGTACGTAATATGAAAAAATGAATCAATATTGTAGGAAGCTCCCAAAAGTAAACAATCCATAAATTTTCAATTACATTCATTTAGATTTATTATTCAACCATTGAAAACTGTAATCTCATGATCTAGCCTATTCTCTATATCCCCCATACATAATAGTAAAAAAATAGACATCTCAGAATAACATCTAATCATTCAAGTAAGACTCAGTCCATGGTTGTTATTTGTCTTGGAAGACTCATTACAATCATTCATATATTTAATTGCAAACCCATGAGAATGTTCCCAAGTCTAATCCCTCTTTTCCAACATAGAAACAATTCATTTAATAACAACCCTTTTTGAAGCTCTCGTGGTCTAACCCATTTAGTCTAATTTAGCACTAATAAAAAACAAATGAACACATGATTACCTCCCATGGTCAAAACCCCATGGTCAACATAGCATCAATAAATTGAAAATGACTATCAGGGCATCTCCCATGATATAAACCCCTAGGTTGATGACCACCAAGATTCTTTCGCAGCATATATCCCAGGATCAACATAATAGTAAAAAATATTAAAATGTCCCTACCTTAGGAATCTCTCATAGCCAAATTCCCCTTGGTCCAACTTTCATAATGCATATCACATGAATCTTATATAATGAGTATCTCCATCCTAAAAAACAAGGCATGGAAAACTAGGCAGGATTTATCATCCTTCTAGACAAAATGGAAAAATATAATCAATAAAGAGAAAGACACCAATGGGGTGTCCCATAAAAAAAGTATTAAAACTTACGCAAAAGAAACAACCCGTTAATAATCACAGAAATAATAGAAGGTATTTAAAGGGGTTAAATTATAATTCATGAAATACCCTAGACATGGGTTTGAGGCACTTTTAACCTATATAATCCAAAGAATAACAACTAGTGGCACAAACCATCTACCTCAATATATTTCAACTGATAAAAATGAATGTAAGACATTTAATTTCCCAATTATGTCATACATCTACAAATATATGAAAAGCATCCTTCCATGAATATGTCTGAAGAGATAATGAATCATGAAGAAAGGCTCTAGGGGGTTGAAAAACACATCTATGGGACAACAATGCACCCCACTGAGTCCCAAATGGTTTTGGGAGAGAGAAATGGGGGTTTGATCTTCATTCCTCATTCTTGGGCACTCTTGTATGAAACATGAGAACAAGAAGATGGTTCCAGACATGAGATGTGACCCCGCTCTGATATATTAAATAAAAAATAATAGTAAACTTCATGTTCATTAATTGTACACATACTGTAATGGCCTCAATCAGCCCCCACCATAAGCAGTTTTCCAAGTCCCCACACGACAATGTTCACGGCCATTATAGGGCCAGTACGCAGAAACCAGATATAGGGAGAGTACTCTTATGTACACATCTTCTTCTTAGAAAAATCTCATTTATTCATTTTAATAAAAACAACCTAATATCAAGATCCATAATAGAAATGAATATCTTGGTTCTTACCATCTCCCCCCACCACCTAAATAAATTCTTCCCCACATTTCCCTTACTAGGGTGTTGAAGGAGAAACTATGAATAACCCTAGCCATTGTGATTGTACATCGGCCTCCAACTCACATGTATCTTCCTACACTCACTATTTCTACCATAACACCCATACCAGAGGAGCAGACCAGCCATAGGGAACATTCGTGTTCTGATACAAAATCTGAATAGGATACTTATCAAAGGATGTATCCACCTCCAAATCAACCTCATAAAGTTGAAAAATGTGAGATGGGTCTAAAAAGTAATGTTGTAGCTAAGTAACCTGAATGATTATGTGCAGAGCCTGGTACCTCTGAGGTAACTACAACTGATACGAAACTATCCCGACTCTCTCTAAAACCTAAAATGGCCAGATTTATCTCGATGAAAGCTTCCCCATTCACCTAATCCTTCTTTGTCCCATACTCTGTTTGAAACATTGGAGAACCATGTCTCCACCCTCAAACTTCATATGTCGTATACTTCGATCATAAAAAGACTTATGTTGAGACTGTGCAGTATCCGCCTTCTTCAAAATCAACTCCATGTGCATAGTGTTCTCCTATACAATATGAGGTTCCATCATAGATTCATGTCCTTCCTTCTAGAAATATATGGGTGATTGACATGGGCTACCAAACAAATACACATAAGGTTCTACCTGAATCACTGCGTAATAAAATAATATTATAAGAAAACTCCACTATGGGTATGTGTATCTCCCAAGAGCCCCTAAAATCACGGATGCATGCTCATAGCATGTCCTAAAGAACCTGAATTGTATTCTCGGGCTATCCATCTATCAGCGGATGGTAAGCTGCACTCAGAAGTACATGTGTATCCAATGCCTTATATAGTCCCTTCCAGACACGAGATGTAAAATGACCATCTCTATCTTAAATTATAGATCATGAAACCCCATCAAAACATACAATATATTGGATGTAAAACCTTCAATGTTCATCAAAAAATATGGTTTCCTATATTGGAATGAAAGGTTAAAACATCTTCAGTCTATCCACAACAACTCATACAATATCATTCCCTCAAGGTGACCTCTGTAAACCTGTCACAGAATCCATCGCGTCATCCTTCCACTTCCACATGTGAATGGGTAACTTGTGTATGAGCCCTACATGACTCTCATCCTCTACCTCCACTTACTAACTGGTGTAATAGCTCGTAACAAAACCAGAAACATCATCCTTTATACCTTCCCATCAATATTTATGATGTAGATCTTAATACATCTTGGTGATACCAAGATGAACTACCCATACAATTGAATAAAAATATCGCTTAAACTCCTTTCACATGTCATCTAAAACCAATACACAACCATGAAAACCCATGACCTCATCATTTACTATAGTCCAACTAGGAGTAGGTTCGTCTCCTGGCACACTCTCCTATAAGACTAGGCCTCCGGAATCTGATAGATTCCTCATTCATAGTCGATATAGTAGAGTAGAGGTAATAGCTACCGAAGAAAGATATATCCTCTCTTATCAATCATTTACATCTATATCCATCTATGAGAACAAATCTATAAGAATCCACTAATGGTTAGCCTCCTAAACAGCTTGTATCTAAGTCCTCCTACTGAACTCATCACCACTACATTTCCCTTAAAGGCACCAAGGAAATATCAAATTCAAAGGACCAGGTACTCCACCCACATTACATATCACAAATTCAAATCTCACTGAGAAAGATATAAATGAAAATTTTTTGGTTAGTGTATACAAAAAAATGATCCCCCAAAATATAATGTCTCCAACAGCATAATGCATGAACAACTACAGTGAACTCGAGATCGTGTGTTGGATAATTCTTCACTTGTAAAATCTACTGCCGAGACCCATACGCAATGGCTCCATCCCATTTAATAAGAACTTCTCCCAGTTCGATACTAGATGAATCATTTTAATTGGTTTTAATCAATCCCAACTCTACAAAAATCAGGATTGGTGCTGAAGTTGACCACCCCTTTAGTCCATGTAAGGCTAAATTAAATAAATATATCCCCCAGTACATTTCACCCTTATTATTTAGGCCCATCAGTGGGGATTCTAAGCATGAAATATTCTAAATAATAATTCTTTAGAAACCCCCAACCCCAGAAATCTTCGTACCTAAAATTAATTCTTTGGATGATCCCCAGAAACTACTGCCCTCACCTTCTTTGGTTCAACTTATACTCATGTCTCGGTTATGAAAGGACCCAAGAGGTGAATCTGATCCATCCAAAAGTTGAATTTTGAGATCTTATCATATAACTAATGCTCTCTTAGTATACTGAATATGAAATCAAGATTGATTGAATGGTCATGTCAAGTGTGAGAGAACACCAAGATATATTCCATGAAGGCTACCACAATAGAATAAATCTAAGGATGGAACACTTAGTTAATCTGTTCCTTAAAAACTATCACTATGTTCGTGAGACCAAATGGAATAACAAAATACTCTTATAATCCATACCTACTCTAAAAGGATTTAAGAGATATATTTGACGATCTAACATAAAACTAATGATAACTGTATCTCATGCAAATCATCAAGAACACCCGGGTACCATGAAGATGATCAATGAGATCATAAATCCTAAAAGAGGGATATTGGTTCTTGACCATCAACTAGTTCAGATTCTGATAGTCCACAAAAGGTCTGAAGGTATCATGTTCCTTCTTCTCAAAAAGGACAGGCAAACCCCCAAGATAAATACATGGTCAAGTGAATCCCTTAGCCTGAAACTCCCTTAACTGCTTCTTGAGCTCCTACAACTCTATTGTAGCCATTCTATACAGATGTATGAACATATGTGCCTCTCCTAGACTAAGAAAAATAGAGAAATCCACCTATCACTTTGGAGGTAATCCTAAAAAATCATCTAGAAAGACATATTTGAATTGATCCACCACTGGAAAAAATTATATCTGTGACGTCCCCTGGCCTTCTAGATATAAACTATCAATCTGGGTTTTAATTACTCCTAATCCATAATACATGGGTCCCTATCAACTGACCTAGACATCCCATTCTCCCTTGTGTATAAAGGACCCTCCCTATGGTGACATAAAACTCACCCAAATGTGATAGCAATCAACGAAGGCCTAAAAGTTGACCAACCAATCCATTCTAAGAATGACATAGAATTCTTTAATCCCTATGACATTTTGGTCCCACAAGAAGTGACACCCATAAAACGTAAGATTTAACTCCTTTCACTGACGTACACTACCCATCCTAATCCCCAATAGATTTTCTAGGATTATAACATCAGTAGAAGTAAATATGTAGTGCCCAAGGCTCAACATAACAACAAAAGATGTAAAACCATAGGAATACACTATATGAAAAAAAGAATAACCTTAAACATATGATGCTAGAATAAAAACTATAACTGTGGAGGGTTTGGGATCCTACCCCTGCTGGGTATGTTCTATCACAAAAGTATAACTTTTATAGTGGCCCTCTGACCCAACCTGGCTACCCTAAACTGATCCATGCTGATGTCTCTAAAAACCAGTCATCTGGCAACTACATCCATGACCACCTCCTTGACATTAATGGCCTAACGAACTCAAGTTCGATAACATATGATAAACTGGCGGTCCTTCTCCTGAATGTGGATCCATAATATATCCCTTACCTCTCACTTTAAGTGAGAGTATCCTTCAGAAATTCTGAATTTGACCCATCTTTCCACATGATCGGCACTCAATTGGATCTCTCAGGCACGGTGGTCTCGTGTTCCAACTCTTTCCAAAATGATAGCACACTACATTTCTACCTAAAGAAACATCTCTACCACCGTAGGAACCCCTGTGTGTAAACCCCCTACAACCCATCCTACTACTAGTCAATAGAGATTCATCCCTAGCTGCTGAACCGCTCTGGATCTCAGCTCTAAAATCCATTAGATTTCACATGCTAATTAGCACGTGATTTACAATTCCATCCACTGAAGTCATCCTGAAAACATTCACTTGTGGTCGGATGTCGTACTTGAGAACATCCTCAAATAAAATACCTTATGATAACTCGTCACCTTCCAAAACAGGTGTAAATAGTTAAAACTATGTAAAGAATGAAGATTAATCTATCACTGAATGAGGGCCCTGCTCCATGGCCATAAACTCTTGGGCTCGGTCAGCCCTCAACGTCTTAGGGTAGAAGTAATCATAGAAGGTCCTATAAAACTCATATCAAGCCATATCCTGGTGACATACCTCTTATGATATGCCATCCATTCATTTATTGGTGGAGTCACATATCATGTACGTTTTGAGCTTCACCCACTTATCTGGAGGCATCTCCAGATGCTAGAAGATATAAAGCATGGCCTCTAACCCTGAATCTACAGCATGTGGTCCTCAATTCTATTTAAAAGTGAGAGGATGCTGCTATTGGAACACCCACTTCGACTCTTCCATAGTATGGGTGGGATGTGGTGCTCCCTAAAAAGTCTACATAATTCTCATTAATCCTTCACAGAATTTTGGATCAGGACCTACATCCGGTATAACAGTCGGTACCAAGACAGGCACAACGGGGGGATCTGGTGGTATTCCCTAATCTACCATTTCTGGTATGTAATCATCACCTTGTACCTGGAATATGATCAGAGGACGTCTTGGTGGCATGAATCTACAAGGTCAAGTGAACACCTTTGTTCAAGATTATCAAGGACTACAACATAGAAGTAAAATTACAGAACATGAGAAATAAAGAATTCATGTTTTACAAAATAGGATTACATGGTGTGTAGAACCACTAAAAGGTGTGTTCCCTTAAGACTAAACATGGGTGTGTACACCTTCTAACCTAGTTGTGTAACAGACCATACAAACTGCAAGTAACTCATGATACTCGTCATGTACTTGGATGTTCTCTCCTACCCATGTAATCATGCACAGCTAGAACTACTCGGTTCACTCTTAGTGTATCACTACATGGAATGTTCACAATATACATGGGGTGTACCAAGTAATTTCCATCCACCCAAGTCATTAGTATCATGGTAGGATAAATAGTCGATTACTTCATGATGTTTACAAGCTAGACTCTACATGCACAACCTATATTTCATCCACCCATGTCGTTAGTCACACATATGGACACATGGTCTTTATCGTACGATGTGTATCCTAGTACAGGGCATGTTATAACAAACGTTTATCAACCATGAATCTCTAATAACACAATTAATCACCCCGCCAAGAACAACATGGATTTTACATATGGTACGCGGTGTGTACAAAAGAAATTTGGGTTTTTCCAAATATAAGAACACATGTCATGTGTTCATAACATCATATGTCATGTTTTAATGGTTTTCTAGGAAGTAAGACTATGGAACATCTCCAGAACCCACAAAATCTAAAAATATGGCCAACACAATCCTATTTCCAATCCTTGAGAGCCCACACTCCCCGAAAATAATATTTTGGCATCCTTAATCGTCATATTAATAGAATTCATTTATTGTTCAATCATGATCCACCAAATTTTGATCCAAGAGTTCCCATAACACCTTAGGGACCAAAGTATCACATCCATCCAAATGATTAATAATTACATTAAACATATTTCAATTTATTCATGTTAATGGTAAATGTTCTCTTACTATATAAATGGTTCGACACTACATGGGGATATTCATGGGATAACTGACAATTTATTCAAAATGATTAATAATTTAGTTAAACATATTAAAATTTATTTTATATTCTTATTTCCAATATTTATGTAATTTTAAAATATTAAATTTCCATTATTTTATTCAATTCATTTTAAAATATGTGTAGAAAACCTAATGAAACAAAAATTTAGACAAATGCATTTTAGGAATAAAAATGTATTTATTCTTATCAGATTCCATTTTAAAGTTATAAAATTACTGTAAACGAATTTATTTTTTTAAATATATATATATGTAATAAAAATAATTAGTAATCAGTTATTTAATTAATTATTTAGCATAAAAACAAACTACACTCAAAAAAAATATTTTTTTTGTTATATGTATTTTACAACCAAAAATGAACATAAAAAAATCAATTATAAAAATGATTCATATGTAATTAATAATATTATATCCATATATATTATAATTATGTAAATTTAATTTAAAATTGAAATGATAATGGGACCTTTAAATTAGAATCAATTATAACATTACTAAAATTTTATTTTTCACTATTCATTGGGATAACTCACAATTTATAATTTTCTTAGACAAAATTCAATAATAATCATTTTTAAAAAAAACTTGTTTTTGAAGCATAAAAAGACTCTACTAAAAATTGAATACCTACCATTTAGTGGAACATATACATTCCCTATATTAGCAAAAACTTCTCAAATACTATGATATATATAGTGAGCCTTATTAACTACAACTTCTATGTTGTATATCTCCCTCCTTCTCTATATTCTTATCGTTCGTCCTTCTAGAGGACCTCCCAACTCTCCTCATTCCATTGGGGTGTTAGATGCATTTTTTATTCCATTTCACACTTCCCTATAATATATAATGGACTATGGTTTATTCTCAATTTTATTCATGCTCTAATTTCTTCTTTACTATATTTGGAATTGTTTCCCTCCAACGACCATCCCACTTCATAAGCCATTGTGGTTATTCTATCTCATTTTTCCTCACTTGCATTGTTTCTTTTGATTTTATTTTTATTTTCTACTGGAATAGCTCTTCATTAACCTTAGAATACCCAATTATTACCCTATGTAGAGATTCCAACTCCAAATAACTTGGTTCCACCCAATTTCTTCTTCCCTAGTGTCTATGGCTGAGACATCCAATCTTGGGCCACATTGATCCATTGTGGTTCCTGGAGATCGATTGGATCTTCAGTTTCAATGTATAATTCATCAAGGGGAAAATTTTGGGTTTAGGAATTTCATTAAAGGAGTCAGATTTTTATACCATTGTATGGATTGAATGGACTAAATATATTATCATTGTCTTATAGTATCATGTTTTTCATCATTCTTTGTAAGTGGTGAAAATTTTTTATTTATCATTGATGGTGTAGATTGTGTTTGGTATGTGCTGCCAGTAGTGCGGAATTTTCTTGTGGGTGTGATGATTTTAGATGGTATAATTCTATAGATTGAGAGTTATGAATTTTTTTGGGGATGAATGGATATGAGGTGGTATCTGGTGGTGTGTTTCCTAATGTGGTGTGTGAACATGAGGCATGATGTGTGGATATTAGGTTTTTTCAAATAGTGTAAGGTAAAAGAGCCCATTATCTATTTTTGAACATCCAAATGATTTATCAGTTTCATTTTTTAACTATATGTCATAATGGTGACTATTATTGTCTTGAATATTTTTTTATGGAATAGGTTTTCTGATTTCTTCCACACATCCAAAAAAATATTTTTTCTAAAATTCAAAAAAAATATTTATTTGGATAGTTGGAAATAAATTATATATTTATTATCAATAAATAAATTCATTTCAATTAGGTTAATATTTTCTACAAATTTTCATAATGTGGTTATTATTATTCATGTATCTAATTTAATGTCCAGGTTATAAAGCTCGCATTAAAATAATAACATTTTATATATATCACAATTCGCTTAAAGCTCGATGTTTCATGTTACTAAGGCTAAAAAACACATATAATTTATTTAAAGACAAATATGTTCTAAAATAATAGGGTGTTATATATTTTACATAACAAAATACATGATTCACAAGTGTGTGGGATCAATTATAATAAATTATTTTCCTTGAAATATTAACATAAGTATAAAAAAAATTTATTATCAAACACATAATAAAAATCATTTCTTTAGTTGAGGATCACATCCAAGACCATCATAATTTACAATGTCTTATAGTTTATTGGGTTCACTATATATTCTGATAAATTTAGTCAGGGATTCACTAATTGGATTTGGTTCACACTCCTTTAATTTTAATTTTACCTCAAAAAATATCATAATTTAGTAAATTAGAGGTCTATATAATTGTTATCCCACCCATCATATAATGAATTACATATATGTGTGTTCCCCATGATCAAAAAAAACATATATGTTTTCCTCATATCATAATTAAATTGATCTAATGAAATGCTATTATTAATAAAAATCCTTAAAAAATTATTATTATGAGATATCTAGATAAATTAATTAGATGGAATAATTACATAATATCTCAATTTAATCATGATATTACTTAAATTATGTTGACATATAAGAAAAAAACATTATTAAAGAAAAATAAATGTGCATTGGAAAATAATAGAAATCCTCCTTTCCTTTTCGTGACATTAAAAAAAATATTCCCAAACAATATAAGTAATATTATACTTATAATACCATTTATACATGTAGTGGAATGTTAATAATGAAAAAATATCATTATTATAGATAAATTCAGTCATGTAGTAATCATTAAAAAACATTTTTTCGCTTTTCAAAATCAAAAGATACATATATAAAAACCATTTTAAATATTACATTTAAAACTATAATAAATAAAGTAAAACATATTATAAAATAAATTTAAACAACCATTATATTCTATAAAATAAAATTATTATAAAAATGAAATAACATGTATATGGTTGAAAAATAATTATGACCTAGAAGAATGAATAAGGTTAGTTTCCCTTATAACCATTATTTTAAATTGATTCTTCAATCAAATGGGAATTATATAACAAGAAGTAATGAAAAATCCACAAACAATGAAATTAAAAAAATAGATGGTTTTTATTTTATAAATATCCCATAATCCTTATAAAAGGAATTTTAACAGAAATTGTTCCAATTAAAAGTGTGATTGAAACATAATCACTTACCTTAATAATTAACATTACTCATAAGCAATCCAACCACATGAATCATAAAATAATATTTATTAAAAATATATATCAAATGAATATCAATAATTATCTTACTATATAACATTCCATTATAATTTATTCTTAGATGTTTGTTAATAATTATTTTTTAAAATGAATATTTGGTTGTAAACTATTCAATTTCCTATACATGTGTAACTTAGTCGATTACATAACTTTAATATAATTCAACTTTTCATGATCTCTAAAATATTCATGAATATTTTATATATTTTTTTTATTGGATTGTGGAGTTTTAATATTTTTCCTCAATCTCTTGGTGACGATTTGTATGAAGAGCATAAAAATTCCATTTTTAGAATAATTTTTTCCATAATGATATGATTTTCTTAAAAAAATTATATAGATTTATTATAAATATAGAATAAAAACATTATTTACATATAATAGTTATTTTTACAAAAAATTATGTTTCCATAACTATCTATGATAGAAAAATCGTATCATTATTTTTATTGATAGTTAAACCAACCGAGACAAGAACAATCTATAATTAGTCGGATATGTATGATTATGGAATTATTTTAATATAGTATCGTCATTATATAGTTTTATTAAAAAATAATGTAAAATAATAAAATATAATATTAATTATATTTATTTATTTATAGTCATTCATGATATAATCATTATAACACCATTCATTTAGGTGGAAAAACTGACCAAAATAGAATAATGATATAATGATTTAATGAATAAAAATATTGTTTTATATAATGAAATTAACAAATTTAAATTGATTTATAATACTAAAAATAATTTGATATTGTTATAATATATATTTAACACTATTTGGGTGAATAAGATATAGAATAATGATTAAATAAGCAAATACTATTGTAGAATAATTTAATCTCACTTTGTTAACCTCCTCGATTATGAAGGGATATAGAAAATTTATAGGGACCAAATATTAATAATGTGTAATTGTATTATTTGGAAAGTAAATTTGGTGTATTTATTACAGGAATTTCAATTATTTCATTCAATGTTAAGAGGTGGAGAAGGAATCCTTTTATACATTAATGGAATAAAATGTTTTTAAATGCCTAATACCTAATAATTGTTTTTTGTAAATATGACTAGGGTTTTTCTAGCTGAGGATCCATGGACGATTCAGTGTTCGGGATGGGTAAGTCAATAAAATATGTAGATCCATTATTTCATCATCTCTGTCAATCTATATTGAGGAGATAATGCTTATATATATTTTCAAATTTTTGATACAGTGACCTATAAAACTAGATGAATAGGTCTCAGAGTGGATAGAGAGGATGAAAAGGCTGTATATTTTCAAGCTGAGAGGATCGACGCTACTGGGATGAGTGGAGATCAATGGAATTTGGCGATGGTGGATGGGGTAAATAGATGATGTTGATCTTTTATCATGGTGGTAGAGAAAAATTATTTTTTACAATCTCAATTGTTAGAGACAGAGTACAATAAGGCCTTTCAAATTATGATGATGGTACAAGTATTGAGAATATTTCATAAATATACAATGATTAATGTGATTAAGGTGAACATACCTTTGACCTGTGACAACATCAGTTGATAAAATCAGAGGGACTCAATGTCCAAGTTCTCTAACACTAATTTTGGTTGTGGTGTGAGGTCGATTTGATTTTTCTACGGAGGTAAGGAAACCTACTAATTTGAAAACTAGGGTGAGTACTCTAATAGAAATTGTGGAAACAAAAAGTGACATCATTAGAATTCATTATACATATCTGAAGGATATTTTAATATAGTGAATTTTGAAAATGGGTGACACCACCCATGGGGGTTCTAATAGGGAGGTTATTTTTTATTGATTCGTGATTTTTGAGAACAACATTATTTATAGGATAGTTCTCCCAATTGAAATAAAACCATGTAAGACTAATGATCATGTTCAAAAGATAACTTCTATATGGTTTTCTATTTATTGAAGATGTATTATCATGGGATGGAGATTTTTTCTCAATATTTTTCTATCATAGAATATGAAACCAAATTATTTGGGGATTATATCAATTTCATTAAATCCATGTTTGGTTTTATGTCAAAAAATAGATTATCATTTCAAAAAAAATTATATAAAAAATAATATGGATCAATATTTGATATATGTTTTTTTCTAAATTGGATACTATGGAATTATAATATTTTATTTGATATAGCTTATATTGAGGGAATTCATATCAAAATGGATTGGGCTACAAGGGTATCCAAAGGTCATTATGATTGTCTCATCATGGAGGTAGACTGACGCACTTGATATATTTATTATATAATTCTATTAGTATTGGATGATGATACCTCTCCAAAATGTGAAAATGAAATACATCCTGGTTTCTAACCATAATATCAAATTATTGTCCATGATATGGAATTTTTTAAAAAAATGTGGTTTTCTATTTTTCTACATTTAAAGGGAATCTTGAGGAATCCTATAAGAATAGTATGAGGAGGAATAGGATGTGGAATAATTGATTTTATATTTGATACAGAAAATATTCTATGGGTATGGATAAGGATCATGCCAGTTTTGTCTCTTCATGACATCCTGAGGTGTCTTTTCAAAAGTGGAAAACAACTTAGGAGACTTAGAATAACCCTAACTCCGGTTTGATAAAGAGAGGACCAGTCAAAGGAGGGAAACTTCCAACTAAGAGAGACTTTAGAAATGGATAAATTCTAACAGAACACCAATAGTTCTTCTAAGGGGCATTCAAATCATGGTCATATAGAGAATCTCTCAATGATCTAGGAGTAAATAAATAAATTAAGTTAAATGAATGGTGTATGTGGAAATAGGGATGATATGGAAGGTGATCCCTAATAAATATTTTTTTTACTCATGTATAGGCTAAGGGGAAATAATTTATTGGGGATGATTAATTTTTCCATAATGTCCATCCTCATAAAACTAGACATATGAAAGATTAATCATATCTAATATCAACCATGGTTACTGGTTCTCCTAAAAAATTAGTCTCTTAATCAAATTAATATGGTAATTATTATTTTTATATCATTATGATGATAATATATGTTTCTTATTTTTCTTTGGATTTCATGGTAGTAGGGAATAAATTCTCATATAATCCTATCAATTTTATCTGTGTTTTTTTAATAAAGGGTTTTTCTTTTTCTTGATGTATATATTTATATATTAAAAGTAAAATATAGAGACGTGTGGGTTCAAATTTTACTAATATTGAATAAATGAATATGGAAGGTTAAAAAATTTCTCACACACTCATTTGAGGTCTGTTTATTATGATATTTTTTGGATTTTACCCTTATTTTAATACTTTCATAATTTTTAGCCATAATCATAGTGAGAAACACTTTCCAAGATAATTTATTATTTTTAAAAAAAAATTAATTAGCCCATCTTATCTAATTTGGGAATGATGATTGTAAATATGAAATAAATATTTATGCCTACAATTACTAAAAAATATTAAAATTAGTTCTATGATTAATAATGTATAATATTTTAAAAAAAATATTTCGAAAAAAATTCAATAATAAAATGATTTTTTGAATAAAATAATTATTATTTTTTTATTTTAATAACATTAATGTTGGTTATTAAAATTAAAATAAATGTTATGTGGCTTCAATAGAAAGAAAAAACTGAAATATTCAATGAGAATACTTAATTAAAATATATTAATCATGAATCGTTTATTTATAAAGATAAACAAAACTTATGATCCAAAATTAAAAAAATATGTATGAAAATAAAATTAATATTTATATAGTAATTATTTAAATATAAAAATACCTATTTATACAAGAAAATTTTTTCTAACTCTTTTAGTCATGGTTGTATTGTAATTATTTTATAAAGGGTGTAGTATTCGATAAAACTATATTTTTCCACTAACCATCTATGCTAATTTTGGTATGGTGAATTCTAAAATGAAAATAAACTTTTCAAATTAAAATTATAATTTTTTTTAATTTATATTATTAAATTAACCTATATAATATAAAAATAATACTATATTATTAAAAAATTCTATTTTTTAGCTCTTACTAATTTAAGTGTTAATTAATAAATATTACTAAATATGATTCATTTAATTATCATATACTATATGTAATTTTTCATTATAATAAAACATTTTTCCCATTATTTTATTTTTAATTATTTAAATGATATCAAATTCTAGAATCTATTTTAATAGAAATATTTATGTTCCAAAATAATAATCTATCATAGAATTTTTCTTCTAATCTACCCATATTACTGTCATCTATATCATTTGAACTGTTAGATTTTGGTACTTTATGATTTTTATTATCTATACATGAAACACTTTTTTGATCAACACAATTTCTCTTCACATGAATAACTCATTAAAACTAATCATACATTGAATTTATTTTCAAAAAAAATCATTTGAAATTCTGACCTCCTTAATATCTGGTTCATTGAATTATTTTTTATCTATTATCTTATAATCAAGATTCTACTTATCTTATTGTAAACTGTATTATCTTTTAGTTCTCATACCACTTTCCTCACTTCTTCTAAACTAGATTCTAGTGTATTAACGTGTTATGTTTTCTTTTTTATCATCTTCTGAATCTTTTATAAATCTGCTTCCTTCTTCCTTCATATAATAAAGATAATCATTTGATCAACATAATCATTTGATCGTCATAGAGAGAATCAATAGTTTATTCATTAACGATGATTTATTCTATTTAATAAGTAATAATAAAATCTTATGGCTTATTTTTGACAATTTAAGTCATATTGGTGATATAAACTCTATGTACATGATTATATTCACGAGATATTCTAACTTATTTTTTAGTGTATCATTTAGTGACACTACATCTACATGTTTATTTTTTACTACAATTCAATTCATGCCTTTTCCAAATTATTTTGAGGTAAATATCCTAAAATGATAATTTCTCCATAAATTCCTCAATATTCAATATTGGGGAAAGTTTTATTTCTTCTTCATTGTTAATTATTTTGATCATCATAACTTCTTCTACATCCAGTAACCATGGTCTATAAGAAGAAATTATTCATCAAAACTACATTGTTTTACTTCAGGTCAACTCAATAAATCTATATTTAAATCATATATTAAATCTCTTTATCTAGGTCCTCAATATCCCCATATACTTACTTCTCCATCTAATATGTTATCTTCAATCATCCATTTGATCACCCATTCCGAATACTTTTTGTATACAATGATAAACCATCCTTCATCACTTTTATTTAACCAAAATAATGGTTTAAAGATCATCATATATTTTATCTTCCAAATCTCCACATCCATTAATTTTACTTATTTAGCACAATATGTAGTTGGTAGTGTACCTTCAGCCTTTATATATTATAATGAGTATAATAAATATCAGAACTATAATCTTCAAAAATAAATTCTACTACATGAACCATAATTGAGTTTCTACCAAACCAAAAGTATAATTCATATACACTGATTTCATTATATTTTATGAGATTAGTTCCACCTATCATCAAATATTATTATCCAACCATCATTAGTGTATTTAACAAATAGAAAAGCTGGCAGTATTTGGTATTACATTTCTTGATGGATTTATAGAATAGTACATCATATATATTATGTAATTGTGGAGATTCTAATTCATAAATACTCATATAGATATTGAACTTCTTATTATATGAATCGAAATTGTCTCAATAGATAAATTTTATTTTAAAAAAATACAATACTTCATCATAACAATCGAACAGTCTCTTCAATCTACAAATGTAAACTGATGTGTGTGTGTGAGAGAGATTGAGTTTCATTTAAAATAAGAATTAGAAGAAAGTAGTATTTTATATATCAAGTAAGAAATGGAATTTAATATTACATTTTAATGGAAAAACACTTAGTGTTTTTTAATTTTGAATATTGATAAATATCGTTATGATTTTGATTTGTGTATCTATTAGATAAATCTATTCGTCTTTAAAGCATAGAGTATATGTGACGAAGTGAATGTGAACATTCTAAAATTAGTGATATTATCCTAAATATTTTCATCACACAATTGTCAAGTATTGTTTAACTATAGAATCCACACATAGTAGATATGTTCTCCTTATATATAGGCTTTTAGGGGTGAACATATTAAAAAGAATATTGTAATATCCTTGACATTATGGAGTTATGCCCCTATTTAATTTTTGGTTTAGATCCATTATTTTCGAGATAAAGAAATTTTTCTCAGGTGTATGGGGCCCCGAGTTTGTTCTGAGTGTTTGGAACACAAATTAAAAGGAAACCAATCAAATCATTGATTGTCGCACAATGGAAGCATGGTTACGTAAACCATTTGGCCTTCCCAGGAAAACCATGAAACCTTGGATATTGGAATATCGCATGTTTGGAACACGTTTGTTAAACTGTGATGGTATCCTTAGGTAACCATGAAATCCATCTTCTCTTGAATAGTGTCTTGTGCACAGTTTGGAAAACCATGTGGGTAAACCCAATACCCCTTTAAAATTTGAAAAAATTACAGTTTTGATATTTTTGGATTTTAAGACCCCCAACCAAATTTCTCGCCCATTTCCTTTGTTGAATCCCTATTAATGAAATCATCTTAACTAATCATTCTATGTATTTATATTGTTTATTTCTTGTCATTTTGAAGCATTGTTGGTTGTGGATCGAAACACAAGGATTGTCTATTATTCTTCTCTCTTCTCTTTTTAGGAATAAGTCTTGTAGCTTGCGAGATATTATTTTGAAACACTATATTCAACTTTTTATGGTGTAATCTAGGTAAAGGGTACAAAGGTTATTTTAATAAGGATCTATGGAGACAATTAAGAGTGTTTTAATTGTTGAATTCGATGTAGGTGGTTTACAAATTATATCCCATTGTTTTTAAGTGGATTTGTGCATATGATTAAGTGTTCATTATTCCCTCTTGTTGTTATTTGAATTACATAGGTTTGTTTAGGTAGATTAAACAATAAAAGGTTGGTTTGAACTACTCAAGATCCTCATGCGATGCATTGGGGATGATTTGACCAATTTGGTCCACCCATGGGGTGTGCTGACATTTCAGAACAAATGAATTGGTAGAGTATGTGATGAATTGATATGTAATAACAAAGATCCCTTGTTGAACATGTTAATTATCTTAGTTGAGTTGAAAATTTAATATTTATAGTGTTCCAAGATATTATAATTGATCATGAATTAATGAATATGAGTAAAGGGTAATTTATGTGAATTGTTGAATATCCTGAATGTGATGGGGAATAAAAATGGATTTGAAAGGATAACTGTGAATACTCCAAATGGATTTTTATTTGTACGTCAAATACATAAGGGGTTTAATATATGGGAAAAGTTGAATAGGTTATGTGAATTAACATATAGAAAGGGTTGAATATATTTATTGGTTTACTATATCTTAATTAGTGAATATTCTTAATGGGTTTAGCCTTAATAAATGGAATTGGTAAAACTGAACTTTAATATAAATAGAAAATTATTAATGGGTTATGGATTAATATTTATTCACATGCTTATTATTGTGGATTATTATTGTTATTTAAATTGGTTATATTTGATTGTGATATAGTATGTGAGGTGAGTGGATATGTTTAAGCATGTGTTCATGGTTTGGTAAATTGGGGTATTGATAGAGAATCAATGACCAGGGGTCATGCTAGATTGAGTCTCCATAATACACAAATGAAATTCCATTTTCATGTAAGGGGGCGTAGTTTAATTACCATAACCATTGCATTCCACCATGAATGTGGCTTCAAGTTGAGGATAATGTGGTATTTTCGATTTGTTTACCCTAGTGAGATAAGTACTTGACTCATTCCCTATTTAATTTCTTGAACTGTTTGTGTGAATTTTATAAATTCCTACCCAATGGAAACCATTTTGATAAGGAATAAAGTAATGAATAATATGAAAATGGCGAATTTTGTACTAATGTAATAAATGATCAATGTAAAAGTTGTTAACATATGGAACCCAAAAAATTCTTTATTTACATTTCATCTACATATTACTTTCATGAACTATCTATTTGACTATATATGTTTTAGAAATCATTGGTGGTGGCCTACTGAGTTTTACTCACACCCTGCCCGGGTCACTATTGGGTACCCGAGAGGATTTTATGCTTTTAAGATAAGAAAATAAAAAGGGCATCATGCTCACAAGTTGATTCTGGATTAGGATGTACATGGATGAGGTTCCAAACTAAGAGTTAGGACTATTTTGTAATTCCAATATTTGTATTTATTTTGGGTTTTTCACTTGGAATTATTATCATTACATGACATATTAACTGTTGTCTATGGTTTTTACCTAGTTTTCTGAAATTATTATTTATTCATGTTCATTGTTTATTTCATATAATTTTAGTTTTTTTAGTTATTTTATATTGTATCTTACTTTGGTAAGGAAGTTATAGTCTCCCCATGTAACCTTTTCTTCCCATTCTTTTAGTCCACAACCACTGGAATATGAAAATGTTAGCTTGAGGTCATATGGAGAGATGGCTTAAGGAAACAGTTTAGTGGATTCTAGGTCACGTTGGTACAATGTTGTATCAGATGAGGAATTTTCTGTGATTTAAAATTCTAAAATGGTAGATTGGAGTTTAGGAAGGTGTGAGTAATTGGAAATATGATTATTCTTTTGAGTATCTAACCCACATATTAGGGAAACCTCATTTCACCCTGTGTGGGAATTTTTTTCATGTTCTGTGTTGTTACATTTGATGATAATTCAACATTGGGTGATGCACTTGTTGGGTGATATGATAGTTTATGATATTAATCTCATGGATATAATGGCATGGGATTGTGAACTCATGTTTCATTATTGGTACATAAGTATGTATGAGACATGCATCAGGATAAATACACACGTGGGAAGGGTGTGTGAAACCATAAGGGTAAAATGCATTTGACTTTCCTGAAATTGATGAAAATTATGTCTAAATAAATTATGAAAATTGGTAAAAAGGGAAATAAAATTTTATTAATGGTTAAGAAATTATTCTTAATGATGGTTATAAATTGATCAAAATTATTTTAGTAGCCAACTATGGAATTAAAAATGTTCCTAGTTGGAGATAATTCCACAGTATGTATGAAAATAATTTTAAATTGGTGTCCAATGTAAGATTTGTATCAGTTTTTCTTGGATATCCCTTGTTAGCTATAGTCCTAGGTAGGGATGGATGAGGGTCATGTTTGGTATGTGACGATGACCATTGGAATGATGTATGTAATGGGTTATTTATGACTAGTAGAGAGAGTTATTTTTTAATTACTATGTGATATTTATATTATGTGATCTAATGATTGTGTTTTACATTTTAGAGAAATTCCACCAGGAATATGTGACTAATGGTCGATAGGAGTATTTTGAATTGAAATATCCCCCGATATTAGAGTAAGAACACATGGTGATTCAAGGAAAAAGATTATAGATGTTTAGTGAGAACATATCTCACATTATGTAGATAATGAAAAGGGCAAAGGGAAGGTTGTTCAATGTATGTTCAAGATGACTAGTGAGTTTTAGGTACAACACTCTTTGACCTTTACCAATGAGGTTAGTCCATATGAAACTTATTTCTTGAATGAATCCATCTAGATTATTCTTGATCATCTGGAGACTCCTTTTGAGATTTGAGTCAAGTAAGTTGCACATATGTTGTGTGGCCAGTAAAATCATTTTTTACATTAATGTTCAAATAGTGTAGGATGATGGAATGTTATGTGATGATTTCCAATAATAGTTTTTAGGAAACATCCTTCCAAAGGCCTTGAGGTATGAGAAAGATGCAGAGTTTTTATGTTTACCTGGGGGAAATGTCGGGGATGGACTATGATAGTTGTGACATAGATTTTCATCAATTCATTCCTATATTGGTAGGAGGTGAGGGAGTTGTGCAGAAATGTTCTTAGGACCGGCTTAGAAATGATATTAGGTCTCATTTTAATATATTATGTTTGAAAAGGTTTTCATAGGTTGTGGATATGCCCTTATCTCAGAAGGGAACATGAATTGAGCTTCAGGTAGTAGATTTGGGGTTCCAGCTGGACTAATGAGTGGTGAATATTTTTAGGGTATGAAGCATCATTTTGGGAATTTTTATCATGGAGAAAGTGAGTGGATTAGTCAGAAGAGAGGGGCAGCCTCTCTAGGTGGTGATCGGGTGTTCTGTTAAAACTATGGCAAGATAGGGCACATGCATGGTCATTGTCCATGACCACCAGTCATGTTCCGAGCATGTAGATGATTGGGCCATGTACAGAGGTTCTGATAAAACCCATGTATGTCGAGAAATAATGATGGTTAGAGGTAGATTTTAAGTGCAAGAAGGGGGTCAATTCCCCATATCAAGAAGTTTTTTGGAGCTCCATGGGCCATACCGGTTTGGTGGTGGATGCCGAACTTCTTGGTGTGATCGACCATATTAGTTTGAAAGAGCAGGGAATGGTACTCAAGATAGATCCTGAGGTAGAGGGGTAGGTCATCTTCATGTATCAATATAATGAATATTTTATGTTATATAGATTTATGCTTTGTTTGGGGTGTGATGTGAGGATATCATAAAATGTAAGGGTTGTTCCCTATAGGTTAGTGGGTACCATTTTCCATGGGATACGATTATCCTCGAAATGTCAGGTTTTTTTCTCATTGTGTGTATCGATTGGTTGTTTTTATATCGGGACTATATTGATTGTTATTAATGTAGTGTAACATACATGTATCTTAATGGAGGGATGTATGACTATTATTGTGAGTGGGGTATTTCAGCGGCCCATGCAGTGCTAGTTTTCTAATAGATTGGAGAACTCAAATCCCAAGTGGCTTGTCTTGTGATGGATGATGTTAGAGTTGAGTAGAAATTCATTAATCTTCTCGTGAATCAGTTTCATGATGTGTTTTTTAAGGAAATCTCAGGGCTACCACTAGAGAGGGATGGGGAGTTTACTATTGAGTTGTTGTCGAGAGTGATGAAATTTTCTATTCCACTATGTAGAATGGATCTCATAAAACTCCATAAACCGAAATTTGAGTTTGAGTAATTTGAGAACGAAGCTTTATCCATTATACTATGTAACCTTGGGAGTCTGTCGTGCTATTTTCTAAGATGGTAGATAGATTGTTGAGGTAATGTGTTGATTTTAGAAATATGAATCATAGTATTGTTAATAATAGATACCATCATCCTCAAATTGGTGATATGTTTGACAAGATGAGAGTTTCTTCAGTTTTTATATGGTCAATATTACATCATGGTATCACCATCATAGGTTGATGACTTCTAATATTCCTCATACATCCATTCAGAATTGGTATAGGTTGTATTAGTTTGTAGTGATTATATTATGGTTGACCAATGAACTAGATGTTTTCATGTATTTAATGAAATTAATATTTCTCCATATCTAAATTTATTTAGAGTTTTCTTCTTTGATGTTATCATGGTGTAATCTAGAACTAATGAAAATAATACCAAACGTACTGAATTTTCCCTACGTACACTAAGAGAGTACAAGTATTATTTACAAGATATTGAAATGTCATTTCTAGATTGATAAAGTGTATTTATTGGCTCACATCATCTTTGAGGTAGATATGCAAATGAATCTAGAGAAATCTTAAATTGTTGTGTCTTGGGAGAATCCCAATAATGTTTCTAATGTTTACAGTTTTCATGCATTGGATGTTTATTATCAAATTTTAATTAAATATTTCACTCATATTGCAACACCGCATTCAGGATTAACCAATAAGGGTGTTACATTTGAATGGTCTAAGTCATGTGAAGATTTTTTTATGACCTGAAGAGGTAGTTGATGACCACACCTTTTCTTATATTTCTTAAGCCTCGTAAGAGGTATACCATGTTTTTTGATGCGTCTGGTGTCATACATGGTGTAGTGTTGAGGCAGGACAATGATTTTGTAGCATATGGGTTACGAAAATTAAGGCCTCACAAAATAAATTACACTACACATGATCATGTGTTGGCCATAGAGGTTTATGCATTAAATTATTGTAGGCCTTACATGTTGAAGGATAAGTTCATGGAATTTACTCATTATAAAAGTTTTGAGTACATATTCTCCCAGTATGATACGAATATTTTGAAGTAAATATGGGTTGAATACATGTATTATTTTGACATGGAGTTGATTTAAACACTAGGAAAAGGTAATAGTGTTGTGGATTCTCTATGTTTGAAGACATTAAATCATGTGGTTTATGATTCATGCTCTGAGTGGAGAACAATGGACTTGTTTTCAGAAATGAATCTGTAGATGCATGGTGGGAACACAAAGAATAACCTTTCAACCATAGTAGATGATTATATTTTTTTTGAGCTAGGTAATGGAGAGTCAACTTGAGGACATAGAGTATTTGGATATAAAATAATGTCTTAGAGTGGGGGAGTCACCTTCTGGTTGGGTTGTTGGTGCCGATGGAATTATTTGTATTTGAGGATATGTTTTGGTGCTAGCGAGTGCGTGAAATGAGTTGGTTCACATGTTTCAGGCATAAATGTGTGACATTAATCCTTGTTTTACTATGATTTACCAGTATTCATGAAGGAAATGTTGGTGGCATTGAATGAAGAATGAGGTTTTGTGTTTTGTAGCGTGATGCCTTACATGTCAGAAGGTGAAGGCTAAGAAGTAGTGCCCAGGTGGTCGGATAAAACCATTTCATTTTTTGAAATGGAATTGGTATGATGTAATGATGGATTTTTTAGATTTAATCCCAAGGATTCATCATAATAATTATGTGATTTTTACAGTTGTGTATTAGTTGAATGGTACGTCCTGGATCTGGGTTCCACACAATATTTTCCCAACCCAAGTTGGCCACATAACCACAAGTGAATTTTTTCAAATGCTATAGACTTATGATTAGAAGAGAGGGATAAGGTAAGATATTAGGGAATGTATTCCCTCTTTGGTAGAGTACACACAGTGGAAATAAAATAGTAAAAAATATCGTACATTGTAATACTATAAAACAAAGGTAAACAGTGGAAGACTAATAGTGATAAAGGAATTAGAGCTTATATATAAATTATTCATGTCACATGTGTCATTGAAAGTAACCCAAAAATTCGTAATGCCTGAAATAATATATATCAACGAAATTATATAAAATCATGTAATTTCCAACAGAAACTAAAGCCTCGTCTTGGTCCTATTATCTCTTGCCCCAACAATAATCAAATACCTGATGAATATGGGTGCTTTCCCTTATCTATACATGAAACCATATAATCTGTTTGGGTCCAAAAGCATGATCTTAACAGTGTGTGAGATAAATCATAGAATAAAACCACCAAAATAGCTTGTGACACCCCACGATTTCATAGTACGTTATTTCTACAAAGTAATTCAATAACTTTAACTACAAGAAACACTGAGTTCTAATGCACCATGACTTACCAAACAAACCGTTCAAAAGAAATTATGAATTGTATTAAATGAATTTTGAACATTATATAATCCTTATAATTTTAGAATCCATATTATGATTTTCTTATACATAATGTATGAACAAATACATTTTTTTCATATAAAAGAAGTATTTTTCAAAAAATTCAATTTTACTCCCTTTTAATGTAGAAGACTTTTTAAATCCAATATTTGAAACATTTAAATTTTAAATTTGACCAAATAAACTTCTTCTTTTGAATATGGACATAATAATTTAGTTTCAATAATGTTTTGGTGTTTTTCTGATAACTTTCATATTTTGGTGAATAGTGAAAAGTACTATATTTTAACTGAAAACAACTTTTTAATCAAAATAATTTAAATTATTAAATTATACAATTTAATGGTATATAAGTATAAATAGAATATATTTTTACCATTTAATCCAATTATGGAAATTGTAAGTAATTTTACATTGAAATTGGACATAATCAAGTGTCAAACCTTTGATAGTTATTATTTCTTAAAAATACGCCTTTTGGTTTTTATAGCGGGAATTAATTTTAAAATAAAAAATGAAACTTTTATGTATTTAATTTGGTAAAATATACTCCATTTTTGGATTAGGAATACCGTAATTATTTTAGGGTGAAATTTTGGTAATTTTCTGTTAACTTTTATATTTTGATGAATTGAGAAAATTAGTAAATTATAATTAAAAACATCTTTTTTAATCGAAACATTTAATAGTGATAAATTATGAATTTGAGTGGTTTTAAAGTATATTTAGAATATATTTTTATTATTTAATACAATTTTGGAAATTGGACATAATTTCACAGTGAAACCGGACATAAACAACTTTCAATCATTTGATAGTTATTATCTCTTAAAAATACGACATTTATTTTAACAACATAAATTAAATTTAAATTTATTTCTGCCACTTCTGTATTTTAAATTTGTAAAAATGGATTCCATATTTTTAATCAAGATTTCAAAATTGTGTAAATATGTTACTTTTATTTTTATACATTTTGAATAATTACTTCGGTAAATATTTTATTTACCATTGTTAAAAGGTACATTCGGTAAATAAGGGTAAAAAATAATATTATAATAATACTAAATTACCCTGAAACGTGTTCTATCATTATTGGTTGATACATGTTCTACCATCTCCATATTTTGGTCAATTTTGGGACCTCATGGATCTACTTGTAAGTGATAATGACACGTTATATTAATTATGTTAAAATAAATATAAAAATTACATTATCATATATCCTTTAGTAAAAAATATTACATAGGGTTAAATATATTATATTTTCGAATATAATATTAATTATAAAGATAAAAATATTTCTTAAATAATAGTATTTTATTTATAATTTTTGGACATTGAATAATTAAATTTATATATGACACAATAATGATGCAGTATTTTCTTTATTAATAAAAGAATCAAATAATTGGTATTATAAATATTAAAATAATTATAATCTGAAATTTTTGATGCCATACACTAATATAATTGATTAATATGACATGTAATGATTTCTTTAATAAATTTGTATTGAATTAATAATGTTGTTAAGACTTTAAGTAAAATAAATTATTAAATAGTGTTAGAATTGGCATAAAAGAGTATTTAAAACGAATATTATATTATTAATTGATATTCTATTCCTAAAAATCTAAGGATCTGAAAAAGGACTTATATCATGATAGGTGTATCATTAATGGACCACTTTTGGGTCGCGTGTATGTATATAGTATGTTTATTTACAATATAATATAAAAATACAAAGTGACATGGTAAATGTCAAACTAATTAACTAATAGTCAAAACTAAACGATAAGGTTAATATAATTACCCAAACCTATCTAAAATCTATTGGTTTAAATGATTGATACCCATAACCACATCAGACTTTGAATAGTCTTATTTGGATCTATTATAAACCTAATATGAATTTATTATAAAATAATACATTAAGTTTTTTCTAAAGAGCCCCTCCTCCCCTTATAAAAGGACACCACTTCAAACCAATTATTCACACCATCAAAGACTTTTGGTTCGGAATAACTCTACTCAAATAACCTCTCAACTATACTCCATTAATCCTAGAGGCCTTCCATTGGTCATAAAGCCATCCAATGGAGCCCTTTTGATCAAATCAAAACGAAAAACCGGAAGAAGAGGAAATGTTTTCACCACCCTCTTTCATGTTCCTTTCTTCTTCAACTTCTTATTTATTTGTTATTACCATTATAAAATAATAACTACATTATCTTATATATACTGTGATGTTATTATAAATATTTTTCAACCATATTATGTTTTCTATCCACCCTTTGAAGGACATTTCACCATACGTGCGTACGTACGGCCTACCGTCTCCACGTCGTGGTGTAAATGTTATTCAATACATTATTATTTGGATGGGTATAATAATGATTAGTAATTCAAGTAAATATTAAATATAACATGATAATGATTCTGTATATTTGATATACCATCCAATTATATATTATTTTAATATCAAAAAATGTTATTGTTGCTCGTGCGTACTTAAGGACTACGATCTCCACGAACGCGATGAGATTCATTCCACATCGTATCCATTCAATATTAATTTTTATTTGATGGTTAAAAGTAATTTATAAGGAATTGAAATAATTCTAGAGATGAATAAGATACAACCTATCCATAACAAAAACAGCTTATGTAACAAAACATATAAAATAAAACGAGTAAGTTAATACCCAAAACGATGATAATACTAAGATGCTATTAACAAAAAAATGTTAGAAGATCATATATGACGTCATATTAATTTATATGAATCTTGTATAATTTAATCAAAATTATTTCACCATTATACAGGTGGTTAACCTACCCTCAAACAAGGAAATTACAAGGTAAGGGTTTATTTCACAATCTCTTCATTATCCGAGGTTGTTTATACATAATTATCTACTGGGACCTCTTTATCATCCACATCCTTGTTTCTTAAAAATGTATTTAAAAATATTATTACTATTTTACAAAATATGAGTTAATGTCATTTATACCCTTGTTTTAATTTTTATATGATTTTTAAAATGGAATATTTCCGTCATTTTCCAAACAAATTCCTTTTTATCCTTTTCGACAAAATTAATGTAAGAAAGTATTTTTTTTAAATTATATGGAGGGTGCGGATATTTTCTACTATTATAAACTCATTGAAACTTCCCTTACAAGCTTATAAGAATATTTTCAATGTAAATGTTTTATTTTATAATTATGCGATTCTTAAATGGTTTCAAAATATAAAGAGATATTTTTCTAAAAAGAGTTTTGATTTCATCTATGTCATCATCCTTTGATGAATTTTAAGTTTATTTGGAGTTGATTTATTATGATACAGAGCTTCCATATTGTATTGAAGGTTTTGTGATTTTTTTGACTGTGGATGTTCTATTTTTATACCATTCATTAATTATAGTTAAAGTATTGACATTTCTTATGCTAGTTCTAATATTAATGTTTATGATATGTTTAAACCTTTTCATATGAGGAATGTATTGGACTTAGTAAGTGACGGGTTGAGCCCGCTATAGCTCCTCGATGCATCGGTAGGTCTCATGACACAACTAGAAGTGGAATTGGCTGAGGCCCTTTCCCAATTTGTTTTATGATTTTGTTCGTGGCCTTAATCATTTTTATACGTCTTATCTGAGGCCTGGAAAAAATGTTTTAGAATTTCCGACATTATACATTCCCTCATTATGGAAATTAAATTGATGGTTCATGTTATCATTTGACTAGTATAATACCCGTGACAATGTTTTATTATGGAATTACTTCCTCATCTCATATTCTTTCCATAAAATTATTCATGTTAATTATTGGTAAGGGAATGTGGTTTCAGTTATTAACCATGCTTAATCTAGGAGGCTTGGATGTTTCTAATGAAATATATTTGTGTTGTATTTCCTTTCATGTTGTAATGTTGAACTTATGTATGAATAGTGCTTCCAATAATACTCAACTAATCGGTCCTTCGAGACATGATTTCCTTATGATCATGCCAATGTTATGTAATAACTTACCGACTCTGAGTAAGTAGGGTCGTGGCATTAAAGTTGGAATCAGAGGAAGTTTAGTACGAACCTTGGATGGTAGATTTTGATAAACTCTCATTAGAGCACATTGACCTAAGATGGACTTTAAGGATTAGTATAGAAGAACTATCTATAATTTTGGTATTGTAATGATTTTGTGAGTTTTCCGAGAAATACATCCCTATCTGGATACGAGCTGGTAGAGAGGGCTCGGGCACAAATGTACCTAGGGGTAAAACCTGAAAACACCGCTTTGAGCTAGACTCGAACGAGAACTGGTGCATGACAACGGGCCTTGCTGCACTCTTGTTTACGGCACTCTCAGGGGATATGATTAGGATAATTATTATTTTCTTTACAAAAAATTATGAAGGGCTTATCACTATATAATTACTCAATGAAAACATTTTTATGATTGTGGATTATGTCCATAAACTGTTCAATTTTGGTTAGGTATTTTACATGTTTGGAATTATTCATTTCAATTCATAAACTGGCCTAGTTTATGCTATTATATATAAATGGCGCCGAGTAGAAGGAATGTGAACCCCCGCAATATGGATGATCCAAAGAGTAAGAATGATCACATCTTTCACGGTATTAAGCCAACAATTAGAAGGAAAATACTCTCCCATGTATTCTCATTATATGATGAAATAGTATCACGTGTTAAGAAGATATGTAAAGAATTCTCCGAGTCCTAAGGATTTGAAGGGAAGAAAGAGAAGAATAGGATAGAAGAGAGAAAGATGGATAATGGGAAGATAGAAAAGAAGAATCTTCCAATATGTGATATATGTGGGAAGAAACACCCTGGAAATTTCCTGAAAGGAATGGAAGTTTGTTATAAGTGTGGAGAAAAAGGACACCATGTATGTAACTTCAAGGGTAAGAAAATGGTTTCGAATGTACAATGCTTCAACAGTAAGGAGTTGAGACACTACGCTAACCAATGTCCAAATCATCTGAGTATGCCCCAAATGATGTGATTGGATAACAGTCAAGTTATTATATTACCACAAATGAGGAGGAATGATTAGAGTTCTTATGTTGTTATTAGAGAATTATAGAATTTGAGTGTTGTATCAACAATGTACTAGTTATAATAATTATGGAGTATATAAGGATAATACTACAGTAAAATTTAATCAAGGAATTGAGATTGTGTGGAACAAAGAACAGTGACTCAATAGAAGGTTAAATTTTTGGAAAATATATGGTTGAGGGAATGATAAACCATAATATGGTTCTGATACCAAGGTAGTGATTTTGGAATAATACATGATTGATTTGGATAAATTATATTAGTTATTCTTGAATACCTTGAAACTGATTAATGATTTGTATATTCCATCATTATTAGAGTTAACAACATTTTTTTATAGGAGTATATCCAGAATTCTATAAGTAATAAAGGGTCATGAATGTAATCAATAAGGTTTTATGGTATTTCAGGATGTTGTAGTGTTTTAAAAGAATACAACATCAAGGTGTTCACATGCTATTACCTGGAAAAAAGGATCTTCGTTGTGTTTACCTACCTTATAAATTTTGGACTGTGAGTTTGGAGATAAGTTTTTTTGATAAATCTAGTTTGAGATTATATTTGAATTTCCATAAAAAGCACAACCCTAAGGTCGGGCGGCAACCTGTCGCGTCCGGCATGGCCGTGAGACTTGAACTCACAAACAAAGGGCGACAAGGGTGTATCACCTACCACAGACCCGCATGATGTCCTGGATTGAATAATTTAGTTTTTTATGGTTTTCCTAGTTGAATTATAAATTCATTTTTTAACCCTATACAAATAGGATAAATAGAGTATTGTTTTTCAGTTCTATTATCTTTTAGTGTGAAAGATGAGTGTGTGGTAGAACATAATCAAAGGATGGGACTCTACTTTTCAAGTATATATTTTTCTTCTTCTTTTATTCAATGAATAAATTAATTCTTATACTTTAGTGAAGGGATCTTAATACAAAAAATGTGTTATCATAATACCATTTTTTTCGAACCGATAGTATTTTATATCATCATAGATTGACAAATTTAAGGCCCTCAATTTTACACTTGTTTTTGATTGATGACCTCAATCAATACCTATAAATATTTACATTTTTCCTCCAATTATATGTCTCTAATTTACACTAATGTTCTCCTAATAGAAATCATAATTTGCTGGTGACCCTTTCATTTCCCTTTTCCTCTCATTAAGACTAATTTTTATTAACCTAGTTTCAGGTGTGGGTCTTCCAAAAGGTATGTTATATTTTCAACATTTTATTTTATAAAAATAATTTCAAATTGAAAGGACAGAATTTATTGAAGGAGGGAAGAATGTAACACCCCAAGATTTTAGAGTATGTGATTTCTTCAATGTAATTCACTATATTTCACTACACGCAACACCGAGTTCTAATTCACCATGACTTACCAATCAAACCGTTCAAAAGCAGTTATGAATAGTATTAACTAAAATTTTAACATTATATAATAATTATAATTTTAGAATCCATATTATGAGTTTCTTAGACATAATTTAAGAACAAATACAATTATTTCAAATAAATGAAGTATTTTTAAAAAATTGTAATTTTACCGCCTTTTAATGGCGATGCCTTTTTAAATCCAATATTTGAAACTTTTATATATTAAATTTTAAAAAAATAAAAATTCTTATTTAGAATCTTCAAATAATAATTTAGTTTCAATAATGTTTTGGTGTTTTTTTGATAACATTCATATTTGGGTGAATAGTGAAAAGTACTGTATTTTAACTGAAAACAACTTTTTTAATGAAAATTATTTATACTGTTAAATTATACATTTTAATGTCATGTAAGTATAAATAGATTATATTTTTACCATTTAATCCAAAGATGGTCATTGTATGTAATTTCACTTTGAAATTGGACATAATCAAGTGTTAAACTTTAACAGTTATTATTTCTTAAAAATACGCCTTTTGGTTTTAATAGCAGAAATTGATTTTAAATTACAAAATGAAAATTTTATTTTTTGAATTTGGTAAAATAGAATTCATTTTTTGATTCTGAATATCTAAATTATCTTAGGGTGAAATTTTGGAACTATTCTGATAACTTTTATAATTGGATGAATTGTGAAAATTAATAAATTTTAATTAAAAACAACTTTTTTAATCGAAATATATAATACTGATAAATTATGAATTTGAGTGTTTTTAAAGTATATTTTGAATATATTTTTACCATTTAATACAATTCTAGTTCATTGACTTAATTTTTACAGTTATACCGGACATAAACAAGTGTCAATATTTTGATAGTTATTATCTCTTAAAAACACGATTTTTGTTTTACCAACAAAAATTAATTTTAAATTAATTTATACCACTTATGTGTTTTGAATTTAGAAAAATGGATTCCAAATTATGAATCAGGATGTCCAAATTGTGTAAATATCTAAATATTATTATTAAACATTTTGAATAATTACATTGGTAAATATATTATTTACCATGGTTAATGTGTAAATTCGGTAAATAATGGTAAAAATTAAGATTATAAGAATAGTAAATTACCCTAAAACGTGTCCTACCCTTATTGGATGATACATGTATGACCATGGGCATCCTTGGGTCGATTTAGGGACCCCATGGATTCACATGGTAGTGATAAGGACACTTTATCTTAATTAAGTTAAACTAAATAAAAAAAATGACAAAAGCATATATCTTTCATTAAAACAATCTTTTCATAGGGTTAAATATATTATATTTTCGACTATAAATATTAATTATAAATATAAGAAGATTTAATACATAATATTATTTTATTTAAAAATTTTAGACATTGAGTAATTAAATTTATTTATGACAAAATAACAATGCAGTATTTTCATTATTTATGAAAGAATCATATAATTGATATTATAAATATTAAAATAAATATAATTTGAATGTTCTGATACCATCCACGAATTTTAATGATTAATATGAAATATAAGTATTTCTTAAATGAATATTTTTCCAATTAATAATTTTGTTAAGACATTAACAAAAATCAATTGTTAAATAGTGTCAAAATTGAAATAAAAGAGTTTTTAAAACAAATATTATATTATTAATTGATATTCTATTCCTAAAAATCTATGGACCATCCAACGGACTTATATCATGATATTTGTATCATTAATGGACCACTATGGCATCACATGTATGTATATAGTACGTTTATTAACTATATAATATAAAAATAAAAAGTGACATTGTAAATGTCACGCTAATTAACTAAAAGTTAAAACTAAAAGATAAGGTTAAAATAATGACCCAAACATGTATAAAATCTATTTTTTGAAAGGATTTCGACCTATAACCACCTTATTCTTTTAATAATCTTATTTATAACCAATATAAAACGAATATGAATTTATTATAAAATAATACTTTAAGTTTTTCCAAAATAGCCCCTCCTCCCCCTTATAAAAGGACACCACTTCTAACCAATAATTCACCCCTTAAAAGCCATTTTGTTCAGACAACCTCTTCCATAATACCCTCTAAACTATCCTCCATTAATCCTAGTGTCCTTACTTTATTCAAAAATCCATCCTAGAGATCCCTTTTGATCAAATCAAAAGGAAGAACCCGAAGAAGAGATAATGTTTTCACCACCCTCTTTCAAGTTCATTTCTTCATCAATAACTTCATTAATTTTTATTTCCCTTATAAAATAATAAATCTAGTATCTTAAAAATACTGTGATGTTATTATAAATATGGTACAACCATATTTAGTATTCTATCCACCGTTTGAAGGACATGTCACCATACGTGCATACGTACGACCTACCGTCTCCACGTAGTGGTGTAAATGTTATTCAATACATTATTATTTTGATGGGTATAATAATGATGTTTAATTCATTTAAATAATAAATATAACATGATAATGATTCTGTATATATGATATACCATCCAATTATATATTATTTTAGTATCAAAATAATGATATTATCCCTCGTGCATACGTACGGACTACCGTCTCCACGAACGCGGTGAGATTCATTCCCCATCGTATCCATTCAAAAATAATTTTCATTTTATGGTTAAAAATAATGTTTAAGGACTTGATATCATTCTGGATATGAATAATATACAACATATCCATAAAAAACATGAAATATGTAACAAGACATATAATATAAAACGAGTATGTTAACACCTGAAATAATGATAATTCTAAGATACTATTAACAAAGCCATGTTAAAAGATCATATATGACATCATATTAATTTTTATGATTATTTCATAAATTAATAACAATTATTACAAAATTATACATGAGGTTAACCTACTCTCAACCAAGGAATGTATAAGGTAAGGGTTTATTTCATATTCTCTTCATTATCTGAGGTAGTTTATTCATAATTATCTACTGGGACCTCATTATCATCCACATCAATGTTTCTTAAAAATGTATTTAAAAACATTATTACTATTTTAAATAATATGTTTTAAAGTAATTTATACCCGTTTTTGACTTTTTATAAGATGTTTATAAAGGAATCATTCTGTCATTTTCCAAACAAGGTATTGTTTAACCTTTTCGACAAAACTAAGGTAAGAAAGACTTTTTTTACCTTATATGGAAGGTGCATGAATTTTCTACCATTATAAAATTGTAAAAGATTCCCTTACAAGTATAAAATAATATTTTCAAAGTAAAGTTTTTCTTTTATAATTATGTGACTCTTATAAAATTTCAAAATAGAAAGAGAAATTTCTCTAAAAAGTGTTTTGATTTCATCTATGTCAACCTCCATTGATGGATTTTAAGTTTATTTGTAGTTGATTTATTATAATACAAAACATCCTTATAGTATTGAAGGTTTTGTGATATGTTTGACTATAGATGTGATATTTTTATACCATTCACAATTTATGGTTAAAGTATTGACATTTCGTATGTTAGTTTTAATACGAATGTTTATGATATGTTTAAAGATTTTCATATGTGGAATGTATTGAACTTTGTAAGTGACGGGTGGAGCCCGCTATAGCTCCTCGATGCATCGGTAGGTCTCTTGAGACAACTAGATGTGGAATTGGACGAGGTCCTTTCCCATTTTGATTTATGGTTTTGGCCGAGGCATTAATCATTTTTAGACGTCTTGGCTGAGACCTTGACAAAATGTTTCAGAATGTCCGACATTATACATTACCTCATTATGGAAATAATATTGATTGTTCATGTGGTCATTAGAATAGTAGAATAACCATTATTATGTTTTATTATTTCATTATTTACTCAGATCATATTCGTTCCATAAAATTATTCATGTTTATTATTGGTAAAGGCATGTGGTTTCAATTTTTTACCATTCTTAATATTTATGTCATTTTTCGCTGTATTAATTACCCTGACAGGGCGTTTGAGCTCACCCCTTTCTTATGTTTCATTTTCGCATGATATGAAGAAGTTTGTTATGAGTGAACAACAGATATAATCTAGGAGTCTTGTATGTTTCTAAGGAAATATATTTGTGTTGTATATTTTTTCAGGTTGTAAAGTTGAACTTATACTTAAATATTGTTTCCAATAATACTAAACAGATCGGTCTTTCGAGACATTATTTCCTTATGATCATCCCAATGTTATGTAATAATGCACCAACTCTGAGTAACTGGGGTTGGGGCATTACATAGTTATTCCAAACTGTAAATGAATATATATATATAAGGTAATATGAAAAAATGAATCAATAATGTAGGAAGTACTCAAAAGTAATCAATCATACAATTTTCAATTACATTCATTTACATTTATTATTCAGACACTGAAATGTGTAATCTCATCATCTAGCCTATGCTCTATATCCTATTACATAATAGTAAAAAAACATACATCTTAGAAGAACATCTATGCATTCAAGTATGACCGAGTCCAAGATTGTGATTTGGCATGGGAGACACGTTACAATAATTCATATACTCAATCACAATCCCATGAGAAAGATCCCAAAGTCTAATACCCCTTGTCTTAGATTGAAACAATTATTTTCATAATTACCCTTTTGGATGTTCTCATGGTCTATCCCATTTGGTATTACTTAGCACTAACAAAAAAACTAATAAACACCTGAGAACCTCTCATAGTCATTACCCCATGGTCAACATAGCATCAATAATTCTTAAACAACCACTTGGGAATCTCTCATGGTCTAAACCCCTAGGATGATGACCACCTGGATTCGCTCAATGTCAATACCTATGGATCAACATAACACTAATAAATACATAAATGACCCTACCTCAGGAATCACCCACAGTTAAATTTACATTGGTCAAACACTCATGATGCATATCACAATAATCTCATATAATTAGTATCTATATTCTATAATACAAAGAATTGAAAATCAGGTAGGCCATATTATCCATCTAGATCATATGGACAAAAAAATCAATCAAGGGAAACACATCCATGGAGTGTTCCACATACAAGGTATCTAACCTTACTCAAAAGAAACAACCCCTTAACTGTCAAATAAACCATAGCAGGTATAAAAAATTGTTCAATTATAATTCATGCTATACCCTAAACTTGTATATGTGGAAGTTTTAGCATATATATTCCAAATAAGATCAAATAATGGCACATACCACCTTCCTTGATGTGTTAAGACCGATAAAAATGAATGTAGTCCCTTTAATTGGCCAGGAATAACGTACATCTACCAAAATATGAAAATCACCCAACCATGAATAAGTCAGTAGAGATGATGAATCATGAAGAAATGCTCTTGGGGATTTAAGAACTCACTAGTGAGACATCAATGCACCCAATAGTGTCTCAAGAGGATTTGGGAGAGATAATTAGGGGTTTGATCTTATTTCCTCATTCTTGAGAACTTCTATATGAATCACAATAACAAGAAGACAGTTCTGAACATGAGACGTGACCCTGCCCTGATATGTCAAATAATAAATAAAAGTACACTGCATGTTCATTAACAGTAAATTTCATGTATTGTGTATAACCTTCCCCCACCATAAGCTGTTTTCTAGGTCACCACATGACAATGTACCTGGACATTACATGGAATGTATGCACAAACCGGGAATAGGGAGAGTACTCATAAGTACACGACATGTACATAGAAATATCTCATTTATTTGTTTTACAAAAAACAACCTAAAATCAAGATCAATACTTCAAATGAATATCTTGGTTCATAAAATCCCTCCCCTAATGTAATTCTTCTCTATATTTCCCTTACAATGGTGGTGAAGGAGAAACTATGAATAACATTATCCATTGTGATCATACATCAACCTCCCTCTCATAAGAACCATCATATACTCGCTCATGCTTCCATAACACCCATACCAGAGGAGTATACTTTCCATAGGGAACCTTCATTTTTCTATCCAAAATCATAATAGGATTCTCCTCGAAAGATTCATCCACCTCCAACTCAACCTCCTCGAGTTGAAAAACGTGAGATGGGTCTCAAAAATAACATTTTACTGAGAAAAATGAATGATTTTGTATAGAGCCTGGTTCCTCTGAGGAAATTGCATCTGATAGAAAAATATCCAGACTCATTCTAAAACCTAAAATGGCCTAAAGTACCTCAGTGAAATATCCCCCTTTTTCATTATCCTTCTCTATCCCAGCCTCAATGTGACACATATGAGAACCAAATCTCTGCCCTCGAACTCTAGAGGTCATATCCGTCAATCAGCATAAGACCTATGCCATGATTGTGCAGAATCCATCTTCTTCCAAATAAACCCCACATGCATAGTGTTCCCTTGTACAAAAAAAGGTACCAATATAGATACTTTTCCTTCCTCCTACCAATATATAGGTAATCAACATGGGATACTATAAAAAGGCACATAAGGTTCCATCTGAATTGCTTCTTAAAAAATATTATTATAGGAAAACTCCACTAGGGGTATGTGTATCTCCCAAGGGACCCTAAAATCTTGGATTCATGATCGTAGCATGTCCTAAAGAACTTGAATCATACGCTTGATCAAGCCATCTTTCTAGAGATTAAATGCTTCACTCAGATGTACTTGTGTATCCAATGCCTTCTGTTGTTTCTTTTGCAGACACGAGATGTAAACCGAGCATCCCTTTCTGATATGATAGAGTGATGAAACCCACGAAAATGTACAATATATCAGATGTAAATCCTTCCAAGTTCATCAACAAAGAGGTTCTCTTATATTTCAATGAATTGTCAAAAATTCTTGAGTTGGTCCACAACAACCCATACAACATCATTCCCTCAAGGAGACCTCTGTAAACCTATCACAAAATCCATCACGACATCCTTCCTCTTCCACTCAAGAATGGGTAACTTATGTAAGAGCCCTACTAGTCTCTAATCCTCCACCTCCACCTAATGACATGTGGAATAGCTCGTATAAAAACCCACAACATCATCCTTCATAACTGACCACCAATACTGATGATGTAGATCACGATACATCTTGGTGACACCAGGATGAACTACCCATACGAAGGCCTAAAAATATCGCATAAACACCATTCATATGTCTTCTGAAACCCATACACATCCATGAAAACCCAAGACCCAATTGTTTCATACATTCCCCCTAGGATAAGGTTCCTCTCCTGACACAGTCTCCTATATGACAAGGCCTTCGGAATCTGATAGCTTCTTCAATCGCAGTCTATCTAGTAGATTAGTGGTGATAGCTACTGAAGAAAGAAAAGTCTTCCCTTATCTATCATTCACAACCAAATTCATCTTAGAGAACAGATCTATAAGCATATACTCACTGTTGGCCTCCTAAACATCATGAATCTGAGTCCTCCTATTAAACGCATCACAACTATATTTCCCTTCTAAAGCGCATAGGAAATATCAAAGTCAAAATACTGAAGGTAATCAACCCACCTTACCTATCTCAAATTCAAATATTTCTATGTAAATATATACATGAGATTTTTGTGGGCTGTGTATGCCAAAAAATACTATCCTAAAATATAATGTCTCCAACAACGCAATTCATGAACAACTAAAGTGAAATCAAGAATGTGTGTTGGGTAATTCCTCTCATGAAGACACTACTATCAAGACCCATATGTCAAGGCTCCTTCCCCTTTTATAAGAACTGCTTCTAGACCAATACTTGATGCATCATTTTAAATGGTATTACTCATTCCCAAATCTGAAAAAAGCAGGATCGGTGCTGAAGTCAACCTCACCCTTTAGCCCCTAAAAGGCTGAATCTAAAAAATATATCCAAAAGTTCATTGCACCCTTATTAGTCAGGCATGTCAGTGGTTCTTCTAATCATGAAATTTCATAAATAATGCTTCTGTAGTAACCAACCAACCCTAGAAAACTCAATACCTAAAATTCATTCTTCGGAAGCTCCCTGGAAACTACTGCCCTCACCTTCTCTGGTTCAAATTCTACTCATGTCTCTGATATGAAATGACCCAAGAAGTGAATCTTATCAATCCAAAAGTGGAATTTTGATAGATTATCATATAAATAATTCTCTCCTTGTATACTCAATATGTTCCCAAATGGATGGCATCATCATGTCAAGTGTGAGAGAACACCAAGATACATTCCATGAAGACTACCACAATATCATACAGGTAAAGATGGAACACTCGGTTAATAAATTCCTTGAAAAATATAGGTTTTTTCATGTGACCGAATAGCATAACAAAATAATCGTATAAACCAATCCTACTCTGAAAGGAATTAAGAGATATATTTGATGATCTAACATGAAACTGATGATAATTGTATCTCAAGTCAATCTTCCTGAACACCCGAGTTCCATGAAGCTAATAAAAGACATCATAAATCCTTAGGAAGGGATATCAATTCTTAACCATTGACTTGTTCAGATTCGTATAGTCCAAAAAAAAGACTAAGGGTATTGTCTTCATTATTCGCTAAAAGGATAGGAAAACCCCAAGGAGAAGTACTAGTTCAGATTAAACCCTTAGCCCGCAACTCCTCTAACAGCTTCTTGATCTCCTACAACTCTGTTGTAGACATCCAATATGGAAAAATGGACATATGTGCCTCTCCTAACACAATACCAATAGTGAAATCCCACTCTCACTCTAGAGTTAAACCAAAAAAAATCATATAGATAGACTTATCTGAACTGATCCAAAAATGGAGGAAAGTCCATCTGTGAAGTCCCCTAGTCTTTCAGATATAAACTATCTATCTGGTTGTAATTACACCCAAACCATGATAATTTTTCCGACTCTACTCACCTGGTCATCCCATTCACCCTTATATTGAAATGACCCTCCCTCTAGTGACATAAAACTCACCTTAAGGTGATAAAAATCAACGAAGGCCAAAAAGGTGACCAACTAATCCATTACGAGAATGAAATATAAGCCTTTAATCCCTAAGATATAAAGGTCCCACATGTAGTGACACCCAAAAACCTTAGGATGGAACTCCTTTCACTGATGTACACTAGCCATACTAATCCCTAACAGGGTTTCTAGAATAATTACATCAACAGAAGTAAATATGTAGTTCCCAAGGCTCTCCATAATAGAAAATTATATAATGCTATGGGAATCAACTATATCAAAAAGAGAGTAATCTTAACATTGTCTTATAGAATTAAAACTCTAAAATTAGTGGGTCTGGGATGCTACCCCAACTGTGTCCATTCCATCACAAAAGTCTAACTGGTACAGTGGCCCTGTGTCCCTACCTGGCTACCCTAATATGATCCACGCGGATGTCTCTAAAAGCCTATTGCCAGGAAACCACATCCATGACCACCTTAGCATTAATTGCCTGATGATCTCCAGTTCCCTAACTTATGATAAACTGTCAATCCTGCTTCTGAATGTGGAGCCATAATAGATCCCTTCTCACTCACTCTAGCTGAGATCATCCTTAAAAGATTCTGAATATGACCCATCTTGCTGCATGATCCGCACTCAAATGGATCTCTCAGGCAATGTGGTCTCGTGTTCCCACTCCTTCCAAAATGATATCATACTACATGGATACCTGAAGAAACATCCCTACCACTAGAAGAACTACCATGTGTAAACACCCTATAATGCATCCTACTATCAGTCAAAGTTTTATCAGCCCTATCTATTAAACCGAATTGGATCATAGATCCAAACTCCATCAGATTTCACATGGTAATTAGAACCTGATTTGCAATTTAAGCCACCAAATTCAGCCTAAAAACATTCACCAATGATTGGATGTCGTACCTGGGACCATCCTAAAATGGACAAGCATGTGATAACTTGTCATCTTCTAAAAAAGGTGTAAATCATTAAAGGTCTATAAAGCATGAAGTGTAATACATCACTGAATGGGTTACCTGCTCAATGTGCATGAACTCTTGGGATCGGCTAGCCATCAACGTATCAAGGTAGATGTAATCATAGAAGTTCTTATGAAAATATTACCAAGCCATATCCCGATGACGTCCCACTAGTGAAATAGCATCCCATATTCTATTGGTGGAGTCGCGTAGCATGTACATTTTGAGTTTCATCCTTCTCTCTGGAGGCGTCTCTAGATTCTAGAAGATAGAATTAATGGCCTCCAACTTTGAATATGCCGCCTGGGGTCCTCCATCCCTTGTAAAAGTAAGAGGATGATACTATTGGAACACTTTCATCAACTCTTCCATGGTCGGAGTAGGATGTGTTTATCTATAAAAAGTATACATCATTCTCATAAAGCCTTCACATAATTGTGCATCATCACCTAAATCTGGTATAACAACTAGTACCAAGACAGGAACAACAAGTGGATTTGGTGGTGGTCCATGATCTATCATTTCTGGTGTCTGATCATCACTATGTACCTGGAATATGATTAGAGGATTTCTTGGTGGCATGAATCTAAAATGTCAAGTGAACACCTCAGTTCATGATTATCAAGGATTTCAACTTAGATGTAAATGTACGGAACATTAGATAGAAAGAATTAATGTTTTAAAAAATAGGATTACACGGTGTGTAGAACCACTACATGACATGTTCCCTTATGCCTTAACATGGGTGTGTACCCCTACCAACCTGGTTATGCCACACCCCATACACACAACATGTAACTCATGACACACGGCATGTACTAGGATAATCTCCTACAGAAGTACACATGCATGGCTAGAACTACTTGGTTCTCTCTTGGTGTAATACTTGATGGAATTTTCACAATATACATGGCATGTACCAAGTATGTTCCATCCACCAATGTCATTAGTCACATTGTAGGATACACAGTCTATTACTACGCGATTTTTACCAGCTAGACAATACATGTATAACCTATGTTTCATGCAACCATGTCGTTAGTCACACGTCTGGACACATGGTCATTACTGAAAAATGTGTACTCCTAGTACACAGCATGTTCTACCAAACATTTATCAACCTCGCATCTCTTCTCACACAATCAATCACCCGGTCAACAACTACACTGTGTACATATGGTACACGGTGTGTACAACATAGAAGTGAGTTTTTCCCAAATAGAAGAACACATTTCATTTTTTCATAACATCACATTTTGTGTTTTCAGGGTTTTCTAGACATTAAGCCATTGGAGCATCTCTGGAACTTCCAAAATCTAAATATTTAGCCAACGCATTCCAATTTCCAATCCTTGAGAGCCCATACTTCCCAAAAATAAAATTTTGGAATCCTTATTCGTCATATTAATATAATTCATTTAATGTTCAATCATGATCGACCAAATATTGATTAAAGAGGGCCTATAAAACCTTAGAGACCAATGAATCACATCAATCCAAATTAAAAATTACATATTCCAATACCTTATCAAAATAGAAGGTATTTATATAGTGACATGTATCACAACATCATGAATATCTAGCACAAAATCGATCAAAATAACATGAAATTTGTAATGAATTCTATATGGCATGAAAAGAATGTATAATATGTTATCTCTAGAAAGTGCATATATGATGTGTGAGATGGAAAACCTTTATCTCATGAGGTTGTTAAAAAATCTAACAATAATGATAAAAATCATAAAATCACAAAACAATGATTCATCCAGTAGTGAAACTAAATCAACTCTAATAATTCGAAAACCTAAAAAATTGAACTATTTTAGATGTCTTGGATTTGTTTCTATACATGGGATAGCTAATACCTGGAATAGCTTGTTACCAACAACCTATTCCTTCCAATCCCTATCTATTGGAACTAAATATTATGTCAAAGAATAAAATAATGACCATTGATACCAGTTTGTGAAGTCCTAGATTTTGGTGGCACCCAAAAGTTACCTGAACCTAGTCGGTCACAAAAACTCATGCACATTTCCCCAAATGCCAGAGGCTTTTGGATAACATCGAGGGATGAAGTAAGACATTGGGGAAACAATACCCTCTTTGGTAGAGTATAAATAGAAAATTCTAAATAGTAATCAATTAAAGAAACTGTAATATTGTACAACAGATGTAAACATGGGAAGACTGAATGTAATTAAACAACTAGAGATAATATATAAATGGCGCATGTCACGTGTGTCTAGGAAAGTACCCAAACAAGATGAAATGCTGGAAATAAAATATAGAAACCAAATTAAAGAAAATCATGTAAACTTCAATAGCATCACAAGCCTTAGCTTGGTCTTATGCTCTCCATATCCAATAACAATTAGGTACCTAATGAAAAAGGGAAGCTTCCCAATTCTATACCTACAACCATATAATCAATTTGGGTCCAAAAGTGTGACCCAAATAGGGTGTGAGATAAATACCATCAAGAAAACATCAAAAGATCTATTCCTAACTGTCTGTGAATATATATAGAAGGTAATATGCAGAAATGAATCAATAATCTAGGATGTTCTTAAAAGTAAACAATCCTAAAGTTTTATATTACATTCATTTACATTTATTATTTAACCTTTTAAATGTGTAATATTGGGATCTAGCCTAAGCCTTATATCCCCCTACACAGTATTATCAAAATATACATCTCATAAGACTGTCTAAGAATTCTTGTAAGACCAAGTCCAAGATTGTTCTTTGGATTGATAGACTAATTTCAATCATACAAATATTCAATCATGACCCCTAGGAAAGTTCTCATATTCTAATCCCCCGAGTCTAACATAGAAACAATTCATTTTCTATAAACCTCTGGGATTATCTCACAGACTAACCCCTTTTTTCAAACATATCAATAATTGAAAATAAACAACCACCTAGGATGATCTCAAGGTCAATACCCCTTGGTCAATATAGCATCAATAATTTTGAAATTACCATTTGGACTACTCTCACGGTCTAAACGCCATGGTTGATGACTACCTGGTAGCTGCCACAGTCAATACCCCTAAGTCAAATTAATAGAAAAAAATACATAAATGACCTTACCTCATAAATCTCTTACAGTCAATTTTCCCTAGGTCAAACTTCCATAATTCATATCACATGATTCCCACATAATCAGAAAATACAGCCTAAAAAAACAAGGCATGGAAAACTACTTCTAACACTTTTGTCGGGGCACACACATCAGTCTGTGGAGAACATGCAGTTGTTGGCCCACATTCCCGCTTTCCAAAGGTGGGCGACATCTGTTCCATATTCAGGGATGTTTTCTCCTCGATCGAAACAGGATGATGGGATGTCGACTCTTCCTTCCGTGGATTCCTCCTTAGAACTCGTCACCTAGTATGGGTATCCCTTATAGATCAATTCTTGGTTCCTGAATCTCATTCCTAGTTCCATATCTTCATGGATTCATGTTAATTACAGTACTTTCGTCAAGACATTCCATGGGGTCTTGACATGGTAGCGACCTTCATTCGGAGTAGATGACAACATCAGCCATGTCAGGGTGTCTCTAGGTGCGTACAAATTGGGGAACCTGTATTCTTCCTCATAAGAGGTAATATCAATGGTTCAGAACCCGAGTCATCCCACGTCGATTGCGGGGAATCATATGGCATAGGCATGCATCTGAGGTTTTCCTCAGCTTCCAATGTTTAACCCTGGGTATACCACATGTTTAACGTCTTGCAAAGATGGTTACACCAAGGGCGTGTCATCCAAGGTTTTCCTCAAGCTTCTCATGATTATCACGAAGTAGGCTACAAGTTTAACATCTTGCGGAGACGGTATGAGAGTGATCAGAAAACCCCATAGAGACAGATCATATTGGTACATCCCTAGGAGGGAACATTGGGAAGGTTTACTTAGTGGATGGGTTAGAACGCCCAATGTGGACAGATCTAAGGTGGTGTGTCCCTTAGAGTGAAGATGTCAAACCATGAAGGCTGATCTGAACATGACTGAGGGCAGATCAAAGAGATTTCACCCCAAACTGGGGGACACCAAGGATTACAATTGCCTAGGATTGATCATTGGGGAGGTTTCCTACATACCTTTTCTAGGAGACATGGATCAAAACACACGTAATTCGAAGTGGTGATGAATCAGGGTGAACACAAAGGACAACAAACCTGATACATGATAAGGCTTATGCAAGAAAATTGGCCAGAGTACTAGTAGGAGCAGGGAGGAGGGTGCATGACATGATCCCACCAGGATGTGGCGGCCTGGGTAAGAATCCAGATGGATGATGGAGAATTTCATTGAGTAGAGGGTGAATGAAATGGGAACATCATGAACGTGATGGTAGTTATGGGATTGAGCCTTGAAGAGACATCCCACATATCCATGTGGCAAGGAATCAATGTCTTCGTAGTTTGGTGGGATGATGGGACACCTAAAAAGGCAGCCTGTGATAATGGATGCATGGATGAGACCTAGAGGAAGTAGAACCTCCGGGTTGGGGAATGACCTTCCTGAGACACATAGGCTCAAGTGAGAGGTCAATATGAGACATGAGTGATGGGATTGATCCTCAAAGAGACTTCTGGCATATCCTTGTGGTATGTAATCAATGTTCGCATAGTTCATTTGACGATGGCTTACCACCGAATGAGGTTGACAACAGCTTACCACTGGATGGGATGACAACAGCTTACTACTAAATGTGATCACAGTGGCTTATCTCTGAATGGGATTACAATAGATTTCCACTGGATGGGATCAAAACTGCTTACCACTGGATTGGATCATAGTTTGATGTCATACGGGATGTGGGTGAGAAGAAGTGAACATGGTCGGAATGACGGGGTAGTGTGTCTTGATCCTCATAGAGGATTCCTATGTACCATGCATTGACATGGTTCAATGTTCTAGTAGTTCGGGATGGATTGGGGCTTACACTCTAAGGCGACCCAAGGTGTTGGTGAAATGACATGGTCGGAACGACTAGGTGGTGGGTTTGAACCACGTGGAGGCTTCCAATGTACCATTCCTTGACATGGATCAAAGTCCCTGTAGTTCGGGTTGGTGTGGGTATTACACTCTATGAATCCCATGGTGTTAGTGAAGTGACATGAAGATGGTCGGAACGACGGGGTTGTGGGCTTGATCCTCGTCGAGGCATCTAACGTACCATGCCTTTAAATGGATCAAATTCCTCATAGATCGGGTTGGATTGGGGATTACACTCTAGGATTCCCAAGGTGTTGGTGAACCGATGTGAAGATGGTTGGAATGACCGGGTGGTGCGATTGATCCTCATGGAGGCTTTCTATGTACACTACCTTTGCAATGATCAAAGACCTCGATGTTCGGGTTGGGCTGGGGATTACACTCTAAGGTGGCCAAAGGTGTTGGTGAACCGACGTGCAGGAGGTCGGAACGACCTGGTGGTGAGCTTGGACCTCATGGAGGATTTCTACATACCATGCCTTGACATGGATCAATGTCCCTATAGTTCAGGTTGAGTCATCAGCAAACCGATGTGAAGGTGGACCCGAGGATCCACTCGTAGTTGTGGGGATTGAAACTCATGGAGGCTTCATACATACCATGCGTTGAATGAATCGAAGTCCTAGTAGTTAGGGATGGGATCGTCAGTGAACCGACGTGAAGGTGGACCCGGGGATCCACTATTGGTGGGCATGAACCTTAGAGTGGCTTCTTATATACCCAACCTTGGTAGGGATCAAAGTACTCATAGTAAGGTAGGGTGTGGGGATTACACACATGGATGCCCAAAGTGTTGTAATGGTCGGTTCTTGCTCTAGGATCACAATAGCCATGCTCAGTGTGAGAAACAAGAGCCAGAAAAGATATGGTGATCACGTCGATAAAGCTGCATCTGTGGGAGATGTAGTGGGGATTACACATGGAGCGGCCTAGAGAGAAAATAGGGGCCTACGATTGGATAACATCCTGAGAATCAGGGGCTTACTCCAGGATGGAGGCCTGAGTGCCGTTATGGAACGAAAACTGTGAGTGGGGATTACGCAAGGATGTTTCCCAGGTGCCGCTATAGAGTGACAATGGTTGATGGGGCTTACGCAAGGACGCTACATGGGTGCCTCTATGGGGAGTAAATGGTGGATGGGGATAACACAAGGAAGCTGCTCGGGTGCTGCTATGGAGTAGCAATGGTTCATGAGGCTTACATGAGGAAGCTGTCTGGGTGCCACCACGGAGCGGCAATGGTGGATGGGTCATACGCAATGAAGCTGCATGGGTGCCCCCATGGAGCAGCAATGGTGGATGGGTATTACGCAAAGAAGCTGCCCCTGTTCCGCCAAGAAGCGGCAACGATTGATGTGGCTTACGCAAATAAGATGCCTGGGTGCCGCTATGGAGCAACAACAGTGAATGGGGATTATCCAATGAATCTTCCTGGGTTCCGCAATGGAGCAGAAACGAAGGATGGGGATTACGCAAGAATGCTATTCGGGTGACGCCATGGAGCAGAAACTGTGGATGGGGCTTACGCAAAGATGATGCACGGGTGCTGCTACGGAGCGGTAATGGTGCATGGGGCTTACGCAAAGAAGCTGCCCGGGTGCCGCTATGGAGTGGCAATTGTGGATGGGGCTTATGAAAATAAGCTTCTTGGGTGCCACCATGGAGAGGCAATGGTGGATGGGGCTTACACAAAGAAGCTGCCTGGGTGCCGCTATGGAGCGGGAATGGTCGATGGGGCTTACAAAAATCAGCTTCCCAGGTGCCGCTATGGAGCAGGAATGGTGGATGGGGCTTATGCAAAGAAGCTACCCAGGTGCCACAATGGAGCAGCAATGGTGGATGGGTCGTACTCAAAGAAGCTTCCCAGGTGCCACTATGGAGAGGCCATGGTGGATGGGGATTACGCAAGGAAGCTGCCCGGGTGCCGCTATGGAGCAACAATGGTGGATGGGGCTTACACAAGGAAGCTACCTGGGTTCTGCCATGGAGCGGAAATAGTTGATGGGGCTTACATAATGAAGATTCCTGGGTGCCGATAAAGAGTGGAAAATATACATGGAGAATACGAAAAAAAAGCTACTCGGGTGCCTCCATGGATCGACAACGGTGGATAGGGCTTACGTAAAGAAGTTGTCTGGGTGCCGCTATGGAGCGGCAATGGTGGATGGGGATTACACAAGGAAGTTGCCTAGGTTCCACTATGGAGCGACAATGGTGGACGGGGCTTACTCAAAGAAGCTTCTCGAGTGCCGCTATAGAGCGACATTGGAGAATTGGTCTTACGCAAGAGAAGTTTCCCTGGTGATGCCATTGAGGGACAACGGTGGATGGGGCTTACACAATGAAGATGCCCAGGTGCAGCTATGGAATGAAAATGATGGATGGGGCTTACACAAGGAAACTTCCCGGGTGCCGCATTGGAGTAGTAACAGTGGATGGGGCTTATGTAAGGAAGCTTCTTAAGCACCGCTATGGAGCAACATTTGTGAATGGGGCTTACGCAAGGAAGCTGCCTTGGTGCCGCTAGGAAGTGGAAATTGTGGACGGGGCTTACGCAAGGTATAATCTCGTAATGTCTTCCTCATGTCTACACATGAGGGCATCCCAACCCACTGGCGGGTTGAGGCCTTCACCTATACGCTAGTACACAAGCGGGATAATGCAAAGGGGCATTGGAATTTGTCCGAATAAAGGGATATGAAATGTGTGAATTACATGACTGACATTCGGAACGCAATGAGGGTGGTGTGGCGATGGAGGATAACTGTTGACTGTGTTCGAAACACAGCATCCATAATGCGTTATCCTGAAATGGGGACAAAAAAATGAGGGTCGACTACTGACCATGTTCAAAACACTTGACCTAGCTCAAAGTTTTGTCAAAAGTCTTCCAGGGCATTGGCCCAGAATAGTAAGTGACCCGATGCGGCATGGGACGAGGTTGTTAGGGGGTCCCTTCCAACATAGAAAGTGGATGATGATATGAATGAAGGACACGCAAAGCGTGAGGTGGAGTGATGGAAGGTTTGAACGTATTCCAATGCTCTATAATTTACACCACTATAATCATGGAATTAAGCATCCCATGCTGGGAGCATGAGGCATATCTTGTATAGAGCTAGAGGCATCCTATGTTTGATACATAGGGATTCCTACAATTTAAAGTCATGTAGATAAGAAAATTGGCATCTTATTCTTGGAGTATAAGGAATCTCTTGTATAGGGAAAGTGGCATCCAATTTTTGGAACATATGACGTACTACAGTTTATAGTCTTGTAGATAAGACTATTGGCATTTTCGTTCTTGGAGAATAAGGAATATCTTATATTGAGCAAGAGGCATCCTATGTTTTTCACATAGGGTGTACTAAAATTTATAGTCATTTATACGGGACTATTGGAATCTTATGTTTGTAGAATAAGTCATCTCTTGTATAGGGTATGATCCATCCTCTGTTTGGAACATAGGGTGTACTACAATTTAAAGTCATGTATATATGAATGCTAGACATAGGGCTCCTAGAAATGGTTGGTGTTTGGAGTTACGCAAGGGAGGCCCTTTCAGGTTCGACCTGGCATATGAGATTAGTGAAAGGGTTTGGAGTAGTAGCTTGATGAATGGTTCGACTCAAGGCACTCGGGGAATTGATGATGAGAATCTCAACTCGCGACATGTGAAAGGGACTGAAAGGAATATGTCAACTAAATGTATTTCACTGTGTTTAGAGGAGTATATTGAATCATGGTATTCCATAGGTGGAAGTTGGGTGCACATAAGGTAACAATTGGAAATCCTGACATCCGGGCCTGAAAAGTTCACGGTGCAACTATCCATTTTTCATGGGGGTCAATGACGATAGCGAAGGGACCAGTCCGGAGGGTAGGGACCGCAACACAACACTGAAATCGAGTGGGTGTGTGGGGGCCCATCCCCCGTGGTATAGACCAGTGGGCGTGAAGCTAGGAGAATCTCAAAGGATATGTCTTCATGATTTAGCTTCGGATAGCATGGCCTCGTGAAGAATGGACTCTCAAAGAAATGGTCTCGCGGAGAACAGGGTACTCACAGAGCAGGGACTCATAGATTAGCATCACGAAGGAAGATACTCCTGGAACATGGACTCACGAAGCAGCATTGCGAAGGTAGATGGTCGGGGAGAATGGGCTCGCGGAGCATCATCGCGAAGGAAACTGCTCGTGGAGCACTGAAACCGGGAGATTGGCCTCCCAAGGGGAAGAGTGGACATCTAGAGAATGGGAGTGAGCTGCGTATTTAATGGAATGGGGAACCGCGAAGCAGAGCTCGCTCGGTGTGAATATGGATCTTGCTCCGCGGCGAAGCGCGAACATCAAATGTAGTTGCAGAGCGTCCCTCCTACTTTCTTCGTGGCGGGTCTTTGCTGAGTGTCTTGAACATCAAACAGGATTGCAGAGCATCCTGCCAACTTGCTTCACAGTTGCGCTCTGTGATCGTGGAGGGGGCTTCACGAACGAGCATCGTGAACCAGTTTTCCATCCCATATTCAAATGTACATAACTCTTAATCAATAACTTCATTCGTGCTTTAAGACCTACAAAATCGAAGTTTGCGAAATGGGATACGATCTTGGATCGTGTATGAGAGAATTTGAAAAAATTTGGGGATTCCTTTTCTAGTGCCAAAAAAATGTGGAAGGCCTTACAGGAATTCGAGACCAAAATACCATAAACAATCCATCAAGAGATACACACCAATAGGGTATCCCATAAATAATTTATCTATAGTTACGCATGTGAAAACACATCTTAATAATCAAACCAACCATCATAGGTATTAAATAAGGAAAAATTATATTTCCAGAAATGCCCCAAACATGGGTTTGTAGAACTTGTAGCATATATAATCCAAATAACAACAAGGAAAGGAACTACCCACCTACCTCAATGTCTTACAATCGATAATATTGTACGTCCACCCTTGAATGGCCTATAATAGCATAGATCTACAAAAATATAGACAATTACCATCCTAGAATAACTTACATGAGAGGAAAAATCATAAAGAAAGGCTCTACGGGATTCTAGAACTCATCAGTGGTATTTTAACACACCTGATGGTGTCTTAATTAGATCTTATAATGACAATCAGGGGTTCAATATTCATTTTTCAATCCCGAACTAACCTTTATTAAACAAGGGAAGAAGTAAATGGTTTTTTATATAATACATGACCCTTCTCAGTTATAAAACAAAGGAATAAGTAAATAGCGCACACATTCAGTGGTTTGTTAGGTCACCACATGGCCATTTACTCATCCATTACATGGCTAGTACATAGCCAGTATGTGGTAACTAGGTACATGATGTGTACTCAGAAGTACATGAAATCTACATATAAAAACCCAATTTCTTCATATTCCTAAAAAACAACCCGAAATCAAGATCCATATATGAAATTAAGATCCAGGTTATTAAATTGAAAAAGGTTTTTCGTTTCATTCCATTAGATGATATCATTATAATTTTTTAGTTGGGATTTTTATAAGATTAGGAAATCGTGTGGTTTCATAGAGGATTGCGACCATATTTTTGGATCGTACTCCATGTTTTACTTCACACTTTTTAAAGGGATTTTATAAGGAACTAGGTAATGAGGTATTTTTTAGTATATATTTTCATCCACATAGTATGAGAGTGAGAGGATATAATTCAGGTACGAAAGGATAGGTTTATTGGTTTGGTTTTGGGTTTCAGTGGTTTATGGGAGAAATACATGTTTCTTTTTTCGTTTTCCTACAATAATAGTTTCTACGATGGGCTTTGGATGGATACATTTGATGATATCTATGGAATACCATGTAGATATATTTTTTGTTAGTTAGAGGCTAGATTGTACGATATTTTGGGACTAAGTCTTATCCATGAAATGATGGAAAGGTTTAGTTGATTTAGAAACACATTGAAACAACTCAGAGTACATATATGTCATTTTTAGGACAATGTCGTAGAACACTTTATATCAATGTGAGTGAAAGTGTGTTTCTTTGAATTTCACCAGGGATGGGTCACTATCAAATTCAAAAATATGGAATGTTGGCACCCATTTACATGGGGTTGTTTGAGATTGTGGAGAGGATCTGACCGGTGGATTATCGATTAGATTTTCCAAAGAGGTATAGTTGCCTACATGAAGAATTTCCAGATTCAAATCTTCATTATTATCACCATGGTCTATATAGCCTGGTTAATTACTAATATTTATAGCTTATGTCTTATGAATCTTTTAGGAGAATATGGTTCGTATCATAGATATTAGTGAGAAATTCTTGTGGGGAATGTTTGTTCCATTAATTAGTATTATGTTAAAGTAAGGGAATGTTCTAGAATAATCATGGTATTGGAAATCAAATATGTAGTATGAGTTGACCGATATCTTTTATTCGGAGTCCTATTGACGCTGGGGTGCATCTATTAAGGATGAAACATTATAATTAGAGGAGGATGTAATATCCTCTACATCATGGAGGTATTTATCTATTTAATTTTTGGTTTGGAACCCTTATATTGGGATTAATGAAATATTTATCAGGATTATAGGGTCCTTGAAAGTGTTAATGGGGTTGAAGACATGAAAGGAATGGAAACCAGGTCAATCTGTGCAAGTCTCACTATTGGCGGGCCGTTTAGGTAAACTGTGTGGCCTTTTGAGAAAAATCGTGAATCCTTGGATAGTGGCATATCACATAGTTGGTGGATGGATTATGAAAATTTTGGGGTCCCCCTGGTAATCGTGTGACCCAACTTCCCTTTGAAAGTGGTTTACACATAGTTTTAAAATGGTTTGGAAAACTGTGTAGGTAAACCAAGAGCCCCATTAAAAGATGAAAAAAATTAAGCTTTTCCATTTCTAGATTTTAAGACCCTAGCCTAAATATCTCTCCCATTTTCTACCTTGTAAACCTAGTGATGAAATCAAGTGGCCCAATCTTCCCAATGATTAATCTACCTCATTTCATGGTTGTTTAGAGTTCCATCTTTTCATATTGATGGTATAGGTATGTCTAATATTCCATTTCATCTCTTTTTTGGATAACGACTTATAGCTTGGGAAATCTTCTTCTAATGCCCTAAAACTCTCGTTTTTTCATTGTTTCAATGGTTAAGGGTTCATAGGGATTTTTAATCCAGATATAATGTGATTATTAACTGTTTGTTAATCATCATATTCGAGTGACGGGTTTACACATTATATCTCAATGTTTTCAGGTGGAGTTCTGTATATGAACATATGTTCTTTCTTACCACTTGTCGTGCATTGAATTTATTTGGTGAGTTTTGGTAAATTGAACATTAAAAAGATTATTATAACTTTTTATGATCCCTATGGATTCTATTGAGGACTATTTTACCTATTTTGGCTACCCGGGGGGTGCGTCTTCATTCCCAATCTGATTAATTTGGTAGAGTCAAGTGTGGAATTGATGTGTGATAACAAAGATCCCTTACTGAACAGTGAAATATGTTTATTTGAGTTTAAAATGTAATATTGATAGTTTTTGTAGATTTTATAATGTATATTGAATTTTCAGATATGATTAATGGGTTAATATAAAGGAATTATTGAATATGTCAGATGGGATGAGCATAAAAAGGGGTTTAAAGGGATTTTTAGGAATATTCCATGTGGATTTCGGTTTTTACTAGAACTGAATATGGGGTTAAAATGTTGGAAATGTTTAATGGGTTATGTGAGTTACATTACAATTTTTTTTAATATTTAAAATGGCTTAATATATGGGAATTAGTGAATAAGAATAATGAGTTTAGGCAAAAGAAATAAGAAATGGGATAAACGGAAATGTAATGTAAATGGAAAAGTGTTAATGGGTTATTAAACAATACATAATTCTATGTTTACTGTTTTGGATTATCAATTTTATTTTTATTGATTATCAATGATTTTGATATGGTTTATCAGGTGAATAGATTTGTATTATCATGTTCACAAGGATTTGTAGATTGGGGTATTAACTATAGATCTACCCCCATGGGTCAAGTTAGACCGAGGCTCTAAACTCATTCTTACAATGCACTTGTTATGAAGGTTGATGGATTTATAATCCACTAATTGATTCATTTCATCTAGACTTGGGATTCATTGTGAAGATAATTTAGTTGTTCTGATGTGTTTACAACAAGTGAGATCATGAGTCGAATTATTCCCTTATGCACATTGTTGAATTTGTTAACAATTTTATGAATTATGTAAATGCCTAACCCATAGAACACATATTGGTAATGAATTAAGTAATGGAGAAAATGAAAATGACGAACTTTTTACAATGGTTATAAATGGTGAAATTAATTTTTTTAGACTAATGGTACTCGAACTATTATTTATTTACTTTTCGATTATTTAGTATATTCATAAACTATCTATTTTAATGTATATTATTTAGACACCAATGGTGGTGGGAAACTGAGTTGTACTCACACCCTACTTGGTTATTATTCGCTACCTTAGTAGATTTAATGTTTTTACGTCTGGATAAGGGAAAAGCCTCGTGCATTATATTTGAGTAGACCTTTGGATGTATATTGATGAGGATTCAAACCTGTAGTCAGGACAATTTTATGAATTCCTCAATATGTCATCATTTGGGGTTTTGTTCACTTAAAAAAATTAGCATGGCATGGAATATTTTCTGTTAGCTATGGATTATACCCAGTTTTGGGAAAATTTATTTATCCATGTTCATTGGTTATTTCATGTCTTTATTACATTATTTATTTTCTATTGTGGGTTACCTTGGTAAAAATGTTATAGTCTCCATGAATGACCTTTTAGACCCTCTCTTCTATTCAAAAACCATTGGTGTATTGGGAGGCCTACTTGAGGGCTTGTTGTGACCCAGCTCAGGGAACCAATTTTGTGGCTTCTGGGTCAGTGACATCACACATGTAGATATACTATATACTATTTATGAACATGATTGTGTGTAAAAATCATATTCAAGTTTTATATTACAATATCTTTTGATGATCCAATTTAATTTTTTTATAGGAATTTCATGTCAACCTAATTCACCCCCTCCCCCACCTAGCCCCACCTTAGGGTGGATAGTTGGATAATAGGGTACAATAAGAGGTATCAGAGCCACTAGTTACATCATTAATATATTGAAAATAAACTATTATCATGGAAAATATTGAGAATGCTATGGAAATTGAATTATTTTATTGTTGAATGAATCAGATATCAAATAATATAATAATATTTCCTCTTATTTGTCTTAGAATAGATGTTTACAAATCGTTTTTATATAAAATTCATGTACATGATTCCAATAAATGATCAATGGTGCAATATAATATTATTTGGAATAGATTATGTTAAGGATTAAAATTTATTAAAATTAAATTTATTATTATGCATAGGAAGGATTTATAATATGTTGTATCCTTATCATAGGGCTCAATTATACCTCATTATTATCCACTGGAAAGATTTATGATAACAATTTATCATAAGATATAATATATCCTCATTTAAATTATATGCATTAGGGTATTTAGGGAACATCTTATTATCTTTATCAATAATTCTATGATATTAATCCATCTCATGTGTTTACATTTACTTTAATACCTTGACTGGGAAAATATATAAATATGGGGGTCATCTTGTTATGTATATATGTATATATTACTATTCATTGCGTGTCACATTGAGAAGATATGGACTATATAATGCTTTATTAATATTTTTTATGGGAATGAGAGTATATCCCTTGATTTTTTCCCCATGTGAGCTTGATATTACCGAGAATGATTTTGGAATATTGAATATATGGTTAATGGTGTGTTTATTCATCCATATTTTATAGAAATAAAATATGAAAATTTATATTATGAAACTATAATTAATATAATTTCATCATTAAGTGGTGTCAATAATATATATATTCTAACCCTCATAGAAATCATTTCCACACTCAAAAACATATTACAAAAATTCATGCACTAGATGATGTATATGATTTTTAATTATGTAATTAATTCATTCTTTATTGGACGAAGATTCATTCTTTTACAAATTGAATATTCATTTTTTAGGATTTATATATTCCGTATTTTCAATGAATTTTATGAATTGTCCTACCTTAGTATTATAATATTATTAATGAAATCATGTTCTTGTGGACTCATATTTATTTTAAATTGGATGAGTGTCACATGTCAATCGAGTTATGAGGTATTTTGGGTTATTGTATCCCATAACTATGTATCCCAAATAGCTGGCATCACTGTATTCATTGAATATTATAGGGAAGGGAGATGAATACTATTGTTGATTTTGTTCCCTCTATATTGGTATATGTGTTATAAATGAAGAGTCCTAATTACATGTTTTTCCACTAAGTACATGAATCATTTAGTACAGCTAGAATATAAATCCTGAAACCACATGGTATCTTTGTTATATCTTATGAAACATATGATATAATTTCATGGCATAGTGAAAATTATTCTCTATATTTAATGGTTCATCAATAATCTGTAAATAAGTGTATAATTTATTTTTTATGATACTAATATCACAATACTATAACAAAACATGTTTCACACCGTGAAATTTATATTTAACAAGGGGTATTTTCACATTGAAGTTGTAGAGTTATGTATGTCAATATATGATTTTTATCAACCAAATTACTTAAAATGTTCATATGATTTTGATCCCCATGTTGGTGTGATATATGTTACAATGAATTCGGTAAACATGACACATGATGATGTGTCCCATAGAGATGATTTATTATATAATATTTTGTATTTATCTCAATTTCCTACTACAGATGAGCCACAACCTCTTCATATTCCTTTTGTTGTTTTTTCTAAATAGAATACTGATATTGCTCTTTCAACATCAGTGACATATTTTATATTGATAGCGAGTCATGATGCTTCTTCTAGTGATTCTACTTATTATTATATTACTTTATCTGAGTACACTTTAGTCATAACCAGAAACTAAAATGTATGTGAATCTCCATTTTCCCCAGTGGTTAGATAACCATGGAAAAAAAGAATACTCTTCCAACTTGGACGAATATTTTTGTGAGTATCCTTATTCTTCACATATTGTAGAGAGTTATATCTAGAAATCCATATTATTTCTAGGTGGGGATAGATATAGTATAATGGAAATTGAATCCCCCACCTATCAAACCAAATGATGTAGAGGAAATTGTTGTATGTAATACCTAGGTGGGGCATACAAAATATTAATAGAATCAACAAAAATATTTTCTATGCATTACCATTGCACCATGATGTGCAATGGAGGAGTTCATGGAACTCTGATGCAGACATTAGTTATAATATTTCTCGTGTTTATAGATTTTGATCCCAAATCTATGTAGTATTTTTATTGTAGTAGTATTTTCACATTAATTTAATAAAATTATAATAGAATAATAATATTTATTATTATCAATACTAGTGATATTAATTAATTAATTATTATAATTGGTAATTTATATTATATTTTTTAATTAATTATTTAATAATTTTAATAAATAATGTCGTGCTAAATTTATTGAAAAATAATAATATTATTATTATTATTACTTATTACATAACATAATTAATAAATAATAAATAATAAGGATAAAAATATTTAATAATAACAATTAATAGCCTATATTTATTATTTATAATTTATTAATGAAGGAAATAATATATAAAATTCTAGAATTTAATTCATAATAAAATTTATTTATTTTAATGGACGATACAAGAAAAGAAAACACATACTCATGACTAGGCCAAAAAGTATAGATTGCACCCCTCCAAGGGTTAACAAAATCCAAATATATCTCCTTGACATCTTTATAGCCCAAAGGAAACTGTTTTGATGGTTTGAGTTATACTTCTTTTTGGATAAATAGACCCTTACCTATGTCCTATGTTTCACTAGTGTGTGTCTGGGTCTACACCATTATTTGCATAATTTCATACATCATCGTCCATAAAAGGCCCAAAAATCCCCCCATGGGAGGCTACTAGGATTTGATCCCTGGTTATATACTGAATTACAAGTTTAAATTATCAATAAGGAAATTGTAAAACTACATTATTAATATAATTAGTGATATAATTAATAATATAATTATGAATTAAATTATTAAATATTATTATTAACCATAACATTTCTTTTAAATTTAATTGTTAATTAATATAATTATTTACATAATTAATTATATTATTTTTTATAGTTTTATTCAGAACAATGCAACAACTCTTTGTAAATTGGAAAATGTAACTTTTTGAATGGTACATGTTGTGAAGAATAAAGATAGGGTCCATCATGTTGTAAGACTAATAACATGACACAATACAAAGAGCTCTTTTGTGCCTTTGTGTCATCTCTTTTAGGGGCCTTCGGGGCTACATTTAGTTCGACCTTTGGGATATGTAATTTTTAGTCTGTCATGTCATGTAATGGTTCCCACTCAACCCAATTGAAATGTGGCTTTTCCCTTGATAAATAGTGGTATACCCAATCTTGTTTTTATTATTTCTCAATTATTTAATTTTTATTATTAATAATTATTATTATCATTATAAAAATATATAAATATAATAATTATATTCTACGTTTTAAATCATATTAATAATATTATATATGCCGTGACTTATGAATTATATTATTAATTAATAATTATATTTATTAATTTATTAATTTTGTCATTATGTGTTCATATCTTAATTATTTTGTTCAATTATAATATTGTTTAATATTTATCTTAACTATTTAATGATATATTAGTAACAATATTATGAATTAATAACTAATTTTCATATAATATTTGTTATTAATTATATAAATAAATTTACTTTAAATATCACATTTCATTTAACTAATTTTTATAAGTAATTAGTAATTATATTATTTGTAATATATATAAATTATTATTTTTAATAGTTCTTAGTTATATTTATTATTTATAAGATTATCATATTAACTATCTCATTTATTTAATTTTTAATTATAATATTAAATTTTATTTATATTATTTATATTAATTTTGTTAATTATATTATTTACTTATTAACATATTATTTATTAATTAAATAGTTGTTGACCTGAAATATGTTTGAGGAAGCTGGTGGGACAGGATTGTGAAAACAATGTTCATTACAACTCAAACCCCTTTTGTGATATTTTTATCTATGCCCAATTTTATAATTAAAAATCCTGAAAGACTCTAATGGGTATCATTATATTATATCATCTATCATATTACAGGGTAACCTCTAATTATAGATAGTTCACCACACGAATCATTGTATATGATTCATTAAACCTTATACATAATTTCTAATCATAAAAAAATATGAGAAGAAAAATATAAGAGAATTTGATAAAATTTCCTTATTTTCAATATATTAAAAAAATTACATAAAAACATCAAATTTATAAAATAATACTTATTAAATCCTAACTAAAATGTTTTTTGGTACTTTATTTTTATATAATAAAGTTAAATTTTTTATGTCAAACTCAGATATATTATTCTTCTAATATTTTTTTACCCGCCATTTGGTATACAAAAACTAAGTGATAATAACTTCTCCATGAATTTTACATGTTAGTGATCAAATGTAGGGCTCTATCTGTGAGGTGGGGAATGTCAAAATATAGAATGTATGAGGATCTAAAAACAATTTCAAATAATACATTCACAAGATAAGAAATATTTTCTTGTGAGAAGCCTTGATAGCACCTAAATGTGGATTTAGAGACCAAATTATTATACTTTTACAAAAATGACCTTTATTAGTGCTTATTTTTTATAATTTTTATCACTTTTAAATAATTAACTAAAAAAGAATTTTGAAAAATAATTAGTGGGGTTTAATGCTCTAATATAATATACTTTAATTTTTTTCTAATATATTTTAAAATATTATTCAATATAGATATATAAATCACAATTACCATACATTTATAAATACAGCACACAGAAATTCACAAACAAACAAACAAAGATAAACAATCAAAAATTCAATTTTGATGGTGTTTAAAAACATCAGAATATCCAGTTGATACCTCTGTAATATATTTTGATTATCATAGGTTATGTATTTTAATGAAATCGTTAATGATTTGGAAAAAGTGAAAAAATAATAAGCATAAATCTAGAACGTATCATCCAAACAAAACAAAATATGTTAATAGTCCAGCTCTCACTACCATTAACAACCAGTAAAAAAACTAACAGAAACATAGCAAAAAACATAGACACATAACCCAACCCCACCATGAACTTCCTCCCACTAATCCTAATAATGATTCCGTTATCCACCACCCAACCCAATCCTAAACAAAAAATAGCAAATTACAACATCATGTCGTCTGAAGACAAATAGACAGATCAACATGATGCATGTCCCACCATTGTATTGTCAACATGTCTCCACACATCAACAACTGATCACCATCACATAGACCACCATCAATAAGTCCCAAATGTATATAATATAGAAAATTTTCATCATCCATTCATCCAGACCCATAAAATTAAAAATTCTATTAACAAAAAACTCTACAAAAACAAAAACAATGAAAAATTGGGAACACAAAAAATGAGAAACATGACACCAAAACAAGAATACAACACTTCCCTTACAATTATTTTTTTGTTAATCAACCTTAACTAATGTAATACATTTAACCCCACCACTACTTTCTACCTCTTAGTTCATATGCAAATGATACACTTAAAAAATTTTCCAATCTCTATGTTGTAATAACTATAAAAAAAATGAGATACGAAACCATTATATAATAACAATATATATATATACTATGAATTAGAAATTGAAATCCTCACAAAACAACAAGAAAATAATAGGATAACTATTTGTATCTATAAGTGATAATTTTTTTATATCCCTCCACAATAAAACTAAAAATTAAAAATCTAAAAAAATCTTAGGAGAAAGTTGACTCTTTAGATGCAATTTGGGTTTGCAGCCACTCCATATCCAAAAAAATAGAATCCTAACATATTTAAATCAAGAAGATAGAAAAAAATGAAAAATATTGGTGTACCCTGAATATCAAAGGTACATGTATCACTAACTGATACATGTGGCCCCTAAAACCAATAAAATGTCAAAATTCCTACCAAATAATATTTTCCATAATAGAAAAAGAAATGTAAGAAAAATTTGACCATTACCTCTAATTTACAACTGGGCCTCATCCAAGTATCCTTAAATCTATGACAACCTTCTCCATATTGAATCAACTTAAAAGAGACATTGGGTCTAAAACAAGAACTTATTGAGATCAAGGGGTGATGTTATGACCACTAAAATAATGTAGGTGGATATAATAAGTTAAATATGTTCACTATTAAAATTACCCCTCTTTAAAAACTAAATAAACCAAGATACTCCCAAATCAATGTAAAAAACATCATTTCCTTTTAGATTGAGGATTTATTAACACGTTTCTACAAATATTTTATTTTACTACCAAGAAACCCAATCATCATCCTAATCATGTAATATGAATCGTTATATAATTTTTATGGATTTCTCATATTTGAATATTATTATAAACCAACATTCAAAATAATCATTTATAGTAATTTCTATATATATTCATATAAATCCTTCTACATTTTCACTTTTTTATAACTTTATTATCTTTTTCCAATGAATCAAAAATAGTTTCACAAATAATGTCATAAAATATTTAATTGTATAATTCAATAACGTTTTCTTATGATGAGGATTTGAATATTAGGGGAAAGTGAATATATATTTTTCTCTATTAAAGTTTAGTTACACTAACATCAAAGTTCACAACTATCCTTAGTTTATAAACATTCATTTTATACAGTTAAAATCAATATGAATACTTCAAATAAATGGATAAAATATCTTAGAAAAAAAATATATATCATAAAAAGTTCATTTTTCAAAAAAAAAATATCCACAACTACAAAAACACATAATTTAATGGTAAATAATATTATAAACTAATGAAATAATTGTTATAATGGTTATATTCACATTAAAATATTCATTAAAATATTATATGCTTAATCAAATAGTTACTCATGCTTTTGGTTTTTTCCACACCCCATACTCACATTCCCAGATCTGGCATGAATAAATATATTAATAACATAGTGACTTTGAAAAATATTAATTTGATCCAAACATAACTATCCAAAATTACTATATCAAAATAATCGATTCAATTACACAAAAAAATCATTTTAAATGTTTTTTGGAGAGTCAAGAAATATATTTTACTAGAAAACCCATAATAATTCCAACCAAACGGGATTGCTTCCCACTAAAACATGGATATTAAATTAATCACTTAGTCTTTAACATCTCTAATTAAATTATCCACACATTATACTCTTCTACAAAAAATATATGTGATAAATTAATTAATATACTTTAGAAAAAGAAACATAATAAGGGTGAGGTGAAATGGTTAATAATGGAAGATTTCTATTATAAGATATAAATGTATGATTATTAAATAATTCCATATAATAAACACATGAGAAACATTTAAATGCAAGGATAAAATAATATATAATTAATCAAATTGAAAATAATAACTAATTTCAGCGTGGTAAAATAAAAAATGTAGGAAATCATTATATTTCCATCATGGCCTCATCCAATATATAATATATATCTTTAAGGCCTCATCAAATACATCATATACCCTATTAAGATCATATCCAAGAAATCATGATAAATGGGAATGAATGCATTTGATACCAGAACTAGTTTGTCCCATGATACCCACTGATGCATCCAGGGGCTATATTACTCTAGTAATAGCTCCCTGGTATTTTAATATATATTTACCTGTAAATAAGTCATTTTTTTCGACAGTAATTTCTATATTGTATAGAAAACTAATATGAAACAACGATATATTTGAATATAAATATAAATATTCAGTATTATCATGAAAAATGAAATTTATTTAGTAATGTTAAATAAAATTAACCTCTTTATGAAATATTTATTGAATGAAAATAATTGATAAATTTAATATGAGTGAAATTAAATTAGTATAGATAAAAGAGATAAGAAATTCATTTTATCCTTACAAATAATTTTTTATAAAATTGGGGTTTTATTTCCAGAAAATATGTATCTTATAATTGTATAATAATAAAATATATTTATAATATGAATAAAACATTACTAATAGATTTTTTAGTAATTTATAAGATATAAAAACAAAGAATATTTAACATTGTAAGAATCTATATTCAAATATTTTCAGTTTTCCTCTATATTTTTGGATTTTTATTTCTATATTGAATTATCATATTTTATACTTATAATTTTAAATAATGAAAATAATTTTTTTTTGTTATAATATGATATTAAGAATAATCTTTTCAATTTTTCAAAAAACAATGATTCTTAAATGTAATTTTTTTTAAAAATAACATGTACTAATGACATTATTATCTATAAGTTTGAATTATAGATTCATGAAACATATTTAAAAGAAAAATTAATTATTTTTATATTTTTTATTATTCATTTATAAGGTTAATTGAATTTACAAACACATATTTCATATTTTAGTTCGTATCTAATATTTTCTAAAAAATATATTACATTAGAAATGTTTATTTAAAAATTAAAATTTGTCAATTTTAAAATTGAATTAAATGAAAAATATTTAGAAAATATAATATGTGGGTAAAAATATACTAAATTTGACTAATTAAATTTTTGATATAAATATTGTGATTCCTTAGGTAAAAGATTGTTACTACAGTAAATATGAAAATGGTAAATGAAATAAATCATTTGGAGAAAAGCATGAAATATTATAAAAAAGGGAATATAATGGAGGTTATTTTGATTAATAAATATTATATCTCCCTCACTAAATTATTTATTAATTTTGGAGCCACTTGACACTTTAATATATGATCCCTTTATAATATGTTTAAATAATTACAAAAATTTTATTATCACTACTGATAATGGGGTCTCTCATTGCCCATTCAAGACACTCGTAAAAATATATTTATTCCTAGAAACATACCCTCATTCCATATAATATATTTATCTATCACTATATTTATTTTCTGTTCATTTGATATCATCCCATTTCATCTCTATACAAAGGATCTTCAAAGGAAAATTTAAGGTCCTCAACATGAGTAAAAATTTTTACTTAACTTTTTTTATTTTATTAAATTTTCAAATAAAAATTTTGAAAATTTTATGAAAATAAATAATTATGGGTTATATAATTAATTTTATTATTTAATTTATCAAACCATTAATTACATTTTCCCTTTCCTATAATTGAAAATAAAAATGTAATTCGTGTGTCGTGCGTACTACTTCATCCATGACGCAACAAGATTTGTTTTCCTTGACCAAATGAAAATTCTAGTCTCAAATGAGAATTTAAATAAATATGATATTTATATAATGTATTTTAATCTAAAATAGTAGCCTATATTACTACTTTATCATTTTATTTGTAATATAAAATCAGTATGCATGCATACTTGTGGGATACAACCTCTATTTGATGATTGATTTTCATTTCTGTATCCATCACCTCCTTAAATATCTAGTAATGTTGATTGAATTAAAGTATAAATATGATTTTTATGATATAATTAATGTTTCGGTATGAAAAAATGGAGAACATATTAATGATATGATCAAAAAATGATTATAGTTAACATAATTTTTTTAAATTATTTGAAATATGAAAAAATGATCTCTTTTTTCTAAATAATGACTTTATATAAATTATCATCTCTTTATAATGAATTAAAATTAATATATATATATATATCACTATTAAATAATAAATACTATCATTATTCATTTTTTATAAGGATATTAAAAATAAACTACCTCCTAATCAACCATTATTCATAGTAGGTTTGTGTTTGTGTCAGTTTATCCACATATCTCAACAACAAATGCATTTATGTCATAGATGAGTATGACATATTATTTAATGGTATAATTTTATATAAATATATTGGTATTTTTTAACTGATAAATTTATTTGAATATTTCACTTATTAATTAATAAAATACCCTTTGTTCATTAAGAAGCATGAAAACATGCTCATTATTGATTTCAACTTCATGGATCATAAATAAAAACTAAAAATGACTTTAATTCTATAATTATAATATATATTTAAACATATATTCAGATCATATAATTATTTAATTATAATAAATAATAAATTTAAATAACTATTTTTTAAATCTAGTTCAAAGTGACAAAGATTACATAAACCCAATGTCAAAAATAGGTTAAATAAAACTAATATATATGTGTAGTGTGACAATAAATGAGGAGTATAAATGATTATAGTTATGAGTAATGTTCTTTAAATTGTATCATATAAACGTGATTTAATTATTTTGGAAATTTTTTCAACAATGGAATGAATGTGGACTTATTTAATAATTTCCATCTTAAATTCCACTCTTTAAGACATGTTATGTATTATAAACCTAATTTCATTTATTTTTTTATATAATTAATACTTGATATATAATATCAGAAATAATATTTTAATAGTGGTATTTTCTGTTCAATTCTAATCCCTCTCCCTCAGTGGTTTATGATTAATATTTTACTACAACCACATGGGATCTTTGTCTCAAACTATAATTCTTTGAGACAAGTTTGTTATGAAACATGTTTTACATTTAATGGTGTATTCACTACCCATGGATGCATATTTTTCATATATTTGTTTTACTCATGTGAAAGAATAATCCAAATATGTTCCCTCCAATTAAATGGGGTTTACTCAATTGTTAACCCAGTTCAAAATCTATGGGTAACCCAATTTTCATTCGTTGAGTTATAAGCATCCTCTTGGACATAAAAGTTAGCTAAATTATTCAAATTAAATATATTATGTTTGATTATATATTTTATCAATTAATTTATATTTCTTCCACATTATTCACATTTTTGAAATATTTCTTACTTCAAATAGAATGTTGCTCCTGGGGAATATTTAAAACAAAATATATTTACCTTTAGTTGTATTGTTTCTTAGTGAACATAATTCTTACATGCATAGATTATCTCAACATAATATTTTATTATAAGATTATTTCTAAACCACTTGTTAGAAAATGTGTATTTATTGAATGTAAGTTTCAAATACATGTTTTAAAATGTAACTTTTTAACAAATTTGATTGAAAATAATAAAAATTATTTATTATTTCACATTCATATGTCTTATTTTCCTCTCTTACTTTTTATGAGATAATCTTAATGAATTATCAAGGATCAATTATTGGTGATTTATTTTAAAATCAACTATTTTATAAATTTTTCACATCACATTTTTAAAATTTACATATAAAATGAAAAATAAGGTTTGTATTGTATGTCTATATTTAAAAATATTACAAAAATATTTTTATGTTTTCACTTCCATTTCTATAATCATTTACAATGGTATTTAACAGAAAGGAGTATTTATATATGTATGTTTTCTATAATATATATATATATAATTTAATTTTGGGGATTGAACTCATGGTATAATTTTTTTACCCGGATCTATTATTTTGTAATACTGATGGAATCAATATTTGTGTGAGAGTGTGTTTCATTTATATCAACATCCTTCGATGATACCTTTTCTACAATAGTTTTGTGTTATTTTAACACCATTTTCCTTTATTCCCTAGAAGGGTTATGATTATAACGCCCCAACCCTAGTTACATAGAGTCTATGCATTATTTAAATACATTGGCATGATTACAAGGAATCATGTCCCGAAGGTCTGATCTGTTTAGTAGTCTTGGAAAATAGATTATATATATGAACTTTACATTAATATTTCTAACATAAATCAAGACATAAATAATCCTTTGAGAACGACATTATTCCCTTATCTAAAACATAAATATAAATCATAATATACATCTTGTAATCCTAGGAAAATAATACATAATAATGGGGTAAGATCTGATGCTCAGATGGGATAAACAATATTGGTACATCTATCATAAAAAATCATAAAAAATTAAGGAAAGACATAAAATTGAAACACACTCCCATTAAACATAATATACCACATAATATGGAAAATATAAATCATATAATTCCATTTACTTATTCACATGTATAATCTACTTGTCGAATAATCACATGTAATACAAATTGCTAATTTCATAATGATGGAATGCGTAATTCTGGACATCATAATCACATAGTCAAGGCCTCATTCCATGTTTACAAAAAAAAAATTCAAGGCCATGTTCCAAGACACTAATTTGTCTCAAGAGTCCTAATGAGGCATTTGATAGATTTTTTGGGCTCCAACCACCAATTAATAAGTCCAATTATTTTATCATATGAAAATGTTGAAGCATAAGATAAAAATTCGTATTAAAACTAGCATAATAATCGTAAATTATTTAACCATAAACCATGAATTGTAAAAAAAATTAACATACACAGCCAAACATATCATAAATCCTTCAATAAAATATGGATGATTTTATTATAATAAATCAACCTCATTCGAGAATAATATACATTAAAAGATGTTGACATAGTTAAAAATGATCAGTAAACTCTTTGAGTGAATTGTCCCTTTTTGTGAAATCATTTAAAACTCATGCATTTATAAAGTAAATCCTTTAAAATATATTTTTAAATCAATGTGTACCTTAAAAATTTGAATATTATTAATGTAATTGACATTTTAAAAAAATAATGTACATATAAATAAATTATTAATGCCAATTTTTAAACATGAGAATTAATTAGAAAGATTTAGAAAAATAAATATTTAAAACATTTAAAATTATGATCTTGATAAAGAATTACTTACAAAAAAACCTAAAATATTAACTTTGAAAAAATATTTATGAAACATTGACATGTATGATAAACATATCCCAAAAAATACTTACACATAAATAATCTCAAATATTAATGTGATTGCGGAATTAACCCTTACCTTGTACTTTTCTTTGGTAGAGGGTATGTTTAACATCTTATATAATGACCATAGTATGTTATTAAATTATAACAGAACCGTATTCATATTTATGATATCATTATTGAATCATTTAAGGCATTACACTACGCATTTACTAATAATTTCTATGTTAAAATAACATTTCGGGTAATAATTGCTTTCAATATCCTATGTGTTTGAACATGTTATTCTTGATCGTATAACTTATATCATGATTTAATTGATTAAAAAATATAAAAAATTATTTGAGTATCATATATATTCAGAATATAAGTATGTATAATAGATATATATATATATGAAATGTAAAACACTGTTTATGGAGATAGTAGGTCATACGTATGCATAAATGTCATTTCTGTTTTCATATCATATTAAGCAGAAGTAATTGAATGTGATATATGTAAATAAATATACATATATATATATATATATAATTACAGTAGAATTATTTTTTCATATATTACATACTTATTAGTATTATATATATTTATAATCATCGTTGAACAGTGAACGTGGAAATTAATCTTATTGCGTCGTGGAGACAGTAAGTCGTACGTAATCCTGAGGGATGATATCATTATATTGATTGTGAAATAATTTGTATATGGAAGGAATATATTATATACATAATCATTAACATGTTATATTTATTATTTTCATCAATTATACTAATTAATAAACCCATTGACATAATGATGTGTTGAATAAGAAACTACACCACGACGTAAAGACGATAAGTCGTACGTACACACGTATGGTGACATTGTCATTCATAGGATGGATAAAATGAAAAATATGGTTGTACAATATTTATAATAACATCAAATTATATTAAAGGTACATGAGTTATTATCTTGGTATGGAATCAACAAATAAAGGAAAAGTGGAAGAAGAAAAGAACTTTGAAATAGGTGGTGAAATTATTACCTCTTCTTTGGGTGATTTCTTTTTGTTGGTTCAAAATATATCCTTATGTCAGATTTAGGATCAAACTCTAGCCTCTAAGATCAAGTGAGGGTTGTTGGGAAGATATTTGAGATGGTTTTTTATGATTAAAATTGATTTGTAGGAATGATTTTGAGAGAAGTGTAAGTACCCTTTTATAAGAGAGGTGAGGGTCCCATTAGGAAAATCAAGAAATATTTTTTTATTAAAAAATTGTTTTCCATTTATAATGGATCCAAATGCCTTTATTTAGAGGAAAAGGTGGGGATGGGCCTAAATACTCTCAACCAATAGGTTTTAGATAAATTTAGGTCACTATATTAACAAAATCATTTAGTTTTAACTCATAGTTAAATAGTTTGACTTTTACAATGTCTTCTTATATTTTTGTATTGCATGGTCAATAAACATACTATAAAAAGCCAATATAACCTCAAGTGGTTCATTAATGATATATATATTTTTATATAAGTATTTTTCTGAAACATAGATTTTGACGAATATTGTATCATTTAATAATATAGTATTTGTTTTCAAAACTCATTTATATCAATTTTGACACAATTTAGTATTTGGTTTTTTTAAATTCAAAAAAATAAGTTTACATAAAATAAAATACATTAAATCAACCTTAAAATTCCATATTAACCTAGAAATTTCTTTTAATGCATCAAATTCTCAATTTACATTTATTTTGATATTTATAATATCAATTATTTAAATCATTAATTAATATGGTAATTACGACATCATCATTGTCTCATAAATAAATTTAATTGATTAATGATTAAAAATTATAAATAAAATTCAACGATATATTAAATATTTTTTTTATTTATAATGAATATTTATTGTCAAATTTATCTTATGTATAACCCTTTATTAAAAACGGTTTAGTTATTAAAATTTGAATTAAACACTTTTAACTCTTATTTATATAAAATAATAATAAATGTCCAAATATAATCCATGTGGATCAAGAAGGATCATATTTTATTCAAAAGGTTGATTTTGGTCGAAATACACTTATCCAATAGAATTGGTCATTTTTTGGGTGGATTATAATATCATTTTTACATTTAATTACCATATTTACTTTAAATCGTGGTAAATAAATTTCAAAAGTTAATATTCACAAAAAAATATTTTCATCTTATTGAACAAGATATTACTAACTGATATAAAATATTTCTCTTAGATTTTATAAATTAAATTTATAGAAGCGGTTACATTGCATTTCGTGAAAATTTTCAAACGTTCCTAGAAAGTGGGTAAAAGGCGTTAATTAGTTCAATAAAATTATATATATATAATATAATTATAAATATAATCTAATGTGTTAAATTGAACATATATAGGTATTACATATCTATTTTGACTTAAAATAATTTTAAATAGAATAATTTATTATTTAAATAAATAGTTGGTTTTAAACAATAACGTAGTGTTTTTAACTATTCATTAAAAATTGAATGCTTTCAAAAAAATACCACAAACCCACCCAAAGATAATTTTGATATTATGAATTGAAAACTGATTTCTATATTGAAAAATTTTAAACCATAGAAGTTTTATTAATTAAATTAAAATTAATTCCCGTTGTCAAAACCAGAAAGTGGGATTTTGTGAAGTAAAATTTTATCAAAATATTTAGAAGTGTTTATGTACAATTTAATTGTAAAATTACTTCCAATGACAGATATTAGATAATATGTTAAAAATATAAACTAATTATACTTAAAAAACATTCAATTTTTTATTTTAACACTATAAATTATTTTGATTTAGTGAGTAGTTTTCAATTAAAATTTAGTATGTTTTAATTATTCATCAGACTATGAAAGTTATCAAAAAACACCAAAAAATTAGAGAAACTAAATTTTTATGTACCACTTCCAAAGAAGATATTTATTTTGATAAATAAATATATAAAATCTTCAAATATTAGATTTAAAAAGGATTCTCAATTTTAAAGAGGTAAAATTTCATTTTCTGAAAAATACTTCCATTATATGAAAAATATAATTTGTTATTATATTATGTATAAGAAACACATAATATTGATGTTAAATTTATATGAAGTATATAAAATTCAAAATTTTGTTAATACTATTCATAACTAGTTTTTGAATTTCTAGTTTGGTAAGTCATGGTGCGTTTGAACATGGTATTGTATGTAGCGCAAGTTATTGAATTACTTTAAATAGAATATGTATTATGAAATCATAGTGTGTTATAATGATCAAGTTCACTCTTTTATTGACTTGATGGAAACTACAACAATAGAGTATATTTTTAACCAAATACATAAAATTATTAGAATATTAACTATGAATTGTTTGAATATCCCCCTTCTTTATGTTGATGAGTTGTGATCATGTTGTTACTTTTATTGACATAATGAAAAGTATTGGCATTTTTTATATTGTATTCCAATATGGATGATTATTGGAAAGTTGACTTTGAATTGTTGGACAATATAAATTCTTATTTGGGGTGTATTATGATCATGTAATCCCTTTTATTGACACATGGAAAAGGTTTTGTCATTATTAATGATTAAAAACTGAAAATGTGGGTTTACGATGTATTTTCATTCTATATTCATCATTATATGGATATACATGTATTTATTCATCTCTAGGATCCTTGTAGAATGGTATGAAATATCTTGATGGTTCTCATGATGACTGCACTAGACTTGAACAAGCGATGAATGGGTCTAGAATTACATAGAATATCTGAAGAATCAATAAGCCACATGTGAAAAAATAACTTGGGTTTTGGTGCATAAATATCCCTATATCAATATAGAATCTTGGAATAAGGCCAGAAAAACGTTTTTTATTTACCAGAATATTTATTCCATCGGTATGGCATAAATAATTATAGTTATCCATATTTTCATTTGTTACCAATAATATTGAATTCTCTTAATTTATGTTGATTGTGTTTTGTCATATTATTTATTCTTATTATATTTTCAATTCCATGATTATGTTCTTGACAGCCTTAGTTATATTCTTACATTACGTATCATTTGATCTCAACCATTACATTTGTTTCTATTCCCTGGTTATGATGAAAATTAGTATACATTATATATTTTTAAGGATAACTTGTGTTAAATAATTTTTGAGATATTATAATGATACCCTACGAAATATTTAGTTTATTATATAGTAAAAATAAATATTCATTAGTGCATAAATAAATGGGTTTTTCTAGTATATATTTTTTTCTTAATTCTATAAATATCTACAACAAAAAGGTTGTGATAATATATAAACAAATATTTAATTTAGGTTATTTAAATATGTGATAACTAGTTCTAGGAATTTATTTTTGGTTTGTAATCCAATATATAAATTATGTGTTTTTGACATCAGATCCGAGATTATGGTATGAAGCATCACACTGAGCCCCACACATCAACTAATTCTAATTCATTCACTGTATATAGGAAATTACAATAAAAAATATAAATATTCAATATGAACTAGTAATTAATATACATTAATATTAGAATAATAAACATATGGTATGTCAATACATTCACTAATTAATATATCGTATAACATAATCATAATCCATATAGAGAAAAAATGTCGATGGTATTGTTAATTTATATAAAAATTGAAACATAATCATATTTAAATATGTTGAAAAATCTAAAAAATCTATTATAATAAAAATAAAATTAATTATAACACATAAGGAATCGTGAATTAGATAATTTTATTCCAAAAGTAGAATACTCAAAGGATAAATAATAATGAAATTTATATTATAATTAATGAACTATAATTCATATGAACATAAAAATTTGTATCATAAATGATAAAATGGAACTGAAATCATAGAAGATATTTCTTTAAATCATTTTTTTAAATATTGTAAAATGGAAAAATTAATGACCACATTAAAAATTCTTTTTTTTATGTTTTGATGTGAAGATTTTTTAAAATCATTACTTTAAAATGAATATCTAATAATAGAGTATAAAAAATAAATAATGATCATGATAATAAATGTGCAGTAAAATATAAAAAACATGAACATGAGAGGAATAAAATCATTATCAATATTTTATAATACCTTTATTGAATATCACATTATATAGTTAATAATAAAATAGACTTTTGAATATATATTAATTCAAAATGAATTTATTATGATATAATATATATTTAGATTTAAAATATTGAGGGAATATAATTTTAAAATTAAATATTATGGATATTTTGGAGATACAAATATTGAATAGGGTGGGGTTATTTTCAACAATATATTATTTTTTTTAAAAAAATAAATCCATGAGTGGATAATAATATTTTGTAACATTGCATAGAATATGATTATATGATAAATGAATTTATATAAATCAAAAAAAGTAAAATTTTATTTTAATTAAATATTAAGGTATAATGTAACTAACATATAATATTATATTTCTAAAAGAATTTCCATAACTCAGTCAATAGAAATTCGGTGAGAAAAACATGTTTGGATTTAGTAACACTTCAATCGAGTTCCACAGAATTATATAACTTCTGATTGGTTTTTTAATCCATTTATCAACAATAATGTTATTAGTAAAGGCTCTCAAAAGGTTTTATATTAGAAACCCTAAATAAAGTGGTGAATATGACATATACCTCAATAAATAAAAATTGAAAAAATAAACCCGTACCTTAGCTCTTGATATCCATGAAACCTATTTAACCACTTTTATAATAAAAATTACCTTTTAATAACTCATTTTTAAAACATATTAATCTCTATTATCTTTTATAAAATTTAACTATAATTATTTGGTATACCTTTGTTACTAATTTGTGGTTTATTTTCATCATGGGTTTTTAGTAATTTTATTATTTTTTATGACTTTATTAATGGTGATTTCAAACATAAATATTTCATACTATTTCATATACCTTATATTATTTTTTAAACTATAATAGATATTAAATTACAGTTTATAATGTTCTAATTTCATTCCTAGATAGTTTTTTTATAGTTCATAAATATGAAATCAGTGATGAACTAATTTAAATTAATTTATTGATATCAACTACCTAATTTATAATGATCATTAATTTCTGTGATTCCATTAAAAATTATAAATAAGTCATAATATAATTATTAAAATAATATTTGAAAATGAAATTATCTCTATAACAATCCATTATTATTGGGAATAAAAATAAAACACATCATCCATAGAGATGATAGTCTACACATAACATATGGGACATTTTCATTTTATAATGGATGGTATTAATAATATAATGCTACTTACATATTCAAAAAACCATAAAATGTCATAAATATTATATTTTTTTATAAGATAAATTATTATAAAAAAATATGGTTAGTGATGATTAAAAATGAAATACATTGTTCCCTGAAGGTGGTAGTCATCACACCCACAAGAATGATCTTTTTATTTTCCATTAATCTGGGGGAAGCTATAGAATTAATTTTCTTTTTTAATATTAATAATTTTTTAAATATAATATTTATTAATTAAATAATATCTAATAACAATTCATTTATGTTCATGGTGAAAAATACATGTCGTTCAAGGAGGGGTAGTCATCACAAAATAAAAATGACATTCCCATTATTTTAAGGGGGTGGAAGATAATAGTAATAAAAATACCATTAAAACATCAATATTGAAATATTAATGACATGATTATATTTAAATATATATAATTTTCCAGGATGAGAAAGGTAGAGAAGAATAAAATTTGGGAGGTATTAGTTCACATGTTCAGAACTTGAAACTCATCTTCGAGGAGCTATTCCAAATGATTGATTCACTAAACTTCTAATAACCAGGGCTTATAAATGTTAAAAATATGTATCAAGGAGATGTAAAATGGGAATGGTTTCATGAATAATTCAAAATTCAATGTGTCTGTTGAAGTGGGTGGAAGCCAGATATTTTTTATGGTGAAAAATATGGAATTTTCCTTAGAAATTAATGGTATGTGAGGGGTAAGAATATAATCAACTGGGAGATAAGTGAATTAGGTGATAAAATATTAGTGAGATGTATGAGAATTTATTTAAAACATAAAAAATATATACAACTAGTTCAATTTGTTTTTTTAAATTCAGTCCACTTTAAGATACCCATTTTCCCTTTTTTGACATTGATTTTAAATTAACCATGGAAATTATTTTTTTACTAAAAAAATAATACTTCATATATTAATAAAAATAAATTCGATGAATCAAAATAAGGAATTGGTATAATCTATTTCAATTTTTATATATGATTAAAAAAACATGTAAATTAAAAAAGATGATATAGAAATATAATTTTAATATGAAAAATGACTTTTAAGACCATAAATGTTTTTATTCATGTTTCATATTAAATACTAATTAAATGTGTGTGAATCGATATTTTTTATTTTCAAAAAATATTATATTAATAATTTAATAGTTATTAATTTATATTATTTAGAAAAATAATTACAAAACTCTGATAAGAAAAATTATTTGGAAGTAATTGTATTGCTTTTAATGTGGTTATTAATCAATAACAACAAACACATAATTTTATTCATAAAAAGAAATTAAATATGAATTAATTTGAATATTTTTATTCAAAATATTTTCACCATTTAATCAAATTCAATTTCTATAAGTTATTAATATTAACATTAATATATGTGTGCATATAACATAAAAATAAATTTTTCAAAAATATGTTTTTAGGATTGAAATGAATTTACTTTTATTAATCATCATGTTATATCTATTAAATGAATATTAATTTATTTTATTTTAAATTTTATAAACATATTTCACTTAAATCACTTTTCAGTGGTGACTAATTTTATTAAGATGACAATACATAATATTTAGTAAAACATTTTTTACGAAAATAAAAACTTTATATTATACTATTTTTGACTAAATACCTTTTAAATTAATTATTATATTAATAAATTTAATTTAATAAATATTTTTAAAATATAAATATTCTTTGAACTTAAATATACCATTCTTTAATAATATTATTTTAACACATAACAAAAAATTTATAAAAAAATATTTAAATTAAATATTTTATTTTTTTCACCCTTTAATATACTATTTTAATGTTTTTAATCATAATAAACAATTTTAGTATACCCATTTAATAGTTTTATGTCCATAAACCATATCTATTACAAGCATATTTCTAGTGACTATATTTTAAACAAATTTATTCTTAATGATAAAATTTATAGTGACCACAATTCTTTCCTAAATATAGTCTAAACAAAATAATTCACTCATTTTATTCTCACTTCACAGGTCACTATTATCATTTGATATCAAATAGTTTTTATAATTATTTATCCCCTCTTAATTTACATCCCCATAGTATTTTTTCATTAACTAATGGTTATTCCCTTGATTATATGTTTTCTATGGGATTTCTTTGTTGTAAAGATGTAATAATTTATATATATTGTCCCATTTTATTTTATAAACAACTAATAGATGTAATCAATCTTTTTATATTTGTTAATAAAAGGTATATAATTCTTATATTCATGTACATTGTTTTTAAATTTATATAATAAATGAATCTAGTTTTTTTTTTGTTTGATTCATATCATGTATGATTTATTTTTTTTACTCAAATACATCAAATGAATAAAACATAAACCTATTCAAGAATAATAATTCTTTTTTATAAGCAATGAAAACATTTTTTATTACCAACAGTGTTTTATACCCATCATAAATAATCTATTTCATTAAAATGTTAAATATAAATCACTAATTAAATTATCCGAGGATATTAATAGGATAAAAAAACTCATGATATAATTTATAATGTACATATAAAACATCTTATATAGGGTAATACTAAGAGGCTAATTTTTCCCTAATAAAAAGATTATGTTTTTATTTTAATATATATCAATTTTTTTAAATATGCTTATTTGGTTGAATATAGGGGTTTTTAGGGGTATTACCTTCATAGCTTCATATTCATGATCCTATTCTCAACCTAAAATCAAAATAAAAATGTTTATGAAAAATAATTAAAAAACATAATAACATAAAAAAATCATATGTTTGTTATATGATGATACCATAATTTTAGTCAATGGTGTTTTGTGAAGAACATATATTTTCCATGTTTATTTTAGTATTATGTTCTCTATGCTTATTTTAAATATATGACATCCTAAAATTATAATTTCAACCTTTATAATAATTAATAATGAGAATTTTAATTAAAAAATATTACCCATGAGGAGTTTTAAAAGGCTTTTACAATTTGTCCCAATTTCATATACACTATCAAAATATTGAGTTACTACTTATATATAAAATTTATATTTCATTAACCCTAGGTACATCTATGTCAATGATTACATCTACTAGTTAGTTTCCAGGATTTTCTTTTATTTCTGTAAAACCACACTCTCTTATTTTACCAAATGTTTAGGATGTTTTGAAATATTTTTACTTATCATTTGGGTTTTTAATAATTCATTATTGTCTTTATTTCTATAACAATTAAATTAACACTACTTATTATTATATCCTAAAACCAAGAATTCATAGAAACCTATGATCCTAATATTTAACATAGTCTTTATTATCATACAATATAAACTCTAATACCAATGAACATATAACATAATCAGTTATAAACCAAAAATATATTAATATTTTTAGAAAATAATATAAATTTCCTTCACATTAAATCACATCCTGAACCAATGGTGTTACAATACTTTGATTATGTACTTTAGCTAACTTGTAATGTTATATAATTCTTATATTGATTCACACTATGATTCTCGAACCCACACTCCCAAACATTAGTGTGTATAAACATATTATTTACGTACTACTTTAAAAACCAACAAAACTTTCCAAAACATATACATCCATTATTACAATATCACTAACCAATTTTAGTAAATTTCATATTATTAAAATTTTAGGTTTGTAGTGTTAGAGGGTTGGGGAAAACATTTAACTAAAAACCCCCTAATTTTCCTAAACATGGAGTTTTTTTATATTGATCCAATGGTATAATATTTAGTACTATGTATTCAAAATATCACATTTTGTTCTCTAAACATTATCCTCTACTAGAAATATCATGTGTAATACAGTTATTCATAACCAGGGGAAATGGAACCATTAGAAATGTGAACACTAATACAATGTAAGGGGTGGATTATATTAGAATATATCAAATAATAATCTTGATATAATTAAAAATTGTAGGAATAAATAACAATCAAATAATTCTATATAACTAGTCTTGTGTTCAAAAAATAAATCCAAGGATAGAATAAAAATAATATTAATCATATAGAATATAGTATCAGATTTCAATGTGGTAAAATTGATAATATGGGGTATCTTAATCATAATATCAAGGCCTTATTGATGACATCTTATACACCATCAATGCATCAACCAAGAAAAAATATGTGTCATCAAGACCATATCCATTTTGTCTTCATAAATGGGTCATAATACACCAATGTCGCTAACTAGTTTTCCTCAGGAGACCTACAGATGCATTAAGGGGATATATTACTAAACCCCCATCCCATAACATAATCATGTCCAATGCATTCACCATACGAGGGAAATTAATATCAATAAAATTCTTAATAAATTTCATTATAATTAAATAATCATTTTTATTGGAATAATAAACATAATTAAATCAATACTTTTCTCAATAAATAAATAGAGCAACATTATTATTGGAAATACATATAATGAAGGTGGATGGTATTGTTATCGAATATCCAATGTTAAAAATAAGAACATTGATGGATGTTTATATATAATAAACACATTTTTCTATGAAGAATAATTTTAATGATTCCATATAATAATGGATAAAGAATTATATTTTTTGATATCATGAGGTTAATCCATAAAGGGGAAATAATATAAGACAATTTTAAGGGTAATTCATAAAATAAAATTTCCAATGAGAAGATTCATTTTTAGATAACTTTTAAAATATAAGAAAAATCATAATATTGTATTTGGAAAACATTTTTAATAATAGCATAAGTCACATTAATAATGGAATTTTTAAAGAGGTGATGTAATTTTTTTTATATTTACATAAAAATCAATCTTCAATACCATATCATTGAAAATAAATAAACGTCAGAAAAATAAATATGGTGTGGAAGATAAATGATATGAACAAGAGAGGAAAAGCTCTATTAATACTTTATAATACCATTATGGAAAACTATATCACAATGAGAATAATAATAAATAAATTTCAAAATATATAATGAGAAATAAGAAAATAATTTGAAATAATACATATTTGGGTTTCAAAATACGAAGGGGATACATTTTTGGAAAAAAATTAATTTTTATATTATGAACAAATAACATTTAAATAGAATGATAATTATTCTAAAAAATGTTTCATTTTTATGAAGAGAGAAGTCCATTAAAAGAGAACAATTGATTTAGCAATCCGTAGAAATGGAGTTTATGAGAGAGAAAAGTAAATAAATAGAGGCTAAATTAGAAGTAAATTATAATTCATTCATAATTTATAATTTACTAAATTATAATAATAATGTTCTATAATACTTGTTAATAATAATTCAGGGGAAATTGAGTTAGGGAAACGTCTTTGACTATACAAACACTTGAATCAAAATCCCATAAAAAGGTAACTTATGGAGGATTTAAAAATAATTAAAAAAATTAGTAATGGTATGATTAAGGTCTTCCATTAGGTATTATATGGACCACAAAAGAATTAAACAAATTATGAATATGGCATATGTCTCCATGAATAAAAATAAAAACCAGAAACCAATACATTAACTCTTAAATTCAATGTTGAATATCAACTTATTTAAAATAAAAATGACAATATTTATAAATAATTTTAATGGCTTATTCATATATAATAAAATTTATAATGATTAATTATAATATTTCATTATAACATTATTTTTTAGTTATGGTTTATTTACATCACCAGATTATAGTAATTTTATTCGTTTAATATCAATGATGTATATTCTTATAATTTAATTTAATTACATCAATTCTATATTTATTAAGGTACATAATTATATATTACATGATGATATGTAAAGTAATTATTCCATTCCATGACCATGTCTCTTATGATTCATGAATACAAAATTGGTGATGATCTTGTTTCTAATAATTTATCAATATCAATGGATTACCTTGTAATGATCATTATTATTTCATACGTCCCAAACACGAAATAAGTTATAATATAATTATTATAATAATATATAAAAAATAAAATATTTATATAAACTATCATAATGATGGTGATGAGAAACTAAACTAGTTATCTATTACAGCGATACTCTACGTATAAAATAAGTTATATTTTCATTTTTCAGTTTCAAGGATTATTAATATAACGAACCATATAAATTTTAAAAGCCATAATAATGACATTAATATCATATTAATTAATTAATTACATACATAAAACCATAAATATATAGTGTTGCTGAAAAATTAAATACATCATGTTGGGGATGCAGTAGTTTTCACCTACACACAAACACCATTTTCATTTTCCAACAAATGATATTAAGGTATAAAATGGTTAATAATTTTAGAATCATATTAATTTTATTAAATTGATATTTAATTATTAAATAAACTCTTATAATTATCCATGTGATGTATTGGGGAAAAATAAAACACATTGTTCATCGATTTTGTGGTCTATATTTATCATGAATGTCATTATCAATTTTTCTATGGAAGGGGGAAAGGTATAGAATGGTTATTAGATTAGAATAAAGTAATTTTAGTTTATAAATAATGTTTAATCCATGGAGTCATAAAGGGTAACACTATTTGGGTTATATATATAGAGAAATAAAATGTTAGGAAGTGAATAGTACTCACATTGAGAACCTAAACATTCTCTTAGAGGATCTCATTGAAATGGTGTACTAATGAAATTTTTTTGACCATCTTATGGTGACCTGATAATTTCAATTGTATATATTTAATTATTATAAAAAATTATAAAATATATCTCATAATAATTCATTTAATGTGTCACGAACCATCCTCGGGGCGAGTGTCGTGACTACCCCAAGCCCGCCTTCCATAGGCCAGGTGCTGGCGGCTAGCACCAAAGGCGTAATTCCAGATAAAAGGAAAGGAATTGCCTATATAAATTAAACAAATATAACAGAGTTCACAACTGATTGTAAACACTATGTAATACTATATAAAAAATATAGTTATAAAAGGAAAGGGGGCCGGAAATACAATCCCAATATTAAAGTACATTACAACTGAAAAGCTAATGCAACTACAGTAAAGTAAAACATCAAAAACTGAGTCGTACTCCGGGAATCCCACCTAAAGGGTGGGTACAGATAGCATCCTCAGTACCTAGGTCCATCTGTCAGGTCTAAGTATTTCTCACAAAGTGGTCTACCTCTAGGTACCGTCCAGCGCTACAACTCTGTACCTCGATCAGCGTTGTCTGTCGTCTGAAACCAACACAATGTAGTGCAGGAATACCCTGTGCAGGGTTGAGGATAATGATACTTAGTGGGGACCCCAAGACCCCCGATGGTATCCCAGAATACATGAAGGAAAAAACCACAAAGGAAAGATACAATTACAATGTATCAAAAAACCATACTTAGGTATATGACCATACATATACCTAAGTTATCAACCACATCACGACTCCAACTCTCGAGCCCAATAACAACCATGTCCACAAATGAAGTAAAAACAATCACATCGATGATAATGATTGAAATTTAAGACTCAACTCACACAGGTATACATCTCTTGTATAGTGATAGAGATGATCAGATGTAGTCACCTAATCATCTAAACTATCATACCCACACAGGATTCTAGAATAGTAGTCGTCATTGCCGAACCCAATTGGGATCCCAGTATAGTAGTCAGATCTACAAAAATCACGTAGAATCCAAGTACAGTAGTGGTCACTGCCGAAACCACATAGTTTCCAAGTATAGTAGTGGTCTCTTCTGAACCCATGTAGTTTCCAAATATAGTAGTCATCTCTACATAACCCATATAGGATCCATGTACATTAGTCTTCACTACCGAACCCACGTAGGATACAAGTAAAGTAGTCATCGCAGTCGCAACCAGCTCTTGAGTTCCCCCATACAGCATGTTCGATTCTAGGAGGGTCTGTTCCTCGAGCAAAAGGGTCGATACATCAACTATCACTAAGTCTATAGTTGATGTATCCCAATGTTCTGCATCATCAAAAGAATCCCAACGTGATAGATGGAGCGTCAATCAGACGCCTGGTATAAGAGTTATTGGATTTTCCGTTCCAAGGGCCTGATTAGATTTACGCTCGTTCCAAACCTATCCATCATAAAAAGTTTTCCAAAACTAACATAGAGTATCGCAAAAGGAATGTCTCGTCACGAGGATCCTAGTACCGTATACGACGCGTCAATCAAATGCAATATCTAGAAGTTATTCGGGTTTATGCGAAATGTGCTCGTCCCATCAAGCATAGAGGGCTGACAGGTCGGCTTGACCCTGTTTGGCAGGTCCGAACCGGCTGGGGGTCGGCCCGACCCAATAGAGCGCGGGCCACCCAAGGAACCGACTCGGAAGGTCCGACCAGTTTGGGGGGTCGACCAGACCCGGTGGGGCGCGGCCCATCCACGGACCAGGCCCGGGTCATGGGCCGGTTTGGCATGCCCGACAACTCTGTGGGACACCGCCTCTCCCTGCTGCCCAGCCGGCCAAAGCTGGCCAGTTTTCTCCAGTGCGAGCAACCCGCACAATGGGTCGTTGTTCTCCCACATGGTGCCAAGCTGCCCCGCATTTTCTATCGCCCAACAAGCAGGTGGCAGGCGAATTCACCTGCCGAAGCGACCAGCCCAGCACAAGCCACGGTTCCTCCATAGCGTGGAGCCAAGAGGTGCCACAGTCTTCTTCCCGTCTGGCCATAGCCGGCCGTTTTTTCCATCAAGCGGCCCGAGGATGCATGCCTCACCTCCACCGCGGGGCACCCGCAGGTGCCGCGGTTCAGTAGCCCTGCCGGCTACTGCCGGCCGGTTCGGTTCGTCTGAGTGGCCTATGGAAACAGTCCACGGTTTACTCCACATAGACGGTGCGTGGTCACTACTTCTGTTCGTCGTTGCCTCTGGTCACTACCACCTCTGGTCATCATTTCCAAAATAATCAAGAATCAATAGAGGGTCGTCAGGCTGTGTTCCTTCATCTCGTGCACTCTGCGTTAAGCGATTTCAAAATGCCTATGTTAATCCAAGGTATTCAACGAAGAATGAGGCCCAATTTTATTCAATTAAAATTGATCATAACCCCTTACCTCGTTTTTCATTCATAGACGATGTCACGGGGTGGTGGCGTGAATTCATTAATGTCGGGGAAGGAGTCGAGGATGGCACCTCGTCGACATTCCTTGTTGGTGGCTCCTTCTCTTTTGGCTTGGCCAAAGTTGGAAGGAGAGGTTCATCATTCTTCAGTGGTTCATTGTTGGAAGAATGAATCTCTTCTCTCTCCAAGCATTCCAAAGGATTGTTCCAACCCTAAAAGAAAATAGATATGATCACTATTAATCCTTTCGTACAACAACACATGGTTTTTTTAATTAAATGTGGTGACTCCTTTAATTAATTCTTAGGATTGGATTAAATTCAAATCTTAGAGGCGGCGGAGAGTACCAATTAATATGGGGAGGTGTCAAATTAATTTAGGAGTGTTAATGAGGAGTTTTATGTCAATTGAGGGGATGTGAAATGTTTGAGTTTGTGTCAGCCCCACCAGAAATTATCCTCTTATGAGAGGTTATGTGGGGGTGGGCCACACCACCAACCTCCCATTGGAGATAAAAACAACCAACAAAAAAATTTTGTATCAAACCAATTTTATTTAATTTACTATGAAACCCAAAAATTAACTTCCGCTCTGTATAAAACAAAACTACGGTAAAGGTTTTCAAAAGTGAATACCAGCACTGCGGTTTCATCGGTGTCCTCAGATTTCAATTTCGAGCAATAGTTCAAAATATAGAAAAACATGCATGTACGTTTACTGCATGTACCTGAATAAAACATCAAGAATTGATTCCAGGCACACCAGGTCTCGGAATCAAGCACCGTAAAAAATTGTGGACTCGTAAAATTTAATAGATTTTATGAAAAAAAATTCATTGAAATTGCAGGGTTTTACATTAGCTCTACCTTAGGTATTAAAGTCCCCGTAAAGCTATAACACACACTACGAAAACAAAATATGATACTAAGCACGCATCTGAGCCTCCCGCTCCCATGTGATCTCCTGGAGGTTCCCATGATACCAGTGAACGCACAACAGAGGAATCAACCATCCTCGTATGAGCCACCTCTATATATCCTCAATCACCATCGGGACCTTCGTGAATGCCACCCGTTCATCTATGTCCAAATCCATGTTGTCGATGATGTGGGACGGTTCGTGCACGTATCTCCTCAGATGAGACATGTGGAATACGTCGTGCACCATGTGCAACTGAGGTGGAAGTCCCAGGCGGTAATCCACCTTGCGTACCCAGCTGAGGACCTAGAATGTCCTGATAAAATGCAGAGATGACTTGCCACCTAAACCAAATATTCATATACCTCATCGAGGTGAGACCTGTAAGAAGACGTGGTCGCCATCCTCACACTCTAATGGTCTCTGTCTTCTATCATCATAGGACATCTGTATGATCAGTGCGGTCTACATCCACTCCAGGATGATATGCACCTTCTCTGTCATAGCATGTACCATTTCTGGTCCAACAAGAGCTGACTCCCCTGGGTCAGTCCATCATAGAGGTGATCTGCAAGGTCGTTCGTACAGTGCCTCGTAAGGGGCCATACCGGTGGTGGAGTGGTAACTATTGTTGTATGCAAACTCCACCATGGGTTAGTGATCCTCCCAACTACATCAAAATTCGAGGAAACATGCATAGATCATGTCTTCAAGAGTACGAATGGTCCTCTCAATCTAACCATCTATCTGAGGATGGAAGGTGGTGCTCAAGCGAAGCTGGGTGCCAAAAGACTCTTGTAACCCCTTCCATAGCCGGGAAGTGAAACAAGCATCTTGATCGGAGACGATAGTCAATGGAACACCATGAAGTCATAAAATCTCTTATACGTAGAGGCGTCCCAAGATCTCCAATGAGCTCTGCTCTCTGATCGGTAGGATGTGGTCCGACTTGGTAAGTCGGTCGAAAATCACCCAGATAGAGTCATGTCCACTGGATGTATGTGTAATCCCCATCACGAAATCCATGGATATACCATCCCACTTCCACTCTGGAACCTGTAATGTTTTTAGCAAGCTTATTGGTACTTGGTACTCTACCTTTACTTGCTGACAAGTGAGGCATCGAGAAAAAAACTCTGCTATTGCTTTCTTCATACCATACAACCAATGCTATCGTCTGAGGTCCGGATACATCTTCTCTACTCTTAGATGTACCTCTATAAGAGAAGTGTAAAACTCCTTCAACACCTCCTCCTGTAGTGAAACTGGTACCATGGTACGTCCTCTGAAGAGGATGACTTGCTCACCACCTTCAGAATACCCGTCAGGTGCCTGCCCTAAGGATATATATGAGCATGTCATGTCTCACAGTCAATTTCTCCACACTGTGCCTCTCCAACACACTGAAGAAGTGGAGGAGTGATTGTGAGAGACTGAAGAAAGGATTATCCATCTATATCCACAAAGGATATCTGCAACGTGGCTAGATTCTTTTTCACCTCTTCTAGCAGTTGAATTCCAGATCTCCTGCTGAGAGAATCTGCTACAACTTTTCCCTTTCCAGGAGTGTAGACTATATCGAAGTCATTGTCCTGGAGGAACTTGAGCCATCATCATTGTCTCTGGTTTAGGTCCTTCTGTGAGAAAATGTACATGAGACACTGGTGGTCAGAATAGACTATAAAACACTGGTCCATCAGATAGTGTCGCCACATCTTCAAGGTGAAGACCACTGCTGCTAACTCCAGTTTAAGGGTAGTGTAGTTCTGCTTGTGTTGTCTCAACTGCCGTTAAAAATACACGATCACTACTCGCTCCTGCATTAGGACACACCTGTGTCTGGTCCCTAATGAGTCACAGTAAACTACATACCCAACTCCCTCCTCTGGTAGCCTCAAGATGGGCGCACGGGTCAATCTCTGCCTCAGCTTCTGAAAGATCTACTGGCATCTCTCTGACCACACGAAGGGTTTACCTTTATTTTTCAATGTTGAAATGGGTGCTACAACTCTGATGAAGTCTGAAACGAATCTCCGATAGTACCCAGCCAGTCCCAGGAAATTCCGCACCTTCATCACACTCCTTAATGGATCTTAAGAAAGTATTGCATCGATCTTCGCTGGATCCACTGAAACTCCAGCTTTCGAGATGGAATGTCCTAGAAAGTTAACCTATCGATTCCAAAACTGGCACTTCAAGTGCTTACCATAAAGCTGGTGATATCAAAGTGTATCCAGTACAACCCGCAAATGGTAGGCATGATCCTCCTCATTAGTCGAGTAAATAAGTATGAAATCGATAAAGACTACAACAAAAAGATCTAGGTAAGGCTGGAAGATCATGTTCATGAGACTCATGAACACTTCTGGTGTGTTGGATATGCCGAAGGGCATAACCATGAACTCATAGTGGCCATACCGACACATGAAGGCCGTCTTCTACACATTATCATACCGAACTCTGAGCTGGTGATATCATGACCTAAGTTCTATCTTCGAGAACCATCGTGCTTCCTTGAGATGATCAAAGAGGTCTTCAATACTCGAGTGTGGGTACTTGTTATTGACGGTCACCTGCATTAGGCGACGGTAGTATAAACACAGTCTCAAGCTCCCATCTGCCTTATTGGTGAACAAAATCAGAGATGCCCACAGTGAACCACTGGGTCGGATAAATCCCTTTCCCTGTAAGTCCTCCAGATCTACCCGCAACTCACAAAACATGGTGAGAGAAATTCAATATGATGGAGTAGATATTGGTTCTTTCTCATGGTACATATCAATGTAGAAGTCTACATCTCTTCAAAGAGGTAATCCTGGAACGTTTTTGGGGAAAATATTCACATAATGAACCACCACAATAGGAAAACTCAGACTCGGCACATCAACCGCATCGAGGATGAGACTTTCCAACTGATGTGTGATCAGCTTCCCCCTTCTCTACGTCAGTCCATGATGCGCTGCATAGGCTCCCTTCTCACCGGTGATGGTGAACCTAGTCCCATCCATGCGGATACACCACACCATGCACCTAATACAGTCAATCTGAGCATGAACATTGGATAACCAATCCATTCCAAAGATGACGTTGTAAGGACTCGACGCCACTACAAGAAGATCCCAGCCGAAGCTCTCATCTCCTAGAGTAAGCTCACACTACAGGAACCAGTGTGGAATCGTTGAGTCTTCTCCCGTAGGAGTCTCTAGCCATAAGGATTGATCCAACGACTCCATCAAAATCTCAATGCCTTGAACAAGAAATGCGGTAATAAAATAATGACACACACCTGTGTCTATATGTACTGCAGAAAGGGTGGAGTGGACACAGACAGTAACTCGAATCATCTCAGGTGTGCCGTGGTAGTAGGAATCGACTTCTTGGTGTTGAGCTTCCCTCTTTCCTCCAGCTGTCTATGGTCGGGGTGGACCTCCTAGTGGTGGTGGTGGTAGAGCCTCAAATCGTCGTCCACCACCCGCTGCTCGGCTAGCTCCTTTTCCACATCTACCTGCTCCCAGCAGACCACCATGGTCGAACCTCTGCCTCTGCCTGGGAGGTCCCTCTACTGTCTATTGCTCGTCCACATTGTGGGTCGGGATGTCTCGAGCCATGTGACTCAGACCGCCGCATGAATTCCACTATCTTCCCCTCTAATGGCGGCTCTGTATCGTGTTCCCCGAACAACTGAACCTGTGTCCTGAGGTCACCAACCTAATGGCCTGGTCCACTTGGACCTCTGCGTCAACTGTCTATTGTCGGCTATAGAAGACTCAGCTATGTGTCGTCCTGCGGAGGGTCTCACTGCTGGTAACTTCTCTGCGAGAAAACACTCCACTAGAATGGATCGTTCCAGCACCCCCACCTGTATTGGGATGCTTAGGGGAATCATTAAAGCCCTAATCACATGCTTGGGTCCCTACTTGAAGGTCCGGGCCTTGAAGAACGGGTCCCACACCATATCCGTGGAGTAGTGCGAGAGGTCGGTCAACCTCATTGAGTACTGAGCTACTATCATGCTGCCCTGCTACAGATATAGTAACTCTTGAATCTGCAAGGCACGAAGGGTGGCTGGAACAAACAATGTGCGAAAGAGACTCTTGAAGTCCGTCCTGAGAAATTATGCCTCGTCATGCACCTGGATCATCAAGGTCCACCATATACATGCTCTTACATGCCAGAGACTTGTGGCAAGGATCTCCATAATGTCAGCTGGGGTCCCTAACAATCTGAAAACACTCACGATAGCCTCCATCCAATCCTCAGCTGCTGGTGGGACCGTCTCTTCCCAGAACATGGGCGACCTCTATTACTGAAACTTGTGAAATACACTCAGGTGGAATGCACTCTCTGGTAATGGGGCTGGTGGCATCGGTGGTCCAGCGGACAGTGGTACCACTGCACCTCCGCTGTGATGGGGCCCCGCACCGAGGCCTTGTCACTCGGTGGGCTACAATCTCATACCTAACTCGAAACCCTAGCTGGATTCCTTCATGGGGACATCCTGAATAGAAATAGGTGTGACATAGTTAAAACAGTATACCTGGTGAGCTGACACATAGTAATCACGACAAAATATTTTTCAATGGAAACACACACACAATCTTTGTTTTTGGGCACTGAGTCGAAAATCCGAGGACATGGTCCTGGTGTATGGATACGTCGGCCGCCGCACCAACACCAGTTTCCCTAAATTGATAACCACACCCAAAACACATAATACTATTGCTTAACAGAAAATAATGATCAGAATGTTGAGTTTTGTGGTAGAACCGACTCCTCTGATACAAAATTTTCAAGACCTATCCTCGAGGCCCGTGTTGTGACTACGCCATGCCTTCCTTCCAAAGTCCAGGGGCTGGCAACTAGCACCAAAGGAATAATTACCGATAAAAAGGGAAGGCATTTCCTTTAGAAAGTAATCAAATAAAATAGAGTTCGCAACTAATAGTAAAAACTAAGTAATACTGTATATAAAATATAGTGCTGAAAGGAAAGGGGGCTAGAAATAGAAGCCCAAAAATAAAGTATAGTACAACTGAAAAGCTAGTACAACTACAGTAAAGTAAAACAGAAACTACTGAGTCGTCCTCCAGGAATCCCACCTGAAGGGGTGGTACAGATGGCCACCTCAATGCCCAGGTCTGTACGTCAGCTCTGAATATGTATCACCAAGTGGTCCACCTCCAGGTACCATCCGTCATTACAACTCCTTACCTTGATCTATGTTGTCTATCGTCTGCAACCAACAAAACGTAGTGTCAGCATAGCCTATGCAGGGGTGAGTATAATGATACTCAGTAGGGACCCCGAGACCCTCGATTGTATCCCAGAATCCATGATGGAAATACCACAAAAGAAAGATACAATTATGAAGTATCGACAAACCCTAATTAGGTATATGCCCATTCATATACCTAAGTTAACAACCAAATCCTTGCTCCAACTCTCGAGCCCAATCACAACCCAGTCCATACAAGAAGTAAAAACAATCACATTGATGATAATGGCTGAAAGTCGAGAATTAGCTCACAAAGGTATACATCTCTTGTATGGCGATAGAGATGATCATATGTAGTCCCTGAATCATCTAAACTGTCGGATCCACATAGGATACTAGAACAGTAGTCATCGCTGCTGAACCCACGTAGTATCCCAGTACATCAGTCATCCCTGCTGAACACACGTAGGATCCAAGTACAGTAGTCATCACTGTCGAACCCCCGTAGGATCCAATTACATTAGTCGTCACTATCGAACCCATAAAAGATCCAAGTATAGTAGTTGTAGTTGCTGAACCCACGTAGGATCCATGTACAGTAGTCGTCGCAGTCGCAGCCAGCTACAGGATTCCCGCACACAACACGCTCGATTCAGGTAGGGTCTGCTGCTCGAGCAAAATGTTTGATACATTAACAATCACAAAGTCCATATTTGATGTATCCCAAAGTTCTGTCTCATCAAAGGGAACCCAAAGCGATAGGTGGTGCATCAATCGGACACATGGTCTGAGAGTTATTGGATTTTCCGTTCCAAGGGGCCGGTTGGATTTATGCTCATTCAAAACCCAACCATTTTCCAAATCTGTCCAAAACACACTTACAGTATCAAAAAAAGGACCATCTCATCCTGAGGATCCTAGTGTTGTATATGGAGCGTCGATCGAGCGCACAGTCTAGAAGTTATTCGCATTTAGGCGAAAGGGGCCCGGCCCATCAAGCCCAGTGGGTTGGCGGGTCGGCCCGACCCGGTTTGGCGGGTCGGCCCGACCCGGTTTGGCGGGTCCGACCCTGCTGGGGGTCGGCTCAGCATGGTGGAGCGCAGCCCACCCAGGGACCCGACCGGAGTTTCCGACCCATTTGAGCGGTCGGCCCGACCCGGTTGGGCACGGCCCAACCGTGGACCCTTCTTGAGTATATGGCAGATTTGGCTCACCCGGTAGCACCGAGCGGCACTGCCCATCCCTACTTCCCGTCCGGTCAAAGCTGGAAGGTTTTCTCCAGTGCAAGAAGCCCACACAGCGGGCCACAATTTTCCCACACGGATCCATGCGGTGCCTCATTTTCTTCCACCCGGCTGGTAGGTTGCCGACCGGTTCACCCACCGAAGCGGCTTGCCTAGCGCAGGTCGTGGTTCCTCCGCAGCGCAGCTCCAAGAGGCACCACGATCTTTTGCCCAGCCGGCGGTAACAGGCTGATTCATCCAGAAAGCAGCCAACGGATGCGGGTTCCACATTTACTGTTCGATACCTGTGGGTGCCATAGTTCACAAGCCCGTCGGGCTAAGGTCGTCCGGTTCAGTTCATCTGAGAAGCCTGCGGAAATGGGCCGCAGTTTCCTCCATGCGGCCAGTGCGCGGTCGCCTCTTTCGGTCGTTGTCACCTCCAGTAGCCGCCACCTCTGGTCGTCACTGCCCAAATAACCATGAACCAACGGAGGGTCATCATGCCATGTTCGTTTGGCTTACGACCTCTGCGTTAAGCGATATCAAAAAGCCGAGGACAATCGAAGGTATTCAATGAAGAACGAGGCGTAATTTTATTCAATTAAAATTGATCATAACCCCATACATTGTTTGTCATTCGTAGATGAAGTCGCAAGGTGGCGACGTCAATTCATTGACTTTAGGGAAGAAGGTGATGAGGATGGTACATCGTCGGAGTTCCTTGCAGGTGGCTCCTTCACTTTTGGCTTGGCCGATGTTCTAAGGAGAAGTTCGTCCTTCTTCGGCTGTTCATCATTGGAAGAATGAAGCTCTCCTCTCTCCAGCCATTCCAATGGATTATGCCAACCCAAAAAGAAAATAGAGATGATATCTATTAATCCTTCCGCTCAACAACATGTGGTTGCATTTAATTAAATGTGGGGACTCATTTAATTTATTCTTAGGGTTCATTCCAATTCAATCTTTAGAGGAGGTGGAGAGTCCCAATTAATGAGGGGAGATGTAAAATTAATTAAGGGGTGTTAATGGGGAGTTTTAAGGGAGTTGAGGGGAGGTGAAATTTTTGAGTTCATGTGGGCCCCACCACACATTATCCTATTATGAGAGGTTATGTGGTGGTGGGCCCCACCACCATCCCCTATTTGGAGATAAAAACTACCAACTAAATAAAAATGTGTTTCACATCAATTTTATTTAATTTACTATGAAACCCCAAAATTAACGTCTGCTATGTATAAAACACAACTAGGCTAAAGGTCCTATTAAGAGAATAACGGTGTTGCGGTCTCATCAGTGTCCTCGAATTTCAATTCAGAGCACTGGTTCAAAAGATAGAAAAACATGCACGTATTTTTACTAAACGTACCTAAACAAAATTTCAGAAATTTATTATGGGCACACCAGGCCTCGGAATCAGGCGCCGTCAAAAAATTAGGACTTGTAAAATTCCAAATAATTTATGGAAAAAAATTCCTTAAGATTTCAGGGTCATTCCAAAATGGAACAATAATTTTTTTTGAAGAGAAGTTACAAGATCATCTTATTTCATGAAATAAATTCAATATATCCCACAATGATATTCTCACAAAGTTTATATCTGAAAATTTACCTACATAAAAACATTATTCATAACAAGGGATAAGAAAACAATAGAATGTGTGTTATCAGATTCTCAGCAAGGTTAAATATATTATATATCAATAAATGATCATATGTTAGAATAAGATAACAATAAGGGTATAAGAACATGATAATAACATTTGATAATCATTCCGGATCTGTCCAAGATCATTAATCATAAATCATACAATTATTATATTTTATAAATGAATCCATAGGTCACATGTATAAAAAATCATCAATAATCATTCATGGTCCTTGAGAACATATCATAAGACGACGTAATATGTTTTTTAGCATAGAAAAAAAAATAAAAATTCCAATCCCTATTCATGATTCACTCCCAAGACTGTCATTGTAGAAACAATACCATTTTAAAAATAATTACTAACGTTATTTAAAACAGTACAAAATGATTAACTTCATTTTGGTAAATTTCATCATCTCTTATTAGTTTTTTATCACCATCATCTGTTAGAATATTCTCAACCACTTCGCCATTACCAGTTTCATTTAAAGGATATTTATTTATGGACCCTCCTATTACATAAGAATAACCATGAATTTGTGTAAAAAAATCATAAAAACTTCATCACCTCATTATAACATGAATCGTGGAAAGGAAAAATTTTCATAAAAATTTCATCATTCCATCAAATTATAAACCATGGAAAAGAAATAGGTTTCATAATGAATTAAACATAACTTAATTAATTCATGGGAAAGAATTTAATTACAAAGAATAATATGTAAATCATCATCATATTAATCCATCTAGAGGAATAAATTGGATGGAATGATAAAATAATATTCCCAGTCAATCCCAACAATCATTAAAGGATGTTTACTATTGAAAAATACCTTAAAAGGATCATTCAATCCTTTATTTCAAAACATGAGAAAATAATAATTCACATTCATAAAATGTTAACTAAAAATTTCATGAATTTTAATAAAATACATTTCTTTGAAAAAAAATGAATCTCTTAAATGAATATTCGAATAATAAAGTGATTATGATTTTGAGAAATAACATACAAGCCATATACATTAAAACAAAACATTTCATTCATGGTTTTGTAAAATGTCCAAAATAAATTGCGAAAATATATTGAAGGATTCCACATAAAAAATTATAAAACAATGTCCAAGGTTTTAAATATTACCATTTTAAATAAATTCATGTAATGTTAGAAACTTTAATAAAACCAAGATTAAGAGTATGGACATGGAAGAAAAAGATCATCGACCAAAGAGGAAATATGGCTGACATTTCTATAAAAACATTTTATGGATAATTTTATGTAAAAAATATTATAAAATGGCACTAATACATATAAAATTCATAAATAACTAAAAGAGAATAAAATATATGGTTTTAGAAGACATTTTTCAAAAAAATGGAAATTTACCATAATTAACCCTGAAAAAAAAAGATTGTTTCGAAAACCCATTACCTAATGTATCATTTTACTACATACGAATTTAAATATAATTAATAATATATATAAAATTAGAATAAATATATTATATAACCATATTCATATATAACATACCATGTAATATTTTTTTACATTTTCCAATTATCTATTTATTAATAATTTTTTATTTAAATGGAAATTTGGGTGAAAACTAGTTAATATTCCATGTATGGTTGGGTTTAATGTTTTTAATAATTTCAAATTGATTAATATTTAATTATAATATTAATCAAATTTAAGAAATGACTTTCATATTTAGTCATCACTTATTCTTTTATAATTATTATTGTAATGCAGTGATGAAAAAAGAATTGTATTACTTCACGGAAATAGTAGTCCATATGTACGCATGAGTGATGTTTCAACTTTTCGATGATCAGAAAGAAGTAATGTTAAATTATAATTGTGTATTCATAAATAATTATTATATATTATATATTAAATAAATCTATCATTATTACCATTAGCGAGAAGAGAAAATTAAACATTAAATCACATGGATTCGTGGTAGTGGTGGACCACATGTACGCACGAGCAATGTTATGATTTTTTAACCGATTTAAAAGTAATAAGGTATAGAATAAATTACAATTATAAAAGAATAAATATTTCCAAAATGAAAAAAATAGACATTAAATTCATTATAATAACCATCCAAGAAATAATTTGATGGAAAATGTAACATATCTCTATGTGGAGACTACAGTCCACACGTACGCGTGAGCGACGCTTCCATTTCCCATTTATTTGAAAGGTTGTGTAAAATGGTTGTCTAATGATAATAATAAAATCTGAATATAGTTATGATACTTTAATTATAATAATATATTAAATAAAATAGTTTTATTGAATGTGGAAGAAGAAATAAAATTGAATTTACTTTGTTATGAGTTGTAATTTTTCATTAAGAACCCTTCTTGGCCTAACAAATTCGGCCTTAGAAGAATGGTACTATGGTCAAAAACGTCCAATTATATTTTTGTATGGATGTTAATAATTTATTATGTTATATATTATTTGATACATAACGATCATGAAGTGTGATCAATAGTGGATATTCTGTTTTATTTTAAAAGGCAGGGAGAAGACACAGATGGAATTTTTTAAAGGATTAAAATATATTACTATCTTACTCTTGTAAATTGGATACAAAATTTCAATTATTCATATATAATATGAATAATAATTAAATACCATAAAAAAATTAAGATAATTTTTTGTGATATATTAAAAATTATCACTTTGGATCCCCCCAGTAAACCCTTTTTTAACAATAATGGTGATGAAACATTTTTACCATTATTAGTATTAATTATGACCAATATTTAACATGTAACTATTAAATTATATTTATTATTGTTATTATTATTAAAAATAATGAATATATTTTAAAGGACTCAATTTCAATATATGGTTGAAGTTTATTTTCAAATAAGTGCACAACACACATTGAAAACACTTTTTGGTCAAATGCGTTTTTAGTCATAAACCAAGATTTATTTTATTAAATTCATACAAATAACTCTTAGATTAATGTTAAAAAATTATTTAATATCACTACTTAATATATATTAATATAATTATTTTGATAAAAACACATTATTCAAATAAAATCAATATTTTTGAATAACATCGATATATACATTCAAATGATAATATTTCCATTTATACCAAATTAATATACAATGAATTCATTTTATAAATGTGTAAATAAATTAATAATCTACTTTTTCATATTAATACCAAAAAATATAATGGCTAGGTGATTTCCATTAGATTAAATAATGATATTTGAGTAGTATATTTTGGTTCCTTTCAACTCGGTGTTTCATGTAAATAAATCTATCATAGATTTAACGTTAATTTGAACATAAATATATAATAAAATCAAAAGATGGTACATAATACCCCATTATATGATGTTATACCTCTATGTTCTATCACTATGAAAAAATATCTGTGGATACTTCTACATCATCACATATTCATTTTCTAATATATATTTCTCAACGTATGGTTTCACCACAAAACATTGAATAGGTGAGTGGTATTTTTTCCCAAAACATTCAATCATAAATGTAGAATATCCTTACACTATTATTCATAATAGATATCATTCTTCTATGTTATTACCTTTGAGACTAGTATAGGTGAATGATAAGGTATATACTTCCTAAGGATAAATATATTGTACTCTTCATGAATTTTATAAAGATTCAGTGGAATCACCAAGATATTAGAAACTATCATAATATGATAAATAATTTATAAGGGATCGATGAATAAAAGGATAATGTTTTCAATATTTTTAAATATAATATGATTATTTGAAGGATTTATAAAAGGAATACCTTGTTACTATCTTTAAACTCTAGATCTCATTTATGGTTTTCAAAATAACATTTTTATCAACTCTGAGTTTTCTTTTTGTGATATTGAATATATCTTACATTCTATTTCATTTTATCATATATATTAGATTCCAACATATATTTTTCTTTATCTTTATCCCATTACGTTAGAGTTTGTGCCTTCCATCCATAGAGGACCTCATAAGGGTCCATTTGAATGAATGAATGAAATAATTTATTGTACAAAATGTATTATAGAGAAAGGTTTTGATCCCAACCACCATTTAAATACATTGAACATGATGTTAGTATAAATAAAATTTTTGAATTTTCATCATATAATTATCATCTATCTGATGATGATATATAGTTCTAAAGAACAATATAATACTCAATTCTAGAAGATTAAAACTCCATATCATTGAGGTAATCCTTGTAACATGATAAGATAAAATATAATGCTATGCATCATGAAACCTTAACACTTCGTTAATGTATATTGTGACTATCTGATTAAGAGATAAATTTTTTCGAATTATAATTAATTGCTCAGATTTCACAATTATATTTACAACAACCCAAATATCAGTGTTCTCTTTACATGTTGTTGGGAGCCTCTGGGTGAAATATATAGTAACATTTTTCCATTTCAATTTTTGTATAGGTATTGGTTTTAATGTTCCCTTAGAAATATATCCCTCAACCAATTTTTTTTTCATAGTACGAATCCAGATATTATTCATTGACATCCCTTTTTATTTTTACTCCCCAGAAATACTCGTTCATATATCAATGCATCTTCGTACTTATAATAGGAATAGAGGATGATGACCTATGAGATTAATTTAATTGATACATATTCAACAATGGTATTTATTGGAAAAATGCTCTATTCATGAACATTATATTTCCATCATAATCATCATTTAACTCAAGAAAATTTCTCAATTCACTTTTTAGTTCTACATCCTATTTCGACACCACTTTAATCCTCAAATATATTGATGGTTGAATATTAATATGATAGTGATAGGATATGTCACATTTTTTAGTATTTTAATATCCATATTCTAAAAATAAATAAAAATTAAATCTCTATAAATCCTCAACATGAAAAAATTAACATTATTTTTTAGACTCGTAGAATGAACTACCATGCTCTCATTCATAAAGAGGTAATTTATTTTGTAGTCATAATCTTTAATCAGCTCCATCCATCTCCCATGGAGAATATTTTACTCTTTATGTATGAATATATACTTCAAGCATATATTATTAGTATATATATCACTTATTTCACTATAGAGACAATGGATCTATATTTTCAATGAAACAATTAAAAATTCCAACTTCAAATCATGAGTTGCGTAATTATACTCATGAATTTTCAATTAGTGTGTTGAATACACTCTCACCATATAATTATAAAGGATCATTTATCTTTTACCTTATTCAATGGATCCTTATAGATCAAAAACCATCCTCCACTACTTGGTATTTCAATAACTACTTCACTTACCTACATTGTTTTCCATTCCATGAAACATTCCTCACATTCATCTGTTGAAAGGAATACTTCACCCTTCTGAGTCCTCATTCTTATAGGATGAGATATCCATGAGAAACCCCTAAAAAATAGATTGTAGTATCCATCCAACACAAGAAAACTGTGGTTCTCAGTTAACATTTTTGGTATTGTCCATTTTTAAATAATATCGTCTTTTGAATGATCCATCAATATACCCTCTCTTGAAATTAAATTTCTTAAAAATGAGACATTCTATATCCATATTTCACACTTTCTGAATTAATTATAAATATTTTATTTTCTTATAGCCTTCAATATAATATTTTTATGATCATTATGTTCATTATTTTTCTGGTAATATATGTTAATAGCATCTATAAAAGAGACCACAATCTAGTTATAGTAATATATAAAGACTCTATTTATTATAACCATAATGATAATATGAGAATTTCTATTTCCAAAATGAATCACTGTAAATTTATGTTGACCATACCTAGTAAATAAGTTTTTATTTCATATATCATATTTATTGACAATTAATTAATGTTTTATAGAATGAATTATATTGTAGGAATTGTATGGAGATATATACATTTCATCAAACAAGTCATCAATACAAAGTGGAGGATACCTTTTCTTGATAGTGATCATGTTAATTTATAGAAAATCAATGAAAAGATGCATTAACACATATTTATTCTTAATAAAACGAAAAAATTCACTCTATTGATATACATAAGGGAATATTACAACCTTATAAATTTCTCCAAGAGTTTATTATTCTATTCCATCAACTCAATCGATTCCATTCTATATAGATTCATTGATATAGGTGTAGTACCAGTTATGAGTTATATTAAAAACTCAACTTCATGATATGGGGAAATTCAATACAATACATTGATAAATATATAATCCTAGTAATGATAATTTTAATATCTTTTTTCCTGAGTTTCTAACTATAAATTTTATAAAAATATCCCACATGATTACATAATGAGACCAATCAAACAAAATAGACATCCATTAGAAGTTCATATTCATCCTTATACAAATAGATGATAATAGGATGATTTGGATATCAGACATGACATTCCTTCAAAAAAATTGATATGGGAAATATATATATAAATTCAATCCATTCACAAAATCACATCAAATAAAATTAGGGGGATAATCACGCGATTTTCTGGAATTGAATTCCCAAAAACATATATCATATGGGATCTATTGATTAATGTTGTGACCATCATACCATTATGAGTTTTTACTACTAACTCATCATCAAATAATTGAGGTGGTGATGTGATACCCTTAAAAAATTATTTATATATAAAATAATGGGAAGATCTATAATTAGGAAAAACATTTTCAGTTCTATATTGGATGGTAAGTGTACATTTCACCAATTTATTCACTTTTGATAGTAGTGTATTTTAAAAAGTCTATTCTTATAAAATATTACTATCATATAATTTCTTTATTCGCCCTCACATTGATGCACTAATAGAAATATTGTTCATACTCCTTGATATTATATGAATTAGTGCGTGGTCAGGACATTTGTTTGGTATTTTACACTATTCATTTAATAAACTAAAATCATCACATCACTTTAACTTTATTTTTTAATATGGAACTCTTTTAAAAAGTAAAAAAAATAACACAACCCATATGGAAATATCCTACATGATTATTTCAAAATTTATGACATAAATAAAATATAATGTTCTTTCCTCCATATATTTTATTATTATAATGCCTCGAAATTCTATCTTTGTACTTTTTCCCAAAACCACAAGAATGTTGAGAGTATCGAATTTCTGTTTCTATCTTGGGATAATACCAAAATATTTCATCATAACTATTATGTTCTATTATATCTAATTTATTTCAGAGACTTGGTCTTAATCTACTAAATAATTGAACAATTTTTTTATAGGGTCTACTATAAAACCATACGTTTTTCTGCAATGTCTTTTGAAATATTTCATAAAGGTGTTGATATATTTATCATATTTCAGCTTAAACTCTAGGAATTACCTCTTTTTTTGTGAATAGTTTGTGAAAAATTATTTTAAAAAATTACCATCTTAATCTCTTCTCATGTCTCATAGGTAATTTCTTCTTCTTGCCTCACATTCTGGATATGATTCCAACATTTATCAGCTTCACCTTCCAAATTATACACATTCAAAATAACATTTTTATTATCTATGTATTTGATAAAAGATAATGTAATTTATATAAAATTTATCAACATCTTATCAATAAGTGGATCATAGGAATCACTAAAGGAATTTTTATGTTTCCACAAAAAATAGGCACAATTATGAATTATTCCTTCATTTTTTGTTATTTATGGTTATCATAATTATTGTTAACATTGATATATTGAGATATTTGGGTGAGAATAACCACAATATTCCACATCCCATATCCCACATCATATGGTTTTTGATGAGTATGGTTATTTTAGTATATGTCACATTAATTTTTCACATAATTCCTCCTAAATACAACCATTGAGTAATACAAAAAAGATAGAGTGGAATAAAAATCCTTATGAGTAATCATGTAATAAAGAGAAATAATTCCAAGGATATATAAATCATGAATCCTTAATATCAATTAGTGAAATCATGGTTTTATCGTATTTTATTCATAGTCATCATCCATAAAAATCCTTTATAATGAATCATAATGAAAATGTGAATTTTGCTAATCATATCCCAAGGAGTGAATATCCATGTGTGAAATCTTAGGGCCATAAATTTTGATCTACAGATGATTGAGTTAATACCCAATCTTCGTGTTTTTTAGTATTTACCCTAGGTAAAATTGTGACATATCTGTGTCTACTTTTCAATGTCCATACAATGATATATTTTCTTAGAAAACAGAAAATATATCATTTTCCATGGATTTAGGATAGTATCATATGCATATGAAAACCCCATGGTATTAAATAAATTTATATAATGTCATTATATAAAAATAACAATACCCTACACTGATACCAACTGAGGCAACCCAAGAATTTCAAATCTATTTATTATGTCATTTTTATTAATATTAAATACATATCATAACAATACATTTTCCAAAATTTTAAAGGTATATCACATTTAGATAAAAGATACTTTATCATATTATTTTCAGAAATATCTTCAAAATCATGGAAAATTTTATTCTCATTTACAAAACATATTATATATACCCTACATAAAGCTATTATTTATAACATGTGGAAAGGAACATAAGAAAGGTTAGGACCAGAAGATCAATAAGGAAAAAAATAATAGATATAAGTAAATGATAATAGTTGAGAATATTTGTAAATAAAAGGGTATTATAACATGGTCGTCTGATACAATAATTATAATGAATCATTCAATGATCATTAATAAAAAATCATGGCAATAGTATTCATAAAAACAAAATAAAAAATTCATATGTGTGTGGAATCATAAATAATAAATCATGGGTATTAGAAAATATAATAATAATAAGTCATTTGATTTTTATATACTTGTAATAATATGAAACACTTCTGTAGTTATGTCTAACTCCCAGGAATATCATTGTGGAAAAATCCCATAATAAAAATGTCTACCCAACCATTTCAAACATTCTCATAGGTGTAGCATCCATTTTGTTAACTCTTCCATATCTTTAGACAATTAAAAATCATTTTCATTATGAAATTCATTATAAGGATATGTAATTTTCATCCCACCTAACAGATAATGAAAATATATATATTTTAGTTCCACAAGAGCATAAAACATTCATAATATCTATATATTATAACCTATCAAAATAAAACTGGTTAATTAACTCTTTCATCATTCAATCATAGCCTAACCCATGGAAAAAAAATTGGTTTTGTAAATTATTATTCATTAAATATTTAATCAATGGTAATAAAAAAAATATATAATCATACTTAAATCATTGCTATAATAATCCATTGAGGTAAGTGAAGTAGATGGTATCATAAGATCATATATCTGATGAGGCATAACAATCCTTAAGGGATGTTGAAATAGATGCAAAGTATATTCAAATTAGCATTCAAACCATTATTTTAAAACATAATAAAATAACAATATATATTTGAAAAAATTTAACGAAAATTTCCTATAGTATTTACAAAATATGTTTATTAGAAAATAAACATGGAACATTTTAATGGAGCTTTAATGAAAAAATGGTCATGGTTGTAGGAAATTAAGGTCATGTTATATATATTAAAATAAAATCTTACTAATATTTAAATAAATATAAATAATAATGGGATATTAAAATAATTGGGTTTTAATGGATAAGATTCATATAATTACACTTAATTTATATTTAACATAAATAATCCTTAGAATAAATGATGTTATTATATAAATCGATCACCTCAAATCTCATGTTTCTTTGTACATATTCAAATATATTATATGATAAATATATATTTAATAAAAATATATTTATTAACCAAATTTTTACATCAATTACTATATATCATTCCTTTATAATTTAAAATTGTTATTTTAATAATTATTTCTTCAATAAAATGAATATTATGGTTGAAACATGTTAGTTTTCATGCATGTTTCAATAAGATGGTTGAGATACTTGAGCATTGATCATGGGTTCATAATATCATAAATATTATTATGAAAATAAACATAATATTTATTCATAGTATACAATTTTTTTATTATTCAAATAAAATTTAAATGAAAAATAAATTACATCACTTCATGGAGATGGTACTCCATACGTATGCATGAGTCATGTTTTTTATTTTCAATTTTTGGAAAAAAATAAAGAAGAATAATAATGAAACATTATAAAATAATTATTATATCATATAAATCATATAAATTAATTATATATATACAAATTACTATCCATTTAAATAATAAATGTAAAATATATGGCATCCATTCATGGGGGTGGTAGTCCCCACATGCACACTAGCGGCAATATAATTTTCATTTAAATGGAAATGTAAGAATGTAGAGAAGATATTTTAATGAAATAAATATAATTTTTTAATTAATAAAATATATTAACATTAAATCCATAATAATAACTGACGATGACTTCTGGTGAAGGAAATTGCATCATATGGCAATATGGGGACAATTGTGTACATTTACACCTGAGCGATACTATCATTTCTTATTTGATGAAAAAAATATGAAAAATGGTTGTTTAATCATCATAATTCCATATATGTATATTTATGGTACTATATTAATTGTTATATTGATAGTGAAAACATTTTTCTATAGGGATTGATATGTAATAAAATTATAAGTATTTATTAAGTGATATACCTCATTGTTGAAAATCCTCATTTGGCATACACCTAAATCCTTGAAAGAATAGTATTATGATCAAACCATGATCAATAAGAAATTTAGATCGAATTTATTATGACATTATGGTATTTATTGGATGATATACAAGGATCCCGATGTATAAAGAATATATTATATAAGGTTCCCAATTATATAACATTGGCATGATAACAAGAGATAAGGTCCTAAAAGATCGATAAATTTAGTAGCCTTGGAAGTACTATATACTTTCATAAGATTTATAATACACTATGAAATGAATAAGATACATTTTTCTCCTTTGAATGAGATCATATCTCTTAGCAAATCCCTATAGTTTGGTCATAATATACTTATTCGCATCCTGTAAAAAATAAAACATAAGACATGGGTGATCATAGATATTCAGTAAGGATATCAACATAACAAAACCATCATAAATAAGCATAATAAAATTAAGGCAATGTATAAGACTAAAAAACAGGCCTTTAAAACAAAAAAATCAGCGTAATATGGAAAATATAAATTAGAAAATTCCACTTACTTATTCACATGGATATTATACAAGTCGAATAATCACATGTAATATCAACAGATAATCTCATAAGGATGTAATGCATAATTCCAGACATCATAACCACATATTCATGACCTCATTCGAAGACTACAAATAAAAATATTGGTAAGGTTTTGTTCCAAGACACTACTTTATCTCTTCAGACCTATCGATTCATCGAGGGGTTATAGTGGGCCCCACCCATAACTGACTACATACAATGCATTCCTCTTATGAAATTATTGAAAAATGACATAAACATTCGTATTAAATGAATATATGAAATGCTTATAATTTAACTATAAACCATGAATGTCATAAAAAATATCACATCCATAGTAAAACATATCATACAACTATCAATACAATATGGAATATTGTATGATAATAAATCAACTTCAATTAAACATAAAATACAACAATAGATGTTGACATAGATGAAATCAATCCGAAAACTATTTGAGAGAAATATCTCTTTCCATATTGAAATCATTTTAAAGTTGGATAATTCAAAAAGAAAACATTTATTTTAAAAATATTCATATAATCTTGTAAGGTAATCTTCAAAGATTTTATAATGGCGGAAAATAGCCACACCAACCGTATATGTTAAAAAACAACCTTTCTTTAATTTTTCCAAAAAATATATAACGTACCTTTTTTGGAAAATGATAGAAAAATTCGTTTCAAAACATTTTATAAAAAGTCAAAGATGGGTATAAATGAATTTAACCCATGGTTTAGGAAATAGTAAAAATGTTTTGAAATATATTTTTAAGAAACATAAATTTGGATGATAAAGAGTCCTAGTAGATACTTACGTATAAACAACCTCATATAATAAAGAGATTGTAAAATTAACACTTACCATTTACTTTTCATTATTCGAGGTTACATTAAACTCATGTATAATGGATATATAATTGTTATTAAATTATACAAGAACCACATACACAAATATTATATCATATATGATCCTCTAATATTTCTTTACTATTAATATTTCAGTAGTATCATCTTTTAGGGTGTTAACAAATTCATTTTCTGTTATATGTTTTGTTATGTAAATAAATATTATATATTTGGTTAATATTCAGATTGATATTAAGTTCTCAAAAATTATTTATTAAGTCATCAAATAAAAAATAATCTTGAATGGTTATGATGGGGAATAAAATCATATCGTGTCATGGAGATGGTATGTCGTACGTACGCATGAGCGACAATATCATTCTATTTATGGTTAAATAATTTTTAATTGGGTGGTATATTATATATAAAGAATCATTAACATGTTATACTTATTAGTTACATAAATTATAAATCATTATTATACCCATCCAAATAATAATGTGTTGAATAAAAAACTACACCACAACGTGGAGACGGTATGTCGTATGTATGCATGTATGGTGACTTTGTTATTCAAAGGATGGATAGAAAAATAGTGTGGTTATACCGTATATATAATAACATCACAATATGTATAAGGTACTAGATTTATTATAGTATTATGGAAACAAATCATAAAGAGTAATTGGAAGAAGAAATGAAAATTGAAAGAGATGATGAAATAATTATCTTTTCTTCATGGGCATCCTTTTGATTTGAACAAAACGTATCATTTGGTTGTATTTAAGAGAAATGTAATGCCTCTAGGTTAATTGGTGGTAGTTAGGAGGATATTTCATAAGGGTTTGGCCGAACCAAATGGATTTTGTGGTGTGAATTAAAGAGACGGGTAAATACGCTTTTATAAGAGAAGGGAGGGGTAATTTAAGAAAATATTGAAATAATATTTTATTCTAAAATTATTTTCGGTTTCTAATAACTCAAAATGGATTTATTTAATGTATAAGTCGGGGATGGGTCAAAAACCTTTCAAAAAATAGGTTTTATACATGTTTTGGTGAACATATTAACCTTATCTTTTAGATTTAACTCTTAGTTAAGCAATTTATCTTTTACTATGTCTTCATTTATTTGTATACTGCATGGTTAATATAGTAACAATAAAATTCTAGGAGCACCTCAAGGGGTTAATTAACTACTGATCTAGTATTATCTATGTATATTGGATGAATCCTAGATTTATAGGAATATTATATCCTTTAATATTATAAGATTTATTATAAAAACTAATTTATGTCAATTTGGACACTATTTAGTATTTGGTTTTTTTGAAAGTCATAGAAACTTTATTAATTCTGAAAAAACAAATTAAATAAACCCTAATAGGTCATATTAAGCTATCAAATTCGTGTATGGAATCAAAAGTTTCAATATACATTTATTTTAATATTTATAACATCATTTATTTTAATATTTCATTAATAAGGAAAGTATTGCATCATCACTGTGTCATAAATATATTTCATTATATAATGTATAAAAATTGTAAATAAAATACGATGATGTTGGAAATATTTTTATATTTCTAATTAATATTTATAGTCTAATTTATATTATGTATAACTATATATTAATAAGGTTTTAGAAAATTAAATTTGAATATAATGCTTTTAACACTTCTTAAAATAAAATATAATAAGTTTGCTAATACAATCCATGTGGATAAAAGAGGATCATATTTTTGTCCTATAGTTGATTTTGGTCGAAATAAACTTATCCAATATAATGATGACATGTTTTAGGAAAATTCTAAAAACATTTTGACCTGTAATTACTATATTCACTTGTAACTGTGGTAAATAAAATTCAAAAGTTACTATTTACCAAAATTATTTTCATAATATTGAACCACATTTTTATTATTGATGAAAATCTTGCATGTCATGTTTTTAAAGCTCAATTCACCAAAGTCGTAAAATAACGTTTTATTCAAATTTGCAAATGCGCCTAGAAGGTGGATAAAAGACCTTTAATAGTTCAATAAAATTTTATATATCTAATCTTATTATAAAATGACTCCAATGGATTAAATAGGACTAGTTTAGGTAATGTGTATCTCTTTTTAAATTAGAATGAATTTAAATTAAAAATAATTATTTAAATAAAAAAGTTGGTTTTAAGGAATAACGCAATGGTTTTCACTATTCCTCAATAATTGAATGTTTTCAAAAAAAATACTAAATATTTACCCTGTGTTAATTTTAATCTTCCAAAAAAAAAATGATTTCCATTTTCAAAAATAAAATTTATAAAATATTAAAATTTGTGTCATTATTCATAATATCTTTTTTAGACAAATAGTTTAATTGGTCGTGGTGTGCTATAACTCGAAGTTGAGTACAACATAAACTATTAAATTATTCAAAGAGAATCATACCATGGATTCTTGGGGTATTACATTTTTCCTCCTTCAAATAATTTAATCCTTGAAATTTATAGAATATTACTGCATAAATATATTTAGGTCGTTCTTCATCATATGTTCCTCAAGTTCCCACATTTTGTCTTCTATTTTATGGTTTATGTAAAGATCATTTACCAAAAAATTCATGTAGTTTCTCAATACGTGTTCTCTATTATCAAGAATTCTGATAATCTCTTCACAATAAGACAGATTATGTTTTGTCTCTATTTCTTGATAAGTGTGTACATGCGTTGTGTCAGACATATATTTTTTAAAAGTGATATGGGGAACACATCATGACCTTTTTAGAGTATTTAGTCATTTCGAAATAGTAATCTATAACTCTAATTCGTTCTATAATTTCAAAAGTTCCATTGTACATGGAACTTAATATACCATTCTTACTAAATAGTATATAACACTTCCCTGGATATACCTTTAAGAAAACATAATCCCCTACATGAAATTCCAAATCCTTCGATCAGTTATTGGTAGATCTATTTTTTCCTATATTGAGTTTCTATTATGTGGGTTAATATAATCTTCCAATTTTCCATTGTTTCCTCAACATGTTCTGGGCCTACAAGTTTCCTTTCACAAATATCATCCCAACAAGTTGGGGTGAAATATCTATTTCCTTAAAATGCTTCATGTGGTGCCATTTGAATACTTGAATGGAAGCTATTGCTAATGGAAAATTCTACCAAAGGTAAATAATGATCTCACAAACCTTGAAAGTCAATTTAGAAATATATAAACATGTATTCTAAGTTTTGAATAGTCTGTTCTGACTTTCCATCGATTTTAGGGTGGTAGGTTGTGCTCAAACGAAGATTAATATCTAGGTATTTATGAATACTTTTACAGAATCATGAAGTAAAACAATGATCATGATCAGAAACAGTTGATAGTGGTACATCATGAAGTCTAACAACTTCATTAATATAATGTCATGAAAAACGGTCAAGTGGTATATCTTCTCTTATAGCAAGAAAATTTGTTGACATTTTATGATGATCAACAATGACCCATATTGCATTATTATTTCTAGGAGTCTTAGGTTCCCATAACCAAGTCCATGGTAATATCATACAATTTCCACTCAAGTGTGGGAATAGGTTTCATGACTCCTCATTGATGATGTCTACCAACATTCACCTGTTAAAAAACCATACTTCTTGACACATAATATGCAATCTCCTTCTTTATGTTGTCCCAAAAAATGTTCCTTTAATTCATTATACATCTTAGTGCTACAAGGGTGTAAAGAGAAACTGGAGATTTGAGCATCATCCAACAATTCCCTTTTTAGATCAGGTATATCGAGAACAGAAAGTCTCTTCCCATATTTCAAAATTCCATCTTCATATAGAATGTTGATCAATCTCCCATCATTCACAGCTATCATTTTATGGTGAAACTCATCATTATTAGTCTGAGGGTTTTTTATCTTTTCTAGTAAAGATGGGTTTTCAACCATTTGAAAACGTATTTATGTTTCACCTTACGTGATTATTCCCATACAATGCTTTACTAGATCCATGAACATATGACCCCTTTCAACTCTCATCTTCATCAGAACAATGGGATACAATATACTAAAAGCATATGCCACCTTATTTTCCTTCCTCATGTGGTATTGTATAGTGAAATCATAATCCTTGAGTTGTTAGATCATTCCCCTTTGCCTCATTTTGAGTTCATTATGTGAGAAAATATACATCAAAATCTTGTGATCTGTATATATCTCACATTTTTTCATCATAGATATAGTACCTCTATATGTTCAGAAAAAATATTACAGCTGCTAACACAAGATCATGGGTGGGATAGTTTTTCTGATGAATTTTTAACGATCGTGACTCGTAACAAATAACTCTATCATTATGCATAAGGACATAACCATGTCCTTTCTTTAAGAATCACTATAAATAACAAACCCATAATTCCCTAATGGTAGATTAATGATAGGATCATTGACTAATCATCTCATCAATTATTCAAAACATTATTCACACTATTTTTTCCAAACATATTTAACCCTTTTATATGTGAGCTTGTTTAATTGGTTATCAAATTGGGAAAAATTCTGGACGAAACACCGATGGTAACATGCTAAACCAAAAAAACCGTGTACCTCAGTTATACTCGTTGGTGTTGGCCATTTCTGGATTGCCCTTGTATTTTAAGGATAAACATAGATTTCAGCCTTATATATGATATTTTCAAGAAAAAAATATCTTAAATCCAGAATTCACACTTTCTAAACTTCCCATATAATTAGTTTCTTCTAAATATTTTCAGAATATCGCACAAGTTACCTTTATGATCTTAGTAGCTTTTGGAGTTTACCAAGATTTACTCAATAAATACCACGACATATAGAACAAGATATTACATGAAAACTCTATACATTAGATCCATGAATACAGACCATCTATTAGTTAGTTCGAAAGGAATTTCTGTAAATTCGTAATACCTATATCTGGTTCAAAATGAAATTATTATAATTTATTTTATCTTCATGGACAAATAATGACATTCAGATCGAAGTAAATTCATTGAAAAATATTTATCTCCATGAATATGATCAAATTAATCATCAACGTGAGGTAGCAGATACTTTTCCTTTATTGTTATACCATTTATCTCCCAGTAATCAATGCACAACCTCATAGATTCATCTTTCTACTTAAACAATAACAAGGGCTCCCCAAGATGAAACACATGGGAGAATAAATAATTTATTACTGAATTAACCATGTTGTTTCTATAGTTATACAAATTTCACATTGTCCATTATATAAGGGGTCATTGATATAGGTCTTGAACTAGGAATTATTTCAATGGAATAGTAAATTTTCCGTTTAGGATGATTTCTAAGTAAATCTTCTAGAAACACATCAACATATTCTTAAACAATAAGTACATCGTATATTTGAACATTACTTTCCTCTTATTTCACTCCCTTATACCCCAATAATTTAATTGACTAGAGCTACTGGGTGAGGATCAACATGATAATCAGATGGTCATGTTTCGGCTCTAAAGATAAAGGATTCTTTATCATCATCAATAATTGTAACCTCATTCTTCATAGAATGATTTTTTACATCATGGTCTAAAAGCCAATCCATTATGAGGTTTATATCAAATTCAATCCTGGTTATGATAATATGATCAGCTGATAAAGAACACATATATTACATAATGGAAACTGATTGAAAAAACTATGTTGTAATGATAATTCCCTTTGGATTTTTGACTGATAAACACATAATATATCAAAATGGAAATATCTATATTTTATGGAATTCAAGGAAGATATAAAAAAATGTGATAATATAGAATCAAATAATGCCTTGTATAATTTTGAGGATACTATTAAAGTACCTTCCACCACTTCATTACGAACTTCAACCTCAATAGTGGTGATCTCATAAGCTTGGCCTTTCTCCCTTGGCCTTTTCTGATCTATTATTTCTTAATGCTTAGGGTATTCATCTGAATAATTCTAAATTTTATTAAAATTGTAGCATTGAACATTAACAACCTCTTTCTTCCCCATTCAGTCAGAAGGATAGTATCTGTTTTTCACCACACCTGTAACAAACTCACATCCCCTTTAATAATAAAACCAAGTGTTTCTTCATACAATTACTGGAGGATGGAAAGTAAAAATTTCCCTTCTTCCCATTATTTCCTTTTTCATATTTTTTATAAGATCTCTTCTTCTTTTTCTCCACTTTAAAGTCATAAGACATAGATAATTCCTTTTTTGTCTTGATAGAACATGAGACTGTATCTTCGTAAAATGAGAAATATTGTGATACTAATTTTCAAGGAATAATTAGTTTTAACCCCTCAATGAATCAATAAATCATACGTTTGGGTTACATATATAATTTGCATCATTCCTTACTAACCATGTAATGTTCGCCTCATAATTTTTGTCATTCTTATCCCCATTTTGCCTCAGAATTAGAAATTTTCTTTCTATATGATCTCAATGTTCATGAGGAAATTATTTTTCTAATAAAATCTCTTTAAACACCCTCCATTATATATTTTATAGTTCTTCATCCTTGTTTTTTATTTTAATTAATGAACATTTTTATTTGTTTCTCCTGAGAGGCGATAAACTACCATGACCACTTTTTCAGTTTCGCTACTCCCTAAATCATGAAATGTTTTTTCTAAATAACATATCCATTTGTTCAGATACAAAAGTATTTGTAGTACCATTTGAATGCTGGTATTTGTTTCCTTGTGAAGCGGTCTTACATTGATCCTCCACGTTGTGGATTAGGGTTCTCTATATGGGTAAGGTTATTATTCCTAAACAATGTGAGTTTCCCCATTATGGTTATAATATGTTCAGTAACTATTTCATCACCATCTACAATATAATTATCTAGAATAGGAGGGAAATACCTACATGGATTAAGTGTGTTTATAAGGATTCCATTCCTTCCACTACATGCCATTTATAAACAATGGCATGCACTATATTAGTATATTAATAGCATTGCATAATTCCAAAATTGTATAATAATTAACATATATTGAACACTTTATGCATATAATCCATAATCATAAAATAAATTTCTCTCTAGATGTATTTACTCATAAATCCTTCATAATAATTTGTAAATAAAATTTGAATAATCCAAAGCATATCCCTTGGGTGTGTCGAAACAGGTGCGTAATAAGGGCCATTGTCGTGTACTAGGATACCCTGGGTGAACCCCGAAACACCTTATCATATTTTTCACTCACAGGTACATTTGTTCTAGAACCACGTTCAGTTATAGTATCCAGACAAGGATTTATTTCTTTGAAGCCCATATAATATCTACATTACCAATAAAAATGGATGTTATTCTATACAAATACTCAACGACTATCTTAGGGTAATGTTCTTTAATCAGAGATTTTTTCTAAATCTAGTTTCAATGGATTTTACTAAACGTCCTTTGATATCATCTATAATTCCTCGACCCCAGTTACCTAGAGTCAGTGTACTATTACATAACATCGGCATAATCAAAATACATCACATCTCAAAATACCAATCAGTTTAGTAGCCTTGTAATAACTAGATACATTTATACATTTTACATTACATTATGAAATGAAAAAGCTACATTGTGTCTCCTATGAACACACTCATATCCCTTATCCTACCCCTCTAGGTCAGTCATAATATACAACTTTGCATACTGGAAAAAATTAAACATATGAAATAGGTGATCTCATATTTTCAGTTAGGATATCAACATAGGCGAAACAATCACTAATAAACATAAAAGATTAATGCAATGAATAAGACTAAAACACAATCCTTTGATACATTAAATTCAGAATAATATGGAAATGACAAGTCAAATAATTCCATTTACTTATTCACAAATATATTATACTAGTAGAATAATCACATGTAATATCAATAGCTAATCCCATTATGATGGGGTTCATAATTTTGTACTTCATAACAACATAGTCAAGGCCTTGTGCTAAGAATAAAAATAAAAATATATTTGAGGACGTGTTCCAAAACACTAGTTAGTCTCAATAGACATACCGATGCATCTAGGGGCTATAGCTAGAATCACCCATCACTTACAACGTCCAATTCATTCCTTGTTTGAAAAGGGTGAAATATAACATATAAAATTGTATTAAACTAACATACAGAATTTTAATTATTTAACCATAAAACATGAATGAAATAAAAATAGCACATCCATAGTAAAAAAATATCATATAACTATCTATAAAATATTTAATATTATATCATAATAAATCAACTTCAATAAAACATAAAATCCAACAATATATGTTGAAAAAAATTAAATCAATCCAAATACTATTTGAGATAAATACATATTTCTACTTTGAAATCATTTAAAAGATTCATAATTACAAAATAAAAATTTTATTTTTTAAACTATTCAAATATTCTTGTGAAGGATGCTTCTAAGGTTTTATAATTATAGAAAATAGTCCCACCCATCATATAATTTAAAAACAATCCTTCGTTAATTTTCTGAAAATGTCGTAAAGTACCATGTTTGGAAAATGACAGAATGAATCCTTTAAAAACAATTTATAAAAAGTAAAACAAGGGTATGAATGAATTTAAATAATATTCTAGGAAATAGTAAAAATGTTTTAAAATAAATTTTTATGAAACATTAACATGGATGATAATGATATCCTAATAGACACTTACATATAAACAACCTCTGAAAATAAAGAGATTAAAAAAATTAAACTTACCTTGTACTTTTCCATAGTTGAGGGTATGTTAAACTCTAGTATAATGTTTAAATAATTTTTATTAAATTATGCAAGAACTATACACATAAATATGTTGTCATATATGATCCTCCAATGATGCTTTGTTAATAATATTTCAGTAGTATCATTGTTTCGGGTGTTAACTGATATTTTTCCATTATATGTTTTGTTATGTAAGTCATGTTTTTATGGATAATATGTACTTGATTCCTATTCAAAATTATATTATGCTCTTAAAAATAATTTTTTTAATCATCAAATGAATGTTATTCTTGAATGGTTAAGATGGTGAATGAAATATCATCGCTTCGTGGAGACGGTAATCCATACATACACCCGAACAACAATATCATTTTATTGATGGTGAAATCATATGTAATTGGATGTTATATTATATATAAAGAATAATTAACATGTTATATTTATTATTACATCAATGTTACATCATTATTTTACCCATATAAATATGAATTGTTGAATAACGAACTACACCACAACATAGAGATGGTAAGTCATACGTACGTCGAATGGTAACATTGTCATTCTTAAGATGGATAGAATAATGAATATGGTTGTAAAATATTTATAATAACATCATAGTGTTTAATAGGTAATGGAGTTATTATTTTAGTATGGAAAAAAAATTAAATGGGAAATGGGGGAATAATTGATCTTTGAAATAGGTGATGAAATAATTACATCTTCTTCGGGTGCTTCCTTTTGATTAAACCAAATGGCTTCATAGGTTGGATTTGTGGTCAATGTAAAGACACTAGGTTGAATTTATGCTATTTCGGAAAATATTTGAGTTGGTTTTGGTCGATCCAAATGGTATTGGGGGTGTGAATTTAAGAGAAGAGGAAGTTCCCTTTTTAAGAGAGGTGAGGGGCACATTAGGAAAAGCATGAAATATTAATTTATTATTAGACTATTTTCGGTTTATAATAACTCCAAGTGGATTTATTTCAAGGATAAGGTGGGATTGATCGTATTCTTCTCAGACAATTGTTTTTACACAATTTTATGTCACCATATTAACCTCATCTTTTAGATTTAACTCTTAGTTAAATAGTTTATCTTTTACCATGTCTTCTTGTATATTTATACTACATGGTTAATATTGTTACTATAAAATGCCAATAAAACCTAAATTGGTTCATTAATGACATATCAAACATTATATGTGTCTTTAATCTGAATATTATATTTTTAGGAATATTATATCTTTTAAAAAGATTTTTTTTATAAAAAAACTCATTTCTGTCAATTTTTACACTATTTTGATTTTGGTTATTCTAGAAGTCATAAAAGCATGATTACATAAAAAAATACATTTAATCAACCCTAACCTGTCATTTTCACCTATAAAATTATTGGATAGAATAAAAAGTTCATATTTATATTTTTTTTATATTTATAACATAATTTGTTTTATTCCTTCATTAATAAGGTTATTACTACATCATTATTATGTCATAAATAAAATTAATTAGTTAATGTATAAAAATTCTAAATAAAATACCATGTGGTAGAAAATAATTTTTTAATATATATTGAATATTTATTGTTGATTTAATCTTATGTATAGCCCTATATTAAAATTGGTTTAGATAATAAAAATTTAATTTAATGCTTTGAACACATCGTTATATAAAATATAATAAATGTCCTAATATAATTAATATGGATCAAAAAGGATCATATTTTTGTCCTAATGTTGAATTTGGTCGAAATACACTTATCCAATAGAATTAGGACATGTTTTAAAGTAATTACAATATCATTTTTTTACCTTTAATTATTTTATTTACACTTAACCGTGGGAAATAAAATTCCAATATTCATATTCACCAAAAATTATTTTCATCCTATTAAAACATATTTTACATTTTGATGAAAACTGTGTCTATAATATTTTTTAAATTCAATTCACAGAAGCAGTAAAATTATGTTTTTTACAAATTATTAAATGTGTCGAGAAGGTGGGTAAAAGACGTTAAAAAGATCAATTAAAATATGTATATAATATTATTATAAAATGACTCCAATGAATTATATTCGACTAATATTAGTACTATCAATCTATTTTGAAATTAAAATAATTATTTAAATAAAAATGTCGGTTTTGAACAAGAACGTAGTGATTTTCACTATTCAGAAATATTAAATGTTTTTAGAAAAATACCAAAAAATCACCCTAATATACTATATATATTTTGAATAAAAAAATTTAGTTATTTAGAATGTTAAAATTTATAAAATATAAAAAACTCATTATTATATTTCATAATTGCTTTTTAAACATCTAGTTTGATTGATTGTGATGTGTTATAACTCGAAGATGCGTATAGTACAATCTATTGAATTATTCAAAGAGAAATGTACCATGGAAGCCTGGGGTGTTACATGTGTTTTAAATAATAATTCCATGGTTATTTGTTCCTTTTCCCATGAAATTAGTGCTTGGTGAGTGTTAAGAATGGAATCACATGTGAGTTAGGTAAGATAGGTGAGAAAATGTTTGTGATATATGTTGTTGTAACATTATATATTAAAAAATTTATTCTATATGGTTAAATTGTCATGTTATTTTAATAAAATTCATGCCACATTATGTTACCCATTTTTACTCTTATTATCCTTTTTTAAAAATTATAAATGGTAGTTATTTTCTTAATAAATATATAAGGTGAATTGTTTTCCAAATATCAAAATAATGAATCAATAATCAGAATCTTTTCAAACTAATTATATTCATAAATAAAAATATTACACATTTACATTAAAACATAACATATAGAAATGAAAATTTGTAATTTTTTTTATATATTTAGTGTTTTTGTTTTTTTCCTACTAATTACAAATTTAATGATTGTTAATATAATTTTTTTATTTTTAAAAACTATATTATAGTTATAATTTAAAATATATCCATTAAAGTTATTTAGATAAAAATTACATAAGACATATAGAATTAATTCTTTGAAAGTAACTATTTTAACTTTACCTGGGTAATTAATCTTTAACTTCAAAGAATTATTTTTACCCTAAACAAACAACCCTTTCAAACTAAAATGAATAAGATGATAAAATTTGTTTCTAGGAACAAAATTATTTTATTCTTTTTACTCATCAATTAAAAACTAATAATGTAGTGTCAACTTATTCCCTTCGTTTTATCAATATATTTCACTTAAACCCTTCTTTAGTGGGGACTGATTTGTTTTAAAAAGACCAAAAACAATAAGAAAATCTGTTCCAGAAAAAAAAATCCCATTTATATTAAATGATCATGGAAAAATACAATTAAAATTAATTATTATATTCAAATAAATAATTTTACAAATTCGTTTATATTAAAATATTTATTTTAATTTAATATTTTAATTTTATAATAATAATTTTTTAATGCATAATTTTTTATTATAATAAAATATTTCAGTTGGATATTTTAATTTCCATTATACTTTATTATATTATATTAATTTTATTACTATGATCACACAATTTCAGTATACCTATAGGATACACATATATCCAATGATAATATCTCTAATGACTATATATTCAATAACCACAAATGACCATATTTCTAATGATGGTATTTACAATGTTCATATTTCATTACTAGATATAGCCCTACTAAAATAAGTCACCCATTATATTCTGACAGCATGTGGAACTACTCTCATTCAATATAAAATATTCATCATAATTCTTTATCCTTGAAAAATGTTATTCCACATTGTACATTTTGTTCATATAATGGAGATTCTCTTGGATGAAGATGATCCTAGGGATTCCTTAGTTATGATGAAATTATTTATTTCTATATATTGTACCCTTTTATTTCATGGACATAAAATAAATGTAATAAAGCAAATAATATAATCATATATGGTATAAAATTTGTTGTTTCAAATACTTCTTATGTAACATTATTTTACAAATGAATAAAGTGTTGTTTTTTTGACTCATATCTTATTTTCGAATCTAGTATAATTCCATTGGAATCAAATATAAAAACCAATTGATGGATAATAGTAAAATAGATTATGTAAGGAAAAGATTTTCTATGACTTGGGGTGTGATTGTTTTTTTATATGCTAAAATCGTGATGAAAAAACCAAAATAAAATCATTGATGTTAGATTCCCCCAAAATTAATTTTCTTTCAAAACATATAAGTGAGTGGAAAAACAAAAGAAATCTCCATACAAATGTTTTTAAAGATAAAATTTTTTAAAATGTAATTTTTCTTAAAATATTAATTTATAAAATGACGGGATATGGGCTCAAAAAGGTACCTCATGCTACCTTCCTCTAATTCAATACCACTGACAACCCAATCACTAAACACACAAAAATCCACAAATTTTTTGAAACATAATATCTTATTAACAAAACTAATACAAAGAAATTTTAAAATTCATAATCAAATTATCTGTAAAAAACCTATTTTTTATTATAATTCCACATGATTTTTTGAAATATTTATTTCATATAAATTTAATATTTCTATATTTTTCCTCAAACACTATACCTATTTTTGTTTGCGTTAAAATAATAAATTATTTTGTTATAAATTACACATGACAATATGTTTGTCTTGTGTTACATATAACATGATGTTAATCATGAACTATATGCAACATAGGGTAAGATTATGTTACAAAAGAAATTTTTTTAACAAAACCATTTTATATTGCTAATATATTTATTAAATCATTTCCATTATAATATATTCATTAATCAAAGTGATATAAATATTTATAAATAATTTTAGAATTACATTTATAATTGTACTACCCCCCGGTTTTTGGTATGTAACCCTTACTTGATGCTCTTCATTGTTTCAAATTGTAATGGTAAATGATAGAGGTGTTGGGTGAACTCTAAATATCTTATTGGGGATAATGTAAGATCACAGAGGCTTCACACAGCTTGTGTAAACAATGTGGATATCCTAGTGGAAACTGTGTGTAGTTGTAGTTTGGAGGAAGTAGCATTGGAACGATTTTAGCATGTTTTGGGAGACCATGTAAGGAGGTATCCTAAGGGATTCCTCAAGGTAATAGATAACACATAATTAGTGCATAGTTTCTCTAACTGTGCAAGCTAACTATTTTCAGGGATAAAAAAAGATCCTACCAAAGTGGATTTGGGTCGGCTTTGCCTTTAATCCACTCTATACTTTTCCAAGATGGATTTGACCAAGAATTTGCCTTCTCCTAAGGACAAAGATAGTTCTCCCATCGATACAGAGGCAATTGGAAGGCTTTCTTTTTTGATTCAAAGATGGATTCTTCATGTATGTAATGGTTCTTCATCATTCTTGTTCATTTTCTTAGATATACATAGATCTGCTTATCCTATCTGTTTATTTTCTTAGACCTATTAACATTATATTTATATCTATGATTTTGGTTTCCAAATAAGTTTTGATTTGTTCACGATAATTATAAGAGAACAAATCATAGATCTTTTGTGGATAATCAACATGTTTTCTTGGGTGTTCTTCATCTGTTGTCGAGTTTCATAAAAAACAATGAGGTAGGTAGCTTCTCTCACAACTCCTCCTGATAAACTTGGTTTGTTTCGGTTCCAATTGATAAAATTGACTTGAATTGATTTTGTAATCATGGTTCAATGCATGGAATAAATATTGTTTAGTGATTATTTACCATTTTTCTTGAATCGTGTAATCTTAGTGAATTATTGTGAAAATTATTTTAGTTTCATGAATTTAAAATAGAAATTTTTAATAATGGATTTTCTGGAATTGAAAAATTTTTGGATGGAAAATGTGGTTTCAATACAAATGGTTGTTCATTGAAATGGTTTGGAATTAAAAAAATTAGTGGAAATGGTTTTTGATAAAATGGTGTTTTTATTGAATTGTTTTTTGGAATGATCCATGGTCATATTGGTGTGAGAGTTTATATTTTATTTCTAGGGATTGGATGAAATATGACATTGTTCTCATTCCTAGTGGTCAAATGGAACATGTGTTATAATTACCTTGTGACAACTTCATAGATCGATGGGAAACCACTCATGAGTATGGAACTATCATTGCATAGCATGCATGGTTGGTTTTGTGGATCTGTGGAATGCAATGGGTATTCAAAGGAATATTGTGTAATGGTTTCAAATTCTTGTTTAGTTACAATTATGGAAATATAAATTTCCAAAAAATATGTTTCAATTTTACTTATATGCTTGGTTATCAAGGGTTTTGGAATCCTGTTTATATTTAATTATATTCTATTTTGAAAAATTGTTTTTTTTAAAAAAATTATATAATTTTTGTTAAGTCTTTTATCCTTGTGACATGAGTAGGGAAGTGATTATGTAAAACCTACTCAGTGTTATACTCACTCCTTCTTGTAATTTTGGTGCTTTTGTAGATTCAATCTTCTTGGACATGGGAAGAGGTAAAGTATCACATGTTTTTTGCACCACCTCATGATTCGTGGGTTATTAATTGATTGTAGAGCTTGGACCTTTTATAATGTTGAGTCATGTATTATTTTGAGAGTCATTAGTTTTTTATCTACTTATTACTTTTATACCTGTTTTTTCTAACATTGTTGCACACTTTATTGTGGTTTTTATATATATGATGTTATTGAGTATCATTCATTTTTTCATTCATAATATAGTGATAATTTTGGTAAATGGATTTATTATTAAATGCTAAATCATCCCCCACTTTTATTTGAAACTCATCATCATTTATTGCAAGCCTTTCACGTCTTTGGGATGTCTTTTAGGCTATGTAATGACTCATTGTACTTTCAATCCATTGAGAATTAGCGGGTCACTAAAAATGGTATCATCTTTTCTGTTCCTTAAGAAACAAGTAGCTTTCACAATCTTAGCCTTAGATTTGAAATTAGTTATTCTCTATTCCTTATGTTGTGATGATATGAAAGAGTAGTAATTTAAGGAAATGAAATTTATAGCATAAAAGGATATATCAAACCCATTTATGTAGAACTTCAATTCACCGGTGTTTTGGGTAGATAAGGGTTTTCATAAAACTTTTACGATACTAGAATCTCATTGTCATGGGTTTAACCAATTATACAAGAAATTCATAAATTATAGAAATTGCATCCCAATAGTATTTCATATTTAACTTGGAGTAATGAGTTATAATCTTCAGAAAAGGTGTAAATTTTTTTAAAATGAAAATTTTGTTTTCAAATGAATGATTTTGAAAAAATAATACTTGGTGTATTCTGAATTTTTTTTAAGAAAGTATGGATTATTCAAAAAATTCGTTGAACAAGAAAAAACATGGATTTTTGGAAAAAAAATGTTGTCATAGTTGATCTGATAGAATTTGAAATGTAAATACATCAGTTTCTATAGTGTGATACTTACATATTTTCTTCATTTTCTTTAGTTAATGGAACTCAAGATTTATTATAGAAACCAACAAAAAGATGCTATGGAAAATGTGGTTTCATGTGAGCCATAGGTGAACTGAGAACATATTAAAAGTCTCATTAAATCATTTAAAACTATGGATACAGGAAACTGGAGGGATGAGCCATGACATGTGGATCATTCAATCATGTTCATGAATTAATATCCAGCCATCTTCTGGGGTGATTCTTATCCCCAATAAGTAGATGTGTGTTTCAGTAGAATGAATTGGGTTTTTTAGTTCATCAGATCACTGATGGAGCTCAAGGTCAAGATATAAATGTATATGCTTGATGTTATTTCAATCCAGGGGTGGGAACTACTGTTTCATGATAAAAATGATCAAGTCCTTACATGGGAGGATTTTGAGGAATTATTGAATAAATAATTATATACTCACAAGTTCAAGATACAGAGGATGAAAAAATAATTTATCCTGATGTGGGAGAATCTCACTATCACAAACTATGTGGATAAACACATGAATTTAGTTCACTTTTCACCAGAAGTTGTGGTTAGTTTATCCCTGAAGGCATGAATCTACGAATCAAAGATAAGGAAAGAAATTTAATGGAAGATTTTGGTTAAATGTATTAATTAATATACATAGATGGTGAAAATATTGGTGGTGGAATATCTATAAATATCATGATTTATGGGAGGAGGAAGTTTGATGATCCCCATATACAGCGGTGGAAACACCAATGGTGGGAGAAATAGAAAGAGAGAAACATATTTCCACGATGGGAGTGGGAATCAAAATCATATAGCTGGATCAGTAACTCTTTCACCATAACTAAATAGACAATATGGATGTTACCAATGTGGGTCCTTAGACCACATAAATTGGGAATGTAAAACACCACCAAGATAATGTTATAACTACTACAAAATGGGACATCTGAAGTGAATTTTTTAGTACACCAAAGTTAGGTGCTCTAAAAACATCATATGTGTCTACAACGTCATATGCATTGAAAGGATTAGGAAATCAGACTCAGTTTCATCGGCAGAGTAGAGCTATCGATGAAGATTCATGGAATACCACAACTCCTCATCATGGAAAATCTTAGTAAGAAAACAAATAGCAGGGTGATGCGGTGAAGCAATTTTATTGAGCTGTGTAAATGATTGTGGATGATCAGGATAGATAATCTATATTCATATGTTGGATTCTGTAGAATTCTACCTTTTCAATAGTACTATTTAATATTTTTGTGTTGCATTCCTTCACTTCTTCTCGGGTTATTGATCTAATATGTATAAATCTTGAAATGAATCCCTATGTGATAAACCTAAAACTCTTATTAGTGACGGATACTGTCAACCCATTTTTTTAGAGAATGTTATAAAACTATTGATGAAGTTTATTTGAAATGGGAATTTATGATGTTGGAGATGGATATATTTTAAGTAATCCTACATATGGATTGTTTGACAACGTTGACATCTCACATCATCTATTATAGAATAACAGTAGGTTCCACATATGAGGATGATGTCAAGAATCTATGTAGAGGAGAGAAGGTTTTTAATAAAGGTACAATGGGATTGTTGTCACCAGTGGTTGGATAAATCTCTTACTAGTTAGTGGAATTGACTTTGGAATTGATGTAAGAGACTGAGGATGTCAGTTTTCTAGAAATAATGGATCAATTTATAGATGTATTTCCCGAGAAAGTCTTAGGTTTATGACCTATTAGGGATGTTTATTTTGCGATTGATATCCTCCGGGGGACCAGTCCAACTTCCATTTTATCTTATATGATGGAAGAAATAGATTTAATAAATTTGAAAGTATTGTTGGACGAGTTTTAATGAAAGGGTTTTATTCATCCATGTATGTCCCTTTGGGTAACATTGTTATTCTTAATAACAAATGTAGATAGAATTCATCAGTTGTGCATCAATTATCGTAAGATTAACCATGATATCTTAATGAAACAGTATCAACTTCTACACATTGATGATTAGTTTTATCAATTGAGGGGAGCTCAGGGGTACTCTAAAATTGAATTTCAGTCATGATAACATTAATATCATGTTTGAAAAGAGGATACATTGAAGATTGAATTTAAAATCATATATGGACACTATGAAAATATAGTCATGACTTTTGGTCTTACTAATGCACCAGTTCTCTTTATGGATTTCAAGAATTATATATTTCGAAGTTATCATGATTCTTTGGTTATGGTGTTTTTCGATGATATATTGGTGTATTCATGGACAAGGGTTGATAATGATAAACACTTGGAAAAAGTGATGGTAATTTTGAGAGACCATCATTTTTATGCAAAATTTTCAAGGTGTGACTATTGGATACAAGATATATGCTTTCTCAATAATTTAATTTCTAAAAAAGGAGTTCCAGTGGACCTAGAGAAGATATAAGACATTATCTTCTGAATTCCACTAAATAATGTCTTTGATATTTTTAGTTTTATTGCTCATGCTGGTTATTACAGATGCTTTTTGCGTGAATTCTAATGGCTAGCCTCGCCAATGAGCTCTTTGAAAAAAAAGAAATCTCTATTCCAATGGATATTGGAATTCCATAATTCATCTCCGGAGCTAAAATTTCATCTTAATTCAGCATATATATTGATTTTTTTAGAATTAGGATAGGGATATGTGGTGTACTGTTATGATTCAGGGATTGGTTTTAGTTGTTTTCAAATGAAAGGAGGCCATGTTGTGGCTTATTGTTCATGGCAATTGAGAGTGCATGAGAAGAATTTCCCAACACATGATTTTGAGATAGTTGTTGTCGTCTATGCTATAATGAAAAGGTGTAGTTATCTATTTACTAAGAAATTAATTTAGTTCACATTTCATAATATCATGAAACACATTTTTTTATTATGAGAATTAAATTTGGGACAATGTAGATGGATGGAGTATCTTTAGATGTTTGACTTTGACTTGATGTAATAGTGGGAAAAGTGAATTCTGTGGAAAATTAACTGATATGAAATTAATATTCTCAGTTGGACACATATTTTTTATATGAATGGAAGTTGATATCGATTCTAGCTGATAGGGATGTAGAAATTGAAGACCAAAGTAATGTTGTGGTTTTATTTTTGACTATTCCTATTCCTGATTAGGTAAATATGGTAAAATAGGCACAATCAACTGATGACGAATTCCTATATATGAGTTTAAAAATTAATGGTGGGGAGACCATTGAGGGCTCGAATATTACTGGGAGTTTAGTTTTGTGTTTCAAATATCGGAGGGTTGTACCAATAACTTATTAGGAACAAATTCTTCATATTTTCCACTGTTCAAGATGGGTGGTACATCCTGGCACATAGATGATGTATAAGGTATTGAAGGTGTAGTTTCGGTAGAGCGGCATGTAAAGGAAGGTGGATAAGCTTGTCTCATGGTGTTTAATATTTCAGTAGGTCAAAGATAAGAATTAGATACCAGTAGGTATGTTTTAGTCCTTACTAATTCCAGTGTTGAAATGGGAGCATATAGATATGTATTTTTTATAGTTATCCCATGAATAGTCCAAAAACATGATGCCATATGGGAAATAGTGGGTATTCCTACAAATTCGGCCCATTAAATCTCTTTTTTTGAAACTCATATGGGTGAGGTTCTATAAAAAATATATTTCAAAGAAGTGGAAAAGAGTCCTAGAATACCAGTGTCAATAGTATCAGATAAAAATCCAAGGATCACATCATGTTTCTCAAAATCCTTATAGAAATCCCTAGGAACTCATTAGAATATGCGAATTTTGTATCACCCTCAAATGGATGGGAAATCTGAACAGACAGTACAATCATTTGAAGACATGTTTCAGGCTTATTTAATGGATTTTGTTGGCTGATGGGAGGAGCACATACCCTTAGTCGGGTTTTTATATAATAACAACTATTAGGTCTTGATACATATGTCTCTTTTTGAAGAATTTTGTGGGTATCCATGTTGTCCTACACTATGCTGGGTAGAAAAAGCTGAAACATTAGTAGTTGGGTTGATCCTTGTCCAAGAAAAAATAGAGAATATTCAGTTAATTGGGATGAGAATGGAGAATACAAAGACTCATCATAAATCTTATGTGGATCATCTTTGATGGTCGTTGTCATTTTTCGTGACTGATAATGTGTTATTTTTGATCTCTCCAATACATGTACAACATCATTTTGGGAATTAAGGCATGTTATATCCTCGATACATTATCCATTTTGACATATTATAATGGGTTAGAGACCTGGAATATCAATAAGAATTGCCACCATGGTTCATTTCAGTGCATAATGTATTCCACATATCTCAATTGAAAAAGTATCAACCTGATACTGAACATGTGATCAGATGCAATCATGTTGACCTAGAGCCGAATGCATCATTGGCACATATCTCGATGTAGATTGTGGATAGGTAAGAGAAGGTATTCTGTTGAAAAACCATTGGTATAGTTCATTTTCTATGTACAAATTTTCAATATCAGGAAGAGACTTGGGAACCTGAGAAGGAAATGAAATAGAAATGGCTATAACTCATTCATGGATGTGATGTTTTTCTACTTTCTAAGGATGAAAAGACCAATGGGGGGAGAATGTAGTACCCCTGGATTCTTGTATGTAACCCTTAGATGATTTGTTTCATGGCTGTAATTTTTATTGGTTAAGGATGGTAGAGTTTTGTGAACTCTAAATAATTATTTTGGGTTAAGTATGTGTGCATGGGTTGTGCACGGTTTGTGTAAACAATGCAGATATCCTAGAAGAAACTATACGCAATTGCAGTTTTTAGGAAGTAGCTTAGGCATGATTTGAGAATAGTTAAGGAGACCATGTATGGATTCTATCAAAGGGTTTACTTAAGGAATTATCAAACATAGACATAGCGCATGTTTTTTCTTATTGTGCAAGCTAACCATGTGCGGGGTAAATAAAAGATCCTAAAAAAGTGGATTTGGGTATGCCTTAGATTTAATAAACATTTTCCCTAAAATTTTCTTAACTCGAAATTTTCCTTCTCTAAAGGCCAAAGAGGGTTCTATCATCAATATGGATTCAATTTGAATGCTTCCCCTAGTGATTCGAAATAGGATTCATGATATATGTGATTGTTCTTCATCATTCATGATCAGTCTCTTAGATATACATAGATATACTTCTCCCCTACTATCGGTTTCATATATCTACACCCATTATGGTTAGGTCTATGATTTTGGATTCCATATATGATGATATTATGTCTTGATCATGATAGGAGTAGTGATCATTATAGTTTTGGGGTTAATCACATGTTTTCATATGTGGTCTTCAACAATAGTTGAGTTTCATCAAAATCGTTGAGGTAGGTGGATTCTATCTCAACACCTCATGCTATTATTTATTTTCATAGTTTCAAATTGATTAAATAAAATGGAATTGATTGTGAAATCTTGTTTCAATTCATGTAATAAACATTCTTTAGTGATTATTATTTATTTTTGTGGAATCCTGTAATCTTAGTGAATTATTATGACAATTGATATAGATTCTATAATTAAAAAAAGAAATTCTAAATTATTTTTTTATAGAATTTATAAATGGTTTTATGAGGAATTTGGTTTAATAAAAAAGGAGTTTTCATGAAATGGTTTGGCATTTAATTGGTTTTTATGGAAATGGTATTCAATAAAAAGTTTTTTTTATTGAAATATTTTCTGGCATGATCGTTTGGAATATAGGTGTGTGAATTAATATTGTATTTATAGGGTTTGTAGAAATATGACCATGTGCTTTCTACTAAAGGGAAAATGGCACATGGGATATAATTACCTTATGATGACTTGGTATATCAACTTGAAACCACTAATCAGTATAAAACTATCATTGCAAGGCATGCATGGTTGGCTGTGTGGATGTGTCGAATGAATTGGGTATGCCAAATGAATATTTTGAAGTGGATATAAAGTATTATTTTTTTTCTAGAAAAATGAATTTCAGGAAAATTTAATTAAATTTCACTTGTATTATCAGTTATCAATGGATTTAGAAACTATATTATATTTAGTTATAATCTATTTTGGAATTATTTTTTATATAAATTATTTTATATTATTGTTTCTAACTCTTCTATCCTGGTTGCATGTGTAAGGATGTAATATGGGAAAACTACTTATTTTTATTCTCACCCCTTCTTGGAACATTGGTGCTTTTGCAGATGTTATCTTCCATGACATGGTAAATGGTAAAGTATCACATGTTTTTAGCACCACCTCGTGACACTTGGGATATTCAGTTATTGTTGAGCTTCAAGCTTTTAGGGCATTGGATCTTATGGTCTTTTTAGAGTCTTTAGTTTTTTAACTATTTTTATCTTTGATAATTGGTTGGTTTTATTTTATTGCACACATTCATGTGTTTTTGAGAAATATTATTTCGTTGAGTAGTCATTCATTTGTTCATTCACCATATAGTGAGTAGTTTGGTTAATTATTTTATTCTTAAAGTGTAAATAATCCTCACTTGTTTTGGAAGCACATCGTTATTTATTTCTATCCTTTGGAATCTTGGGGATTTCTCTTAAGGAAAAGTAATGACATGTTGTACTCTCAAGATGATGATAATTATCTGGTCATTACAATAATGGTTTTATATAAATAAAACATATTTACAATAAAAAACATAAAATTCGATAATGTATTTATATGATTCAAAATTACTATTTTCTCAAAAAAATTACTATATTTTCATGTGAAAAGTAATACAATTAATTTATTTATGCTTTTGGAAACATAATATGATAAAATAAATTTTATTTTTGGAAATCATACTGTAAAAATTATCTTAGGGTGAATTTTTAAAGTCCCACCCTAGATTACCATCAGATAGGTAGTCGAACCGGTGGGTCACAAGGCCTCAACTGCATATCATCATATACAACAGGATATTGACTAGAATCGATGGTCTCTAGAAGAGATAATAGGGATAATATACCATCTTATTAGAGTTTTACTACGGTATTATTAGATAGTAAACAACATATAAACGATGAAACAATAATGAAAAAAAGACATCAGTATAAGAAAAATAATAACAATCTGATAAAAGTGGCAAATGCCAGTTTATATAATTCATGGATGATAGGTGATACATAATATAATGATGTAAAAAACATCCTGATTTATAATAGAATAAAAAAATAAAAAAATTGATACAAATTCCTAAGGGTAATCTCCATGATTATCCTAAGATCCATGTTAATATTATTCTTCAAACTCATATGTAGAAAAAATATAGAAATCAAACTATATCTTACAAATATAGGGTCTACTCGGGTACCATGGGTACTGCAGAAGGGTGTGAGATATAATCATGGTAGGTGGGACCCCACAGTTTTAATACCAATATATATAGTATAGTATAAATTAAATAGTGTGTAGGTATATGGAATTTAAATAATAGAATTGTATAAATAATTAAACAACCATCTAGGTTCCTAAGTGACACTTGATGGCTATACCATATTTAGATCATTTATTGGAATAATATTCTAATCATGTCACCATTTATATATATATATATATAGTACATAAATGGAGTGGGGTAATAATTTCTCCAAGACATATATGTTTATATATAGCAAGCATGGGGTATGAATGTCTCTCATACATTATTTTTTATATATGGATAGCATGGGGTATGAATGACTCCCACCCATTCACTTTTATATATAGTTGGCATGGGGTAAGCATCCCTCCAACCCATTCAAATTTATATATAGCATGCATGGGGTATTAATTCCCCCCACCCACTCATGCTTATATATATCTTTTCATGTGGTAATAATTCCTTCCACCAACTCATTTTTATTTATAGCTGGCATGGGTTATGAATACCTCCCACCTGCTTAAATTTAAATATAGTTGGAATGGGGTAATAATTCCTTCCAACTACTCTTGTTTGTATATAGCATGAATGGGGTTAGAATTCCTCCAACCCATTCATGTTAATATATATCTTATTATATAGTAAAATCTTGTGTATAATTTATAAGATGAGCATAAGGTATTACTTCTTATGTTGTTTCATCAAGACCATTAAAAATTCCAACACATAGTCATGCATATTAAATGACACATGAGGCAGAACCACTCATATGATCCTCTAATTAAGTCCCATTCATTTTTAAAAAATTACATTTTAAAATAATAATTTCATAAGGAATAGTAAAAGGGAATGGGCTTACCATCTTAAGGGATCATTTCACTTAATAACCATTTGATCAATTAGATTAATAAGCATGAATCTATGGGATTTGACCATACAATACATTTCAAAGAATTTCATTCTATTTGGTGTAGGTGATCCTACTCAAGGTCATCCCACTCAATTAGCCTAAACATGGACATTGATTTATAGTATATGTTTCATGGTCATTTCAGTTGATGGATTCCACCATCTCAATTAATATATCCTAATTAAGTCCATTTAATACACATTTGTCATGTGAAATTACATTTATAGGTTAATCTAAAAGTAATTATGTGTTTATGGAAATAAGTGTTTGAACATTAAAAGGAATCACATTTAGGAATATTCATAAGCGTGTTTTTATAAACAAGATAAAATACCTTAAAAAAAGTAAATTAATACAATCATGGTAAGGAAAGCCTTCATTAAATATTAAAATACCACTGTGAGTTTTTTTTTCCAAAGACCACATCCATTGGAGGGGTTTTATTATAATACTATAGATTATTTATCAAAAAAAACATTTTTCATAACTAAATTATTCATTAAAGGAAAAAAATTATCTTTATCAAGGAATCTTTAAGAAGATAACTAAGGAATGTTTAACTCAATCATTAAATAAAATCAATTTAATTCATTCTTAAATTAAAGGAAAGGTAAATTTATCCTACCTCAAAGTGGAACAAAGTTGAACACTCAGCGCCTAAATTCTTTGACAGTGGCAACAAACACTTCCCCCTTATACACACATAGATTATAATATATATGTTCATTCGCTTTAAACCCATGTACATATTCTCCTCACTATTAGGGAACATATAATAGGGGGTATATATATACACATGCACACCTGTGTATGTGTGTTCGATACTTTGAGGAGCCACCAAACACTCTCAGATTGAGGTGGAAACCAAAACCCGCTTGGAAAAGTCCAATGCACTACAAATTAATTATTAGGAATTCAACAAAACTCTAAGAACAGGATAAGATAGGCGAAAAAATAGTGGCAGAAACCCTCACCTCGAAGCAATGATGGTGAGATGAACTAACCCAATTAGTTTCTCCATCGATGGAGGATTTCTAAATACCCACAAATCCAACCCAAGAAGCATGATTCATGTTCTAAAATTGAAAGAAGAAAGAAAATTTTGGTTTAAACCTAACCTAGGGTATTGTATGAATCATGAGGGGTAATGGGGAAAAGAAAAAATCACTAAAAAAGAGAATATAGATGCCAGATCGTATCCTTGAATATCAGAGAAAGAATCTCGAATAAATTCAAATGAATTGAATTTTGAAGGGGAGGCTGAGGGGGAGGGTGTGTGGTTAGTAGAGATGAATGGTGAGAGATTGAGTCACAAAAGTGAGAGGCTATTAGAGATGAGTTATGGTTTTCACTTTATTTTATTTTAATTTTATTGAAGATAAATTAATTTCTAGAATAGAACAATCCTCCCAATATTCCAAACCATTCACAAATTATGCAGTGAATACTGTGAAGATAAATTATCAAAACATGCACTATCTGGGATAGGTGAAAGGTTGGAAATACTATTTGTAGCTCCTATAATCCTCCACTTCCCCACCTGCTAATGGCCATAGAGTTTCCTTATATTGGTCACATGGTTTCAGTCAAATTGTGCACCCTTTATAGGTCCTTCAAAACTAGACTTTCCTAATTCGACCCTTCTAAAACTCCTCGAGACAACTAAAAATATTTTTTCCCTTTAACTAATTCCAAAAGCATTTATTAGATGTGTTCCACCACTCAAAATTAAGGTATGATTCCCCATTTTAATAATTTATCATCCCGTAATTACAAATAAATAAAATTCTAACAGAAATTCCATTCGGTTCAAAACATGGGACGTTACATCGTTCCTATAGTAAAACATATCATCCCCAAGAAGCCTTTGAGATCAATGTTTACAAAACTCGATCTATATAGTTCTTGAAGCCTCATTATTAGGGTTTTTTTACATTTTATAAATTCAAACTCACATTGAATCCTTTCATAAAAATTTGCCTATTTTACCATCATAACATGTGCCAACTATCATTTTACAATTGAATCACACAAACAAAGCCTATCTAAAATCAATTAGATATATACATATTCATGTAATAATCCCTCTAATAACATGTATAAAGGTTCCTCTGACATTAGGCTTTAACATTAAACAAAAATTTCCAAACTAAGGTTCAACCTACTATTTGAATTTCATTATAAGCACACCTCTAAGCATTATAATGACGCTGATCGCATGATTTCTAAAATGGAACAAATGGTCAGTTTCTCCTCAAACATAAAGAAAAATATGATCCATCTTTCTTTGAAAACCCATTCCCGAAACCAAATGTACTCATCTCATCCTGAAGATGTTTCTAAATATATACTTTAACAGATTTTTAAATTCAGAAAAATGGAGACATGTCGAGAAACTGTGGAAGACCATTCAAGAAGATGTCCATCTTATCCAGGCATCATTTTTCTAATAGAATAGTGATGACACCTCTCAAGGAGTCTCTCATTCACCATAAACACATCCACCAATGTATAGAACCATCTTCTAGTGATTTTACTAACCAAACCACAAAGGAAACTACACATCCAGCAAGCAACACTGAAATAGAACCAGCCAAAAAGATCAAAAGCCATTAAATATTTAGTGTAGTGTAATACCGATGATCTATTATTGTATCTAAGACTATGTTTAGATATGGTAGATTCACATTAATTAGAATAGTACAATAATTGGAGAACAATAATTACTAAGATATCTGTTTAACCGCTACAAGTTGACTTTCTTTAAAAGCAGATTGGCTTCACTTGCCGATGCCCAACCATTAATCGGACACATACTTTTACGACCCATGTACATTCTGTGGTCAGTCTAACATTACAACCAAAACCAATACAAATGAAACATTGTTTATCAGAGGTCACATATACAACCAACCATTTGAATGTCATACTATTGAGGAAGCAATGACATGATTCCAACTCTCTTGCCTGAATTGAATTCCATAAGAACCAACCACATTTCAATGTTCCTAATTTTTTATGTTATTTCTTCGAAAAATGTTTCTTTATCCAGAACTGATATGATGCTCCCCAAATTAGGAGGGTCCAATTCATCAAATCGAAAAGACACACTAGATTCTCACTAGTGCACTATATGAAAACAACCTTAATTGTACAAGATTCTCTCATTCTATGCCACAACCATTTATGTCAAAGCGTATAAACATATCCCTACCAGACCGAATTGCATATCAAAATTCCCAAGTCTTTCAAACATCATCCCAAAAATATTGATGGTATGATCCTTAAATGATCATTTCACTCAACCTGGAGATGACCCAATACCATACACAACAACATAAGAGGTTTATTTCAGAGTCATAATTCTCCATATGACCTTTCCCATGGACAATTACATTCCAATTCATCCACTACCAATGCAATGAATGGGTCAAATGACCTATAAAGTAGATGACCATTCCCTAGGAAATTCAATCCTTCTGAAAACGATCTTTACCTTATGCTTAATCTCATTAAAAGGTCATGAAATTCCTGACCACCTATCCAATCAATGGTGTCTATAGAAACTGAAAGCCCTAAAAGGGACAACAGAACTCGAACAAAAGAAAACATTATAAAAAATGGTATTTGGAAAGATCAAATGAAGTAAGGGTGGTACCAACCATGGGTTATTCCCTTAAAGAATCCAAAATGTTGACACTAATAAGGTTAGATTAATCAAAAGGTAACCTAGTGCAATTACCATCATCTAATTTGTTACTAAAGGAACATTGCCTATGGAAAACTCTCATGCATCCATTCTAGGGAAACTCAAAAGAATCTCATCTACCTTTATATGAGGGTTTTAAAAAAAGGATAACACTACATGGTCCACTTCCAATACATTTAGATTCAATCAAATTTAATATCTAATTATCTAATGATATAATTATAACACCAAGTTCCCCTAAAAAACAAAAGGTACTAGATTTTAACCAATGCTGTAAGGAAAAAATTGGGCTATTTAAAAAAACAGTTTTGAAATCATTTTAAACTTATTGACATTCCATTAGAATTTATAAATTTACCAAAATAAATTAATTTTTACATGTTTTTGTGACCTGTGAGGGTCCCACTGTCCTAACTTGTGATCTCAAGAAATAATCCTAATAGATGTTTCTCAGTTAATTTGATATTAAAATTAAATATCCCAATACATTTATATCTATTTCACAAAACATCATTCCATTACATTTAATATGGGCTACTATTTCCCAATTCATGAAGCACCGATACACATAAGGGAATTAAAATTTGATCCTATTAATTGAGACTAAACTCAATTTTATACTAAACATGATCCTATATAATGGTCCACTATTATGGGTTTCCAATTACCAATATATAATGTGCTTATACACTTTATAGTTTGGCATTTGGAATCTATTTTATTAAAAAAAATAACCACTTAGACTTTAAACTTTAATAGTCTTCTATGGTTTCAAATATATAGTTTACTTTTTCCAAGTTATAAGGCACCCATACACCTTACAACTGAAAAATATATATCATCGTAGTCAAAATCATTAATATTAGAAAAGGAAAAAATTATATATCTAAGCATGCTAGAATGTTTCTACTAGTAGATAACAAATTTTAAAAGGATGAAATCATATAAGCATGATATATTATCACTCAATCATGAAAAAAACATGCTAAAATTAAATATTTAAGCATGTTATATATATAGGCACGCTAAAAAAAAGAAAAAGAATTGAATATAAGTCCATGAACATAGTCAAATCAGTAGGAAACTACATATGTTGCTGCCTGGCGTGGAATATACATGGCATTTGAATTTTCTATGTGCCTAATATAATGCATGAAATTATTCATCCATGAAGAACTATGCCAAGTAAAAAATTGAGAAAAATTATATAAATCATATGTTGTGAAATGTGCACCAATCCATTGATGTGAAATAAAATACAAATGTAATAATAAACATCATGAACAAAAATCACAGCCCTAGTCACATGGTCATTTTCCACACATGGGGTGACAGTCCAAAGAATGGATATTAACCAAGAACCAAAACATTTCTGGTCTCTTATCTACCTAATGAAAATAGGAATACAAAAAAAATCATCTGATTTAACTTTGTAAGAACCCAACCCAGCTTACCATCGAACCAGTAGACGGCCTAGTGGTTCACAAGGCCTCAAACATGTCTCCCCATTGACCAAAGTCTAACAAAATGTAGTGAAGGTCTTGGGAGGTGATGGTGGGGAGACTATACTCTCTTATTATACTTTCAAATTTGTATTATCCAAATGAAAACAAAATATAAAAATATAAACAATAATGAAATGAAACACATCTATAAAAGTTAAATGATGACAATTTTATAATAGTATGGTTTTTTGTATTGAAGTGGATGGATGATGGATGATACGTAAGAAAAATAAGTAAACAAACCAAATAATTTACTATAAATTACAAAAATAAATATAATATTGAAAATCCTCAAGGGAAACCTTCATGAGAATCTAGAGATCCATATTTGACCGTTTCTCCAAACACCAAGGTACAATAAATACACTAATTGACCTAGATCCTATAAATTTGAGTTCTATTCAGGGACCAAGGGTACCCGAGCAAGGTGTGTCATAAAATATCAGTTGGTCAGTACCCATGGTGATATTCCCAATATAGAAAGTATATTATAAATTAAAAATTCTGAAGGTATAGAAAATTTAAATAAACCAACTGTATAAATAAATACACCATTGTATAGGTTCTTAAGGGACACGTGACAAAAATACAAACTTTGGCCCATTGTCAGAATAAGTGTGTGTTGTTTTCACCATTTATATATATATATAGTTCATAACTAGAGTGTGGTAATAATTCCCCCAACCAATACATGTTTATATACATATATAATGAGGTTAGAACACATCCTACACATTCATGTCTATATATAGCTGGGATGGAGTAAGAATTCCTCCCTCTAATTCACATTTATATATAGATTACATGAGGTAAGAATTCCTTCCACCCATTCACATCTATTTATATCTATTATTGTGTAAGAATGACTCCCTCCCACTCATATTTATATATAGATGTCATTGGGTAAGAATGCCTCCCACCCACACACTCTTATATATTGTTGTCATGGGGTAAGAACACATCCCTTCCAATAATGTTTATATATAGATAACATGGGGAAAGAATCCCCCCACTCACTCATGTTTATATATATCTATAATGGGGTAAGAATTCCTCCCAACCATTATATTTCTCATTATATATAAAAAGAATTTGAACATCTTATTAAATGAGCATAATGCATTAAATATTTTGTAATATCATTAATCCATTTAAAAAAGGAAAAGTCACAATCAAGAACATAACATGAAACATGAAAAAAAATCCCTCATGGGATCATCTAATTAAGTTCCATTCTTTTTTTAACAATTATATTTAAAAAATTGTATTTCTTAAGACATAAGAAAAGGGAATGGTCTTACCATCCCAAGGGATCCTTTCACTTATAAACCATTTGATCAATTTCATTAGAAAGGATACATCTATGATTATTTAACCATTCGATATATTTCAAATAAAATCATTCCATTTGGTGTAATTCATAATACTCAAGGACTTCTCACTCAATTATCCTAAACACCGAAACATTATTTAAGGTGCATGTTTCATGGTTACAAAAATTGAAGGATGCCACCATCTCAATTTTTCTATCCTAATAAAGACCATTTAAGACTTTTTGTCAAGGGAAATTACATTTATGGGTTAATCTGGAACTAAATAGATGTTCTGGGAAACAAGTGTTTTACCATTAAGGGGAAACTCAATTAGGAACATCATTAAGTGCAGTTTTCAAAACATGATACAATACTTTTCATAATAATTCAATTAAGCCCAATGTGATAAGACAACTCATACAGAAATTGTAAAGTATAACTGTGATTTTCTTCAGACAACATATCATATTTGGATGGGTGTTATTATGAATCCATGGATTTTCTATCAAAAAAATATATGTCATAACTAAACAAACAATTCAAGGAAAACAATTAACTTTATCAAGGCAGATATAAGTAATAAACTAATGAATATTTAATCCATCCAATAAACCAAATAAATTTAAGTCATTATTAAATTAATGTCAAGGGAAAGGGATTCTACGTAAAATAGTATACATGTCAGACTCTCATAACTTCAAAATAATGAAAATGGTAACAAACTCTTTACCCTATCACACACACACACACACACACATATATATATATATATATATATATATTAATACCATTTAAACCTATGTACTCATTTCCCTCTCTATTATTGAACATGTACAAGGAGGGTGTGTATATATACACACCACATAGAGAGACATACTCGTGTATGTGTATGCAAGACTTTAAGGAGCCACCAGACACTCTCAGATGGCGGCGGCAACCTCAATCCACACGACATGGTCTAATTCACTACTAATTAATTATTTTGAAGTCAGTAACACTCCAAGACACTTGTAATAGCCATGAGAGACCACACAATCGAAGAAACCCTCACCTTGAAGTGAAGAAGGTGATCCAATATGACAAAATTCACTTCACCTTTAGCTGTAGATGTCATAATACTCCCAAATATGACCCAATGATCTTGTTTCATGTCGTAACATAAAAAGTGTAAAACAAAATCAGGGTTTACCCTAGCATTGGTATTTGGATGAATCATGAGGGGAAATGTGGGGATTAAAAATGTGATAAAATAGAGCAGAAGAATCGTATGGATCTACCTTGAGGATTGGAGGTAGAATCCACAAGAAATCTAGACAGATAGAAGATGGTGGGGGAGGCCAAGAGGGAGTTTGTGTCTCACCAAGTGAGGAAGGGAATAGGGCATGGGTCATGTGAGCGAGGGGGGGGAAAGGCGAGTGGGGGTTTTAATATTATTTTAATTTAATTTAATTGAAAATAATTTAGTTTCTTAAAATAATAAACCACAAACTATTACGCACACGGTTTTCCAAACAATTCAAAAACTGTTTGGTGAACATTCTGAGGCTACTGCCTCTAATCGTACATCCTGCAAGCTAGGCACATGGTCTTTTAAACAATGTTCAACCCATACGCACCGTCGCTTCCCCAAAAATGAAATATTACATGGTTTCCTATGGTGGGTCATGCGGTTTCAAAAAAAACCATGAACCCATTTTAGGTCCTTCAAAACTATAGATTCGTATTTTGGAACTAACAAAACTCATCAAGACACCCGAGAAATATTTTACAGCTTCACCCAAGTCAAAAAACATTTATTTGAAGCGTTCAAACACTCAAAATTATGTTCTAAAACTATTTTTTTAAAATGGATAATCTAATAGCGAAAAAAATTCAAATTGCCTCTTGAAATCTATTCTTCTAAAAACACAGGATGTTGTAGAATTTATGGAATTTTTATTAAAAGTTTCATTATTTGTTGAATAGTTAAAAATACTAAATTTTTATTTAAAACTAACATTTCATTTAGATTATTTATAAATATAAAAAATATTTTAAAAAAAAGTAATTAAAAATTAAGACACATATAAATCAATTGCTTCAATTTATTTCATTTTAATCAATTTCATATTTAATATAAATATAAAAACCTTTTAAACATTATAACATTTTATCATAAAAAATCTATTTTCTCATCGTGTCTGTTGGAATAATTTTTAAAATAAAATATGGCAACTTCTCTGCATCAAATTTAGAAATATGGATTAAATATTTTTAATCAAACTAATTTATATTACATAATAATTTCATCTTTATCTTTTACCAAATTCAACAGTAAAAATTGTAAAGAAAATATTTTCTCTAGTTAAGGTAAAAATTGGTTTACTAGGGTGTTAACCTAAATATATAATGGTTAAATTGACCTATAAATTTTTCTAAATATATTTTATGGGCTTATTTTGACCTTATAATTTCTAAGATTTTCATTTTTTCCATTTTACCCTTTTGGTTTGGAAAAAATGTTTGTAGAAGTTTTCATTTAAAAATATTACATGTATTCCACTCAACTTATGCATAAAAGGTCACCCCTAATCAACTTTTTCTAACACCATAAAACCCTTTTGCTCTGGCCATTACATTATAAAATCACTTACCAACATCCATACTCTCATAATTAATGACTTTTTTGGGATATAAAACAATTTTATTGAAGATTTTCGTGCACACTGAATGATGATACCAATAAAAGATGTAATGTTCATCAATAAGTGTTTTGGTCTTATTTATTCATGAACCTCCTTCAAATATTATTATACCATGAGGAAAAAACAACCTAATTATATAAAATAATATGATATTTTTTTATATTATGTTAATTACCTTAAGCATTCTCCACATATATCTACCGGGTTCTGAAATCATCATTTGTGTGTACATCGATCAATCACCTCGATAACCAATACAATTTGTTTTCCCTATAAGGGATTTCACTGCTGGAAATAATGTTGAATTTACTACTTAAATATATGATACTAATTATATTATTCTGATTTTAGAATTATTATATGACACATACCTTTATTCTTTCTATTTTTTGGGAATAGGATAAAGTTTCCCATGTTTACAGTAGAAAATTGCCTCGACAAGTGATGTGATTCATTCACACTTTACATGAAATTTATTAATGAAGGGTTCAATAAATATTTGGGTATTATAAGAAATAATAAATACTATATAACATTATTTTATATATCATTTACTTTTCATTCTTTCAATCTAACAAGAAAATGGAAACAGTGTTAATGCGTACTTATGGCCCACTATCTCCATTAACGGTATACTTCATTTTCAATCAAAAAATTTTATGGATTACTAAAAAGACATATATACTAAATATATATTTATATCAAGGTTAAAATTCAAGATATAATGATATCATGATCAATGTAATAGGACCAAAATAATGAAAAATGCAAACATATATGAAAAACAATGTAGTTATTACCTGTAACGTGACATTAACCTATAATTGATAGTAAATGGATAATAAAAGGATGAAATTAAATCATATATGGTTTGATATATATAATTATTTTCCTATTATATATTTATAGGATCATTATATATATTATACAGGATGTTCAAACATGTATAAATAAATTCAAGACATAAGTTAAGGGATTTCCATATCACTTTTATATTTCCATAAGACACATGCCATATTCATCCCATGCTTCATTTATGTGTTTTATATACTTCCCATGGATATATTTTAGGATAATTATATATAAAATTAATGTTATTTTTATATCCATTTTATGATATCTGTTTATAAAATGGATTGAAGGCCTTCTTTTTTATTGATTTTTGATAACAGCTATTTCAAGGTATTTGGCGGATCCATTACAAGCCCTATAGGTTTAAAGAATACATGGAACAAAAGATTATGAGACATTAAATGACCTCATGAACTTTACTGAATTCAACCAGACTATAACCACAAGGAACAACCCTACCCCATTATCTGCATCATGATGGTTTCTCTCCTCCTTCCCATTTTCGTCCGGTTAGGCTTCCTATGCAAGCACAGGCTGGTCCCGATGACATTGTCATACCATCTCATTATTAATAATTCATTTGTTCTTCTCTGGTGAGTGTGCTTTCTCTAAATCCTCCTCTGGGGTGGATACTTTTTTTATAATTTGTCTCGAGAAACTATATTGATCATGTGGCCAGAAGGGCTTAAGGTGGCATGAAGGCTTTGGGGTGGCTCGAAGGTATTTTGGTCCCAATTTCACATCTTTGAGACATCTGAATATTGTTGGAACTGGAGAAAGCGTCCCCAAAAATTGTCCCAATTCTTCTATACATGATACAAGATCGTATTCCATTTCACATGCTTCGATTTGGTAGGTCATAGGTCCCGAACGGAGTTACGGATTAAGAGTTATGGACATTTGAAGTTTGGCTGGAAAACTTGTTCGAAAATCCCATTCGCGAAGCCGCCTCCGCGATTGTGGAGTGCCGCAGCGAAGCTATGAGGTGGGAAGCTCCACGAACCTGTTTGACATTGGCGACGCGCCGTGAAGACGCGCCGTAAAGCAAAGGAGGCATGATTCTCCATGAACTAATTTGACGTCTGCGAACCCGCCGCGAAGTAAACGAGGCGAGACAGCTCCGCGAAGTGCTTTGATGTTTGCGACGTTCCGCGAAGATCCGTCGTGGAGCAAGCTCCGTCTTCGCACCGTGTGAGCTCTGCTTCGCGGTGCCCCTGCCTATAAATACCCATCTCACTCCCTTCTCAGGATGGATGGCCACAGCCGCTTCTCCCCTTGGGCGGCCGAGTGAAGCTCAGCATTGCAGCTCCGCGAAGCCATGCTCCGCGAGCAGCTTCCTCCGCGTTGCTTCTCCGTGAGCCGAGGCTCCGTGAGTCCATGCTCCACGAGCCCATGCTCCGCATTGCGGCTCCGCGTGGACATGCTCCACGAGCAGCTTCATTCACATTGCTACTCTACGAGCCCATGCTCCGTGAGATCCATCTACTCCGTGAGACTCATGCTTGGCGAAGCTGCTTCGTGAGACCTTTGCTCCACGAAGGAACGTCGCGAGACCTTTGCTCCACGAAGCTACTTCATGAGACCCAAGCTCCACGAAGCTACGTCGTGAAGAACTATCCTTCGCGAGGATCCTACCTTCGCACCCACCGGTCCATAACGCACGTGATGCGCCCCCGCACCCCCGCTCGGGTCACTCCAGCCCTACGGTCCCGGCCCTCCGGGCCGGTCCCTTCGCTGCCGTCACAGACCGCCATGAAAAATGGAGAGTCGCACGGCGTCCTTTTCGGGCCGGGGTTTTGGGATTTTCCATTGCGCATTTATGCGCTCCCACCTTCAACCTATGGAATACCATGATTTGAGACACACCATGAAACACCTTCAATTGATGTATTCCTCTTGGTTCGTTTTTATGTCACGAGTTTAGGTTCTCATCATCAATTCCCCGAGTACCTAGAGTCAAAACATTCCTCAGGTAACTCCTCCAAACCTTTTCACTTGGTTCTTATGCCAGGTTGAACCAGAAATGGCTGCCCTTGCATAAGACCCAAAACCAACTATTTCTAGGAACCTTCTGCCTGACAATCCTTTCTACATGACTCTAAACTGTAGTAATCTCTATGTGTCAAACATAGGATTCTTCTAGCCCTATACAAGAGATGCCTTATGCTCCTAGCATGAGATACCAACCGTCCTTTCTACATGAATCTAAACTATAGTAATCCCTATGTTCCAAACATAGGATGCCTCTTCCCCTATACGAGAGATTCCTTATGCTCCTAGCATGAGATGACAACAGTCCTTTCTACATGACTCTAAACTGTAGGAATCCCTATGTGCCAAACATAGGATGCCTCTTTCTCCAAATAAGAGATTCCTCATGCTCCAATCATGAGATGCCAATAGTCCTTTCTACATGACTCTAAACTGTAGGAATCCCTATGTGCCAAACATAGGATTCCTCTTTCTCCAAACAAGAGATGCCTCATGCTCCAATCATGAGACGCCAATAGTCTTACGTACATGACTATAAACTGTAGTACTCCCTATGTTCCAAACATAGGATGCCTCTTTCTCCAAACCAGTGATGCCTCATGCTCCAATCATGAGATGCCAATAGTCCTACCTACTTGACTATAAACTGTAGTACTCCCTATGTTCCTAACAAAGGATGCCTCTTCCTCCAAACAAGAGATGCCTCATGCTCCAAACATGAGATGCCAATAGAACTAACTACATGACTATAATACTCCCTATCTAACAAATGATATGATTCCCCTTTCTCCAAGAAAGAGATGCCTTATGCTCCTAGCATGAGATGCCAACAGTCCTACCTAAATGACTCTAAACTGTAGTATTCTCCCTATGTTCCAAACATAGGATGCCTCTTGCTCTAAATAAGAAATCCCTTATTCTACAAGCATAAGATGCCTAATTCCATGATTACAGTGGCATAATTCCAACACCCCTTGGTGTTATCCCACTTGTGCACTAGCACATAGGTGTAGAATCGTAAACCTCACCCCACTAGTGAGTCAGGATGCCCTCATGACCAGACATGAGGAAGACATTACGGGAAACTCTTTGCATAAGCCCCATTCACCAGTGCCACTCCATAGCGGCACCCGGGCAGCTCCTTGCATAAGCCCCATTCACCATTGCTGCTCCATAGCGGCACCCTGGCAGCATTTATGCGTAAGCCCCATTCACCATTGCTGCTCCATAGCAGTATCCGTACAGCTCCTTGCGTAAGCCCCATTCACCATTGTCGCTCCATTACGGCATCTGGGCATCATCTTTGCGTAAGCCCCATTAACCATTACTGCTACATAGCGGCACCCGGGAAGCTTCCTTGCATAAGCCCCATTCACTATTGTCGCTCTATAGCGGCACACGGGAAAATCCTTTCATAAGCCCCATTCACCATTGTCGTTCCATAGCGGCACCCAGGCAGCATCCTTGCGTAAACCCCATTCACTATTGTCGCTCCATAGAGGCACACGGGCAGCTCCTTGCATAATCCCCATTCACCAGTGCCGCTCCATAGCAGCACACGGGCAGCTCCTTGCATAAGCCCTATTCACCAGTGCCGCTCCATAGCTGCACCCCAACAACATCTTTGCGAATGCCCCATTCACCATTGTCGCTCCATTACGGCATCCGGGCAGCATCTTTGCATAAGCCCCATTCACCATTGCTGCTCCAGAGCGGCACCCGGGCAGCTTCCTTGCGTAATCCCCATTCACTATTGTCACTCCATAGCGGCACACGATCATCTCCTTGAAAAATACCCATTCACCATTGCTACTCCTTAGCGGCACCTGGGAAACCTCCTTGTGTAAGCCCCATCCACTATTGTCACTCTTTTTCAGCGGTAAGCCATTGACATCCCTATGCAGCGGTAAGCCTTTGACAACCCTATCCAGCGGTAAGCCGTTGTGATCCTATTCAGCGGTAAGCCGTTGACATCCTCATCCAGCGGTAAGCCTTTGTGATCCTATTCAGTGGTAAGCCATTGACATACTCATCCAGGGGTAAGTCGTTGCAACCCCATCCAGCAGTAAGCCGTTGACATCCTCATCCTGCGGTAAGCCGTTGTGACCCCATCCAGTGGTAAGCCGTTATGACCCATTCTAGCGGTAAGCCTTTGAAACCCACAATCGGCGGTAAGCCGTCATCCGAAGAACTATGTGGACTTTGATTCCCCGCTATGGGGATACGTAGGAATCCTCTTCAAGGCTCAAGCCCAAGACTATCGGCATCCTTTTCCTCGGGCCTCTATCCTGGTGTATGTCCCATAACCATGGGCCGCCTAACGCGTAATCCCCTCTTCGCTTCTCATGGACGCACCCTTCTTGACGTGATCGTCAGGTCCTTGCTACCTCTTATTTCTCACACCGAGCATGACTCACATGGGCTTAGAGTAAGCATTGTTCATGGCAATGCCCTCATCCAGAATGGCGTTAAACTGTATTCCCTTGTCCCGCATGACATTAAAATGCACACCCATTTGAACTACGAAGACTTTGATCAATTTCAAGGCATGGTACGTAGGAAGCCTCCCTAAGGTTCAAGCCCATCTCTCATTGGACCAAGGTCCACCTTCTTGTCGGTTCACCGAAGACATCCATCCTTTGAACTACAAGGTCTTTGATCCATGTCATGACGTGGTACGTAGGAAGCCTCCCTGAGGTTCAAGCCCACCGATAATTTATTCACGTCGAGTTCATCCTCGTCCCGCATGACGTTAAACTGCATCCCAGTCTGACGACAAACCCTTGTGACCCCTTTGAACTACGAGGACATTGATCCATGTCATGGCCTAGTACGTAGGAAGCCTCCCTGAGGTTCAATCCCACCCATCATTTATTCACGTCGAGGTTCCACCCCTGTCCAGAATGACTTTAAACTACAATTCCATTCTGACAGTAATCCGTTGTGACCAACCTGAACTATGAGGACTTTGATCCATGTTAAGGCACGGTACGTAAGAAGCATCCCTGAGGTTTAATCCCTTCTCCCATTGGACCAAGGTCCCTTCTTCACGTCGGTTCGCCGATACCCATCACAAGTGTACCCCCGGGTTCACCTTCACGTCGGTTCGCCGACGAAGCCCCTTTGAACTACGACGTCTTTGATCCATGTCAAGGCATGGTATGTAGGAATCCTCTACGAGGTTCAAGCCCACCTCTAGTCGTTTATTCACGTTAGGGTTCATCTTCGTCCCACACGACGCTAAACTGCATTCCGGTCCAGCGGCAAGTCATCGTGACCAACCTGAACTATGTGGTCTTTGATCCGTGCTAAGGCATGGTACGTAGGAAGCCTCTATGAGGTCCAATCCCACCACTACTGGGACCCCACTGGTCCTCCTTATTCACGTCAGCCTTTCGGCATCCAACCTGAACTATGTTGTCTTTGATCCATGTCATGGCATGGTATGTAGGAAGTCTCACGAGGTTCATGCCCACCACCAGTTGACCCCCAGGTTCACCTTCTTGTCGGTTCTCTGACGATGCCCATCGGAGCAAGGTCCACCTACATGTCGGTTTGTTGATGACACCCATCAGACCAATGTCCACATTCACATTGGTCCTCCGGCACACCAACCCGTACTACGAGGACTTTGTTCCATGTCAAGGAATGCTACATAGGAAACCTCACGAGGTTCAAGCCCAACATCCATCGGGCCAAGGTCCACCTTCACGTCGGTCCACCAACACCATCCCGAACTACGCAGATTTCGATTCCCTGCCACGGGGATACGTATGAGGTCTCTTCGAGGCTCAATCCCAAATTCATCATCGCCCCTGCGATGGTCCCATTTCATTCTGTCTCCACTTCATTCTTCCATCCATCACCAATCCTGATTCTCACCCAGGCCGCCACATCCTGGTGGGATCATGCCATCCACCTTCTCGCTGCTCCTAGCGGCACAGGGGCCGCTATCCACGCATAAGCCCCAACATGTCTTCAGGTCATTGTTCACTGTGTACACCTCGATTCATCACCCATTCGAACTACGTGGGTTTTGATCCCTATCCTCTACACAGGGTATGTAGGAAACATTCATGAGGATCAATCCCAGCCAATGGTTGACCTTGGTGTCCCATATTCTGGTGTGTAATCTCCCTGATCCGCCCTTAGTGGTGTTCAGATCAACCATTATGGTGTGAAATCTCCCCTCCATGGGGAACACCACCTCAGATCCGTCCTCATTGGGTGTTCTGATCCATCCCCTTGGTAAATCTTCCAGGTGTTCCCTCCTAGGGATATACAAATCTGATCCGCCTTTATGGGACATTATGATCACCCTTATTTCGTCTCCGCAAGACATTATACTCGCGGCCTACCTCGTGATAAACATGAGATGCCCAAGGAAAACCTCGGATGGAACGCTTGTGGCGTAACCATCTTTGAAAGACGTTAAACATGTTGCATACCCTATGTTAAACATTGTAAGCTGAGGAAAACCTCAGGAACATGCCAATGGCATATGATTCCCCGTACTCGACGCAAGATGCCTCAGGTTATGCACCCTTTCGATGACATATCATGAGGAAGAATACAGGTTCCCCAATGTCCATGCCCACAGAGATGCCCTGACATGCCTGATGTTGTCATCTACTCTGACCGAAGGTCGCTACCATGTCAAGATCCCATGGAATGTCTTGACAGAAGTAGTGTAATTAACCGGAGTCCATGAAGATATGGCACTAGGAATGATATTCACAAACAATATATTAAATATATGAGGGAGACCCAGACTAGGTGACGAGTTCCGCGGAGGAATCCAAGGATGGATGAACTGACATCCCATCATCCTGTTTCAATCAAGGAGCATATATACCTGAATAAGCAACGATTTCCGCCTGCCTTTGGAAAGCGGGAATGTCGGGCCACAGCTGCGCGTCCTCCACAGACGGATGCACGCTCCCCAGCGAATGCGTCGGAAACAAATATGTTATACAATATTTGTCTTATTCAATGTGTATATATATCCAATTTTAAAAGAAATATCATGAATTTATTTACCTAATTTTTTTTAATTTATATTTAATTATATTCCTTCATGGGAATTCTGTTTGAAAGATACCTAAGTCGTAGCAGTTTTATGTTACTATATCATAGTTTATTGTGATTTGTATGATTATGTTTTTGATTATATAATCATATGATACATCTCTCAAGATACTCATGAAATTTATTCTCCTCCATTTATGCCCTGAGAGTATGTTTCCCCCCTAATTTTCATCTCTTTATGTACTCCTGATTTCAAAACTATTTTTTGAAGAAAAATTGTAACATCATGTTACTGTCTTAGGTTACTACCGGACCCCTCTTTTGATCATGAATTTGTTGGTTCTATTTTAGCTGTGTTATCTTGAGAATTTTTGAAATTTTGGAAGGCTTTTGGGATGTTCAGAATTAGAGCAAGTTCTTCCCCAACTGTGTGCCCTTCTAGTGAAAAGCATGCAAACCCAGATAGTTAGGGTTTACATGATGGTCACATGGTTTAATAAATAGTGTCTTAACCTAATAGAAACTATGAACCTCTTTAGTGGGATGCATAGTCACAGCACACTATTTGAAAAAAATTTCTACCCTGTCCAGCTAAACATTTATGCTAGTTTGTTTTATTCCTAAAATTAATTTTCTAACCTTAAAACACCCATTTTATTTTCCAAATGTACCCATTCAAACCATACTCAATTTATTAACTCTCAAAGGAACACTACAGTTGATTCAGTCTCATCTCAACACTCTTCATTGAAAATAAAATCTATGATAATATCGTTCAATCTACCCCTGTTAAAAGTTCTTCCTCTTGTCCTCCTCTCATGCTCTCTTCCTCTTTCCTTCGTTGGTTTTATTGAATATTTGTGTTGTTAGAGTATCCAAACACCATTATTTTGGATCTTGAATCTGGGTTTTATTCTTGGATCTATTTTCCTAGTGTGATTTATTGGAGATTTATTTTTCGGGTGTTGTAAGATAGGACCGCTATGTTTTGGTAGGTGGTTCCATTTAATATTGGACAATTAATTTAAACATTAATAGCTTGATAAAAATAAAAATTATAAAAATTATATTGTGAAAAACTAATATGATGAAAATTGGTATCTGAAATTCCATAGAATGGATTTTTGGGAAATCCCCCAATTAAATTTTATTCGGGTGTGATTTGGATTTGTTAAAATTTTTGGAATAGTGAAATTGATTTGGAATGAATTGATTAAAAAAATTTATTTGAGAAAAATGACCTAAATTCTTTTATAAGAACCCTTGGTAGTTCTTGCACTATAAAAAAGGAATGATTTGATTAAATACATGATTTGGTTTTTAAATGAAATTTAATATTATGGAATTGAAAATGGGGAAATTTTGTTTCAATATGTTTTAAATTAATTTTACCATTGATGACTATTTTTTCGCTCACATGGAAGACAAGGTATTTAGTAATTTATTAGGGACAAACATTATAGGATTGAGATTCTACATCAATGGACTGCTGCATTAAAAATATAACACAGACTTATAGTCTAATCATATCTATAGTAGTATGTTTGTTATTCCTCTTTTACCAGTGTCAAAGGGACATCTGTACACATTATTGGAATGTATTATAGATGTATATGTATATTAGACGGAAAAATACAAGAGGGGGTTAATTATAGCATTAAATTTTTTGTATTTAAACACATTAGAAATTACTTATTTTAAGAAGTATTAAACTAATATAATTCACATCCAATACAAATGACAATACAATTCTTGGATCTGATAGATATAAATTGATGTAATACCACTAGTAGTGAAAAATAATTGTATTTTAATTAAATACAATGATAAAAGTAGAACAAATATAAAGGATTCTACCACACATCACAAAAAAATCTATTAATATAATGTGTAATGAAAGAATTGTGATTGAATTAATTATAATAGTGAATGAATATGATTTTAAAGTGGAAACAAAGTGATTCCCTTTCTATTACAAATTCCAATGGAAATGTAATGGTATTACAGTTATTTATTCCCAATGATTAGTGTATCCTTTCACCAAAGATAAAAGGTATGTATTACCACCAAATTAGTAATCCCTTGATATGATGATTGGAACGACTATCTTCATATCCCTAGAATCCCTCAATTAACAAGATAATCAGCACCCCTTTCATTCAAACACTTTGAAATCCCACAATATGATGATCAGATGGACCTTTTCCTATTCAAAAAATCCCTCAATCATTATCATAATGATCAGATGCACAATTTAGAAACAAAGAACATATAAAAATACAAGAACTGGGATTAAGTTGTTCACATACTCTATCTATAAGGCCTTCACACTAATCAAGAGAGAATTCATATTATATATCTATAGAACATTATGATTGAATTTTTTTACTTTTTTTAATGACTTGTTACCTGTAGGCCTAAGGTTCCAATGGTCATATTTCCTCCAACAGTCATATTCCACTAAAAAAATCTGGTTCACTTCGAAACCAAGCATTACAATAGTCAGAACAAAAAGAATACTAGACATTTTATTGTTTAGTTTAATACTAACCTAATAACATAGTTTTTGTAATAATATAGTAAGTGAAAATATATTAAACAATGAGTATGAAAAACATTTATTCAGTATAGATGTAATACAAGATCACAATGCATTACATTGGTAATGCTAATAATATGATCACAATTCATTCCGTTATTACAATGCATATAGAGGGTATGATTAAAAACATAGTTATGATGCTTAATATAATAAAGATTCATATCGTGGTTACGATTCATATCATGGTTACGATGCTCAATATCATTCAAATGCATATCCTGGTTACAATACATAGCCTAGTTACGATACATGTTGTTACGATGCAAGTGGTTAGGTTTCATGTGGTTATGATTTCATGTGGTTACCATGCATGTGGTTATGATGCATGTGGTTTTGATGCATGTGGTAACAATTCATGTGGTTAAGATTCATAAACTGAATACAGTACTTGATATGTGGTTATGATTATAAAACATTTTATGTTGTTATGATGAGAAATAATATATGTGATTACAATAGAATGATATATAGCATAATATTACAATGTAGATCAACAAAATGTGTGGTTACAATGGAAAATAAAATATGTGATTATGATTGTAAAACAACATGCATGATAAAAAAATATATGTAATTATGATTGTAAAATAATGTACATGATAAATAGTATATGTGATTTTTATTATAAAACAACATACATGATAAACAATATATTTAATTACCATTGAAAAGAAACATACAAAATATTAAATAAATATGATTACGACATGTTTGATTTTTTATTTCCAAAAAAAATGATCAGTGGGAATGTTGAAACATATTTTGACTCATCTATCTTCCCCTTTTTGGAAAGCATATTAAAAAAACAAAAAAGAAGAACTTATCTCCCCCTCAGTTTAGTATCTATTCTGAAAGTAATGGTCACTATGACTAATTCCACCATGGATACAAATCACCAATGATTTTATTCATTGTACTTTTATTTTTAAGTTCTCCCACTTCATAAGGTATTCATCAAATTATTCTTTTCAAACCCATTATCCATCTTTGTGATTTTCAAAAATAATAATGGAAAGTATTCATTTTTTGAAAAAAGGTTATGGAAACATTGTACGAAACAAAAGACATTTCATTGAATGAAATTTGTTTATACTTCAACAATGTTAGGAAAATAAATCATTCCCCTTCTTTTTTTCCAAAATATTGAAAATCATAAGCCTCATTTTCTTGAACTCTTTCTTATTCTCCATCAACTAGTCAAGATCATCTTGCTGATATTTAAACATCACATCCTATTAATCAATAACCATTTCTGGATTCCAGATGCTTTGTTCTAGAAGCAATTTGATTTCTTCCAGAGCTTTAAGATTTACATCAGGAGAATTAATATCATCCAATCTGTGTATGAATACATTCTCTATAATTACAACTCTATTTGAGAGTAAATGAACCTCATTAATCTCATTATCTAATTTTCCTTTAGTCAGACATGGAATTGAGATGATATTCCTTGTAAGGTGATGGGTTATAGAAGGACATTATGATTTTCATTGAATTAAGAATCCAAATTTTGATACATAGAATTTAAAACATTTTTCTGATGCAGCAATTCATCTTTCCATTCCAGATGATTTTTGAGACAATCATGAATGTTGTATGACCACTTCACAACCTTATAACAAGCCTTACTATGATCAGCTGCACATTGCTTGAATATTTTAAAATCGTCTTAAAGACAAAGAAACCTATCCATCAGAATGTTGACAAAGTACTCTCTATCATTATAAGAATTTAAAATAATTTCTAACCTGGATTCATTATTTGGAATAAATTGTATCATATTCTCCAATCTATTCAAATATTGTTCAATATTCTGAATTTCCCTTTGAATTGGTTTTCCTTTTAAATCTATATCTTTTATGTATTCGCGAAAATCACTAAAATAACTTTCAGTATAGATCAATTGAGCTGGGTGATTCTGATTATTATAAGATTCTTTTTCTTTTTCTTTATTTGAAATATGAATAACCATCATAGATAAAACCATTAGGGAATCTTTCTCTTAAATATGAGGATCTGGAGATGTAAAATCAAATGATAGAAATTTTTAGGATTCATTGGTAAGAATTATCTTTTTTATATCTTCTTTTACCTTCACTTATATTTCATATTATCCTTATTCTTCCATTCCTTGTTCTTCTTAGTATTAATCTTCTTATTCACATTCTTGAATAAGATATTGTGTAGACAATTTTTCAAAAGTTTTTTTTCATTTCTTTTGTCTTCCAGTTCTAATTGAGTCTAAAACGGTGGGTCCCTTTATGACAATACATATTTTTTGTTGTTCAGATAACTTGAGAAGTCTATCAATGTAAAATCCTTGGGCCTTTCTCTTGTTCATTATTTTTATTATCTCTTCTTCATTCAATGCCTATTCTAATATTATTTTCAAATCCAATGATTCAGGTGGATCTAAACTAAACTGAGGATCACCTTATTTCCATTCTTCTTTCTTATTTCTCCAGTCAGAAGAATCCTTATCAGATATAGCCATGTGTTTATTTTTTGCCTTTCTAGTTTTAATCTTAACAAACTTTCTTTTGCCTGATGTTTTAATTGATGGATTAGAATGTTTCTAAATACATTCAACAACTTATTTTCATTTATCAGAATTCGAATTTCCCTCAATCATTTTCGATTCGGGATTGAATCCAAACATGAATATCCTTATCGATTTTTTCTGGATTATGGTCTCCTTGAAGGATGTCGTATTTTAATTGATTGAAACATTACACAATATCAAACATTATTTCATAAAATTACTGATATTGGGAGTAAACATGATCAGCATTGATTTTATAGCATCATATTTGAGCTTTTTAATCATCAAGAAAATGTATCCCATAAGGACGATCTTCCTCATATTCACCAAGTAATCTAGAACATACACTTCTGATACATTCAATGTATCTTTTTAACCATTTCTTAGAACTAAAAACCCATGCATTAAAAGAGAAATAATTTGATTATCCCGTAATAAATGACTCAGTTATTTATTTTCCTCGTGAATATCACAATGTTATTATTTAGCTTTACCCATATCATATGTTCCATCAGATCCAAGTATCTTATGAGAAGGAAAAAGTGAATCACCCTAAAATGAAACTCTTAGAAATATAGCTTATTGTTGTATGGAGGTGGAATATTTCTTCCCATAAATCATAAAATAAATCTTATGAGTCTTTTCTATCTTTAATGATTTATAAAATTGTAACACCTCATCATGATACATAATGTCCTGGTCAGAATCTGATCAGTCAACAAAAATTGATTTCCACCCTTGGAAGCTTATTGTCATTTTCAATGATGAATCAAAGGTCTCATAAAATTATCGAGAGACTAACCCTTCACGTCGAATTGTTATAGAAGAGAAATCCTTTGGAGAATATCCTTTGAAGATGAAGCTATAGAATCATACATGAAAACTTAACTTGACACTAAATATTTTCTTTGATATGAAAATTGAGTAGATATCTGATTACGAAAATTGTGGGAAGTACCGATTATGGACAATGCTAACAATTTATATATAAAATGGACATAAGGGAAAAACAGATGAGTTCGATATGGGGTAGGTTCATTGAAAATGAAATTAACTAACGGGATTAGATTTAAATGATCCAATTGTTAATAATGATTTTGAACTCTTGAGGTTTTCTTTCAAATAAAATCTTATTTGGACTAAAATGGAATTGAAGTTAAATGACATAATTGAGAAACTACTATTTAAACAATAAAAATAAGGATTTAATAATTTTTCATTTTAAATTATCATGATAGATTTATAAGTTTTAGTATATTTCTCTTATGATAATAATACAAACAAAAATATAAAATTGATAAGAATTCTAAAACTGATAAAATAAAACAGGCTGGTATTAATATTCTAGTACAAATAGAGTAATCCAATATTGATAATCTAGTACTTATGTGATAATCCAATACCGATAATATAGTACTGATGACATGAATCATGAAACCTATAAAGATGATAATGATTAAAAATAAATCCAATTCTTATTGTAGTGGAATTGATAAACTGTAAAACAAATAAGTGAAACCGATAAACTATAAAACTAATATGTGAAACTAATACACTATAAAACTAATAATTGAAACCAATAAACTATAAAACTAATAAGTGAAACTAATAAATCGTTAAACTAAAGAGTGAAACTTATAAAATGTAAAACATAAGAGTGAAACCAATATAATTGTGTAAACTCCCCCATTGGAAAAGAGTAACTCAATGTAAGGAGATGTTTTAAACAATAAATAGATATGAAAGAATACATTACAGTGATCATTTGTAGTTTCCATTTAACATATTCAAAATATATTAGAAGACGGTGGATTTGTGAAAATATCAGCTGGATGTAATTTTATTCTGATGAATTGTAAAATGATATATCCTTTTTTCTGATCCCAATAAAAGTGGTGCCTAATATATATGTTTTTTTCACGTGAGTGATGTTCAAAATTTTTACTAAGATAAATGGTACAAGTATTATCACATACTATTTGAGTTTTAGAGAAACTCATGCCATAGTCAGTGAGTGTGTGTTGCATCCACAACACTAGAGCACAACAAATTACAGCAAAATGTATTCAGCTTGAGTAGTGGAGAGTGCAACTGAGTGTTTTTTATTGAATGACCAAGAAACTAATGAATTTATTAATAAATGTAATGTTTCATATGTAATTTTCTTATCTATTCAAAATCCTCCAAAATCAGCTTCCAAAAAACATTTCAAAACAAAATCATTTCCGAAATAATATAAAAGAGCTAAATCCATAATTCACTTTAAGTAGCGAAAAATAATTTCCACTGCTTTTAAATGAGATTCTTTTGGATTGAATTGATATCATTCACAAAATCATACTAAAAACACTATTTTTAGTAAACTAGTTATAAAGTATAACAAACTTCTTATCATACCTCTAAATGTTTTTTAATCCATTGGTTTTCCAGCATCATCAAGATCAAGTGTATTTGAGGTGCCGATTAATGTTCTTATACATACAGTGTTATCATTTTAATAATCTTTTATTAAATAATTTATATAATTATGTTGGGATATATATAATGTTTATAATTTTATAGATATTTGAAAACCTAAAAATAATGTTAACTCACCCATCATAATCATTTAAAACTCATATTTCTTTAGATTTGCAAAAATATTTATTTGAAGATTTCCATGTTGATCCAAATATAATGTCATCAACATAGATTTAAGAAATCAAAACGTTTTTGTTTTTAAATTTTATAAAAATATTTTGGACTTCAGTACCGTTTTTATAATATTATTTTAAATGAAATCATGTGATTTTATCATACCAATCTCTAGCGGATTGTTTAAGACCATATAAATCATCTGTAAGGTTAAAAACATGATCAGGATATTTTGGATCAACAAAACCATGAGTATGTTCTATAAAAACATCATATTGTACAAAAACATTGAGAAAAGCATAGTTTACATCCATTTGAAAAAGTGAGAAATTGATTTGTGCTGCAAAGGCTAATCAAATATGAAGATATTCAGGTCTAGCTACCATAGAATAGGTTTCATAATATTCTATTCCATTTTGTAGATTGTACCCCTTAGCAATAATCCTTTCTTCATTTCTAATAATTACTCCATTTTCATGACATTCTTTTTTTTTCTGAAAAAACATTTTTCACAAATTATTGTATTTTCTTTTGGTCTTTCAACCAAGGTCCAGACTTGATTCCTTTCAAACTCATTTAGTTCATCTTGAACTTCTTTAATCCAATATTAATCACATAAGTCCTCATTAGAAGTTTTCGGATCAAATTGGGATAGAATAGAAATATGTTCAATTTCATTTCTCAATGAATTTATGGTTCTTATAGGTTGAATTAAATTCCATATGATATTATCACTTGGATTATTCCTATGAAAAATTTACATGGGTTTTGTAAAACATGTTCATCAATATGAAAAAGAAATTATTATAGGGTAACTATTTTAGATACATTTTCATGAGTAGTTACATTTTGAGAAGTGTTTTTAATAAATGGTTTATAATCAGTTTTTGAAAAAACATATAATGATGTGGGTACAGATTTTATAAAAACAAATGGGTTAGTTTCATCAACTTTATCATGCACTATTTCCTCAAGAGTAAAATTATTTTTATTAAAAACTATATAAGCCATATTTGTAGTGAAATAACCTATAAATATTACTTCTTTAGATTTAGGAGAATCATTATGTAGATTATATTCGGTATTCAATATTAATACTTTGAAACCAAATAATTTAATGTATGGACCTTTAGGTTTTCACCCAGTCCACAATTTATATGGTGTTTTATTAAGAAAAGGTCTAGTTAAAACATTATTTATAGTATAGCATGCAGTACTAACTGGTTCATCCAAAAAATGCATAGCAATTGAGTATTCACTCAACGTGGTCATTTTCTTTTACTGAAGAATATTGTTTATTCATTCAACTACACCATTTTTCTGATGGGTTATTGGTGTTTAATTTTTTTGAGTAATACCTTTCTTTCTATAAAATTTTTTAAAATATGAATTTTGAAATTCTCTACTACGATCACTATGAATAATTATCAGTCGTATAATTTTATCATTTTTAACTTTGGCTCTAGTTGTTTTGAAATAAACAATGGCTTCATATTTCATTGCTACAAAATAAACCCATGTAAATCTATTACATTCATCAACTAAAACAAATATATAGTATTTTCCTCCAATGCTTCCAGTTTATGTAAAAAAAATATCTCTGTTCATGAACAATAATGAATTTGAATTTGAACCTTCCTGGATTAATTTAATGATAGTTTTATGATTCATTCCATATTGAAAATGTTCAAAATCTTTTGAAGAATAATAACTTATATCCAATAGGTCCTTAACAAGTACTTTCATTGAGATATTACAATGGTTTCTAAGGTTACAGTGTCCAAACCATCTATTCTATAAACAATATTGGTCTTCCATTTCACTTAAGAAAGGTATGTCTTTGATCTTAAGGTATTATAAGTTATGTTTGTATACATTATAATGGATATGGATAGAAATAATGAATTCATCCATTAAATTGTGAACTAAACATGTATCATTCCTAAAATTCACAAGGTAACCATCATCAAATAATTTTCTTATGTTTATAAGAAATTTCATCAGACCTTTAATAGAAAAAACATTTGAAATTAAATATATTCCTAATATAAAAATATTACATATACCAATTATCATTCCATAATATTTATCTATAAAAGTCACTCTTCCACCATTAATTTCAATCATAGTTTCGAAGAAATATTTCTTTTTAGACATATGTTGAGAAAAAACATCTATCCATATACCAAATTTACGTGTAGTTGCTACACCATTGTTTGCATAAAAAGAAACAATTGGTTTTCGGAACCTAAACATGTTCTGATTCGGAAAAGTTAGATAAAAGAATTTTAGGAATATATTTTTTTTAAATGATCTCTATGAAATCCTAAAGACTGAGTTTCATTAAAAGGTAAAAAAAATTCCCAATTTCCACCACATTGCCATTTATTGCAGAATAGAGCATTTTGGGGGTAGCAGATATGACTAAAAATTAGTTTGGAATGAGTATAACCAATTCCAGAACTATTATTTAGAGAACTAATTGGAGAAAACATTTTATGAAATTTTTTCCATCCATTAGAGAAGTTTGAAAAATGTTTCTTAATATAAGAGATTTCATATATCACACTAATGCATAGATTATCATTCTCACAATAAATCATTTTCGAATTGTTTTGGTTTCAAAAATATTTTTTTTTCAAAACAATTTGTTCAATGTCCATAGAAATTTAACCTTTTCAGAAAATACTTCCATAATATTTTTTAAAATATTTTCAAAATAAAGTGTTTTATGATCATGATATTTTGAAAGATATCATACTTCTATTGTAAGGATATATATTCTTGAATATTCCTTGTCAAACATTTTCTTGATTTTGGGATTTTATTCTCAAGTATTATGGAAAATCAAGATAATTCTTAAAAATAAATAAAATTGACCCATGTGAAGGAAGATTATTTATCTGAAGAGTAAAAAAACATATCATCAGGTTAATTGGAATTTAAAGATACATTTTTATGAGATTTTTCATTTTTTACATTGGCCATGAAACAATAATTTTCAATAGTCAGTTTGGCTGTGAGACTTATATTCTACTAGCCAGAAGATTTATACTCTGAAGATTCATTTGATGAATCAACACCACATGAACTCTAAGAATCATTTTCTTTCATGACATTATAATTCTTTTAATTTTAATCATTTCTCTTATTTCTTTCAGAATTTTTATCCTTCCTATCATTTCTTTTGGTCAAATGACAACCGTGTCTAATATGACCTAATCTTTTACATTCATGACTTGATCATATTTGTCTTTATTATCCATTCTATCTTTTTTTAATCTTTACTTAAATTCATCCATTCTAAAAAATTTGTTCATCCTTCAATAAATATTAGATAATTCATTCTTTGAATTACCACAATCATTAGATACTAATACAAAAACTTTCATAGCTTTGGATCCTCATATACATTCCAGTGTTTTGGCTTTACATGTTGTATTATATGCTACACTTCCATTACCATTCTCTTTATTTTTAAAATATTCATCTCTTTTCATTCTTGTCTCATTATGTTAGAGAGTACTGAATAATTCATCAAGATTTATTGGAGTAACTTTCTTGTTCACATCAATAGTTGTCCTTTTTATTCCTACTTTTTGGGAATTATATTATTTATCATGTCCAAAAGAACATATTCATCAAGGACCATTACACCCATTGATTGAAATCTCTTGAAAATGGACATAAATATTTGTGGAATCTTGTATACTGGTTATCCATAGGTAAACAAACCATGATATTGTTCTAAATGAATTTATCTTCTTCTTTCAATAACATTGGATGTACCAAAATGTGGGACATCCAATTACCTCCAGATACAATTCACTGCTTCACATGATTATATATGACTATATATATTCCTAGTCATAGAACACATCAATGTATTATGAACCTTGTAATTAAGTTGGTATTCTAGTTTCTCTTGATTGGTGAAGGTTATAACATCATTTTCTAGTATTTTGTAATCTCCAGTAAGAATGAAAAATTTGTCAACATCCGTATTAATAAAAAATGTATTCATTCAATCTCTCTATTACTCATAATAATTTTCATCAAAAATAAGTGGTCGAGTTAGCTTTAGATTTTCAATTGATCCAAATAATCATTCCTTCCATCTTATTGAAAAGTATTTTCCACTCCACATGTTTGTGAAACAATTTATTATAAAGAATATATTCGTAATAGAAATTCAAATGTCTCGCCAAATGAAATAAAGAAAGTAATACAAATCTGTGGAACCTTCTCTATTACCAATTGATGGATCGTAATATCTATGTATATGTATAATTGATTTCAGAATACCAGAATGGGGGTGATATATAGGTTTAAAAACATTATACTTATACACATTAGATAAAACATAGTTTAAGAGGTCTTAAACAAATAAATTTCAAAAAACAATACAAATGAACATATAGATCTTGGATCATATGGATAAAATATGATTAAAAACTAATAGTAATGAAAATCAATTGTATTTTAATTGAATACAATAATCAGATTAATACAAATATAAATGATTCTACCATACAATGTATAGAATATATTAATAATATATTTATTGAAATAATTGTAATTGAAACAATTAAAATAGTAATAGAATATAAATATCAAGAAGAAACAATGTGATACCCTTTCTATTACAAACAGTAGTGTAAATGTATAGGTATTACAATTCTTTTATCCCAAAGTGTAGGGTATCCTTTCACATGTGATAAAAGTTCTATCCTACCACCACCTTGGTAATTCCTTGATATGGTGATTATAATGACATTAATTCTATCCCTAGAAGCTCTCGATTAAGATGGTAATAGACACCTATATCATTCAATCACTATTAAATCCCTTGATATGATGATTGAAAGCATGTCTTTCTATCCCAAAATCCCTTTATCGTTATCACGATGATCAGACACACAAATAAAAAACAAATCACTTTTAGAAATATAAGAACATGGAAAATGTTGCTCACTTATTGTAACATCAAGGATTTCACACGAATTAAGAGATATGTTACTCTTTCATTATCTAGAAATTGATGATAGAAAAAATTATATTTTTTGGTTCAATGACTACCTATTTATAAGCCTTAGTTTCCAACAGTCTTATTTCTACAAATGTTCATATTTCTCCGAAATTTTCAGAGCGACTGAGGCACCATTCATTACAATCGTAAAAACAAATCTAATATGTGACATCATTTTTTTAGTGTATTACCAACCCAAAGACATCGTTTTAGTTAGAAAATAGTAAGTACAAAATATGGAAACAATGAGTATGAGAAACTTTTATTCGATATTGATGTTAGATAGGAGTAAAATACATTATATGGGTACTATTAATAAGATGATCACAATGATTTTCATGATAAGGATGCATATAGTCGGTACGATAAAAAACACATTTATGTTTCATAACATGAAAATATTCATATCATGGTAATGATTCATATCATGGAAATATTGCACGATATAATTCAGATGCATATCCGGTTACGATACATGACTTCTTTACGATACATGTGGTTACAATGGATGTGGTTACAATGCATGTGGTTAGGATTCATGTGGTAATAATGCATGTGGTTACAATTCATGTGGTTATGATGCATGTGGTTACAATTCATGTGGTTATGATGCATGTGGTTACAATTCATGTGGTTACGATGTATAACCTGAATACAGTACGTGATGTGCGGTTACAATTATAAAACAATATTTGCTGTTATGATGAGAAAAAATATATATGATAACTATTTAATGATATACAACATAATATTAAAATTTAGATCAAAAACAAGTGTGGTTACGATGGACAACAAAATCTATGATTGCGGTTGTAAAAAACCTACATGATAAACAATATATGTAATTATTATTGTAAAAACATTCATCATAAATTCTAAATTTGATTATGATTATAAAACAACATTAATGTTAAAAAATATCTGTAATTACAATTATAAAACAACAACCAAGATAATAAATAAATTTTTTACAATATGTTTGATTTTTGACATCCAAAAAAATGATATGTGGGGAAGTTGAAACATGGTTTGACTCAAAATTACCCCCATTTTTTGAAAGCAAAATAACAAAACAAATAATAAGAACTTACCTCCCCCTTAGTTTAGTAACACATCTTAATGTAATGGGGAATATGAAGAATTCCGCCCAAAGATACAAATCACCAGGGATTGTATTCACTTTACTTTTTACTTGTAATTTCTCCCTCTTCATAAGGTATTCATCAAATTATTCATTTTAAAACCATTATCCCCCTTTGTAAATTCATACTTGTTTTATTGAAAATTGATGACATTATTTTGATAATTATTATGGAATATTATTATGGAATCCATAGTGGTACCCTACTAGGCTTTTAGCACACACCCTATCATTGAATTTTCGAAATTTAGGATCTTCTTCTTCTAGATTTGATCAAGATAAGGTACCTCATAGAGGTGGTTCTTTTTATTGGTCATTTTATCTAGGAATTTATTTATCTTTCTGGGACATGGGATATTTCATCACTTTATTCTGGTAATTTAGTTGTTATAATTTGGGTTTATATACCAATTTGACATTATGTACACATCTCTTTATGGTGTTTTTTTGGATATATTGGCATGAAACTATTTCTTTCACTTTTTGTGTGGAAAAACTAGTCCAACATTTATCATGTATGATGACATGTTATAGTCACCAACACCTTGGACTCAAGAACACCAATCGGGCCATGATAGATCTAGATTAGGTATCAAAATACTAGTGTATCCTAGATGGTTCATGAAGAAGTTCTATCAATAGTTTGGGATAATCATATACTATTGATGTTTCTATGGAATTATGTAATCATTATTGGACATAGGATGTATTTGAAATTGAGTTCCTTGAACGATCTCACTACAATGAGCCTTATGTCACAAGGGGTATATTATAAAATAATTCCCGAGGATTAGTTCCAGTATTTTCCCTTATTTTTATTTGTATATATTGAAATAAAAAACACTTTTACCTACCTTATGGGATTAATTTCCTTGTTTCTCTTATTGGAGTTTTTTTTAAAGAATCCTTCTTGATGTCTTCAATATTGTATACTGATTTCCTATAGTATCATGCCTCTAAAAAGGAATGTGAATGGGTTCAAAGAGGAACCCAATGATGAAACAGAGAATGAAAATACTCTTTTGTAATTGAATGAGGCTGAGCTTATTGTTTATGGTGTCCAATCTATTGGACATGAAACTTCACCTATTTCCATTTAGTCTGCAGCTATAGAATCTTAGAAGGATGAATTTAGGATTTTTTTGAAGAAATTAATTATACAATATCCACTGGTATCCCAAGGATAAAATGATCTTGAAAATAATGATGATTTTTATGGGGGAGTTGAGCATTGGTTTGAGTTCATGGAAACACCGGATTCTATCAAGGAAAAATGTTACATTTTCGAGCTAGATGGACCTAGAATGCGGTGGTGGGACACCATGGTGATGGAAATGAATCACATGGGATTATTTTGGATTGAATTTATTGTTATTTTCATTTACCAGTTCAATCCAAATTTAATGGTGTTCGCTAAGTCTATATAGTTATTTCAAACTCGAGCAGGCTGACAAGACCGTGACAGAATATAAAAATCACTTTGATGATATTATTGTGTCTTCATATTATATTGTATCAAATGAGATTACAAATAATATATATTTTTGAGATTTTAAATTTATATCATATTTATTCTTATATTTTCTTGCTTAAGATCTCCTCTTATTTTGGGGTTCTATATAGATCGTTTATGGTCAAGATTTACCTAGAAAGTATGTCAGGGTTGTAGGAAGACCATTTTTATCCTAGTGTAGGTTCATTGAGTTCCCATAAATGGAATATAAATGTTGATGATTCTCATGGTGGTTCTCAACAGTAGGGTACTTCTAAACCCTATGTATTTCCTAGTAGATTCCCTTTTATTTTCTACATAAGTGGAAAGCATGAGAACTAAAAATCTTTTTGCACAGAGGCGTCCATAGTATATGGTTCATGTGGATGCTCAGGTAACATATATATAGGTTCTTTCAGATCTACTATACTTCACATAGTGTATCAATATCACATTGACCAATAACAACTGTGGTGAAATTTGATGCTTCATGAACTAAGGGATTTCATCTGTAGGCATTTGGAACGAATCTTCTTCTTGAATTTGAAGAGTCTCTAGAGGAAGATGATATGATTTTAGTAAATTTGAAGGGTACCTTCCTTATTTATTCATCCATAGTGAGTTTTTAATTTGGTATTTTTTTATCTAATTTGTTAATTTTAATCTGTATATTGATTATACTAACTCTTCCTTGGGAGATTTTATCATATGTAATGTATATTACTACACCCCTCATAATGAATAGATAACATGGTATTTGTCATCAGTATGGTGTCTTACCAAGATCATTGATTTATTATTCTTGGGATTTTATATTTATCTACATGAAACTTATTTATTTCATCTTCTCTCTGGATTGGCTCATTGTCAATAATGCCCAAATTGATTTCAATATTTAGTGGATCTCGATTTGTACACCTAATAGGTGTAATGTATCTTTAAATTAGAATGGGACCCTCATTTGAGAAAATATGAGACTTCATATATAGATTTGGTGAAAGTTATATCGGTGTTATATTTTGATTTGGTGTGATAATCATTGAGTGATTATCCCCCTCCAATTATCTCCAAGTTTCATTATTTTTTTCCTTCTGACATCTATAGTTTTCTTACTGGAAAGGAAGATATAGTTTACTATTAATTTATTAGTTAGTAATAAACCTGTATTTATTCCTTCTTACAACATGGAATTACTTGAAATGAATGTGATGAAGACTCAGAAGGATGATCCTTTAAATAATTGATTTATACAGCCAAGTGTGTCGCCTTAGGAGGTGCCTATTAACATTTATATAAATTTTGATGGTTCACTTCAACTTTGTGTTTATTAAAAAAATCTCAATTGAGTTACTATAAAGAATAATAATTTGGTTCCATAGATTGATGATCTATTTGATTAGTTAAAATGAGAAATGTGGTTTTCAAATATTTATCTTCATTCTTGTTATCACCATTTTTCAATTAAATAATCTAACATTCTGAAGACTACCTTTGGGTGAAGGTATGTCCATTTTGAGTACCTTGTCATGCCATTTGGATTAACAAAAGATCTTTCAGTTTTTATGTCTCTAATGAATAGGATCTCTCATCATTATCTTGATACATTCTTGGTGGTCTATTTGGATGACATCCTTGATTCTTCTATGTCTATGGAGGATCATGTGAATTGTGTGAGAGCAGTTTTGGAAGTTTTGAAAAATCACATAATTTATGCCAAGATATTGAAATGTGATTTTTCTATTTCAGACATGAAGCTATAGGGATACATGGTGTAAAAACATGGCATATCAGGTCATCCTAAGAAGGTGAATTCTATAATGTCATTGGGAAACCACATAATGTTTTCATGATTCAGATCTTCTTCGGTTTAGGTAGATATTACTGCCAGGTTTTAGAGAATTTATCCATTTTGACTTGCCTCATGACTTATCTAACTCATAAGTGAGTAATTTACGTTTAGGATGATAAATTTTAGAGAAATTTTGTTTATTTAATATGTTTTCTTGATTTCCCATTGGTGTTGAGACTTCAAGTAGCTGGGAAGAGCTATACTGTCTTATATGATACATCGAGTGTAGGATATATTCTTATGTAGGGTATTCATGTTGTTGCCTATAGATCCTAAAAACATAGTCTAAAAAATAATAATTATCTCACACATGACATTTAACTAGATTTTGTGATGAATTGATATATGATTTTGCTTCATTACCATTCCATAGAGTGGTTTACCATGTATTTCTACCACAATATCATGAGTTAAATATTTTCTATAAAATATTTGAATAATTAAAAGAGTTATTGGGTGGAGTACAGGTAATATTTTGACTTTTACATCACCTATACCCTTGTAAAGGGAATTTTTTCACATGTTCTTTGAGAAAGAAACTTCTAACACATTCCATGAAAAAATCATAGACAATGTCGAAGTTGATGGCTTTTTTTTCATAGTTTCATATATGGGTTTTGGACTCAGGGGTTGAGGTTGTCTTGGATAGTGTTAATCTGACCTCTTCTATTCTTTAGATGGTTTTTTTGGAATTTGAACATGTTGATGAGTTACATGGCATTATATTATCTTCTTTTGATGGGAATTCTATTACTGTTTGGCTATTATTCAGTGATGTTTCAATATGTTTTTAGAAATGGTATGTTGTACCTTTTCATGGAGGAAATTTGTGATGGTTAATTTTTATATTCCCTTTAGGTATTGAATCCAAGAACCATGATGATATTATATTACAAGCTGTGATGGTACTAGTTTCCACATATTTGATATGAAATTTATAATTTTTTATCATTTTCAAACACACTAGTAGGTCAAGGATTAGAACTATAGACCTTTGGGATTTATTCATCCACATTTAGTTCCAACTTGGAAGTGGTTTAGTATCTATAGGGAATATTTGGTTGGTTTTCCATGGACCCAAAAAAAAGAATAATGTAACATGAATTGTGATTGATATATGGGCTTAAAAAGCTCAATTAATACCCATTCATGATATAACCATAAAAATGGAACTTAAAATATCTATGTCAAAGAAATTGTTCATTTTATTAGAGTTCCATATTCTATAGTTCATGATAGAAATCATCATTTTACTTACTGATTTTGAAGAATAATTTATAAGGAACATGGTTATCAAGTTCTTTTGAGTAAGATATACCATCCACAATAATATTTCCAACATAATGAGATATACAATTTTTTGAGGATATTCTGTGCACAAACATTCTTTTCTTTGGAGGTGCTTGGGATGACCATTTGGTAATGGTTGAGTTTTTTAATAATAATAGTTACCTATCTATGATGAGGATGGATCCTTTTAAGGCCTTGTATAGACTATCTTGTAAATCATCCTTGTATTGGTCAGATATTAATGAAATTTATTTTGTTTGATCAATCATGGTTCAAGAGATGAAATATAAGATTCATTTAATTTTCCAAATAATGTGGACGAAACTGATCTGTTGTAAGTCTCTTTTTAATCATTATCATAGAAGGGTGTAATTATCAGTTGGTGATTAGGTATTCATGAACATTTCACTTTTTTTAGGTCATGGATTTCTTGGTTGGAAACAGAAACATTCTCTATGTCTTGTGGGACCTTTTGATGTTGCTGAGAATTTGGGGAATGTTTCATATAGTTTAGCACTACCTCTAAAATATATATTGATACATAACATTTTCCATGTATCACAACTATGAAAGTATCATTTTGATCCATATCATGTTCTGTGCTGGATGGATCTTGATGTCAATATTGATTTATCTGTGACTAAGCATCAGTAATTTGATTATGAAACCATTGTAATTAATGGGAGGATGATACCATCATTTCAAGAACTATGGAATCACAGCTCATATACTCATGAGATGTGGGATAGAGAGGGACTATTGTGAGAGTCTCGCCCTCTACTTTTATGACATGGAACATTCATCACTGGCATTCTGGTGGTAGAAATTTTCTATAGTTGAGAGGTTGTAAAATCATGTTACTATTCGTAGGTACACCTCAACACATTTTTGTCAGGCCTTGGTTGAACCTCATATAAGGGTGGTTCAGCTGAAAATTTCCAAATTTGGTAAGGTTCATTGGTTGTGCATGGTTTTTTATGTTGTTCCCATACTCTCTTCCCTACTAGTGAAAACCCTGTAAACCCATGTAGCATTAGTTCTGATGATTTGAGCATGGGTTGAAAAACATTCACCCAACTATTACAAACCATGCACCCCTTTAGAAGGGTTCATTATTGGGGAAAATGGTATGAAAATCCATTCATCCCTACCTCGCAAAATATGTTCATGGGTTTGTGTTTTTTTTGGAAAATTATTTTTAAAATATGAAAACCCTATTTTAAGTTCCAATCAATCCATTTGACTCTAACTCAATTCTTTCGTCCATATAGGCTCCCTATAGGTTATTATGGCTCCTCTTAACGATTTAAAAATTGAATTTAAGCTTGTTTAAGGTCGTTTGATCTCTAGTTAGTACGATTTCTTCCACCACACATTCTCTCTTGCTTCCTCTTTCATCCTTAGGGTATGTTGAGTCTCTGTGTTTATGGCGATTTTTTACATCATTTTTTGGGATCTTGAATCAATGTTTTATTCCTAAACCACATTTATGATTCTCCACATTATAGTTTCCCATTTTGGGTGTTGTGAGAGGTGATCAAATTATTTTGGTATGTTTTTCAATTTAATATTAGATAATTTATTTAAACATTTATTTAATGATATAAATTTAATTAATTTCAATTATATGTTGATTGCCTAATTTGATAAACATTGGGATTTGGATTGTGATGGAATTTTTTTGGTGAAAATATAAAAATTCTAATTATATTTTGTGTGATTTGGAATTGATGAATTTTTTTGAATTCAGAAATTTATTTGGAAATAATTGATTTGAAATTTTCATGAGAAAATGGATGAAAATATTTTGATAATAATCCATTTTTGGTTTTATCTAGGAAAAAGGTATTATTTGATTAAAAAATTATTTGGTTTTTAAATGGAAATTGGAATATTGGAATTGATAAAGGGGAAATTTTGTTTTAATCATTTTTCAAATAATTTTCCTATTATTGGTTGTCTGTAAGATCACATGGATTACTGGATAGTTAGTAAGTTATTAAAGAAAACACAATTGTATTGGAATTCCAAAGAAAAATATTGATTATTTACAAATCTAAAATTAACATATTGGTTGATCTTATCCTTATTAAGATGTTGGTTAGTCCTCTTTTACTAGTATCTAAGGGATGCGTGTGTGAATTTCCATTTTAACTTTATGATTGTGTGAGAATCCCATTACCTAGAACAATCATACCTTTTGGTTGATGACCTTATTTCTAATTTTTTATTATTTTGATGTATTCCATTATTTTTAAAACTGATTTATAGAATCCTTATAAATTCTTATAATCTTTTTTATATAAAATTATTTTTAATACTTTGTTTGAAATGTTTCCTTCAATAGAAATTTATTGTATGATTAGTTTTGAATATTATTTTATAATTCCATATAAATGTTATTTTTAATTGAAAGAATTATTTTCATACTTATTATGTCAACTTATTATTGAATCCTTGGTGATAAATGAATGGGATTTTATCTCACAACATACATTTTTGTTCAATAATTTGTAGATCTTCTTCATTCATGTATGAGAAAAGGGAAAGCACCACACTGGGGTGGTTCAGGTTGTTGATAATTTTATCATGTATTTTTGTTATCTTGTTGGAATTTGGGATATTTTATCTTGGATTTTTACTACTTTGGTGGTTTAACATTGTTTTATATACCTGTTTGACTTATATTATTTTTCTCCATGTGGATTTTTCTTTTAATCATGATGACTTGTATCTATTTATTCCATTTTCTGTTTTGAAAACTCATTACCACATTTATCTTGTATGATTATATGAGATAGTCCCCAACCTTTGTGGATTAGGAATTCCCTTTAGGCTATGTCAAATCTGTACTGGGTATTAGAGTACAAGAGTATCTGGGTGGGTTTGTCACAAATATTAAATTTTATTCAAAATCCATTTTTCTTCCAAAATCATGTTTTCTATAATTTTTTTAATTTATTTTTTCAAAATGAATCCTAAAATACATTTTTACCAAGGCTTGATTTTTTATAAAAAAAATCAAAAAATATTCATTTAATTTTAAGAAACAATTCATGTTGGGGTTTTTTTTAAAAATGTTAATGAAATCATTATATACATCATAAATAACATTTCTTGCCATTATGACTGTTAATTTATTTGATGTTTCCTTTTTTTATTTAAGGTTATTTTCAATTGAATTGATTTTCAAAATGTTGTATCTTTTGAAAAAAAATTAAAGGTGAATGGTTATTTTCCCCAATAATGTTTTTGAATGATTTTTAAATATTTATTTCTATGTTTTTGATTTTATTTTCGAAGAAAATTATTTTTAAAAAAATTATCATTTGAAAACATATTTTCAATGACATTTTATCCTTATAAATAATTGTTTAATTTATTTTTATTTCCAAATAACTTTCCAACTAATATGAAATTCTTTAATGTCACTTAAGTATTACTTGGGATATAAACCAAGGAAAGCATTATTATTATTTCTTATAGAGGTTTATAAAAAAAATTATGTTTATGAAACCTATTTATATTCAATGGGTTATACCGTGAAGAATTATTATGAATCCTATTTTTTCCATAGGTTATGCATTGTTGAAATCGTAAAATGATTTTAAAATCCATATATTTTCCATGGGATTTTCTGTGGTGAGTTTTTTAGAACCCATTTATTTTTATCGATTATTAAATGATAATTTTTTATGATCATATAGGACACATATGTACAGTTTTATTTATTTAATGATTGTTACATTTTAACCAAAGAAGGGTTGGAAATATATCTCCATCATATTAATTTGGTAAATATGCATACCTTGCGAGTAAAAATGATAGGTGTGACCCTAATTACATTTTAATAATGTTAGGTCTAAACCTGATAACATGTTCACAATGATACTCATGAATGTGATTACATGTTCACAATATAATTCATGGACATATCATTCATGGACATAATTTTATGTGTATACCCAGTTCCATGTACATAAATTTCCTAAGGGGAATAGTTTTGTGTCCTTTTCTTATTTAAATAACATCCTTCTATTTATATAAGTTTATACATTCATAATCTAACCTGTATACCAAAAATCTATGTCTTATGAAATTTTTTATTCTCTCATTGATCTTGTTCTTGAACATCCCTATGATTCATGTCTTATGTATTACAAATATTTGTTCCCTTACATAAGATTACGATCTTTATTTTTAGAAGGTATATTTTTCAAATGTTATGCCCATGTTCTCATACTTTATATTCATGTTCTAGTTATGTATCTCACTTTTTTACCCTTAATAAAAAACTAAACTCAACCTTTACTATGTTTTCTTTTTATTAGGTTTTCAATAATGTTTTTTTATGTACGATTACTAAGAGGGAATATCTATATGGAAGACATTAAATATCTATCATTAACAAGGAATATTATGTTCGATGATTACAAATTCACTAACAAATTATATTCTTTAGGCATGTGATTATTTATTTTAATGAATATTCATCTAAAAAGATGTTATATACATGTATGTGAATCCAATATTGCTATTGTTTTTATAAATTTAATGGCTTAGGTATCCTTTGTAAACTTGACTGAGAAAACATTTGGGATATCCCTAGGTAAATATCTATGACTTTATATTGGTGTGTATAAATGTATAAGTTTAAGGATAAGTCAATGTATTGGGAAATGTCCAAGAATTTTGCAAAATGATAGAACAAGTTATTTCTAAGAAATTACATCATTTTTTGATACAAAAACTATACGTGGATCTATAAAAGAGGTTCTTAGGGGTAATGAATATATAAATGGTGTGTTGAGAGGGATTTGGTTATCATCAGGTGTATTACAATAGGACTTCTTAAAAACCTATTTTGACACTCCTAGGGGATATGATTTTGAAATTCACCAAACTCATTATGAAAAATCAAAAATTATTTAAATAGATAATGACTATGTATGATCCATATTAAACCTATGTTATATTCGATTAACATTAATGTATATTAGTTCAGACACTCTTTAAATGATTTTTCAGGATTATGTGGTTACCCATTACGATTAGTGTCACTCAAATTTTTTTTAGTTTTATTCAATGGATTGAAATTAAAATAATAATTTTAATGAGGTATTAATCATACAAGGACATGATTTTCCTACTACACAACCTAATTTTAATGGTGTTTAATTGAAAAAACCTTATTTATTTGATCACATAACATTCTCAACATATGAATCATGGGGAACATATTTGTAACACCCCAGGTAAATAAAGAATATGACATTTTTATATTTATCCCTATTTGTGAATAAAATATTAATGTTACTTTAATGGGGAAGCTATGCTCGATGGCGTACCCAATACGCAATAACGAGTTTCTTGGGAATCATATGTTGCACTCAACTAATAAAATAATATTATTTTAAATGGTAGTTAACGCCTAGCCGTTGTAATGGCGGGAATGAACAGAACTAACAAAAAAATGATTATATATGTTTTTCAAATATTTTTACTCCTTACAATAAATGTTAGAGGATTAAAAATGTGAATGAATCAAATTTTTAAGCATAAACATTCTTATATTCTTTAAAAGGTCGATTAACCACCTTTCGATGGAGAACCTCTTTTAAATCCACTTTTTAACAATTTTATGTGTTTTATTTGACAAAATAAAATTCTTCTTTAGAATTGGGACATGAAAATTTACTTTGTGTAAATTTTTGGTATTATTCCGAAAAAGTTCAATTTTTAATGAATAGTGAAAAATGTTGTATTTTAATTCAAAACCACTTTTAATATAATTTATTTATATGATTATATTATCTTTTTAATTGGTTTTAAAGTGAATTTAGAATATATTTTTACCATTTAATCCAATAGGGGTCATTGGAATTAATTTCACTTTGAAATCGGACTTAAACTAGTGTCAATCTTTTGATACATTTTGTTTCATAAAAACAGGTTATTTGTTTTGACAGCGGAAATTAATTATTAAATTAATTAATGCAACTTATATGTTTTGAATTTTGTAAAATAGACATCATTTTTTAATTCATAATACCAAATATAGCTTAGGGAGAACTTTTGGTAATTTTCTGAAAAACATCAATTTTTGATGAATAGTGAAACCACTAAGTGGTACTTATAAAAACTGATTTTTTCCATTTAAATGAAATTTTTCCATATTTTTGTTTTGAATTTCAAAAATCCAACATACATGGTTGTCATTAAGAAGTAAAATTTTGTTCAGTGGGAATAAAATAATTTTTTGGTGAATAGTAACTTATTAAGTTTTTAATCGCGATTAGAGGTAATTAGTGTAGTTTAAGGTAAGAATAATGTTTTAATAAAATGAAATGACCTAGAAAAATGTCTTACCCTCATTGGATGTGTAATATCCAACAAAGAAAATCCATGGGTCAACTTGGGGACCCCATGGAGCAACATTGGTTGGAAAATGACATAAATACCTTTTTATTTAATGTTAAAGTAAAAATGAGACAAACATGAAATGTTTTACTAAAACCATTTTTTCATGGTTTTATACAAGTCATAATATTAACAATAAATATTCATTTGAAAGAAAAAAGGATTTCCTACATCATAGTATTTTTTTATAATTTTTATACATTAAATAAATTAAATTATTTATGACATCATGATGATGCAGCGATGACCTCATTAGTTAATGATTTAAATAAAATGAGAAGATAATGTAAAATCTAATAACTAAACATGTCCAAAAAATATTATATGGGTGTAGTTCAAACCCTTATCACCTTATCCTCGAAACACATCAATGTGGGACCATTAAAATCCGAAAATCATTCTAAAATAAAGTAAAATTTCTTTACTTTCCAAAAGTGCCCCTCCTCTCCTCTTATAAAAGGCCACCACCTATACCTCCTTACCCACACATCCAAAGCCTTTGGATCGGCCAACCCCTGCCCATATTGTCTCTCCACATCCCTCTATTACTCCTTCAAGCCTCACTTTGGGCAGAGGTCTTCCCAAGGAAGCCTTTGAGCTCAAACCAAAGAGAGTTACCCGATTTTAAGGTAATGTCTTCACGTGTGTCCTTTTGTTTTATTTTACGTCTCCAACCCCCTAAACTCTTTTTATTAATTAATTTTGTAACAACTCCAGTATCTTAAATATACTAGGATGTTATTATAAGAAGTATTCGAGCTATAATTACACACACCTTCGTCTAATTGTTAAAGAACATTCTGTTTCTGTGGTTGGCGATTTTCTTCCTCACGAAACGATGATTGTTCAATATTCTTTTAACACCATTAAAGGTGGCCATTATGATGTCACTATATTTTATATATGATATATATGGTATTTATGTTTACTATATGATTCTGTATTTTATATTTAAACCATACCTTTATTCTTTTCATGTTGTGTAAATGCGATAATTTCATATGAGGAAGTGTGGACTACTACCCCCTCAAGTGATGTGACTCGTACATGCAATGAATAGAACGTATAAAGAATGAAATTAATGAACATATGTGACCTATATGACATATATATTATACTGGAATTATTATATATATATATATCATTTATTTTTTTCCGTTAATATGTCAAAGAAAAAATGAAAGTAGCGTTCATGCGTACGTACGACCTACCGTCTCCATGAACGGTGATTTTCGTTTTTTATCTCCAAATGATATGGAATAGTATAAAATGAATATGTACTGGATATATATGATATTATAATCATTAATACGTTTTTGGAAATTATTTACTTATAACTACATGGACAATCATTTTTCAAACAAGTTCATTTTTGACTCATGTACCAAACATCGGCAAAAACGTCTGATATGAACTAACATTTTTAAACAATTATTATAACATTATAATATGTGATATGAACTGAATAATAATATTTAAAGGAGGTCCTTAGGAAATTATAAATTGACCAATGTTTATTATTCCAGAATATAAAGAAACGAACAAGACAAGTTGGACTTGAGGTAAGGGATCTGACTCCTCTCTTTCTTTTAAAGTACACTCTTTTATGTCATTCCATTTAAAGCTCATGATTCTTATTATTGGGACTTTATTTTATATTCCTCTTACTATAATTTTTATGTTCATATGATGAGAGACCCTATTCTCTCTCATCAATCTATTTTGGATGTTTTGAGTGGCGTTGTTAGGCTGCTGAATTTTCGTAAGAGATCTGACCTCCCTCTTTCTTTTTATGTACTCTCCTTTATGTCACTTCTTTTAAGTTCCTCTTTGTTATGTTGGGGGATGTTATTTTATATTCCACTTTCTGTATACTTTATTTTGATATGATGAGAGACCCTATTTCCTCTCATCAATCCATTTTGGATGTTTTAAGTGGCGTCGTTAGGCTGTCGAGTTTTCATAAGGGATTTTTCATCTCACATTTATTCCCGTGAGATTTATGCTACATTTGCCACAATTTCCATTGAGTGGTGTACGCACTGCCCATTATTTTAATCATTGTGTAATATACTTTCATTTATGAGTATTTACATTAGTGTTGTATTGTCCTTCTTTCACAGGGCATATGTTTCGAAAGACACCCATGTCGGTAAGGTAAACTTTCACTCTCCTCTTTTTAAAAGACTTATATTGATATGTCTTTTAATTCACATACTATTTTGTTGGGATATGTTCTTCTATATCCTTATTTATTTAAATTTTATGTCAATGTGATGAGATACCCTTTTTATCTCTTATCAGATCATTTTCTGAATTTTGTAGTGACACCGTTAGGCTGTCAAATTTTTGGAAGGGAACATCTTAACCCAAATTTGATTCTTTGGGATAAACATGTACTCCATGAATATGTAATTCTATGAATATGTGTGAATAACCTCTAATTTATTTACACTTAATATCCACTTACATAAGGTGTATTCGTTTGTCACACATAATTGTGTAATTGATTTTTTTATTAAACCAAGGATACCATCTTTGTAAGGGACTTAGTCTCAATCTCCTTTCATTGAAGCATATTTTGTTTTATAAAAAACCTTCTTTTATTTGGTGTATAAACCCCTTTGACTTTTACATTTATCCGAATGGAATCTTTTTTATACGAAGCATTTTACTAAACGACAAAAGGGAATGTTTTTGTTGTACGTATGGGCCGACAACGACTTCTCCGCCGCCGTGACCATTATTTGAGTTTCGGTTTCCTCTACTAGCCGTACCTTTTTTTTAATAGAAAAATAAATACCATGTTTAATATTTCTTTTCTTTTGGTATTGAAAATGGTTTTTATAATGTTTTTATATCAATGAGTTGTATTTATATCTTGTGATTGAAAGGTGGGAATGTTATGTTTCCTTTATGCATGTTTTATGTGATACGATTATGTTGAGGTTCTTGGGAATTATTATGAAGACGGGTGGTTCTGTGATAAACTAAGGGTGGGTGAGCCCTATATAGATCTCCTATGCATTGGGTAACGCAAAGGAGTGAAATGTTAATGTTTCTCCGAAGAGATTTAGGGAATATACTGTGATGGGTATTCCAAACGTAACCAAGAGGGTTACTCCCTACGTAAGAATGTTATAAATTCCTCAAGTTACCTTTATATCTTATGATTTCTATGATTTATTCATTATTTGATGAGGTATGTTAAAGTGATTGTGTTTTATTGGAAAATTATGATTTCATTCTTATGTATATATGAAGTCATGTTTCCTTTCCATATTTTTTATAACCCTTACTGAGATTTTTATGATCATCCCATGTTTTTTGAAATGTTTTTCACAGGTAAAGGGAAAGGTACTTGATATGATTATAGTGTCAAGGAAGTGTCAAGAACGAATCCATGTTTTATTTTAAATATGTTTCTTTTGATGGGAAAAAATGAATACTATCTTTATGTAACCACTTTGTTTAAATGTGGAATGTAATGCAAGTTTTATGATATAATTCTCTAAAACTCTAAACCTGAAAAGATCCTCAATGTGTAATCTTGTAATAACTAAAGATTAAGTAAGGTTTAAGGCTGGGGGCCTTATAGTTGGTATCAGAGGGAGGTTTAGATAACTTCAGAGGTTAGGGTATTCTTTAAGCATAAGGGACATTACCATATTGGCTAGGATTTTAGAAAGAGTCATAGTTTTAAGATAAATTGAATGAGTAAGTATATCTTAGTGTTTATGTTCCTCATTAGTACATGATGGATATGATGATATACTCACACTGACCTTTTTGATTTTAGTAAATGGCGGGATCTAGCAAGCACCAAAGTAATAATGGGTTTGAAGGAAACATTGGTGGTTCTCTGATTAAGAGACTGGATGAAATGGGGGATTCAATGAGGAATCTCATGGTGGATCTAAAACAACTATCGAGGAGTCATGATCAACCACTTAAACCTTGGTGAGTTCTATAATGTATCATGTATGAGATGGCCAACTCGATGTGGAAGTTCAGGTAATAATTGTTTAGGTAACCATTAGAGTTTATATGATCCTTACTTTTTAGGTAATTATGGGTTACTCTATGATATGATTGAAAATGAAAGGAATGAGATAAACTTGAGGTTAAAATAAGTTATGATCATTTTTGATGATTTTATCTCTTTTTTGGGGAATGATTTTAGAATTATATAGTTTTAGAAAAAGGACAACACGCAGACCGTGTGACAACACGTCACGTCGGACAAAGCTGTGGGAATCGAACCCACAACCAAAGTGCGACTGGTATTTATCGCCTACCACTGGACTACGTGAAGTCCCTGGTTAGTTTGACTAATTCTTTTTAGTTAGATGATTTTAGGAATCAAGAGTAAGTTTATTTTGGGTTATCTATGGAAATGATTAACCTATCATCGAGGATATGTGATTAGGTTAATTACTTTTCAATATGAGAATTTAAGAGCAACTGATGTTATTTGGAGAAAAAAGTTAATTTGTACCTTGGAAGACTACTTGAATAAATCCTTCAAATATTTGGGTTTCAATCTTAGTTTTTTTTACTTTGAAGAATTTTATGGACAAATTGTTTATTGAATGGTCCTCATTGAACTTTGGGTTTGGTTGGACAAATTTTGGAGATTAAGAATAGATTTCCTTTTTATAAAGGGTTATCCTTTTCTGGATTATCTGATCTTGTACTAACCTTTTTGGTTTTGAGTTTTGGTTAAAGTATAAAGACGTGGGAATTATATAGTTCTCTTTTCTGGATTAGGTGATTCCCTAGAAGTTGATTATTGTACTCTTAATGTGAACAAGTCTTCCTAAATACTCGTCTTTTGGAGAAAATTTGAGTTTTTGTAAGAAATCTAATAAAAGTTGAAAGTCGACATGATAAGTAATTATGTTTCCTTATGAATAAATTCCGCAATAAAAAGTAACATAAAACAAAAAGGTTGTCTATTAACTTTTCCTACTGGGGAATCAAATACCGTTTAACCCATCACAAGTTTGTGATTTTCTTGTGGTTAACTTTCTCCTAAACATGTTTTCCATCACTCTCCATCAGAACATGAACCTATGTTTTCTCCTCCATGGCCATTTTTCCTACATGGATTCTTAGTATGGGTTAACTCGGGTGTCCTCTGTACTTATCTTTCATTATTTTAAAGTGATTGTTTTGCCGACTCTTGTTCCGATGTGGGACTTTCAAAGATTTTTCCAAGCTCAATTTTAAAATTGAAAGGACGCAATTCCCAAAAGGGGGGAAGGATGTAACACCCCAGGTAAATAAAGAATATGAAATTTTTATATTTATCCCTATTTGTGAATAAAATATTAATGTTACTTTAAAGGGGACACTATGCTCGATGGTGTACCCAATACGCAACAACGACTTTCTTGGGAATCTTACGTTGCACTCTAATAATAAATTAATATTATTTTAAATGGCAGTTAACGCCTAGCCATTGTAATGGCAGTAATGAATAGAACTAACAAAAAAATAATTATATATGTTTTTCAAATATTTTTACTCCTTACAATAAACGTTAGAGGATTAAAAATGCGAATGAATCCAATTTTTAAGCATAAACATTCTAATATTCTTTAAAAGGTCGATTAACCGCCATTCGATGGAGAACCTCTTTTAAATCCACTTTTTAACAATTTTATGTGTTGTATTTGACAAAATAAAATTCTTCTTTTGAATTGGGACATGAAAATTTACTTTGTGTAAATTTTTGGTAATTTTCCAAAAAAGCTCAATTTTTAATGAATAGTGAAAAATGTTGTATTTTAATTCAAAACCTCATTTAATCTAATTTATTTATATGATTAGATTAACTTTTTAATTGGTTTTAATGTGAAATTAGAATATATTTTTACCATTTAATCCAATAGTGGTCGTTGGAATTAATTTCAATTTGAAATCGAACTTAAACTAGTGTCAATCTTTTTATACATTTTGTTTCATAAAAACACGCTATTTGTTTTGACAGCGGGAATTAATTATTAAATTAATTAATGCAACTAATATGTTTTGAATTTTGTAAAATAGACATCGTTTTTGAATTCGGATTATCAAATATAGCATAGGGAGATCGTTTGGTAATTTTCTGAAAAACTTCAATTTTTGATGAATAGTGAAACAACTAAGTGGTACTTATAAAAACTGATTTTTTCCGTTAAAATGAAATTTTGCCATCTTTGTGTTTTGAACTTCAAAAATCCGACATACATGGTTTTCATTAAGAAGTAAAATGTGGTTCACTGGGATTAAATTAATTTTTGGTGAATAGTAACTTATTATGTTTTTAATCGCGATTAGAGGTAATTAGTGTAGTTTAAGGTGCGAATAATTTTTTAATAAAATGAAATGACCTAGACATATGTACTACCCTAATTGGATGTGTCATGGCCGACCAAGACAATCCATGGGTCAACTTAGGGACCCCATGGAGCCACTTTGGTTGGAAAATGACATAAATACCTTTTTATTTAATGTTAAAGTAAAAATGAGACAAATATAAAATGTTTTACTAAAACAATTTTTATATGGGGTTATACAAGTCAGAATTTTAACTATAAATATTCATTGGAATTATAAGAAGAATCCCTAAATCATAGTATTTTTTTTATTTTTTTAGACATTAAATAAATTAAATTATTTATGACATCATGATGATGCAGCGATGACCTCATTATTTAATGATTTAAATAAAATGGAAAGATAATGTAAAATATAAGCCCTAAACATGTCCAAAACCTATTGGATGGGTGTATTTAGAACCCTTATCACCTTATCTTTGAAACATATCAATGTGGGTCCATTAAAATCTGAAAATCATTCTAAAATAAAGTAACATTTCTTTACTTTCCAAGAGTTCCCCTCCTCTCCTATTATAAAAGGCCCCCACCTCTACCTCCTTACCCACACATACAAAGCCTTTAGCTCGCCAACCCCTTCCCATTTTGTCTCTCCACATCCCTCTCTAACTCCTTGAATCCTTATGTTGGGCAGAAGTCTTCCCAAGGAATCCTTTGAGCTCAAACCAAAGGGAGTTACCCGATTTTAATGTAATGTCTTCACTTGTGTCCTTTTGTTTTATTTTACTTATCCATCCCCCTAAAATCATTTTATTCATTTATTTTATAACAAATCCAGTATATTAAATATACTAGGATGTTTTTATAAGATGTATTCTAGCTACACTTAAACACACATTCATCTAATGGTTAAAGAACATACCGTTTCTGTGGTTGGCGATTTTCTGCCTCACGAAACGATGATTGTTCAATATCCTTTTAACAACATTAAAGGTGGACATTATGATGTCACTGTATTTTATATATGATATATATGGTATTTATGTTTAAAATATGTTTCTGTACTTTATATTTAAACCATACCTTTATTCTTTTCATGTTGTGTAAATGCGAAAATTTTATATGAGGAAGTGTGGACTACCGCCCCCTCAAGTGATGTGACTCGTACATGCAATACATGGGACGTATAAAGAATGAAATTAATGAACATATGTGACCTATATAACATATATATTATACTGTAATTATAATATATATATATATATCATTTATTTTTTTCCGTTAATATGACTAAGAAAAAATGAAAGTTGCGTTCATGCGTACGTACGGCCTACAGTCTCCATGAACGGTGCTTTTCGTTTTTTTTCTCTAAATGATACGGAATAGTATAAAATGAATATGTACTGGATATATATGATATTTTAATCATTAATACTATTATGGAAATTATTTACACATGGACAATCATTTTTCAAACAAGTTCATTTTTGACTCATGTACCAAACATCGACAAAAATGTCTGATATGAACTAACATTATTAAACAATTATTATAACATTATAATATGTTCTATGAACTGAATAATAATATTTAAAGGAGGTACTTAGGAAATTATAAATTGACCAATGTTTATTATTCAGGAATATAATGAAATGAACAAGACAAGCTGGACTTGAGGTAAGGGATCCGACTCCTCTCTTTGTTTTAAAGTACACTCTTTTATGCCATTCCTTTTAAAGCTCATAATTCTTGTTATTTGGATATTATTTTATAATACTCTTACTGTAATTTTTATGTTCATATGATGAGAGACCCTATTATCTCTCATCAATCCATTTTGGATGTTTTGAGTGGCGCTCTTAGGCTACCGAATTTTCGTAAGAGATCCAACCTCTCTCTATCTTTTTAAGTACTCTCCTTTATGTCACTTCTTTTAATATCCTCTTTTTTATGTTGGGGGATGTTCTTTTATATTCATGTTTCTGTAAAAAAAAATTCATATGATGAGAGACCCTATTTCCTCTTATCAATCCATTTTTGAAGTTTTAAGTGGCGCCGTTAGGCTTCTGAGTTTTTGTAAGGGATTTTTCATCTCACTTTTATTCCCGTGAGATTTATGCTACATTTGCCACAATTTCCTTTGAGTGGTGTACGTACTGTCCATTATTTTAAAAAATGTGTAATATACTTTTATTTATGATTATTTAAATCAATGTTGTATTGTCCTTCTTTCACGGGAAGTATGTTTCGAAACATTACCATGCCGGTAAGGGAACCTTTCACCCTCCTCTTTTTGAAAGACGTATTTTGTTATGTCTTTTAATTAACATACTATTATGTTGGGATATGTTCTTCTATATCCTTATTGATTTAAATTTTATGTCCATGTGATGAGATACCATTTTTATCTTATATCAACTCATTTTATGAATTTTGTAGTGATGTCGTTAGGCTGTCATATTTTTGCAGGGGAATTTCTTAACCCCAATTTGATTCTTTGGGATAAACATGTACTCCTTGAATATGTCGTTCTATGAATATGTGTGAATAACATCTGATTGTTTTACACTTAATATCCACTTATATTTGGTGTATTCGTTTTTCACACATAATTATGTAATTGATTTGTCCTTAAACCAAGGATACCATCTTTGTAAGGGACTTCGTCTCAATCTCCTTTCATTGAGGCATATTTTGTTTTATACAAAACCTTCTTTTATATGGTGTATAAACCTCTTTGACATTTACGTTTATCCAAAAGGAATATTATTTATACTAAGCGTTTTACTAAATGACAAAAGGGAATGTTTTTTTCGTACATATGGGGCGACAACGACTACTCCACCGTTGTGAACATTATTTGAGTTTCGGCTTCCTCTACAAGCCATACCTTTTTTTAAAAGAAAAATAAATACCAGGTTTTACTTTTCTTTTGTTTTGGTATTGAAAATGGTTTTCATAATGCTTTTATATCAATGAGTTGTATTTATATCTAGTGATTGAAAGGTGGAAATGTTATGTTTCCTGGATGCATGTTTTATGTGATACGATTATGTTGAGGTTCTTGGGAATTATTATGAAGATGGGTGGTTCCGTGATAAACTAAGGGCGGGTGAGCCCGATATAGCTCTCCAATGCATTGGGTTGTGCGAAGGAGTGAAACGTTAAGGTTTTTCCGAAGAGATTTAAGGAATATACTATGATGGGTATTCCAAACGTAACCAAGAGGGTTACTCCCTACGTAAGAATGTTATGAATGCCTCAAGTTACCTTTATGTCTTATGATTTCTATGATTTAGTCATGATTTGATGAGGTATGTTAAAGTGCATATGTTTTATGGGTAAAGTATGATTTCATTCTTATGTATATATGAACTCATGTTTCCTTTCCATATTATTTATAACCCTTACTGAGCTTTTTATGCTAATCCCATGTTTTTTGAAATGTTTTTCACATGTCAAGGGAAAGGTACATGATATGATGATAGTGTCAGGGAAGTGTCAAGAAAGAATCCATGTTTTATTTTAAATATGTTTCCGTTGATGGGAAAAAAATGAATATTATCTTTATGTAACCACTTTGTTTAAATGTGGAATGTAATGCAAGTTTTATGATCTAATTTTCTTAAACTCTAAACCTGAAAAGATCCTCAATGTGTAATCTTGTAATAACTCAAAATTAAGTAAGGTTTAAGGATGGGGCCGTATATATTAATGATAAAATGAGTGATCAATTTTTATTTGAGTACTTCCTAAAGAAACATCCACCTTATTTCGTTAGTTTCATAGTTCTATTAGTTTGGGATAAATGGATTAGTATGACTAACAAGATATTTTCTTTTCCCTAGTGATCAGAGTTAAAAACGTAACTTCATCTCTCAACCATCTTGATGGTGAGAAGGATAAATGGTGGAATATTAATAATAATATTAACCATTGAGAATAAATTTATTCTATGAAGTGGGATGACTATATATGATTAATTTTTAGTAATTAATTTTTTCATATTATTCATAAAAATTTTGAGAAGGAATTCCTCAAGCTTAAGAATAATTACGCTTATTATGTTGGTTTATATGAAGAAACATTTATAAGACATTTGAGGTACTCTTTAGGTTTTATCATTTAGCCTCAAAATAATGTCGATAAATTCGTTGATCGATTAAAACCAAATCTATAAAAATATTTATCCATAATGGTCTTTGATTGCTATGAAAAAATTGTTCAATTTTTACTAAATGTATAAATGGATTTTAGAAATTGTAAGGCCTAAACATTAAATGATACATAATATTTTGGTATGTAAATAATTAAAATTTAGGATCTTTTTAGGTTTATAGTGTTTGAGAATTAGGCCATAACTATTACATAACAACTCAAATGTTACAAATTAGACACTTCTACTCACTATCTATTTGTTTCACAAAATAATGATCTTAAAAAAAACATGATTTCATTTGTTGACAAAAATATTCATATATTATTCCTTTCTCTTACCAATCCTTATAACCTATGGAAAATATTTCAAAAAAATGGTATGAGCTCAAAAAATATCAGTAAGGGATAAAAATTAAGGAATGATACCATTACTTCAGAAATAGATTAAACTCATGAAAACATTTTCAAACAATCATAATTCTCAACCATAAAACATAAATCTTTAACAAACTATGAGAAATAATAATATTCGTGAAAAACATCATAGAAATAATATATCACAAAGTTAAAATGAGGCCTCCATATCATTCCTATATTAAAGCTTTAATATCAATATAGGGAGTAACCCTTATGGTTACATTTGGAATAGCCATCAGAGTATATTCCCTAAATCCCTTAGGAAAAACCTCATCGTTTAACTCCCTCTCATTACCCAATGCTTTGGAGAACTATCATTGTCCCACCAACCCTTGGTTTATCACAGAACCACCGATATATACAAAAACTGACCAAAAACCACAATATAATTGTAACACATAAAACAAAAATAATGGAAGAATAACATCTCCGCTTTTAAATAACATTTCATTTTAATTTAAATGAACAATCATATTTACAGAAAATTTATTTGAAAATAAATATTTAAACATTAAAATTAACAATCAAACCAATAAATTGATATAAAAGCTATAAATTCATTTCGTGGAGTATATGTTAAATAAAACATTCCATTTTATTGAAATATTCAATCCATTTTTAAAACACAATTAAAACATTTTAAAAAATATTTTTAAATCAAAGTATCATATAACACATTGAAACTTTGAGAGGGGATAAATTTTTTTAAACATTCATGTACATAGAATTAAATCCTCAATACCATTTTGAGAACATGTACATTAATAAGAAATATTCATTAGAATAAATCTATAAATCATTTAATAGGATATTTTAGTTAATGAGTCCCTTAAAAAGATCATTTTGTTAATAAAATATATTGACACTATTTTTTCACTATAATCCAACATAAAAAATTAGAAATAATTTATAAGATATTAAAAATTATTCTCAAACATAATATTTTATCTTCATAGTAAAAAATTAGATGTTTATCCCCAAAGAAGGATGTTGGGTTATGAAATTACCTTACCTCGTGTCTGACTCCTCTCGTATGTTCATTATTCTTATAGAATAGTAAACACTTGTTAATTAATATTTTATTCATAAAAAATTAATGTTTATTATTCCTTTTATATCATTAATTTCCATGTTATAAAAATTACATAATTATTTAATTTCATGTATGACATTTTGTCGATATTTGGTACATGAGTTGAAAATTAACTTGGTATTATGTCAATAGTTCATGTGGACATAATTTCATCATCTCAAAAATATAAACGATGAAATAAGTATCTTATATATTACTTACATAATTATTTATATCTATATTATAAGAAAAACTAAATACATTGTTCTGGTAGATGGTAGGTCGTACATACGGGTTAACGCTATTTTTTTCCTGTCGTATTGAATGAAAGAAATTAAACAAAATATATGTAAATATATATAAATATATAATAAATTTAAAATATAATTATTATTTAATTTATCTATTATATTTTTACTAAAACAATCCTTAATACATTCCACGTGATTTGTGAACTAATCACTTCATATTGAGGAGGTTGTAGTCCTCACATCCACAAACAATGTTATCATGTAACCCTATTATAGAAAACATGATGTTATGTTTAATATAATAGCAATAGAATATTAAATAGGTTATAATATAAATATTAAAATATTATTTTACTAGAAAAATACTTTTAAGATAAGCCATGATGTAGGTAATGGAAAAATAATAAAAACATTATTCATAGAGGTGATTAACATACATAACTTGGAAAAAAAATTGTTTCTTTGAAAAAAATCAGGTGATAAATGAAATGGATATGAGATATTCATTTAGAAATATTAAAAACTAGTATATATTTGATTCAGGAGTTATAATTATTTTTTTGATTTTGTATGTGGGGAGAATGTTGAAAAAGATGATAAATTAAAGGATATACATCGAGAAAATTACCTCTTGAATATCCCCTCCTTGAAAACCACATGAGGGCATTGGATTTGATATTTTGGTGAAACCATTTGCCCATGGAAGTGGGGAGAGTGAGTAAGAGATGTTTGGGGAGAGATTGTTAGGATCTAAATAGCTTTTTAGGTAGAAATGTGATGGGGGTTGAGGGGAGTTATTTATACATGAGGAAGTTGTGGGTTCAAGAGATTATTTTATTTATCATTTTATATTAAAAACTAACCACATTTAGGTGGAATTAATTTCAAAGAGTTAAGCATTAAATTATTGTTTTCTAGTCTAGTTAGGATTAATTAATTCATAATCCAACCATTAAATGTTTAATTTTTTTATATATTAACATTTTTTCATTTAACATTGTTTATTTCCAAAATTTTATTTATAGAATGGAAAATAATGTTTTTTACCACGGTAAATTTGTTTTACCAAAAAATTAAAAAAATTGTAACATAATTGGAACGTTATTATTAATAATATAGAATCCATTTTACCTAATTCAATCCATGAAATCGGAAAACTAGATTTAAAAATTTATTTCATAGACAAAACTAAAAAGCAGCGTTTTAAAGAAAAAAATTCAAAAGTTTAAAAAGTAATTATATCTAATTTCATTTTGAAATTGATTCCAATAACATAAATAAGATTAAATGATAAAAAATATATCAATTAAACACTAAAATAAATTAATATTACAAAATAACTGGGTAAATTAAATAAGGAAAAAATATATTTTGTTTTAAAATGCAGTATTTTTTAATATTCATTAGAAAAAGAATATTATCTAAAAAATAAAACTAATTTATTGAAAGTAAAACATTATCTCTTTATTCCAAATAAGAAGTTTATTTTTTGAAATAAAACTTATAAAATTGTCAAAAAAAATATTTAAAATGGGTTTTCTATCAAAATTTGGCTAAATGCGTTTTGGGAAAAATACTACTTTTATTCATAAAATTGAATTTGTTCTTAAATAATGTATAGAAAAATATAAATTGAATTATAAAAATTATAATTAATATATATTATATATATATTATTTATAATATCTAACAATATTTATTGAATATTTTACAAACACAATTATTCTCATTTAAATATTTTTTATAAAAACACATATATTATATTCAATTGGGGTTTATTTACTTTTCTAATTTAATTTGTAAAAAATGAATCATTATATAAATATGTTTAAATTGTATATAAATCATTCAATTTATACTATTAATTCCGACTATTCCAACAGGTCTGTAATAACCATAACATTTCAATAATATTATTATATTTTTCATTTAATCTTGATGTGGCATATCATGTTTGTTATTGAACATAGTTTATATTTCTTAAAACACGGGATATAACATTATACACCCATTTTAAAAAAAACTCCTAACAATTTCAATTTGGGTCAGTAACAAAGGTATTAATTTTCAAATACCTTTATTGTTGTCCCAAATCAAAAAAAGGATTTATAAAACTTCCACATTAAAATATAGAAATAGAGGTATGAAGATCACCTAAAATAACAAATACATGGGTTCCATGTATGAAAACATTTATATCGAAGAGAAATTTGACAATCGTTTTCTGATCGAGAGTGATAGAAAAATAATTTAAGAAAAAGTTAACAATCAAAAAATCACAAATGTTTGATTGGTTAAAACGGTGTGGATTTCCTATTATATAAGAAAATCAAAAAAAACTATTTTACAATCTTTTGAATTAAATTGATGAATTGTATTACATCAAAGAATAATTTCATAATGAATTATACATACATTGAAATTAGTTTTACATAATTTTATAAATTTCCACCATAAACTCATCATTTTCGACAAGCAATGAGTATTTAAGATTAATTTTTCATGCCTAAAGCAATAGAATTAACTTATACAAAATCACATAATCCATAATATATAAATTATATATTTCTATTATATTTATAAATTATCCAAAACAAAAATATAAAGGAAAATATAAAACAATTCTCCCAAAAGAATAAACCATTGGATGATGAAAACTACATTTAAGCTCTAAAATTAAATTGTAATACCAAAAGTAAAACACAGACCATTTCAAAATTAACTATAATTAAAATCCATCAAAAGAACCCAAAATATTTTTGACACTAAAACTCAAATGAATTTTATTACATATTATTTCAGGATAAATTTTAACATTTATCTATAAATAACATTGATCAATCATAATTTCTCAAACAAAAAATGTAATTTTAAATATCAAAAAATATATAAGATTAGTTAATTATTTCTATATATACCCCAAATAAACACATGCCCACAATTAAATCATAGATTCTTCAAAATTATAAATAAAACATATCTTGTTTATTAATATTCCAAAGTATTCCATTTACCGGGATTACATAGGATTCACTAAATATAAACATCTCCCGAAATAGAATTATTCACTAATTCACTAAATAATTTTCCAATCACATGGTAATATATTAGATAAAATATATCTCTCCCAAATCAACTAATTATTAATCTATACGTTTTTTTAACTAAATATAATAAGTCATACACACCAAGGAATTCATGTAGGCTAGTGGTAGGTAATAAATCCTTATCACATATCGGTTTTTGGTTCAATTCCCACATCCTTTTCTCACGTGATGAGTTGTCACCATTCGGTCATGTTTTCCTTTTCATAATATTATATAATTTTTTAACATTCCCAAAAAGAGATAAATTCCTCAAAAATAACTATAAAATATTTTAACCTCAATGATTATCTCATTCCATTCATTTTTCATGCCAACATGGAAAATCCCAAAATTACCTGCAAATCAAGGATCATATAAACACTAATGGTAATTTATTACTTTATAATTATGTCCACGTATAAAAATATAAATCATTCTCAAAGAACATTTTCAAATAAAAAACATCATTGTTAAACAATATAAAAAAATTATTCCAAAGTAATCCCATCATCAAAAGGTCATTAATATATTTAACCATTTAATCATCCATAGATCTGACATAACTCTCTAAATCCAAAAATTTAGACATTTTAATCATTCCGAATTCATTATGATCATTAACCATGTTTTTTCATATTATTCCTTAATACTTATTTCCTCTCATATATAATATTTAATTTCCTCCGAATTATCCCATTATTGAAAATTATTTTTAAGACATTGGTTTTCATAACGAACATACTCACTAAATTTAAAACATAAAATTCACTACATGGAAGGAACTTATTTCCCTTTCGTGGAGTTAATTGAACGCTTCTTTTTTTCCTTGGGTGATTATTGATTTCTGAATAAAATTTCCACACATAAAACATATTTCAGTATCTTTTTAAATTTTTTTAGGTTTTTATTTCCACATTTTTTACGCATATTTTGTTGAATATATTTTCCCTTATTATCATAATTACCTAAACATCCTCATGGATTCTTTTCTCACATATATGATGCATTACAACACTCAAAAATGATCAACTAGTTAATCGTGATTCCTTATATTTGGTTTTTAATCACCATAAGAGTTATCATTATAACTTACATTTCTTTCGGTTTCTTATTCAGAGAACCACCATATTTTCCTTCATATCCATTATTACATTGGTGCTTTATTAATCCATCCATTTACTATAACCAACAAGGTTAGTGTGATTATATTAATAAAACCATTATATAATATTTTATGATGAAGATAAACCCAAATATATCCATATTTATGTTATCTCAAGCTCATTCATGTTATCAAAAATAACCATGTCTCTTTGTAATATGAAAACATTTTGGTTATATAAAACTTGAATCTTATGATTAAATAACACATTAACCTCTAATGTTATCTAAACAGACCTTTGATACCTATTGTAACTCCTCATCCTTAAACATTTCATAATAATGTGTTAGATCGAGAAATCAAATTTAGGATTTTTTCATGTTTACAGTTTTAGAGAATTATTCCATAAATATAACATAACAACTATAATATTACAATGTACACACTTCTACTCACTAATAATTTTTTTCAAAAAAATATTCTCCCTAAAATAATACAAGATTTTTTTCGATTAATAAAAACATTCTATAATTATTCCATTATCATACCACTATTATATCCTTTGAAAGAAATTTATAAAAAATAGGATGAGAACAAAAATATCAATAATGGATACAAAATAAGGAATAAAACTGTTAGTTTATGAATATTTTAAACTCATGAAAACATTTTCACAAAATCATACCTTTCACCCATAAAACATAAACTATTTATCATAACTATGAAATCATAAGATTCCTGAAAACAATATCTGGAATCATAAATAATAAAGTTATCATTGGGCATCCACATCATACATATATTGTATCTTTTATAGCTACATGGGGAGTATCCGTCATGTTTACATTTGGAAAACCCTTCATAGTATATTCCCAAAATCTATGAGGAGGAACCCTATCATTTAACAATCTCTCATTAAGTAATGAATTGGAGAGATATCATGTGCTCACCTTCCATCGGTTTATCATGAACCACTGTTATATGTACACAATTCCGAAGAACAATGATATAATCATAACACAAAAAACATTCATAAAATAAATAATAAAATTTCCACTTTAAAATCACATTTCATTTTTTGAAAGTAATGCACTTATAAATGAAAACACATTATTTGGAAACAAAAGTGTGAACATTCAATGTAAACATCATAATATTAAAATGATATAAAAGTGATAAATTTGTTTCATTATGTAGATGTTAAATAAATCAATCCAAGTTATTGAAATAATAAAATCATTTTTAAAACAAAATTAAAACATTTAAAAATATGATTTGTTGATCAAAGAGACTCATACCACATTAAAACATTTTAAAGGAGAATTTTTTTAAAACATTCATGTAAATATAAATATATACATTAATACATTTGGAAAACATGTACACTAATGAGAATGAATTTGTAGAACAAACCATTAAAACATTAAAAACTATGTTTTAGTTTAAGAGTCCTTTAAAAAGATCATTTTATAAATAAAATATATGGAAAATATTTTTTCATTATAAATCCACATAAAACAATGTAGATAGAAAATATGAGATATGAAAAATTATTTTTATGCTTAAGAGATTAACAACATAATCGAGAAGTATAATTTAAATCCAATGAGTGGATATTGGTTTAAAAAATTCCCTCACCCTATATCCAACGAATATCATTTGTTACTTTTTCATAATTAATAACAAATCTTGGTTAATTTAAAATGTATTTAGAACCATTTCATATTTATTATTATTTTTTATATCATTAACTACCATGTTCGAAAAAATACATAATAATTTATGTTCATGATGGGCATTTTGTCGATATTCAGTGCTTGAGTTGAAAATGAACTTGGTATGTTGTCAATAGCCCTTCTTGTAAAAATAAAATAATATCTAGAATATAAAAAAATACATAAAATACATATATAATTATTATATATTTAATTATATTTATTTTTTAATAAAAACTAAAAGCACCATTAATGGAGATGGTTGGCTTACGTATGCATGATTTCTAGATTCATTTTTCCTATTGTTCTAAAAGAAATAAATTATGTAACATGTATGTAATATTTATACATATATAATATCACTAAAATAATATTAATATATCATTTATATTATCTATTTTTTCAAAAACAATCCTTAATACATTTCATGTGATATGTGAATGAATCACATCATTTTGAGGAGGCGGTAGTCCACACATCCCTAAATGAATTTATTTTATAACCAAAATATGTAAATCATGAATATATATGTAATATAAAATATTAAAAATATTAAAAACGTTATAATATACATTATAAAATATTATTTATTCATAAAAATAGTTTTAAGACCATCCATGAAGACAGTAGTAGAAAAAGAATAAAAACATTACTCACAAAGATGATTAAATAGAATAACTTTGACAACAATTACATTTCTTGAATAAGAGAAGGTGAGAAATGAAATGGATATGATAAATTCCATTAGAAAATTAAAATTATGTATATACATGATTCTTTATTTTTCATGTATTTTTGGATGAAATAGGTGAGTAGAAAGTAGAATAAGAAATGAAATTAAGAGAGGTACTTTGCGAAAATTACCTCTTGAATATCCCCTCCTTGAAAGGACCTTGAGGACCTTGCATTTTGTCTTTTGGTGATAAAATATGAGCATGGACGTCGGTGATTGAGTGGGATATGTTTGTTCTGTGATTTTAGGAGCAACATAAATTTTGGGGTTAAACTAGGGAGGTGAGGGTTTGTATTTATACATGATGTTATATGGGTTCAATTGATTAATTTATTACATATTTTATATTCAAAGCTACCAACTTGAAGTTGCATTAATTATTACTAATTACATAGGAAATTAATGTTTTATAGGATGGATAGGATCTAGACACACCACTTACAACCATTAAATGATTTAATTTTTATGTTTTTTATGCTTTTCCCTTTTAAATTTAACCATTGCCACAATATTACCTAAATGATGGTAAATAATTCTTTTAACATGGAAATTTTTTATACCTAAAAATGAAAATGACTTTATGAGATAATTTTTAATTTCTGATTCCAAATATGGAATCTGGTTTACCTATTTTTATGTCAATAATTGGGAAAATTAGATTTAAAAATTAATTCTACAAACAAAACTAGGAAGCGCATTTTTAAAGTGAAACGTAAAAAACATAGAAATATGTTTATATATAATTTTAATTTTAAATGGAATCTAATGACCTTTTTTGGAGTTAATTATTAAAACATAGATTATTTACACTCTAAATTTAATTAATAGAACAATATAACTATATAAATAATCTAGAATCAGAAGTGTTTTTGAATTAAAATGCAATAATTTTTACTATTCATTACAAAATGATAATTATTAGAAAAATACCAAACATTTAAACAATGTAAAATTTTATGTCCATCAAAATAATATGATTATTGTATCAAATATAATATAGTAAAGTGTCAAAATATAGATTTAAAATGAGTTCTCCATCAAAAGGTGGAAAAATCCATTTTTAATCTTGTTTTAATTGAAAATTTTATTTTGTTCCCATATAATGTCTTGAACCACCTATACTGAATTATAAAAATTACATTTAGTATACTATATATATTATTAATAAAATCTAACAACATAGATTTATTATTTTATAAACACAACTATTATCATCTAAATAGTTTTTCATAAAAATGCACCCTTGATATTCAATTGGTTTTTATTTCCTTTTATAATTAATTTGGTTACCAATGAATCATTATATAAACATATTTGAACCTTATTTTATAGTTCAATTAGTACATTTCATTCCCTTTAATCCAATAGATTGGTTATAACTGTAATATATAAATAATAATAATTAGTTATTCATTTGATCTTGATGTGGTGTATCATATATGTAATGTCCCAAAATTTCTGTATAATTAGTTTTAATTATATAGTGTTATTTTGAGCCCAAAAAATTTTACAGTGCGCGATTCGGAATCTCAAAGTGTCGGAATGATCCGTAGTAGTTTTTTGAAGCTTTAATTAGCGCACGTATGTATTTTTCCTAAGAAAGTGGAATAAATCTTAAATGCTTACTCGAATTAGAATTCTGAGGGAATTGTTGCAGTCAGGATGGCAAGTTTACCCTATGTGAGACTGAAATTTAGTCGGTGCTGGCCTCCTTTGAAAAAACAAGAAAATGGCGTAACCGTAAATAAAATAAATATATAAAATTATTTTATTTTTTCAAATTCTTATTACTCACGATTTGTAACTTGGAATAAAAATCTAAGACCACCACTTAACTCATGAGGGTTTTATATATTTAGGTGGATATTGACATTAGGCAGCACGGACCACCGGTGAATGTCATTTTTTGGCAGTAAATAAAATAATTCTATGAAAATTATTTTATTGTAAAATCTATTACATTAAAATAGTAACACAGATTGGAAATATGAGAGTAATGTTGGGTTTTTTGGGGTGTGTTTCACTTAGGCAGAGCCTAACCTCAACCGGTGTGGGTCAAGGGTGACTGTTAATAATTTTTCGAACATTTTTTCTGGGTACGCTCGGTAAACATGCAAGCGTCATTTTGTAACCTTTGAACCGGTGCTCAAAATTGATATCTGGGGACACTATTGAACTCATAGAACCAATATTCACTTAAAGGGACCTTCACCTCAACTGCAGAAGGTTGAGGGTGGAAGTTAGTTATATGGATTTTTGTGGGAGAGTTAAATGAATAAAAATAATATAAAACAACAACTTTTATTTTATTTTTTTGAAACCTTCATTTTGAATATTTGGTGGTGGGGACCACCTGAACTCTTCTTTAATGTGAGTTAACCCTTGGAATTCCCCCAATTATTGTTACAAATTCAATATAGTTAATGTTCCAAAGTTAATTTATTTAATAATATTAACTCAATTAATATTGGCTCCTCACCCTTTTGGTTGGGATCATTGGAAAATTAGAGATCTTGGGAGAACTCGGAAGGACATCCTCCAAATATGAATGAACCTCCGACATGGATGAAGGTTGAAACCGGATCATAAGCATCTCGCGAGAGAAAGAACACTGACGTCACCATCATCATCTTCTTCCTCAAGACACCTCCATGGGATGATTGAGGTTGGGGTTTTTATTTGAAGTATGATTAAATCTATTTGTTGAATTTACATATTCTTGATTTACAAAGATGATGGACAAACAATCATGTCCATCATTCTGCACTTATACCTTGACCAATTTATTTCTTTCTACACGCGTTGTTAGTGTGTACTTCGACTCCAAATAATTAAGCGCTCTATGAACACAATGTCTTGTTGAGCACAAAATATGTATGTATAGAAAACGACCTGAGAATTGTGAATATGCAGACGTAAAATTTTTTTGAGCTTGGATCAAAGCTTCAATGACGCATAGATGAGGTTTGGTGCATGTCCCTGCTTCCGGTAGAGGAGGTTTCCGTAGTTTTCAAGCTGTGGTGGCACACTGGAGGGTGACCGACACCCAACCGACCACGGCTTGAGTAGGGGGCACACCCATGTTAGGATGGTATGACTCTGAGTATGATATACTATGTGATACCAAATGTAGGATCTAAATAATAATGAGATTCTCATATACAATAGGGAGGTGCATTGTACCTTTTAAAATTCCTTTAGGGATTTTTCGGATGGTTATGTTTAACAAAGTTAAACAAGATAATTCAAAAGACCTCTATAAGTACTAAAGACTTTACTGATTTCAGATTAGTGATTCCTAAAATGGAATATAACAAATGTTACAAGGATTAAGATTCTACCTTAAAGCGTATAGAATCTAACTATATCAGAGTACAAGTATGAAAGTATGCGAAAGTTATACATTCCTTATCAATACAAAATAAAGAAGAAAAACAAGTAGTAAAACTATAAGTAATCAAACAATATATCTTTTAACCCAAAGAGAAGGGTATCCAACAACCTTGGATAAAGGTCCCTTGATTTATACTTTCATGAAAGTTTGTCTTACCCACAGCAGGGTAAGACCTCAATACGAAGATCATAGTCTATCTTGCTATCCCTGCAAGCCATAAACTATCTGGTAGTCAACACCTCTGTCTTCCTCAGTATGGAAGCCCACAACATCAAGGTGTTGGATCCTCTGTCTTCCTATCCTTGTAAGCCCTCGATTATAATCAGCAACAATCATAGTTTCACAAATCAAGATTGCACAAGGAATATATTGAACAAGCTGTTCAAACATTCTGCACGACGCTTTGAGAGTTGATAACAACATCTCTCTCAAGAAATCAATTCAACAGCATGTAAGCACATATCACACAGATGAGTTAAATTTGTGTTTTCAACTTTCAAATGAGATCATATATATAGGTGAAGCTCCAATGGTTGGCTCCCTCCTCCAACGGTCATATTTCTCCTTGATTTTCGGAGGGACATCTACATGTTTCACTAAACCAACAGTTAGTCAATAACTGAAAGCACAACATCGTTTTGTAATGAAACAAGTATATGTTTAAGCAAAACTGATGTTAGGAAAGTAAGCAAACCAGAGTTCGGAGTCTGACCAAAATGGAATTCGGAGTCTATAATAAAGTGATATTCAGATTCTGTTTTAATAGGAATTCGGATCCTGAATTCTGTAGAAATATGGAGACTGAATTTATAAGTAAATTCGGAGTCTGGTTTCACTAGAATTCAGAATCTGAACTTACAGAGTTCAGAGTCTTACTTATAGTGGTTCAGAGTCGAACTATTAAAAGTTTGGAGTCGAACTCATAGATGTTCGGAGTCGAACTCATAGAAGCTTGGAGTCGAACTCATAGAATTTCGGAGACGAACTCCTAGAAGTTCAGAGTCCAGAATTCGGAGTGAACATCGTGAGAGTTCGTATTCCAGAATTAGGAGTGGGACTTTTTGCGAGTTCGTATTCCAGAATTCAGAGTGGAACTTTTTTAGAGTTCATATCCAGAATTCGGAGTGGAAATTCATTAATGTTTGTATCCAGAATTCGGAATGGAACTTCATTAGAGTTCGTATCCAGAATTCAGAATGGAACTTCATTAGATTTCATATCCAAAATTCAGATCCTAAAACAGAATGATTCATATCTAAGTATTATATGATTTTGAGGTTTTTTGTATGAATCCAATTTTTATACTTAAGGAAAACATTGATATGAGGAATGAAATTATGGTAGAGGTAAATTCTTTTGGAAAGGAAACTTTCCTTATAGAAGTAAAATATAGTTTTGTTTAAGTATAAGGTTTTTGTGATTTTCAAAACAAGAAGGAATTGAAACGTCATAAGGAATAAATTATTGACACAACAATCTCCCCCTTTTTGGAAAGCACAAACAGCCTTTCGAAAAAGAACATAAGGACTTATAAAAAAAATTTAGACTTTGAAATTAAAAATTATCTCCCTTTTTTCAAAGATGATGATGAATACAACTAACTCCCCCTTAGGCTTAGGAACTCTAAGGATTGTATTCTCAATTTCTGGAAAGGGGTTTTCATTATCCTGGGAATGAAAAACATCATAATGAGAAACTCCCACATAGATAAGGATAGTTCTTAGAAATTTTTACTTCTCCCTCTTTTGAGTAGTTATTTTTCATTCTCCACCTTTGTGATTTTCTAAAAGAATTTAAGGGATTATAAAAGAAATTTAGTACCTTAAATATTAGTAAAGACATTCAAGGAAAACAAGAAACCATAGTTCTATTAAAATTGGAAGAATTTTTACAAGGAAACACATTACAACAAAAAATCGGATTTCTCTATTTCTCTTCCTTTTCCTTTGGGATTAGCTTCTTCAAGATGGTTTTCAGCTTCTTCAAATATTTTGATCCTCCTCAGCTTGATTCTCCACAGATTTTATCCTTTATTCTTGAGCTTTCAAGACCTCTTCCTGATCCATCGTGGCCTCTTCGTGTATCTTCAATAATTCATCTTGCTTTTCCAGCTTCTCTTGAACCTCAATCCGGAAATCTCTTTCCCCTTTCCAGTTCTACGCAACCAAGTTAAGCATCCCATTCAGATCTACTCAATTTTCGATTCCGAGTATTTTTCTCATTGGTCAGTTTATCCTAAAAATTATTAATCATGTCATACTCGGTATCAAAATGTATATTTTACATCATTGTGAAAAAGATCAAACTCGGCCAAGTCATCATCAACATTCTTTGACAATAGAGTGATTTTGCTATAAGCTTTTCTGTGAACATCATAATAGATAAATAAATTTCTATGATCAGCATCAATATTCACACACTTATCCATCACCATGGATAAGGATTCTGATTTTAATTTTGGCTATGTTTCATCATCTGACATATGGAGTCTATGGTGGGAATGATCGGAATTGTGTCCACCAACTTATTCAAAGACTCAACAACAAAATCATGACCCAGTGCTGATGATTTAGAATCAGACACCTTGAATGGGGATTGTTCTTCTTCAATGTTCTCTAGCTTTCTTCTAGAAGAACCACCAACATCTTTCTTCTAAATGATATCTTTCGTTGGGGTGTCCCTAAGCAATGGATTCCCCTTAAAAACTTTCCGAACTACCTCATTAAGAGATTCTTCCTCAGTTTTATATAGTTGAACTATCTTGTCTTCATCAGGTTTCTCCTTTTCTATTTCTTCTTCAAGAAAGTGCTTCTCATAGAATTCTTGTATAGACAATTCATTTTCTATTTCATCCTCCTTGTCATCATCCCTCTTATCATCTTTGTCATCTCCCTTTCCCAGAGTGACTATCTTTGAGGAATCAGCCTCAGAAGTTCGGAGTGGTGGTGTGTATGATTGGTTTTCTTTCTCTTGATAATCCTCCACTTGTTTTATCAAGTCATCTAGATCACTATTTCCTTATTCAACTTATTCTTCCTCTTCTACTTCCTCTTTTATTGTATTTCCTCAACAACTTCTTCCTGTACTTCTTCACCAGCTTATTTCCCTTTATATTTTTCCAGAGTGAAGTAATTCATTCCAGGGGTCTCCGGTAAAGATTAAAAACCAAATGTTTCCAGAATGGGAATTTTCTCAGAGGATATTTCTTTGTCTCTTAAAAGGGATTGTACAGCTTTAGCTTTGGACATCATCTTATTCTTCTTCTTCTCTTCATGATTTTTTTCTAACCCATCCTCTCATTTTTCTCTTAAGTCCTTAGCCTTAGTATGGTCTATTTTGAACTGTGGATCCCCTTATTTCCTTTTATCCTTATCTTCCCTCCATTTAGCTGCCACATCATCTAGATATGCTTTCTGTATTTTCTGGTTTGGAGGTTCAGATTGGGTTTCCTTAGCTTTCGGGGTCATGTCTTTAGCCACCACTTCATTCAGTTTCCTCTTCTTCCCTTCCTTCTTAGATGGTTTTGGTTTCTCTATATTTTCCTGAACGCCTTCTACCTCCTCCTATGGCAGATCATATAACTCACCTACCTCTTTGGAAAAACTAGCTTTCATCCTCTTTAATGTATCATCACTTATCAGCATCATCTTACAGATTCTCAGCTTGGAGGTGCATGAAACCTTGACCAAATCTAGACACTAAATACTATGCTTAGAGATAATAGTAGGATACATAATGATTTGAGCTCTCAAATTTCGATTCTTGATATTCTGAACTGTAATAATAACGTGCCTCATAAAATAGACCTTTTATAGACTTACCAAAAAATCCAAGATTTAAATACCACTTTTCTTTAGGTTATCCTTATCTCCTCTTCTTGGAACGAAAACCGTTGAACCCACCACTGCAGAATCCATTTGTTGGTGGAAAGATAATCAATCTTGGCTGTTTTTTCATCTTCAAGTCTAACGCATTCTATTGCTTTCACATTGATAATACTTCCTTGCACATCTGGTAACTTATGTGAGAAAATTTTGCTTCACCATCATATGAGAGTCGCACCAAGTATGCATCCTTGGGGTAAGAAAACATTTAAGTCTTTCCATAGCTCTTAAAAGAATATTTTTCTCTACCATCTTCTTCATAGAAGGAAACATACTCACAGAATTATAAAAGAAAATTTTTATAAACAGCATCCTGATCCCATAGTTTGGATACACAAAAATCGTCCCATCCATTGATTTGATATTCTTGGATATTAAATAACCATTCTCACTGAGAAATTTCAGATGATCCAATATTTCCTTGTAGACTAACCATTTTGAGATTGGCTTCATTGAAGACATATCATGGGAAGCGGCTTCTACAGATATTTGGAATGGAGGAGCACTAGAAGATTCAGAATGGGCATTAGGACAAAGGCAGAGTTTCAGCACGTGAGAGCATGAAATTGATGTGGGACACAAATGGGGGTGCCCTTTATATAGGCGATGGAGCTGACCTTTCATCTTACAAATGAAATCTAATGGTTGAGAATTTCTTTAATCTGATCTGACGGTTCAAATCTTATCCTCAAGGAATTCGTGAATCCGATCTTTTGTGCTTTTAAAAACTTTAGTATTTAAGAAGAAATGAATTCGAGAAATTTTATAAGAAAAAGAAACTACCAGTAACTAAAAAAGAATATGAAAACTTGAGTAAGGAAGTCATACCTTTCAGATTGGATAAGAAGTTTATTCTTAATAGGTGATATTATTCACGAAGAATATTTGATTACGAAAAACTCATTATGAAAAACTCACTATGGAAAACACACTATGAAAAAAATGAGTACGAAAATTCTCATTACGAAAGTTCTCATTACGAAAATTCTCATTATGAAAATTCCCATTACGAAAACATCATTACGAAAATTTCTAGTACGAAAACTTCATTACAAAAATTTCCAATACGAAAACTTCATTACGAAAATTTCTAGTACTAAAATTTCATTATGAAAATTTTGAAAGGACTCATTGCGTAATTTTCTGTAATATTTTGAAAAAAATTTGAAAGACTCACAATGAAATTTTTTGAAAGACTCCAAATCAAATGTACCCCCCCTATGAAAATGAGATTATTACTGTAAGGAGAATGCTTCAACAAGAAGTTAATGAAGGAATATTACCTCACGGTTATCATTCCTAACTTCTGTTTAATTTATTCAAATCTATCGGAAGGTAAAGGTTTTGTGAAATTGTCAGCAAGTTGATCTTGTGTTCCGATAAACTGAATAATGATATCTCCTTTTAGTGTGTGATCCCTAAGGAAGTGTTGCATGATATCTATGTGTTTTTCATGGGAGTGAAGTACATGGTTTTTAATAAGGGAAATGGAACTTGTGTTATCACACAAAATTTGAGTCACAGTAAAACTCAAGCTGTAATCTATGAGTGTGTGTTGCATCCATAACACTTAAGCACAACAACTTCCAGCTACTACATATTCAGCTTTAGCTGCGGAGTGTGCTGAAGAATGTTGCTTCTTGCATGACCAATAATCTAATGAGTCTCTTAAGAAATGAAAAATTTCGGATGTACTTTTTCTATCCATTGAACATCAACCAAATTCAGCATCTGAAAAGATTTTTAATAGAAAATCATTTCTAGAATTATAAAATAGTCCTATATCCATTGTTCCCTTTAAGTAGTAAAAAATTATTTCCACTTCCTTTAAATGAGATTCCTTATGATTAAATTGATATCTTGAACATAACAATACTGTATACATCAAGTCTGGTTGACTAGCTATCATGTAAAGTAGGCTTAATATCATACCTTTAAAAGATGTTTGATCTACTGGTTTCCCAGCTTCATCAAGATCAAGTGTGCTTGAGGTACCAATAGGAGTACTTTTACTCGTAGTGTTCTCATACCCAAACTTTTAAAGAAGAACTTTAATATACTTATGTTGGGATATGTTTATTCCTTCTGGTTTTTGAGAAATTTGAAAACCAAGAAAAAATGTTAACTCACCCATCATACTCATTTCATACTCAGATTTCATTAGATCCGTAAAGGAATCAGTTAAAGATTGCTGAGATGATCCAAATATAATGTCATCAACATAAACTTGAACAATATAAACATTTTTATTATCTTTCATTATAAAAAGGGTTGGATCTGCATTTCCATTAACATAGTTATTCTAAAGCAAAAATACTATAATTCTATCATACCAAGCTTGTGGGGCTTGTTTAAGGACATACTATTCTTTGGTAAGTATAAAAACATGATTATGATATTTTGTGCTTTCAAAGACAGGAGGTTGTTCAGCAAAAAATTCCTCTTGAACATAACCATTATGGAAATCACATTTCATATCCATTGGAAAAATCTTGAAATTGAAGAATTCTTAAAAGGCAAATAAAATATGAATATATTCAAGTTTAGATACTAGAGATTAGGTTTCTTTATAGTCTATTCCTTCTTCTTGATTATAGCCTTTAGCAACCAATCTAGCATTATTTCTTACGATGATTCCATTTTCATCACACTTATTTCTAAAGACCCATTTTACTCCAATAACAGAAGATTACTTAGGTCTTTCCACCAAGATCCAGACTTTATTCCTTTCAAATTCATTTAGTTCATCTTTCATGGCTTTAATCCAATCATCATCACCTAAAGCTTCATCAGTGCTTTTTGGTTATAATTGGGAATGGAATGCTAGATGCTCTTCTTCATTTCTAAAAGAACTTATAGTCCTTACTAGTTGATTTACATCACCAAGGATACTATCACTCGGATGATTCTTTAGAAAGAACTAGTTTTTGTTTTATAAAACATGTTCATCAACATAGGGTATGAAATCTTCTAGGGTAAATGTTTCAGAAGTATATTCTTGAACATTTTCCTTATCAGAATGATTTTCTATCAAAGGATGATAATCAGTTTTTGAAAACACATCTGAAGATGTAGGTTGGGGTTGTTTGAAAAGAAAAGGATAAGTTTCATCAAATTTGACATGTACTGTCTCTTCAACACTGCATGTGTTTTGTTTTTAAAATTTTATAATCGTTAAAAGTTTTGGAGTAGCCGAAAAAATTCCTTATCACATTTTGGTGTGAATTTGGGTAAATTATCTTGAGTATTCAGGATGAATTCATTGCAACCAAAAACCATAAAGTACAAAATTATAGGTTTTATACCATTCCATAACTCATAAAGGGTTTTTTTAAGAAAAGGTCTAATTAAAACTCGATTTATAGTATAACAAGAAGTACTTACGGCTTTAGCCCCAAAATTTTTGGCAATAGAATACTCACTAAACATGGTTCTAGTTATCTCTTGAAGAATTATATTTCTTCTTTCAACAACACCATTTTGTTGAGGTGTTCTAGGTGCTGAATTTTTTTTGACTAATACCTTTTTTACTACAAAAAGTATCAACATAATAATTTTGAAATTGTCCTCCATGATAACTATGAATAGTTTTCAATGGATGTTTTTCTCATTTTTAACATGGGCTCTAAAACATTTGAAATAATAAAAGGCTTCAGACTTATTTGCTAGAAAAAAGACCTATGTAAATCTAGTGTAATCATCAACTAAGACAAATACATATTAATTGCCGCAATGATTCCAGTTTTTGTTGGACCAAAAAGATCCATATGCACCAACTATAGTGCATCAATTGTTGAGACTTCACCAATTGATTTAAAACTTGATTTATGTTTCCTTACATATTGCAAGGTTCTTATACTTTTGAAGAATTATATATAAGCTCTGGTAGATCCTTAACTAAAAATTTCTTAGAAAGTTTTCATAACTTCCTATGGTTACATTGTCCTAACCTTCTATGTCAAAACCAAGAATGATCTTTCATTGCACTAAGGCAATGTAATTCCTGGCTCCTAAGAACTTCTATGATAAAAGTGTATACATTCTCTTGCCTATAGGCAGAAAGAATAAATTATTCCTTGGAATTGTGTACTAAGAATTTATCATTCATAAAATTCACAATGTATCCTTCATCACATAATTGACTTCTGCTGATGAGGTTGTGCTTAAGACCATTAAAAAACCAAAAATTTGAAATAAAGGGTTTTCCAAGAAGAACAATGTTACATATACCAATATTTTTTCCACGAGCATTATCTCTGAATGTTTCTTTTCCTCCTTTCGTCATGACAATATTTTCGAAGTATATTTTGTTACCAGTCATATTCTGGGTAAATCAACTATCCATGTACCATGTATTGATGCGGGTACTTTCCCAATTTTACTAAAAATAAGAAAGAAGTTAGGTTTTTGGAATCCAAACATTCTTGGATCCGGAATTGTTAGAAAAAAAAATTTTGGGTATCCACATTTGTTTAGAAAAATATGCTTTATGAAACCCAAGAGGTTGAACTCTATTCAAGGAACAGTTTTTCTTCTAATTCCCACCACTTTGACAGTTAGTGAAAAAAGGGGATCTAGAAGGAATAAAGTAGTTGTTTTTTAAAACCAGTTTATGGTGAGTATAACCTACTCCAGTAGTGATTCCTTGAGGTCTAATTTGATAATACATCTTGTCAAAAATTTCCTTTCCAAAGGTAAATTTTTCAAGATGCTTCTTACGAAAAAATATTTTGATTTTATTATGATGATCAAATTCCTATACTCATGAATCATTTCCTTAGAGTTATATTTTTCCTCAAAAAGATTCATCTTTAAAATAGATTTTTTAATATCATTAAAAAGTTCTTCCTTATCAGAATTTGCTTTCTCATGGTCTTTATAATCTTTTTCTAAAAGCTCTACTTTATCTCTATGATTTGTAGTAAGATCTGAAATCTCATATGTATGAATTTCTTCCCTAGTATTTTCCTTGTCTAATTTCATTGAAATTTAACTTTTTTTTTTCTTCAAGTAACCTGGAAAATATAGATACTTCTTTATATAAAGGTTCTTCATTTTCTGAAGATCAATTATCTTCATTTGAAGTACTATTTTCGGAATATTAATTCTTATAGAGAGTTAAATTTTTTAAAGATCGGCAGAGCGTACCTTGTCCATAAGACATGTATGTGGGAAATAAGTAGTATAAATGAATCCAATATTCTTCTGAGCATATGATTCATATTCATAAGATTCGCTTTTTGAAGAGTATCCATAGCTAGAAATCCAAGTAGTATTAGCTTTCAGGACATTCTTAGCTTTAGATTTGTAACACATCTTCATGTTCCTTTCAGAATGCCTCTATTTTCTTTATTTCTTTTTGAGCAATGGATAATCTGATCTTATGTGTCCACTTCTATATCATTCATAGTATGTGACCTATGAATCATTCTTATCATTACTTTCATTCTTATTATACTTTTATTGGAAATTTCTCTCTTTAGCTATCTAGTTCATTCATCGATCACGATTAGGTAACTCATTTTCCTAGGCTTCACTCTCACTAGATTCTGATTAGATAGTAACCTTATTAGACTTGGATCTAGTTACTCGCTCTGGAGTCTTACATTTCATGTGATTTGATGTTGTAGTAAAAGCAACACTACCATTTCCATTTTTCTTCTTTATATTGTCAGCATCTCTCTTCATTCTAGTTTCATGTTGAAGAAGAGTTCCAAATAGTTCATCAAGAGAAATTTGAGTAACCTTTCTGTTCTCATCGATAGTAGTCCTCTTTGATTCCCAGTCATTAAAAATAATATCTATAATATTGTCCACCTGTGCTTCATCATCTAAACATTTTCTCCCATATATTGTAAGCTATTCATGATGGTTATAAATCGTTGTTTCACCTTACAAATTGGTTCTCCATATGGAAAATAGAAATCATGATACTCAGCTCTCAACATAGCTCTTCTTGTCTCTATGACTTTGGATGTACCAAAATGAATAACTTAAATTTTTTTCCATATATAGTTAGCTATTTCAAAAGAAGAAATTTGGATATATATGTTCCAAGTATTTGAACACAGTAGAGTATTTCATACCTTATTGTTGATTTGGTTATCATGCTTTTCTTGATTAGAAAAATCACTTACTTCCTTGTTAGGAATCTTGTATCCTATAGTAAGAATGACAATGTTAACAACCCCAGTGTTGATAATGAATGTCTTCATATGATCTCTCTAGTATTCATAATCATTACCATAAAGAATAAGTGGTCTGGTAGGATTTAGGTTGTTGATAGAACCAACTGTTAGACCTTCCATCCTTAATAAAATCTTTGACACACAAACTTGTTAGAACTATATGTTTTTAAACAAGAGAAATTATTCTATGCATGAAAAATTGTATCTCTACGAAAAAGTGAATCTGAAATATGAGTCTAAAAAACAGATTCCGAAAAATATGAATCCAAAAAAGAAAAATTGAGAATTCTCTTCTGAATATAATCATGAGATTAATTCAGATTTAACCAAACCCTCTAATACCAATTTTTAGGATGGTATGACTCTGATTACGATATACTCTGTGATACCAAATGTAGGATCAAAATAAAAATGACATTCTCATATACAAGAGGGGTTGAATTGTACCTTTTAAAATTCATTAATGGAATTTTGGGATGGTTATGTTTAATAAAGTTAAACAAGATAATTCGAAATACCTCTATGAGTATTAAAGACTTGCTAGATTTCGGATTAGTAATTCTGAAAATGGAACTTAACAAAAGTTACAAGGATTAAGATTCTACCTTAAAGCGTATAGAATCTAACTATATCAGAGTACAATTAAGGAAGAATAGGAAATATATACCTTCCATATCAATAAAAATGTAGAGGAAAAACAAGTAGTTAAACAACAAGTAATCAAACAATAACTCTTTTAACCCGAAGAGAAGGGTATCTGACAACCATGGATAATGGTCCCTTGATTTATACTTTCAAGAAAGACTGTCTTACCCACACCATGGTAATCCATCGATACAATGATCAGAGTCTGTCTTGTTATCCCCTCAAGACCTCAACTATCAGGTAGTCAGCACCTCTGTCTTTCTCAGCACGGATGCCCTCAATTTCAACGTGTTGGAACCTCTATCTTCTTATCCCCAGAAGCCCTCGATTGTAATCAGTAACAATAGAATTTTAAAGAAATATGTTTGCACAAGGAAAAGTTTGAACAAGATGTTAAAACTTTCTGCATAAATCTTTGAGAGTTGATAAGGGCTTCTCTCTCTAGAAATCACTTCAACAGCATGTAAGCACAGATCTAAAAGTTGTGTCAAAGTTGTTTTTTCGACATTCAAATGAGATCCTTCTTATAGTCGAAGCTCCAATGATCGTCTCCCTCCTCCAATGGTTATATTTCTCCTTGTATTTCGGAGGGACCTGTAAACGTGTCACTCAACCAATAGTATGTCAATAACTGGTAGCAAGACATCGTTTTGTAATTAAACAAGTACAAGTATAATGAAAACTGAAGTTCAGAATGTCACCAAAAAGAGTTCAGAGTCTAACCTAAATGGAATTTCCATTATATAATAATGTGATATTCATATTCTGTTTTAATAGGAATTCAGAACCTGAATTCTGTAGAAATCATGAGTCTAAATTTCTAAGGAATGTTGGAGTCTGGTTTCACTATAATTTAGAATATGAACTTATAGATTTCGGAGTCGAACTTATAGAAGTTCTGAGTCGAACTAGTAAAAGTTCGAAGTTGAACTCATAGAAGTTCGGAGTGGAACTCATAGAAGATTGAAGTTGAACTCATAGAAGTTCAGAGTTGAACTCATAGATGTTTGGAGTCAAACTCATAGATGTTCGGAGTCGAGAAATTGGCGTGAAATTTTATGAGAGTTCGTATTACAGAATTCGGAGTGAAACATTATGAGAGTATGTATTCTAGAATTTGGAGTGGAACTTTATGAGAGTTCATATACAGAATCCAGATTGGAACTTCACTATAGTTCATATCCAGAATTTGGAATGGAACGTCATTAATTTTCGTATCCAGAATTTGGAAAAGAACTTCATTAGAGTTCGTATCTGGAATTCATATCCTAAAACAAGATGCTTCATATCTAAGTAATATATGATTCTGAGGTTTTTTGGTATGAATCCGATTTTTATACATAAATAACACATTGATATGAGCAATGAAAATATGGTAAGGGTAAATTCCTTTGGAAAGGAAATTTTTCTTTATAGAAGTAAAATATAGTTTTTTTATGTATATGGTGTTTGTGATTTTTAAAACAAGAAGGAATGGAAAATCATAAGGACATCCTTAATGACTCAACAACCTAGAGAGATGACAGAACCTGGCTACCCATGGGAGGACAGTGGCATCGTTACGCAAATGGGAGGAGAATCGGCCAAGAATCTGGCTAGCCATGACGCATCGAGCAGGACCCACTCCAGCAAATCCCTCATACCAGTACGCAAAATGGTTCATTAGACCTTTTAGGAATCCAGGGGGTTGGAAACCTCCCCCGAGGCAGAGGTTGGGAGGACCGCACAAAACCAACTGTACCACCCCATGCTAAGCAGGCCACACCATAGCGGGTCACACCATGAGGGTCGCACCCAGCGGGCCTCACCGCTGCGGGCCGCCCCTTATCGTGTTGTGCTGGTCTGCAGCCTGGTGGGTTGGGCCCACCGCAGCCCTACCCTACCGGTCCAGACCCGGTTTGGGCCAGGTAGACTGGAACCGGGTCATGTCGGTTCGGCCCAGGTCGGGTCGGTTCGACTGGGTCGGACCGGAACTGGGCCCATCTAAACCCAGATGTACCTTTTTTCAATATATTGAGAACCAAGCATCCATTTGATGAACCGTCTATGTCATATGATTCTTTAGAACGAGACATTATGTTTTTTATACTCCACCTGTGTTTTGGAAAAAGTTGTAGTACAGACGGGTTAGATCGAACACGAATCCAACTGATCCCTCTTACCTAAAACGCTTATGACTCACAGACAGGGCATCTGATTGACATGTCGTTTTTCGTGTTAGAATGATTACGACATGGTAGACGTTTTTGTACCCCTTGGTGGAGCTTAATATCGGTCGAGGTAGGACCGATATCTCGAGGGAATATTCTACAGAACTCGAGCGCACTAGGTGAGACGAAACCTAGGAAAGGATGCAACGTGACGAAATAACATAAATCCTATATGGGTCTGCATCTATAGATCCTATGTGGGTCAGATTCTACGCGAGTCAGCATTCAGCGATCCTGTGTGGGTCAATGCATACTAATCCTGTGTAGGTCAGATCATGTGTGGGTCAGCGCTCAACGATCGTTTGTGGGTCAGCGCATACTGATCCTGTGTGGGCCAGAACTTGTGTGAGTCAATGGAGGTTAGTTACCTATCAATCATGTGTGGGTCTATGAGGGTTAGTTACCTATCGATCATGTTTGGGTTAGAAAGAATGCCTCTTAAAATAATAAGATGATCTAGTTATGACTAAACATATGTACCACTATGCTTATGTTATACCTGATTGGTAGTTGAGTCTTTTACTTGTTTTGTACTTCAATCTTTGGAGTGATACCATTGTGGTAGTTCTATCTTAATGGTGTTACCTATGTGGTACTTCTATCTTTGCGGTGTTACCTGTGTGGTACTTCTTGCTTCATGGTGTTACCTATGTGGTACTTCTACCTTCGTGGTGTCGTATTCGTGGTGTTACCTATGTGGAATTTCTCCCTTCATGGTATCATCATCATGGTGTTTTATATGTGGTAAACCTATCTTCGTGGTATTACTTGTGATGTATTTCTTGATTCGTGATGTTACCAATGTGGTACTTCTACCTTCATTGTATCGTCTTGGTGGTGTTACCTGTGTGGTACATATATCATTGTGCTTTTACCTGTGTGGTACTTCTATCTTTTGGTGTTACCTGTGTGGTACATCTAACTCCTTGGTATTACCTGTGTGGTAATTTTATCTTTGTGGTGTTACCTATGTGGTACTTATATCTTCTTGGTGTTACCTATGTGGTACATTTATCTTCATGGTGTTTCCTATGTGGTACTTTTATCTTGGTGGTATTACTTATGTGGTACTTCTATCTTCATGGTTTTACCTGTGTGGTACTTCTTCCATTGTGGTAATGTCTTCATAGTGTTACATGTGTGGTACTTCTATCTTTGTGGTGTTACTCATGTGGTACTTCTCCCTTCAAGGAGTTACCTTCATGGTGTTTTCTTCATGGTGTTACCTATGTGGTACTTGAACCTTCGTGGTGTTACCTATGTGGTGTCCTTCCCTCATGTATGAGATGATTATATCTTCATAACATATGTATATGTATGGGCATATTCCTATATAGAGTTTATGTCTTGCTTTTAGATTTTCCTTTGTGCAACTCTTTGAGACCTACATTGTTCTTGGGGTCCCTACTAAGTCTCATTATACTCTCCCCTGTATGGGATTCGCCTGTAACTTTTTATGTATGATTCAAACGACATACATAGTTGATCTAGGATGAGGTAGGTAGGACTGGACGGTGCTCAGAGGTGGACCATTCGACGTGGCGTGATGTGGAAGAGACATGCGAACATTGAGTGCTGAGGAGGCGATCTGTACCTACCCTATTGGTAGGATCCTCAGAAGATGACCCAGTAGTTGTTTTCATTTTTATTTTAGTTGTATTTTAATGCGACTCATACCTATACTTTTATATTTGGGATTGTATTTTTTCCCTTTTTACCTTCAATGCTTCTTTACTACAGTAGTTTACATTGTGGTTGCATCTTATAGTGTTCTAGCCTATGTAGTTTCTTCTTATTGTGTTATTGGACTATGTTTCTATACATGTTAAAAAGAAAATTCCTTCTTATATAAGGGATATTCCTTTCCTGTGCTAGTTGCCAGCCCCTGGCCTAAGGAAGGCGGGTTTGCAGTAGTCACGACACGGGCCCAGAGGGATGTGTCGTGACAAAGTGGTATCAAATGTTTTCAGTTCTACCAAAGAAGTATGACTCAAATATTTTCTCTGAACCAATAGTGTTATGTGTTATGTTGTGGTTTTCAATTTGAGGAGTCCAGTGTTGTTGTGTTGGCTGACGTTTCCATACACCAGGACCCTAAATTCTGATATCCGACCTAGCGCACTAAAACACTGATTGTTAGTGTTTTTTAAAAGTTTTTCTTTTTGATTCCACAGGGTTCCTCTCACCAGGTATAACATAATAACCATGTATCACCTATTCCTTATCAGGATAACTCCATAATGACAACCACCCAGGTCTCCTGAGAGAGTAAACGATGACCACCGAATGAGTGATTAGGCTCTGGTGTAGGGCCCTCTTACTGCGTTGGCAGCTTTGGGTGGTGTACGTGTAGCACTACAACCTGTTGGGAAGTAGTTAAAATAGATGGTACTGGTAGAGGACACATTTAGGCTTTGTGCCTTACATGAGTTTCAGCGTTAGATAACCCTCGAGTTCCATGGGGATTCTGACTCATAGAGGGATGAGGACTAGCTTGAGGAGGTGGCTGAGAGTTCTCTATATCATCTTGAGCTTCGGAATGACGACATGTCGGTATCCTAGTATTCATCGAGGCGTATCGATCCTTCCTGGTACTCGATGAATATGATATGATCAGTGCTTTGGGGGTAAAACATCCAAGAGTGGTGTTTTTAAGGATTTCCAATCCAACATTATTACTCTATGAATTCTTACCTGTGTTAGGGTGCTATAGGGAACCATTGCGGTTGAACATTCTTTTGCTGAGTGTATACAGCCAGTGAATATTAGTAGTGGGAATGTAGTAAGATGACACTACTCTTAGAGACTAGGGTATGTTAATATGTTTATTGAAGAAGAAGTGTTAGGGATTGGGAAGGGGATTACCTAGATATGTTCAAATAGTGTGACCCAAGGGCTCAAGGAAAGATTTAATGAAAGGTATTTATCTACTACTAGATGTCGTATTAATAGACATATATACCAATAATTCCATCCTTCCACAAATCTTGTTCATGACCTAGAGTTTTTTATTAAGCCATTGACTTGATCCTCGCATCTAGAGATACCTTTGGGAGGAGACTCGATAATCACACATATGCCGATGGTGTGATCTGACACTTGAGGAGAGAGTTTTGGTTGGAACCTCTTGGTGGCATCATCGAGGCCTTATGACATAAGTATGGGTATGTACTGGACATCCACATTTCATACATAGATTAACTATATTAGGAAAAATAGTTGTGGTTTACCTACAATGTTGGAATACGATTATCCTTGGTTGGTGAAAAAATAAAACCCAGGAAACATATGAAAAACTCTTGCAAAGGAGTGTGCAGCCAATCACGCTTGAGTCCACAATCCCAACACTCATGGCAGTGTGAGTTATGAGTTTTCAGTTCCCAATAGAAGTATTATACCAATAATAGATGCAGACTTTTAGAGTTCAAGGTGGACCATGTTTTCATGATCGTCTCCCATCAATGGGGACTGTGGAAATTCGGCCGAGTCAGTATGTTATTATAGAGGATTATCAGACCATTTATAATACTTCAGAGGATTGGCGAGGGGGCATATCGCTTGGCACTACCACCACAGTTGGAGTGGGTGCACGACATCTTCCATGAATCCCAACTGAGGATATACGTGCATGACCCTTCTCAAGTCATCAACCATGGAGAGGTGGACTTAGACGATGGAGCGACATTTATGGAGGTTCTAGTAGATATTTAGGATTTACAAGAGCGGGTCCTTCTTTGGCATTTTATACCTCTGGTGTTCATTGCGTGGTAGCACGAGAACCTCCTGGAGAGTACATGGGGGTGGGAGGCTCAGATCCATGCTGAGTACCCCCATTTGTTTCTTATTCATTATTGTGGCTTTCAAGGTCATAAATCGCTATATTGGGGAGAATTTGATTTCCTTGATATTCCGTATAATTTTTTTTAATTATAAAGAATTATTTCTAGAACGTGAAATCTGATAGCGGGCCATTCGGAGACCCAGAGTGCCGGGAATGATCCTTCAATGTTTTGTTAATATTTAATTAGCATGTGTAAGAAGTATTCCTAAAAAAGTATAATAACTCTTAAACAGTTACTCGGATCATTAATCTGAGGGAACGGTTGCGCTCAGGATGGTGTCTTTACCTTAGGCATGACTTAATTTCAGTCGGCGCAGGGCGCCTGTGAGAAAACCTAAAAATGGCATAACCGTAAATAAAATAATTAAAAAATTATTTTATTTTTCAAATGCTTATAACTCACGAATGGTAACTCGGATTAAAATTCTAAGACCCCCACTGAAATCATGAGATTATTATATCTTTAGGAAGATACTAACATTGGTCAGCGGGGGCCACTAGTGAATGTTAGTTTTTGGTCTTAAATAATATAATTAAGTGACAATTATTTTATTGTAAAATCCATATATTTTAAATTGTACCTAAGTTTGGAAATATGAGAGTATCATTGAGTTTTTTGGGGCATGTTTCACTTTTGATGTTCCTAATCTTGACCGCCATGGGTCGAGGGTGACTGCTAATATTTTTACGATCTTTTTTTCAGGTACATTCAGTAAATGCGCGAGCGGCATTTTGTAACTTTTGAACCGATGCTCGAAATTGAAATATGAGGACACTGTTGAACTTGAAATGTCGATATTCGATTAAGGAGACCTTCACCTCAAATATAGGAGGTTGAGGTTGGAAGTTAGTTCTCCAGATTTTTAGGGGAGAGTTAAATGAATAAAAATAAAAGAAAACAACAACTTTTAGTTTATTTTCTTGAAACATCCATTTAGAATACTTGGTGGTGGGGACCACCTTAACTCCCCTTTAATATGAGTTTACCCTTTGAATTCCTCTAATTAATGTGCTATATTTAATTTAATTAATGTGCTAACATTAATTGAATTAATAATCTTAACTCAGTTTAAGTTGGCTCCTCATACTTTTTGTTGGGATCATTGGCAATGTGGAGAGCTTGGGAAAACTTGTAAGGACATCCTCCAATGAAGAAAGAACCTCCTATGTGGACGATGCTCGATCCCGGATCAGAAGCGTCTTATGGGAACAACAAAAACTGATGGCATAATCACTGTCTTCATCCTCACGACACATCCAACGGACGATCGAGGTAGGGTTTTTAATTTAAATTATGATTATATCTATCTACTGAATCTTCATATTCATGATTCACAATGAAGATGGACAAAAAAACATGGTCATCGTTCTGCACTTATACCCTGGCCCTTTTTTTGTTCTTTATGTATTCTTCATGTTTTATTCAATGCAAAATAATTTAGCATGCTAAAAATACAAATTCTAATAGAGCGAGACATATGGATGAGAAGATTTTGACACGAGGATTAAGAATATGTGGACGTCAATTTTTTTTACCTGGAACGAAACTGTAATAACGCATGGATGAAAGGTGGTGCACATCGACACCAATGGTAGAGGAGGAGGTCATGGTTGTCAAGATGTGATACCACACCATAGGATGGTCGACAAACAGTCGACCTTAGATTTAGCCAGTGGTGCATTCGAAGTTTGGACGGAAACCGACGGGCCACAGGAGGACTGCGGCGTCATCGCGCAGTTGGGAGGAGAACCGGTCAGGAATCTAGCCGACGGTTACGCACGAAGCAGGACCCACTCCGGTGTGTACCGCTTGTCAGCAGACTGAACTGTCCATTGGACCATTCGGGAATCCAGGGGGGGTGCCTCCCCCCTAAGTGGTGCCCAGGGAAAACCACACCTGCCATGGCAGACCGTACCCTGCCATGTGGGACGCACCACAGCGAGTCGCACCCAGTGGGTCAGGTCCACCACAGCCCATCCCAACCTAGCTGGACCCAAGTTGGTCCGGGTCGACCTGAACTAGGTCGAGTCAGGTCGGCCCATGTCTGGTCGGGCCGGGCCAACCCGACCATGTAAGACTGGACCCAGGCCCATATGGACCCAGATACAACTTTTTCCCATATCTTAGAACCGAGCGTATGTTTGATGAACCATCTACAAAACTAGATTCCTTGGATTGAGATGGTCCTTTTGGAAAACTACACTTGATTTTTGGATAATGTTGTAGAATGGCCAGGTTGGACCGATCCCGAATCTAATTGGGCCCTCGGAGCTAAAACGCATATAACTCAGAGATTGGGTGTCTGATTGACATGTCGTCTGTCGCCTTAGAACCCTTAAGACATGGAGGTCCCTTTAGTTACCCATTTTTAGAAATTAGTTGTGGTTGTGGTATGACTGATAAATCGAGGGCTAGATTTTATGGAACTCGAATGCACCGGGTGCTAGGAAACCTGTGGCAGGCCGCAACGTGAAGAACGGACATTGATCGTATGTGGGTCAGCATCTATGGATCCTGTGTGGGACAATGTTCAGTGATCTTGTGTGGTTCAGTGCATACCAATCATGTGTGGGTCAGATCCTATGTGGGCTAGCGCCCATCGATCCTATGTGGGTCATCACATACTGATTTTTTGTGGGTCAACAACTATTAGTTACCTATGGATCATGTGTGGGTCAGCGGGGTTTAGTTACCTATCTGTCATGTGTGGGTCAGCGGGTGATAGTTAACTATCGATCCTGTGTGGGTCAGCAAGGGTTAGTTACCTATCAATCCAGTGTGGGTCAGTAGCTATTATTCTTAACAGAATAAGACGATATAGTAACGACTAAACATTTTGACCTCTTTACTTAAGTTATTCCTGATTGTGAGTTGATCCTTTTACCTGTGTGGTACATCAATATTTGTAGTGATACCTATGTGGTACATCTATCTTCATGCTGTTACTTATGTGGTACTTCTATCTTCATGGTGTTTCCTATGTGGCACTTCTAGATTTGTGGTGTCACGTGTGTGGTACTTCTACATTCGTAGTATCGTCTTCGTGTGTTACATGTGTGGTACATCTATCTTCGTCGTGTTACCTGAGTGGTACTTCTATCTTTGTGTTGTTACCTATGTGGTACTTCTACCTTCATTGTATCGTCTTCATGGTGTTACCTATGTTGTACTTCAATCTTCCTGGTGTTACCAGTGTGGTATTTCTAGCATTGTGTTGTAACCTCTGTGGTACATCTACCTTCGTGGTATTGTCTTTGTGGTGTTACTTCTTTGGTGATTATATCTTCATGGTGTTACCTCTGTGGTACTTCTGTCTTCGTGGTGTTACTTGTGTGGTACTTCTCTCTTCGTGGTGTAACCTATGTGGTACATCAATATTTGAGGTGTCACCTATGTGGTACTTATACCTTTGTGGTATTTTCTTCACGGAGTTACCTGTATGGTACTTCTATCTTTGTGGTGTTACCTATGTGGTAATTTTACCCTCGAGGAGTTACTGTCATGGTATTTTCTTTATGGTGTTACCTTTTGGTACCTCAACCTTCGTGGTGTTACCCATGTGGTGTCCTTCTCTGATATATGAGATTAGTATATCTTGATAACATAGGTTTATGTATGGGCATATACCTAAGTAGAGTTGATGTCTTGGTTTGTGGCTATTTATTTGTTTACTCTAGGAGACCAACAGGGGTCTTGGGGTCCCTACTGAGTATCGTTATACTAACCCCTGCACATTCATCGCTCACACCATGTCATGTCTGATGTAGACGATGTGTAGACTTGATCGTGGCTAAGGGATCTAAGACTAGATGTTTCTTAGAGGTGGACCATTCAATGTGATGTGACATGGAGGAGACTGATAGACGTGGAGTGCTGAGGAGGCGATCTGTACCTACCCTACATGTAGGAACCTTGATGGACGACCTAGTAGCTATTTTCCTTTTTCTTTCAATTCTATTGTACTTCTAGTCGTACTTGTAATTTTTTTTGTCTTGTATTCCGGACCCTTTTTACTTTCAACACTATTTTACACCAGCTGTTTACTTTGTTGTTGCATCTTATAATGTTCTAGTCAGTGTGGTTGCTTCTTGTTGTGTTCTTGGACTGTGTGTCTATACCAGTTTAAAAGTAAACTCCTTCTCGTATAAGGGATACACCTTTGAGGTGCTATTATCCCACCCCTAGCCAATGTAAGGTGGGCTTGGTGTAGTCACGGCATGGGACCCAAGGGATGGGTCATGGAAAAGTGGTATCAAAGGATTTTTGTTCTACCGAAGAACTAGGACATTGATTTTCTGTGTGATGTAATAATGTTAAGTGTTGTGAGTGTGGTTTTTTGTTCGAGTAGTCCAGTGTCGGTTCGGTGGCTGACAAATCCATACACCAGGACCCTGAATTTTGATTTCTGACTCAACACATGAAAACAGTGATTGTCTGTGTTTTTTAAATGTTTTGCTTTTTATTTTTTTGGTGTCAACAAACCAGGTATAAATTAATGACCAAATGGCACCTATTATTTATCAGTATTCCACCAAAAAGGAAGCAGACTAGGTTTCCCAAGAGAGTACACGATGAAGTCCCACCATGTGATGAAGCTCTGGTACATGGCCCTCTTAATTGATGGAACCTTTGGGTGGTGTACCAATAGCACCACAACTTGTTGGGAAATAGTTACAACTGGTGTAACCAGCAGAAGACACATTTAGGTTTTGTTCCTTACACATGTTTTAGCATCAGATACCCCTCAGGATCTGAGGCGAGCCAGACTCACAAGAGGCCGAGGAATGGCTTGGGGATGTGGATGAGAGTTCTCTAGAGCATCTACTGCTTTGATAGGATGAAATGTCGATTTCTGAGTGTTCATCGAGGCGTACCGATCTTTCTGGGTACTCACTGAATACGATACGATTAGTTTTTCAGGGCTCAAACTTATGAGTGCGGATTTTTTAAGGAATTCCAAGACAGCACTATTATTCTATGCATTCCTACCTATGTTAGGGTTCTATATAGAACCATTGTGGTTGAATGTTATTTGGATGAGTAGATACATCTAGTGAATGTTAGTAGATGGAAAGAAGGAAACTAGAACCAGTATGAGAGACTTGGGCTTGTAAAAATGCTTTAGGAAGGATGAGTGTTAGAAAAGGGGAAGGGAGTAGCTGAATATGGTCATGGAGTGCGACCCAAGGGCTCTATGAATGATTCGATTGATGGACCATGTCTACAACTATCTACTGTATTAATAGATAGAGATACCAATAATTACTCCCTTCAATGAATCTTGTCCAAGACTTAGAGTTTCCTATTAATATATTGACATGACCCGCACGTCTAGAGATAACTTTGGGAGGAGACTTGATAATCGCACATATATCGACGGTGTGATCTGACTCTTGAGGAGAGAGTTTCGGTTGGAACATCTTGGTGGAAACATCTAGGCCTTACGACATATATATGTGTATGGACTAGACATCCACAGTTCATACTCAAATTAACTGTATTGGAGAAAAAGGTTGTGGTCTACCAACAACGTTGGAATGGGATTTTCCTTGGATGGTGAAAAAAGGTAACCCAGACAAATAGGACTAACTCATGAAAAGGAGGGTGCAACCAATAACGCTTGTGTTGGCCATCCCTACACTCGTGGAAGTTGGAATTTTGAGTTTTCAATTCCCAACAGAAGTCTTATTTATACAAGAGATGCAAACCTTTAGCGTTCCAGGGGGAACCATGTTTTCTTACGAGTCTCCCCTCGATGGAGACTATAAATATTTGTCTAAGGCGGTATGTTATCACTTATATTTATCAAACCATTTCTGATACTGAAGAGGACTGGTGAGGTGGAATACCACTTTGCACTACCACCATGGTTAAAGTGGGTGCATGATGTCTTCCATGTATCCCAACTGGGGAGATACGTGCATGACCCTTCTCAATTAATCGACCATGGAGAGCTTGACATAGATGATGGGTCGATGTTTACCGAGGTTCTAGTATATATGGAGGATCAATAAGAGAAGGTATTTCGTTGGAGTTCGATACCTCTAGCGTGCATTCTCTAGCATCACGGGAACCTCTAAGAGAGAACACGGGAGCGGGAGGATGAGTTCCATGCTCAGAACCCCCATTTGTTTCCTTATTCTATGTTTTGACTTTCTGGGATGTAAATCCCTTATGTGAGGAGAATGTTATGTCCCATAAATTACGTATAATTTTTTTAAATATATAGAATTTTTATGAGACCACAAAATCTGACAGTGTGCGATTTTGACGCCTGGAGTGCCTGGAATGATCTGTCGAAGTTTTATTAAGAATTAATTATCATGTGTAACCAGTTTTCCTAAAAAATTATAATAACAATTAAATGGTTACATGGATCAGAAATTTGAAGTCACTATTGCACTCAAGATGGCAGTTTTACCCTAGACACAACTTATGTTTAATCGGTGCTGGACTCCTATGAGAAAACCCAAAATTTGAATAAACGTTAATAAAATAAATAAATAAAATTATTTTATTTTTCAAATGCTTATATTTCACAAAAGGTAACTTGGATTAAAAATACGAGAAAAATTCAGAACCTATCAGGGTATTACTTCTTTAGAAAGATTCTAATGTAGGCTGACGCGATCCACTAGTGGAAGTTAGTTTTTGGCCGTAAATCAAATAATTATGTGACAATTATTTTATTATAAAATCCCTAACTTTTAAATGGGAACTCAGATTTAATATCTGATTGTACTATTGGGTTCGTTGGGGCATGTTTAACTTAGGTAGAGCCTAACATTGACTGGCACAGGTCGAGGGTGACAGTTAATGTTTTTTCAAACAAAAAATTGGGTACGTTCAGTAAACGCATGAGCGGTGTTTTGCAACGTTGGAATCATTGCTCAGAAATGAATTCTGAGGATAGTGTTGAAATCGCACGGAAGGAGACCTTCACCTAGACCACAATTGGTTGAGGTTGGATTTTAGTTTTATCTATTTTCGAGGGAGATATAAAATAATAATAATAAAATAAAACAACAAACTTTTATTTTATTTTCTTGAAAGCTCCATTTTGTATACTTGGTGGTGGGGACCACCCAAACATCCTTTTAATGTGAGTTATCCCTTGGAATTCCCCCAATTAATGTGAAAACATTAATTTAATTAATGTTCCAACTTTTATTGAATTAATAATCTTAATAAATTAATGTTGGATGCTCACCATTTTGGTTGGGATAATTGGAAATGTAGAGATCTTGGGAGAACTCAGAAGGGCATCCTCCAATGAAGAACAAACCTATGATGTGGACGATGCTCGATCCTAGATCAAAAGCATCTTATGGGAGCAATGAACATCGACGTCACTGATATCATCATCCTCCACACAACACCTCCAACGGACGATTGAGTTAGGGGTTTTATTTTGAAGTATGATTAAATCTATATGTTGATTATTCGTATACTTGATTCACAAAAACGATGGACAAACAAATATGGCCATCGTTACACACTTATACCTTAACCCTTTTCTTTCATTTTTCACATGTTCTTCGTACGTTCTTTAATGCCAAATAATTATGCATGATGAAAACACAATGTCTCGTTGAGCGCGACATATGGATGCGGAGATCTCAACCCGAGGATCATGAATATGCGAATTTCAAATTTTTCAGGCTTGGAATGAAGATGAAATGATGCATGGAAGAATGTGAGCATGCCTACGTTCCACTGGTAGGGGAGGGGGTCGCGGCTGTTAAGCCGCGACGGCACACCGGAGGGCAGCCGACACCTAGCCAGCTGCAGCTCGAGTAGGCAGCGCACCCGAAGAGAGGCTGACACCTTGCTAGAAGTAAGAGGATATCAGTTTCATCACGCTGTAGAGAGGAGAACTGGATGGCTATGATGCAATGACTAGGACCCGCTACGGTAGGTCCCACATGCCACATGTTGTACGATTCGTTGGACCATTCAGGAATCCTAGTGGGGGACTACCCCAGTGTGGCTGCTAGGATGGCCCGCACCCAACCCGGAAGACGGCACCTAGCCATGCAGGCTGCCCTACAGCGGGTCGGGCCCACCATGGCCCAACCCAAATGGGCAAGACCCGAGTTGGGTCGGGTCGACCCGAGTCGGGTCATCACAAGTTGGGTCGTGCCGGGTCGGTCCAATCAGGTTGGACCAGACCCGAGCCCATCTAGACCCAGATATGCCTTTTTAGAAATATCGTGAGAACCGGATATCTGTTTGATGAACCGTGTATTGAAATGGATTCCTTAGATCAATAATGTCTTTTTGGTATTCTCCACATGAGTTTTCGATAATGTTGGAGGATGGCCGGGTTGGATCAGACCCGAATCCAACTAGGCCCTCAAAGCTAAAATGCTTATAACTCACAGATCGGGAATCTGATTAACATGTCGTCTATCACATTGGAACTGATACGACATGACATTCCTCTTGGTTACACCATTGTGGAGCATAGTAGCCTTCTAGGTATGACTGATTTCTCAAGGGGTATATTCTACGGAACTCGAGTGCACCAGGTGTGATGAAACATTTGGTAGGGTGGAATGTGAAGAAAGAATATCGATCATATGTGGGTCAGAATCTATAGATCCTATGTGGGTAAGATCATGTGTGGGTCAGCGTTCAGTGATTTAATGTGGTTAAACACATACCGATCTTGTGTGGGTCAGATCATGTGTGGGTCAGCCCTTAGTGATCCTATGTGTGTCAACACATACCAATCATATGTGGGTAAGATCCTTTGTGGGTCAGCGAGGGTTAGTTACCTATCAATCATGTGTGGTTCCATGAGGGTTAGTTACATATCGATCTAGTGTGGGTTAGTGGGGTTTAGTTACATATCAATCCTTTGTGGTTTAGTGGGGGTTAGTTATTTATCGATCATGTGGGGGTCAACAGCAGTGCTTCTTAACAGAATAAGATGATCTACTTACGACTATATATATATACCTTTGTACTTAAGTTATACCTAACTGTGAGCTGAGTGTTTTACCTGTGTGGTACTTCAATATTTATGGTGATACATGTGTGGTACTTCTATCCTCTCGGTGTTACCTTTGTGGTACTTCTATTTTCGTGGTGTTTCCTATGTGGTACTTCTAGCTTCGTGGTGTTACCTGTGCGGTACTTCTATATTTGTGATATCTTCTGCGTGGTGTTACCTATGTGGTACATCAATAATCATGGTGTAACCTATGTTGTACTTATAACTTCATGGTGTTACCTGTGCGGTACTTCTCCCTTCGTGGTATCAACTTTGTGGTGTTGCCTATGTGGTACTTCTATCTTCGTAGTGTTACTTGAGTGGTAGTTCTAGCTTTGTGGTGTTACATGTGTGGTAATTCTACCTTCGTGGTGTCATCTTCATAGTGTTAACTGTGTGGAACATCTATCTTCTTGGTTTTACCTATGTGATAGTTCTCTCTTCCTAGTGTTTCTTGTGTGGTACCTCTATCTTCGTGGTGTTACATACGTTGTACTTCTGCCTTTGTGGTATTGATTTTATAGTATTACCTGTGTGGTACTTCTACCTTCGAAGAGTTAACTTTGTGGTTTTTTCTTCATGGTGTTACCGATGTGGTACTTCTAACATCATGGTGTTACATTTCTAGTGTCATTCCATCATGTATGAGATGTGTATATCCTGATAACTTAGTTATATGTATGGTCAAATACCTAAGAAGAGTTGATGTCTTGCTATTTGGATTTTCCTTTGTGAAACTCCAGGATACCTATAGGTGTCTTGGGGTCCCTATTAAGTATCATTGTTATCACCCATGCATGGGCTTCACCCGTACCTTGTTGTGTCTGATGCAGACGACGTATAGAGTGGATCAATTCTAAGAGATCTAGGACTTGACTGTGCTTGGAGGTGGACCATTTGACGCGACGTTATGCGGAGGAGACTGACATACGTCGATTACTGAGGAGGCGATCTGTACCTACCCTATAGGTAGGAACCTCATAGGATGACAGAGTAGCTATTTTCATGTTTTCTTTTAGTTGTATTGTACTTTCAGTCATACTTTTACTTTTATAGTTAGGCTTGTATTCTGGCCCATTATTACATTCAGCAATCTTTTACTACCGCAGTTTACATTGCAATTTCATCTTATTGCATTCTAGTCTATGTGGTTACTTATTATTGTGTTCTTGGATTGTGTGTATGTACAAGTTAAAAAGGCAATGCCTTCCTGTTTAAGGGATATGCCTTTCTGATGCGAGGTTCCAGCCCCTGGCCTATGGAAGGCGATATTTGGGTAGTCAAGGCACGAGCCTCGAGGGACGGGTCGTGACAATGTATGCTATAAAAAATAGTGTTTCTTTCTTAGTACTTGATTTTTTACTAAAATATTCTTTATTGTGGTGATCATAAAATGAAAGTAGTGTGAAATGGAAATTTAAATGATACTTCACGTGGAGAGAATAAGATGTTTCAAACTCCTACAATCCAAAACTATCAAATGGATAACTTAGGTGAGTTCCTAAAAGAAATATAATGTATTTAAATTGTCTGAAGCATGTACATCTAGACAAATAAATTTAGATTTATTGTGAATAGAACATTTATATAAATTAAGGGAGTTATATCTCGACACAGTGACTATGAACAATCCAATGTTTCAGGTGAAATTAATTTGGGAATTATTCGAATAAATTCCCTAGTCTAGAGGATAATTGGGATAATAATCCACAAAATAATTTGATGACAAAGGAAAAATGGAAAGGTTACACAATAATGATGGTTTAAGTGAATATTGATAATTATTGAACACTAATCCTCCCCTTATTAGTTGTGTATTTCTTGTTTACTTTTTTATTAATGATGCATTGAAAATCTCAATATTAATACTTTACTAAAATTTCATGTTATTATCTCCCTATACATGAATTCTAAAATAATTAAATTGATTTTGTTATTCTATCAACACATGGGTTATTCTATCAACACATGGGTTATTCGAATATTTTATTGATAATTTTATTGTATATGATAATATTTTATTTTATGAACAATGATTGAATTATTTTCTGTATGTATCTATGCCTCCATGTAAGATTATATTAAGAGTTATGGATACCATATCCGGTTTACAATTCTAAGATTGATCATAAGTTCAAAGTCATTGACACCACCTGTTATTTTTATATGTGATAACAATTTATCTAGATTAAGGATTTTTTAAGAGACATTTATGGAAATGAAACCCTTGGGTTTTGTATATAGAGAAAATGTTTTTTAAGCAGGAATTCCTTTAAACATTATTGGTGTATGATTAATGGTACTTGTAATAATTTATGTTTATCTTATCATTTGTGTTGATATAATTATGGGTTATATTTTATCACCTTAAAAAGTAATCACGCCTCATTGATATCAGAGATAAATTAACTTTGGATCTGTTTTCCAAAATATAAATTAAAAAAGTCTTACGGTTGCATGTGGTACCACAATTAATAATATTTTTTCATAATCAAAAGTTTACCTTGATGGTTAGATGAAGTATTTAGAAATATCATGTCATGGAATTATGTTTCATCCCATTTTATTATACACTAATAGATGGTTATTTTGAGCGAATAATCTAAACCGTAAATGTTATGGTAGGATCTTTTTCTATGTATTTCAAATGGGGTTTGGATAAACTCATTCCGAAGGTTAATTTTTCATTCAAAAATATAATTTGATTGAGAATTCATATGGATATATATGAATACATTCATGTAAATAAGTGCATAACACCAATGTATTATAATGAAGTTACAGAAAGAATTCTATTGGGATTTGTGCAACCTGATGAGATGGAAGAAAAGGTTAGATCTGTTTAAAAAAATATATTATAACTGTACAAATTTGAAAAAAAAATATAATAATAATCATCAAAATGTTATATAATTTGAATTTGGTAATAAGTTATTTCTATAAATTTCTCCATGAATGAATGAATGTAAAACTAATCCCTAGATATATAATTCAATTTAAAATACTTGATCATGTCGGGATAGTATCTCATTGTTTGGTTCTTAGATACAATCTCTCTCATGTTCATGATGTGTTCCACAAGTCACTCCTAAGGATGTAAATACCTAACCCATCACATATACTAAACTCAATGGTTTTATATATATAACATCATATTTTATATGATAAACAACCAATAGAGATTCTAGTTCAAATTAAGAAAGTTCTACGAAACATGACCACTCCCCAAGTCAATGTTCTATGTCAAACCCACTAGCTTGAGGAAGATATGTGAGAACCTTATAATTAAATGAGTAATAATAATCCATAGTTTTTTTAACCAAATTGAATAATTACAATGGAAAAAATTCATTTTAAGTCGGTATAATGTAACACCATATGATTGTGTGAAATATAGTTTTTAAAAACTAAATATAATCTTTATATATATTTCATTACACAAAATATCAATTTTATCTTCTATTACGTGCAAATCTAATTTTTCTCTATATTACATGTAACACTTATTTCTTCTTGTGTTACACATAACACTAATTTTAGCTTGTGTTACATGCAACACTTGGTTATCTTGTGTTACATAAGAAATTATGTTTTAACAAAACCAAGATATATTATTTATATAGTTATTGAAAGACCATATTTTTAACATAAAAATAGTAATTAATTCTTATTAAATATCAATTATAAATTTTTAGGTGAATAAAATAGATTAATAATAAAGTACATAATTTTAATAAATTATTTTTATGTTTTAATAATATTATTATTTAAAAAAATTATTCTTTTGTATTTTTATGAAAATTAATAAAATTATTTTTTGACACTTTTTGAAAATTATTTAGACAAAATAAAAATTATTTTTTAAATTTTAATGTCAAAATTATCTTAGGGATATTTTTTTATTTTTTCTCAAAGATCTAATTTTTGGTAAACACCGAAAACAGTGAATTTTATTTAAAATATGCCTTTCCATTTAATTTATATATAATGATAAATATATTTTAAATTATTTTAAGAAACTAAAATTACGTCAATTATGTATCCATAAATTTAATCTAGGTCATTTTAATCAATTTCAAATTTAATTTCAATATAAAAACATTGTAAACATTTGAACATTTTCACATTAAAAAATTGTTTTCTAATCACATATCTACAATTAATTTATAATTAAATATTTCAACATATGTAAATGGAATTTGGAAAAATATATTTCAAATTTTTAAAAAACATAATTTATAATATATAATGAGGTAAATTTAATTTTTTTTACAAAATTAATAGAAAAAACAACCAAAAGATATATCTACCATGGTAAAGAAAAGGATTACTTTACTGGGCGGTTAAACTAAAAATATGTGGGTTAAAAATACCATTAATGTAGTATAAAACATATTATTTGTCCATTTATAGACCTCCTAATATCTAATATTTAAATAGGGGCCATTTTTTCCCTTTCATGTTAAAAATAGGGGAACACTTCTTCTTTTCAAAACATTAGAGGTGTGTCACTCACCTATGTTAAAAAAGGCCACCCACTCCCCCATCTTACTGCGTTGGGATTCGCCTGTACCTTTTTATGTATGATTCAAACGACTTACGTAGTTGATCTAGGATGAGGTAGGTAGGACTGGACGGTGCTCAGAGGTGGACCATTCGACGTGGCGTGATGTGGAAGAGACAGGCGAACATTGAGTGCTGAGGAGGCGATCTGTACCTACCCAATTGGTAGGAACCTCAGAAGATGACCCAGTAGTTTTTTTCGTTTTTCTTTTAGTTGTATTGTACTTTGACTCATACCTATACTTTTATATTTGGGATTGTATTTTTTCCCTTTTTACCTTCAATGCTCCTTTACTACAGTAATTTACATTGTGGTTGCATCTTATAGTGTTCTAGTCTATGTAGTTGCTTCTTATTGTGTTATTTGACTATGTTTCTATACATGTTAAAAAGTAAATTCCTTCTTATATAAGGGATATGCCCTTCTTGTGCTAGTTGCCAGCCCCTGGCCTAAGGAAGGCGGGTTTGGGGTAGTCACGACACGGGCCGAGATGGATGGGTCCTGACAAAGTGGTATCAAATGTTCTCAGTTCTACCAAAGAAGTATGACTCTAATATTTTTTGTGAACCAATAGGGTTATGTGTTATGTTGTGGTTTTCAATTCGAGGAGTCCAGTGTTGGTGTGTTGGCTGACGTTTCCATACACCAGGACCCTGAATTCTGATATCCTACCTAGCGCACTAAAACACTGATTGTGTGTGTTTTTTAAAAGTTTTTCTTTTTGATTCCACAGGGTTCCTCTCACCAGGTATAACATAATAACCATGTATCACCTGTTCCTTATCAGGATACCTCCATAATGACAGCCACCAAGGTCTCCTGAGAGAGTACACGATGACCACCCAATGAGTGATTATTCTCTGGTGTAGGGCCCTCTTACTACTTTGGAAGCTTTGGGTGGTGTACGTGTAGCACTACAACCTGTTGGGAAGTAGTTAAAATAGATGGTACTGGTAGAGGACACATTTAGGCTTTGTGCCTTACATGAGTTTCAGCGTCAGATAACCATCAAGTTCCATGGGGAGTCTGACTCACAGAGGGATGAGGACTAGCTTGAGGAGGTGGCTGAGAGTTCTCTATATCATCTTGAGCTTCGGAATGACGACATGTCGGTATCCTAGTTTTCATCGAGGCGTACCGATCCTTCCTGGTACTCGATGAATATGATATGATCAGTTCTTTGGGGGTTGAACATCCAAGAGTGGTGTTTTTAAGGATTTCCAATCCAACATTATTACTCTATGAATTCCTACCTTTGTTAGGGTGCTAGAGGGAACCATTGAGGTTGAACATTCTTTTGCTGAGTGTATACAGCCAGTGAATATTAGTAGTGGGAATGTAGTAATCTGACACTAGTCTTAGAGACTAGGGTATGTAAATATGTTTTTTGAAGAAGAAGTTTTAGGGATTGGGAAGGGGAGTACCTAGATATGTTCAAATAGTGTAACCCAAGGGCTCTAGGAAAGATTCGATGAAAGGTATTTATCTACTACTAGATGTCGTATTAATAGACATATATACAAATAATTCCATCCTTCCATAAATCTTGTTCAAGACCTAGAGTTTTTTATTAAGCCATTGACTTGAACCTCTCATCTGGAGATACCTTTGGGAGGAGACTCGATAATCACACATATGCCGACGGTGTGATCTGACACTTGAGGAGAGAGTTTTGGTTGGAACCTCTTGGTGGCATCATCGAGGCCTTATGACATAAGTATGGGTATGTACTGGACAACCACAGTTCATACATAGATTAACTATATTAGGAAAAACATTTGTGGTTTACCTACAATGTTGGAATACGATTATCCTTGGTTGGCGAAAAAATAAAACCCAAGAAACACATGACAAACTCTTGCAAAAGAGTGTGCAGCCAATCACGCTTGAGTCCACAATCCCAACACTCATGGCAGTGTGAGTTATGAGTTTTCAGTTCCCAATAGAAGTATTATACTGATAATAGATGGAGACTTTTAGAGTTCAAGGTGGACCATGTTTTCTTGATCGTCTCCCCTCAATGGGGACTATGGAAATTTGGCCGAGTCGGTATGTTATTATAGAGGATTATCTGACCATTTATAATACTTCAGAGGATTGGTGAGGGGGCATACTGCTTGGCACTACCACCACGGTTGGAATGGGTGCATGACATCTTCCATGTATCCCAACTGAGGATATACGTGAATGACCCTTCTCAAGTCATCAACCATGGAGAGGTGGAATTAGATGATGGAGCGACATTTATGGAGGTTCTAGTAGATATTCCGGATTTACAGGAGCGGTTCCTTATTTGGTAGTTTATACCTCTGGTGTGCATTTCCTAGTAGCACGGGAACCTCCAGGAGAGAACATTGGGGTGGGAGGCTCAGATCCATGCTCAGTACCCCCATTTTTTCTTAGTCATTATTGTGGCTTTCGAGGTCATAAATCGCTATATTGGGGAGAATTTGATTTCCTTGAAATTCCGTATAATGTTTTTTAATTATATGGAATTATTTCTAGAACGTGAAATCTGATAGCAGGCCATTCGGAGACCCAGAGTGCCGGGAATGATCCTTCAATGTTTTGTTAATATTTAATTAGCATGTGTAAGCAGTTTTCCTAAAAAAAATATAATAACTCTAAAACAGTTACTCGGATCATTAATCTGAGGGAACGGTTGTGCTCAGGATGGTGTCTTTACCTTAGGCATGACTTAATTTCAGTCGGCGCGGGGCACCTGTGAGAAAACCTGAAAATGGCATAACCGTAAATAAAATAATTAAAAAATTATTTTATTTTTCAAATGCTTATAACTCACGAATGGTAACTCAGATTAAAATTCTAAGACCCCCACTGAAATCATTAGAGTATTATATCTTTAGGAGGATACTAACATTGGTCGGCGTGGGCCACCAGTGAATGTTAGTTTTTGGTCTTAAATAATATAATTAATTGACAATTATTTTATTGTAAAATCCATATATTTTAAATTGTACCTCAGTTTAGAAATATGAGAGTATCGTTGGGGTTTTGGGGGCATGTTTCACTTTGGATGTTCCTAATCTCGACCGCCATGGGTCAAGGGTGACTGCTAATATTTTTACGATCTTTTTTTCAGGTACGTTCAATAAACGCGCGAGCGGCATTTTGTAACTTTTGAACCGATGCTTGAAATAGAAATATGAGGACACTGTTGAACTTGAAATGTCGATATTCAATTAAGGAGACCTTCACCTCAAACATAGTAGGATGAGGGTGGAAGTTAGTTATCCAGATTTTTAGGGGACAGTTAAATGCTTAAAAATAAAAGAAAACAACAAATTTTATTTTATTTTTCTTGAAACATCCATTTAGAATACTTGGTGGTGGGGACCACCTTAACTCCCCATTAATGTGAGTTTACCCTTTGAATTCCTCTAATTAATGTGCTATATTTAATTTAATTAATGTGCTAACATTAATTGAATTAATAATCTTAACACAGTTTAAGTTGGATCCTCATACTTTTGGTTGGGATCATTGGAAATGTTGAGAGCTTGGGAAAACATGTAAGGACATCCTCCAATGAAGAACGAACCTCCGATGTGGATGATGCTCGAGCCCGGATCAGAAGCGTCTTATGGGAACAATGAAACCTGATGGCATAATCAGTGTCTTCATCCACACGACACCTCCAACGGACGATCGAGGTAGGGTTTTTAATTTAAATTATGATTAGATATATCTACTGAATCTTCATATTCATGATTCACAATGAAGATGGCCAAAAAAACATGGTCATCGTTCCGCACTTATACCCTGGCCCTTTTTTTGTTCTTCATGTATTCTTCATGTTTTATTCAATGCCAAATAATTTAGCATTCTAACAAAACAAATTCTAATTGAGCGAGACATATGGACGAGAAGATCTTGACACGAGGATTGTGAATATGTGGACGTCAATTTTTTTTTGACATGGAACAAAACTGTAATAACTCATGGAAGAAAGGTGTTGCACATCGACACCAATGGTAGAGGAGGAGGTCATGGTTGTCAAGTTGTGATACCACACCATAGGGTGGTCGACAAACGGTCGACCTTAGCTTTAGCTAGCAGCGCACTCGAAGTTTGGACGGAAACCGACGGGCCACAGGAGGACTGCGGCGTCATCGCGCAGTTGGGAGGAGAACCGGTTAGGAATCTGGCCGACCGTTACGCACGAAGCAGGACACACTCCGGTGTGTACCGCTTTTCAGCAGACTGAACTGTCAGTTGGACCATTCGGGATTCCAGGGGGGTGCCTCCCCCTAAGTGGTGCCCAGGGAAAACCACACCTGGCATGACGAACCGTACCCTGCCATGTGGGCCACACCACAGCGAGTCGTGCCCAGTGGGTCGGGTCCACCACAGCCCATCCCAACCTAGCTTGACCCAAGTTGGTCCGGGTCGACCTGAACTAGGTCGAGTCAGGTCGGCCCATGTCTGGTCGGGACGGGTCAACCCGACCATGTAAGACTGGACCCAGGCCCATCTGGACCCAAATACAACTTTTTCCAATATCTTAGAACCGAGCGTCTGTTTGATGAACCATCTACAAAACTAGATTCCTTAGATTGAGATGGTCCTTTTGGAAAACTACACTTGATTTTTGGAAAATGTTGTAGAATGGTCAGGTTGGACCGAACCCGAATCTAATTGGGCCCTCGGAGCTAAAACGCTTATAACTCAGAGATTTGGTGTCTGATTGACGCGTTGTCTGTCGCCTTAGAACCCTTACGACATGGAGGTCCCTTTAGTTACCCATATTTAGAAATTATTTCTGTTTGTGGTATGACTAATAAATCGAGGGCTAGATTTTATGGAACTCAAATGCACCGGGTGCTAGGAAACCTGTGGCAGGCCGCAACGTGAAGAAATAACATTGATCTTATGTGGATCAGCATATATGGATCCTGTGTGGGACAATGTTCAGTGATCTTGTGTGGTTCAGTGCATACCGATCCTGTGTGGGTCAGATCCTACGTGGGCTAGCGCCCATCGATCCTATGTGGGTCATCACATACTGATTTTTTTTGGGTCAACAACTATTAGTTACCTATGGATCATGTGTGGGTCAGTGGGGTTTAGTTACCTATCGATCATGTGTGGGTCAGCGGGTGATAGTTAACTATCGATCCTATGTGGGTCAGCAAGGGTTAGTTACCTATCAATCCAGTGTGGGTCAGTAGCTATTATTCTTATTAGAATAAGATGATATGGTAACGACTAAACATTTTAACCTCTGTACTTAAGTTATACCTGATTGTGAGTTGATCCTTTTACCTGTGTGGTACATCAATCTTTGTAGTGATACCTATGTGGTACATCTATCTTCATGGTGTTAATTATGTGGTACTTCTATCTTCATGGTGTTTCCTGTGTGGCACTTCTAGATTTGTGGTGTCACGTGTGTGGTACTTCTACATTCGTGGTATCGTCTTCATGATGTTACATGTGTGGTACTTCTATCTTCGTCGTGTTACCTGAGTGGTACTCTTATCTTTGTGTTGTTACCTGTGTGGTACTTCTACCTTCATTGTATCGTCTTCATAGTGTTACCTATGTTGAACTTCTATCTTCATGGTGTTACCAGTGTGGTATTTCTAGCATTGTGTTATAACCTCTGTGGTACATCTAACTTCGTGGTATTGTCATTGTGGTGTTACTTCTTTGGTAATTATATCTTCATGGTGTTACCATTGTGGTACTTCTGTCTTCGTGGTGTTACTTGTGTGGTACTTCTCTCTTCGTGGTGTAACCTATGTGGTAGTTCAATCTTTGTGGTGTCACCTATGTGGTACTTATACCTTTGTGGTATTGTCTTCACAGAGTTACCTGTGTGGTACTTCTATCTTTTTGGTGTTACCTGTGTGGTACTTCTACCCTCGAGGAGTTACTGTCGTGGTATTTTCTTTATGGTGTTACCTTTTGGTACTTCAACCTTCGTGGTGTTACCCATGTGGTGTCCTTCTCTGATATATGAGATTAGTATATCTTGATAACATAGGTTTATGTATGGGAATATACCTAAGTAGAGTTGATGTATTGGTTTGTGGATATTTATTTGTTTACTCTAGGAGACCAACCGGGGTCTTGGGGTCCCTACTGAGTATCGTTATACTAACCCCTCTACAGTCTTCACTCGCACCATGTCATGTCTGATGCAGTCGATGTGTAGACTTGATCGTGGCTAAGGGATCTAGGACTAGATGGTTCTTAGAGGTGGACCATTCAATGTGATGTGACATGGAGGAGACTGACAGACGTGGAGTGCTGAGGAGGCGATCTGTACCTACCCTACATGTAGGAACCTTGATGGATGACCTAGTAGCTATTTTCCTTTTTCATTCAATTCTATTGTACTTCTAGTCGTACTTGTAATTTTTTTGTTTGGCTTGTATTCTGGACCCTTTTTACTTTCACCACTCTTTTACACCAGCAGTTTACTTTGTGGTTGCATCTTATAATGTTCTAGTCAGTGTGGTTGCTTCTTGTTGTGTTCTTGGAATGTGTGTCTATACCAGTTTAAAAGTAAACTCCTTCCCGTATAAGGGATACACCTTTACGGTGCTATTATCCCACCCCTAGCCAATGTAAGGTGGGCTTGGTGTTGTCACGGCATGGGACCCGAGGGATGGGTCATTGAAAAGTGGTATCAAAGGATTTTGGTTCAACCGAAGAACTAGGACTTTGATTTTCTGTGTGATGTAATAATGTTAAGTGTTGTGAGTGTGGTTTTTAGTTCGATTAGTCCAGTGTCGGTTCGGTGGCTGATGAATCCATACACCAGGACCCTGAATTTTGATTTCTGACTCAACAAATGAAAACAGTGATTGTCTGTGTTTTTTAAATGTTTTTCTTTTGATTTTTTTTGTGTCAACAAACCTGGTATAAATTAATTACCAATGGGAACCTATTATTTATCAGTATTCCACCACAAAGGAAGTAGCCTAGGTTTTCCAAGAGAGTACACGATGAAGTCCCACCACGTGATGAAGCTCTGGTACATGGCCCTCTTAATTGATGTCACCTTTGGGTGGTGTACCAGTAGCACCACAACTTGTTGGGAAATAGTTACAACTGGTGTAACCGGCAGAAGACACATTTAGGTTTTGTTCCTTACACATGTTTTAGCATCAGATACCCCTCAGGATCTGAGGCGAGCCCTACTCACAAGCGGCCAAGGACTGGCTTGGGGAGGTGGATGATAGTTCTCTAGAGAATCTACATCTTCGATTGGATGACATGTCGATATCTGAGTGTTCATCGAGGCGTACTGATCTTTCCTGGTACTCACGGAATACGATACGATCAGTTTTTCAGGGCTCAGACTTATGAGTGCGGATTTTTTAAGGAATTCCAAGACAACACTATTATTCTATGAAATCCTACCTATGTTAGGGTTCTATATAGAACCATTTTGGTTGAATGTTATTTGGGTGAGTAGATACAGCCAGTGAATGTTAGTAGATGGAAAGAAGGAAACTAGCACCAGTATGAGAGACTTGGGCTTGTAAAAATGCTTTAGGAAGGATAAGTGTTAGAAAAGGGGAAGGGAGTAGCTGCATATTGTCATGGAGTGAGACCCAAGGGCTCTATGAATGATTCAATTGATAGACCATGTCTACTACTAGCTACCGTATTAATAGATAGAGATACCAATAATTACTCCCTTCTATGAATCTTGTCCAAGGCTTAGAGTTTCCTATTAATATATTGACATGACCCTCACGTCTAGAGATAAATTTGGGAGGAGACTCGATAATCGCACATATATCGACCGTGTGATATGACTCTTGAGGAGAGAGTTTTAGTTGGAACATCTTGGTGGCAACATCTAGTCCTTGAGACATATATATGGGTATGGACTGGACATCCACAGTTCATACTCAGATTAACTGTATTGGAGAAAAAGGTTGTGGTCTACCAACAACATTGGAATGGGATTTTCCTTGGATGGTGAAAAAAGGTAACCCAGACAAATAGTACTAACTCATGAAAAAGAGGTTGCAACCAATCACGCTTGCGTTGGCCATCCCTACAGTCGTGGAAGTTGGAATTTTGAGTTTTCAATTCCCAACAGAAGTCTTATTTATACAAGAGATGCAAACCTTTAGCGTTCCAGGGGGAACCATGTTTTCTTACGAGTCTCCCCTCGAAGGAGACTATAAATATTTGGCTAAGGTGGTAAGTTATCACTTATATTTATCAAAACATTTCTGATACTGAAGAGGACTGGGGATGTGGAATACCACTTGGCACTACCACCATGGTTGAAGTGGGTGCATGACGTCTTCCATGTATCCCAGTTGGGGAGATACGTGCATGACCCTTCTCAATTAATCGACCATGGAGAGATTGAAATAGATGATGGGTCAATGTTTACCGAGGTTCTATTATATATGGAGGATCAACAAGAGGAGGTCTTTCGTTGGAGTTTGATACCTCTAGCGCGCATTCTCTAGCATCACGGGAACCTCTAAGAGAGAACACGGGAGCGGGAGGCTGAGTTCCATGCTCAGAACCCCCATTTGTTTCCTTAGTCTATGTTATTAATTTCTGGGGCGTAAATCCCTTATGTGAGGATAATGTTATGTCCAATAATTTACGTATAATTTTTTTAAATATATAGAATTATTATGAGTCCAAAAAATTTGACAGTGTGCGATTTTGAGGCCTGGAGTGCCTGGAATGATCTGTCGAAGTTTTATTAAGCATTAATTATAATGTGTAACCAGTTTTCCTAAAAAAGTAGAATAACACTTAAATGGTTACATGGATCATAAATTTGAAGTCACTATTGCGCTCAAGATGGAAGTTTTACCCTATACACAACTTAAGTTTAATCGGTGATGGACTCCTATGAGAAAACCCAAAAATGGCATAAACGTTAATAAAATAAATAAATAAAATTATTTTATTTTTCAAATGCTTATATTTCACAAACGGTAACTTGGATTAAAAATACGAGAAAACTTCAGAACCTATTAGGGTATTACTTCTTTAGAAAGATACTAATATAGGCTGATGCGAGCCACTAGTGAAAATTAGTTTTTGGTCGTAAATCAAATAATTATGTGACAATTATTTTATTGTAAAATCCCTAACTTTTAAATGGGAACTCAGATTTAATATATGATTGTACTGTTGGTTTCATTGGGGCATTTTTAACATACGTAGAGCCTAACCTTGACTGGCGCAGGTCGTGGGTGACAGTTAATGTTTTTTCAAACAAAAAATTGGGTACGTTCAGTAAACGCATGAGCGGTGTTTTGAAACGTTGGAATCGTTTCTTAGAAATGAAATCTGATGATAGTGTTGAAATCGCAACACCAATATTCATGGAAGGAGACCTTCACCTGGACCACAATAGGTTGAGGGTGGATTTTAGTTTTATCTATTTTCGAGGGAGAGATAAAAGAATAATAATAAAATAAAACAACAAACTTTTATTTTATTTTCTTGAAATCTCCATTTTGAATACTTAGTGGTGGGGACCACCCAAACATCCTTTTAATGTAATTTATTCCTTGAAATTCCCCCAATTAATGTGAAAACATTAATTTCATTAATGTTCCAACTTTTATTGAATTAATAATCTTAATAAATTAATGTTGGATTCTCACCATTTTGGTTGGGATAATTGGAAATGTGGAGATCTTGGGAGAACTTAAAAGGGAATCCTCCAACGAAGAACAAACCTATGATGTGGACGATGCTCGATCCTAGATCAAAAGCATCTTATGGGAGCAACGAACATCGACGTCACTGATATCATCATCCTCCACACAACACCTCCAACGGACGATCGAGTTAGGGGTTTTATTTTGAAGTATGATTAAATCTATATGTTGATTATTCGTATACTTGATTCACAACAACGATGGACAAACAAATATGGCCATCATTACAAACTTATACCTTAACCCTTTTCTTTCATTTTTCACATGTTCTTCGTACGTTCTTCAATGCCAAATAATTAAGCATGATGAAAATGCAATGTCTCGTTGAGCGCGACATATGGATGTGTAGATCTCAACCCGCGGATCATGAATATGCGAATTTCAAATTTTTCAGGCTTGGAATGAAGATGAAATGATGCATGGAAGAATGGGATCATGCCTACGTGCCACTGGTAGTGGAGGGGGTCGCGACTGTCAAGCCACGACGGCACACCGGAGGGAAGCCGACACCCATCCAGCTACGGCTCGAGTAGGAAGCGCACCCGAAGAGAGGCTGACACCTTGCCAGAAGTAAGAGGATATCGGTGTCATCACGCTGTAGAGAGGAGAACTGGATGGCCATGATGTAATGACTAGGACCCGCTACGGTAGGTCCCACATGCCACATGTTGAACGATTCGTTGGACCATTCAGGAATCCTTGAGGGGACTACCCCAGTGTGGCGACTAGGACGGCCCGCACCCAACCCGGCAGACTGCACCTAGCCAAGCAGGCTGCCCTACAGCGGGTCGGTCCCACCATGGCCCAACCCAAATGGGCAAGACCTGAGTTGGGTCGGGTCGACCCGAGCCGGGTCATCACAAGTTGGGTCGTGCCGGGTCGGTCCAATCCGGTTGGACCAGACCCGGGCCCATCTAGACCCAGATATGCATTTTTAGAAATATCTTGAGGACTAGACATCTATTTGATGAACCGTGTATTGAAATGGATTCCTTAGATCAATAATGTCTTTTTGGTATTCTCCACATGAGTTTTCGACAATGTTGGAGGATGGCTGGGTTGGATCAGACCCGAATCCAACTGGGCCCTCAAAGCTAAAATGCTTTTAACTCACAGATCGGGAATCTGATTGACATGTCGTCTATCACATTGGAACTGATACGACATGACATTCCTCTTGGTTACACCATTGTGGAGAATAGTAGCCTTCTAGGTATGACTGATTTCTCAAGGGGCAGATTCTACAGAACTCGAGTGCACCAGGTGTGATGAAACATTTGGTAGGGTGAAATGTGAAGAAAGAACATCAATCATATGTGGGTTAGAATCTATAGATCCTATGTGGGTCAGATCTTGTGTGGGTCAGCGTTCAGTGATTTAATGTGGGTAAACACATACCGATATTTTGTGGGTCAGATCGTGTGTGGGTCAGCCCTTAGTGATCCTATGTGTGTCAACACATACAAATCCTATGTGGGTCAGATCCTTTGTGGGTCAGCGAGGGTTAGTTACCTATCGATCATTTGTGGGTCCATCAGGGTTAGTTACATATTGATCTAGTTTGGGTTAGTGGGGTTTAGTTACATATCGATCCTTTGTGGTTCAGCGGGGGTTAGTTACTTATCGATCATGTGGGGGTCAACAGCAGTGCTTCTTAACAGAATAAGATGATCTACTTACGACTATATATATATACCTTTGTACTTAAGTTATACCTGACTGTGAGATGAGTTTTTTACCTGTGTGGTACTTTAATATTTCTGGTGATACATGTGTGGTACTTCTATCCTCTCGGTGTTACCTTTGTGGTACTTCTATTTTCATGGTGCTTCCTATGTGGTACTTCTAGCTTCGTGGTGTTACCTGTGCGGTACTTCTATATTTGTGATATCTTCTGCGTGGGGTTACCTATGTGGTACATCAATCATCATAGTGTTACCTATGTTGTACTTCTCACTTCAAGGTGTTACCTATGTGGTACTTCTCCCTTCGTGGTATCAACTTTGTGGTGTTGCCTATGTGGTACTTCTATCTTCGTAGTGTTACTTGAGTGGTAGTTCTATATTTGTGGTGTTACATGTGTGGTAATTCTACCTTTGTGGTGTCATCTTCATAGTGTTAACTGTGTGGAACATCTATCTTCTTGGTTTTACCTATGTGATAGTTCTCTCTTCCTAGTGTTTCTTGTGTGGTACCTCTATCTTCGTGGTGTTACATACGTGGTACTTCTGCCTTTGTGGTATTGTTTTTATAGTGTTACCTGTGTGGTACTTCTACCTTCGAAGAGTTAAATTTGTGGTTTTTTCTTCGTGGTGTTACCTATGTGGTACTTCTAACTTCATGGTGTTACATTTTTAGTGTCATTCCATCATGTAAGAGATGTGTATATCCTGATAACATAGTTATATGTATGGTTATATACCTAAGTAGATTTGATGTCTTGCTATTTGGATTTTCCTTTGTGAAACTCCAGGATACCTATAGGTGTCTTGGGGTCCCTATTAAGTATCATTGTTATCACCCCTGCATGGGATTCACCCGCACCTTGTTGTGTCTGATGCAGACAACGTATAGAGTGGATCGATTCTGATAGATCTAGTACTTGACTGTGCTTGGAGGTGGACCATTTGACGCGACCTTATGCATAGGAGACTAACATACGTCGATTACTGAGGAGGGGATCTGTACCTACCCTATAGGTAGGAACCTCATAAGATGACCCAGTAGCTATTTTCATGTTTTCTATTAGTTTTATTGTACTTTCAGTCATACTTTTACTTTTATAGTTAGGCTTCTATTCTGGCCCATTATTACATTCAGCACTCTTTTACTACAGCAGTTTACATTGAAGATTCATCTTATTGCATTCTAGTCTGTGTGGTTACTTCTTATTGTGTTCTTGGATTGTTTGTATGTACAAGTTAAAAAGGCAATGCCTTCCTGTTTATGGGATATGCCTTTCTGATGCTAGTTTCTAGCCCCTGGCCTATAGAAGGCGATATTGGGGTAGTCAAGGCACGAGCCCTGAGGGACGGGTCGTGACAATGTATGCTATAAAAAATAGTGTTTCTTTCTTAGTACGTGATATTTAACTGAAATATTCTTTATTGTGGTGATCATAAAATGAAGGTAGTGTGTAATGGAAATTTAAATGATACTTCACATGGAGAGAATAAGATGTTTCAAACTCCTACAATCCAAAACTGTCAAATGGAGAACTTAGGTGAGTTCCTAAAAGAAGTATAATGTATTTAAATTGTGTGAAGCATGTACATATAGACAAATAAATTTAGATGTATTGTGAATAGAACATTTATATAAATTAAGGGAGATATATCTCGACACAATGAATATGAACAATCCAATGTTTCAGGTGAAATTAATTTGGGCATTATTCGATTAAATTCCCTAATCTAGAGGATAATTGGGATAATAATCCACAATAGAATTTGATGACAAAGGAAAAATGGAAAGGTTACACAATAATTATGGTTTAAGTGAATATTGATAATTAGTGAACACTAATCCTCCCCTTATTAGTTGTGAATTTCTTGTTTACTTTTTTATTAATGATGCATTGAAAATATCAATATTAATACTTTACTAAAATTTCATGTTATTATCTCCCTCTAAATGAATTCTAGAATAATTAAATTGATTTTTTTTATTCTATCAACACATGGGTTATTCGAATATTTTATTAATAATTTTATTGTATATGATAATATTTTATTTTATGAACAATGATTGAATTATTTTCTGGATGTATTTATGCCTCCATGTAAGATTATATTAAGACATATGGATACCATAGCGGGTTTACAATTCTAAGATTGATCATAAGTTCAACGTCATTGACACCCCCTGTTATTTTTATATGTGATAACAGTTTATCTAGATTAAGGAATTTTTAAGAGACATTTATGGAAATGAAACCCTTGGGTTTTGTATATAGAGAAAATGTTATTTGAGCAGGAATTCCTTTAAACATTGTTGGTGTATGATTAATGGTACTAGTAATAATTGATGTTTATCTTATCATTTTTGTTGATATAATTATGGGTTATATTTTATCACCTTAAAAAGTAATCACACCTCATTACTATCAGAGATATATTATCATTGGATCTGCTTTCCAAAATATAAATTAATAAAGTCTTACGGTTGCATGTGGTACCACAATTAATAATATTTTTTCATAATCAAAAGTTTACCTTGATGGTTAGATGAAGTATTTAGAAATATCATGTCATGGAATTATGTTTCATCCCATTTTATTATACACTAATAGATGGTTATTTTGTGGGAATAATCTAAACCATAAATGTTATGGTAGGATCTTTTTCTATGTATTCCAAATGGGGTTTCGATAAACTCATTTCGAATGTTAATTTTTCTTTCAAAAATATAATTTTATTGAGCATTCATATGGATCTATATGAATACATTCATGAAAATAAGTGCATAACACCAATGTATTATAATGAAGTTATAGAAAGAATTATATTGGGATTTGTGCAACCTGATGAGATGGAAGAAAAGGATAGATCTGTTTTAAAAAAAAATATTATAACTGTACAAATTTGAAAAAAAAAAATAATATTCATCAAAATGTTATATAATTTGAATTTGGTAATAAGTTAATTCTATAAATTTCTCCATGAATGAACGAATTTAAAACTAATCCCTAGATATATAATTCAATTTAAAATACTTGATCATGTCGGGATAGTATCTCATTGTTTGGTTCTTAGATACAATCTCTCTCATGTTCATGATGTGTTCCACAAGTCACTCCTAAGGATGTAAATACCTAACCCATCACATATACTAAACTCAATGGTTTTATATATATAACATCATATTTTATATGATAAACAACCAATAGAGATTCTAGTTCAAATTAAGAAAGTTCTACGAAACATGACCACTCCCCAAGTCAATGTTCTATGACAAACCCACTAGCTTGAGGAAGATATGTGAGAACCTTATGATTAAATGAGTAATAATTATCCATAGTTTTTTTAACCAAATTGAATAATTACAATGGAAAAAATTCATTTTAAGTCGGTATAATGTAACACCATAAGATTGTGTGAAATATAGTTTTTAAAAACTAAATATAATCTTTATATATATTTCATTACACAAAATATCAATTTTATCTTTTATTACATGAAAATCTAATTTTTCTCTATATTACATGTAACACTTATTTCTTCTTGTGTTACACATAACACTAATTTTAGCTTGTGTTACATGCAACACTTGGTTATCTTATGTTACATAAGAAATTATGTTTTAACACAACCAAGATATATTATTTATATTGTTATTGAAAGACCATATTTTTAACATAAAAATAGTAATTAATTCTTATTAAATATCATTTATAAATTTTTAGGTGAATAAAATAGATTAATAATAAAGTACATAATTTTAATAAATTATTTTTATGTTTTAATAATATTATTATTTAAAAAATTTATTCTTTTGTATTTTTATGAAAATTAATAAAATTAATTTTTTGCACTTTTAGAAAATTATTTAGATAAAATAAAAATTATTTTTTCAATTTTAATGTCAAAATTATCTTAGGGATATTTTTTTATTTTTTTTCAAAGATCTAATTTTTGATAAACACCGAAAATAGTGAATTTTATTTAAAATATGCCTTTCCATTTAATTTATATTTAATGATAAATATATTTTAAATTATTTTAAAAAACTTAAATTAGGTCAATTATGTATCCATAAATTTAATCTAGGTCATTTTAATCAATTTCATATTTAATTTCAATATAAAAACATTGTAAACATATGAACATTTTCACTTTAAAAAATTGTTTTCTAATCACATATCTACGATTAATTTATAATTAAATATTTCAACATATGTAAATGGAATTTGGAAAAATATATTTCAAATTTTTAAAAAACATAATTTATAATATATAATGAGGTAAATTTAATTTTTTATCCAAAATTAATAGAAAAAACAACCAAAATATATATCTACCCTGGTAAAGAAAAAGATTACTTTACTGGGCGGTTAAACTAAAAATATGTGGGTTAAAAAGACCAATAATGTAGTATAAAACATATTATTTTTCCATTTATAGACCTCATAATATCTAATATTTAAATAGGGGTCATTTTTTCCCTTTCATGTTAAAAATATGGGAACACTTCTTCTTTTCAAAACATTAGAGGTGTGTCACTCACCAATATTAAAAAAGGCCATCCACTCCCCCATCTTCTTCACACCTTCAAACATTTTTGGATAAGAAAATAAAAACCCAAATAACTTACAAATATTTCTCAGATCATCCTGTAATAATTATTTTATACATAAATCCAACCTAGAAAATATTTTCATACAACCATAAAGAGGATACCCCAAGAAGATGTAATGATCATCAACTCACTTTTTGTGCTTTATTTATTCCTATAACTCTTCAAATTATTATAATTAGAGAATTGTGATATAAAAAAATAATAATATACGATATAAGAATATGTTTGTATGTTAAATTAATGACCTAAATCCAACTCCACTTTCATCAAATGGGTTATGATATCATTATTTGTGTGTACAATGGACTACCCCCTCACAACCCTATCTCATTAATTTTTCCATTAGAAACATTCACAGTTGGACATATTGATATATTTATTGTTTATATATTATATTTATGATATTATTATTCTTATGTAATTATTATGTAAAATATACATTCATTCTATTTATTTTTTTTGGAATACGATAATGTCACTCATGTGTGTGACAGACTACCACCTTGCGAAGCAATGTGATACATTCATGATTCACATTGAATATATCAAGGATTGGTTTAATAAAAATATTTGATATATATGAAAAAATATTAAATGTTATTATATGTTTCATTTATTTTTTTCTCTTTCAATATAATAGGAAAATGGAATCATCGTTCAGGTGTATGTACACCCCCTTGTATTCATGAACTATTTTTTTCATTTTAAATCACTAAATGTTATGGATTAATATAAATACCTAAATACTGAATATATATTATTTTTATATCATTTATTATAATATTTATATGATCAATTTATTATCAAACTAAAATGGTTAAAATAATAACAAATCAAAACATATTTGAAAATCAAAGCAGTTATTACCCAGAATTGGTCTCTAACATGGAATTATTAAATAATAGGTAACAAAAAGACATAAATAAATAATATATGATATGAAATTTTTATGTATGGTTGTATAATATATTTTTAATAGTATTATATTTATTATACATTTGGTTTTAATGTATTCAAATGAAATCAATACTTAAGATAAGAAATTTTCATCTCACATTTATTATTATGTGAGACACATATTATATTCACCACATTTTTCTTTTATATGGATCCTATATTGAACATGGATTTATTTTATGATAATTATACTTAATATTTTTTTAATTTTCATATGCATTTTTGGATATATATTTTATGGGGTTTAAAGTTGCAAAATTACCAAACCCGTAAGGATTTTTTGTCTCAATTTTCCTTATTTGATATATATGATTATTTTATGCAAGTATCATATTGTATGAGGTGTATATACATACCCTTTGACATGAAAAACCATGATTTTATTTATCCTAATGATATTTTAATTTTATGTTAATGATGTTACTTCATAGTAATTTTATATCAAAGTTTCCAAAGTGTTAATGATTTTTTCTTATAATCTCATTGTTTATCAGGATTGTTTGTGATTATTTTTAAGATGAAGGATTTTTTTATCCATATCTCATTGAAGTCGGTAATTTTATTATATTATGTTTATTTTATTAGAATATATGTTTTTTAATTCATTTTATACTATTTATGTTCTGAGAATTTCAAAAATAATGTTTTATCAAAACCCACCTTTTTAGTAGAAAACCCATTTTCTTCTAAAACCATGCTTTATAAGAAAATTAATATTTTATAGTTATTATATATTAATTAATTTTAAAATATTTTTGGAATTGTTTTAAAATGATTTAAATGTAGTCTTCATGTCATTGTCAAAAAAAATCTTGGTTTTATTTTACCATAAATAAGCAAGTAATATTTATATACGGCATGAATGGAATTTCTCATATTCATAACTATTATTTTATTTGAAGTTCCCTTTATTAATTTGCCCAATAATTTTCAAAGGAATGGATTTTCAAAAAAAATATTTTTTAAAACCTTTTTAACGTGGAAATAATATTTCTTCCAATAAATTTCTAAAATGATTTATAAATCATCCATTATAGATATTCAAAATTATTTTAAAATAAAAGGATTTTAATAATATTTTATGTATTAAAAATAGATTCTTAAATAAATGTTATATTTCTCACGAAACATTCCATGTGATTTATCTTTCAAAATTATTTTTCATCTATGATGAGGTCATTTGATGTAACCTATTTTTTACTATGTATATTAACCATGTATGCCATTATTATTATTTTTTCTGAATGGTTTATTATGAAAAAATGTTTATAAGACATCTTTCTCATAAATGGGTTATACCATGAAAAAATGCATATGAAACCTATTAATTTTTTTTGAAAGATTATTATTTGATGAAATGATGAAATTATTATAAAAATCATATCTTTTCCCTGGTTTCATCTGTGATTAAATGTTTTATTAGAACTAGTTCTATTTATGGATTCTTATATGATTAATATTTTATGATCTTGGGGCATAATTATGTACAGTTTAAATTTATATGATGTCGTTTATTTTATATCCAAATATTGGTAGGACGTATATCTCCCACTAATTATTATGGGAAATATAGATTACTCCTGAGTAAATATGTTATGTGTCAACCAGATTACATGCTCACAATATTATTTGTGACGCTAATTATATGTTCATAATGTTATATGTAAACCTAATTTCAGGATTAAAAATTTATTCATGAATTTCATTACATGTTTAAAGTGATATACATGTATCTATATTTCATGTCTATAATCATATGGGTGGACCTGATTACATGTCCATATGCTTATGATAATTATTGATTTCATTTCCCCTACTAAATGATTGATTGATTTTGAAATTATAATTTTTCACAATGTTATAATCTGATGAGTATAACAGAATTAAATTTCTTATGAAAATTTTGTACACTAATGAATCAGGATATTTGATTTCTCTTGGAATTAAGTCTTCAGAACTACAAATAATTAGGATGTCTCTCGAGATTATAATCTTTGATATGCAGGGTATGGTTTACAAATGTCATTATCAAGTTCCAATACCCTTATTATCATGTAATTCTTATATATCTCCCTTTTTTACCCTTAATGAGAATCATATCTCACACTATCTTAATTTTATTTTCTTCACGTTATGAATAATGGTTTTTAAGTCAGAGTACTAAAGTGGAAGGTATTTATGGGAGATATTGATTATCATTCATGAATTAATAATATTTGGTTCTTGGTTCCCAAAGGCACAAAACTATATTATTACTTAGACTTTTTTTGTGTAATATAATGAATATTCATCTAAAAATATGTAATATCCATGTTTGTGTTTCCTAGGAAACAATTGTTTAATTTTTCATGAAAACACTAACTTAAATTTCAAAATAAATATACAAGAATATTCCCTCATTGTATATTATAACATTACTACAAGAAATTTCATTGACTATTTGGAAACAATGACATGTATAAAAATAACTATTATAGTAATTTTTAATAATATCTACAAAATATAACCAAAATCATCCCAATATAACCAAACCATATCATGCATAAGTGGAAACTAATATTGAATGAAATAAATAGTGACTCGAGTATAGAATAAATAGTTTATTAGGTAAAACTTTATCCTTATTACTAAAATTAGTGAGTGGGTTAGGAAGGAGGGGATAATCCACATACTCCATACATGCTATCAATGAAACTCATTTAAAATTAATACTAAATATAAGAAACAATTATGGTAGTGAATGGTGGAAGCAGATATAATTTTTTGATTAAAAATATATTTATAATTTTTATACTTCTAAAAATAGTAATAATTATTTATTCTATGGATTAGGGTACAAATTTTACTCCATCACACCATTTAAATAATAAATCCATTATATATTTATCTAAAAATAATTCCAAAAAACACTAACCTGTGTAGTTTCAAAAAGAGTAATATTTTTATATTTCACAAAAAAAAACTCATCAATATATTGTAAGAAAAAACATGAATATATAATTATGATATATTATATTTGTAGGGAAAGAAACAACAATATTTATTATAAAAAACCACCTATAATAATAAAAATTATAAAGATATTTTAATAAATTCTGAAACAATATCCTCAAGATTCCAATTATAAGAAAAATGTTTCATTGAAAAAAATACTAATATTCAATGTATAAAATAATGAATCAATTATATGAAACATTAAATTATTTTGGAATTGAATAACACTTATAATTGCAATCCGTGTTGGGATCATGTGTGACCTGATTCTCCATGTACAATTTATACCCATGCATTAACATCCATTACCAAATGAAAATGAAGATAATTAAGTGAGGAGGTGGAGGGTGAAAGGACACAGACCGAGGTTATTTTATAGAATTCATCATTTCTTTCTACTCTATAGGTCCTTAAATATTCTAGCACATATGTATTCAGTTGCATGTTCAACTCCTCTATTTTACAATAAGAATAATTCACTAGTATAACAATGTAGTCATACATAAAAAAGCTGTATATATATCTATAAAAAAATTATTATATACTTCAATATGGTTTTTGTAAAGTTATCATTTTTAATGAAAATAGAAAATTAAAACCTCGGATGATAGAGTTTAGTTCTGGTTTGAAGAGAAATAATATTGATAAGGAGTCTTTATGGAAACATGATCAAATAAATGATAGTATTAACTAGAAGGGAGAGAATAACTAATAGACAGTGTATTTTTAACCATTATATGCCATATAATTGTTCTATGTATGTTTTCATTCCTTTTAGGTGGATTATTGTACTATAGAGATGTTATAGTATAGTTTAAAGGATCCATGTTATAGCAAAATCATTGTTCAGGTTCGCTATTTTCATTTTTTATCTATTTAATTGGATAATTATGAAGAACGTCAAAAACAAAACACTTGAATCTCCTAGAGAGAATATTTCATTATTAATTTATGAATAATTTTAAAATAATAATTACATTAATTTTGATAATACTTCTAAATAAAATTTTTTCCTATTTTTATTATCATTGTGGTGAAAAATAGACCTGATGATTCTTCTTGGTGTATCAACACGAAATCCATGAATCTATAGAACATATTCTTGGTATTTAGGTTGATAACATAAAGAAATATAGTTATTCACATCATTTATCATTTATCAAAACAATATGTTTTATTATTCTGTCAATGTTCAAAATAAAGAGGATGTAATGTATTTATCTCTATAGATTGAGATAATTCAAGATATACTTCTTTTTTCCTAACAAGTGTCACAAGTAAATTGATTTATTTTTTATTTTATAACTTGGTTAAAAAAAATTGATAATTTTACAAAGTACAATTATCCATTTTTTTACTCTTCATAATCCCCATGTAAAATATTATTATTTTCATGACACATGTTTATTAAAATATAATTTCAAAAAAATCATTTATATTTAAATGATATTATATAAAAAATAATTTCTATTTTATTATTAACACAACCCATCAATCCTCTATAAAATTTTCCTAATCAAGAATACTAAAATATTAAATTAAATAAATTAATCATATTATAAAAAACAAATATTATATTCACTAAAATCATGAATAAATATTTAATTTACTATTAAAATAGCTATATATAATCACTAATCAAATGAATAAATAAATATATATTTGTTACCAAGTGAATAATTAGTGGGAGTTAAAATTAGACTCATAGATTCTAAACATGAATATATTGTGATTGAATTTTTGTTGTCATCTTTATAAGAATAATACTTATTTCACAATGAGAATGATATTTTTTCTTATTATTAACTTCAATATAATTAAATGTGAGTTTGGATAAACATTGTTTGTGAACCTCTAATAATTTTTCTCAAAAGAAGGTGGAAAACATACATAGTGTCTAGGATCATCATCTAGAAAAACATCAGAGAACCCATGGAGAATGAATTTAATATCACAATAGAAACAAAATTATTTGGAAAACTACTATGTAATGTATGATAATTTTATAATGATCTCTCCAAATTATGGATTATTACTTCTTTCATTATCTTTTTTTATTAATTTATCGCTCATTGTTTCAGCACCAATGGATAATGTGGTCACTCTAAGGGATATTATGAATAATGGGTGAATTAATTTTACAGATTAAGTTAAACATAAATTTTTCATCCCTTAAGTTGATTGAACCACTATAATCGGTTAGGATTTATGAGTCTTTTATTATTTTCTAGAACCCCCCTTTTCTTCATACAATGAATATAATGATGGAAAACAATATCACATACGGATTTTTACAAGTTATTTCCCCAACGTGGGAAACAGACACTTTTTTTTATTAGAATGTCTAACAAATATATTACCCAAAAATAACATTATCAAAAATTATAATTTGTGGGAGAGGGATCATCCTTAACCTAAATTTGTACATTTCATATAGTATCCTGACTAAATGATTACACTAGTTCCGCAAATTAATAGTGTTCCACAAAACATGAATAGGTCTTCCACTACAACATGAAGTTATGTTTATCTCACATGAATTTCAGCCTCTCTTGTATCATAAAACTAAATTTCATGAAAATTCACTCAAATTTTTGAATTATAACATATTGAAATTCTATCTACTTCAACCCTTATGATCTTTGGGTGTGTACGTTTTCATCTATTTACTCACCTTTTGTATCTTAATAATATCTAAAACTCTCTAAATGGTTTCATATTAGTAGATCTTTCTACTCAAATGATATACCCCCTTTATATTTTCAATCACCGTTTAATAAATATAGGGAATGAAGATTAAATAATTTGAATATCTAACTCACTTTAAGTCATTAATAAACATCCTTTAATATATTCTAAAGGTATCATATTTCTAATTTTTTAAATCAACAAAAAACCTCAACTTTATAAATTTTCAACTCATCCATAGACATTAATAAGAATCATAAACAGTACATAATAAAAAACACATATTGAAAATCAAAATCACCATTTTTATCCTGGTTGTGACTTCAAATTTTTTATATGAAGTCACTCCGAACCATTTGGCCAATTTACATCTGGAGAATGTACTTGTGTTGAATTTACATCCAATGAGTGTACTTTTAGTGAATTTAATTTTTCTAAATTTACTGATATTGATTTTATATGTATTAAATGTAGTTTTTTTTTAATTTACTCTAATTTAATGCAATTTTGTTAACATACTTCTGATAAATGTAGTTATAGAGAATGTATTTCATGTTTATATACATATGATAAATATATTTCGGACAAATATAATTTCAGTGAATGTAATTTTGGTTAATCCTCAGCTTCAAATAAACTCATCCTCCCACCTCATTTAACACATTGAGAATCACTTATTAAGAACAATGAATATGGTTTTATAAAACCAATACACAAAAAATATTTTTGAATATAGGCATGCCAAATCCGGTTTTCATCTACTCATATTATAAACTTTTGATGATACATCTTCTGAAGCACGAATCACTATTTGTATTCATCCAATGTAATTTTATTATATTCATCCAAAAATAAAAAATATTCTAAATTCATAATTTTCTGGTTAGTCAAATTTTATATCTTCATCATCTAGTTGATAAATTGATTAAATTTTATTTATTTTCAAATTTCAAAGATTTCAGCATCATCCATCAGCAATCTGAACTCACTTATCAGTACCATAGGATAAATTTATATTTATTATTTTTCTATATTCTTGGAAGAATCAATCCTATGGAATAATTTTCTGATGATATTTACTTATTCACCTAGGGTAACCGCTTTTTTTTTGGAACCTCTTATTTCATTTAAAACTCATTATATAATTTCTATTCATCATATTTCAGTTAGTTTTTTACATTAGTTCATCATATATCAAATCATTCCATCTCTTGTCTTCAGTGATAATGGTATCACTTCAATATCCCATTTTATCACCCATTCATAAACACATTCAATGAATAGTTTTTTATCATTCATCATATTTATTCTATTGCTATGATCAGATAAATTATCAATGATTTTTTATGTTGCTTCTAGTAACTCTAAAAAATAATTCTCCTACCATTGGAATAATTTATATATAAATGTTCCTCATTACCTTTAGAGAGCCAAGATATATTTCATAGTTATATTTCTATAATAGCTCATGTATTTATGGTGCTCCAACTTTTGATAGTCCTACCTTCAATATCACAAAATTATGATGATCATTTGTAAAACCCTTGAAGCAGAATCCACTAATTTGGAACTCCGATTTGGGTCGTTACATTACCTAAATGTGCCTCCATGTAGGCAAGAGGTTGTTGACTTGCAGGGAGGGTACAAAAGGTAATGTTGGGAGACTAAACCCTATATAATAGATTAATCCACAGTATAACACACTAAAAATATCCAGAACAAATTAAATAGCCAAAGAACATGCATAATGAATCATCACACAAATCATGGAACAAACCACAGACTAAAAATAATAATTTCATCTCATACTAGTAGTGTTGAAAGTGCAGAAAACAGAAAATAAATACAATGGTATAATACCCAAAGTGTTCTTAAATCAATTTCAATTCTGCATCAACTCTTATCCTAATCCAAACTCAACTCCCTAGCACTGGGCATCATCCCTTATCTAAACATTCAATAATGAAAACTTCTCAAGTACCGAACAGTAGCTATAAAAAGGTGTGAGTATGATTCAGTAGGCCACCACCAATGGAGTCAAAACAATAATCAATCTAAAAATAGAGTGCATTAAAATAATGATTAAAAATTAAGTAATCAAAAAACAACAAATGTTAATCAAGTTAAATATATTTACCATAACCCATTCTATCATTATTAAAAAAAATTATTATATATAACATCTTCATTAGTTAAGGAATATTCATCGATTTTTTATGTATTATAAATTTACATCCTTGACACAATGGTTTAAGGCATTAATCACAATACATAATTGAATAATTCCATTCCTTATCTCACTTGGGATATGAGTATCAAAAAACAAACATATTATCATCACTTCAAAGCATCAGTCTAGGTAGAATGAAACCATTAGGGGAATGGAGATATCCCCCTTCTCTAACTCATGCATTATGGGGTTGAGATTAGAGCCTTGGTCTAACATGAACCATGAGTGTATAACCTCACTGAATACCCCACACTACCAATCCATATGCACATGTTTATTCATCCAATCATCACACACATACCAAATCAAAACCCATACTCAAAACAATATGCACCTTTATCACAATCCAATATAATCCACATGGGAATAAATATCACTCCATGTCCTATTGACACATTTTCCAATTACATTAAATAGATCACTTCCCTTTCTTATTCCTAACTAACTAAGAATATTAAATTATTCCCACACATTCTACAATTTATCATACTCATATATTCCAATAATATAACCCATTTATCCCATTCCACATTTCACATGTAATATCCCCCTTATTCATTCTATGTACATCTCATAATCCATTTGTTAGGATCACTTTAATCCAATTATCCCATTTAGAATATTTCACAATCTATTTCTGTTATCCTTTAAAACATCAACAAAATCATAATCCCTAACCAATTAACTCTTTCCCATTTACATATCTTATACTTATTAGACCATTTATCATTAATAAGCCTTAGACCATCAGGCAACTAACCGTTTACATTTCATAGATCATGTGTCCTAATATAATTTATCCAAACAACCCCTTATATTATTTTACACATATACAAACAACTACCAATATTCATCTTCCAACTCAAATTAACATATTAACATTTTCATTATGGGATCTACGCAATAACAAGTCAATTCCATGTTTAAGACTACCAATATTATGGTTCTAGAATATAAGAACGCCCCAAGGGTGTCCCTAGATTAGTCTAATAATCCTCCATCGATGCCATATAGATCGTTAGGGGGTTTAATTAATCATTTAGACACCCAATGTACCATGTCTCACCAGTGGAACAAAAATCACAACAAGTGATAGACAAGAACACAACCAAAAATGCACAAATAAACTCAAAGACTATGGGATATAACGTGTAGACCACCTACATCAAATTTATTGAAAAAAACACTCCTAATTGTTTCCTTAGATCTGGATTAAAAATACATTAAATATTAAACCTATATTCAAACTAAAATATATGTTTTAGGGTCATCAGAAAAAGTTATGTCATTGTACCATCACTAATATGGAAAAGAGAGATAATAGAGGGATTAAGCATACTTGGAGCATCGATCTGAAAACAACGACTATCCAAAAATCCTATAAATAAAAGTGATTTTTCATTGGGATATTTTTAGGTATTTTGAACATCAAAATGGGTAGAAGTATAAAATATGGGTGAAAATAGGATGGAGACTTTAATAAAATGAAATGGAAAAATTGTAATTTTTCAATCTTTTAATGGGGCACATGGTTTAGCCACACGGTTTTCCAAACCACAAACACAACAATATATTCTAAAAATTAGGTCACATGGTGACATGGGAAGTTATCATGGATTGATAAACTATGTTCATACTATGAATACTGTCATTGTTTATGATTGGATGGTCTGCCTTCGGAGACTGTGTAGTTTACTTAGTCATGCACCAACCATACGCCTTGAACAGGTTGGCCCAATTTTCCTTATTATCATGCCTAAAACCCCTTGAAAACTACAAAGAACCCACATACACCCAATGAACATTAAATTAATGAAAATTATAAAATTAAATAAAAAAATTTACAAGTGTATTCCTCCACTGAAACTAGGATCTTACAACCTCCCAACATTATAACCGCTCATCCTTGAGCCGTAATCCCAAGCATCGTTGAACACACATGGTATAGATATAAAGCCACACAACTTTCGTATTTATATCTCTTTACAATGTATCCTATTAAGAATTTTTATGTCACTATAGGACATGACCAACTAAATAGTCTTGTCCCACAATACAACTTTCTATGATCTGAAAAACGAACTTGATTATCTTCAAAAGACGCATAAACATAAAACCATATGTCAACCACCATAACATTATATGGAGGCCAAGGAAACACTAGATAAATTGAGCACAAGTAAAATTAATACTCTTATTACTACCATTATTGATGATTCCATTAGAATTCCATAACCCTGGTCTAATTTGCATCTCATCTCCCAAATCACATGTCACCATGATACCCTATTTTCAAAATTTCTACGATGACCCAAACTTGACTCCACACAAGAGAACACCTGATATTTATCAAAAAAAAATTCATAACCTATTTGAATACAAAACATGATCCCTGATGTTCCCATTCCATACCCAAGCATCCATAGACAACCAAAACACATAAGGCACCCAACCAGTAAAACCTGGTCCAATACTCTCAATCATAGCTGACTTCCCCGATCTCTAATCACATGAGTCCATCCAACCTAAAACACATATCTCGACATAAACCAACCACCATACCAATTTGGTTCTCTCCCACCATAAACTTCAGCTCACCCGCACAATTGTTTGGTGATTACAACATCCCCAATAGAAGAAAGACCCCCAAAACCCCATCTCAACATTCACATCTTACCTAACATGCTCTGTACTCACTATGTCAGAACATCCATAAGTCATTCACCCTACATTGGTATCCAACATCACCGTTGAAACCACCTTGGGATATCCCTATAGAATCCATTTTAGATAATTAACATGGCCTAATTAAATTTTTCATTTTTTTCAAAAAGAAATTTTCACTAAATCATCTAACCATAGGTGGTTAAAAACACACTACATCCATTCCACTTTCCATATCACTGTGAACAATATCTGATTATATTGGCCAAGACATTATCTTCCACTAGTAGAAAATTACCACTTTTACCTATCCAAGGTTCCTACTAGATTAATGATGATCATTATCTATTTCACATATTGGGTTCATTCCAATACTTTAGGTAAAAATCCAATTTCACGGCATCCACTATCCTCCAATGCTTTATCGAGCTCCACAACACCCACCAGCATTTCTAACACAATAACTCTTACCTTCTATACACTAACTAAATACAACTATGTAATTACTCAAAACCCATTCCCAATACATGAAACTGACTTTTCAATCTAACACATCCATCATGGTTGGTTTACATCTCGCCACATATGTTCCCTACTCTGAGAAATTTTTTTAATGTCTATAACTGACTCATCCTAGAAATGACCATCTTCACTAATGGCACATCATTACACCACATGAACAAGATGTATTGACACCTAAGGACACTCCCTAGACATCAAATAACACCTACCATATTCCGTTCATGATCCATATTGATGTTATTAACTTTAAACTTCCATTATCAAGTCGTTAAAAATTCTAACGCATGTGTTTCATATTTCTCTTAGAACCACCCAAGCCCAAGGACAACACTTTTTTAGATAAACCACCACATCCAAGGCCCAAATGGACCTATTCTGAGGAAACAAATTTTCACCTCACATGTTTCTCTAAGGCCTTCCAATCCCACCGCATCAACACCACTCTCTACTCAAAAAATATAAAAATAAATTATCACTCCCAATATTTGGAGTATTGTTACCTTCACTTTCCCCAAAGACATCCAACCGCAACAGTTCATCCATGTGTCTAAATTGGATCCTACAAAACATGGACTTGGCCATATATATTTTCATTGATATGAAAAACAACCATCATCTGATACATCTTCTTAGCTTCTATGAATGGAACCCACGACATTAGTTTATACCTAGTCTAACTCGAGGACATCACCTGTAACTATTGATGGTGTATATACCCACATATTTCTCCACATATATTTATTCAGGAGTCAAAACTCTATGATGGAAAACTTCTAAAACAAAAACATTCTAGATTCATGGCATAAATTCAGATCTTTCTCAGTGCACCCTAGATGATGTCAAGATGTTGATAATGATCGTCACTGGAAAAAATTATATAAGACGATATTGAAGAACACTACTAACACTCATTAAACACTATTATAACCTCCCACTATGGGACATCATGAACTTATAAGAGTTTTGGGCTTCCTTCCCACACACATATCCTCAATATTTAACCACGACTTATCATGCATGATGTATAACCAATACCCACTACCGCTCCATGACCATTTCACTAAATAGTCATGAATCAATGTTCCCTTTCACACTACATACACCACATCACTTGATACAATCCAGAATGACTGTAGAAATTAACAAATAGAACATAGTGTTCTACCACACCAACCAAAACCAACGGTCTCTCGCATATCCATGCTTCCCACTTAGATTCATAGAGAGAAATAAGTGCTTATCCAGAGCCACTGATTCACCAATCCCAAATGAAATCAAGTCTTATCAGCACATGCCCGCATCTGGGCCTTATCAGATCCCTCAAGGTATAATCAATTTCTAAAAGCACACCCTAAATCCAAATTTTTATCTCCTAATACAAAATTTATGAGGGCTTATCCCCATGCATGCTAACTCATCTAACTGTGTATCCTAGTTTTTCATTCCCATCAACTTGAAGGGATTATTAAATCATCTACCTAAAACCAAACCATTTGTATGAGAAATCCTAACCATGTGACAATCCAAGCCATTGATTTCATATTAAAAAAAATATAACCATGCTTAAAACACTTTTCTATCTTCCAACCAAAACAATATCAATTCCTTCATTAATCATCATCTGAAAAGATAGTTCACACCCTTTAATGATAAAACCTTTTGAAACAAACCAGAAAACCAACTACAAGATTTCAGGTGTCTTCCTAAAATAAACTTGGGAACAACCATACCATCTACCAAAATATGATGGTACTCATTATATATCAATTCCACTATTGAATCATTTCCCATGTTTTAAATTTTATGGCACCTACAACAGTAGGCTAACTTCCCACTAGGTCACCCTTGATTCTCCCAAGACTATCTACTCATTATTATAACACATGTAACATATCTTAAACCATTGATCTTCACACTTATCCCTATAATTCATTCTACAACTACCCAATTCCAGAACATCCATCTATGCCTCATGCACCCAAGAGCACTCACAAATCGTCCTACCACTCTTTCACGGGTTGCTCTCAAGAGTTTAACGATGCCAAATTCTTGACTAGGTATGTGTAGCACATCACAAGTACCTGTCCCTCTAAGCCACAAACATCAAACCTCTATCAATTCATCACTCCTGGTTGGATTTACGATCCCCAATTTGGAACACTTCACCCAATCAACCCTATAGAAATGCACTCTCGGTCTACATCAAACTGTACTTACACAATTAAATTAGCACAAAAATCCAAAAAAAACCCACTCATAGAGTCCAAAACACAACTCACAAGGTCTGGACCCACACGACTCACTGCACCCATAATGAAACACCCATAAATAATGAAACCAAAAACAAGATATTGATACATAATTCTAATTAATATCCCATGAAATTAAATCCCACTAGGGTTACCACTCTCAGGTTATTAAATTACATATTAAAACCATCATGGTTATATACATATTGAAATAAAAACATGAAACAACGATATTATGTACACATCAAGACACATCAAGCCTCCAAAGGTAAAATCAATGTATCATCCTAGGGAACTCTCACTGCCAAAACCACCCATAAAAGGTCCAAACAATCAATACTAGAAATAACCATTATAGTCCTCCACCAAAACTTTCATCATTACAAGTCTTTTATAATTAACATCACCACTTTGGAAACCCAAATGATTACACATTAGGACCTTACATTTACCCAACATTTAAAAAATACCTAATTATTCAGATTCATATTTCAAAACATTTTCATCCAAAAATATCTCAAGGTAACTTCAATATGTTAAGGGACCAACAGAAAATGTATTTCCCGCCAAACTCAACCTACTCTGCGTCGACAATTCCAATGGATGTGATCAGTCCTCTAAAACCAACCTCAACAGTTCATATCACTGTTAATTTTCAATGTTTGGTAACCCAACTATCGTAGAAAGATAAATTTCATTAGACACTTTTTTTTAATTCACTGAAACATTAATAACAAATACCTTTCACATTTTTACACCTTCACATTTATATAATTTGATAAACACTATTCTAACTCATAATAACCATAAAAAATTATAATTTATTAACCATTTTACAGTCATGAAGAAAATAATTCTCTCTTAGCAACCATTAAATCCTTACAATTTATTTCCACCATGATTTTTAACCCTTTAATAGTATTTCTTTAAACAAACTATTCTTCAAAAATTCATTTACTCTCTTTCCCTTTACCCGTTTGAATCATCCTTATTAGACACCATTTAAATCAAGGTTTTTTTTCAAGAAATTAAAATTCATCCCCCCTTCCATGTCCCACAAACCCATCCCAGGTGTTCCTACCATGATGCATTCCAACTGTGTCCCTAGGTGGCTAAAATGTTGCTTGAATGCGTAACATCATGTCAATCAGGCCATGAACCAAAAAATCATAAAACGACCACATCACAGAACTTGTTCATCTCAAAATTTGGAAATGTCATTCAACAATAACAACCAAAAAAACATTTTAAACCATAGGCAGATGTGTTTTCCATCATACTTGGGTTAGCAACTCCCATGCACAGGCACATTTCCAAGCCTGAAACTTCCTAATCTTCCATCTTCCATTCCTAACTAGTAAGACAGATAAAATAACTTCTCTGATACCACATTGTAACATCCCCTACCTATAATCCACTAAAATAGTGGTCCAATTTGTATCATTGCATAACCTTAATCAGGCCTATCGGTGAGGCTGTAATAAGTCCCGTAGGGAGACTGCACCGTATTTACTAGAGTAAGCCAAAACTGAAAAAAAAATATAAATAATGGGAAAAATGTAATAACCAAAGAAAATTAATAATCAAACATCACCATAGTTTTATTATATACCAAAAACTAAAAATAATTGTTCCATGTCATACTAGTAGTGTTGAATGTTAAGGAAACCCAAAATAAAGAAAATTAAAGAATCCCCAAAGTGGTCCTAGCTTCGAGTTCAGATCCTCATCCTTGAATATCCCAAGCCCAACCTAACTCCCAAGCACAGGGCCTTTTCTCTTATTCAGACCTAAAATAATGAAATATTCTAGGGTACCCAATGACGGCCCGATTAAGGTATGAGTAAACCTTAGTAGGTCACCACTAACATTATCTAGAAAATATCTATTCTAAATAAATAATGTTAGGAAATAATAAATAAAAGTAAATTAAACAAAGGTTAACTCGAGTGTCATTAGGTAACTATATTTACTCGAACCCTTTCTACCACAGTTAATTTTTACATAGAATATACAATAGTAATTACTTAATCCATATACATCATCTGTTCAATAGGTTAAAAATTTACCTCATTCACATAAGGGATTAAAGAATTCAACACTATGCATATGGGAATAATCCAAGTCCCAATATCACTAGGGATAAACACATCACAAAAAACATATTATCCTCTCCTCTAAGCCTCAAACTCATTGGATAGAAACCATTCAGGGAATAGATCTCTTTCCCCTTCCCTAACTCGTGCATTGTGGGTTGGAGTTTTGAGCCTCAATCTAACTCCACCCATGGGCATAGAACCTCAGTCAATACCCCACACTACCAATCCACATGAACATTATTATTCTTCCCATCATCAAACACATAAAAAATCATAAACCATATTCCTAATTATACACATAACCATAACAATCAACATAGGAATTAATATCATTTTTGTACCCATTAACACATTTTACAATTACATTACATAGCCCATTTTCATTTCTTTTAACTCACTCACAAAGAATATGAAATAATTCTCATACATTATTCCATTTAGCATACTTTCCAATTCACATATGAAAACCAATTTAACTTCTTCTTCATTACCCAACAAATAACTCCCCTTATAGATTCTATGTACATCTCATAAGCCATTCGACACATTCACTCTAATCCAACTATCCCATTTAACATATTTAATAGTCTCTATCCATTATTCATTTTAATCATCCATAGAATCATTATACCTAACCCATTCACTCATTCCCATTTACATTTCTTAACCCGATTGTTCCATTTATCATTCATAATACTTAGACCATCAACCAATTACCCTTCTACATTTCATATCTCACATATCCCATTACCAATTATCCAAACCACTCTTTATTTCATTTTCTAAGTCTATAAATATTTATAAATATTCCAATTTTAACTCAAATTAATATATTAACTTGTTCATTATGGGACTTACCTTATGACACATCAATTCCATGTTTTACACTACCAATATTGATGTTGGGTTGTGAAGGCACACCCAATGGGTGGACATAGATTTTGCTAACAATCTTGTATGAATCCCATAGGGATCATGAGGGGTTCATGTGAGACCCCAAAATTTTTAACTATAACTTTGTGTTCAATGGCATGTATGAAATGCAACACCATGTGTAAAAAGGGAATATAATAAGCCGATTCATTACAATATATTTACTACATTAAATAAATATATTATATTAAATAGCTTGTAGTACACGAAATGCCTAGCTATCATGAGTTATACATAATAGGGACATACATCAATAGCTTGTCTTACCTGCAAGATTGAGCTTCCTCAATAGATTGTGTTACATGAAAGCCTCGGTTTCACCAAATAACAATGTATTACCAAAGTATTATTATTTTACATAATATGATATTAACTAACCATTATGTTAGATTTTATAAACCATATTAAAAAACATATGAAAATATATGATTAAAACAAATATTAAATAACTTCATGGGTTACCAATTAATGAGTATCAAAAATAATAACCAATAGGATATATAAAGAAATATTATTATTTTTATGCATCCAAATGAGTTTTTTCTAAATAAACATAATTAATTAGAAATGTTTAATGATTAATTTGAATAATATATAAATTATATATTAAATAAATCATTTTTTATATTCAAACATTATTTTTTATAAGAATATGATATGATCATCCCCTCTTTTATACAAAAAACCCTATATATTTATAAATTCAACTTTACCACCTTTTAATAGGGAACCCATTTTAAAATTGAATTTGGAAACATTAATTGATTTTTTAAGTCATAATAAGCCTAATATTTGAAAAAGAAACCTAATAATTAGATTATAATAAGTTTTTTACATTTTTTTGGATTCATTTTAGTTTTAAAATAATAGTTAAAAATACTGAAGTTGTTTTCAAATATTATTTTTCATTTAATTTTTGTATAAGTATACTTTTGAATTTTAATTTGTTTAAATGTTTAATTAGATAATATTTGTATCTATTCATACAATTTAGGTAATTAAAATCTATTTCACTTTGAAATTGATGATATAAATATAGAAAATTTTAGACATTTTTACTTTGAAAACCTGCATTGTCGTCTCTCTAGTGGGATAAATTTTAAATTAATTTCCACCCAATATATGATTTTAATGTTTTTAAAAAATTAATTATATATTTTTTATCATAATAAATCATTATTTTTAATAATAATAAACATGTTTTGACCAAAAAAATTAGTGAATGTGATTAAAATTAATTACATCCATAAAGGTAAAATTAAACATAACTATGAAATAAACCTTAACCTTGAGGCCCAAAATAACCTATAAACATTTCAAATATAACTTTTGTGGAAATTTCTCTATTATATACTGTCTTTTATTCAATTTATTCTATAATTGGATCCACATTCAACATTAAAAACATGGAAAAACTACTTTGTCAAAAAATTACAGGAGTGAGACTCCTTCTCCAATATAAAAGGCCACCACTTATCCCCATTCCTCAAACATGTAAAACCACATATGATAAAAAATATTCCTAAATAAATTCCAAAAATCCCACCCCTTGATGATGAATCATAATTTTTGGCATAAATCCATCCAAGGAATCCCTTTGATATAAACCAAAAGGAGTTACCTGATTTTTAAGGTAATGCATCCCAACTATCTATTTTATTTCATTTAATTTTACCACACCTCAAATATTATTATTACATGTTCATATAATTACACTAGTATCTTAAATATACTGAAAATTATTTATATTAAGGGTTATACCTATATTTATACACACTTTTATCTAATGTGTAATGAACATATTTTTTCTTTGTTTGGCGAACTCCTACCTCACGAAATGATGATTGTTCATTTTGTTTACCACCTCTCATGGTTTACATTAGAATGTAAACTTTTATATATATGATATATATGATATTTTTTATGTCATTATACATATTTAGTCATTTAATAACACATATCATTAATACTTTCTATTTTCATTAATACAATAACATCGTTTGAGGAAGTGTGGACTACCGCCCCTCAAAGCTATTTGATTCGTTCACAAGATACATGGAATGAATAAAATAGGATTATAATTAAAAATATGAGACAAAAAACCTATATATCATATTAATAAAATAATTACCATTCTTTAAATATATTGATATATCATTTTATTTATTACCCTATCTCACACTTAATAAAATGATAATGTCATTCATGAACGTGTGGACTACTACCTCTTCGACATTATGTGATTTCTTTTTCAACATAAAAATACTAATGATAAAACTATATGATTATATAATAATACATTATATATAATTATCATTCTAGAAATATATTATGTTACTTAACTTCTTTCTGTAATGATCATTGTAAAATAAGAACGTTACTCATTCATACGTACGATATATCATTTCCATGATTTAATGTTAATTAGTTTTTCAACATAGTGTGTAATGATGATCTTTAAAAGTATAATTTTTGTATAAATTGGATAATTATTTCATGTTTATTATTATATATATGATATATATTGACCACTTATACCACAGTTGGCTAACCAAAGTTGTTTTTGACACATAAATCGACTTTTTTCGAAACACCTGACATAATATTAATTGTATAAGTAGTTGTACAAAACATAGTAAAAAGTGAAATAAAATTCATTATAAACATAAAAAATGTTTTTAAAAAAGTGTAAAATTGACCTAATTTTATTATACCAGAAGATAACAGATGTTTACTTGAAATTAAACTCAATGTACGGTATTCACATCTCAATTTTTACATCTATGAGATAAATTTCATGTTCACCACTTATATCTTTTGTGGGGTATATATACTACACATTTTTTTATATTATATCATTAATATTTTTATCATAATGGTACACTAATCATTATTTTATTATTATACCTCCATGATGATTATGATTTAAATATTTTCAAAGTGGTATGGGAGACTTTGGAATGATTAGATATTATTTTCTGCAATAATAACATTAATGATCTTTAAAGGGTATTTACATTTCAGAAATTTATATGACCCTTGTTCAATAAACCCTATAATTTTCTATCCTATGGTTATTAATGACCATTTTCAAGTATTAGTAAAAATTTTCCACTCTTTGTTACTCAAAATAATTTTGAAAATGTTTTTTAGAATACCCGACTTCGTATCTATCTTTAGTCGGAGAACCTATATTATTCTAAAAACCATTTATTATTAAAAAAATTCAAATATTTTTTTAAAATTATTTTTTAATACATTTTTACCCTTTATGGGTTTACCAATGTTCAAAAATGTATCTTCTTGTCGATTTCGGAAAAATTCATTTTTATTAAATTTAACCATGATGATGGAATGTTATTTTTACCTCGTATAGCTTGTATGGATTTACCCACCACCATTTCATTAAATCATACTTTAATTTTTTGAATGGTTATTTTTTAGGAAAAAATATTTTTAAAAGTTATTTTAGAAGAAATTTATTTTCAAATGGTTTTAAAAAATTATATTTTCCTCAATAATATTTTTAAATATCCCTTTACAATGATTCCATTCATTAAAGAAAATAATGGTTTATTTTACTCCACTTACGTTATGTTTTATTTATACCATCATTAATTTTACTATGGATGGATTATTATTTATTTTTCCAATTTAGTATTCACATTCAATTCTTTAATTTTTTAGTCCCTTTTATATATTAAATTTTATATAATCATTTAACTTTGAATTTCCCCTAAATATCCATATCTTATTTCAATGAAATGATTATTACCAAAACCATATACAATTTTTTTATATGGTGTTTCCTTTGAATCTTATTTATTTATGTTAGGGAATGTTTTTTAATGTCTCTGATTTTTTGTGTATTATTTTTAAATATTATATTGAATTATTTCGAGAACTAGTGAAAAGACAACACATCATTCTGAGGCTTGGGGGATCCCAGAATGGTGTTTTGATCTATTTTTATGTATGTTATTTGGAGTGTGTGTGTGGTTGCATTAGTTTCTAAACGGATTCCAAGAATAAAAATTTTAGGGAACCATTGCGTCCGGAACAATGACATTACCTATGAACATGCCTAACATTTACCCGCATAGGTTAAGGGAAAATGATACTTTTGGACGTTTTTAGTAAAATAAAGTAAAATAAAATAATTTGAAAATATTGTTTTATTTTATTTGGAAATTTTTTCTATAGTGCAACGATGAGGGTGTTGTTTATATAATTAACGAGACAACATAATGACTCTGAAACAGTAAAACTGACTCATTAATGTCACAGCGTAGTAGAATGTTGAAACGCATTCACTCCATAGATGGGTTAATTGAATGTTGATCACTGGAAGAAAATTGAGAGATACTCTGGATAATTATGGGAGCATTAGATAGGACACTTGACAAACAAACGATGATGAATCAAAAGTGTAATTCACTTCACCAAGAGAGTTGAATGTTCTCAGTGATGAATGTAGCATGATCCCTTGGTCAGGGGTCAATCCCTCCCCACAGTAGGGTAATGATTTAAATTTTTTCTTCCACATTATTTATTTAAACGAAGAATGTAGATCAACCCATGAACTGGTTGACACGTGCATCATTGTTCTTATAGGAGAGATTTTATTGATTGGGTTAGTTACTAGGGATTATTTTGTATTGTGTTAATATTTTTAATTTGACCTGTTTAAAACTTCTAATGGGAGTGGATTAATGTCATAAAGAATTATGGTGGGTGTTTTTCCTCTTATGTTGTTTTTTTCATCCCTATCTTCCACACATTCTACACGTTCTTAATAGGGATGTGAATGAGGAATTGTTGCACACCTGTTTCTTAGTGCAATGATCCAAAAATGGAGATCTGGCATCGTGATGACCCAAAAGAGGTGCAACAGTGGTTGCGGCGGATGAATCGATGTGGTTTGGAACAACTTGTTCTTCAATGGTTCTTCAATATGGTAAATCAGATTGCATTTTTATGGCCAATCGGAGTTCCTAAACCAACAGAATCGGATTCATGGTGTCTGGGAGACCAAAACCCTTGAGTTTCATGGTGATAGGCCAAACAAATTGAATAATTGAGCATCCCCAACAACTCAGAATAAATAAATACGTTTTCCAAAATATCTTGAAGATCACAGTGTGTATTACTAAAAACATGTCATGTGGGACTAGCATAGCAGCGCCTTGGGTTTTGCAGAGTAGAAAAAAATGACTCGATGAGTTCTCCGAAGAACATGGAGTGTGGTTCCTTACCTGGGACTCGACATATATCTCAGATGGTACATAGACACGGGGTACAGTACAAAACTTGTACTCAACCGCATGGAAAGACCAAGTAGGTTATACAAGTTACCTCTTGTACCAGTTTCATGGTATGGCCTACATGGGTTGAAGCCATGTACAGGAACACAGCCGCATACATGGATGGATACCTGGTTACTCAGACACTGCATCTGGTCTTCCTAAACACTATGTATTTACCTTTATACATGGAATTTCCCCTCTGACTCGGGTCGTTACATACAGGCAGTACCCAGAGTCACGATGCACACCCTGTGACCCCTTCTACCCAATGTGTATATCATACACCATTGCTTGATCCTATTGTCCATTGTTCCATGGTCACGTTTTGTCTGGATTATTTCCCCTTGTACTCGTCCCCCTTATGGTCAGGTATCATTTCCACCTAGAAGAGTATAATCCCTTTAGTATGAATTTTTAAGATAGAGTTTGATATCCTTCATAGAGGCCCAGAGTGAGTTCCTCCCTCCATTTTTGACACTAGGTAGAGTTAGCTATCGATGTTACTAACCCTACAAGATGACAATACTCTTCTTAGATGGTGAATCCAGATGATTCAAGATATTTTACAAGGCCTTGGTAGTGATCCTTATCTGTTTATCATAATCTTTCCCCATCCAGGAGTGTGTTCTCCTAGAATGAGTATATCTATCTCTCATGGATTTTACCAATGAATGGTAATTCTCATATGGATGACATCCGAGCTATTGTACACAAGTATTGAGTTCTCCTTGATGAGTACATTGTGGAACCATTGAATTGAATCCCTAGGGGGTATGTAGTTGTTCGGCTTATCCCTAAACTACATGTGTGAGTTTTGAGTATATCTGGATTATGTTTCTCTTTCTATATGTTCAGTAGAAATATATTCTGTAGAGCTGACTCTAACTTTACCATTTTTATTTATAACTGGTTTTGGGTACCTCTACTAAGTATTGTTATACTCACCCCCAAACCAGATTTTCTCACACATGTCGTGTCTAGTACAGAAAAATAGTCTTTTGATGAAGTCCAGGGCAGACCAGGACTGAACCAAGCTTTCTGAGTTCCTTACAGGATGAGGTGTTTCTACAGTTATGAGAAATAGTTCTAGTACCTCCTTATATCTTAATGTTTGTACTTTGTAGTCGCAAAATCATGTTTTTGGAGTGCTTGTATTCGGGCCCAGTTTTAATTTTCGTACATTACTTCTGTTGTACTCTATTGGGTTGGTTTAGTTGTAGGTATGAATTTTTTTCCTTAGTGGTTTTTAAATTTTTTCATTTCTAGACTTGTATATTTTCCTGTGTGTATAGTTTCATAGGAAATGGTTCCATGTATGTTATATACAAGATCAATCCTTGTCACTAGCCCCATGCCTATTGGAGGTGGGATCGGGGAGTCGGGTATCATGCCCCACTAGGATGGGTCATGACAGAGTGGTATGAGAGGCGTCGGTTCTACCCTAGGAAAAAGATTCTATAATAAGTTTTTCTGTGGAAATAGTGATAAGTGTTTTGTGATCGGATTTTAGGCTAGGGACTTCAGTGTTGGTGTGGGTGGATGACATATTCGTACACCAGGACTCTGATAAAATTATTTTAGACTCAGTACATTAAAAGACTCATTGTGGGGAAATAAAATAATGGTAAACGCATTATATAAGAATGGTTTGTGTTTTCCATTTCATTTATGTTCTGATAGCCAGATATACTCTTTGACTATGGTAAATCTTTTTTCTTTACTAGATGCCTCCATGATGCATACCCGATCGTTTTTAGCAGCTTGATCATAAGGACGGCCCCGTGGAGACAATGCTTTGATATTGGGACTAGTTCCCCAAGTGTTACCTCTAGGTGGTGAACCTGCTATACCACCACTAGTGGAATAGCCCTAGGTACCTTTCATACAAATAGATGATGGGAACATGCTGACTGTGCTCCACGACTGTCAGAGATAGAGACCACTCAGGTTCCATAGTTAGCCCGACCCTTAGGTGGCTGACAAATGTCTGGAGGTGGTGACTAGAGTTTTATATCTAGTGATGAAACCAATAGACTAGATGGTGATCCAAGGAGCGAGCCTTCCTCAGGGTTTAACGGGGTGATAGTGGAGTATGACCACACAGAATCAATAAGAGGAGACTCTTTTTTTAGGAGGAGTTTGAGTGACTCTTTTACCAATGAGTTATCTATGGTTACGCTGAGATCAGTGCATATCTAGGATCTTCTTCAGCTTCAGCGGGGAATTTTGATGGTGGCTGACTATTCATCGAGGTTCACTAACCTCAATAGGTACTTGACAGATATGGTCAGGGAGTAGTACTTTAGAGCTCATAACTTCGAGAGTGGTCTATGACTGTACATCCAAGCTAATGTCGTCCCTCAATGAATTTTGACTTATTTTAGAGTTCTCAAGATTGCCTTGGTGATCAAAAGCATCTTGGTGGAACACAAGCAGCTGACGACAGTCAATAGTAGGAAGAAAGGTGCAAAGACCTCGGATGTTGGGAGCCAATGTCAAGAATAAAGTTCAATATGTGGGAGATGTCACAATAATACCTGGGATAGGGGATTGATAGTTGAGGGCTCCCATGCAGGATCTAGTCATCTGAGGGAGAGGTAATGAAACACGTGCGATAGTAGGGGACATCCTGATAAAAACTGTCTGACTCATTGAGCTGCTGGCAGAGAGGTGGTGGATGGACCCCCGAGGAAGAGGTAGAGAGTGGAGGAAACAAACCGACCAAGCAGTGGTCATGTATGAGGAGAATGGAAGATACATGTGGTGTTATATGCATTGATCTACTCCCACCACCACCCACAGGAGGTCTGCACCATGCTCAGGGAACTAGGGGACATGGGTGGGGAAAACTAAATGTGGTTGAGACGTACGAACCAAGGACTCCAAGGATGATCTGAGATTTGATCTGTGTTTTCTATACCTTAACTTCTATACTTATCGACACAGTTTCCAATCATTCCTTCCTCTCCCCATGTATTGTGTGAAACCTCCAGATTCTGATAGAGCCATTGACATGACCCTTACACTTGGAGACACCTATGGGAGGGGGCTCGATGATCAAGTACCATTGCAGACAGTTTGATCTTACCCTTGGAGGTGAGAGTTTTAATTGGAACCACTGGGTGGAAGCCTTGAGGACTTATAATATTCTTTGTAGGGTGGATTGGTTATCTTTAGTCCATTCCTAGACTGACTAATTTTGGTGAAGAGTGTGGTGTGTCGGCAATAATGGGACTTGATTTTACTTTATTGGAAAAAAAGAGTCCCATGTAGCATATTATGGGCACATGGATAAGAGGTTGAAGCCGATCACTCATGAGTTGGCTGTATTTACCCAAGAGGTAGTAGATATTGTGATATTCTAGTTCCTAGCAGTTGTGGAGGAGTACGAGGATGTCTTTCCTGAAGATGTTGAATGACTACCTCTCCGCCAGGAAATCAACTTCTGCATTGACATACACCCCGGGATGGAACTTATATCATCACCAATGAATTGGATGGCTATGGTAGAGCTTCATGAGATTAGGGTGATGTTGGAGTATTTGAAGAGTAAGTTATTCTTAAGACTCGGTGTTTCACCCAGGGCACCCCTGTTTTGTTTGCAAAGAAGGTAGATGAGAGTTTGAGTTTGTTTTTGGATTACCAGTGCCTAAATCAAGTAATGGTGAAGATTAAGTATCCAGTACCCAAGATAGGTGACTTCTTTGATCAGTTAAGAGGTCCACATTGGTCCTCAAAGGTTAACCTTCAATCAGTTTACCACCAATTACGAGTACGAGACAAAGACGTACCAAAGATGGATTTCAGATGCCACTACAGTCATTACGAGTAATTGGTGATGCCTTTCAGACTGACGAATTCCCCAACAGTGTTCATGGGACTTACGAACTAGATATTACATCCATACTTAGACTGGTCAACAGTGGTCTTCATTGACGACGTCCTTGTGTACTTGACATCAGAGGTGGAGCACGCGAGATACCTGCAGATAGTTCTACACATACTCCAAGAGAACCATCTTTATGGGAATCTCTATATGTTCTAGTTCTGGATACAGGAGGTCCACTTGATGACACATATTATATCAGCAAATGGAGTAGTAGTGCACACATCGATTATCAAGGAAGTGTTAGAATATGATCCCCCTTGGATTGTGACTGTGGTGCATAGCTTCCATGGGATGGTAGGATATTACCATTGTAACACCCCGACCCCAGTTACCTAGAGTCGGAGCATTATTACACAACATTGGCATGATCACAAAATATCAAGTCTCGAAAGACCGATTAGTTTAGTAGCCTTGTAAATACTAGATATATTCATAATTCTTATATTACATAATAAAATAAAAAAACTACAACAACATCTTGTCTTCATATCCCCTCATACTATCCTTGCAGGTCATTAATAATTTACTTTTTCACATCCTGGGAAAATTTATAACATTGAAAGGGGTGAGCTCAGATTCTCAGTAAGGATAACAATATAGCAGAAACATTCATAAATAAGAATAAACATTTAAGGCAATGTATGTCTAAAACAAAAACCTTTTAAACTTGAACTTCAGCATAATATGGAAAAGATAAAATGAATTAATGCCATTTACATATTCACATGGATATTCTACTAGTAGGGTAATCTCATGAAAAATCAATAACCACTTTCATAATGATGGAATGCATAATGCTAGACTATAATAACCACATAGTCAAGGCCTCCTCCCTAGACTACAAATAAGATTTTTTCAATGCCTTGTGTCAAGACAATAGTTTGTCTCATGTGACCTACCCATGCATCGAGGAGCTATAGAGGGCTCCACTCGTCACTTATTAAGTCCAATGCATTCCTCATATGAACATGTTTAACATTACCTAAACATTTGTTTTAAAACTAGCATAGGAAATGTCCATAAACCATGAATGGTATAAAAATAGAACATCCATAGTCAAACATATCACAAAACCTTCAATAAAATATGGATTTTTTGTATCATAATAAATAAACTTCAAATAAGCTTAAAATTCATCAATGGATGTTGACATAGATGAAATCTAAACTATTGGATAGAAATATCACTTTTTTTGAAATCATTTAAAAGTCACATAATTATAAAAGAAAACATTTATTCTGAAAATATTCTTATAATCTTGTAAGGGAATCTTCGACAATTTTATAATGGTGGAAAATAGTCGCACCCGTCGTATAAGTTTAAAAAACATTCTTTCCTTAATTTTGTCAAAAAGGATAAAAATAACAATGTTTGGAAAGCGACAAAAAAATTTCATTATAAACATCTTATAAAAAGTCAACAAAGGTATAAATGAAATTTACCCATAGTCTATGAGATATTAAGAATTATTTGAAATAAATTTTTAAGAAACATGGATGTGGATGATAAAGAGGTCCTAGTAGATTATTACGTATAAAAAACCTCAGATAATGATGAGAATGTGAAATAAACCCTTACCTTGTACTTTTACTTGGTAGAGGGTAGGTTAACCTCTTGTATAATGGTGAAATAATTGTTATTAAATTATACGGGAATCATTTAATGTAATATGATATCATATATGATCTTTTAACATTTCTTTGATAATAATATCTTAGAATTATTGTTGTTTCAGGTGTTAACTTTCCCATTTTCTTTTATATGTTTTGTTACATAAGCCATGTTTGATATGAATAGGTTCTATCATATTTACATAAAAGATGATATCAAGTCCTTAAACATTATTTTTAATATTTGAATGAGAATTATACTTTTATGGATACGTTGGGGGATCAATATCATCACCTTCATGGAGACGGTAGTTCGTACGTACGCACGAGGGACAATATCATTCTTTTGATATTAAAATAATATATAAATGGATGGTATATCATATATACAGAATCAGTATCTTGTTATATTTATTATTTACATGAATTACACTTCATTATTATACTCATCCTGATAATAATTTATTGAACAACAATTACACCACGATGTGGAGACGGTAATCCGTATGTACGCACATATGGTGACATGTCATTCAAAGGATGGATAATGAAAATGTTACTCAGAAGTTGTCACAACATGTTACTTTAGATCCCAATATTTCCCTGGGAAGTATCTAGGATATGGTAAAACTGTCTCCTCTTACTGCTGGACATCGTGATATCAATACATTGGATGATAAATTGAATCCCCCTGATATGTATGTGGAACCTCCAAAGGTTTCGGAACAACATGACACCCGATAATGGGATAAAATTGTGAGTAGGGAAGGGCTGGTGAGAGCCATGTTGCTTCTCTGAATCTGGAAACTGTGGGTCTCACTGTTCAGGTCACAGCAAAACCCCCCTACTCTGGAAGTGAACAAAGTGTGTCTATTGATTGTAAAGTTGATTCACCTGTCTCTGCTGCATCTTATACTATTGATAAAGGCGTTGGGAAAAGGCTTATGTACCCAGTGCTGGAACAACACTCAATTGATCATATAAAGAACATTATATATTATGAAGAACCTACTGTACTTCCCTCAAAGGAGAACCAACCTCCTACTGATGATCTTGGAAATCTTGTTCTTCTCTTGCCTCAAGTTCCATTACCTAGCATGATTGATCTGCAACCATCTTCAAAGGTGCAGGTGACAACTGCTAACACATTTGAAGCTATTAATAATTTTTCATGACATACTAAGGTTGATGATGCTAATACTCCAAGGGAAAAAGAATAATCTCCCTTGATGCAACCCACATCAACACTGTTTGGCCCACAACAGATGGCAGAGAAGACTCTGGTGGCGAACCTTGTTCTAGTAGAAGGTGAAGATGGAAGTGATGGCTCTTGGAAACAGAATAAATCATCGAAAGAAGGATAACTTCCTATAACTCATGGCCGAAGACGTGGAAGAGTAGAACTGACCTCGAAGAAAGATGAAACACATTTTGTGGATTCAGACTCGGATGACAGAGACATCAAAGGTCCTCTTCAACAAGCAATAAATCTTGAAGCGCTTCACACCAGGGGTCGTGGGTGAGGGCGAGGACGTAAGATTGACTGGGTCACCTTGTAAGATGCACAACAAAAGAATTTAGATAAGATTAGGAAAAAATTGGTCCCTCGTGATGAGGGTCACTGAATTTGTGTGAAATGAACACCTTCTCTCATTTTTCATTGTTTGCTTTTGTTTCAATAAAAAGGGCCTTGGCCCTCACCTTTAAAAAAATTCAAAGGATGTATACAATACTGAATATGGTTGTATCATATTTATATTAACTTCAAATTATATAGAATATACTGGAGTTATTATTTTAGAATGGTAATAACAAATAAAGAAGAAGTTGAAGAAGAGACGAACATGAAAGAGGGTGGTGAAAACATTACCTCTTATTCAGGTTCTTCCTTTTGATTTGATCAAAAGGGATCCATAGGATGGATTTTGGACTGAAGGAGTGACTCTTGTATGAAGGAAGGATATTTGATAGGGTATTTGGGCAGAGGTTGGTCGATCCCAAAGGGGAAGGTATGAATTTGAGAGAAGGGGGAGTGCCCTTTTATAAGAGGGTTGAGGGGCGCCTTAGGAAAAGCTAGAAATATTATTTTATAATAAATTCATATTTGGTTTATAATTGTTCCAAAGTGGATTATTTAAAGTCTAATATAGGGATGGGTCAAGATCCTTTCAACCAATATATTTTAGACAAGTTTGGGTCAATATTTTAACCTTATCATTTATATTTAACTCTTAGTTAAATAGTTTGACATTTACCATGTATGTTTGTATTTTTATATTATATAGTAAATAAACATACCATATACATCCAAGAGAACCCCAAGTAGTCAATTAATGATACACCTATCATTATTTAAGTCTCTTGGTCGAACCTTATATTTTTAGGAATTGAATATTATTTAATAAAATAATATTTGTTTTAAAAACTCTTTTTTGACAATGTTGATACTATTTGGTATTTGATTTATGTGAAAATCATAACAGAATTATTACTCCGAAAACACATAATTAAATCAATAATAACATGTCATATTAACCTATAAAATTAGTGTAATTCATAAAAAGTATCAAATTTCATTTATTTGGATATTTATAATATCAATTATCTTAATATTTCATTAATTAGGTAATTACTGCATCACCATTGTGTCATAAATAAATTAAATTAATTAATGTCTAAAAATTATAAATAAAATATTATTATGTAGAATATTGTTTTATCTTTCTAATGAATTTTTAAAATCGAATTTATCTTATGTATGACGCTAAATAAAAAATGTTTTAGTAATTAAACCTTGATTTTAACTCTTTTAACTCTTCTTTTAATTAAATAATAATGAATGTCCTAATCTAATCCAAGTGGAACTAAATGACAATATTTTATTCCTAAGGCTGTTTTTGGTTGATATAAAATTTCCAATAGAATTAAGACATGTGTTTGGGTAATATTAATTTCATTTGTACCCTTAATAACTCTATTTACTTTTAACCATGGCAAATAAAATTTAAAAGTTACTATTCACCAAAATTATTTTTATCTTATTGAACCAAATTTTACTCCTTGATATTAGCCGTGTCTCTCGAATTTTTGAAATTCCAATCACATAAGCGGTAAAATTAAGTTTTATGTGAATTTGTAAATACTCATAGGAGATAGGTAAATGACGGTGAAAAGTTCAATAAAATTTTTATATATCTAAAATTATTCTAAACAAACTCCAATGAATTACATTGAACTTATATAGGTATTATTTATCTATTTTGACCTTAATTAAATTTAAAAAAAATTCTTATTTAAATGAAAATTTGGTTTTAAACTATAACTCAGTGTTTTTTTAACTATTCATAAAAAATTTAATGTTTTTAGAAAAATACTAATAATTCACCCTAATTTAATTTCGATATTCCGAATCCAAAAATGAATTCCATTTTGAAATATAAAATTTATAAAATTTCAAAAAGTGCGTATTACTATTCATAACGGCTAGTTTGATTAGTTGTGGTGTGTGTTAGAACTTGAAGTGGCATACAACACACGCTACTGTATTATTCAAAGTAAAGCGTACCATGGATGATTGGGGTGATACATTCTCCCATCCTTCAAATAATTTCATCCTCAAATTATCTAGAATAGTACCACATGAAAAGACTTGGATGGTTCTTCATCATAAGTTCCTCTGGTTCGCACGTTGCCTCTTCCATCTTACGGTTTCTCAATAGAACATTTACCCGATGAGTCGTCCGGTTTCTCAGCCCTTGTTCTCCTGTATCATGAATCCTGAAGGGATATTCGCAATAAGACAGATCAGGTTCTAGTTCATATTCCTCGTAAGTGAGTACATGTGTTGTGTCATGCATGAATTTTCTAAATAGTGATACGTGGATCACATCGTGATCATTGGAGAGACTTGGCGACATTGCCAAACGGTAAGCTACAACCCCAATTCGATCTAGAATTTCGAAAGGTCCAATATACCTGGGACTCGATGTGACCTTCTTACCAAAACTTATAACTCCCTTCCATGGATATACCTTTATGAAAACATGATCTCCTACCTGAAATTGCATATCCTTCATTCGGTTATCGGCATAGCTCTTCTGCCTACTTTGAGCTGCATTAATGTGGTTTTTGATTACGTTTACCTTTTCCATTTTTTCCTCCACCAGTTCAGGGTCTACAAGTTTTCTTTCACCAAAATCATCCTAACAGGTTGGTGTGCGACATCTCTTTCTGTATAACACTTCATATGGTGCCATATTAATACTTGAATGGAAGCTATTGTTATAGGAAAATTCCACCATAGGTAACTATTGATCCCACATACCCTAAAAGTCAAGTGACCAAGATGTCAACTTGTCTTCCAAGGTTTGAATAGTTCATTCTGATTGTCCATCAGTTTGGGGGTGGTAGGCAGTGCTCAAACTAAGTTCAGTATCCAGGGCTTTCTGAAGACTTTTCTAGAATCATGAAGTAAAATGGGGACCATGATTAGAAACAATCGATAGGGGTACTCTATGAAGTCTCACAAATTCATTAATATATTGTCTTGCTAGATGTTATAGTGGTAGATCTTCTCTTATAGAAATAAAATGTGATGACTTGGTATGATGATCAACAATAACCCATATTTCATCATTCATTCTAGGAGTCCTTGGTAGTCCCATGACAATGTCCATCGTGATATTATCCCATTTCCAATCATGTATGGGAAGAGGTTGCATGACACCTCTAGGTTGTTGCCTTCCAGCATTCAATCCTTGACAATCCATAAATCTTTAAACAAAATCAGTAATCACCCTCTTCATGTTGTCCCACCAAAAATGTTTCTTAAAATATCTATACATTTTGGTTCTCCTAGGGTGTATAAGGAAATTAGAACTATGAGAATCTTCCAACAATTCCCTTTTTAGATCAGGTATATTGGGAACACAAAGTCACTTCCTGAATTTCAAAATTCTATCTTCATACACAAAGTCACTGAATCTCCCATATTTCAAAACTTTAATCTTCTTTTGAAACACTTCATCATCGGTTTTGGAACTCTTTATCCTTTATAGTAAATATGGTTTGGCAACCATTTGAAAAATCATTGATGTTTCACCTTCCATGGTTATTCCCATATCCAACATTACTAGATCCATGAAAATAGGATCCCTCTCAATTTTCATCTTGTTCAAAACTCTATGATCTATTCTTCTCAAAGCATCTACCACCATATTTTCCTTCCCCAGGTGGTAGTGTATCATGCAATCATAATCATTGAGTAGTTCAATCCATCGCCTTTTCTTCATGTTGAGTTCTTTCTGTGAGAAAATGTACTTCAAACTCTTGTGATCAGTATAAATCTTACATTTTTCACCATAGAGATAATGTATCTATATCATCAAAGAAAAATTATAGTAGCTAACTCGATATCATGAGTAGGATAGTTTTTCTCATGAATATTCTATTTTCGTGATGCATAGGCAATAACCCTATCGTTCTGCATAAGGTCACAACCAAGTCCTTTCATTGAATCATCACTATAAATAACAAACCCATCATTCCTCGATGGTAGAGTCAATATAAGAGCATTGACTAATCTTCTCTTAAGTAATTCAAAACATACTTCACACTCTTTTGTCCAAACAAATTTAACCCCTTTAAGTGTGATCTTCATTAATGGGTTAGCCAATCGGGCAATGTTCTAGACAAAATGCCGATAATCACCTACTAAGCCAATAAAATTGCGTTCCTCGGTTATACTTGTTGCCGCTGTCCATTCTTGGATTTCCTTGGTCTTAGGAGGATCAATAGATATTCCCTCTTCAGAGACAATATGATTAAGAATATAAATCTCTTGAATCCAGAATTCACACTTTCTAAACATCCCATATAATTCATGTCTTTTCAGAGTCTTTAAGATAATGCACAAGTGATTTTCATGATCTCTGTATCATTTGGAGTATACCAAGATATCATCAATAAATACCACAAAAAATAAACAAGATATTCCTTGAAAACTCTATTCATTAGATCCATGAATATAGAGGGTGCATTAGTCAACCCAAACGGCATTACTGTAAATTCGTAATGGCCATACCTGGTTTGAAATGATGTCTTCTGAATTTCTTCCTTCATCAAACACAACTGATGGTGTCTATATCAAAGGAAAATCTTTGAAAAGTATTGAGATCCATGTTTTTGGTCAAATAAATCATCAATTCGAGGTAGGGGATACTTGTCCTTTATTGTTATAGCATTGATCTCCCAGTAGTCGATACATAACCTCATAGATCCATCATTCTTCTTAACAAAAAGGACAGGGGCTACCCATAAAGAAACACAAGGGGGAATAAATACCTTATTAATCAATTCCTCTAGTTGTTTCTTTAGTTCCAATAATTTCACATTGGCCATTTTATAAGGGGTCTTCGATATGGGCCTTGATCTATAAATTATTTTAATAGAAAACTCAATTTCTCGTTCGGGAGGATATCCAGGTAAATCTTCTGGAAAAACATATACATATTCATTCACAATAGGTACATCCTCTATTTGAAAATTCATTCCCTTACCCACAGTTATTTCATTCTTTTCCTCCTTAATAATTTAATTTAGTTGAGCTGGTGGGGGTGGATCTAGGAAAAAATTCGGTGGTGATGATTCTGATCAAAAGATAAGTTGTTCCTTATCATCATGATTAAAAATAGTAACCTCATTCTTCATAAAATAAATTTTTGCATCATGGTCCGAAAGCCCATCCATACCAAGGATTATATCAAATTCAATCATAGGTATGATGATTATATTTTCAGATAAAGAACATTTATGTGCACTAATGGGGACTGATTCACAAAACTCTGTTGAAATGATACTTTCCTTAAGAATTTTAACTTAAAACTCCCTTGTTAAATCAAATTGGAAATATATAATCTTCTTAGAAAACTGAGAAGATATGAAATAATGCGAGGATCTAGAATCAAATAATGCATTTTCTAAAATTGAGGAAACCATTAAATTACCAGCCACCATGTCATTCGGAGCTTCTACCTCAGCAGTAGTGTCAGCATAATCTTGGTATTGATCCCTTGGACTTTTCTGATGTATGTTCCCCTGACACTTAGGATATTTATTTACATAATGTCCCATCTCCCTATAGTTGTAGTATTGAACATCAGTAGCTTCTTTCTTCCCCTTGCAATCATGAGTTTGGTGGCCTTTTTCCACCACACTTGTAACAGACTCCCATTCCTATTAAGCAAGTACCAAGGTGTTTCTTCCCACATTTACTATAGGATAGATATTCAAATTTTTCCTTCATCCCCTTATTTTCATTCACAGAGTGATCAACAGATCTCTTCTTCTCTTGATTTGCTTTAAAGTCGTAAGACATAGAGAATTCATTTTATGTCTTGATATCACATGATACAATGCCTTCGTACGATGAGAAGGATTGTGAGACTAATTCTCTACGGAGAAATTGTTTTAACCCATCAAAGAAATGATCAATCTTACTTATTAGGTTAAGTATATAATATCCAGCATAACTTGAAAACCTTGTAAAATTAGCCTCATACTTTTCGACATTCAAATCCTCCTTTTTCCTCAGACTGAGAAATTTCCTTTCCATATCTCCTCGATGGTCACGAGGAAAGTATTTTTTTAAGAAAATATCATTTAACTCTCTCCATTCCATATTTGATACTTCATCATCTTCCTTCTTGTTTTGTATCAATGACCACCATTGATCAGCATCTCTAGTGAGGCGATAAACTGCCATGACAACTTTCTCCCTTTCACTACTGCCCAAAGCCTGAAATATTTTCTCTAGGGAACTTATCCATTACTCAACTACAAATGGATTTTCACTCCCATTAAATTTTTTTGGCAGCTTCCTCATGAAGTGATCTAACACTGATCCTCCATGCTGTGGATCAGGATTCTCTATACGGGTAAGGTTATTATTCATAACCTGAGTGAGTTGTCCCAGTATGGGGATTAGATGATCAAAACCAGTTGCATCACCAGCCCAAAAATAATAATCTTGATTAGGATGGAAATCCCTATATGGAGTGTTTTCATTGATAAGGTTTCAATTTCATCTACTAGGATCCATTTCTAAACAATGGCATACACTAGATTAGTTTATGAATCAAAATACATAAATCCAAACTTCTAAAACACATAACATTAATTGAATAGTTTATGGATATTATCCATAATCATAAAAATGATTTCATTGAGGAATTATATACTCATAAACCATTCATAATGGTTTTTAATGAAAATGAGAATTATCCTAAGCATACCCCTGGGATTTTTGTAACCAAGAGTGCAGCAAGGCCCACTATCGTGCACCAGTTCCCATTCGATTCTAGCTCAATGCGGTGTTTTCGGGTTTTACCCCTAGGTACATCTGTGCTAGATCTGCCTCTACCTGCTCGTATCCAGACAGGTTTCTATTTCTCGGAAAAATCACAAAATCTCTACAATACAAAAATTCTAGGAATTTATTCTATAAAAATCCTCAAATATTATCATAGGGCTATGTGCTCTAATCAGATTTTATCTAAATCTAGTTTCCAAGGTTTTTACTAAACTTCCTCTGATACCAACTGTAACGCCCCGACCCCAATTACCCAGAGTCGGTGGATTATTACATAATATTGGCATGATCACAAAAGTTAAAGTCTTGAAAGACAGATTAGTTTAGTAGCCTTGAAAAAACTAGATATATTCATAAGTCTTATATTACATCATAATGTAAAAAAACTACAACAACATCTTGTCTTAATATCCCCTCATACTATCCATGTAGTTCATTCATAATATACTTCTTCACATCCTTGGAAAAATGAAAACATTGAAAGGGGTGAGCTAAGTTTCTCAGTAAGGATAAAAATATAGTAGAAACATTCATAGATAAGCATAAACATTTAAGGAAATGTATTACTAAAACAAAATCCTTTTAAACTTTAACTTCGGCATAATATGGGAAAGATAAAATGAAGTAATGTCATTCAAATATTCACATAAATATTCTACTAGTCGAATAATCACATGAAATATCAATAATCACTTTCATAATGATGGAATGTGTATTGCTAGACTATCATAACCACATAGTCAAGGCCTCATGCAAATACTACAGATAATATTTTTTCAAGTCCTTATGCCAAGACACTAGTTTGTCTCATGAAACCTATAGATGCATCGAGGAGCTATAGAGGGCTCCACCCGTCACTTATTAAATCCAATGCATTCCTCATATGAACATGTTTTACAAAACATAACCATTCGTATTAAAACTAGAATACAAAATGTTCATAAACCATGAATGGTATAAAAATAACACATCCACAGTCAATCATATCACGAAATCTTCAATACAATAATGAAGTTTTGTATCATAATAAAAAAACTTCAAATAAGCTTACAATCCATCAATGGATGACGACATAGATGAAATTAAAACTATTTTAGAGAAATATCTCTTTTTTTGAAATCATTTAAAATTCACATAATTATAAAAGAAAACATTTAACTTAAAAATATTATTATAATCTTGTAATGGATGCTTCGACAATTTTATAATGGTGGGAAATAGTTGCACCCTCCATATAAGATAAAAAAACATTATTACCTTAATTTTGTCGAAAAGGTTAAAAGGGACCTTGTTTGGAATGAGACGAAAAAATTCCTTTATAAAAATCTTATAAAAATTAAAAAAGGGTATAAATGACATTAACACATAGTCTATAAAATAGTAAGAATGATTTGAAATTCATTTTTAAGAAACATGGATGTGGTTGATAAAGAGGTCGCAGTAGACAATTACATATAACCAACCTCAGCTAATGAAGAGATTGTAAAATAAACCCTTAACATGTACTTTTCCTTGGTTGATGGTAGTCTAACCTCATGTATAATGGTGAGAAAATTGTTATTAAATTACACAAGAATAATTTAAATTAATATGATATAATATGTGAACTTTTAACATGGCTTTGCTAATAATATCTTAGTATTATCATTGTTTCGGGTGTTAAATTACTTGTTTTCTTTTATATGACTTGTTAAATATGCAATATTTGTTATGGATAGGTTGTATCATAATCATATAAAAGATTATATCAATTCTTTAAATATTATTTTTAATAATCATATAATAATTATACTTTCATGGATACGATGGGGAATAAATCTCATCGCGTTCGTGGAAAAGGAAGTCCGTACGTACGCACGAGCGAAAATATCATTCATCTGATAATAAAATAATATATAAATGGATGGTATATCATATATAAATAATCATTATGATTTTATATTTATTATTTACATTAATTACACATCATCATTATACCCATCCAAATAATAATTTATTGAATAACAATTACACCACAACGTGGAGACGATAAGCTGTACGTACGCACATATGGTGACATGTCATTAAAAGGATGGATAGAATACTGAATATGGTTTTACCATAATTATAATAAAATCACATTATATATAAGATACTGCAGTTATTATTTTAGAATGGGAATAACAAATAAAGAAGAAGTTGAAGAAGAAAGAAATTTGAAAGAGGGTGGTGAAAACATTACCTCTTCTTCGGTTTCTTCCTTTTGATTTGATCGAAAGGGATCCTTAGGTTGGATTTTAGACTAAATGAAGGCCTCTAGGATTAAGGGAGGATGTTTGAGAGGGAATTTGGGTATATTTTGGATGATCCCAAAGGTCATGGTATGAATTTGAGAGAAGGGGAAGTGCCCTTTTATAAGAGGGGTGAGAGTCACTGTAGGAAAAGCTAGAAATATTATTTTATAATAAATTCAAATTCGGATTCTAATGGCTCCAAAGTGGATTATTTGAAGCCTAAGGTGGTTATGGGTCGAAATATTAACAACCAATAGATTTTATACATGTTTGGATCACTATTTTAACATTATAATTTATATTTAACTCTTAGTTAAATAGATTGACATTTACCATGTCTCTTTGTATTTTTAAATTATATAATTAATAAACATACCATATACATCAAATCGAACCCCAAGTGGTTCATTAATGATACACCTATCATTATATAAGTCACTTAGCCAGACCATAGATTTTTAGGAATTGAATATCAATTCATAATATGATATTTGTTTTAAAAACTCTTTTATGTCAATTTTGACACTATTTGGTATTTGATTTTTGTGAAACTCATAACAACATCATTACTTCGAAAAAACATAATTAAATCAATACTAACATGTAATATTAACCTATAAAATTATTGAAATTATTGAAAAGTCTCAAATTACATTTATTTGGACATTTATAATATCAGTTAATTTAATATTTCATTAATTAGGTAATTACTGCATCACCATTGTGTCATAAATAAATTAAATTATTTAATCTCTAAAAATTATAAGTAAAATACCATTATGTATTAAATCGTTCTATCTTTATAATGAATATTTACAATAGAATTTATCTTATGTATAACCCTATATTAAATATGTTTGAGTAATTAAACCTTTATTATAACTCTTTTAATTCATCAATGAATTTAATAATAATAAATGTCCTAATCTAATCCAAGTGGACCTAAATGATAATATTTTATTCCTAAGGATGTTTTTGATCTAGATACACTTGTCCAATAGAATTAGGACGTGTGTCAGGGAAATATTAATATCATTTTTAACCTTAATTACCATATTTACTTTTATCAGTGGTAAATAAAAGTAAAAAGTTACCATTCACCAAAAATTATTTTTATCTTATTGAACCCCATTTTACTCCTTGATACTAACTGTGTCTCTTGGATTTTCGAAATTCCACTCACAGAAGCAGTAAAATTATGTTTTATGGGAACTTGCAAATTCTCCTAAGATGTGGGTACAAGATGCTGAAAAGTTCAACAAAATTTTTATATATCTAAAATAATTCTAAACTAACTTCAATGAATTAAAATGAACTTATATAGTTATTATTTATCTATTTTGAACTTGATTAAATTTACATAAAATAAATAATTATTTAAATAAAAAATCGGTTTTAAACTTTATCTTAGTGTTTTTTCACTATTCATATAAAATTGAATGTTTTTAGAAAAATACAAAAAAGTCACGAGAAGATAATTTCTATATTCTGAATCCAAAATTGAAGTCCATTTTGAAAGATAAAATTTATAAAATTTCAAAATGTGGGTATTAAAATTCATAATGGCCAGTTTGATTGGTTGTGGTGTGTGTTAGAAATCAAAGTTGCGTACAACACACACTACTATAGTATTCAATGAGAAGTGTACCATGGAAGCTTGGGGAGTGAAAACCATTGATTCATTCCTAATTTCTCCTAGAAATCATCACTGATGAATGACTTGTCCCGGAAGGGAAAAACCTTCATGCAGACAGAGAAGTGCAAGCATGCTTTCGATAAGTTGAGACAAATGATTGCCCCGATCATGATATTGTCACAGGAGGGTGTGGAGTACGTAGTTTTTCTGCGATGCATTAGGGATCAGGCTTGGTTGTGAATTTATGAAGAGATAGGTAGTGGTTTCTTATGGTTCATGCTAGCTTAGGAAACTTGAGAATAACTATGTGACCCATGATCTCGAGTTGGAATATGTAGTCCTCGTGTTGAAGATGTGGTGGCACTACCTTATGGGTGAGAGACTTATCTTCTAATCTGACCAAAATAGCCTGAAAAACATCTTCTCTTAGAAGGATCTGAATCTGTGGTAGAGGTGATGGCTATAGTTCCTCAAGGAATTTGACTTTGAGATCGTCTATACTTCTAGGTAAGGGAAAAGGTGGCCAATGATCTTAGCAGGTGATTGATCTCATAGCTATTTGGTGAGGAAATGGGGTAGTTGGCCTTGTTATAGTTATCCTCCATGGGTAGAGATGATGTATCTTACCTTCAGTCGATGGTTGTCACCCCTCCACTCTTATAGCGAGTTAGGGAGGAACATCTTGGGGATTTCGACTATGAAGCTTTACATGCTCAATTATCGACAGGACAAGCTTCTGATGGATATTCTCAAGGTGGGGAGAATGTTGTTCTTCTTAGTGGATGCATTGTTTTACAAATGGTGTTGTATGAGGAGTTCTTAAGGGAGTGTCATACATCCACCTTGTTGGTACACCCTGGTGTGGAGAATATGTACCAGGACCTCCGTTGACATTTTCGGTGGTCAGGTATGAAGAAGTCAGTAGTGGAGTTCATTTCGTTGTGCCTTACATGCTAAAAGATGAAGGCTTAGAACCAGGTTCCGATGTGGTAAGATCATCCCCTAGAAGAGACAGAGTAGAAGTGGAATTGAATATTGATGAGCTTCGTGATGGGCTTACAACAAACATCCAAGGGGAATGATTCCATATGGATGATTATTGACCGACTCACCATGTCATCCCACTTCCTAGCTATTAGGGAGCAGAGTTCCATAGAGATCCTGGGAAACCTCTATATACAGGAGATAATTTGTCTTCATTGAGTCCCTTTGAAAATAGTCTCCATTCAAGTTTCTAGCATCACATCCTGGTTATGGAAGTGATTTTAGGAGGCCTTTGGGACTAATCTATGCTTGATCATAGTATTCCATCCCCATACTGATGGTCAAACGGAGAGGACCATTTATGTTCTGGACGATATGTTGTGGGCCGGTATCATGGGCATTGCTCGTAGTTGGGATGACCACCTACCACTAGTAGAGTTTGTGTACAACAACATCCACCACACTAAAATGGTCATAGTACCGTTCATGGCATTATATGGGAGATAATATTGGTCACTGGTGTGCAATACCGATCCTGGAGAGGTAGAACATATGGTTCAAGAGATGGTGTGAGCTACCACTGAGAAGGTGAAGATCATCTGAGAGAGGATGAAGAATGCACAATGCTATAAGAATAATTCTGATGATAGGCGACAAAGACCACTGGAGTTCTATGATAGAGACCAAATCTTCTTTTGGTTCTCACCTCGATAAGGGTTATGGGGATTTGATAGGGGAAACAAGATATCTATGAGGTTCATTAAACCATTCCAGATACATAATAGAGTTGTAGAGGTTGTGTACCACTTAGCTATGCCTCCGTAATTGTACCGGGATCATGATGACTTCCATCTGTAGTAGCTGAGGATGTACATGCATGACCTCTCGCACGTCATCGACTGGGGAGAGTTGGACATAAAGGATGGAGGGACTTTTACTAAGTACCTAGTGTAGGTTGAGGATCATTAGAAGAGTATCCTTCCTGGGTGATCAATTCTATTGGTGTGCATTCGATGGAAGAACATGAACCTTCAAGAGAGCACATGGTAGGGGGAAGCTCATATTTGTGCCCCATACCCACATCTTTTTTGGTAGCCTTTGTTTTGGTTTTTTTGTGATGCAATGCCCCAGGGTGGGGAGAATGTAATGACTCATATTTTTTGTGTATTATTTTTAGATATTATACAGAATTATTTCGAGACTGAGTGTGGAGATGGAAAGGAATTATGAGGACTGGTTATCATGGAATGGTGGTTTGAACTTTTTTAAAGTTAAATGAGTTGGCATGTGTGAATAGTTGTGTCAGTTACCTAACAAAGGCCCAGATTAAAAATTTGGGGGCACATTTTGCATCTAAAAGAATGAATTTACCTATGAATTTGAAAAAACTCAACTAGCACGGGTGAAGAGAAATTTTTTTTTTTCAAATGTTAATAGAAAAACAATGAAAAAACTAATAATTGGAAAAGATTATTTTATTTTATTTGGAAATGTTCACTGCAGCATAGTGATGGGGAAGCTGTTTTGATAATTAATGACACAACATAATGACTCAGAAATAGTAACGATGACTCATTAATGTCGCAATGTAGTGGAATACTAAAATGTGTTCCCTACATTTAATTGGTTAATTGAATGTTAATCATTATCATAAAATTGACATATAGTCTATAGAATTCTTAGTGCTCTGGCGAGGACTCTCGAAAATGAACAGTGATAAATAAATATTGGTAATCGATGCACCAATGGAGTTAAGGGATCCAAGAAATGATGGTAGTGTGATCCCTTCTTTAGTGATCGATCACTCCTTGAATTTGGGGTTATGTTTTAAATTGTTCGCTCCCATTTATTTAATTAAATAAGGAATGCGAATCAACCCAAAAACTGTTTTAACCATGCATCGTTGTTCTTGCGAGTGGTATTTTCATTATTGGGTTCATTTATCTTGTTTTAATATTTCTAAAATTCTACATTTATAACTTTTAACTGTATATATTAACACCGTGTTAACCAGTGGTGAAGGTTCATTCTTTTTTTTTCATCCCCCTCTTCCACACGTTCTTCGCGTTCTTCATGAGGATATGAATGAGGAATTGTTGCGTGCTTGTTTCATGGCGCAACGATCCCAAAATGGAGATTCTGAATCATGAAGACCCAACCGAGGTTGGATGGAGATAGTGTCAGATGAATAGACATGGTTTGGGAGATCTCTCTCTTCAACATTTATTCATGCGAGTAAATACGAATGTGTTCTCGGGGCCTATATGAGGTTTGAAACAAATGGAATCAGCTTCGTGGTGTCGGGGTGACCAAATACCATGAGTTTAATGGTGATTAGATGGCTAGATTGAATAAAGGAGCTTCCCCCACAGCTCCAAACAAAGAATATTGTTTTTTTGGAAAATCCTTAAGAACACCGCGTGTATTCCTAAGAACACTCCATATGAGACCAGAATATTGGTGACTAGGGTTTTGCAGAGTAGAAAGAGATGGAATGGATTTCTCTATGGAGAACATGGCATGTGGGTCCATATGTGGAACTCAACATGTATCTTGGATTATACATTGACACTAGGTGGGTTACACCGCATGTACTCCACCACACAGCTAGACCATACCAGTTATGTGGGCTACCCTATTTACCGATTACACGAGATGTCTCACATGGATTGAATCCTTATATGAGAAAATAGCAGCATACACAATGGGAACCCATTTTATTTATACATGTGGTGTGGCCCATGTTTAATTTCATGTACTTACCTTTCTACTTGGCATGTCCCCTCTGACTCAGGCCGTTACACACGGGCAGTACTCATATTTGTGAGATATAGTGTGTGAGCCCTTCTATACATCGTGTATATCCTGTAACATGGTTCGATTGACTTTTCCACTGTTCCTTGGAAAATTTTCTTTTGGGTTATATCACCTTTTTCTCATTCCCCTGATGGTCCGTTATTTTTCCACCCATAAGAGTATGTTCCTTTCAGCAGGACATTATGAGATAGAGTCAAGTATCCCTCTGAGAGTACTGGAGTTAAATCCTCTATTCATTATGGACCCTAGGTAGAGTCAGGGATCAATGTGACTAACCCTATAAAAAACTGATCATCTACATAGTAGGTGAACCTAGATGAGTCGTGGTGTCCTCCAAGGCCCATGTAGTGATATTCATATGTGTATCGTGGTCATTCCCCACTCAGAAGTGTGTTCTCCAGAAAGGTTTATATAAATCTCTCATGGGTTTTCTTGATGAGTGGTACTTCTCGGATGGATGTCATCAGAGATATCAGACTCATGCAGTGAGTTTTCATAGACGAGTGCTTTGTGGAACCTTTGACCTTAATCCCTTGCATGGGAATGCGGTTGTGTGACATGTCTCTAGAATACGGGTTTGGGTTTTTAGTATATCTTGATTGTGTTTCTCAATCTATATGTTCATGTCTTATATAGACGAGCGACCTTTTGATGGAGTCTAGGGAATACCAATACCGGACAAAGAATTATGAGTATTTTAGAAGCTGAGGTGTTCCTACGACATCGAGAAGTAGTCCCATTGCCTTCTTTTGACTTACAGGTTGTACATTGTTATTTCAGACTCTTGTTTTTTGTGGTATTTTATTCTGTCCCAATTTTACATTCTACACATTACTTCTATTGAACTCTGTTGGATGGTTTTACTTGTATTCATCCATTTTCTTCCTTAGTTCTTTTTATATTTTATCATTTGTGGGGTATGAGATGTGTTTGTGTGTGTACAGGTACTTGGTAAATGCCTCTCATGTTTATGATATTTCTACTCATTTCTAGTCACCACCCATGGCCTATTAGAGGCTGGATTGGGGATTTGCAGTATGGGCCCCACTAAGAACGGTCATGACAATATTGAAAAAAATATACATTATTCAATATGAATATTTGATAAGTGATGTTTTTTATTCGATTTGACGAATGTATTTTACATGTAGTACATTGGTGAGGGACCATTCAATGAAATTCATATAGGTTCGGGACTGGTTAATGAAATCCCATCAATTCATCTTTAGTTTCATGGGATTAATTATTTTTAGTAATTGGAAAAGTTTAAAATATCTATTTACAGAAAAGGTATCATGTTTCTAGAAAACGTGAAATTAAATAATTAATCATTTCCCTCATTTAGTTTTAGTTATTATTTATCCTTGGTATCTTGTATAAATATATTTATGGATACTTTTCATTTTAATATCATTAACTTAATGGCATGTGTTTCCGTTTCATACCTTTCCATATTTATTTTTTCGTATCTAGTTATTTGAATGGAATGTGTTTTAATTTATTACCTTTACATATTATTTATGCACTTCCTTATTAGTTTATTTATTTTATGTTTTTTGTGTTCTATTAATTACCATTCCATAATTATTAATATCATTGACTCATTATTTCTTCTCCCTTATTTTTTTTCCTTACATAGAATTTGAGATAACCCTTATTATGTATCATTCCCTTCGGGAATCCTAAAATCATGCTAAGAATGATATGCAAAGATAAGAAACATGGAAAAAGTTTTTATTCTCAATGTTAATGATTTTGAAGAAAAATAAATGTTGTAATTAGTGTATTATTTTATAATAAAATACTCATTTATGTATCTTGTTTACTAATATTTACAAAATTCTTAAGTCCTTCAGGATTTTATCCCTTGTAATCATGCCAATGAAATAGATAGCAGACACATGATCCAAACTATATGGGGTTGGGTTGGTATAGTTGGTATAAAAGTATGTTTAGAATTAAATATGGTAACTATGTTTAAGAAAAATTATGTTAGATAACATATACCTAAGGTATAATTTTATAATATTTATATAATAACACCCTCTAATTTTGGTAACGTTTAGATTATGTGGGTTTTCAACCAATACAAACCTATCTGGAAGCTTCATGTGGACGTGATTCTAGGACATATGTTCCTATGAGTAATAACTCCAATAAGGTATTCTAATCCTGACTCAGGGTAGCATTGTACATGAAATTGGACCTTTCTATGCACATAGTTTTACACTCCTAGGGGGTATTCTTAGGATAATTCCCATTTTCTTTAAAACCCACTATAATTTATTTTGATAATTAATAACCTTGGTTAAACCTAAGGTGTTTTAGATTGATGATAAGGTGACATGGTTTAGAAATAATATTATTGATATTATGGATAAAATCTATACCAAGGAAGTACAAATATAGAAATAAATAGAAGAATTATTTTTGTATTAGGGTTTCATTGAAAACCTTAGTTTAAATCATATTTAGTGATTTAACTTATTTCAAGGATGACCATCATATTTAATTTTTTAAATTGTATTAAAAAGGTTTTAGAAAAGGAAAACATATAATCCAAGAGACCACCAATGGAATCTGGAACGGCTATGAGACTTAAACCAATGATTGAAGGATGATAAGGTTATAGGCTAACCACAAACCCATGCATTGTTTATGTTAGAATGTAATTTTCATTAGTTAAAAATTTTGACTTAATAATATTAATGATAAAAAAATATTGTTTTTTAGTATTAGGGAATAATTTTATAAACATATTAATTTTGGAGAATTGTTAGAGATAAATATTTAGACTTTTCATTCATTTATGGGCCATAATATCCTTAGAAACGTATTTTAAAGCTTTAGTAATCAAAATTAATTTTTTATGAATTAAAATTTGATCAAAGAACAAAAAAACTATAGTATTTTCTATATGAAATTGAAAACAATCAGGAAATAATTCTTCCTTAAATTCATGGTTAGTAAAATAATTACCCAATATTAATAAAATGACTGTGAAATAAAATGTTCCCTAATACCTTAATTTCTATTTTACTGATAGGGTTTTAAATAATAAGATATTTATTGGCATCAGGCCCTTAACTTTTTATTTATCATTAACTTGTTTGTGACTGATGACCTCATTAACACACAATAAATATTTACACCTTTCCTCAAAATACATCTCTACATTCAACTAATGATCTACTAATTATATTGCAAGTTATATGCTATTTCAAGTGACCTATATATTTCTTATTATCGCTTTTCTAGAGGATTTTTTATAAACAATTCTCACGATGTGGGATTTCCACATAGTAAAAATCAAACAATATATCTCCAATATCATGTTCAAATTATGATGATGAAATTTAATTATGGAGGGGAGAATATTAAACCCTAAAATAATAATGTAAAATGTTATATTCAATGAAATGTATGACACACAACTCCAATTGTAAAAAGGGAATATAATAACTCGATACATTAAAATATATTTACTATCATAAATAAATATAATATATTTTATTACTTGTAATAAACACAATACTGAGTTATGTTGTGTTACACATAAGATTGAAATTCCTAGATTGCATTTATTACATTCAAGAGAAACCTTCCTCGATATCTTGTGTCACACGTAAGACCGAGTTTCACCAAATAACAATGTACTATTAAAATATTTATATTTAATATAATATGATACAACCTAGATATTATATTATAAGTTATGAACATTATTAGAAAACTTATGAAATTATTTTGTTTATAGAAATATAAAATTTATTCATGGGGTACCAACTAATATAAAAAAATAAGAACCAATTGGATATAAAAAGAAATGTTAGTATTTTTATTGTTCCAAATGAGTTTTGACTTAAGAAACATAATTAATTACAATTAGTTTATGATTTAATTAAATATATATGTTATATTTTAAGTAAAATATTTTTATATTCATTCATTATTTTTTATATCTATATGATACAAAGAAACCCTATTTTACACATAAAAACTTATATTTTCATAAAGGATATTTTACCACCTTTGAATGGTGAACCCATTTTAAATATTAATATTTGACACATTAATTGATTTAATATGATAAAATTAAATATAATATTTTAAATTGAAACATAAGGATTATGTTAGGTTTAATTTATGATATATTTTTGAAACATTTCTTTTTTTAATGAAAGTTAGAAATATTTAATTTTAGTTCAATACTGCTTTATTGTCTAATTTTCTATATTGTTAAATTAAGGTTTTATTTGGTTTTAAAGATTAATTATATTTTATTTTTATAAATTAATTTATTTTATCTCAATTAAATCGGTTTCAATTCGTAATTTACTATACAAACCCTAACGAATATTCAGATGATTTTACCATTAAAAACTCACATTTTCGTCCCACCTACAGAATGAATTTTTAATTAATTTCTACCAATTATATTATTGGTATTTATTAAAAAGGATTCCAAAATCTATTGGATGGAAATATTTATAGCCTATCATATCATTTATAAAATTCGTTTCATTATTGGATCAAATATCTACCTAGAAAACAAGGGGATAAATCCTTTTTTAAAATTTTACAATAGTTCCACTCCTCCTCCACTGTAAAAGGACACCACTTCTCCCCATTCCTCACACCTCCCTAAAATATTAGAATAGGAAAATATCTTCCAAATATATTACAACTACATTACCCTAGTCATTTAATCATAAATTTGGGAAGAAATCCTTCCAAGGAAGTCCGTTGGAAAAAACCGAAGGGTGTTACATGATTTTTAAGGTAATAGTTTTTAATAATCTCTATTCTTTAATTAACTATTACACCACATAAAATATTGTTTCTGTGTAAGGTGAACTGCTTCCACAAGAAACAATAATTTTTCATTTTCCATTACCACTTATCATGGTTTAATTTATGATGTAAAATATATTTACATATGATATTTAATATATTTATTATCTATTTATACTTCTTTAATCCTTTAATAACACATTCCTTTAATACCTTATATTTTGTGTTAATACAATAACATTGTTTTGAGGAAGTGTGGACTACCGCCCCCTCAAACAGATGTGAATCATTCACATGACACATGTAATGTATAAAAGATGATTTCAATTATAAAAATGATACATAGAAAGAATATATATGATAATCCGGGAATAATTACCTTTTTGAAAATATATATTTACTATTTTCTTTATTACCCTTTCAAACAAATAAATAGCGATAATGTTATTCATGGATGTGAGGGATAATGCCTCTTTGACAAGATGTGATTCCTTTTTCATCACAAGAATTAAATATATAAGTATATAAGATTAAATAATATTGTATTTATGACATAATTATTTTTATATAATTATGGTGTTTCACTTACATTCTTTCCATAATGATCTTTGAAAAACAATAACCTTACTCATGTGTAGGTATGACCTAGAGTCTCCATGATAGTAATCTTAATTCATTTTTCATAACCGTATGTAATTATTGTTTTTAAATTTACAGTTAATATATAAATGTGATATTTATTTCATTATTATTAATTTTTATATGTAATATAATGACCCCTTTCACCACAATTGACCAAACAACATTTTTCTGACACATCAATCGAATTTTTTCAAAACACCCAATGTACAAAAAATTGTTTAAGTAGTTATACACAAAATAGTAATAAGTTAAATAAATTTAATGATAAACAATAAAATGGTTCTAATGAAAGTTGAAAATTTATATAATTATATTCAATTGTATATTAAAAGATATTCACCAGAAATGAAACTCAATGTAGGGGATTCTCATCTCTCTTTTTACATATGTGAGATATATGTGACGTTCACCACTTACATAATTTGTGTGGGTATCTAAACACAATTTTACTATATTATATCACTAACCATTTTATAATAATGATATTTTATGCTTTAATTTAAAGTTATTCCTCCATGAGGATTATAATTTAAAATGTTCCAAAGTGGTGAGGGACACTTTGGAATGTTTAATGATTATTTTACTCAAAAAAGTATTAATGTTATTTCAATGGTATTTCCATTAGAGGAATTTAATTTAAATTTTTCTGGAAGAAATTAAATTTTACCTCAAATGGTTATTTATAACCATTTTAAAGAATTAGTTAAATTTTTCCACCATTTGGAACTCAAAATGTTTTCGAAACAATTTGTCAAAATAACTCTTCTCTGTATCCCTCTTTAGTCAGAGAATCAGTTTTCTTCTAAAAACTATTTTTTATTAAAAAAATTCAAAAATGTTTTTAATGTGATCTAGAGAATAAAATTTTACCCTTTTTTTCTTTTACCAATGTTTTCAAAGGAATCTTCTTATCAGTTTCCAAACAAATAATTTTTCTAACCTTTAACCATGAAAAAAATAATGTTCTTTTTTCCTCTTACGAATTGCATAGATTTACCCGCCATAATTTCTATAAATCTAAATTTTCAACTTTAACATGTAAATTTTTATATAAAGTATTTTCAAAAGTGAATTTCAACGAAAAGATTTTTCAAAATATGATTAAAAAAACGATAGTTTCCTGAACATTTTTCTTAAAATATCATTTTATAATGTTTCCATTAATCTTAAACAACAACCCAATATTTTATTCCACCTTCGTTATGTTGTACAGATACCTTATTTAATCTTATATAGATTGGATTATGATTTATTTTTCCAATTATTTTATTCACATCTAATTCCTAGATTCCTTTTACACCCCATTAAATATTCAATTTCCTACAATCATTTGACAATGAATTTCCCCAAAATGCTCATATCATTATTCAAGGATATGATTGTTTCCAAAACCATAAACCATTTTTCATATAGTGATTACGTTGAAGGTTATTAATTAATTGGTGAATACAAAAAAAATTAATACTTTCTTCAATATGGATATTTGATAACTAATATATTTTAGCCCATATTAAAAATGTTTTGGACATGGAATACATGGTTTGGGGACCATTTTAGAAAAGACCTAAGGGTTGGGGGTCAGTTAATGAAATACCCTTGATGCATCGATGGTCTCATGGGAAGAATTAGTTGAGAAAATTATAAAAATTTTAAGTTGTCTATTGAGGGTAAAGGAATCATGTTTCTAGGAAACATAACATTAGTTAATTAAAATTTTCAATCGTTTATTTTTAGTTATTAATCATCCTTGACATCTTTCATAGACATATCTATGGATACATTTAATTTTTAGTTCATTGACTAAATGGCATGTGTTTTACATTATTACCTTTCCATATTGATTTTTCCTTCTCTAGTTATTTAAATTTCATGTGTTTCCATTTATTAACTTACCTTATTTTTTATGCACTTCTATAAAACCAAATATTTCATGTACTTCATCTCATTAATGTAAGTAAATTTCTTGTGCAACACGCAACACCAATTTCGAGCGCACCAAAACATACCAAACTAGCCATTAAAAATGTGGTTATGAATAGTATTAACTATATTTTGAATCTTATATACACTATATAATTTTTACATCCTTATTATGCACTTCTTAGAAATAATAAAAGAACAAATTCATTTTTTTCAGATTAAATAATTATTTTTAAAAAAATGTAATTTTTTTACCTTTTAATGGATAACATTTTTTAAAACAAAATTTGACACATTTATATATTAAATTTAATGAAATTAATTTCTTATTTAGAAGCGAGACATAAAAATTTATATTGGATAAATTTTTTTAACTTTTCTGATAACTTTCATATTTTGAAGAATAATGAAATATATTATGTTTTAATTGAAAACAATTTTTTAATTGAAATAATTTATAGTATTGAAATATAAATTTGAATGGTTTTAAAGTATACATATATTAAATATTTATAATTTAATACAATTTAGGTCAGTATATGTAATTTCAAATTTAAATTTGACATAAACACTTGTCTATCTTTTGATTGTTTTAACTTTTTAAAAATCCACTTTTTGGTATTGACAACAAGAATTAATTTTAAATTAATAGATAAAACTTCTATATTTAAAATTTGGTAAAATAGACTTCATTATTGAATTAATAATACCAAAATTATTTTAGGGTGAATTTTTGGTATTTTTCTGAAAACATTCAATTTTTGATAAATAGTGAAAAACACAACGTTATTGGTTATAACAGAATTTTTATTTAAATGATTATTTATTTTATTTAAATTTATTTTAGGTCAAAATAGATACATAATACCTATATAATTTCAATTTAATTCATTTGAGTCATTTATTAATATGTTTAGAAATATAAAAATTTTATTCAACTTTTTACCGTCTGTTACCCACCTCCTAAGAGCATTTTCAAATTTGAATAAAACATTATATTACCACTTCTATGAGTTGAATTTATAAAATACAGGAGACATGGTAAATATCAGTATGTAAAATTTTGTTCAATTTGATGAAAATAATATTTTTTGAATAGTATCCTTGGACATTAATTTACCCCTGTTAAAAGTAAATTTGGTAATTAAGAGTAAAAATGATATTATAATTACCCTAACACATGTACTAATTCTATTGGATAAGTTTCATTCGATAAAACAACCTTAGAAATAAAACATGACCCCCTTTGGTCCACCTGGACAAGATTAGGACATTTATTATTATTTTATTTAAAGAAGTGTTAATAGATTTAAATTCAATGTATAATAAATAAACCATTTCTAAAATTGGGTTACACAAAATATTAATTAGATTATTAAATATAAATTATAAATATATAAATATTTCCTACATAATGGTATTTTATTTATAATTTTTATTCCTTAAATAAGTTAATTTATTTATTACACAATGATGATGTAGTAATTACCATGTTATTGAATTATTAAAATAGTGTATATAATAAATATCCAAATAAATGTAAATTGATATTTTTAATAAATTAGACGAATTTTATTGGTTAATATGACATTATAGAGTAGGTTAAATAATTATTATGTGAAGTGATAATGTTTTTATTGATTTCAAAAAAATCAAATACTAAATAGTGTCAAAATTGACAAAATTGAGTTTTTAAAACATGTACTATATTATTAATTGATATAATATTCCTAAAAAAATAATGTTCTTCCAAATGACTTAAATAAGGTCATATATATTAATAATGAACCACATGGGGTTCTTTTGGCGGGTTATAGTATGTTTATTAATCATATAATATAAAAATACAAAGAGATGTGGTAAATATCAAACTGTTTAACTAAGAGTTTAATCTAAAAGATAATTTTAATATGGTGACCAAAACATATCTAAACCTAATTGATTATAGGTTTTCAAAAAATCCCCACATTATCCTTGAAATAAATTATTTTCGAGCCATTATAAACCTAAATTGAGTTTATTATAAAATAATATTTAGAGCTTTTAATAAAGTGACCATCACCTATCTTATATAACCGAAATTCCCCTTCCCTTAATTTCACTCCTCCAAAGCCATTTGGATCAGCCAAAACCTACCCAAATATCATCCCAACATTTCTCCATTCATCCTAGAGTCCTTCCATTGGTCATAAATCGAACCTATGGACCCCTTTTGATCAAATCAAAAGGAATAATTCGATGAGGTGGTAACTATTTATTCACCTCTTTCTTGTTCTTTTCTTCTTCCACTTTCTCATTCTTTGTTGTTTCCATTATAAAATAATAACTCCAGTACATTTTATATACTGTTATGTTACTATAAAATTGGTACAACCATATTCATTATTATATCCATCATATTAATGACAAAGTTACCATACATGAATACGTACAGCTTACCGTCTCCACGTCGTGGTATAGTTTGTTATTCAAACACTTCATTATTTGGATGGGTATAATAATGGGTATAGCTAATTTAAATAATAAATATAACATGTTAATTATTTTTTATATATCATATAACATCCAATTACATACGATTTCACCGTCAATATAATGACATTTTCGCTTTTGCTTACGTACGGATTACTGTCTCCACGAACGCGATGAGATTCATTCCACATCGTAATCATTCAAGATAAATTTTCATTTTGTGATTAAAAATAATGTTATGAATATAATATCATTTTTTATATGAATAAAATAAATCCTATCCATAACAATAATGGATTTTGTAACCAAGAATATGAAGGAAAACAAAACAGTTAACACCCAAAATGATGATACTACTGAATTAATATTAACAAAGATATATTTGAGGATAATATATGATATCATATTTATCTCTAGGGGCCTTTTATAATTTAATAAAAATGTTTTAACCATTATATAGGACATTAACATACCATCTACTAAGGAAAAGATACATGTAAGGGTTAATTATACAGTCTCTTCATTATCAGAGGTTGTTTTTACGTATGTATCTACTGGGACCTCTTTATCATCCACATCCATGATTTCTTAATAATGTAATTAAATTTTTTTACTATTTACTAGACAATGGGTTAAAGTAATTTATACCATTATTTGACTATATATGTTTAAAAAGGGATTTTTTAAGGGATATTTTACTAAAAATCATTTTAAATGTTTTAATGATTTAATCTTATAAACCATTCTCATTAATGTCTATGTTTTCAGAATGGTTTTAAGGATTTATTTATATGGACATCAATGTTTTGAAATTTTAATTCCTTTAAATAGTTTCAAAGTAGTATGGGGATCATTGATGCAAAACTATCTTTTAATTAAATTCATTTATATGAATTTTAAATGATTTCTTGAAAAAGCGATATTTCTCTCAAAGATTTTTACGAATCATTTTCAACTATGTCAACATATTTTAGGTGATATAATTCTTGATCGAGGTTGATTTATTATGATAAAAATACTCTATATTTTATTGAATTTTTTTTGATATGTTTGACTGTGGATGTTTTTTTATACCATTCATGGTTTATGGATAATGTATTGAAATTTCGTATGCTAGTTTTAATAAGTATATTTATCTTTTCTTTAAACATTTTCATATATGGATTGTGTTTAACTTAGTAAGTAATGGGTGGATCCTTCAATACCTCATAGATTCATCTATTGGTCCAATGAGACAAACTAGTGTCTTGGCACAAGGCCTTTCCAAATTTCTATTTTTAGTCATGGAACAAGGCCTTGACTCTGTGGTTATAGAGTCGGGATTATGCATTAAATAATTATAAAAGTGGTTATTGATATTTAATGTGATTATTAGACTTGTAGAATATCCATGTGAATAAGTAAATGGAATTATTTGATTTTACCATTTCCATAATATGATGAAGATTATGTTTAGAAGGCTTTTGTTTTAGTCTTATACATTGTCTTAAATGTTTATGCTTATTTATGAAAGATTCCTCTATATTGTTATCGTTAATGAGCATATGTACTAAAACATTTCTATGTTTTATTTTTTCCAGGATTTGAAGTAGTATTTTTTGGTTGACCTGTTGGGATAGGATAAGGATATAAGTGTGTTCAAAAGGGGACAAAATTTTGTTGATGTTTTTATTTCATGGTGTATTGTAAAACATATGAATATATCTAATACTTCCAAGGCTACTAAACTGATCGGTCTTTTGGGACATGATTCTTTGTATCATGCCAATGATATGTAATAATTCACCGACTCTAGGTAGCCGGGGTCAGGGAGTTACATTTGGTATCATAGAAAGTTTACTTCAAACATTGGAAACTATATTTAGAATAAACTCTAATTAAAAAACATTACCCTAAGATAGAATTTGTGAATTAGTATATAAGAACATCATTGAATTTTTGTATTGTAGATATTTTGTGATTTTTTCATGAAATACATCCTTCTTTAGATACGAGCTGGTAGAGGCTACTCTAGCACAGATGTACCCATGGGTAAAACATGAAAAAAAACAATTTGACCTAGACTCGAATAGGAACTGGTGCACGACAACGGTCCTTGCTGCACTTTTGGATACAACACTCGGGGGATATACTTAGTATAATTCTCATTTTCTTTACAAACCATTATGAATGACATAAGAGTAAATACATCCTCAAAAAAACATTTTATGATTATAGATTATATGCATAATCATTTCATTTTATGTTATGTATTTTAAAGGTTTGGAATTATACATTAAAATTCATAAACAAACCTAGTGTATGCCATTGTTTAGAAATGGAACCTAGTAGAAGGATTATGAATTCCAGTAATACCCATGATCGAAATATTAAGAAGGGTTATATCTTTCAGGGTATTATTCATACATTAAAAAGTGAAATAGTCTCCCAAGTATTCTAATCATATAATGAAATAGTATCATGTGTTAATAAGATAAGTAAATAATTATCCAAGTCAAATGGATTTGAATAGAATAAAGAGAAGAAAGGGATGAAAGAGAGAAAGATGGATAAAGGGGATAAGGGAAAAAGGATTTTTCCCATATGTGATAACTATGGAAAGAATACCCTTGGTAAATGCTTAAAGGGAATGGAAGTTTGTTATATGTATGGAGAAAAAGGACACCAAGTACGTGATTGCAAGGGTAAGAAAAATGTTTCAAATGTACAATGCTTCATCTACAAGTATTAGGGACACTACATGAAGCAATGTCCAAATCATCAGAGTATACCCCAAATGCTCATATTGGATAATAATCAAGTTATAATACTACAAAAGATGAAGGGTAATGATTAGATTTATAATTTTGTTATTAATGTATTGTGTCATTTGAGTATTGTATTAATGATGTACATGTTATAATAATTATAGAGTGTAAAAGGATTTTCATACATTATGATTTCATCAAAGACATGAGATTATGTGGAACCAAGAAAAGTGACCAAATAGTAGGTTAAATTTTTTTGTAAAATATATGGTTGAGAGAATGTTAAATAGTAATATGGATATGATACTCATGTATCAATTTTATAATAATATATGATTGATTTGGATAAATTATATTTGATATTTTTGACTACCTTGAAACTGATTAATGATTTTTAGATTCCATCATTGTTGGAACATACGACATTTTTTGATAGAAGGAGTATATCCAGTATTATATAAGGAATAAAAGAGAATGAATGTAATAAATAAAGTGTTATGGTAATTCAGGGTGTTAGAATTTTTTAAAAGAATACATGATGAAGGTATTCAGATGTTATTACATGAAAAAAAGGATCTTTATTGTGTTTACCTTCCTTATAAATTTTGGACAGTGAGTTTGTACAGAAGTATTTTGGTTAAGTCTAAAGATTGGAATCGATTATGTTTCACATTGTATAATATTTTTAAGGTTAAAGGATATCTTTTTATTTTTTTGGCTTGTCATAAAAATGTCAACCTATTGTCGGTTTAAAAAAAGTCACGTCCAGCAAGGCCGCGAAACATGAACCCGCAACTGATAGGCCACAAGGGTGGATCACCTACAACTGGCATACATGATGTTCTAGTTTGAATAATATAGTTTTATTAAATAGTCTAACAAATGAATTATAAATTCATTATTTATTGTACTGTATATTATTAGGATAAATAGAATATTTTTTAATTCTATTATCTTTTGGAGTGAAAGATGAGTTTGTGGTAGGAATTGGTTGAAAGATGAAACTCTACTTATCAAGTATATTTTTCCTATTATTCTCTGAATAAATTTATTCTTAATCTTTAGGAAAGGTATATTAAAACCATAAAATTTATTATCCTAATACCTTATGTTATTTTGAACTAATGATATTTTAAATCATCATATATTGATGGCTTTGATGCCCTCAATTTTACACTTGTTTTTGATTGATTTCCTCAATAAATCCATATAAATATTTACGCTTTTCATCCAATTATGTGTCTCTAATTTAAAAAAAATCTCTTAATCAAAATCATAATTTGGTGGAAACTTTTTTCATTTCATTTCCCTCTTATTAAGACTAAATTTTATGTACCAAATTTTTTATATGGGTTTTCCACAAAGGTGTTTTTATATATCTAACCTTTTATTTTCAATGAACAATTTCAAAATGAGAGGACACACTTTATTGAAGTAGGGAAGAATATAACACCCCAATATTTCATTAGACGTTATCTCATTAAAGTAATTCAATAGATTGCGCAACACAAAACACCGAATTCGAGTGCACCTCAACTTACAAAACTAGTCGTTCAAAAAGTGTTTATGAATAGTATTAACTCGATTTTGAATCTAATATACTATATATAATTTTTGCATCCAAATTTAGTGTTTCTTAGACATAATATAAGATCAAATTCATTTTTTTAGATAAAAGAATTATTTTTCGAAAAATGATATTTGACAGCCTTTTAATGGAGAATTTTTTTTTAAAATTAATATTAGAAAATTTTATATATTCAATTTAATGAAAATCAATTATTCATTGGATATGGGTCATAAAAATTTATTTTTGATAAATTTTTGGTACTTTTCTGATAACTTTCAAATTATGACGAATAATGAAAAATACTATGTTTTAATTGAAAACAATTTTTTTAATCAAAATAATTTATAGTGCTAAAATATGAATTTTAATGGTTTTTAAGTATAATTAGAATATAATTTTTTCAGTTAATACAATGTAGGTCATTAAACATAATTTCAAAATTAAATTTGACATAAACACATGTCAATATTTTTATAGTTTTATTTTTTAAAAACCTTCTTTTTGGTTTTGACAATGGTAATTAATTTTAAATTAATAAATTTAACATATATGTTTTGAATTTTTTAAAATAGACTTAATTTTTAAATTTCTAATATCCAAATTAGATTAGGGTAAATTTTTGGTATTTTTCTGAAAACTTTTATGTTTTGATGAATGGTGAAAAACAATGTGTTATTGGTTAGAACTGAATTTTTATTTTAATAATTATTTTTTATACTTAAATTTATTTTTGGTAAAAATGATATATAATACCTTTAAAAGTTAAATTTAATTCATTGGATTAGTTTTATAATATGTTTAGATATTTTAAATTTTTATTTAACTTTTTACCGTCTTTCACCCACATCTTAGGAGAATTTGTAAATTTACATAAAACGTAATTTTACCACTTCTATGAGTTAAATTTCAAAAATATGAGAGACCTAGTTAATATCAGTAAGTAAAACATGGTTCAATAATATGAAAATTCATTTTTGTGAATAGTAACTATTGAATTTTTTTAACCACGGTTAAAAGAAAATATGGTAATTAAAGGTAAATATGACATTATAATTACCCAAACACATGTCATAATTCTATTGGATAAATTTAATTCTACCAAAAACAAACTTAGGAATATAATATGATCACAATTGGTCCACTTGGATTAGATTAGGACTATTATTATTATATTCTTTAAAGATGAGTTAAAAAAGTTAAATTCAATGTTTAATAACTAAACTATTTTTAATATAGGGTTAAACACAATATAAATTAGACTATAACTATTTATTAGAAAGATAAAAATATTTCTTACATAATGGTATTTTATTTATAACTTTTAAACATTAAATAATTTAAATTATTTATGACACAATGATAATTCATTAATTACCATATTAATGAAATATAAAAATAAATGATATTATAAATAACCCAATAAATGTAAATTGAGAATTCTGACGAATTAAACTAAATTTATAGGTTTATATTACTTTTAATGGTTGGTTCAATAAATTTTATTCGTAGGAATAATGTTTTTATAGCATTCAAAAAAATAAAATACTAAATGTGTCAAAATTGACAAAATTCTAATTTTCAAACAAATACTATATTTTTAATTAATATAATATTACTACAAATCTAAGGTTCAGCCAAAGGAATTAGATAAGATTATATATATTATTAATTAACCGCATGGGGTACTCTTGTATGGTTATAGTATGTTTATTAATCATATTATATAAAAATTCAAAGAGACATGGTAAATGTAAAACTATTTAACTAAAAGTTAAATTTAAATGATAAGGTTAATATGGTGACCTAAACCTATCTTAAATCTTTTATTTGGGAGGTTTTATATCCATACCCACCTTATCCTCAAAATAAATCATTTTGGATCCATTAGAAACCGAAAATAATTTTATTATAAAATAATATTTCAATCTTTTCCTAAAATGACCTTCACCTCTCTTATAAAAGGGTATTTACCCTTCTCTTAATTTCACACCTCTAAATCCATTTGTCTCGCCCAACCCCAATATAAATATCCATTAAAATTTCCTCCCTTCATCATATAGGGATTTATTTGGTCAGAAATACAACCTATGGAACTATTTTGATCAAATCAAAAGGAACAACCGAAAGAATAGGTAAATATTTCATCACCTCTTTCAGGTTCTTTTCTTCTTCAACTCCCTCTTTATTTTTTTCCCAATATAAAATAATAACTCAAGTATCTTCTATATACTGAGATTTTATTATAAAAATGGTACAACCATATTCAATATTCTATCCAACATATGAATGACAAAGTCACCATACGTGCGTACGTACGGCTTACTGTCTCCACATCGTGGTATAGTTTGTTATTCAAACACTTAATTATTTGGATGGGTATAATAATGGATATTGATGATGTAAATAATAAATATAACATGTTAATTATTATGTATATATGATAATCTATTCAATTACATTTAATTTCACCTTCAATATAATGATATTTTCGGTCGTGCGTACGTATGGATTACTGTCTCCACGAACGCGATGATATTGATTCCCCATCGTAATCCTTCAAAAATAATTTTCATTTTATGATTGAAAATAATGTTTATAAATATAATATAATTATTTATATGAATCAAATACATCCTATCCTTAACAAACAAGGCTTACGTAACCAAGCATATAAAGAAAAACGAATCAATTAACTCCTGAAACGATGATACTACTAAAATATTTTTGACGAAGATATATTAGAGGATCATATATGATATAATATTTTGTACATGGTTCTTGAATAATTTAATTAAAAATTGTTAACTATTATTCAAGAGGTTAACATACCATCGACTAAGGAAAATTACAAGGTAAGGGTTACTTCTACAATCTATTCATTATCCGAGGTTGTTTTTATGTAAGTATCTAATGGGACTTCCTTATCATCCACATCCATGTTTTCTTAAAAATTAAATTCAAAACATTTTAAATATTTAATAGACTATGGTTTAAAGTCATTTATACACTTATTTGACCATATTTGTTTTGAAAGGGATTTATTTTAAGGGAACTTTTAATATGAAATCATTTTAAATGTTTAAAATATTTATTCTTCAAAACATTTCTCATTAATGTAAATGTTTTCAAAATGGTTTTAATGATTTATTTATATAGACATGAACTGCTGCCACAAGAAACAATAATTTTTCATTTTCTTTTACCACCTATCATGGTTTAATTTATGATGTAAAATCTATTTACATATGATATTTAATATATTTATTATCTATTTATACTTCTTTAATCCTTTTATAACACATTCCTTTAATACCTTATATTTTGTGTTAATACAATAACATTGGTTTGAGGAAGTGTGGACTACCGTCCCCTCAGACAGATGTGATTCATTCACACAACACATGTAATGTATAAAAGATAATTTCAATTATAAGAATGATACATAGAAATCATATATATGATAATCAGGGAATAATTACCTTTCTGAAAATATATATTTACTATTTTCTTTATTACCCTTTCAAAAAAATAAATAGTGATAACGTTATTCATGGACGTGATGGATAATGCCTTTTTGACAAGATGTGATTCCTTTTTCATCACAAGAATTACATATATAAGTATATAAGATTAAATAATTTTGTATTTATGATATAACTATTTTTATATAATTATGTGTTTTCACTTACATTCTTTCCATAATGATCTTTGAAAAACAGTAACCTTACTCATCTTTAGGTATGACCTAGAGTCTCCATGATAGTAATTTTAATTCATTTTTTATAACCGTATGTAATTATTGTTTTTAAATGTACAATTAATATATAAATGTGATATTTATTTCATTATTATTAACTATTAATTGTTATATAATGACCCCTTTCACCACAGTTGACCAAACAACATTATTTTGACACATAAATCGAATTTTTCTAAAACACCCGATGTACAAAAAATTGTTTAAGTAGTTATACACAAAATAGTAATAAGTTAAATAAATTTAATGATAAACAATAAAATGTTTCTAATGAATGTTGAAAATTTATATAAGTATATTCAATTGTATATTAAAAGATTTTCACCAGAAAGGAAACTCAATATAGGGGATTCTCATCTCTCTTTTTACATATGTGAGATATATGTGATGTTCACCACTTACATATTTTGTGTGGGTATCTACACAAAATTTTACTATATTGTATCACTAACCCTTTTATAATAATGATATTTTATTATTTAATTTAAAGTTATTCCTACATGGGGATTATAATTTAAAATGATCCAAAGTGGTGAGGGACACTTTGGAATGTGTAATGATTATTTTTCTCAACAAAGTAATAATGTTATTTCAATGGTATTTCCATTAGAGGAATTTAATTTAAATTTTTTAGGAAAAAATTAAATTTTACCTCAAATGGTTATTCATAACCATTTTAAAGTATTAGTTCAATTTTTCCACCATTTGGCACTCAAAATGTATTCTAAACAATTTTTAAAAATAACACTTCTATGTATCCCTCTTTAGTCAGAGAATCAGTTTTCTTCTAAAAACTATTTTTTATTAAAAAATTTCAAAAAAAATTTTAATGTGATCTAGAGAATAAATTTTTACCCTTTTTTTCTTTTACCAATGTTTTAAAAAGAATCATCTTATCAATTTCCAAACAAGGAATTTTTCTAACCTTTAACCATGATAAAATTAATGTTCTTTTTTCCTCTTACGAATTGCATAGATTTACCCGCCATCATTTCTATAAATCTAAATTCTCAATTTTAACATGTTAATTTTTATATAAAGTATTTTCAAAAGTGAATTTCAAAGAAAAGATTTTTCAAAATATGATTCAAAAAAATGATAGTTTCCTGAAAAATTTTCTTAAAATATCATTTTATAATGTTTCCATTCATCTTAAACAACAACCCAATATTTTATTCCACATTGGTTATGATTTAAGGACACCTTATTTAATCTTATATAGAATGGATTATTATTTATTTTTCCAATGATTTTATTCACATATAATTCATGGATTTTTTTACACCCCATTAAATATTCAATTTCCTAAAATCATTTGACAATGAATTTCCCCAAAATTTCCATATCATTATTCAAGGATATGATTGTTTCCAAAACCATAAACCATTTTTCATATAGTGATTACTTTGAAGGTTATTAATTTATTGGTGAATACTGAAAAATTTTAATACTTTATTCAATATGGATATTTGATAACTAATATATTTTAGCCCATATGAAGAATGTTTTGGACATGGAATACATGGGTTGGGGAACATTTTAGAAAATACCTAAGGGTTGGGGGTCAGTTAATGAAATACCCTTGATGCATCGATAGTCTCATGGGATGATTTAGTTGTGAAAATTATAAAAATTTTAAGTTGTCTATTGAGGGTAAAGGAATCGTGTCCTAGGAAACATAATATTAGTTAATTAAAAATTTCAATCATTTATTTTTAGTTATTAGTCATCATTGAAATCTTGAATAGACAGATCTATGGATACATTTAATTTTTAGTTCATTGACTAAATGGCATGTGTTTTACATTATTACCTTTCCATATTGATTTTTCCTTATCTAGTTATTTAAATTTAATGTGTTTCCATTTATTAACTTACCTTATTTTTTATGCACTTCTATAAAACCAAATATTTCATGTACGTCATCTCATTAATGTAAGTAAGTTTCTTGTGCAACAGGCAACACCGATTTCGAGCGCACCACAACATACCAAACTAGCCATTCAAAATTTGGTTATGAATAGTACTTACTATATTTTGAATCTTATATACACTATATAATTTGTACATCCTTATTATGCACTTCTTAGACATAATAAATAACAAATTCATTTTTTTCAGATTAAAGAAGTATTTTTTTTAAAATGTAATTTCTTAACATTTTAATGGAGAACCATTTTTAAACCAATATTTGACACATTTATATATTAAATTTAATGAAATTAATTTCTTATTTAGAATCGGGACATAAAAAATTTAGATTGGATTAATTTTTTTAACTTTTCTGATAACTTTCATATTTTGAAGAATAATTAAATATATTATGTTTTAATTGAAAACAATTTTTTAATTGAAATAATTTATAGAATTGAAATATGAATTTGAATGGTTTTAAAGTATACATATATTAAATATTTATCATTTAATAAAATTTAGGTCATTATATGTTATTTCACATTTAAATTTGACATAAACACTTGTTAATATTTTGATTGTTTTAACTTTTTAAAAACCCACTTTTTGGTATTGACAACGGGAATTAATTTTAAATTAATAGATGAAACTTATATATATAAAATTTGGTAAAATAGACTTCATTATTGAATTCATAATATCAAAATTATCTTAGGGTGAATTATTGGTATTTTTCTAAAAACATTCAATTTTTTATAAATATTGAAAAACACAACGTTATTGGTTATAACAAAAATTTTATTTAAATGGTTATTTATTTTATTTAAATTTATTTTAGGTATAAATAGATACATCATACCTATATAATTTCAATTTAATTCTTTTGAGTCATATATTAATATGTTTAGAAATATAAAAATTTTATTGAACTTTTTACCGTCTTTTACCCACCTCCTAGAAGCATTTTCAAATTTGAATAAAACTTTATTTTACCGCTTCTATGAGTTGAATTTATAAAATCTGAGAGACATGGTAATTATCAGTAAGTAAAATTTTGTTCAATTTGATTAAAATAATATTTTTTGAATAGTATCTTTGGACATTAATTTACCCTGGTTAAAAGTTAATTGGGTAATTAAGAGTAAAATTGATATTATAATTATCCAGCACATGTCCTAATTCTATTGGATAAGTTTAATTCGATAAAAAAACCATAGAAATAAAATATGACCCCCTTTGGTCAACTTGGACAAGATTAGGACATTTATTATTATTTTATTTAAAGAAGTGTTAATAGATTTAAATTCAATGTCTAATAACTAAACCATTTCTAAAATTGGGTTACACACAATATTAATTAGATTATTAAATATTAATTATAAATATATACATATATTATACATAATGGTATTTTATTTATAATATTTATACATTAAATAAGTTAATTTATTTATGACACAATGATGATGTAGTAATTACCATGTTATTGAATTATTAAAATAATGTATATAATAAATATCCAAATAAATGTAAATTGATATTTTTAATAAATTAGACTAATTTTATAGGTTAATATGACATGATAGAGTAGGTTAAATAAATTTTATGTCAAGTTATAAAGTTTTTATGGATTTCAACAAAATCAAATACTAAATAGTGTCAAAATTGACAGAATTGAGTTTTTAAAACAAGTACTATATTATTAATTGATATAATATTCCTAAAAAAATAATGTTCTACCAAAGAACATAGATAAGGTCATATATATTAATAATGAACCACATGGGGTTCTTTTTGCGGGTTATAGTATGTTTATTAATCATATCATATAAAAATACAAAGAGACATGGTAAATATCAAACTGTTTAACTAAGAGTTTAATCTAAAATATATTTTTAATATGGTGACCAAAACATATCTAAAACCTAATAGATGAGAGGGTTTCAACACATCCCCACCTTATCCTTGAAAAAAATTATTTTTGAACCATTATAAACTGAAAATGAGTTTATTATAAAATAATATTTAATGCTTTTAATAAAGTGACCAACACCTATCTTATATAACCGAAATTCCCCTTCCCTTAATGTCACCCCTCCAAAGCCATTTGGCTCAGCCAAAACCTACCCAAATATCATCCCAACATTCCTCCATTAATACTAGTGTCCTTCCATTGGTCATAAATCGAACCTTTGGATCCCTTTTGATCAAATCAAAAGAAAGAATTCGATGAGGAGGTAACTATTTATTCACCTCTTTCTTGTTCTTTTCTTCTTCCACTTCCTCATTCTTTGTTGTTTCCATTATAAAATAATAACTCCAGTACATTTTATATAAATTTATGTTACTATAAAAATGGTACAACCATATTCATTATTATATTCATCATATTAATGACAAAGTTACCATACATGAATACGTACGGCTTACCGTCTCACGTCGTGGTATAGTTTGTTATTCAAACACTTCATTATTTGGATGGGTATAATAATGGGTATATCTAATTTAAATAATAAATATAACATGTTAATTATTTTTTATATATCACATAGCATCCTATTACATACGATTTCACCATCAATATAATGACATTGTCGCTTGTGCTTACGTACGGATTACTTTCTCCACGAACGCGATGAGATTCATTCCCCATCGTAATCATTCAAGATAAATTTTCATTTTGTGATTAAAAATAATGTTATGAATATAATTTCATTTTTTATATGAATAAAATAAATCCCATCCATAACAATAATGGATTTTGTAACCAAGCATATGAAGGAAAACAAAATAGTTAACACCCAAAATGATGATGCTAATGAAATAATATTAACAAATATATATTTGAGGATAATATATGATATCATATTTATCTCTATGGTTCTTTTATAATTTAATAACAATGCTTTAACCAATATATAGGACATTAACATACCATACACTAAGAAAAAGTAACATGTAAGGGTTAATTATACAATCTCTTCATTATCAGAGGTTGTTTTTACGTATGTATCTACTGGGACCTCTTTATCATCCACGTCCATGATTTCTTAATAATGTAATTCAAATTTTTTTTACTATTTACTAGACAATGGGTTAAAGTAATTTATACCATTATTTGACCATATATGGTTAAAAAGGGATTTTTTAAGGGATATTTTACCAAAAAATCATTTTAAATGTTTTAAAGATTTAATCTTCTAAGCCATTCTCATTACTGTCTATGTTTTCAGAATGGATTTAAGGATTTATTTATATGGAAATCAATGTTTTGAAATTTTAATTCCTTTAAAATGTTTCAAAGTGGTATGGTGATCTTTGATGCAAAACTATCTTTTAATTAAATTCATTTATATGACTTTTAAATGATTTCTTAAAAAAGGGATATTTCTATCAAAGATTTTTACAAATCATTTCCAACTATGTCAACATATTTTAGGTGATATATTTCTTGATCGAGGTTGATTTATTATGATAAAAATACTCTATATTGTATTGATGTTTTTGTGATATGTTTGACTGTGGATGTTTTTTTATACCATTCACGGTTTATGGATAATGTATTGACATTTCGTATGCTAGTTTTAATAAGAATATTTATGTTTTCTTTAAACATTTTCATATAAGGAATGTGTTTAACATAGTAAGTAATGGGTGGATACTTCTATACCTCGTAGATTCATCGATTGGTCTCATGAGACAAACTAGTTTCTTGGCACAAGGCCTTGCTAAATTTCTATTTTTAGTCTTGGCACAAGGCCTTGACTATGTGGTTATAGAGTCGGGATTATGCATTACATCATTATAAAAGTGGTTATTGATATTTCATTTAATTATTAGACTTGTAGAATTTCCATGTGAATAAGTAAATGGAATTATTTTATTTTACCATTTCCAAATTATGATAAAGATTATGTTTAGAAGGTTTTTGTTTTAGTCTTATACATTGTCTTAAATGTTTATGCTTTTTTATGAAAGATTCCACTATATTGTTATCCTTAATGAGCATTTGTACTCAACCCTTTCTATGTTTTATTTTTCCTAGGATGTGAAGAAGTATTTTTTGGTTGACCTGTTGGGATCAGATAAGGATATAAGTGTGTTCAAAAGGGGACAAAATGTTGTTGATGTTTTCATTTCATGGTGAATTGTAAAACATATGAATATATCTAATAATTCCAAGGATACTAAACTGATCGGTCTTTTGGGACATGATTCATTGTTTCATGCCAATGATATGTAATAATTCACCGACTCTAGGTAACTGGGGTCAGGGAGTTACATTTGGTATTAGAGGAAGATTACTTCAAACATTGGAAACTATATTTAGAAAAAAAACTAATTAAAAAACATTACCCTAAGATAGAATTTGAGAATTAGTATATAAGAACTTCATTGAATTTTTGTATTGTATATATTTTTTGATTTTTTCAAGAAATACATCCTACTTTGCATACGAGCTGGTAGAGGAAACTCTAGCACAGATGTACCTATGGGTAAAACATGAAAAAACCAGTTTGACCTCAACTCGAATAGGAACTGGTGTACAAAAACAGTCCTTGCTGCACTTTTGGTTACAACACACTCGGGGGATATACTTAGTATAATTCTCATTTTCTTTACAAACCATTATGAATGACATGAGAGTAAATACTTCCTCAAAAAAAACATTTTATGATTATAGATTATATGCATAATCTTTTCATTTTATGTTATGTATTTTAATGGTTTGGAATTATACATTAAAATTCATAAATAAACCTAGTGTATGCCATTGTTTAGAAATGGAACCTAGTAGAAGGATTATGAATTCCAGCAATACCCATGATCGAAATATTAAGAAGGATCATATCTTTCATCGTATTATTCCTACATTAAAAAGTGAATTGTCTCCCACGTATTCTCATCATATGATGAAATATTATCATGTGTTAATAATATAAGTAAATAATTATCTAAGTCAAATGGATTTGAATAGAAGAACGAGAAGAAAGGGATGGAAGAGAGAAAGATGGATAAAGGGGATAGGGGAATGAAGGATTTTCCCATATGTGATAACTATGGAAAGAATATCGTTGGTAAATGCTTAAAGGGAATGGGATTTTGTTATATGTGTGGAGAAAAAGGACACCAAGTATGTGATTTCATGGGTAAGAAAAAGGTTTCAAATGTATAATGCTTCATCTACAAGTATTAGGGACACTACGTGAAGCAATGTCCAAATCATCAGAGTATACCCCAAATGCTGATATTGGATAATAATCAAGTTGTGATACTACAAAAGATGAAGGGTAATGATTATATTTATTATTTTGTTATTAAAGTATTGTGTCATTTGAGTACTGTATTAATGATGTACATGTTATAATAATTATAGAGTGTAAAAGGATTGTACTACATTATGATTTCATTAAAGACATGAGATTATGTGGAACCATGAAAAGTGACCAAATAGTAGGTTAAATTTTTTTGTAAAATATATGGTTGAGAGAAAGTTAAATAGTAATATGGATCTAATACTCATGTAGTAATTCTATAATAATATATGATTGATTTGGATAAATTATATTTTATATTCTTGACTACCTTTAAACTGATTAATGATTTTTATATTCCTTCATTATTGGAACTTACGACATTTTTTTATAAAAGGAGTATATCCAGTATTATATAAGGAATAAAAAAGGATGAATTTAATAAATAAAGTGTTATGGTAATTCATGGTGTTATAATGTTTTAAAATAATACATGATGAAGGTATTCAGATGTTATTACATGAAAAAAAGTATCTTTATTGTGTTTACCTTCCTTATAAATTTTGGACTGTGAGTTTGTACAGAAGTATTTTGGTTAAGTCTGAAGATTGGAATCGATTATGTTTCACATTGTATACTATTTCTAAGGTTATAGGATATCTTTTTATTTTTTTTGGATTTTCATAAAAGTGTCAACCTAATGTCGGGTGAAAAAAAGTCACGTCCAGCAAGGTCGGGAAACATGAACCCGCAACCGATGGGCCACAAGGGTGGATCACCTACCACTGGCATAAATGATGTCCTAGTTTGAATAATATAGTTTTTTTAAATAGTCTAACAAATGAATTATAAATTCATTATTTATTTTACTGTATATGATTAGGATAAATAGAATATTTTTGAATTCTATTATCTTTTGGAGTGAAAGATCAGTTTGTGGAAGGAATTGGTTGAATGATGAAACTCTACTTGTCAAGTATATTTTTCCTCTTATTCTCTGAATAAATTTATTCTTAATATTTAGGGAAGGTATATTAAAACCATAAAATTGATTATCCTAATACCTTATGTTTATTTGAACTAATGATATTTTAAATCATCATAGATTGATGGCTTTGATGCCCTCAATTTTACACTTGTTTTTGATTGATTACCTCAATAAATTGCTATAAATATTTACGCTTTTCCTCCAATTTTGTGTCTCTAATTTATAATAAAAATTATCTTAACAAAAATCATAATTTGGTGGTAACTTTTTCATTTCATTTCCCTCTTATTAAGATTAAATTTTATGTACCAAATTTTTTATGTGGGTTTTCCACAAAGGTGTTTTTATATTTTTAACCTTTTATTTTCAATGTACAATTTCAAATTGAGAGGACACACTTTATTGAAGGAGGGCAGAATATAACACCCCAATATTTCATTAGACGTTATCTCATTAAAGTAATTCAGTAGATTGCGCAACAAAAAACACCGAATTCGAGTGCACCTCAACTTACAAAACTAGTCGTTCAAAAAGCATTTATGAATAGTATTAACTCTATTTTGAATATAATATGCTATATATAATTTTGCATCCAAATTTAGTGTTTCTTAGACATTATATAAGATCAAATTCATTTTTTTAGATAAAAGAATTATTTTTCAAAAAATGAAATTTTACAGCCTTTTAATGGAGAACATTATTTTAAAATCAATATTTGAAAATTTTATATATTCAATTTAATGAAAATCAATTCTTCTTTGGATGTGGGTCATAAAAATTTATTTTGGATAAATATTTGGTACTTTTCTGATAACTTTTAAATTATGACGAATAATGAAAAATACTATGTTTTAATTGAAAACAATTTTTTTAATCAAAATAATTTATAGTGCTAAAATATGAATTTTAATGGTTTTATGTATAAATAGATTATATTTTTGTTATTTAATACAATGTAGGTCATTAAACATAATTTCAAAATTAAATTTGAAATAAACACATGTCAATATTTTGATAGTTTTATTTTTTTTTAAACTTGCTTTTTGGTTTTGACAATGGTAATTAATTTTAAATTAATAAATGAAACATATATGTTTTGAATTTGGTAAAATAGACTTAATTTTTAAATTTCTAATATCCAAATTATCTTAGGGTAATGTTTTGGTATTTTTTTTGAAAACTTTTATGTTTTGATGAATGGTCAAAAATAATGTGTTATTGGTTAGAACTGAATTTTTATTTTAATAATTTTTTATTATACTTAAATTTTTTTAGGTAAAAATGATATATAATACCTTTAAAAGTTAAATTTAATTCATTGGATTAATTTTATAATACGTTTAGATTTTTTAATTTTCATTTAACTTTTTACCGTCTTTCACCCACCTCATAGGAGAATTTGTAAATTTACATAAAACGTAATTTTACCGCTTCTATGAGTAAAATTTCAAAAATATGAGAGACATAGTTAATATCAGTAAGAAAAACATGGTTCAATAATATGAAAATACATTTTGGTGAATAGTAACTATTGAATTTTATTAACCATGGTAAAAAGAAAATAGCGTAATTAAATGTAAATATGATATTATAATTACCCAAACACATGTCCTAATTCTATTGGATAAAATTAATTCTACCAAAACCAACATTAGGAATATAATATGATGACAATTGGTCCACTTGGATTAGATTAGGACTATTATTATTATTTTCTTTAAAGATGAGTTAAAAAAGTTTAATTTAATGTTTAATAACTAAACTATTTTTAATATAGGGTTAAACACAATATAAATTAGACTATAAATATTTATTAGAAAGATAAAAATATTTCTTACATAATTTTATCTTATTTATAACTTTTAGACATTAAATACTTTAAATTATTTATGACACAATGATGATTCATTAATTACCATATTAATGAAATTTAAAAATAAATGATATTATAAATATCCAAATAAATGTAAATTGAGAATTCTGACAAATTAAACTAATTTTATAGGTTTATATTAATTTATTGGTTGGTTCAAAAAAAATTCGTAGGAATAATGTTTTTATAGCTTTCAAAAAAATAAAATACTAAATAGCGTCAAAATTGACAAAATTCTAATTTTCAAACAAACACTATATTTTTAATTAATATAATATTCCTACAAATCTAAGGTTCAGCCAAAGAAATTAGATAATATTATATATATTATTAATTAACCACATGGGGTACTATTGTATGGTTATTGTATGTTTATTAACCATATAATATAAAAATTCAAAGAGACATGGTAAATGTAAAACTATTTAACTAAAAGATAAATTTAAAAGATAAGGTTAATATGGTGACCTAAACCTATCTTAAATCTTTTATTTGAGAGGTTTTAGACTTATAACCACCTTATCCTCAAAATAAATCATTTTTGAGCCATTAGAAACCGAAAATAATTTTATTATAAAATAATATTTCAATCTTTTCCTAAAATGACCTTCACCTCTCTTACAAAAGTGTATTTACCCTTATATTAATTTCACACCTCCAAATCAATTTGTCTCTCCCAACCCCAACCTAAATATCCATTAAAAATTCCTCCCTTCATCTTATAGGCCTTTATTTGGTCATAAATTCAACCTATGGAACCGTTTTGATCAAATCAAAAAGAACAACCGAAAGAATAGGTAAATATTTCATCACCTCTTTCAGGTTCTTTTCTTCTTCCACTCCCCCTTTATTTTTTCCCAATATATAAATAATAACTCCAGTATATTTTATATACTGTGATTTTATTATAAAAATTGTACAACCATATTCATTATTCTATCCAACATATGAATGACAAAGTCACCATACGTGCGTACGTACAGCTTACTGTCTTCACGTCGTGGTATAGTTTGTTATTCAAACACTTCATTATTTGGATGGCTATAATAATGGCTATTGATGATGTAAATAATAAATATAACATGTTAATGATTATGTATATATATGATACTCCATTCAATTACATATGATTTCACCATCAATATAACGATATTGTCAGTCGTGCGTACGTATGGATTACTATCTCCACGAACGCGATGATATTCATTCCCCATCGTAATCTTTCAAAAATAATTTTTATTTTATGATTCAAAATAATGTTTATGAATATAATATAATTCTGTATATGAATAAAATACATCCTATCCTTAACAAACAAGGCTTACATAACCAAGCATATAAAGGAAAATGAATCAATTAACTCCTGAAACGATGATACTACTAAAATATTTTTAACGAAGATATATTAGAGGATCATATATGATATAATATTTTGTATATGGTTCATGAATAATTTAATTAAAATTTGTTAACTATTATACAGGAGGTTAACATACCATCGACTAAGGAAAATTACAAGGTAAGGGTTACTTCTACAATCTATTCATTATCCAAGGTTGTTTTTATGTAAGTATCTACTGGGACTTTTTTATCATCCACATCCATGTTTTCTTAAAAATTAAATTCAAAACATTTTAAATATTTAATAGAATATGGTTTAAAGTCATTTATACACTTATTTGACCATATATGTTTTGAAAGGGATTTCTTTTAAGGGACCTTTTACTAAAAATCATTTTAAATGTTTAAAAGATTTATTCTTAAAAACATTTCTCATTAATGTACATGTTTTCAAAATGGTTTTAATGATTTATTTATATAGACATGAATGTTTTAAAATTTTAATTCCATTCAATAGATTCAATGTGTTATGGGACAATTTCATTCAAAACTATCTTATAAGCGACTTCTGTTTTATGGATTTTAAATGATTTAATGAAAAAGTGATATTTCTCTCAAATATTTTTACTGATCATTTTAAACTATGTCAACATCATTTACGAGATATTATTCTTGATTGATGTTTATTTATTAGTATATTAATATTCCATAATGTATTGAAGGGTTTTTGATATGTTTGATTATGGATGGGTTATTTGTATACCATTCATGGTTTGTGGATAAAGTATTGACATTTCTTATGTTAGTTTTAATATGAATGTTGATGTTATGTTTTAAAATTTTCGTATGAGGAATTCATTGGACTTAGTAAGTGGTTGGTGGATCCCACTATAGCTCCTCGATGCATCGGTAGGTCTCATGTGACAAACTAGTGTCTTGGCACATGGCCTGTACAAAATCTAATTTGTAGTCTTGGAACAAGGCCTCGACTATGTGGTTATTAAGTCTAGAATAATACATTCCATCATTGTAAAAGTTTCTATTTATATTTCATGTGATTATTCGACTAGTAGAATATCAATGTGAATAAGTAAAAGTAATTATTTGATTTTATATTTTCCATATTATGTTGATGTTTATGTTTAAAATGCTTTTGTTTTAGTCTTATACATCACCTTAAATGTTTATGATTATTTATGAATGTTTCTTCTATATTGTTATCCTTATTGAGCATCGGAGCTCACCCTGTTCAATGTTTTATTTTTTCAGGGTGTGAGAAGTATATTATAGTTGACCTGTATGAATAGGCTAAGGATATAAGTATGTTCAATAGGGGAAAAAATGTTGTTGATTTTTTAATTCCATGATGTAATGTAAAACATATGAATGTATCTAGTACATCCAATGCTACTAAATTGATCGGTATTTCGGTACATGATTCCTTGTATCATGAAAATGTTCTATAATAATGCACCAACACTAGGTAACTGGGGTTGGTGTGTTACAACTTCTTTCTCGGTTTTTTGATTATATAATATGTGTGTTATATTATTTATTATGACAATATTATTAATCTCATTTATTAATTATATCATCCAAAAAAGTTTTCCCTTACCGAGCATTTTAGATCATTGTTATTATCTTTATTTATATAAGAATCCAAAAACAATACTAATAAACATAGGAAATGATATGGTAGATGTAATACATTTATTATTCTCAATGTTATTTATTGAGAAGAAAAAAAATTATATTGAATTCAGGGTATTCATTTGTAATACAAGACTCATTTATGTTTCTAGTTTACCAAAACTACTAAACTATTTGTTCCTTCAGTATTTGGTTTCTTGTAATCATGCTAGTGTAATTTATAGTGTCCACTGGCTCTGGTCTATCTAAGGTTGGGTCTCTATGATGAAATTTACCATTTAGACACAAAATTTAGAAACTTTTACCAAAGGAACCAAAATAAATACAATATATAACCAACAAAACCACTAAACATGTAAAAATCAACTTAATGATAATGGGATATAACTTGTAGACCATATACGTCAAATCCCTTAATAAACACACTCTTCATCATTTCCATAGATCCATATTAAAATACCAATTGAAGTTACAACCTATATTCGAATAGAAAAAATATGTTTAATGGATTTAGTATAAGATATACAAATGTACATTCCAATATTTAGAAAAGAGAGACAATATAGGGATTAGACTTACCCAGAGCATTGATCCATAGCTAATGACAGTGAAAATGGCCTAGAAATAAGAGAAAGAGATATACCTATGAGGTATTGATGGTTTTGGATTTTCATTAGGCTAATCGGTAGGAGAAAAATGTGAAAAATAAGGTAAAGTCATAAAAATTTGTAAATGTAAAGACTTTATTTTTTCCATAATTTAATTGGGCCTAGAGTTTACTCACACAGTTGGACAAAAAGTGTGCAAACCATTTACATGAAACATTCTAAGTGATGTTGGGTTACAGGGTTAACGGATAAATTCACAGATTTATAAAAATCATGTACCAACCTTGAATAATTCCAATTTTTAAGTCTTTATTGTCTTCATGGGGAGGTCGTATGGTTTGCATAATGGTGCGCCAACTGTCTGTCTTGCACAGGTTGACCCAATTTTCCTTATTCTTTTGTCTTGAACCCCTAGAAAATCACTGAGACCCCTTGTACATCCGGTAAAAAATTAATTTATTAAATTCAAGGAATTAAAACAAAAATATAAATAAGTACATACAACCACTTAGACAAAAATCATAAAACATACAACTAGAACAAAAATTAGATAATTTAATTCATTAATATAATTTGACTCTAATTATAATTGATATCTTATTAAATACAATTATTGAGATAAAATAAAATAATTAATATTCACCATATGGTGGAATATTAAATCCCCTATTATTTAAATACTTATTTAAATCTAATGTTAGAAATATATCTCCCCCTTATTGAAAATAATTTTAAAGTCCCTTATCCCCAACTTCTAAGAAATTTAGGTCAGGGGTATTCATATCTATCTTTATTCCCACTAGTTTAATGTATTAAAATTACGATTGTTTACATCCAAGTGTGAGGAAGGATCGTTCTAAAAAGTTTCATCTTATTTCAAAAATATTCATTGAACTGAAATTAATCAATGAACTGATTGAGAGATAGATTTTACATCATTTTCCTTAAATTAGTGGGCCTAAAATCAACCATCTCTAATTAAACTTGACAAATTCATAATGCCAAAAACTAAAATGATTAACAAATAAGTCAGAGATATATGTAGAATTTTAACTATGTGATACCACTCAAAACAACTTATTATTGTGGTAAACACAATGGATTTTTACAATGCTTTATTTTCTACAAACATATCAGCAAACTAAACAAAGCCACTCAAACCAAAAATTACATTATACCCTTTCAAAATATTCTTTAATTTTTCATTAGATAATAAAATAATATCAAAAATTGGTATATAAGTTTTTTTCATATATTTATTAGAGAAGAAAACACCAATGTATATTAAGATGTTAAAAAATTCATCTCTTGATAATTTTTATTATCCAAAAAATTCATCATCATAAAAATCCTCGGCCTTCAAGTACTTAAATTTTTAATTCATCAGATTATTAGAAAATACTATATTAGTTAATTGGTTATCTAGAATATTTTCTTTACATCAAATTATTAGTTATATAGAACTACAAGATTCAACATAATTTCAGGTATCTCTTTGGATTGCCTCACCTTTAATTCCCCTTTTTCCTAAATCACATCATAAATTTACAGGGAATAAGGTGGTTCTTTTATTTTATTCAATTAACCAAAAAGGGATATAATGTTTTTATAATCCTCATAACTTTATTTACATCATCTTCATATTTCTTCATGCTATCACCTTTATTTCTCCCTCTCCCAAAAATCCTTGGGTTTTTTGAACTCCCTTTCGTTACCTCCATTTCATTAATTATATGGTGTTTTCTTCATTACTTCCACTATTTTGGAAGAAGTCTTCTTATTTTCAAACTCATCATATTCCTTTAAGCATCCAACTATTATATATATATAATAATAGAAAATCCTTCAGAATATATTAAACCTTTTAATTTTCCGGTGAAACATAAATAGTTTGTGTATCTTTTAAATATTTCCTCTCAATTATTAATCATCTTCCACTATCTATGTAATAATTTCCTGAAAATTTCATGTGTGTTTCAAACTAAAATAGAACTTTCATGAAGAATAATAATTTTTGGTAATTTACTCTTGAGAGGTAGCTTTCTTTGAATCTTAACCTCTTCATTGAAGATGTAATTCACCATTCCAACCCTTGTGTGTATTTAGGATATTGATTCTTTTTTATTCATAAAAATTAATTCTTTAACTTTAATATTCATGGAATTATTACATATTTCAATGATGTGGACATTCCATTAATAAAAGAGTTATCTTTTCATTTGTTTGACAACACTTGTTAATTTCATCTTGGGTGTAGCCTTTTTTGAAACTCACATTTAGATACACTACAAGAAGACATATTATCAATCTTCCTTTTATTTTTTTCAATTTTTGTTATATGATATCATTATTTGTACTAGATTTTCACTTTTTAGTATTAACAAACAATGACTATCACCATAAAATCTTCATCTTTATCATCCATAGTATTTATCTTGATACTAATTTTTTTTGAATCAATTAATTTTACTTCTTTTGTGTACTTCAATTTTATTTATCTAAATATATCATGACTTAAATTTTAAATCCTATTAATATATGCTTTTTCCATTTTCTATGAGTTATAAAATTATTCCAACAATCGATCCCTTGGTGTCCAAGAATTACAAAAAATCAGCAGTAGATGATGAATATATTCCTCCCCCATTTAGTGTAGTTACAAGTAGAGTGTTATAAAATAAAAGATTATTTAATGTTAATTTTGTGGGATAATTATTCTCTTACTTCATTCATCCACTTATAGTAGAGTGATGTGTTTCTCCATATCTTTCTTCACCCATATTCATGTATATCTGTAACTTTCACTATCCAACATATCAAAATTAGTTCATTAATATTCATTAGAAAACAGTGCTATCATTTTATTAATATTATTAGAAGATTATAATTTTATATCTTTCATGATTTTATAACTTATATATTGTGTCTTTCTGAAGTAAGATTATCTTTCGGTATCTTAGTAATTTATCTTCTTTTAATTTCATGTGAATATTCAACATCAGTAGTTTATTTATTTCAATGTTTTACTTCTAACTCAATATATATTAAATATGAAGTGTTTTTCTTGTCTTTAAAAAATTTAAAATTATATTCAATTTCAACATATTACTTTGGGACCTTTTGTCTATGAAATTTATATGTCTTTCAATGAATGATCTTGTTCCTTTACACTTTTTTCTTTATCATATTTTGAATATTCCTTATATCAATGATTAATTTATGAATACCCTCTACTACGTGGAACATTTCTCGAACAAGTATCATAACTGTCTCCTTGTCATTAAAACTACATTGAAATTTCTTTTTATATACAGAAACTTATTCATTAAAATGTTGAAAATATTATATCTTTTATTTAAAAATTTCTATAAGATAATTTCTATTTCGTAATATCTTGGACACTAATTCTTTTATCTCATTGGTTTATGATACTAAATATTATTTTTAATCCTCTAAAACATTTATATATATATATGTATATATGTGATGAATTCAATGGGAAATTTTTTCATACAATATTTCATTTGAATGTAAAAAAATAATTGGTTTTTATAGGTTCTTCTTGATTATTTAAGAACATTATTTTTCAAGATAATTTATTAAAATATATTTCGAAAAAATTATACCACTCACTTTATGTTCTTGTAGTTCTTGACTCTCCTTTCCTTGATTTTGAGATGTTAGATTCCTCTAATTCTGATCATAATTCCTCTTTTGGTTTGTCAATGTTTTCACAGAAACATTAATTTTTCCACCAATATAAGTTTCATTCAATAAATTTTATTTTATCCCATGTCTTTGATCTTTTGAAGAATAAATATTTATAATTTTTTAATCTTTAGAAAAAATTATTTATTAATCTTATTAAACTATGAAATTAATGTACATATATTAAAAATAACTATAAATAAAAATTTATATTGAAATGTGTGGAGAAAATTCTCTAATAAAACATGTTATTCCAAGTGGATCATGAAATCACCCTAATTGGGAAGTGGATAAGGGGTGACAAACATTTTAAAAAATCACCTTAAGAATGTGATAATTTTATGTTTGTTGAACGTCCATTATTTGTTAAGTTATATGGGGTTTTATTATTTTCACTCAAAACCTATTCCCCTAAGTAATGAATACAATGAAGCTAGACAATAGCATGTTGGTATTTTGAAATGTTCAACCATAATGTGGTAATACTAATCTTGGTTGTTCGTTGGATGTCCAAGATACATGCTTTTCACCAATAACTTCATCATCAATTATATGTGGTTTGGGAAGGGATCAACTTTAACCCATAAATTTATATCATGCATTCTATACAAAATAAAATATTATATTGGTTCCAAAAGTTTACAAATGTTTCACCGAACATGAATTGGTCTCCAACTTTCACTTGAACATAACTTGAACTAATATGTATGTTTTTCCATTAAATACATCTAAAAAACTAAATTTTTGAATTAATCACACAACTCTTTAAAAAATTATCTCTGATTCATCTATCCTTTTCAAACCTTCCAATATTTTTGTCTTTACCTAGTTGGTTTCTTTTTAACCTTATATTTTTTTAATAATATTATCATATCTCACCACAATTCACCATTATCACCACTTTTAACTAAAATGGTGATCCCCATTTATATATCCAATATTCTTTTTAAAAATATAGGTATCTTTTTGTATCTGATATGAAACCCCCTCTCACCTTAATTAAAATTTCAATAAAATTAAATATCTTATAAATATATTTCAAGGGATTAGTTTCTTAAATCCTCTGAAAAACATAACATAAACATTATTCAACTCTTCTATAGATCTTATCTATAATCATGAACTTTCTATTGTGAATAAATTTATTTGAATGTCTGAATCATCATCTTTATAATCGTTGTGACATCAATATATTTATATGATGTCACTTGGATCCATATGGTGAATGAAATTCTAGTGAATATATTTCTAGTGAATATATTTATGCTGAATATACTTCTTGTGAACACAAATCTAGTGAATGTACTTCTTGTGAATGTAATTTTCATGAATTTCGTTTTGGTGAATGTACTCTATTTTAAAGTATTTATAGTTAGTATACTACCATTGAATTTACTTATAGTGAATGTATATTTGGTGAATATACTTCCATTAAATATATTATGGACTAATTTACTTCTAGGGATTGTACTTCTAATTAATCATCAACTTCATCTCGACTCATACTTCTATAACCATAGGTAAAACATGTTTCTCTAAGGAAAAAAATTATATCAAGTGATATAAAACTTTTATATAAACATTGTGTTCGATCTTGATAATATATAATCATTCTTTAATAAACTCATACATAAAATATTTTATGTTCCAAATTCCTTATCTTGATTAATTATTAGCATTATTCAAAAGTGATGTTAATCTATTGATTGAGTTCACAACATCTTATGAAATCTAGGACATATGGTAATTCTTCTTATACTAATTTAGACACTAGTTGTTCAATATATTTCATTTCCTTTATTTTCATCTTTTAAATCCTTAAAATTTATCATTCTATAATCTCGACTCACTTTTATCTTATACCATTGGATACATTACACTTCATAAATATTCCATTTTCAATGGAGTATCTCTCATTAGAACATATCATCTGATAATATTGAATTCTTCATCTATCAGTAACCATAGTTTTCAAGAACCTTTTCCTCCTTTTTAAATACTCTCTATAATTTATCATAAACATATTTCATCTAGTTATGAAATTAGTTTCTCAAATCTCCAATCATTTCAATTAATTGATTCACCGTTAATGGTATTTATTCAAAATCCCATTTGATCACCAATTCATATGATCTTTCTATATTTAGATCTTCCTTATCCTTAAACAAGTTAACTTTGAGTTTAGAATTGTATCAGTAATCAATTTTTGGGTATATGTTTCATTGGGTAACTCTATTTAAAATTTCTTAATCACATGGATTTATTTTCAACATTTCCTATTTATATACAGTGATACAATCCTTCAGTCATTGTTATCTCACGTTAGTGTGAATTGGATCTACAGTTTTCTAAAATAACACAGTTTCACCTTAAATATCATAAACATCTAGTGGACCTAATTCTTAAATCACATTTAGAAAAAAAACAGTTATTAAATATTCATAATGTCTAAATATCATCCACAATTTATTGATAAAAATATTTATAACAAATACAATACTTTAAAATCGCCTTATAACAGGATCATCACTTTGAACTTCTAAAAATAAATCATTTATGAACTATAATGGAAATGGAGTAAATTTGACAGTTTAATTTCAATCAAAAGTTGGGAGATAACCTCTACCATTAATATATTGATTGAATTTTACTTTTTGTGTAGAACACCAAGAACCATGAAAAATATTTATATTCACACTTCTTCAAAATATACATCCAAATTTGTAATATATTCATATTCTGCATTATAATTAATGACCCATAAAGGAATTTAACTCTCCAATATCATAGATATTTTATTTACCTAATACATGTCAAACTATTATTTTAGACCCTTTTGATCCATTTTGAAACTTTCATTTGTGTGTCCCCACACAAAAAAAATTTTATCACCTCCATAAATTGGGAAAATGTCATTTGTTTACCTCAAGTACACATTAATAGTCTTTATAAGTAATCATGTATCTCTCCTAGATCCTCTTTAAATATTCCCACCATGTTGATAGAATATGTCAAATCAATCCTAGTACATAGCATGGAATAAAATATATAATAAATCATATATGTGTAAGGAATATTAATAACTATGTATCTCTCTTATTGTGTCTAAGGACACTATTTGTTAGAGATATATATACCATGTGACATAAGATTTAATCCTCAATTGGATATTTTCATCATTTATCTTTTCAATACATTTTCTCTGTATATAGATTTACATTGTCCAATACTTTTTTGAGATCATTCCTAAAAGATTTTTATATCTAGATGAAATGAAATTTCACCTGATTATTTCATGGAGAATCATTTTTTAAACCATTTATTATCTTACTGAAAATAAATTATATTTCATTTTTCATTAGAAATATATCACAAACACATATCACATGTATCACTCCCACTAAACACCTTATTTACAAAAGGCCCACAAATATTCCTAATAAAATAAAATTTCCTTATATATTAATTTAAATTTATGTTCTAGAATCTTGATATTTTCCTAATCCCATTAATTATTTTTTACAACTAATATATCATATTTTGACCCTTTGTGTCACAAAACATTATGGTTGTGTCATATTAACTTATTTAATAGGTTTTACATCATGTAATATTGTCTTAGAATTCATTCTCCAACTATCATAATCATCGAAATCTGATATAGAATGTAAAATTATAATAGATTGTAGAATAACTACCAGTAAAAATGTTTTTTTATATTCAATTCCTTGTTTTAATTAAAACAATTGGAAAACATTAATTATTTAGTAGTATAAACTTTACCAACCATGTTCATTTTCTTTTTAAAATACCAGTTTCATCTGACAATATTTACATCAACTGGAGTATCTCTTAAAAAGCAATAATGGATTCAAAATATGGAATCTATTTCATAATTCATGTTGTATTCCGACTATGAAAATTATAATATTCATATTAATTCCTTTTTGGATATAGGTTCATTATTTCTAATTAATAATATGTCACCTTCCTAAAAACAATACCAATCTATATGTCTAAAAACTCTTGTGATAATAAATAATATAAGTGTCTATAAAACAACTTCTTCTACTAAATCCTATGGAATTTTTCTTGGGAAACTCTTGTATATCTTGAGATTTAATGTTATTAAAGTATACCTTATCCCTCTATATATTTTATAGATATTTTACCCTTAATAAATGTTGAAATATCTACCATCTATAGACCTTTTATCTAATGGATATAATTATTAATATTCTTTTATTTTTTTAGGATATCTAATTGAGATACACATTTTATATCATCATGCCATTTTTTTTATAATTTTACTTAAAAATTATTCACACATGTTATGAAATGTGAAATCTATGGAATTTTCAAGTAGGAAAATAATGGTGTTACTTTGAATTTTGAATTCTACCTAGTGTAAATAGAGGTTTTGAAATAATGTGGAGGTAGGAGGTCTGGATAATCAGTGAACTATGTTATGTTCCTAAAGGATAATTAATTGAAGTGAAAATAAAATCATTAAGGCTTCTGATGATAACATATAATGTTTATTCCTTGTGGATTTTTGAGAAAATGTCTGGAATGTAAGATTTATCATATTGAATGTTAGAGTAACATAGATTCTTCATCAGAAGTTAGTTTTCGGGAGCATATTATTATATATAATCGGATCTCACCATATTAAATGTATGTAATACTACAATGATTAGAAATTATAAAAATTATTTGACTAGCTTGACCACACTACAAATTACGGGTGGGACCACATTTATATGTTTCATTGAATAAAATATGATTATTTATCTTATAGGTGTTAGATCTGATGTGATCTTAATCATGTTATCATATAATGGAAATTAAAATGTAATATATTTCCCTTATGCATGGTATATACATTTCATGGTACATAATTCTAAATTTTTATTTAATTTGAAAAAATTAAAACATGAAGTTTTATTCAATTTTTTGAGTTTTGGGGAACATGTTGTGGTTATTTACTATGTGTATAGGCATATTAATATTTTTTACATCACTTTTTATGGGATTCCGTATAGTAAAGGATGATTTTGGTTCTTTTTTACACCTTTGAACATGTTTTCTTATGTTTCTTGTAAGGATCAATGGTCTACAATCCCAAATAGTTCTATAATATCCTTTTATTAGATATTGGAAGTTCACTCTCAGTTGTAAAATTAAGTAATCAATCATTCATTTATTTTTATTACTTTTGATTTAGTGGGATTCATTATATCAAAATATATGACACATAAAGAAGAAAACATTCAGATAAGTATATTTTTTGGGTTAAAATTCATCTTTTGGATGATATATATGGAGTAATATATAATTTATAAAAACATGTAAGTTCTATAAATGGGGGTAAAGAAGGAAAATATATTAAAAGAATAATGTAAATGGCTAGAGAGAAAGGCCATTGGGTTGATTAGGATGTAATTGGATATGAGACACCCAAATACACACACCACAATCTGTGGATAAAACTAATAAATTATACAAATGATTTAATAATATGTAAAATTATCCAAGGTAATAATATATTTATATTACATAATTTACTTAAGTTAAAAATAAAATCTCATAATAAACACATGATCCTATGAAATAAGGGTTTACTATCTTTTAGATATAGAAACATAAAAAACATATTTTACTAAACATTTAAACATTTATCTACAACTAAGAGGTAGTAGACTAACTTATAAAATTCTCATATACTATAATCATTATCATAACCTGGGTAATTTAATCATGAGAAATGGGTGAGCTAAAATTCCCACCATGTGAATACTTATCAAAATGTCTTTATGGGTTAAATCATAAATAAATGATAATATATGAGTAGGGTAAATATTTTATTTAAATTAACATTAAACAATAATATTTTTTTCATATGTAATGATATAAATACATTTAATCTCAAATGAACAAACATATATACTAGAAAAAAATATATAATCATGAGAAAATAGGCATGATCAATGAGGAATAATTTGAGTCATACCCCATGAAATGTAACATGTTCTTGAATAATATAATAATAAATGACATTATAATAAACATAAGAACGTGGTATCATCATATTATCCGAATATCCAATAAATACCACCCTTTAGTTTATGATCATATCCACTAAGGCTCAACCTTTAATTTGTGAGAATATCGAAGAAAATCCATGATATATTATCTTAATAGATATAAAACCCTAACCAATGCATTTGATGGTGGTACATGATCGTAACCATCAACATAAAAACATACTGGTTCTATTTTAAATAAATTAATAATCATATCATTAAAAACAATTTAAATAAAAGTTGACTCAAATTATTTCAAAATGGTATAGAAAAAATATAAAATATGTATAAAATTTATTGATACAAACATTAAATCACCCAAAAGAATTATTTCATAAATGAATTTATAGTTTGACTCAAAACACATAACCTTATAAAAGTTATGTCTTTTACTAAAGAAATGATACCATAGAGAAGATATTTTAGATGGCATTTTGTGAAATTTTCATGAAGTGAAAAAATAATGAATTACTAAAAATTTTCATTTTTAATAAGGTAACATGAAAACCTATTTAAAAAACTGTGATAAATGAATATAATATATTGGGAACTTTAAAAATATTTTAAGGGTTTATGTAATAAATTAGAAGTGAATGATAAAAAATACTAACACAAGAGTGAGATCTTTTATAATATTTTGAAAATAATTTTATTAAAACACACATCATAAATAGTCTGATAAATAACTCAATTGAAAAGAGGTAAATGGTAATTTTAGGATTATTATAAATAACAAATTGTTGGATTTCAAGATATTAATGGAGAACATTAGCATGATAATTGGATATGAATATGGAATAAAGAGGTCTCATTTGGAATGAATGGGAGTTATTCTTAATTTCATCAAATTTTATGTAGAAATGGTTACATGAATTTAATTCTTTATAAATAGAGGAAATGAAGTATAATATAATCAATTAATAGAATGAATCATTACTATAAAACCACATTGAATGAATAATTATTATGAATTAATAAAAAAAATTTACTTTAAACCCTCTTGGATGATCATGGTCGAACCTCTTGTTTAAAAAAATAACTATTGTAATAGTATTTTTTGGAAGCATATTAGTACCTATATATTTTTTATAAACAATATTTGAAATTATTTATTACAAATATATTATTCAGTTATATATTATTTTAATCACCACATGTTATTATTTTGGACTATTTGTATGGTGCTCATTCCATAATAGAAGTGCCAATTATTTTTTATATATTTCATTTTAGTGATTATAATGTCATTTTATTTACCATAATTTATGTATTATAATGATTTATATTGTTATGATTTCATTTCACAATAATTTTTGTTATGATTTTTGATTAATAAGTTGGGGATGAGCTAGATAGGTTAATTTATAATGAAAAAAGGAGGTACAATAATAATAAGGTTAATATTAGTATAAAAATTAAAGAACCAAAAAGTAATCAATAATATGTCATTGATTTCTAGTAACACCATTATTTATGTTTATATATTCATCTATGATTGAAATTTATATATTTGTTCTTGTATGTGGTCAAACAGACCCACAAAATAATAAAAAACAATTTATGGGTCAAAGTAGAGAAAAACTTATACATTTGGAAGGATATAAATATTATAGTTTCATTATGTTATTAATTTATTTCATTAATGATTTTAATTATATTTGATGAATTTTTTATAAATAATAAAACTCAATAAGAATAATGAAATATGTCACATTAATGGTGGTTGAAGTCTGTAAGTAATCATAGGTGATGTGTTCATTTACATGGAACATAAATGAGGATTGAAAAGTTTTATATGATAATTTTTTAAATAATGTTTTAAAAATCATATTTATTCATTAAAAACCCACTTTTAACCATTATTCTATGGTGGTTTTGAAAAAATTATCACTTCACTTATAGAGGTGGTAGTCTGCATTTAACATAAGAGAAAATGTTTTGTTTTTTTGAGGGTTTGGAAGAGGGTAGGAAATTATTATACCATAAACCTAATAATATCTAATTATACAAATTAATCTAATGTACTTTTTTATAATTTTTATATTAAATTCAATGGAGGTGAACGATGAAATAAACAAAAGGAAATGAAAAACATGTAAAGGAAAATGCTACCATACTCATTAGAAGAGATCCTTTTAAAAACAGATTAATTAATTGATATGAGGCCAAATGGGAAAAAACCAAATTTATGTTACAAGTAGTTTTGGGTAGTTATTTGGGAAGATTGCTTCTGAATGTATGTGTAACATCCCAAGTAAGTAATTAATAATAGATATTTTTATCTATGTCTATTAATGATTAAGATAGTGTTATAGAGGCTTAAAATGAAAATAAATACAATCTTATGCATGGAATACACTAATATTCTTAAAAGATTGTTTTACTACCTTTTTATGGCAAACCATTTTTGAATCTATCTTTTGACAATTTTATAAACTATGTTTGTCAAAATAAACTTATTATTGGGACATCAAAATCTACCTTGTGTGAATTTTTGGTATTTTTCTGACAATGTTCATTTTTAATGAATAGTGAAAAATACTGCATTTTACATCAAAACTGTTTTTTAATATAATTTATTTATATGATTAGATTATGTTTTGAATTGGTTTTGAAGTGAAATTAGAATATATTTTTACCATTTTATCCAATGTTGGTCATTGGAATCAATTTCACTTTGAAATTAGACTTAAACTGGTGTCAATCTTTTGATACTTATTGTTTTGTAAAAACACGCTATTTGCTCTGGCAGCGGGAATTAATTATTAAATTAATTAATGTGACTTATATGATTTTAATTTTGTAAAATAGACTTCATTTTTTAATTCAGAATATCAAATATAGCTTAGGGTGAATTTTTGGTAATTTTCTGAAAAACTTCAATTTTTGATGAATAGTGAAACCACTAAGTGGTAATCATGCAAACTGCTTTTTCAGTTAAATGAAAGTTTACCACTAATGTGTATTGAATTTTGAAAATCCGACATACATGGTTGTCATTTAGAAGTAAAATGTGGTTCAATGAGATTATAATAATTTTTTTGGTGAATAGTAACTTATTAAGTTCTTAATCGCGATTAGTGGTAATTAGTGTAGTTTAAGGTATAAATAATACTTTAATAAAATGAAATGACCTAGACAGATGTACCAACCTCATTGGTTGTGTCATTTCCGACCATGACATGCCATGGGTCAACTTGGGGACCCCATGGATCTACTTTTGTTGGGAAATGACATAAATTACTTTTTATTTAATGTTAAAGTGAAAATGACACAAACATAATATGTTTTACGAAAACAATTTTTAAGTGGGTTTATACAAGTCCAAATTTTGATTATAAATAGTCATTGGAAATATAAAAAGATTTCCTATATCATAGTATGTTTTTTATAATTTTTGGACATTAAATAAATTTAATTATTTATGACATAATAATGATGCAGCGATGACATCATTATTTGACGATTTAAATAAAATAGAAATATAATGTAAAATCTATGAACTACACATGTCCAAAACCAATTGGATGAGTGGATTTCGAACCCTTATCACCGTATACACGAATTCTATCAATTTGGGACCTTTTAAAACCGAAACACATTTTCAAATAATGTAATATTTCTTTACTTTCCAAAAGTGCCCCTCCTCTCCTCTTATAAAAGGCCCCCACCTCTACCACATTTCACACACTTTTCAAGCCTTTGGCTCGGCCAACCCCTGCCCATTTTCTCTCTACACATCCCTCTCCTCATCCTATAGGATTCCCTTTGGGCAGAATCCTTTCAAAGGAAGCCTTTAGGCTCTAATCAAAAGGAGTTACACTTTTAAAGGTAATTCATTCTCTCATGTTCATTTGTTTTATTTTGCTTCTCCAACCCCATAAACTCTTTTTATTTACTTATTTTGTAACAACACCAGTATCTTCAATATACAAGGATGTTGTTATAATATTTATTTGAGCTACACTCTCACACAACTACATCAAATGGTTAAAGAACATACGTTTTCCGTGGATGGCGAAATTCTGCCTCCCGAAACGATGATTGTTCAATACTCTTTTATCACCTTCAAAGGTGGCCATTATGATGTCACTATTTTTATATATGATATATAATATGTTTATGTTTTCCTTAAGCTTCTGTTTTTTTCATTTTGGGCATACCTTTATGGTTTCCATTATGGGTAAACACGATATCTTCATTTTAGGAAGTGCGGACTACCGCCCCCTCAAAGTGATTTGATTCGTTAAATACCATATGTGGGACATATAAAGGATGGAACTATGATATTATATATGATATTATACTGGAATTATAATATACCTTTATATCATTATGATTCCATTCTATAAAATACGAAATAGAAATGAAAGTAGCGTTCATGCGTACGTACGGCTTACCGTCTCCATGAACGGTGCATTTCATTTCTTACCTCTAAATGATTATGTAATATTATAAATGCATGTATGTACTGGATATATATGAAATATATGATATCTACATCATGAATACCATTCTGGATATAATGAACCTTTGACCAAATTAACAACATGTAAGTGTAAGAAGTCTATTTTTTACTTAAGAACCAAATACCGACAAAATGAACATTATTAACTTAACTGATTACATGATGTTCATAACATGGTATAAAAGGAATAATGAACTTGAAAAAGATTCATAAGCAAGTAGAGATTAACTCAAGTTTATTATTCAGGAAATTAAAGGACGGTCGGGTCAAGTCGGATACGAGGTATGGGACTTCGTCTCAATCTCCTTTCGTTGAGGCATATTTTATTTTATACACAACTTTCTTTTATACGGTGTATAAACCCCTTTGACTTTTACGTTTATTCAAAAGGAATATTTTTTATACGAAGCGTTTACTAAACGACAAAAGGGAATGTTTTTGTCGTACGTATTCGGCGACAACGACTTCTCTGCCGTCGTAACCGTTATTTGAGTTTCAGCTTCCTCTACAAGCCATACCTTCTTTTTTAAAATAAAAATAAATACCATGTTTTACTTTGGTATTGGAAATGGTTTTCATAATGTTTTTATTATATCAATGTGTTGTATTGATATCTCTTGATTGAAATGTTGAAATGTTATGTTTCCTTTATGCATGTTTTATGTGATATGATTATGTTATGGTTCTTGGGCATTATTATGAAGACGGGTGGTTCCGTGATAAACTAAGGGCGGGTGAGCCTGTTATAGCTCTCCAATGCATTGGGTAACGCGAAGGAGTGAAACGTTAAGGTTTCTCCGAAGAGATTTAGGGAATATACTGTGATGGGTATTCCAAACGTAACCAAGAGGGTTACTCCCTACGTAAGAATGTTATGAATGCCTCAAGTTACCTTTATGTCTTATGATTTCTATGATTTATTCATGATTTTATGAGGTATGTTAAAGTACCTATGTTTTATGGGTAAAGTATGATTTCATTCTTATGTATATATGAACTCATGTTTCCTTTCCATGTTTTTTTATAACCCATACTGAGTTTTTATGCTCATCCCAAGTTTTTGAAATGTTTTTCACAGGTCAAGGGAAAGGTACATGATAAGAAGATAGAGTCAAGGATGTGTCAAGAAATAATCCATGTTTTATTTTAAATGTGTTTCCATTGATGGGAATGAAGAATACTATCATTATGTAACCACTTTGTTTATATGTGGAATGTAATGCAAGTTTTATGATCTAATTCTCTAAAACTCTAAACCCGAAAAGATCCTCAATGTGTAATCTTGTAATAACTCAAGATTAAGTATGGTTTAAGGCTGCGGCCTTATAGGTGGTATCAAAGGTCGGTTTAGATAACTTTAGGAGTTAGAATTCTATTAAATGATTATCCAAAAATATTTTTTTCTAAATGATATAGCATTTAAAGATTACCATGTTGCTTCTTCTAAGACATATTTGTTCAGAATGGTTTTCCGCAGAGGAAACAGGGAAGCAGTTCTAGGAAGGCATATAGAAGGAAATAACCTTCCGAATCAGCATCCAGAAATGGTCGGAATTGGAACTGAACAGTTTGTTGCAGTAATGGCGCAGTTGACTCAAGCGATAAATTGTGGTGGTATCCATGCACGAGATCAGCCAGATCAACCGCAGAGGAACATGTCAGTGGTGGAACATTTCATGAGGCAACATCCACCATCATTCAGAGGATCATCTGACCCTGTGCTAGATGAAGGGTGGATTAAAGCACTGGAGAAGATTTTTGATGTCATGGGGTGTTCGTACAATCAAAAGGTTAGTCTTGCTATTTACTGTTTGGAGGGTGAAGCAGATCAGTGGTGGTATATGGTTAAAAATATCAGGGACGCCGATGAGATTGATGATCTTGACTGGGATGAATTCAAAGGTATGTTTCTTGAGAAGTATTTTCCTAAGGTTGTTCGACTTAGGATGGAAAAGCAATTCTTGGAATTGTGGCAAGAGGAAGACTCAGTGGCTGCCTATGAAGAAAGGTTCACTCGATTGGCAAGGTATGCTCCAAATTTTATCCGAGACCTTGATAGTAAAATAAATCATTTTTAATCAGGATTAAAGCCAAAGTATCGAAGGGCATTAGCTTCTCGTGAGTTTAAAAGTTATGAAAATATTGTTCGATGTGCTGAGAAGGTGGAAATGGAGTTTGCCGATGACCAAGTTTTCTATAACAACCAGCAGAAGAAGAGACCGAGGTGGCAGGAGAAAGGTAAGAATTCTTTAAAAAAGTCTGATGGTAAGAGAACTAAGTTTCCAGTTTGTGATAAATGTGGAAAAAGTCATGCTGGGGAATGTCTTCTGAATTCTGGGAAGTGCTACCGATGTGGTAAGATGGGACATAAGGCTCGTGATTGCACTGAAAAGGATCAAGGTGAAGGTAAGAACAAATATGATTTACAGTTAGTGAAATGTTATAAGTGCAATGAGATGGGTCACTATGCAAACGAGTGTCCGACAAGGAGCTTGAGTGATGGGAAGCAGTTAGACTACAAACAGAAAGGGGTGGTGAAATCCTTCGCAACTACTTCAGCAGATGTCGGGCCATCAAATGAAGTTGTATCAGGTACTTTGTTTGTTTTTTCAGATTATGCCAGTGTGTTATTTGATTCGGGGTCTACACATTCTTTCGTCTCTGAAACCTTTTCTAGTAAAATGGGAATACCATCTCAAGAAATGACTCCTGAACTTTTGGTAAAAACACCTGGGGGAAGTGTCGAGGCAAAAAGAATTTATAAGAATCTTCCTATCCTTATCTGTGGAAAGAACCTACTTGCAAACCTTATCGTTCTACCTCTAGTAGAGTTTGATGTTATCCTGGGTATGGATTGGCTCTCTATTTACCATGCTAAGATTGACTGTAGAGCTAAAGAAGTTTCTTTTCAGAAAGACTTTCAGTTTGTTTACAAGAATGAACCCTTACTTTTGATAACATATCAAGAGGCCGAGAAACTTGTAAAAGATGGAAATTTATGTTACCTTGCACATGTCGTTGAAAATAAAGGAACTGTTCATATTAATGATGTTCCAGTGGTAAATGAGTATCCTGATGTTTTTCCTGATGAGTTGCCTGGAATAATACCAGATCAGGAAGTTGAGTTTACTGTTGACTTAGTTCCTGATGCTAAGACAATTTCAAAACCCCCTTATCGAATGGCACAAATTGAACTTTTAGAGCTGAAGGAGCAATTGCAAGATTTATTAGAGAAAGGTTTCATTATACCTAGCACATCACCATGGGGTGCTCCTGTTTTATTTGTTAAAAAGAAAGATGGTTCTATGAGACTTTGCATTGATTATAGAGCCTTGAATAATATCACTGTTAAGAACAAATATCTTTTGCCTCATATCGATGATTTGTTTGATCAGCTCCAGGGAGCTCAGTTTTTTTCAAAGGTTGACTTGAGATCGGGGTACCATCAGCTGAAGGTAAAGGAGTCAGATATTCCGAAGACCGCGTTCCGTACGAGATATGGCCATTATGAATTTGTAGTAATGCCTTTTGGGCTAACCAATGCACCTGCTGTATTCATGGACTTAATGAATAGAATTTTCCATGAGTTCTTGGATAAGTTTGTGGTGGTTTTCTTGGATGATATTTTGGTGTTTTCTAAAAGTAAAGTGGAGCATGAAAAACATTTAAGGGTTATCTTGCAAACCTTAAAAGAAAAGATACTGTATGGGAAATTCAGCAAGTGTGAGTTTTGGTTGCAACAAATTTCTTTCCTTGGTCACATTGTTTCTAAAGATGGAATAATTGTTGATCCTGAAAAAACAAAAGTTGTGGAAGAATGGCCAAGACCCACAAATGTAACCGAGATTCGTAGCTTCCTTGGTTTGGCGGGCTATTACCGAAGGTTTGTTAGAAATTTTTCACGGTTATCTAGTCCAATGACTAAGCTAACTCGGAAGGGTGTTAAGTTTATCTGGACAAAAGAATGTGATGATTGTTTTCAGGAATTGAAAAGAAGATTGGTGAATGCTCCAGTTTTGGCACTACCTTCCAGAAATGGTGAGTTTGTTATATATAGTGATGATTCATTGAAAAGACTTGGTTGCGTCCTAATGCAGAATGATTAGGTAATTGCTTATGCTTCACGACAATTGAAAACTCATGAGGTAAATTACCCTACACATGATTTGGAATTAGCTGCTGTTGTTTTTGCTTTAAAAATTTGGAGGCATCATTTGTATGGAGTAAAGTGTGAAATATATACCGATCACAAAAGTTTAAAGTATATATTCACTCAGAAAGAGTTAAACATGAGACAAAGGAGATGGCTAGAATTAATCAAGGATTATGATTGTACAATTCATTACCATCCGAGAAAAGCAAATAAAGTGGCTGATGCTTTGAGTCGAAAAAGTAATGCTTCATTAACAATGTTGCAGTTGGAACGTGATCCTTTGGTTATGGATTTGATGAAATTTGGCATAGAAGTTGTTGGTGCAGGAAGTCCTTCTGTTTTGTTTCAGGTATCCATGAGATCATCTCTACCAGATAGAATCAAGCAAGCACAGAAGCAATACAGTGAGTTGCAGAAAAGGGTAGAGCTGGTTCAGAAAGGTAAGTTTCCTGAATTCAACATTGATAATGATTCTGTTTTGAGATTTGGGAAGAGATTGTGTGTGCCTTGTGATTCACAGTTGAAGAGAGAGTTGTAATGTGAAGCTCATAGTTCTCCATTTTCAGTTCATCCGGGCAGTACTAAGATGTATAGAGATCTGCGGGAGTATTACTGGTGGGATGGAATGAAAAGAGATATTGCTTATTTTACTGTGAAGTGTTTGACTTGTCAGCAGGTTAAAGCAGAGCGGCAGTTACCGAAAGTGATGCTTCAGCCTTTACCAGTGCCAGAGTGGAAATGGGAGAATATATCCATGGACTTTGTTGTTGGATTACCAAAGACATCTCGAGGTAATAATGCAATCTGAGTTATTGTTGATCGCTTGACCAAATCTGCTCATTTCCTTGCTATACGAGATACTTTCTCCCTTGATCAACTTTCCCGTTTGTATCTTAAAGAGATAGTAAGGTTACATGGAGTTCCTCTCTCCATTGTATCGGATCGTGATCCCAGGTTTACTTCTAACTTTTGGAAAGGCCTTCAAAAGTCATTGGGTACTGAATTAAACTTTAGTATAGCTTTTCATCCTCAATTAGATGGGCAGTCAGAACGAACAATTCAGACATTGGAGGATATGCTACGAGCTTGTTCTATGGATTATCAGGAAAGTTGGGACCAACAACTTTCTTTGGTTGAGTTTTCATATAATAACAGTTTTCATTCCAGTATACAGATGGCACCATTTCAGGCATTATATGGGAAGCGGTGTCGAACTCCAGCTTTCTGGGATGAAGTGGGTGAAAGGAAGTTGATGGGACCAGAATTGGTAGAAGAGATGGCAGAAAAAGTTCAGCTGATTCAGAAACACATGAGAACAGCTCAGAGCAGGCAGAAGAGTTATGCGGATAACCGGAGGAAGGATCTATCTTTCGAGGTAGGTGATCATGTTTTTCTCAAGGTTTCTCCTTGGAAAAGCGTGATGAGATTTGGTAAGAAAGGAAAGGTGAGTCCAAGGTTTGTTGGACCATACGAAATTCTAGAAAGAGTTGGATCAGTTGCATACCGAGTGGCTTTACCTCCGAGTTTATCTCAGGTACAAAATGTTTTTCACATTTCGATGTTGAGAAAGTATATGCCAGATCCATCTCATGTTTTGAGCCCAGAGGTAGTTCAGCTGGAAGAGAACCTATCTTATGAGGAACAACCAGTCCAGATTCTTGACCACAGGGAGCAAGTGTTACGGAATAAGGTGATTCATCAGGTAAAGGTTTTGTGGAAAAACCACATGATTGAAGAGGCAACATGGGAATCTGAAAATGCAATGAGGGATAAGTACCCCCATTTATTCGATAAGTAAATAAATTGCGGGGACGCAATTTTCTAAAGGGGGGAAGGATGTAACATCCCAAGTAAGTAATGAATAATAGATATTTTTATCTATGTCTATTAATGATTAAGATAGTGTTATAGAGGCTTAAAATGAAAATAAATACAGTCTTATGCATGGAATACACTAATATTCTTAAAAGATTGTTTTACTACCTTTTTATGGCAAAACATTTTTGAATCTATCTTTTGACAATTTTATAAACTATTTTTGTCAAAATAAACTTATGATTGGGACATCAAAATCTACCTTGTGTGAATTTTTGGTATTTTTCTGACAATGTTCATTTTTTAATGAATAGTGAAAAATACTGCATTTTACATCAAAACTATTTTTTAATATAATTTATTTATATGATTAGATTATGTTTTGAATTGGTTTTGAAGTGAAATTAGAATATATTTTTACCATTTTATCCAATGGTGGTCATTGGAATCAATTTCACTTTGAAATTAGACTTAAACTGGTGTCAATCTTTTGATACTTATTGTTTTGTAAAAACACGCTATTTGCTCTGGCAGGAGGAATTAATTATTAAATTAATTAATGTGACTTATATGATTTGAATTTTGTAAAATAGACTTCATTTTTGAATTCGGAATATCAAATATAGCTTAGGGTGAATTTTTGGTAATTTTCTGAAAAACTTCAATTTTTGATGAATAGTGAAACCACTAAGTGGTAATCATGCAAACTGCTTTTTCAGTTAAATGAAAGTTTACCACTAATGTGTATTGAATTTTGAAAATCCGACATACATGGTTGTCATTAAGAAGTAAAATGTGGTTCAATGAGATTATAATAATTTTTTTGGTGAATAGTAACTTATTAAGTTCTTAATCGCGATTAGTGGTAATTAGTGTAGTTTAAGGTATAAATAATACTTTAATAAAATGAAATGACCTAGACACATGTCCCAACCTCATTGGTTGTGTCATGGCCGACCATTACATGCCATGGGTCAACTTGGGGACCCCATGGATCCACTTTTGTTGGGAAATGACATAAATTACTTTTTATTTAATGTTAAAGTGAAAATGACACAAACATAATATGTTTTACAAAAAAAAATTTAAGTGGGTTTATACAAGTCCAAATTTTGATTATAAATAGTCATTGGAAAGCTAAAAATATTTCCTATATCATAGTATGTTTTTTATAATTTTCGGACATTAAATAAATTTAATTATTTATGACATAATAATGATGCAGCGATGACATCATTATTTGACGATTTAAATAAAATAGAAAGATAATGTAAAATCTATGAACTACACATGTCCAAAACCAATTGGATGAGTGGATTTAGAACCCTTATCACCTTATACACGAATTCTATCAATTTGATACATTTTAAAACCGAAACACGTTTTCAAATAATGTAATATTTCTTTACTTTCCAAAAGTGCCCCTCCTCTCCTCTTATAAAAGGCCCCCACCTCTACCTCATTTCACACACTTTTCAAGCCTTTGGATCGGCCAACCCCTACCCATTTGCTCTCTACACATCCCTCTCCTCATCCTAGAGGATTACCTTTGGGCATAATCCTTTCAAATGAAGCCTTTAGGCTCAAATCAAAAAGAGTTACACTTTTAAAGGTAATTCATTCTATCATGTTCATTTGTTTTATTTTGCTTCTCCAACCCCCTAAACTCTTTTTATTTACTTATTTTGTAACAACACCAGTATCTTCAATATACAAGTATGTTGTTATAATATTTATTTGAGCTACACTCTCACACAACTACATCAAATGGTTAAAGAACATACGTTTTTCGTGGATGGCGAAATTCTGCCTCCCGAAATGATGATTGTTCAATACTCTTTTATCATCTTAAAAGGTGGCCATTATGATGTCACTATTTTTATATATGATATATAATATTTTTATGTTTTCCTTAAGCTTCTGTTTTTTTTCATTTTGGGCATACCTTTATGGTTTCCATTATGGGTAAACACGACATCTTCATTTTAGGAAGTGCGGACTACCGCCCCCTCAAAGTGATTTGATTCGTTAAATACCATATGTGGGACATATAAAGGATGGAACTATGATATTATATATGATATTATACTGGAATTATAATATACCTTTATATTATTATGATTCCATTCTATAAAATACGAAATAGAAATGAAAGTAGAGTTCATGCGTACGTACGGCTTACCGTCTCCATGAACGGTGCATTTCATTTCTTACCTCTAAATGATTATGTAATATTATAAATTCATGTATGTACTGGATATATATGACATATATGATATCTACATCATGAATACCATTCTGGATATAATGAAACTTTGACCAAATTATCAACATGTAAGTGTAAGAAGTCTATTTTTGACTTAAGAACCAAATACCGACAAAATGAACATTATTAACTTAACTGATCACATGATGTTCATAACATGGTATAAAAGGAATAATGAACATGAAAAAGATTCATAAGCAAGTAGAGATTAACTCAAGTTTATTATTCAGCAAATTAAAGAACGGTCGGGTCAAGTTGGATACGAGGTATGGGACTTTGTCTCAATCTCCTTTCGTTGAGGCATATTTTATTTTATACACAACTTTCTTTTATACGGTGTATAAACCCCTTTGACTTTTACATTTATTCAAAAGGAATATTTTTTATATGAATCGTTTACTAAACGAAAAAAGGGAATGTTTTTGTTGTACGTATGCGACGACAACGACTTCTCCGCCGTCGTAACCGTTATTTGAGTTTCTGCTTCCTCTACAAGCCATACCTTCTTTTTTAAAATAAAAATAAATACCATGTTTTACTTTGGTATTGGAAATGGTTTTCATAATGTTTTTATTATATCAATGTGTTGTATTGATATCTCTTGATTGAAATGTGGAAATGTTATGTTTCTTTATGCATGTTTTATGTGATATGATTATGTTATGGTTCTTGGGCATTATTATGAAGACGGGTGGTTCCGTGATAAACTAAGGGCGGGTGAGCCCGTTATAGCTCTCCAGTGAATTGGGTAACGCGAAGGAGTGAAACGTTAAGGTTTCTCCGAAGAGATTTAGGGAATATACTGTGATGGGTATTCCAAACGTAACCAAGAGGGTTACTCCCTACGTAAGAATGTTATGAATGCCTCAAGTTACCTTTATGTCTTATGATTTCTATGATTTATTCATGATTTTATGAGGTATGTTAAAGTACCTATGTTTTATGGGTAAAGTATGATTTCATTCTTATGTATATATGAACTCATGTTTCCTTTCCATGTTTTTTTATAACGCATACTGAGTTTTTATGCTCATCCCAAGTTTTTGAAATGTTTTTCACAGGTCAAGGGAAAGGTACATGATAAGATGATAGAGTCAAGGATGTGTCAAGAAATAATCCATGTTTTATTTTAAATGTGTTTCCATTGATGGGAATGAAGAATACTATCTTTATGTAACCACTTTGTTTATATGTGGAATGTAATGCAAGTTTTATGATCTAATTCTCTAAAACTCTAAACCCGAAAAGATCCTCAATGTGTAATCTTGTAATAACTCAAGATTAAGTAAGGTTTAAGGCTGGGGCCTTATAGTACGAGTCATGGAGTCAGAGTATAAATGGGGTGGTGATTTCTCCTTTTATAATGGGAGAATGTAATTTTTGTAATAATATAAATCATAAACTAACTATTTAAAGGTAACATAGTCCTAATAATATAAATAATATACTAGGGGATTGATAATGTTGATAAAACATCATTCAAATACATTTTAAAAAATGATTTTTACGGGGTTTTATGTATTTTACTCTAATATTTTTTTCCTTCTCCATTTTTTATGTTTATGGTGTAAACTAATATTTAACTAAGTATCTTATTTTTAATAAAGTAAAATAAAATTAAAATTGTCACATGTTTTGGAACCAATTAAAACAAATAATAAATTCATTTTTTGAAAATAAAATTTATAACTCTGATAAAAAATAAAATTTAATATTATTGCACATAACACGTAAAAACCATTTTTTGAAAAATTGTGTTTAGAATCTTAAAAAATATGATTAAGATAAAATAATTAATATCTTTTATTCTAGTTACATTAATTGGATTAATATAATAAAAATGTAGTTATTTTTATTTAAAATAAATCCAAAACCTAATTTCACCTTGTGAAAACATAATTAAATAGTAATGACTAAAAATTGTTTTTTGTAGGACAATATTATTAATTTTTCAAACAATTAAGATGGGTTTTGTAAATCCAAAATTTTATTTATTAATTCAATATTTTGTAAAATAAATTAATATTGTTTTCATTAATTTTGTTTCATATTTTTTAAATTTTTATATGATTATTGATATAGTCGTAAACAATACAGTTTTAAAAGTAACTAGTATATTTCAAAATTTTCCTAAAATGTATTTTTTTAGAAAAAAATTAAATAATAAATATTAGGATTATTTTGAAATGTGTAATTTCAAAATTTAGTATATATAAAAATGTTATGTTTTAATGTGATAATAATTAATTTTTATATACAAACCATTATATAGAGAAAAGATTTTTTATGAAAAGGATATACCTCTTTTATTAATTTTTCTTTTAACATAGTTACAATAAGGTGGTTACTTATATTTATAACCAATAAATTAATGGAATATATATATCATTGATATTTTATAATTTTATTTTTATAAAATCATCAAGGTTTTTGTTTTTTTCATGTTAGAACATCCACTCATATTCATATTTATTTAAGGAAAAAGTATTTAATAAAATAATGGGTCATTACATTCTACACACACTAAAAATAATTTCATCCTCAAAATTTTATTACTGTTAAGGAAAAAAGTTAGGATATTTAGGTATCATTACATACTTGGGTCCCATCATAGCTACCTCAAACATGTGATTCTACCACAAAATATTGACCAGGTGAGTGGTCTTGTTCTTTAGCACTTTATCTATTCAATCAAGAATCTCCACTGGTTGTGCATCATATAATATATCACATTCCAAATACCGATCATAAGATTTTAGTTCATCTAAAGTGTTTTGAATTCAATTCATTAAAAATAATACATGAAACACATCATGTACTTTGGAGAGGATTGGGGTGAGTGTTTGAGTAATGCTACACCCAAAAAATAATCAGGGATCTTAAATGGATCAATATTATTATGCCTTAATTTACCTAACATCCCAAATCTCATAACTAGATTCCATGGAGATATTTTAAGGGGCACCTTATCAAAAACCCCACACTCTATATATCATTGAATATTATCTTCAAAACTCTTATATCGACTTTTTTCACTTTTATATGTCACTTAATGCCTTCAATCATCTCAATATTTTCATAGAATAATATAAAGAGTGTGAATGGTTCTATCATATTGACCATTTTTCTAGGGGTGATAATATGTGCAGAATATTAGATCTATCTCTATTTCTTAATAAATTATTATCTAGAACAATGAGATAAACCTAATATCTTAATCAGATACAATAGAGAGTGGTAATCGATAAATACTTACCACCTCTCTTAAGTATATATTATTGAGTTTTCCAAGAAATTAATATTCATTAATGGTAGTGAAATGTAATGACATTGTGAGTAAATTTATTTCAACACAAATGTAATTATGGAATTTAGATATCCAAGGGAGTCCTTCGATGAAATCCATGGTTATTTATCACATTTATATAATAGTATTTCCAATGGTTCCTATATCCCCATATACCTATATCACTCAACCATAACTTCCCTGAAAACCAAGCATTGATATACATATTCTGAAATCTCCCTCTTCATTTTATAGCACTATAAGTTAAACTTTTTGTATATATATATCTTCATTATTCTAATATAATTAGTTAATTATGTGATATATGAATCATTATAAATTTATATTTTAATTAAATATTTTGATGTGACATATATACGAGTTCTGAACCTTATATCTCCATCACTGTCAAATATGAACCTTAAATTATAACTACCCAATTATTTTTCTCTATATTATCTTTATAGTATTATTTAATCTTCACATAGATGGATGGTTGAGTATCTAATTTTGGAAGATATTATTTCTCACAATCCCTTTGAAAATTAATATTCTACTTTTTAAATCCTTGAGTATCGTTTTTTTCAACCACTATCATGGATAAGATAGAATGATCCTTCTAATTCAGAGCATCATCCACATTATTTTCCTTCCCCATTTGTTATTATCTTGAGCATTCATATTCTTTTTTCAATTCCAACAGTCTTATTTGGTGGATGTATAACTAATTTATGATCAATATATATTATCAAGCATGTTTATTCAGTATATATATCACACCTCCATCCATAGATATAATTCCACCAAATATTTAATTCCAATACAACTAATGTTAGCTATAAATCATGAAACAGGTAATTTTACCCACGATTTTTAAATGTACATGAGTAATAAGTAATTACCTTATCATTGTGCATGTGAACACAACTCAATCCCTTTAATGAATAATAACTAAATATTACAATTACTTCCCCACTGTAGGGTAATGTTGGTACATTTTTACTAACCAACCTTTTATTTAGTTCTTTGAAACATTATTCACATTCCATTATCCTTTAGAAGGTAAATCCATTCAATGATGACATGTGTAATGGCCCGGACCTCCCCGGTCCATTACTTTGTGAATTTTGGTGTTGGAGGTGTTCCGGGAGGTCAAGGGGACTTATCCCCAACACTTTCCCAATTTTCCAGTTCTGTGAACAGTGTTTCCAGTTTTATGAACAGTAACAGATCGGTCTCACCGATCCGTCTCACTGATCGGTCTCACTGATCGGTCTCACAGATCGGTCTCACCGATCTATTTCACAGATCGGTGTGACAGATCGGTTTCACAGATCGGTCTGACAGATCGGTGTCAAATATCGGTCTGACAGATCGGTTTCACAGATCGGTCTGATAGATCGGTTTCACAGATCGGTGTGACAGATCGGTTTCACAGAGCGGTCTGACAGATCGGTTTCACAGATCGGTGCGACAGATCGGTTTCACAGATCGGTGCAACAGATCAGTTTCACAAATCGGTCTGACAGATCGGTTTCACAGATCGGTGTGACAGATCAGTTTCACAGATCGGTGCGACAGATCGGTTTCACAGTTCGGTCTGACAGATCGGTTTCACAGATTGGTGTGACAGATTTGTTTCACAGATCGGTCTGACAGATCGGTTTCACAGATCGGTCTGACAGATCGGTTTCACAGATCGGTGTGACAGATCAGTTTCACAGATCGGTGGGACAGATCGGTTTCACAGATCGGTGCGACAGATCGGTTTCATAGATCGGTGCGACAGATCAGTTTCACAGATCGGTCTGACAGATCGGTTTCACAGATCGGTGTGACAGATCCGTTTCACAGATCAGTGTAACAGATCGGTTTCACAGATCGGTCTGACAGATCGGTTTTACAGATCGGTTTCACAGATCGGTTTCACAGATCAGTTTCACAGATCGGTTTCACAGATCGGTTTCATAGATCGGTTTCATGTACAGTAATAGTGGGTGAACATTGTTTCCAGACTCCTACAGATTTTCCCCTTTTGACGTTTCCTTTGACATAAAATACATTTAATGCCTTATTTTAAGGGCTCTTAAGGCCGTTTAAAATGCCATAAATCCTATATTAATTATTCCTAAGGCTTGGAATGTTTTACTTGGTCAAACCGCATGGGTTAATGCGATCCGTTTTTAATGGAGAATTAACCGGATCTTAAACTGTTTCCCCATTTAATCTTAAAAAAGGGACGAGATATCATTCTCCCTTGTTCTTTCCCTTTGTTCTCAACTAGGAGGCACTAGAACCTTTCAATCCTTTCTGTAGGAGTTGCACAATCAATCTTTACTCCTAGGATTGGTTCTGCTCTGTTTTGGATGCAACTGAGCCGTGTCGATCAATCTTCGATATAAGGTGTGTTGTATCATCATTATTTTGGGGTTCAACTTCTCATATCCTCTTTTCCATAATTATACCATGTAATTTCCAAGATTCTAATGGGTTTTTCTTGGGGTTGGTTGGTACTGTCGTACCGCAGCATCCTCAGGTGGATGCAGTTGTCGCGAGGGGAGGATCGTGACCTGTTGTGTGGATAAAGAATGTGAGGAACTGTTTGAGGTAGGGGATTCATGGCTTCTCTAATTGTATATGTGCAATCGTAGAATTAGCATGATTTATCCCTTTGGATCACAATGAAATTGACCTAATTAAATACTTGAACCGGATTAAAAGAATTGGTTGATCGCGTGTTGTTGTTTATACCGTGATAACGGTTTGCCTCGAGTTTTCCTAGATATAGTGATATCTATGTTTTCTTTGATTTGTTGTTCGTTCATGGTAGAAATTGATAATGAACGTAAAGCCGGAATTAATTGTTAATTAATTGGCTAAAGATAAACAGTCATGTAAATTAATATGGTTATTGCAGTTGTTTTAGTTGTTCTAATTTAAGGATAATCAAATTAGGGAAGTAAGAATGGTTATTTAATTGTGATAGATTACTGATTAGGTATCCATGATTGGAACCTATGAATAACAAATCTGTTAATTCAATATGGTTTAGAGAACAGATTATGTGGGAATTTCTAAAGGGGTTCTGAGTTACCCTCTTGTTTGCTAAAGGGTCAAGGGCCCATGGTTGTGATTGTTGGTTTCCTGCTGCTTGTGGTGTGATGTGAGCATGGATGGCTATTGTGATATGTGGAGGCATGGAGGCCTTGTGGTTGTGGCAGCAGATGACGCCTAGTATGGCGAGATGCATCGGTTTCTGCATATGGGCGTCGGGGAGGACACCAAGGGTGATGGTATGAGATGAATGTGATGGTTTGATGTTGGTGGTTTGGTTTGGTTGTTTATCTGCTTTACTTTTCCCCACTGATCAAGGTAGCTGGTCTTGATTACCCTCTTTCCGAAGGAGGCGAAGACACGCGGGGTATGCCACGTGCTTTCCGTGTTTTGCCTCTCGATGGAGGATGGGTCTATGCTCTTTCTATAGGCGGAAAAGACTCGACGGGTAGTATATCTACTCACCGTGTTGAGCCTCCTTTGTGTTTAGTAGCATAGTATGCTTTTCTAGAATGCCTGGGAATGTGGGAAAGTAACTCTATAATGAATGTTTGATTAAATGGTGAAAATCCACAGGGTTGGAGATGTTAGAATTTAAAGGTGATGTGAATCCAAAAAAGTAGCAGTTTATGAATATGATGCCAATTTAGTTTAATGTGGTAAATTGTTCATGGTTAATTAATTAATTAATGTACAGTGGAACTGATAAAATGAGAATGGAGTAATCTAATAAAGCTCTTCAAATGTTTGTGTTCTTATAGGATAAATAGTCTTTGAAGTAGCAGCCTGGAGTCTGAGAGATGTTAGCTACAATTGTATCTAAGACTAGGTAATGCCCATAGTGTGGATGTGAGTTACTTATATATTATGTACCTTTTGTATTTTTATATTCTACTCCACCCTGTCGGTAAGGTAAACTGACACCCCGGGGATTCTGAGCCCTGGGGGGTGTTTTCCCCAACATTCTGATGGGAGGTTGAATGGCTGACTACCCCCTTTGGCTCTGCTCTCTTCTCTTGGTAGATACTTGTACCATTAGGCACATCGGTTAGTTACCCCATATATGTGTGTAGAGGGAGGTAATGGCTTGTGGTTATTCACACACAAATATTCTGGATATAGTATCCTACGGACTACTATAGGTGTAACGTGTATAGGCTATGATGGCTTGAGGATCCTTACTCGGAGTATGGGATGTAATGGCTTGAGGTATTATACACGATGTATGATACACGTTATACGAGCTGTGGTGTGTCCCAGAGACTACCTGGTTACTTTTGGTTGTGAGGATGGTGTGGTGCTTCGCCCAGGTGTCTGCGGGCAAGCCTATGTGGTGCACGGGGTGTAAATTGTGAAGCTTAGACCAGGGGTCTGTGGTCAAGCCTTTGGAGAGAGATGCACAGGACGTGTGTCGTTGGGGAAAAGCGGCAAACCAGTGGGGAAGTAGTAGCGGGGTACCCTTGATATTCTTTACTATATGCTATATTCCTGTATGCGTTACTTGGTGAGAGTATCCATGGTGAGGTTGGGAACATAGTATACCTGTTTATGTGACGAGTTAGTTTCACTTGTTGTTCACTGGGCTTTAGCATGCTTTCTTTACCTTTGTAGGAGAGGCTTGTGGAGGATCCTACTGATTATACTGTTATACTCACACTATGTACATATAAACTATTTTTCAGGTCACTTGGAGCAAGTTGGAGATCAAGCGGGTTACTACTAGCTTGTGGTTGGAGAAGGGGTTGTTCGGGCTCGTGGTCACTGTCATTTTTCTTTCTTTTGGGTACTTTTAGTTTTTCCTTTCAGTTGTAGTACTTTTGCATGACATTTCATATATGTACTTGGGTTTCTTTTATATTTCAGTTATGAGTTGGAGTTGGTTGGAGTCTATTCTATCTCTCTCTTCTGAAAGTGTTCTCTTAGAGGGTAATGCCTCCCATTTGTATGATTATTATACCCTCAGTGCTAGTTGCCAACCCGGGGCCTACTGGAGGAGGGACTCGGGGGTCATTATCTCTCTTCTCACATTGCCGGCCCAGGAGGGGTACACTTTGTGGGGAGGGGGTCGTGATAGAGTGGTATCAGAGGTCTGGTTGAGGGATAGGATGGAGTTTGGAGTTAGGCACAGGTGAGGATGCATGGGATGGTAGGGAAACTGTGTCATTCATGTTTAGCAAGTTGGGTAAACACTAGAGACCCTCAGAGACATAGGCGTTTAGGGCCCCCTATGATCTGTTGCACGGACCTTTAAGTTTACGATGGCTACTAAACAAAGTGATACTGGTTGCAGGGTAGAGACCTAGGAATGGATCATGGATCATTATTCTTTGCGCCTGTGTTTGAATGGGTAGACCTTGGGATATGTAACCTGAAATTAATAAAACAAAAAAATTAATTAATTAATGTTGAGTCTTCCATATTCCAGGCTTAGGATCTCTAACTGTTGTTATTTTACAGGTATGGCTCGAGGTCGACGTCCTCGTCAGGTTTGCGTAGAAGATGCCCAGCAGGCTGTTCCAGCAGATCACTACCGAGTAGAGGTTGACGAAGATGACACTTGGAGGAAGACACTCTGAGAGTTTCAGTGCCAGAGTCTACAGAAGTACGAGGGCTCCATTTCAGATGCAGTCACAGAAGACTGGTTGGTGGAGATCGAGATAGGCTTCAGTTCGATTCGTGCTCGGAAGGAACACTGGGTGTCCTTGGTTGTGACGATGCTGCATGGAGCAGCAATGCAATGGTGGTTCTTGTTCCTCGGTGATCGTGAGGAGTCAGAAATCTCATGGGAGGAGTTTCTAGACAGGTTTAGAGTTGAGTTACTTTCAGCGACTGCGAAGGCGTCCAGTCACCAAGAGCTACTCACCCTTCGACAGGGGAGCTCCAGTGTTCAAGAGTTTGGAATTCGTTTCAGGAACCTTCTACGATATGCTTCAGAGCTGTTACCAGATGATGAGGCCAGGGCGAGGCATTTCTAGGAGGCTTTGCGTCCAGAGATCCAGTTCCAGGTCACCCCATTTATGCTGAAGACATATCTTGAGGTGTTGGCGAGGGCAGAGGTTGTTGAGAGGACTTTGACTAGGACCGGATCGCCATGAGAGGGGAATCGTCATGATTCCTCACGAAGCAGTGTTGTGGTCCGGGGTTCCCGGTTTTTAGGACAGAAGAGTTTCTGTTCACCTGGGGGTAGGTCCCAGCCCTTCCCATCTCGTTTCTCCGGAGGAAGAAACTCTTAGGCCTATGCCAAGGGATCAGGCGCTTATTTTTCTTGTGGTGGTCGTGGTCATCAGTAGCGGGAGTGCCCGACTTTTCAGAGCAGTCATCGTGCACCAGGCGCTCCACTCCAGGTTCCTCTGTTGAGGCAGTTCCAGCCGAGGCAGCAGCAGCAGGTTGCACCAGCTTTAGATCACCAGAGGGTAGATGGAGCAGGCAGAGGACAATCCCATGACGCTCCCCGTCCTCAGAGAGCAGAGCGCGACCGTGGTGGTGGTCGTCATCAGGGTCATAGAGGCCATGGAGGTGGTCGTGGTCAGCTTCGTGCTCTAGCGTTTCCAGCTCCAGGCGAGCCAGACGTCGTCCGAGGTACCCTTTGCTTGTTTTCTACCTTGGTGTATGCCTTGTTTGATTCAGGAGCGACACACTCCATTATATCCCCTACCCTTGTCCACGCTTTGGGACTTGAGGTAGAGAGGCTTCCAGTTCCCTTGGCGTTGACTACACCAGTTGGAGGTCGAGCTAGCTTGTTTGAAGTATGTAGAGAATGTGAGCTAGTGTTGGGGTTCCACCACTCTTGGGGAGATTTCCTATGTTTACGAATACAACCATATGATGTCATCCTCATCATGTATTGGTTGTATTCGGTGCAGGATATTGTGGATTGCTACAGGAAGAAGGTCATTTTCTTTGATTAAGATAGAGAGGAAGTAGTGTTTGTTGGTGAGAGAGATCCTCGGATGAGTCATAGAAGAGTTTCATCATTATCATCCATGATGTCTGGGATGATGCTGAGTTCTTCAGAGGTTCAACAGTTGGTGTTTCCTAGGGTCGTAGAGGAGTACCCTGACGTCTTTCCAGAAGAGGTTGTATCCTTACCCCCTCGACGAGAGATCGAGTTTGGGATCGAGCTACAGTCGGGAGCATCTCCTATCTCTATGTATCCGTATAGGATGGCCCCTTCTGAGTTACGAGAGCTACGTATACAGCTCGATGGTCTGTTGCAGTGTGGTTTTGTTCGGCCAAGTGTGTCACCGTGGGGTGCACCAGTCTTGTTCGTGAAGAAGGCCGACGACAGTTTGCGGTTGTGCGTCGATTATCGTCGATTAATCAAAGTGACAATAAAGAATCGCTATCCTCTTCCACGGATTAATGACCTATTTGATCAACTGAAGGGTGCAAGTTGGTTCTCAAAGATCGACTTGCGGTCAGGATATCATCAGATGCGTGTAAAGGATGAGGATATCCCGAAGACTGCTTTCCGTTGTCGTCATGGGCATTATGAGTTTGTTGTAATGCCATTCGGCGTGACGAATGCTCCAGCTGTTTTAATGGGGTTGATGAATGATGTGTTCCGTGAATTCCTGTACAAGTTTGTTGTGGTTTTCATCGATGACATCCTTGTGTACTCCACATCTGAAGAAGAGCATGCAGAGCATCTACGAGTCGTTTTGGGAGTTCTTCGCCAACATCAGTTGTTTGGGAAGTTGTCCAAGTGTGAGTTTTGGGCTCGAGAAGTTCGTTTCTTAGGGCATGTTGTGTCCCAACAAGGAGTAGATGTGGATCATTCGAAGATAGAAGTAGTAGTGTCTTGGGCAGCCCCCAAGACTGTGTCAGAGGTGCGAAGTTTCCTTGGTCTCGCAGGCTATTATAGGAGGTTTGTAGCCAATTTCTCCTGAGTTGAGACTCCTCTGACAGATTTGACCAAGAAGGATCAACCATTCATATGGACTGATCAGTGTCAGGCAGCTTTCGAATATCTAAAGGAGAAGTTGGTAAGTGCTCCATTCCTTTGTATTCCAGCGGAGGGAGTCCAGTTTGATGTTTTCTGTGATGCTTCACATCTGGGGCTAGGCTGTGTTCTCATGCAACAGAGGTCAGTTGTTTCTTATGGGTCCCTGACAATTGCGTCCCCATGAACGTAACTATGCCACCCATGATCTTGAGTTGGCAGCCATGGTGTTTTCTCTGATGTTGTGGATACATTACCTCATTGGTGAGCACTTTTTGGTTTTCACCGATCATAAGAGTTTGAGGTATGTTTTCTCTCAACGTGACTTGAACTTGAGGCAGCCTCGGTGGATGGAGTTATTTCAGGAATACGACTTTGAAATATCGTATACACCTGGAAAAGGGAACGTTTTAGCTGATGCACTAAGCTGAAAGTCACGTAATGATGTTGTGCGTGAATCTGGTGATTCCTGGAGAGTGATGGAAGAGCTAGCATCTTTGCATCTTGATATGGAAGAGGTTTGAGGGAGAGGTTGTCTTTTCCAGATGACGGTGCAGTCATCTCTAATGCAGAAGGTGGAAGAGTCTCAGTTGGGTGATCTAGAGGTGGAATTTTGGAGAGATAGAGTTTTGTGTGGTGACGCCCTTGATGGTTGGTCGGAGGATGAACAACACTGAGTGTTGTATCATGGAAGGCTTTTTGATCCCTTGGCGATGCACGAGACGGTTCTCCGAGAGTTCCATAGTTAACCCTTGGCGGTACATCCTGGTGTGATGAAGATGTACCAATCCTTGAGGAGTCAGTTTTGGTGGCCTGGGCTGAAGCGTACAGTTGCAGAATGTGTGTCTCAATGTTTAGTCTGCCAGAAGGTGAAGGCCGAACACCGTGTTCCTGGTGGTCTTCTCCAACACATAGATATTCCTCAGTGGAAGTGGGAGGACATCTAAATGGACTTTTTTAAAGGTTTACATCGAGCTCTGGGAGTACATGATGCTATATGGGTAGTACTGGATCGTTTAACTAAATCGGCCCACTTCATAGCAATCAAGGAGTCGAGCTCAGTGGAGGTTTTTTCGAGGCAGTATCTAGAGGAGGTGGTGAGACTTCATGGAGTACCTAGGACGATCATTTCTGATCGAGACCCTTGTTTTACCTCTAGGGTGTGGAGAGGTCTCCAACATGCTTTTGGCTATCAACTGTGACTTAGCATTGCTTTTCATCCTCCAACAGATGGTCAGACAGAGCGAACCATCCAGACTCTTGAAGACATGATGCGCTCTTGTGTTCTTGATTTTGGAGGTTCATGGGTGAAGCACTTACCCTTTGTAGAGTTCCCTTACAATAATAGTTTTCACTCTACCATCGGCATTGTGCCGTTTGAAGCCTTGTATGTCCGGCCATGCCGTTCTCCGTTGTGCTAGACTGGGGTCGGAGAGTCAGCAATTCTCGGACCAGAACTAGTGCAGAATACAACAGAGATGGTACAGGTGATTCGTGAGAGGATGAAGACAGCACAGGATTGTCAGAAATCATATGCTGATCAAAGAAGGAGACTGTTAGAGTTTAATGTTGGGGATCATGTGTTTCTGAAGGTGACTCCCCGCCGTGGGCAGCGAAGGTTTGGTCGTGGAAGTAAGCTTTCTCCCCAGTTTTTTAGGCCTTTCGAGGTGTTATCTCTTGTTGGAGTTGTGGCATATCGAGTAGCACTTCCCCCTCAGATGAGTCGGATACATGATGTTTTCCATGTATAGCAGCACCGTCATTATCTTTATGATGAATCTCATGTTATCGATTGGGGAGAGATCGATATTGATGATGATGCAACCTTTGAGGAGGGACCTGTGGAAATCCAAGACCACAAGGAGAAGGTGTTGCGTGGGCGTTCTATCCCCTTAGTTTGTGTATTGTGGTGACACGGTGGCATGGAGGAGAGTACATGGGAGTGTGAGTCACAGATACGTGCTCAGTACCAAGAGTTTTTCAATGTTTAACTCCTTTCATGTAATGATGTTTCCTTTATGGTTAGACCTTTCATGTTTTATTTATGTACCTTTGATGTGATGTTATGAATGAATTGTTTGGGTATCGATTGTTTGTTCCCGGATGTCGTAGTTTTGTTCCAGCTTTCGAACAACTCATGGTGGTTTTCCCCTGAGAGGTATCTTATGGGGTGGTTGTTCGGACCCCTCTTTTCTTCTGGGTTGGTTTTTAATTCTCGAGGATGAGAATGTTTTGAGAGGTATCTAATGTAATGGCCCGGACCTCTCTGGTCCATTACTTTGTGAATTTTGGTTTTGGAGGTGTTCCGAGAGGTCAAAGGGACTTATCCCCAACACTTTTCCAATTTTCCAGTTCTGTGAACAGTGTTTCCAGTTTTATGAATAGTAATAGATCGGTCTCACCGATCGGTCTCACAGATCAGTCTCACCGATCAGTTTCACAGATCGGTGTGACAGATCGGTTTCACAGATCGGTCTGACAGATCGGTTTCACAGATCGGTGTGACAGATCGGTTTCACAGATCGGTCTGACAGATCGGTTTCACAGATCGGTCTGACAGATCGGTTTCACAGATCGGTGGGACAGAACGGTGTCACAGATCGGTGTGACAGATCGGTTTCACAGATCGGTCTGAAAGATCGGTTTCATAGATCGGTGCGACAGATCGGTTTCATAGATCGGTGCGACAGATTGGTTTCATAGATCGGTTTGACAGATTGGTTTCACATATCGGTGTGACAGATCAGTTTCATAGATCGGTGCGACAGATCGGTTTCACAGATCGGTCTGACAGATCGGTTTCACAGATCGGTGTGACAGATCGGTTTCACAGATCGGTCTGACAAATCATTTTCACAGATCGGTGTGACAGATCAGTTTAATAGATCAGTGTGACAGATGGGTTTCATAGATCGGTGTGACAGATCGGTTTCACAGATCGGTCTGACAGATCGGTTTCACAGATCGGTGTGACAGATCTGTTTCATAGATCGGTGTGACAGATCGGTTTCACAGATCGGTCTGACAGATCGGTTTCACATATCGGTTTCACAAATCGGTTTCGCAGATCAGTTTCACAGATCGGTTTCACAGATCGGTTTCATAGATCGGTTTCATGTACAGTAACAATGGGTGAACAGTGTTTCCAGACTCCTACACTTTTTCCCCTTTTGATGTTTCCTTTGATGTAAAATACATTTAAAGCCTTATTTTAAGGGCTCTTAAGGCCGTTTAAAATGCCATAAATACTATATTAATTATTCCTAAAGCTTGGAATGTTTTACTTGGTCAAACCGCGTGGGTTAATGTGATCCGTTTTTAATGGATAATTAACCGGATCTTAAACTGTTGCCCCATTTAATCTTCAAAAAGGGACGAGATATCATTCTACCTTGTTCTTTCCCATTTTTCTCAACTATGAGGCACTAGAACCTTTCAATCTTTTCCGTAGGAGTTGCACAATAAATCTTTACTCCTAGGATTGGTTCTGCTCTGTTTTGGATGCAACTGAGCCGTGTCGATCAATTTTTGATATAAGGTATGTTGTATCATCGTTATTTTGGGGTTTATCTTCTCCTATCCTCTTTTCCATAATTATACCATGTAATTTCCAAGATTCTAATGGGTTTTCTTGGGGATGGTTGGTACTGTCGTACCGCAGCATCCTCTGGTGGATGCAGTTGTCGCGAGGGGAGGATCGTGACCTGTTGTGTAGATAAAGAACGTGAGGAACTGTTTGAGGTAGGGGATTACTGGCTTCTCTAATTGTATATGTGCAATCATAGAATTACCATGATTTATCCCTTTGGATCACAATGAAATTGACCTAATTAAATACTTGAACCGCATTAAAATAATTGGTTGATCACATGTTGTTGCTTTATACCGTGATAATGGTTTCCCTCGTATTTTCCTAGATATTATGATATCTATGTCTTCTTTGATTTTTTGTTCGTTCATGATAGAAATTGATAATGAACGTAAAGCCGGAATTAATTGTTAATTAATTGGCTAAAGATAAAGAGGCATGTAAATTAATCTGGTTATTGCAGTTGTTGTAGTTGTTCTAATTTAAGGATAATCAAATTAGGGAAGTAAGCATGGTTATTTAATTGTGATAGATTACTGATTAGGTATCCATGATTGGAACCTACGAATAACAAATCTGTTAATTCAATATGGTTTAAGGAACAGATTATGTGGGAATTTCTAAAGGGGTTCTGAGTTACCCTCTTGTTTGCTAAAGGGTCAAGGGCCCATGGTTGTGATTGTTGTTTTCTTTCTGCTTGTGCTGTGATGTGATCCTGGATGGCTGTTGTGATATGTGGAGGCATGGAGGCCTTGTGGTTGTGGCAGCAGATGACGCCTAGTGTGGCGAGATGCATCGGTTTATGCATATGGGTGTCGGGGAGGACACCAAGGGTGATGGTATGAGATGAATGTGATGGTTTGATGTTGGTGGTTTGGTTTGGTTGTTTATCTGCTTTACTTTTCCCCACTTCTCATGGCAGCTGGTCTTGCTTACCCTCTTTCCGAAGGAGGCGAAGACACGCGGGGTATTCCACGTGCTTTCCGTGTTTAGCCTCTCGATGGAGGATGGGTCTATGCTCTTTCAAAAGGCGGAAAAGACTCGACGGGTAGTATATCTACTCACCGTGTTGAGCCTCCTTTGTGTTTAGTAGCATAGGATGCTTTTCTAGAATGCCTGGGAATGTGGGAAAGTATCTCTATAATGAATGTTTGATTAAATGGTGAAAATCCACGGGGATTGAGATGCTAAAATTTAAAGGTGATGTGAATCCTAAAAAGGAGCAGTTTATGAATGTGATTCCAATTTAGTTTAATGTGGTAAATTGTTCATGGTTAATTAATTAATTAATGTACAGTGGAACTTATAAAATGAGAATGGAGTAATATAATAAAGCTCTTGAAATGTTTGTGTGCTTATAGGATACCTAGTCTTTGAAGTAGCAGCCTGGAGTCTGAGAGACGTTAGCTGCAGTTGTATCTAAGACTAGGTAATTCCCATATTGTGGATGTGAGTTACTTATATATTCTGTACTTTTGTGTTTCTATACGCTACTCCAGCCTGTCGGTAAGGGCAACTAACACCCTGGGGATTCTGAGCCCTGGGGATTCTGAGCCCTGGGGGGTGTTTTCCCCAACATTCTGATGGGAGGTTAAATGGCTGACTACCCCCTTTGGCTCCGCTATCTTCTCTTGGTAGATACTTATGACATGAGGCACAGCGGTTAGTTACCCCATATATGTGTGTAGAGGGTTGTAATGGCTTGTGGTTACTCACACACATATATTCTGGATATAGTATCCTACGGACTACTATAGGTGTAACGTGTATAGGCTATGATGGCTTGAGGATCCTTACTTGGAGTATGGGTTGTAATGGCTTGAGGTATTATACCCAACGTATGATACAAGTTATGTGAGCTGTGGTGGCTCCCGGAGACTACCTGGTTACTTTTGGTTGTGAGGATGGTGTGGTGCTTCACCCAGGTGTCTGCGGGCAAGCCTATGTGGTGCACGGGGTGCAGATTGTGGAGCTTAGCCCAGGTGTCTGCGCGAAAGCCTTTGTAGAGAGATGCACAGGACGTATGTCGTTGGGGCAAAGCGGCAAACCAGTGGGGAAGTAGTAGCGGGGTACCCTTGATATTCTTTACTATATTCTATATTCTTGTATGCGTTACTTGGTGAGAGTATCCATGGTGAGGTTGGGAACATAGTATACCTATTTAGCTGACGAGTTAGTTTCACTTGTTGTTCACTGGGCTTTAGCATGCTTTCTTTACCTTTGCACGAGAGGCTTGGGGAGGATCCTACTGAGTATACTGTTATACTCATTCTATGTACATATAAACTATTTTTCAGGTCACTTGGAGCAAGTTGGAGATCAAGCGGGTTACTACTAGCTTGTGGTTGGAGGAGGAGCTGTTCGGGCTTGTGGTCACTGCCGTTTTTCTTTCTTTTGGGTAATTTTAGTTCTCCCTTTCAGTTGTAGTACTTTTTCATGACATTTCATATATTTACTTGGGTTTCTTTTATATTTCAGTTATGAGTTGGAGTTGTTTGGAGTCTATTCAATCTCTCTCTTCTGCATGTGTTCTCTTAGAGGGCAATGCCTCCCATTTGTATGTTTATTATACCCTCGGTGCTAGTCGCCAACCCGGGGCCTACTGGAGGCGGGACTCGGGGGTCATTATCTCTCTTCTCACATTGCCGGCCCAGGAGGGGTACACTTTGTGGGGAGGGTGTCGTGACAACATGGAAAGTGGATTTATAATCAAGGTAAATTTTTTGATAATCATTGGTAGTATCATACTAACATTATAAAACAATACCTATCAGTTATATTGGTCAGTCTGGGACATTTCACTGTATCATTTATCATTAATTTATAAATTAATATGCAGTTTATTTTAGTTACATAACCCAATATAGATTTGTTATATAGAAAAAATTAACAGCTTTTAAACTTAAAATGAATTTTTTCATTTATCATTTTCTCTAACACAATCCACAAGTGATCTTTATAATACATATTTCTCTCTAAATATATCATAATATCTCATATAAAGACAACTAAATATTTATCAAGGTAATCCATAAATATATTACTCATTAAAACCAAGAAGGTAGTGGGAATATTTATAAGTCCAAATGGAATCAATATAAAATATTTATTTCCAAACCACATACAAATAAGATATCTTTGAAATATCCTCCCATTTAACCCTTAATGGCTAGTATCCATATCAAAGGTCAATCGTCAAGAAATAGCATGCTCCTACGAGTTTATCAAACTGATCATTGATACTGGGTAGAAGATAATTTTTGTTGATAGTGTTTTTGATAAGATCATTATAATAAATGTTAATATGAATTGATCAATCCATTATTTAGAAATGAGTATTGGTCCACCACATGGAGAAGCACTAGGACATATAAAGTGCATTTTAATATTCAATTTATGTTGTTAATATAATTCATTCAATTCAATAAGAGTTGTTCTATGAGGACTCTAAGAAATGCATGGATCAATGTATGAGTTAAATAAAAAACTCAACTTTACACTTTAAGGGTAGGATAAGTAATTCATCTTAAAATACATCAGTATATTATTGTAGAATTGTAATCTTACTATTATTAACATCCTTTGCAATCATTTCACCTAGAAGCACCTCAATTTTTTGTATCATGACACATATTATGAAATTTTCATCTAAATGGATTACATGATCATCCCTATGTATATATATTATAATAGAATAATTAAAGATATGAAATGATATTTCCTGATCCTGAAAATTGATATGTGTTCAATGTAAGAATGATAATCTATACCCATAATTATATCAAACTAAATTGAGGGATGATAAACTAGATCTATAAAAAGTACCTTTAAACAAATTTTCATTGAAGAATAATTTTGTAACATAACTTCATTCATTTGTCCGCCTTGTTTTTTAATAGATAGCTCAATATAAAATGATTTATGGGGTGAATCAATATTCCATGAAAACATAAATCATATGGAAGAATGTGAAGAGCCATAATCAAATAAGGTATTCAGTGTTCTCAAATAGAGAATGATTGTACCATGCATCAATTCTTTATTAGGATCAAAATAAATAGTGTACATATACTGTACTCTTTCATTGTCCCTCAACTTAAGAGGATAGTGTTTTGTATTCTCTTCATTGGATCTAGGGTTAGTCATTTATTTTTTGTATTTTCAAAACATCCTTCATCTGAATAATTTTTGTTTTGGTGGAAAAACATTTCTGACTTTCTTTTCTTCATTCACATTTACTAGACTCTTTATCCCCTTAGGTAAATCATTATCATTGTGCACAATCTTCCCATAGAGGATTCATTTCCTTTTTTCATTGGAGGAAATTATCCCAATGTCTCCATTAACTCTTTTACAAATAAAAAGTTAAGAATTTGTTCCTCTAGTTGAATTATCATAAAATCATCCATGATACTCCCCTTTAATTTGTCTCCCTCTATAATAATGATAGTCTATGGTTTTTATCATCGCTTTATTTCAAATTGGAAAATATCTTAATAAAACCTAATGAATGTTATATGTAATGGATTTTGAAGACAAAGGATTAAGAAACTAAAACAATGATTGATATTAATCTCATGGATAGATATAAAACTAGAGGCATGGCTTATGAGCCTCCTAAAGGTTACATCATATATTCCAATGCATTTATCCTCCTTTTTTCCAACAGAAATAATATCTCTCCATTTTTTGAGTGAAGAGATTGAAGAAAATACATAGTGAATAATATTTTATTGAACTCATCTCTTTACATAGAGTCTAAAACCGCATTTTTAGTTGTTCTATTAATTAAATTCCCATATTGGTCAGCCTAAATATCCAAATGATACACTTATAGAAAAATATTCTTAGGTTATGAGCAATAAAAATGTAAAAAATATTTTTTATAAAATACATCTCTTTTTCAGTAATACATTTATTGGAATAAACACTAAAGAAGTGTTACAATTTTTATATAAAATATTTAATTGAAAACCACTAATACCTTAGTATTTTCATGGGATCAACATGGTTTTTATTATTTTTCATAAATTTAGAGAGTTGAGTGAGAATATCTATATGATTCTATACTCATGATCCAATTCTATTTGGTTTATCATTAATACAGTAATTTCATTTCCCATCATATTGAATTTAAACCATTTTACCCTTTCTCCATTATTTTAATAAATAAATAAATGTTTAAGATAATAATAATTTATCAAAAAAAGAAAAAAATTAATATATAATGGATAAATCATAAATGACTTATGTACCCTAACATATAAATTTTTATGTTTCAATATTGGTTTTTCTTTGTCTATAACTTATTATCTTCATAAACCATACACTGAATATGTGTTTAAATCCTTCATGATGTTATTTAAATATCATTTAATCAAACAAATAATATCCATTAGATATGTAAATCAAGGTGTGTAGTCTTAAACACCATCATGCTACACAGAGTGAAGATTTGGTCGATACTCAAACAACTTTTTTCACTTTGATTTACCCTAGTCTCATATATGACATAGTCAAATTTACATTGTATAACTATATATTAATGTAATTTTTAGAAAAACATTATACAACAATAATTTCTAAAATTCTAGATGTTATTTTATATAAATTTTTATTTAAAGTGTTTTCACTAATATTATCCAGTTATATTCTCTATAATTAACTGATCAACCCCTAGAAATAACTAAACCTTTCTATGATACCATTTAAGGTTCCCCAAACACATACTCCCAAATATGGTGTTACAAACACATATATTAAAAATAAGATTTAATAATATCTGAGGTTATCCCAGAAAATCATATCTTTAATTTACCACCTTTCCACAAGATAAACATTAAATATCATAAAAAACATGATTTTAAGGATAGATGGATTTGTGTTAAAGAAATATAGATATATAGAATCTTATTTTACAAAAAATGAGAATATTTCTCTGAAACTAATCCACACTATAATCCCTTATTATCTTCTAATATGTTAAACTCATCTTTGTAACATGGGGAACCAAAACATAGGAATGGGTGAGCTCATATTATCACTAAGGGAAAAATTGTCAACATTAAATAATGGGTTAGATATTGAGGATATTATAAAACATGATCATGTGAGGAATATCTTACTAAAAATAACATAGAATAAAAATATTTATCCATGATTCATGATAAAAGGACCAATAACATCTAAATATTAAACATATACCATTATAAGTGATGTAGATTCATGAGAAAATAAATATAAAACAAATAGAATAACGATAAGAAAACGACATGGAGATTTAAAATAATTTTTTAACATAGATGGATAACCATTTAATTTTGAGCGTATCCAGGAAGGGAATCAGTACATATTCTCATGATATACAAAACCATAACCAATTAATTTGAAGTTGATATAATTCCCCACCCATAACCTTTTATACATATATATGGCATTTTAAATCAATCATTCATCATATCATAAAGAATCCCTTGAATTAAAAGTGTTTTCAAGTCATTTCAAAATGGTATTTCTTAATATGAAAATAAAGATTAAATCAATTAACACCAATATTAAATAATAAAAAATGATTATTTCATAGAGGAATATATATTGTGATTCATAAAACATGACCCCATATTAGTTATATCTTTTTATGACTAAAATAAACTATGAAGAATAAATTTTAGAATGAACTTCTTAACATTATCATAAAGGGATGAAATCATGAATCAAATAAAAAATTATTTTCAAGAAGGTAACATGAAAAGATGTTAAAATGAAACATTAAATGAAAACCAAATAATGGATCCTTGAATATAAATTGATTTATTTTCATATGAAATTATTACTGGAAGAAAAAAATATCAACTAGAAATGGAAGCCATTTGAAATATTTTTAAAAATAGTTATATTAAACCCATATCATAAAGAGAGTAATAAATTATTAAATTAAAATTAGGTAAAGGGAAATTTAAAGATTAACTGAAATAAAACCTGATTTTATATTAAGACTACAAATGAGGACGTTAATGGTAAAATTGGTTATAGATATAGATGAAAAAATCTCATTTTCATTATATGGGAATTATTCTTTACATCGTACAATTTTATGAAGAAATTCATACTTTAATGTAATTTACCATAAATTAATAAGGAAGGATTTAAAATAACATTAATTAATAAAATCATTAAATACGGAAATACCATATTCAGTGTAGAATTATTATGATACAACAATTGATTTTGAGTCAAGAAAACCCCCATAAAATGAATCATTCATAGTCTAACATGTTTCAACTTTATGTATAACCAAATAAATTTTCATAAGAACCTATTTTAGAACATTATTCATTATTATATACTTTAATAAACATAATTTATATTAATATCATACAAATATATTGGTTTTTTATTTTTTTCATCCTCAGATGTTATTTGTTTCGATTTTTTATTTTTACAAGATCCATAAAGTTGGTTTGGATTCTTGTTTATATATTCAAAGATAATCATTCCATGAAAATTATAGGTATAAATATTGATGATTTATAATAATTTATATGGTTTTAGTTTAATTTAATATGTATTTTGGTAATTATTTTTGATGATTATTTTTTTGATGAACTTGTTGTAGTAATTTATAATGAATAATATAGAAATAAAATAATAATAAGTTTTATATTTGAGAATCCTACTAAAAAGTAAAAAAACTATCAATAGTTTATAATAAATATAGTGGTTATGTTCCCATAGTAATACATTACTGATATTTATTTCATTGTTTAGTTACAAGGCTAAACAGAACCAAATAATTAATAGTTGTAATATATAAGTGAGCATGGGTAATAAACTGATTATTTCATGAAAAAATTAATTATTAATGAATAATAATGATATTATATTTATTTTTCTAAGGTGTTTAATCAAATTTTATGATAAATTTATAATGAAAAATGAAAAGATGAAAAATAAAATATATTTCTTCCATTGAAGTGATAATCTGTAGGTATACACTGGTGGCCTGTTTGATTACAAAGAATGTAATGGTTTTAGGAATTAATTTATATGTTAATAATCATGGAAAAAATTTAAAATTTATGCTTATAAATTATATACCCCTTCTAAATAGAATTTAATATTTTTTATGAAAAATGGGTAATGTATCTTATGTAGGTGGAAGTCTGCAATTATCTTATTAGGCATCTCACCAACCTAGTTAATCAAAACAAACTTAAACCTTTTCAGGAGGCTATAAATTTAAGTGTTCCTACGCTTCTTTTTTATGCTGATAAAATCATTGTTTTCTTAAAAGGAGATAAAAAATATTCAAAATCATAAAAATGCCTTGACCCATTATGAAGATCTCTCTAGTCAATCTATTAGTTGGGGGAAATCTTTTGTCTTCGTTGGGAAAAGTTTTTCCCCTAATAGAAAAAATGACATCGTCAATTGTCTTAATATCAAGGAAGGATCCTTCTCCTTTAACTACCTTGGGGTGCTTATTTTTTGGGTAAGGCCTAAAACTATATTTTTTCCACCATTATTGACCAAATGGTGAACAAGATCTCCTCCTAGAAGGGAAAATCCCTCTCCATGGAGGGAATGATCTGTTTAGTGAAATCTACTATTGTGTTAATGTTGTTCTACTCTCTGATGATCTTTAAATGGCCAATTGGTCTTCTAAAAAAATTTAATTTCTATATCAAGAATTTTATTTGGACTGGAAGCATTATTGGAAGGAAACTTGTGACCATAATAGGGGATACCTATTAAAATCCATTGGATAAAGGTGGTATTGGTATTAAAAATATTCACCACTTTAGTGATTCTCTACAAGCTATGCTCGCCTGTAGATTGATTAATAACAACTTTGATTCAATCGCCTTCCTTAAAAACATATTTAATGACAATCCTAGGAAAGGAAATTTGAATTGTGTCCAATAGTCCATCTGGCCATCCATTAAACATTCTTTTTTCTCTAATTATGGCCAACTCTAGGTGGATGGTTAGTTTTGACTCTTCCATAAATTTTTTTTGGATAACTGTACTTGATCTCCTCTCATCACTAAGTTACCTGCTAACTGCAATCCAGTTAACACGAATTGTGCTGTCAATGATATCATGTTATCCTCTAGTTACGACCTGCCCGATTACATCATTCATATTATAGATAATTATCACTATGCTAATGATGATTTTCTTATTTTGGAACCTTCTCCAAATGGGATCCTTGACTCAAAATTATTTTACATTCAAAACATTACTATTCCAGATCATAGCTTTGTTTGGTTAAACTACTTTAATAAGAACTGGATTAATCCCTCGAGACTTAATCTTTTCTAGCGTATTGCACATAATCATGTTCCCATGGAGTTCTGTCTTCAATCTTTTGAAATAATACTCTACTCTAAATTTCATTTTTACCATCATCTTATGGAAGATGTTGATCATCAATTTTTGTCATGTGCTAGAGCTTCAGCGCTTTGAAATTATATTACTGAATTGTTTGGCTGATGATGGTTACATTCAAACTCAATTAGTACTCAAATAAAGTACTGTGTGGAGCTAAATTATTGGTAGAAAATAAAAATTCTCTTCTTAGAAGTTGTGGCAGAGCTCTTATACATGATCTGGAATGATCGGAATGCCATTATTTACAACAAATACTCATTTATATTAATGCAGGTCATACGTGAAACCAAATGGCTATCAAGGATGATTCTTATATACAAAAATACTATTGTGATAACTTAGTTGGTGATTTTGAGATCCTTCGTTGGCTCAAAGATGATGGTATTTACTGGATACCAAAGCACACCATTGAAGTTTTCTTGCAAAACCCGCTTCCAGGCTAGATTAATGTATATGTTGATGGAGCTTTCAAAGGAAATCCTGGACCTGCTAGTTATGGAGCAATAATCCAGGATTCTAATGGGAGATGACATGGATGATTCATTGAAAAATGTGGTACGACCTCGTCCTTGCTGGCGGAAATGATGGGTGTGATTCAAAATGTGGACTTTATCAGGAAAAAGGGGTGGAACACTATCTGGATTGAAAGTAATTCATCCACTATTGTTCAAGATATTTGGAATGGAGAATTACATCTATCATGGCCTCTCAATACTCTCTGGATGAGATTCCTTGCCTCTCTCATGGATATCAACAACATTGTTACACACAACTTTCGAGAGGAAAACAAGGATTCTGACAGTCTGGCTCATATGGTTGTCAGCCAGGATATCACATGAAAGGAGGATCTACATATTGAGCATCTTCCTCTTTATGAAAGAGATTATAAAAAACCCCTTACTTCAGAATCATGTAACACCCCCCCCCCCCCCCCTTCTCGTTGTAATAATAAATTTTATCTTGGTCCTAAAAATAATAATAAGAAATAAAAATATATACACAAAGGGATTAATTGAAAATTGTATCGTACTCCTTGGAAGAGATCCATAGAAAAAAGGATTATGAATCTTAGAAATGGTATTTTGTGAAGAAAAAAGCCTATAAGAATTTGATATGAGTGTTAGGTAGTTATGTTATAATATTTTTATTAATATAAGGGTCTAGGGATGAAAGGAGAATTGGGGTAGTGATAGATCCTTTTATAAGGGAAAGAAGTGGAATTTTTTAAAAAAATATAAATGGTAAAGTCTATATTCAAAAGTCATGAGGATCCAATATTGGAAGATAAGGGAGTTATAGAAGTTATAAACTCAATATATAACCATCCAAATATTTTTACACGTTTTTACAGTATTTTATAAGTATTTTACACTTAAATTTTCAACTTTTATCATTTTTAGTTTTTACCATTCTAACTAATTTTTACATTAGTAATTTAAATTTTATTCCTAAATATAAAATGTATATTATTAAATAGTTTTTAAATAGATATTAAAAATGTGAAATATATTTTTTTTAAAAAAATTATATATTTCAAACAAATTAATTTTATTGTTAGTGCACATAACTAATAAAAATAATTTTTATAAAATGGTTATTTATAAAGTTAAAAATTATGATTTTGATAAAATTTTCAATTCTTTTCATTTAATTGAAATTAATTTTATAATTATTAACAAAAAAATTCTTATATAACTTTTAAATAAATAAAAAACCTAATTTCTCTTATAAATAATTTAATTAAAAAACAATGAAGAAAAGAATTATTAGAAAAATATTTATTATTTTTTAAAATGTTAAACATCGGTTTTTAAATTAAATGTTGTATTTTGAAATGCATAATTCCTCCCAATAAATAAATTTTTTAGGAAGAATTTTTTTAGCTTTTATGTTATACTTAATACTTTATATTGTCATAAACATTGTTGCTTTAGGAAAATTGATATTTTTCACTATTTAACTAAAAATAAATTAGCTATAAAATACTCAAAAAAAAGTCATCTTAGGCTAATTTTGATATGTGGAATTTAAAACATGTTTTCATATCATCAAATTACTTATTTAATGTGATAGGAATTAGTTTTAATATAATAATACATATATCGGAAAAAATTATGTTTAAACAAAATAAATCACTCTTGAATTAATATATATTTTTACATAGTATTCATAAGGACTTTAGTTCTATTGATACTCTCTGACTTAATAGCTATAATAGATCATAAATATTTAATCATATTTTTTTATTAATGTATTTTAGGTTATCTAGTTTCTTTATGTGAATGAAAATTCATTGAGCGTGATATTTACTTGAGGAAAAGTATTTCCTAAAATCATGGGTCATTATAGGCATTGGATATTGAAAATACTATACACAATTTAAAACCATTGAAGAGGAGATTAATGTTCTGGTAGAAATTTATGAGAATCTTGTATATTGGAATAAATTTTTCATGGTGAAAAAGTTTTTCAGTATGTTATAATAATAAATTATACCTACAGACAATCATGTGAATTTATTAAACATAATTAATAGTGATATAAAATCAGTCCATGTCATTATCATAAATGATTTTTGTATGCTTCTATCATTATAATTTCATTTGGAGTCATCATATGGAGTGGTAACTATTGTAAGTAACTTTAAAGGTTGGACTAAAATAGTGTTTTCAACTGTAAATAAAATTATTTTTAATTAGGTTATTTTATAGATGGATATACAAGAACTAAAAGGTATATAATTTAATGTAGAGGTTATTGGATGGTCACCCCCATAAAACATTAAATCCGGGAAAATTATAAGATTAATATGTTATAATTGTCAAGGTAAATCTACCATACCTAGTTCACTATTTTTTCACTCTTGGATGAGAAAATATATTAAGAAGTATTGAAAAGAAAATAGGGCAACTTATCCAAGGATGTATTTTATTAGTTTCAGTTTCATTAATTTGGTTGAAGGTAGTACTATCATATTGCACAGTATCGTTGTTCTAGGGGAATTAATGATCATTTATTATAGGTAATCATTCCCATTCAATGTAGATAAGGGATACATGTTGAATTATGTATCTAGATATTTTGGAAGTGTCAGAATACATTTATTTAATATATAATTTTTATTCGGAATAGATATGCTAGGTTTCGTATGTGAAATGGATTTTTGCTTGAGTAAAAGGTTGTTCGACACATGCATGGATTGAAGCATAGAGAATGGTTTTCTCAAATATAGTTAGGAAGATAAGACAAGGTTTCATAGATGTATGTTGATGATTAAATTATGGGATATTATATGGGATCAAATGATAATATGGTGTAACTATTTTTAGTGTAACAACAATCATGACTCTAGAATTCTGGATTTTTTTTCTCAGATTCCTCAGTAATAAGAACATGATTATACAAGTTTAAAATGGTGCATTAAAGGTTTATTACAAATAATTTGTCTGTTGTGATAGTTTTATAATAATAAAAAATATAAATTTACCATTCAAATAGATTTTGGTTTTAGTTTTAAATAATGTAGTGTATATTTTTCATAGGAGTATATCTACAATGATTGGGAAGGAGATTCCAAAGAAGTAATGTTTTTAAAAATAAATGTATGTTGAAAACCTTATTTCTTATGGATATTTAGACTATTTCAACATAGATTCCATGGATTGGAAAAAATTTAAAGTAAAGTCTCAAACTTCTTTCTATATAGTATATATAAATGAAACCTTCATATTTTGAGTATGGGATGATGAGAAGTTTAAGATAATCAAAAGGTGTAATTTTATAAAAATGATAGAGTCGTATCGAAATACTAGAAAAAATATGAAATGTAATTTTAGTGTAAAAACTCAATTGATGATATCCATGTTTTCCTAAATGGTAATTCTGGAAGCATGGTAGTTCTATAGAATTTAGTTGGCACATAATTTTTGGTTGTTAGACTAGTAAAAGTTATATATGAATGTTATAAGACTATTTAGGGTTGGATTATTGTACCTAAAGGTTGTGTTTTATAAATATTAGTTCTATAAATATTATATCCATTAGTTGAATTGTAGAGATCTACCAGATTTAAGAAACCTATTCAGATTTTTAGGTTTTAACATTCACTGACTACATTTAATATATGAAGGATAACCCATGTGTAAGATATTTATTTTTCTCTTGAGATATGAACCCATTAAACTTTAATATTAATAAATATTTTAACCTCATAATTGGTCTTAAATGATTAAATAAGTATTTGGGACTTTTTTATAATTGATAGAATTCCAGAGCTCTAGTTTTTTGAGAATCTCTATGAGGCACAAGGTTGGAGCAAAGTCAATAGTAACCACAAGACTCAATTATACGAGAGAACATTTTAAAAAACCCTTGTGAGGGAGTCCACATTTCCATGTGAAAAACTAAATACATTTAGTAGAGATAAAACAAATTTTTATTACATTTTTTGTCTAATCATTCACTGAACCATGTTAGTGGTTTCACCCTTGGACACTATTGGTGCATAATAGATGCATGGTTTGACCAATCGTGTTTCCAAACCATCAACCTCATTAAAGTAATTTAAAATGTATGTTTCCCTCCATTTATTATAAATCACCCACATATTTCCTTCTCTTCCTTTCACAAGATCTCCCTTATACAATTTGAGCATCCCTTTGGATTCAACCTAGGCTTTATTCCATCTCTCTGGTTCAGACTCCAATTGGACCACTGTTCATCTCATCATATTCCTATCAATAAGATCAATAAAAAAATTATTTCCATTCTCGATTTATCCAACAATATATGGTGTTAAATTCCTATAAGATAACATACAATGTTTTTAGGGTATTTATCTATTTATCTTTTTTCACTTGTTCCATCCCATATATGAGTAAAATACTAGAAAGGTGTTCTTATACCTCTATATGGTAGGTGGTATATACTATTTAGATCAAGGTATCTTCTTTCTATAATTTTTTTTCATTGTGACAAAAACCAGAATCTTTATTCATTTATATCAAATATATTATTTTGTTAAATTAGTTATGGGAACTATGAACTAGACTGAATATGATACTCATTTACCTTGTTGGAGGATGTAACAACACCTAAGGTCCCCCTTTGGGTGATTCCTAGTTTACATACACCTTTGACACCCATCACCCATGTTGTCCGGACATTAAAAAATGAATTTAATTTATTAATAATGAATGAATAACGGTGATATAGTATGGTAAGTTCCATTCACATGACCCATTATTGTTTATGTGCAAAATTATTTGAATGTAATAATGTATTATGAACATTTTTCAATCATAAAAAAATAAATATTTAAATAAAATTAAAATCTAACGTGAATGGATTAATACATTTACCCGGATTATTTATTAATTAGTAATAATTGTTCATGGATTATTTTATTATCAAATGGGTGGTCATACATGATCCATCGTAATATTTTTGAAGGAATTCCTTGAGCAATAATAGGATACCACCAGAATTTATAGATCTAGTTACCAAGGGAAATAAACACTTTAGAAATTGTTATTTATCATTATAATGTAATGACCCATCATGGTACCAAAGACTCACTTGATTTATATACAGAAATTATAATTCATTGTATTGTCTCTTTTTATTCAGTTTTATGTCTTTGGACACATGACTACATTGATCATCGCTTTTGGATCACGCCATGCATAGCACATGATTTATGTTTGATGTAATTCGGGGACATGGTTGGATATATTTATCCAATAGAATACCAAGGATTTATCCCTTTGATTACACTTAAACCCATTATCTAGGATGCATGGTTATTACCATGAGGTGGCATGACCACCTAAGATAAAGGATGCCTATGTTTCACCTTGGGTCCTCAATCATTATTATTATTACATGATTACCATTATAATATATATTATGGTCCTAGAATTTAACCCATAAATTTTCTTAATTTTAAGAAAATATTTCCATTAAATAAAAAAAGGATCATAAAGTACTGTTTTATTCATTGATAAGGTACATAAAACTAAAAATATGATACCAAAATGAAATCAAAATTTATTTAAACACTCAATTGATCTCCCAACTCCCATTGCGCTCTAATATGTGTATAGGGTAACCTAAGGAATACATGAGATAATGGATGAGCTAAAATACCATTGAGGAAATAAACATTGCAATAATGGATTTCACAATGTTTAGAAAGCATAACATTTTGACATAAAATGTAAGCAACATGAATAACCATATGAAATCCTAACATGCAGATCATGGGATTACGTAACCATAGACTAATAAAAATTTGAAAAAAAACATAAAAATGACTTAATAATGATTCAATTATAACCCCAAATACCATTAAACAGAGAGAATCATGAGTCATGGATAGCCACAAAGTCCATTACGCATGATTATCATGAGTTAATTATAATACCAAGCCCATTAGATATTATTAGCATGAGTCAAGGCTGGTCACCAAGACCATTTCAGATGACGTATAATGAGACTAAAATTTACCAAATGAATTATAGAACTATTTATATTTTACCATCATAACATGTTCGTGGATATTTGTGAATTTTGAAAAATCCATAATAAGGGTTTCCCATGGAAATAATTTGGTATAACAATCATATCATAAGGAATTAGAAAAAGAAATATCATAATAATTTCCATGAAAGAATGGATTGAAATCATAAATGTGCATTCATACGGTAATATAGTAATACATCATGATAATTTATGTCAAACATAATTGAAATCATGTAAAAAATAGTGTTTAAGAAACATTAAAAATAAAAAATATTAGTACGGTTTAAGGAAAATATGAAAGGGAATTTAATGTGGAAAAAGGCAGAATGTTTAATATAAAATCAAAAAGTAAATCAAGAATTATTTTCAAGATAAAATTATTTATATTATATGAATTATCAGGTATTAAAACATATTATTAAGTGATCTTAGAAATGGGTGAGAATGTAGGAAGTTCCCTTTAATCATGATTTCTTATTAGGAAAAAATAAAAAGTAAAACTTTTTAAAACATGTATTTTCCCATAAAATAAAGATATAATAATCTAGATAAATGAGTTTAAAAAATATAAATAGAATATAAATAGGTATATCAAAATATATAACATTTAAATTGGGGTAATGTGAGAAAAAGCGCAACCCCATGGAAAATGGAGGTTCAGAAATATTCTCTTACCTTATGTATAAAAGTGTTCTGCACTTGATCTTAATGTCATATAAAATCAGATTAAATATTTTTATAAACAAATTCAAGATATTTTTGTCTTGTATATTATTTAATATAATATTATTATTTTAATTTATGCCTTTTTATGAGTCATAATATACAATTTTATCATTGAGGAGAATTCGTTTCCATGGTTTTCATGAATAGTCTATATTTATACATGCATGGAAAATCTTGTGAAATGATAATAGTTGTCCATAATTGAAATTATATGTCATTAATTAACTTATATAAAATTTTATCGTATTATATATCATTGTTCAGATTATAGGATTATTGATTATATATAACATTAATGATAACTATTTAGATTATTTTGGCATTTTTAGTCATCACAAACATGATTTATCTTATTAATTAATATCATGAATATATAATGGTTTAAAAATATTAAATAGGATGTAATGCATATATTAAAAAAATTGACCATAAATTTGGTTTTATGACCTTCCTTGAAGTTATTAATGTACATTGAAAACTCTTCATCCTTAAATGTGATAAATCAACATATCATGGACGATGCATTCATATTTAGTAAAAAAGAATAGGGGAAGAGAATTTTTAGTGGATTTTTCCATTAACACAATATAATTCCAATATATAAAATATAAGACATTTATAATTTCACTTTGGTGAAGGGATGTGATTATATAATAAGAAAAGAAATGAAAAACAAAAGAAATTAAAAGAGAACAAAGCAGGATTTTACCTCTTGAATTTCTTCTCCCTGAGAACCTCCTTAGGGAAATGGGTTAGGAATTTTGTTGAGAACAGAGGCTCCTAGACATGGGTGGATTTTATTTATATATTATTTTTTATAAATTGGAATAGATCCAATTATTTGGAGTGGTAAGGTGAAGGGGTCGTGAGGGGTGGTATTTATAGTGGATTAGATTTTTCTTTATTTTATTTATTAGTTTATTATTTTGTCACAAGAATATGAATAGTGTGAATTATTGTGACTAAGTATAGTAAATAGTGAATTTTATATTGAACCAAGTTTATTCCATAATCCATGAATCAACCATGATTCAGTAATTCATGTATATATCTTATATCATAAATTACTGTATTTCACTATTCACCAAAAATTCAATTATTTTTTAAAAAATCCAAAAAATTATCGCTAACCATTATTTGATGTTTATAAATTAAAATAAAAGTCTATTTTATAAAAAAAATCTAAATATGAGTTTTTTATTTTTTAATTAATATATTTAATTTTTTGAAACAATGTCAATTTTAACATTATAATTGAATCTATAACTCTTTTAAAAAGTAATTCAGGTCTCATAAGATTTTATTATTGTCATAAAAAACAAAATATTAATTTAAGAATCTATTTTATGAAAATAAATTTATTTTAAATCATTATATTTTTATAAAATTGTAAATAAAAATTTATGTTTCACAGGAATACTCATTCATAATTTATAATTTTTATAAAAAATTCTTATTTAAACTATTCCAAAATTATACCATATTTTTATTTATAAGATTACCTAATTATATATAGATATTCATTGAATAGTTTACTATTCTATTGTTTGGTTTACTATTAATAAGGGTTGTATTAATAATCCAAAGGTCGCGTTTTTATTCCATAGGTATAGGTTGCTTAATTTCTAAAAAACATATTATTTCATTCATTATTCATTTAATATGTTTTTCTTTATTTATGTAATTTTATGTGATTTATTATATATAAAATAATTAAAAATAAAAATTTCATTGATATAATTAGGGGCCATTACATTCTTCCACCCTTATTAAATTTCTCCATCAAAATTTTATTTTACATACTATGGTGAAAACGGTTATGTGTACTAATCCTTCATTACTTCTAGTAATTCCAATTTCTCTTTTACATATTTATGGTTTAGCCATAGTAAATTTACTAGGTGAGTAGTCTTGTCATGTAAAACATTATCTCTGCGGTCCAAGATATTCTACAGATGCTCCTCTCATGAGACACCATTTTCCATCTACACCACCTCTAAATTCAATACATGTTAGAGATCTGGTATGTACTTCCACAAGAGAGATACGTGGACTACATCATGTACTTGAGACAATATAGGTTGAAATTCTAGTCAATATTACACATATCTATCATTATTAAGTATCTTAAAGGGGATGATGTACCACAAACCTAGCTTTCCTTTCTCCCCAAATCTCATGATCCTCTTCCATAGAGATATTTTGAAAAATATCATGTCTCTAACCTTAAACTCAATGTATCATAGATTATTATCCACATAACTAATATGTTGACTTCGGGCTGCCTTGATGTGTTGCTAACTGGTTTTCAACTTTTTTAACATTTTTTTAACCATTTCATGTCCATGTATCTTACGTTATCTAACTTCATCCCATCATGTCGGTGTTATATATAATTTCCCATAATGGAATTCATATGGATCTATTTGAATGCTCGAGTTGAAATTACTTTTGAAATAATACATGACCAAAAAAAGATGTTGGTATCAACCTCCATTAAATTCCACTGAATATACTCTAAAAATATCTTCTAGTGTATGAATAGTCCACTCAGATTGGCCATCAGTTTGAGGATGATAGGCCGTACTGAATTTCAGTTCAATTCTTAGATCATGATTGAGACATTTCTAAAACAAGGAGGTAAATCTCATATCATGGTCAAATATAATCGACCGTGGTACTCCATTTGGACTCACTAGTTCTCTAATGTATATCTTTGTATATTTATCAAGTGATAAGTCCTCTCAAAATTTAATAATGTTATCTATCTTTATATGAATACCCCCAATAACCCATAATGAATTATTTCATATGGATGTCTTTGAATGTCTAGTGAAAAAAGCTCACGGTGATGTTTCCCAACATCCATGTTGGTATGGGTAATGTTTGAATCACCCCAATATAAATTTTCAATTTAGTATTCACTTTCTAAAATGTTAGTCACATTGATGTATATTCATTGATCTCCTTCTTCATATTGACCAACCAATACTGATCATAGTTATCTTGATCCATATTTGTGATCCCTGTTGTAACGCCCCGACCCCAGCTACCCAGAGCCAGTGCATTACTTTGTAACATTGGCATGATCACAAAAGATCAAGTCTTGAAAGACCGATTAGTTTAGTAGCCTTGGAAACACTAGATACATTCATAAGTCTTACATTACATCATAAAGTGAAAAAATAATAACAAAGTCTTCATAGTCCACACTCATATCCTCTTCCGACTATCCCTGCAGGTCATTCCTAATATACTTCTTCACATCCTGGAAAAATTAAAACATTGAAAGGGGTGAGCTCAGATGCTCAATAAGGATAACAATATTGCGGAAGCTTTCATAAATAAACATTAACAATTAAGGCAATGTATAAATAAAACAAAAGCCTTTTAAACATGAACTTCAATATAATATGGCAAAAGTAAATTGAGATAACGCCATTTACTTATTCACATGGATATTCTACTGGTCGAATAATAACATGCAATATAAATAACCACTTTCATAATGATGTAATGCATAATGCCAGACATTCTGAAACATTTTTTCGAGGCCTCGGCCAAGACGTCTAAAATGATTAAGGCCTCGGCCAAAACCATAAATCAAATTGGGAAAGGGCCTCACCCAATTCCATGTCTAGTTGTCTCATGAGACCTACCGATGCATCGAGGAGCTATAGCGGGCTCCACCCGTCACTTATTAAGTCCAATGCATTCCTCATATGAATAGGTTTAAACATATCATAAACCATAACATAATCGTATCACATAAAACATGCATAAAGGAAACATAAAATTTCCACATTTCAATCACAAGATATCAATACAACACATTGATATAATAAAAATGCTTTCAAAACCATTTTCAATACCAAAATAAACGAATGATAAAACTTTGTATTTATTTTTCATTAAAAAAAAGTGATGGCTTGTAGAGGAAGCCGAAACTCAAATAATGGTCATGGCGGCAGAGAAGTCGTTGTCGCCGCATAAGTACGGAAAGAAAAACATTCTCTTTTGTCGTTTATCAAAATGCTTCGTATAAAAAAGATTCCTTTTGAATAAATATAAAATTCAAAGGGGTTTATACACCGTATAAAAGAAAGATGTGTATAAAACCAAATATGCCTCAATGAAAGGGGATTGAGACGAAGTCCTTAAAAAGATCATTTTTTTAAATAAAGTACATCTATAATGTGTATTAACTATAAGTAAACATAAATAAAGTACAAATAGAAGATAGTACATAATAATATCATGACATAATTTGAAAGTAGGAGATTAACCCAAAGAATAGAAGTTGGGTTAAGAAGTTTCCTTACCTCGTGTCTGAATTGAATCAACCGTTCTTTAACCTCCTGAATAATAAACTAGAGTTAATATATACCTTATTAAGAACCATTTTTAATTTCATTATCCTTTTTATATAACTTATTACAATGTTATGAACATTATGTAATTATTTATGTTAATAACGGTCGTTTTGTCGATCTTTGGTACTTGAGTCAACAATAAACTTCTTATAATTACAAGTTGCTTATGTGGTAGAATATCCATTATCTCCAGAATTATATTCATGATTTATATTTCATATATATCATATATATCCAGTATATACATTCATTTATAATATTATGTAACATTTAGAGGTAAGAAATGAAATGTACCGTTCATGGAGACGGTAAGCCGTACGTACGCATGAACGCTACTTTCATTTCTATTTCGTATTTAATGGAATTAAATCATAATTATATAAATGTATAATATAATTCCAGTATAATATAGTGTATAATACCTTTTACTCCATCCTTTATACATCCCACATATGGCATTAACGATTCAAATCACTTTGAGGGGGCGGTAGTCCGCACTTCCTAAAATGAAATTATCGTGTTTACCCATAATGGAAATCATAAAGTATGACATAAATGAGAAATAAAGAAGCATAAGTAAAACATAAACATATTATATATCATATATAAATATATTTACATCTTAATGGCCACATTTGAAGGTGTTATATGAGTGTTGAACAATCATCGTTTCGTGAGGCAGAAATTCGCCATCCACAGAAACCGTATGTTCTTTAACCATTAGATGTAGGTGTGTGTAAGTGTATCTCGAATACTTCTTATAACAACATCCTATTATATTTCGGATACTGGTGTTTTTACAAAATAAATGAATAAAAAGTGTTTAGGGGGTTGGAGAAGAAAAATAAAACAAAACAACATTAGAGAAGACATTACCTCAAAATCGGGTAACTCTTTTTGATTTGAGCCAAAGGCTTCCTTGGGAAGAGTTATGCCCAAAGTGAGGCTTCTATTAGTAATAGGGGGAATATGGGAGATTATTTGGGCAGAGTTTGGCCGAGCCAAATGGCTTGAAAGTGTGAATGAGGTGGTAGAGGTGGGGGCCTTTTATAAGTGGAGAGGAGGGGCACTCTTGGAAAGTAAAGAAAAGTCACTTTATTATAAAATGAGTTTCGGATTTTAGATGTCACACACTTATATAATTCAAGAATAAGATGATAATGGTTCGAAATATACTCATCCAATAGTATTTGGACAACTGTAAGCCTTGTATTGTACATTATCTTTTCATTTTATTAAAATCGTTAAATAATGAGGTCATCGCTGCATCATAATGATGTCATAAATAATTTAATTTATTTAATGTCTAAAAATTATAAAAAAAATACTATGATGTAGGAAATCGTTTTAGATTTCCAATGGATATTTATAGTCAAAAATATGACTTGTATAACCCCATTTAAAAATTGTTTTAGTAAAACATTTCATGTTTGTGTCATTTTTTACTTTAACATTAAATAAAAGGTATTTATGTCATTTTCCAACTAAAGTGGCTCCATGGGGTCCCCAAGATGAACCATGGGTTGTCTTGGTCGGCCATGACTCATCCAATAGGTGTAGGACAAGTGTCAAGCTCATCTCATATTATTAAAACATTATTTTTACCTTAAACTACACTAATTACCTCTAATCGCGATTAAGAACTTAAAAGATACTATTCACCAAAAAATTATTTTAATCTCATTGAACCACATTTTACTTCTTAATGAAAACCATGTATGTCAGATTTTTGAAAATCAAAACACAGAAGTGGTAATATTTCATTTAAACAAAAAATCAGTTATTTAACTACCACTTAGTTGTTTCACTATTCATCGAAAATTGAAGTTTTTCAGAACAATGCCAAAATTTCACCCTAAGCTATAATCGATATTACGAATACAAAAATGAAGTCCATTTTGAAATATAAAATTTCTATAATTTTAAAAATTGGTTATTACTATTCATAACGGCTACTTTAATTAGTCGCAGTGTTTTAGTACTCGAAGTTGCGTACAATGGAAGCTATTGCATTATTGAATGAGAAGCGTATCGTGGAAGCTCAGGGTGTTACACCTGTGGCAATAGAGAAGGTTAAGCTATGTGTGTGATTCAGAATCCCATTATTTATATCTAGATTTTATGGAACACATGGTTGGGATCCAAATCTCATGACTCTTTCCTCATCCATTTTGAACTCTATGGATTTCCCACTTATAACATCTTCCACCTTTTTTTGAATTTCTAGATCATTTATTTGATCATCCATTATTTTATCTATAAGGGATGGTTGATAAATAAATTTAGAAATTATTTATGTTTCTAATTTCATCAAATTTTCATTTCCATCCATTACAAATCTAATGATATTGGATCCTTCTAAATTATCTTCATTGATAATGTTACATGATCCTTTCAACATAGAACATCAGCCACAATATTTTATTTACTAGGATGGTAGTAGATTGAGTATTCATAATTCATAATTAGATCTAATCCTTTTTATTGGAATATATTTATCTCCTTCTATGTGAATATATACTTAATGATTTTATTATTAGTATAAACCTCACACTTCTCCCAATAATGATAATGCTACCATATTTTCAATGAAAATATCACATCTTCCAACTATAGATCATGTGTGGTATAGTTTTACTCCTGAATTTTCAACTTCCATGTAGTTTAGGCTATCACTTTATCATTTTTAATCAATACACATCATAATACATTCTTTTAAGCATAATTTTATGTGTAAAATACTTCCCCTGATGTTGGTAGTGAAAGTACGAATTATGTGACAACGATCCTTTTCAACTCTTTGATGTAGTATTCAAATTTAATGGTCCCAACAAACATTACTCTCTTCCAATTTAGCTCGTTTAATGGGTTTAATAAATGTGATTTTTTTTTCCAAATCATCAGTAATACTTGAATAGACAATGAAAATCATGGAAATTCATTACAGATATTGGTATGGGACACACTTTGATTTCCTTTTTCGAGAAAGTGTACAATGATATTTTTTGTAGGTGATAACATTCCCCAATAATGATACTTCCTTCATCTATAACTCACATTTATTGTAGCCTACATATAGTTTAACCCTTTTTATTGTATTGATCAATGTTTTCAAATGCTCATGATGTTAGTCATTACTCTGGGAGTATATCATATTATCATCAATAAATACTACCACAAAAAACATTTAGGTAATTTTCATGACCCATTCCCTAGGGCCCATGTCTTGACTACCCCAATCCTCCATCTAATAGGCAAGGTCATGCGACTAGCACTAAGTAGGCATGACCAAAAAAGGGGAGAAATTTGTCTCATAACCTATATACACACACTAAACGACATGCTAATGGATTTGGAGAGAGAAAACACTGAGTAAAAAATGCATACATAACACTGCAACCGAACAACAAAGTAAGACAGAAAGTAAAGTAGTAATGTACAACTGGGCTTGAAAACAAGCCCACTACAAGAATGATATTGCAATGTCTAAATTGTAAATAGTTGTAGTGAAACTACAATAGGAAGCTCCCCAAAACACATTTTCTCATCTGATCTCACAAGGCATCGTCTGTTCCAGTTGTTGGTGTTACTCCTCCCAGGACGTCACCAAACCATCGGTTAACACCACAATACACGACATGTGTGTGAAAAGCCTATTTTGGGGTGAGTAAAACAATACATAGTAGGACACCAAAAAAATACAAAGGAAAAATACACAATGTATAGTAATCTCTACATGGGTATATTCCCATACATTTACCAAGATCATCCAAATATAATCTTCCCAGACACTAAGAATCATAAGGATCCAACCTCATTGCAAGAAACAGGATTCTCATCGCATGTTCGGATGGTAACACATCAAATTAGGAGATCACACTCCATTAGATCAGTCATCCAAGATGGAACGTTTCCAAGATATGCACTCTATATGGAACAACTCTACCATTTCTAATGGTACATCTGAGAGAGTGTGCTCCATCGATAACATACTAGATGGTCTAACTCTAGTGATCAGTGCTAGAGGATCAATCGTTGTCGTCTTACGCCCAATGCAAGGCTAAAGAAACCCTAGTGGAGATTTCAACCCTCTTCATTGTGCACATATGGGGAATAAATGCCCCTAAGAATCTCGATAAACCACATTCTCTTCAATAAAGATTGGAATGCACCACAGTCTGTAGAGGGAGAAGTATCGCTTATCTTGGTAAAGTTTTCACCATGTGGAGGGGAACACTCCTCGTAACTGTGACTAATATCCGAGGGATATCCAACTCCTAGAGAGGACCTGATCCCCACTGCTACTTGGGATTGGGGAATACAACTCAATAAGTGATGAACATCACCCAGATCCTATATGGGAGTACGACTCATCAAATACCCACCCCAAATCCTATAGCAATGTACTAATTTGTAAGTTGGAGAACTGTTCCCTACCCGGTAGGGGAGTGCTACTTATTAACTAGATTATCCTCACCCTTATTCTATTGGGTATTTCCAACTCTGTTAGTTCATGGGTGGCAGACCCATGCCATAGAACAATAGGGGAGTACAGAATCCTTTAATAGAGGACTCACACCAAACCTCATAGTGGAGTACAAAATTTATGTATGTTAGTTATAGAGGACCCACACCCCAGTCCTATAGGGGAGTACTAACTCCATAGATAGAGGACCTGCTCCCTAGTCCCACATGAGAGTACCTACTCTTCCTACATGAACATCTCCCAGACCCATGCCATAGTCCTTCATGGGAGTAACACATCCGTAGTAAGCTACTCAAATGAAAATAACATGTTACCATTATTTATGGAGTCCTATAATTTTGAAACACGCTTATTTTTACTCCATAATTCTTGTACTGGAAGGAACTACTCCACAAACCATTTGGATGTCTATCAATTTCATCAATAACTCACTTGGAGTACCTCAAAACGACCATCTTATCACAAGGGTCCCAACACTATAGACTACTCATCAAATGGATGATATTTTTGAAATTCATGGGCACTTTAGTGAAAAGAGGATGATTTTTCATGGGTAGTGTCCGACCTAGTCGGACAGACCCACCCCGGGGTCTGTCGAACTGGGTCCAAACTGGTTCAACATGTCTAATTCACTGGCCTTGCCCGCCCCTACAAGGGTGAGCAGTGTAGTTTGTAAGGACACCCCATGGCCTGATTTAATTGTTCCATCGCACATTGTGTGGGCTGGTGTCTTCCATCACACAGCTCGGCCACATTTCGTGTCCCCCGGCACAAGGGGAACTCCAAACCTACCTCGTCTTGACGGTATTCTTAGGAGGACCAAGATTTTGGAACATAGTTCGTTGACCATGTTCCACCGGCTCGACGTCGCACAGTCGTATCACTGACCCACTTATCCACTACCTTCTCTTTCCACATCCCAATCACCACCAAAGGCTGAGAGGGAAACAATAACCCGAAGAAAAAATTGGAGGTAGGGAGTGATTCCCTAACCTTATATGTGAATGTGTTCTGTAGTTGCACTTAATTTTCTAATATAATAAAATTAAATATATTAATTAATTAATAAAAAACCTTTTATATGAGTATTTTATTTATTATAATTTTATTATGTTCATTTAGGGATTTTTTGAATAGTTTTAAGATACAATTTATTCATTCAGGTGTGTCTGTTTCCTTGGTTTTGACGATCGTTTTACTTGTATACATGTATGGAAAATCAAGTAAAATGAGAATAGTTTTCAAGAAAAAAATTATATGTTATTAATGAACTTTCATAATATTAAATGCTCTGATATATCAGTTTTTCAAAATTTGAAGATGATTCGTTAGATAAAATATCAATGATAACCTTTAATATTATTTTGGTATTTCTTGATCATCACGAAATAGTTTTGTTCTTTTAATTAATATCATGTATATATAATGATTATAGAATATTAAAAATGATGTAATAAATATATTATAATCTGTTTTAACTATAAAATTTTCTTATGTCCATCCTTGAAGGTGCTAATGAAAATTTAAAACTCGTTACCCCTTAATGCGATAAATAAACACATCATAGAATATGGTTTCATTTTTAGTAAAAATGATAGGGGAAGAGAAAATATGGTGTGTTTTCCCATTAAAAAAATAAAATTCTAGTTTGTAAATGATATGGGAGTTAACATGTCACTTAGATAAAGTTAGGTGATGAAGAGAATAAGTAATGAAAATAAAAATAAATGAAATTTAAAAAGATGGGAAGAGGATTTTACCTCTTGAATTTCTCATCCATGAAATCCTTTGTAGGGAAATGAGGTTAATATTTTGAAAAGACCAAATGCTTATTGATGTTGGAAGAGTGGATTGGGAGATGATTTTTTAGAACTTAGACAAGCTTCAAGGCTTTGGAGGTGTGAGGAGAGGTGTTAGTATTTATATTGGAGGAGAAGGGTCTATTTTTATTATTTTACTCATTAGATTGTTATCTTTCCTCCATAATATAAATATTGTGGATTAGTGTGACTAAGTATAGTAACTAGTGCATGTGATTTCTAAACAGAGGTTCTTACATCATATTTTCTTTACCCATTGCTTAATAATTCATGTATTTATCTTATACTATAAATTACGGTATATCTCTATTCAAAAAAAATGTAACGATTTTTTTAAAAATCTATAAAATTCACCCTAGACATATTATGAGATGGTTAATTAAAAAATGGGCTTTGTATGATTAAAATAATTTTCTAAATATTAAATTTTTAATTTTTAATTAAAATATTAATTTATTCAAAAAATTCCAATTTTAAAATCATAACGGATTTTATAAGACATTGAAATTTTTATTAAGGTCTCATAAAATTATCTCCTAATCATTAGAAAATAAAATATTAATTTCTAAATCATTTTTCTGGATATAAAATCCCTATTAAATCATTATATTAATTATAAACTTGTAAATGAACATTTACGTTTCCCAAGAATAGTCATTTTTAATTTATCATATTTAAAATACTTATTTACATATATTATGATATAATAGATCATATTTTAATTTATAAGATACCTAAATTTTATTTCTACTTTCATGGGTCAGTTTTCTATTCTATTGGATGGATTACTATCCATAATGTTCAAACTACTATTCCAAATTTCATGTTACTATTCAATCATTTTATGTACCTTAATTTCTGAAAACGCCACATATTTCATTAATTCATCATTAATAATGTTTTTTTGTGTTCCTTCAGTGATTTTTTGTGATTTATACGGTTTTAAATAACTATAATAAGGGAAATTTCCTATGACAACCCAGTTTTTTATTACACAATTAGAAATGATTTATTACACAAAACCTTCACTTGATATTACATTGAATATTGAGAGGTCTAGTGTCTTTGGGGATTAGGAACATTACATAACAACTTAAAAATGAAATGAAATATCTTATTTAAAACTTCCTTTACATGACCACTACATTCCATTGTACTCATTACATGGGATAACCTGAGGACATACATAAGAAAGGGGTGATATATAAAGCCCAAAAGGGGAATAATCATAGAATAACATGAGGACTGTAATACATGTTAGTAAATAATAATATCAATGTATAATAAATGAAACATGAAAATAAAGTCTTGATAATGCATGATAATCATAACAAGGAGACGTGGCAACAACACTTAACCTTGAATTAGCCTGAGCCAAGGATCATTGCACATGGATAAATATTGAACCCTAATTGTACATGAAGCCTGAGTAAACCCTTGTTGCACTTGAAATAGAAAGATTAAACACCCTTTTCACATGACGTATCATGATAATATTCGTTACCAAATGCACTGGAGCGCTATCAGGGTGAACCCTTCTTAAATATTTCATTTCATGCATAAGTGTGCCATAGTGATCACACAACATGAAATCATTCCTCATCATTTATTCCCCAATAAAGGGATGTGGAATACATACATGAATCTTTTAATAAAAAATAAAGGTTACTAAATGTGAATACCATTGATAGAAAAATGGGCATGGTATTCACTACACAATGACAATGGCTTGGAAAATCGATGCAATTTCTGTAGCGTAACAGCGTGACCTATGAATTCATAAAAATAGTTGATGAGAGATTAAAGGGTGTATAATCAGATGTACATGAAATGGAAATTAAGGGGGTCATATTTATACATTTCGAAACATAGGTAATGGATTTTAGATTCATAATACAAAATAATTGTTTGAATGTAAATGAGGAGAGAGAAATTCCTTACGGAATTTATGTATGGTAACACGTATACATGAAAGGCACCGATGAGAGATAAAGTGGTATCTCAACATTTAAACATAAATATGAAAGTATAGGGGAGGTGAAAAATCATACCCTCAACAATTATATTTTAAAATAAAAAGGAATAACAATATTAAGAAACTAGGATAAAATGAAAAAGGAATGAATCCCTTACGTGGAAATGTGATCCCAAAGGATTAGGAGCGGCATAAGAGAGGCATATTGACAGATTGGGAATCCATTGTAGGATTTTATAAAGATTATGGAAGAGGATGGACTAACTCTAAAGGTTTTTAGTGAAGATGAAGTGGGGTCATGGGTGAGTTTAAATAGGAAAGGAGAGGGAATTCATTATTATTTTTGTTTGGGACACTAGAAATTAAACTAATCAAAACCACAAACCATCCCATGGTTTTTCCCTCTGGGTTTATCCAAAGGGGAGTGGAAAACAATATTAAATATGTAAAATTGGTGAACATCTTAAAATAATAGGGTTGATTATATGGAGGTTAGTCACACTCTCAATGAAATCAATTTAAAAAGCTAAAATGATTTATAATTCCTGGAAGGCCCACTCAAGCTTAGTAAAATAAATTAAACAAAACTAAAATCACATTATATTATTTATAAAACCTATATTGTCCTAACATAATGTTTATAGTATGTTATTACATCATTATTGTGTCTTTACGATGTCATAAAACACATTATATATTTAAACAGTATTTAATTTTTACCCAAAAAATCAATTGTCTTAGAAAAATATGAAATATTCCCCATTGGATAATTTTAAAATCCTGATTCCAAAAAATAATATTCATTTGGTCTAAATAATAATTTAAATATGTGAATTTTTTACTTTTAAAATATAAACCGACATTTATTTAAAATTCATGGGTTTTGACAAAAACAGATTTTAAACCTTAATAATTATTAAAATTGTATTCTTAAAAATTATAAGTTCATTTAAACTTAATAAAATTAATTTAATAATATTATATTAAAATATTATTTAATTCAAAATCCATTATCTTTTTAAAATATATTCCTTTGTTGAATATTAACTAAAAATAATATTTGTGCTTGAAAAACTATTTAAAACATAATAATTATAAAATGAATGTATATTCGTTATTTTATAAAAACAATGCACATAATCATAGAGATAAGGCATTGTTACATAACCTCTTGTATGAACTACATAATACATTAGGGTACGGTGCACGATGGTGAGAGTCTCTTAGGGTGGCTCAGATAACATCGCTCGGTTGGTAATCTCTATGAACTTCCACTTCTCCCATAGGCAGTCCAGTTTGAGCTTAACATGTTGAAGCTCAGGTTGGGATTGGTCCATAGTGAATCCCAATGACGCTACCTCTTTATGAGCTCTGGAAAATGGGCTTCATATGGGGAACATCCACTGCATGAGCCCATTTCTTCCTTTTTCTGAAAAAATTGGATTTTATAAAGCCCTGTATTTATACTAATCATGTTATCATTGTTCAAAGACTATATTAGAAATGGTAAAAAAATTCCTGGTATTTTTAAAATCAAAATACATAAATCCAAATAAGTGAATATTTTATATAACCATTTTACATAATAATACATTTAATCATATCAAGAGGAATTTTCATTAATGAAATTTTGGGTCGTTACCATCTCCCCCTGTAATGAAATTTTGCCCTCAATTTTTTCCCCACACTAATACAGATGTGGGTAACTTTGCTTCATCGCATACTCTAATAGTGAGTCCCCTACATTCTCATTTATCCATAGGACATGCTACTAGTGTAAATCTGAAAGGTGGGGAGCACATTATTGTTTTCAAAAGATGGATTTTTGTACTAGTGACATTGTGGGAGGAGGTTCGGTGGGAGTTTCCTACATCCCAATTTTAGCAGCCTATATCGGTGTGGAAAATATGTACCAAGACCATCAATGTTAGTTCTGGGGGACAAGGATGAATATTTCAAAATAAGATTTCATTTCTCGATGCCTTATATTTCCTAAGATCAAGGTTGAGCACCTTATTCCAATGGGTTTGACTCAACCCATTGAAGTGTTGGAGTGGAAATGGGTGGAATGCTAGAGGACTTCATGATCAGTTGAGCACCAGGAGACATGATTCTATTTGGGTAGTTATTGATCAAGTCACCGAATCATACAACTTCTTAACAATCCAAAAACTGAGATCAGTTTTATGCTTGTGACGCCTATACATGTAAGAGATGGTTGAACATCTCAGGGTGGCATCAACGAGTGTTTCAAATCGTAATGATATTTTTACATCCATGTTGTGGAAGGGGATTGAAGGAAATGGTTGGGAATCAGTTACATTGGAGCACAGTGTTCCACCCACAAATAGTGGTCGTTGAACATAGAGGAAGGATACCATGTATTCCTTAAGGTCCCACCTTAATTTGGGTTGCAGATATTTTTCCGGGTGGAAAATTATCTCTGTGGCTCACCCACCGTTTTTCAAAAACAACTGCGTGGAGTTGGTGAGGTGGTGTTCTGCCATGATCTACACCTAAAATTTATTTGGGTGCATGTTTTCATTCACATGTTATAGCTAAAGAGGTATCTTCCTAACCCATATCATGTTATAAACATGGGAGATATGGAAAATAGAGGGTTCAATTACATTTTCTGAGTAGCCAGTATAGGTCAAGGTTCAGTACAAGAGGATCCTACATGGGTGAGAAATTCTATTTTGACCTGTGTCTAGAGGCAGTACAGGAATCTTTAGGAGAGCATGTGGGAGTGGGATTCTCAAATTTGTTCTAAGTACCCACATCTTCTTGAGTACACTTTTTTTGGATTTTAGGAATGTAAATCACTAACGTGGGGAGAATAAAATGTACCATATTTTCTATTTATTATTTTTAAATATTTTATGAGATTAATCCAAGACTAGTCACTATGACGGTGTGTGATTCCAAGTACCAGTTATACATAAATAATTAATTGAATTATATTAAATATATTAAATATCACGAGTGTGTGGTATTCCTGAAAAAGTGGAATAACATTGAAATGGGTACCCAGAGTAGATATTCAAGGGAACCATTATGTTCATAGCATTGGATTTACCTTATGTTATACCTAATATAAGTCTGAGCAGATTAGCTGTGAAAGATAGTTTTTGGACATTTAAGGAAATAAAATAAAATAAAATATTTAATTTATAAACATTGCATCAACACAAAAATAGTAGATTTTAAATAATTTAATAATCAAAACATACACGGTTATCCACATAACCCTGTAATTCTCTAGAGGTGTGGAGTGGAGACACCTTAGAGAATCCTCTCAACAATGAACGATGACGAATCGACAATTCGTGAATCTTGACACCAATATAGTTATAGGATCTCATCGGCAACGAAATCGCAATCCCTCTTCCTCAGCAATCAAATCTAATTTGAGGAAGTTCATGTGTTTTTTATTTTTTTCTCACTATGTTATTTAATTATACAACAAACATGGATCATCCCATGAACAGGTTGACCCGAAGCTCACATGTTCCTGCAGGAGGGATTCTATTATGGGATTTTGTTTAAGGGAATTTGATTTATGATTCTGATTTAGTTCTTGATCCTTATAATAGGAATATATTGAGGCCATAATGAACAATGGACCATGTTATTTCCTAGAGTTTCTTCCATTTTTCTTCCCCCTTTATCCCTATGTGTTCTTTGTTCTTCACGGGAATATTAATAAGGGATCCATGTGTATTCGTTTCTTGGCGCAATAATCTGAAATCGGGTATCTAAAATCCGGATGACCCAGCGGAGGTACGAAGATAATGGATACATATCAATCGACATGGTTTAGTAGAAATCACTCTTCAACCATTTTTCGTGTGGATGATGAAAATGCATGTTCAGGGCCGATCGGAATCTCAAAACTTACTGAATCAGAATTTTTATGATAGGGAAACCTAGGATATTGAGTTTAAAGGTGATTGAATGGATGGATTGAGAATTTGGGGAGCAACTGAGGCATGCTGTTAATGAACATCATTTCTGCATTTTTTCTAAAGAACATGGTTTGTATCCATAAGAACAAAGTTTGTGGGTCTGGCTCAATATCAACTAGGGTTTCATGATACATAGGTGGATGAAACAATGTGGGAAACCTATCACATGACATGAGGGTCCATACACAGGACTCATCATGTATGTTAGAAGATACACCGACACAAGTTGGAGTATATGGAATGTACTCTACCAACTATCTAGACTAGGCCAGTTATGTGGGTTACCTAGATTACCGGTACATAGGTTGGCAGACACTGGTTGAATCTATGTATGGGCATATATCCAGCATACATGGAGAAACCCTAGGATGGTTAGGACACGAAGTGTTTCTCATCTACACTCCATTTATATCTTTTTTTATATTCTATGATCTTTTCTACATAGGCCATTATCCACGGGAAGTACCTGGGGTCAGAGGAAATGGTGTGATACACTTCTAGATGTTGTGAACATTCTTTTAAATGGATTGATCTCCTTGTCCACCATATCATTGATAGGTTTTGTTTGGTTCATCATTCATTTCTCATTTCTAGGAAAGGTTGGTATCATTTTCAATCCGAAATAGTATCATCCCTTCATCGGGACATTCTAGACAGAGTTATGAATATTTTCTGAGGGGCCTGGAGTTAGATCCTTTATCCATTATTGACCCTAGGTAGAGTTAGGTATCGATGCGACCAATCCTAGTAGACATCATTCCTATTCATAGTAGGTGAACACAGATGAGTCATGGTATATTCCAAGGCCTAGGTAGTGATTCTCCTCTGTGTATAGAAATCATCCCAACTCAATAGTGAGTTCTCCCATAGTGAGTGTATCGTGATCTTCGAGATTCATGAGTTAGTTCTCCATGAATTATTGTATCTATATATCTATCTATATATATCTATTAATCTCTATATATCTCTCCCTATCATGATAATTCTACAAAATGAGTACTTCTCAGATGGACATCATTAGGTTTTTCAAACTCTGGAGTGATTTCTCCCGGATGAGTGCTTTGTGAATCTTCAAAGGGAATCCATTTCTTCGGTATACATGTCATTTTCATTTACCCCTAGGCTATGGGTCCAGGTTTCGAGTATATTTGGATATTTCCCTTGTCATATTATCTATAGACATATACTGTGTAGAGATGACTATACCTTTACAGTTTTTAATTTCTTTGTGATTTTCATGATGTCCTACTGAGGATTTTTATACTCACCCATGCACGGGATTTTCCTGCAGGAGTTGTGTCTTGTGAAGGAAGGCGACCTTTTGATAGAGTCTAGGATGGACTAGGACTGGGAATAGCATTGTGAGTGTCCATACAATACCAGGTTTAACTTATACATTGAATAGTAGTCATATTACCTTTCCTGTTTACAGGTTGGGCTTGGTAGTTTATGGACTCTTCCCTTTGGTGGTATTGTATTATAGCCCAGTTACTTTTCCGCACATTACATTCCATTTTAATCATTTGGTTCATTTTACATGTATGAATACATTTTCCCCTTGGTGATTTTTTTATTTTATCATTTGTGGGCATGGAGATGTCTTTGACTGTACAGGTACTTATGCAATGCCTCCTATGTTAGTGATATGCCAACTAGGTGCTAGTCATCCTCCTCTGGCCTATTAGAGGAGGGATTGGGGAGTTGCAGTGCATGCCCCACCAATATGGGTCATAATAGAAACTACAAGATTCCAAATATGAAATCCATTTTTTAGTATTCAATTTACAAAATTGGTTGGAATTAATTTTAATATAATTTTCCAAAATGCAACGATGACCTGTATTTAGAAAAATAAATGATTTTACCATTGAAATAATTTTATACCCATATCATGTATAATTATGATTTGTATAAAAATTAATTATATTATATTTAAGAAAAATGGACTAATTTTAAATTAAACCAAATCAGAAAAAGAATAATAATATTTAAATACTTGAAAATAAATGGTATTTAAAAAAAATTTGTATTTTCACTATTCACCCAAAAATCAGTATTTTTAGAAAAATATAAAAAACTGGTCCTAATATAAATTTTATAAGACGATATAAAAAATTAATTACATTTCATTAAATAAAGTTCCTAATATTTTGAAATTTAACTATTATATAAAACCCAAAAATTCAATAAAAAATTGTTAGAAAAGTATATCTCTTTATAAATTAAAAATTTTCGTAAATTCATTATAGTGAATATGAATTGATAAAATATAATAATGAATGTTGTGAAGAAATGAAAATGATTTATTATTAACATTGCCTAGATTTTTACATTCTTCAACCCTTCATGAAATTTCATCTTTTCAATTTTATGCATTACTTCCACCGGTAATGTTATCTTTTCCTCCAGTTCCTTCGGATTTTCATGTTTCTTCATCAATCATATATTTATTAAAAAAAATGAGTGAATATCATTTTTAAATAATACATGATCATTATAATCCAAAGTATCAATTGTATTTCCTCTATAAGAAATATTCTCTTCTAATTGAACTACTTCAGGGCTTGAGAACTGAGATTCATCAAGTATATATTTCTATAACAAAGAAACCCGAAACCCACCATATGCCTAATAAAAAATCATATCCAAGGACACTTGGTATACAACTAATCTGAATTTTTTAAAAATTTAATACGTACAAATCTTTTGTGGAATTTATTTTCCTCTATTACAAAAATACATAAAACATTTCCAAGGAAATACATTAAGAAAAAATCAATTTTTAACCTCAAATTAGATATCATTACTCTAGTTACATTCCTATCATTTATGTCTACTAATAGATATATTTATATAGTGTTAAATAATATATACCTACTCACCCATATCATCAACTAATTATTATCACAACAACATCCTTTTAATTAATTCTTCCCAACATGATAGATTTTGACATCCTTTTATATTAAATTCCTAAAAATGTGTCATCTATATATTGGAATGAAATCTATTCTAAGAAAAATCCATCATTAAGAGATATTGATCCCAACGTCCCAAATAAACCATTTAGTACACAAAAATAATTTCCTCCAAATCTAAATTGTTCCCTTTGAAAATCCATATGATTGTATATAAAAAGATATACTGAAATTTGACTTAGTATCTATTGACTTCCAAAGTCCCTTCTAGAAATTTTAGTAAAATCAAGTATCATGATTACATATAATAGAGATATTAAGTATATGTAACATTAATATATCTTTAATAAAAATTCAATCAATCTAATAAAAGTCATAGTATCTCGAATAAGAATAAAATTCATAGATTTATCCAAATGATAAAAATACCAAAAATTGCATTATTAAATCAATATTGATTTGGTAATCCCACAATGAAACCCAAGGATTTTTTATACAATTAAAATTTATACAATATAAAATATAAATTAAACACATTGATAGTTTTCATTTATCATTATCCTATTGAAAATATAACATTTCATAGTAATATGAGAAATATATTACTTTATTCCACCCCACCCATAACACTACTAATATTATTTATACAATTTATTATTATTGGGATGAATAGAAATCATATATTTATGATATTCACATAATCATTCTTTCCTTAACCTAGAATCGCTTGGAACACCAAACCACTTTCTGAATCTTATAACATATTTTGTCAATTTTTGTTCAGGAAATTTACCCTTCTTAACCAATTCTATCATTTCATACAAATCATGATCTTCTCTTTTAGGATTTTTAAATATATCTAAAAAATATAAATACACTAACACCTGAACCAAAATTGATGTATTTTATTCATGTATAATTTTTTGTCCAATATTAATTAAATAAATAACCAAAGGATCGTGTTCTAAACAAATAATGGTTAATAAATCATTTTCTTATTGATGTAAGGAATAATTTACCATTTTTATTTTCTAAGAAGATTGTGAATCATGAAATCATAATAGAATATATGTTCTAACCATATTCTCTATCATAGGTTCTACTCTTTTGGAGTGAATATACACTAAAAACTTATATTCATAGTGTATATTTAAAATATAACCCCATATAAAATAATTATCTGAATTTATAAAGAAAAAACCCATTTTCAATCTCACGATAATGTGTAGGGTAATTATTCTCCTGTATTTTCAATTGATGTAAAGAAAATAAAATTACACAATAATATTTCATCAAGACACAACTAGGAACCTTTAGATAATTATCATTGTAAATATAAAAACCCTTTTTTCTTGAATTAAATGATAAAAATATAGAATTAACTAAACATATATTCAATTACTGAACCACTTTTCATATTCCATTATTAATATGAATTTTACGCCTTTCTATGTTAACCTACATAGTAAGATAGATAACTGAGAAATGTTTTTAACATTTTGTCTATTATAACTTACTAATTAAAGAAAAATTAGAATAAAAAATACATTTGTAGGTATTTTCCTTTCATCAAAAAATTTATTTATAAAGTGATAAAATGTAATTCTATTTTTAGAAACAACATTCTTCAAATAAAAAAATCTATTGTATCCAAAATTCACATTTTCTAAATATTCTATTCAATTTATTTTATTTTAATTTCTTCATAATAATCCTTGGATGTTTCTAATTTTACTTTTATCTTTTACAATATAGCATAATTTTATCAATGAAAACCATAAAAAAAAATATCCAAATACTCTTGGAAAAAACTATTATATTATCCATAAATAAAAATAGATAATTTTTTAACCCAAATTGAAAAAATACAAACACATAATGTTCGTAACTTTTTATAAACCTCCATAAATTAAATGTATTACCCATTTATATTTAGCTGGTTATACCCAAACCTAGGATCATTATTTTAAAAATATAGAAAACTCTAGAGTTGATCAAACAAGTCATCGAAATGAGTCAATGTATAGTTGTTATTAATAGTGTTATTTTTGATTTCACTATAATCAATGAAAATCCTCATGGAATGATCTTTATTTTAAATAAAAAAATCAAGATAACCTCAAGTTTTTTTGTTGATGTAGATGAAACCCTTAACAAGCCCCTCTTGTAAGTACTTTTTCAATTCCAAAAGTTATACTGGAACTATTTGATAAGGGGTTTTGAAGTTTGATACATATCTAGATAAATTTCACAATAAATTAAACCTATCGATCAATAATAAAACCATCAAAATCATCATAATCTATATCCATGTATTCATTTACTATTTGAATATTATTGATTTTTATATTTCCCATATTTTCAATAATAATTTTAGGATAACTTTTACTCTCGTATTTAATAATTTACTCTTATGTTGGATATTTTTTTAATTTTATGAACTCAATATTCAAAATGAAATAAAAATCACAATAAAAATTGAATATTAATTATTTATCTCTATAATATATGTTAATATGATAAAATCAAATCCAATACATACCTATCATAATTTAAATCATTAATAAAGGTAATATAATAAGGTTTGTAGGAAAAAAAATTCCAAATATGATTATAAGAATGTTCCTAAAAATTATTTTCACATTAATATTTATCCAATGGGTTTTTAAATAATGTTATAACATCATTTCCTAAGACTGCATTTAAATTATTTTGGAAAATTACCTATATATAAATGAACAAATATATCTTGATAAAACAAAACATTATCATAATCTGAATAAAAAAGTAATATACATGTAACCACTTTATTTTTTGGTCCAACATCAATCGTAGTAATTGAAAAAGACAGTTCCATATCATTATACTTTTGGTAATATGGTTCCATCCATGAGAAACTAACTTTTGACATGTGTTAGAATAATCTGGTAATGCAAATACCAAAAGCGGGTACTTATATTATATTTTTGGTACAAAGTACAAGATTTTATTAAGGATACAATAGTTTAGTAGTATTAGATGAGAAAACACATATAAAAAATAAAACTTAAAAAATTAATATACAATATGATCATATTGAGAGAGCATGATTTTTCCTTCAATAATAAACCATAAAATTGCAAATATCCCTCATCTAGGTTTCATGAAGAATGGAAAACAAATATGGGTAACATGTTATGCTTAGAAAAGAGTAACATACAAAATAATATTACAAAATTTTAACAAGAAAAATTAGTATGGAAAGAATAAATGATATTTATGAATCTATAATCCATTGAAACTAAGGGAAAGATACATCCATAACAATAAATGAAAACATGGATAATAATAATCATTATCTCATACTGATGGAATGATTAATGTCAAATAAAAAAATTACAATCATGTCCTTATTCCAAGACACATTAATTTTCATCAAGTCTATTGTTAATACATTATCTGATTATGGAAAGATCCATACACCATAACCCAACCTATTTTTTCTCATGAGACCTATTAATTCATCAAGGGGATATATAATATTGGTTTCCAACAATCACATTAATAATTCTAATTCATTCAATATAAGAGTCATCAAGACCATTCATAACATTCCAAGGGAAACATATTACTAAACAGAGCATAACTATCTGTATAATTAAAAACACAGATATAAAATAATTCCACATTCTATATAATTACATTGATGTCATAGAGCACATCCCATAATAAACATGGAATTCATGGGGTGTCGTCAATGAAAAAAAACACCCTTATAAAAGACGTATAGTATAGAGAGTACATAAAATGTGTAAGGTTATACATATGAGATAATAAATAAATTAAATAGATTAAATTGGTAATATACCATGTAAATGGTAGTTAAAATCATTCAACATGGTTCATTAAGGAAATGTGAATGTTCCAAATCATATACCTTGGGGTGTCTTTCCATGTGCCCATTATTAGTCCCACTCATCACACATCAAATTGATGATTGATTCAATTCTCGAAATAATTTTTTTTGGGGTGATTTTCCATTTTTAATCTTAACATAGTCATATCCACATTAAAGTGTCCATAAAGGGCTTTATTTTCTTATATATTACACACACTTTTACAGAATAAAAAAATAGGTAGATATTTTCACCAAGAAAAGTGTAACTCATGAATAAAATGAATATGATTGTGCGATAGAAATATATAATTTTAAATACCTTAAATTGAATTAGTGAGTTATAAAAATTATCCACTGAAATGTATGCACCACACAAAATAAATTAGTTTGTGATTATAATATGAGTCCTAAAGGATGCAAATTGAGAAGAAAACCCCCTACCTATAGATTGGGTTGAAATTCAATCATAACCTCATAAAAGATACGTATTAATCATTATCTTCAAATTCCATGAATAAATTAATTTCATTATATATCATCTCAAATAGGTTTTTATACTGCACATAAAAAAAATATGTTGAATTATACAAAAAGAGTCACAATGGGAGAAATTTGAGATGGAAATCCATTACCTGTTGTCTTTAATTACATGAACATACATTAACCTCTTATATAATAAATATATATATCTATATAATTTAATTCATAACATTACTCATATCTATTTTCATTCATACTCTTTATAAATGGTTATTTTATACATGAATTCTTCCAAATTTCCACATCAGTGTTTATAGTTATGATTGTCTGTACTAGTTTCATAATAGTGGTGTTTGCATTAATTATTGTTACAATGTATGTTTTACCTAGGTAATTAATGTTACTAATATGGATAATTTATAATAATTAATTTTTATTTTAATATTATCCAAGAGTTTTTAGACCTTATCCATAAACATAATGTCGATAATAAGCACGTTTTAGTGATTTTAGATGAACTTATGGTGTTTCTTTAATTAATTAATTATATATTGATATAATATCTTCAGAAATAAAAAAAATAAAAATTAATATCATTTTATACCTGTAATTATGTTCCCTTATACATTTATGGTATAAATTTGAACTATTGTTCATGTGAGTTGTAAGACAAAACTAGACATGAACATACACTATTTTTATAAATGATAAGTAGATGTTTTAGTTTTAATATAATTATAAAAGGATTATAATTATATTATTTAGTGTTTATTGGTGTGGTATATTAAAATTATAATTAAATAGAAGAAAAACTAATGTATAAGAAGCATTATTCTATTTTAAGAAAAAAAAAAGTATCCTCTTAGAACGCTTATTTTAAATTATTAAACAAATGATGATTGTTTTTCAGACATGTCATTATTCGGTTCTTAAACTTGTTACAAAATAACATTAATGATATGATAATGATTTTATTTATCCTTTAATAAAATCCGTATATATAACCATTTAAGATATATAAGGTAAACGAAACATGTTATGTCATGGAGGTGGTAGACCACACAAAACATGAACAATGGTTTTGTTTTTCTCAATGGATGAGGTATGTGAATAAATACAAATAATAAATTTTATTTAGTAAAAATAATGTTTGTAAAAAATAATACTATAGTTATATTAGTGGATATATAAATATAATTGAAAAAATATAATTAAAATTATAACTTTTTAGTTCATAATACTCACATGATGGACTTTATTTTTCTTTGGAAATATCCCCAAATTTGAAGGGATTTGGATAAATATGAGTGAAAATGGATATATTTTATTAGAATATGGTACTAGGTAGATAAAAATTTCATATATTAAAAGATAAATTAAAATTATAGGTGTTTCATGCATTGGTGAAGATGTTCCCCTTTTAGAATTAAAGGGAAGGATAGTTTTGGGAACACATTTACATTTTCCAATAATGCAATTAAAATATTCAATTTTAAAGGGGTAAAAATTCCTTAATTTTTGGTTACACATTAATTGGTCAATATAATTCTAATCCATTCAAATATAGGGGCTTTTTAAAAAAAATTATGACCTTAACACTTGTTTAAACTCAATTTACCACTTTTACTTTTCCTTTGGTAATTAATTTCTAATACAAATAATAAATTTCAATGGAAAATATTAAGAGTGAAATTTTCAACTAATTTTATAACTATAGAACAATATTTGAAATTAAATTTATACAAAAAAAAATTATAATGATTTGAAATGCTAATATTAAAATAAATATTCTTAATCATGTAAACACCCTTTGAGTGAAATAATGTTTTTAAAATTTAAATTTATATATAATGTAACATTATTTTTCTAACTGATTTTAATGACCTAAAATTATTTATTAGAAATTAAATATATTTTATGAGGCTTTCAATGAAATACAAAACATAATTTTATTTTAAAATAATTCTTTCAATGGGAAGACTAATTTTTTTTATTATAGTATCATTTTAATTAGTTCTAAAATTGTTCTCCATAGGTTTTATAAGATCAAATAATATTTTAAAATGTATAATATTATAAATTAATATTATATTTGATTATTAAAAATGATTTTTAAACATCTAATTAATTCTTTTGTAATGTTAAATTCAAACAAATTACAATTTTCTTGAAAATTTTAGTTTTTTACTAAAACATGCATTTATAGAAAATTGTCAAAAATCTATTATAAATAATTTTGATATTATGAATTCCAAAATTGAGTTATTTTGGACATTATAAAATTATTATAAATAATTATAAATAAATTCTTTAATAAAACTACTTTAAAGGGATAATTTTAAAATCGTTCATGATACTATATTTACCTTCAACATTAGAGTCTTAGGGGTTACATTCTCTCCCCTTAAATAATTGAATACAAAAAATTGAGGTATATATCATCTATTGAATAGATATGGATAATTATTATATATATATTCTTCAATATCATCAATTTATTCTTCATGTTTGTGATTTCTATAATGGACTTTCAGAAAATGAGTTGTTTGAATCTGCAATACATGATCTATGGTGTCAATAAATTGGATAGGATCCTCATTATAAAACAAGTCAGGATCCAAATCTATTATTTTTTAATTGAACATATATGATTAATCTAAAAATGGTTTTCTCATAAAAAAACATGTAATACATTATGTTCTTTAAAATGGTTGGGTGGAGAGGTAACCACTAAGCTATACCCCTAATTATTTATAACATTTGAAAATGACCAATGTATCTAATTATTAAATTTCCCTTTATACCAAATCATAAAACTCCACTCCATGGTGATAATTTTAACAATACAAGATCCCCATCTTGAAATTATAAATCTTTCCTTTGATTATAATCATAGCCCTTTTATCGACTTTGGTTTTCCCTAATGTGAACATGAATTGTAGATACTTTAATAGTCATCACCTATACAATATTTAGTCCAACTAAAATTATTTTTATAATATATTCCAAAAAAAGGAGTATGAAAACTCGTCCAATAAAATTATTCATTTGTAACCATATGGATACTCTAATAGAAGTTATTATTTTATTAAAATTACAACAAAGGTTGATACTGAATTCATATAAGTTGAAATTAAAGAAAACATGATCTCAACATATCTTCCAAAATTTGGATAGTTCTTTTCGAATTCACATGAGTCTCTCGATGATAGGAATTGGTTGAATGTATCTTATTATTGAGATTCCTTTGAATACTCTTCCATAATTTCTTTCTAAACTAAGAATCATAGTCAAATACCATGGATAGAGGATCCCCTAAATCCTTTTGATTTTATCTATATAGAGCAAGGAAAATAACATTGCTGGTAGATTATCTCTTATTTCTATTAAATGAGTAGAATTATTAAGATGATTAATAGCACCCTATATAGCATAATTATTACTATGGGTATTTTTTAATATATTAAAAAAATTCCATTATAACATTTTACCATTTAAAAATAGGTATAGGAAAAGGATTCATGACACAGATAGGATGTTATATTTTGGCCTTTACCATGTATAACATTTCATATATTGTTCATAGAAAAGGATATGACTTCAATGTTGAACACAAATTATGGCTCTGGTGAATCACATAGTAATTATTCTGTGTAAACATCAATGAAATTTTTAAGCATAGGTAGATCATATATTATTATTATACATTCCTTATCCATAGATCAATATTAATATTGCTATTTTTTTGAATTATCAACCACTATTGGTCTGCATCTCCCTTTAGATAATAGAATGCATTAATGACTACATCTTTTTTACTACATCCCAGATATAGAAAAATATTCTCTTAAAAAATGATCCACGGTTAAAATAAATATGTATTAATATATATATACTAAATTTTGTAGGTTGTTGTAACTTAAAGCAGTCCATCAAAGTTACAGTAATGTTTTGGATCAGTAGGTTTTTCTATGAGAATAAGAATATCTTTCAAAACCTAGGTTAACATCCCAAATATGGTTAGAAGAAAATTAAAATTAACTCTAACTTAATTTACTTTATCATAGTAAATATACCTATATTGACTATGGGGGTTGATGTGGTTCTCAATCCTCCTCTTAGTCACTATATTTCTATAATGGAATTCACATAATCATATCGTGATATTAATTTCAAAATCTTATTATTCTGAGCTTTTTATAGTGTTAAAAAAAATTCTATCCATAGAAATTATGTTATCTTACATTATTCATTTAAACATAATCCTCATGGTTTCTACAAAACAGATGTTAATAAAAACTATAACATCCCAGACTCTACAAACCTAGAGATGTTAGATATTTTACACTATAGGTTTAAAGAATAAGATTTCATGAAGGATTTAATATTTAATTAATCAAAGAATACCAGATTCATATATACATTATACATAAAAAAAGATAAAACAGGAACACATTTAATGAATATGATTATTCCATCCATTGTATCCCAGAAAAATAACACACATTCATACTCTAGGTTTCCTAGAGAAAGGAAAAAAAATAAGGATGAGATCATATGCTTGGTAAATAGTGGTATACAACAGAATCGTAGATAATATAAATATGGAATAAGTGACATGTAAATAATAAATCATCAACCTGAACCCATGATCTATAAAATCTAATGAAATTAAATATCCATTAAAATAAATTAAAACATTGATAAAAGTAATCATTGATCTTATACTAATGGAATGAATCATGTTGGACCTAAAAACCCTATTATAATGACCTTATTACAAGACACCTTACTTTCCATTAATACCATAGTCAAGACATTATCTTATTATTGGAAGAGGAATACAACAAAAAATATCATATTTTATCTTATGATACATATCAATACATATAGGGGCTATATAATTTAAGGCCCCACCTATCACATGATAAAGTCTAATTCATTTATAAAAATAGTATTCAATACTGTTCATATTATTCCCGGAGAATCCTATTAAAAATCAAAATCAGATATCCATATTATTAGAAACAATGATATAAAATAATTCCCAATTCAATTGAATAATGTGGATGTATAGAAGAACATCTCTTAATGAACAAGGAAGTAATGGGGTGTCATTGAAGTAACATGAAGTACAAATATCTGATAATTATAGTGGATAGGATAAATAAAATGTTATATGTTATCTATGGAATATGGTAATTGATTTCAAAATATTTCATTGGTAGTAGTCCATGTTAATAAAATTAAAAATCCTTCATCATGGTTTATTAAGAGTGTGTGATTACTCTAATCCATATCCCCAAGGAGTTTTTCTCCAGTTCTGCACTCTTAGGCCCACTCATTGTGAATCATGGTGATGATAGAGTCGATTATTATACCAACCCTTTTTAGGGTGATTGAACATAGGTTTATCTATGCCACATCTACATCGACATTCTTGTATCAAGACAAGTATATATTTTCTAGTAATTTACAAAATTATTTACCCTACCAAAACATAGGATAATTTTTCTACTATTGAAAGGGTAATAATTTAATCAATGGAATGTGATAGAGGGAAAAAATATATAATTTTTAAAACCATGAATGTTATTAAAAATATAGAGAAATTATTTTATGTAAATTCATTCACCATGAAAAATAAAATAGGTGGTGATTATGATATGAGTCCCAAAGAATAAAACATTAGATGGAAAACCCACCACATATTTACTGGGTAGAAATTCAATAATAACCAATTGGAATATATAGTATAAAAATATTCTTAAAAACAATTAATAAATTAATTACATGATATAAATTCTCAAATAGGTATTATAAACACCACACAAATGAAATTAAATTCATTATACAAAATATTTCTCAAACAGAGGAATTCAAGATAGAAAACCATTACCTATTGTCATGAATTAGATATATTTATATTAACCTCTTATATAATAATCTGATATATACATATCGCTTAAAAAGATTAATAATTTCCATTTTCATTCATACTCTTCATAAATAGTTTTTTTTACATGAATTCTTCATATTTTCCACATTGGTGATTATAGTTTTTATCATTTTAACTAGTTTTATAATAGAGGTATTTTTTTCATTATTTTTCCAAATTTAATTTTAAATTTTCATTAAATTTATATATTTATGATTTATAATAATATTTTTTTTTATATTCCTTTTATGTGTGTTCTATATGTTATATTTAGAGATAAAGGTGATAATAAACAAGTAATGAATATTTTTTTCAAAAAGAGTGTGTTTCCTAAATTCATGAGTTAGTTATTAATATAATATATATAGGGGAAATACTATATTTTCACATTTTTATTATATTATACCAGTAAATGTGTTCCAATAGTCTTTCATTATTTGAATTCAAAGTGTTTTTAAATTAGGTGGTTAAACATATCCAAACATGATTATACATTGATTTAATGAATGATGGTGAAATGGTTTAGTTGTGATATACTTATAAGTATAATGATCATAATTATCATTTTTTAGTGTGATATATAATAATTATTATAAATGATATGAATTATTATTGTATGTGAAAACATTGTGAAACTATAATAAATAATATTCCATGTGATACACTTATTTTATACTATTAAACTAAAATGACTTTTTATTCGTCATTTGTTTAATATGTTCTTAAATGTTTTATATAATAACCTTAATGATATCATAAACCCAATATTTTTCCTCTAATAACATCCTTATTCATATAATGTTAAGGCAATGAATGGAAAAAACACATTATGTCATGGAATTTTTAGTCCTCTCAACAAAAGGACAGTAGTTGTTTTCTTAATGGATGGTTTATATATATAAATAATGATAGTAGACATAATATAGTAATATTATATTTTATAAATAATAATAATATCACTATATTATGGTGGATATAAAATATTTTGAAGTAGAAAATTTAGAAGAAAACTATGTAGTGAATAATACTCATTTGAGGGATATGATTTTTCCAAGGAAGTCACTGTGAATTTGAAGGCATTATAATAGTAACAAGTTACCATTGGATTATGTTAACTAGAGAGATTTATAGGGTTATAAAATTTACATATATTCATGGATAAATTTTAATTTAATGTTCTTCTTGAAGTGGTGACAATTTTCCCCTTTTATAAGTGAAGGGAATGGTAGTGTTGGGAACACCTTTGCATTTTTCAATAATCCGAAGGATCTATTCATGGGTAAATGAATAAAAAATGGAAAAAGTGTAGTCAAACATGTATTGGTCAATATAAATCTCAAAAACTCAATTAATTGAATTTTCTTAAATGATTTACAAATTTCAAACTATGTTAATCTAAAGTTACCAGTTTTCATGTTTCTTATGTAATTAATTTCTAACATTAGTAATTATTTTTAACGAAAAATATTATGATTGAGCATTTCAAATAATTTTATAATTATAATATCATATTTTAAAAAACAAATATCAAATAAAATTTAAAAATTTTTGAATATTTAATTTGAATATAAATACGCTTAATTGTATAAAAACCATTTTTAGAGAATTAACATTTCTATGATTTAATTTTGTATATATTTTAAATTATTTTTCTTACAAATTTTAATAGCCTGAATCTGTTTATTATATAAAAAATAACTTTTATGATGATTTGAAGGATTTTCAAAACAGAATCTTCAATGAAAATACCTAATTTAAATATAATACCAATAACATTTTTTAAATTAAATTAACATTTTAATTCGTTTTAAAACGATTTCCATAGGTTTTATAAAATATAAAAATATTGTAAAATTTATAATATTTTTACTTAAATTCATATTTTATTAAATAATGTTGCTTCTAAAATTCTATGATATTAACAAATAATAGTATATTTATACAAATTAAAAGCATTGAGAGAACCATAATTTAGGACTAAAAATTGACTTTTCTTAAAAAAGATGAGTAATTTATAATAAAATAATTTTTATATGATGAATAAAGAGTCTTAAAAAAGTTAATTTTTTTCAAAAGCACATGATATCTAATTTACATAATAAATTATAGTCTCATGTGTTACATAAAGACTCAAATCATTATTAAACAAATATTTGTTTTCCATTACTTTTTTGATTAAAACAGTTTTTCTTATATTCATGAGCCAAATGACTGAGATTACTACTATAAAACCCCCAAAAACTACCATAGTTTAACCAGGTTTATCCCCTTTTTATTCATTATCACTCCCATTCATCATACAATGGTTATTCAAGGTTTCATCAATCTAGTGATGCTAGAATGGTATGTTCTCTCATGATATACACCAAGTTCCTCTTCTTTCTTGATATTTGTGCATGAATATAAGATGGAAAATTGAATTAATTTATGATCCAATGATGGTATCCTTCCAAATGCATATATTAGTGATGCATCATGTTATTTTACAAAGTATCTTGATAACTTCAATATCTACTATTGATTATGGATGTCATATAGGTATGTGTATATAGATCGTCATCCTAAACCTCTTCTGGATTTTTGGATTGATATTATAACTATAACATAGTGATGATATTTTTGTATGTGTGTATTATATTCAACCTTTAATATATATCCCCGTTTAGAAAAGGTAAATCCTTCTCCAACAGTAGTCTTTTATAGGTATTTCATCATATATCGATCATCATAAGATCTAATTCTGCCTAAAAATCATCTTTGATCTCTTTTATAAATATAGATTGATGGTGTATCAATGTTAATTTCCTATACCTAAATTTGTCTTCTTGTTTTGATGACGAATTCATGATTTATTCCTTGATCAAAAGAAGATCTAGTGATTTTTCATCTTCTTCTTTAAAATATCTCAAAATTTGTTTCATTAAAAGACACATCGAGGTATGTTGTTCAAGGACTACAATTCTTGTACATGACCCTCCTCGAGTATCTTTTCCAAACTTTTTACATGATAAATTATAACCCTATATAGAAATCCTTGACATGAGATCTATTTATCTATGGGTGAATAATTTGATAAAAGATTTTATCCCCAAATTAATATTGGATTTCTTCATCAATGAAATTTATGAAGGAAGCTCTTTAATAATTACAGTTCTTTTATACACTTATTTCCTTGGTATTATTCTTATGATAAAATTTCTCATTTGCTATGATTGATATTGATCCCTTTTGTTCATGTGTGTGCGTCCCATATGTGATGTTTTATTCCATGAGTATCCTCATCTATATTTATAGACCATGTTTTATTTTTTATCACTATTACTTATATATTGATACTTGTTCTCATGATGTCATGTCGTGTGTTTTTGTTATATCATCTTCCATTTTAAATTTATTAACTTCAATTTAGATGCATTGATTTAATACATGTAATATGTATAATGTTGTGATATTATTATCCCTTAGAGGGAGAGTGCACACAACATGTGATTATGGAAAAGTTGGATGTCGAGTGACATGTTACCCCAATGGCTTGTGGATGTCGAGTGACTTGTTATCTCATTGACTTATGGATTTCATGTGACATGTCATATTAATGCCATGTGTATGCTATGTGAACTACTCCTCACCCTTATAGAAATATCTCAATCACTTATTTTATCTTGATTATACATGAAGAATGGATTTGAAGTAGGTATATTTGGGGATTTCAGTGGCTAAGATAGTACACAAACGTTCATTATATGATTTTTAGGTATTCTTCTATATTTATTATCGTCAAAGAATACACCTATTATAATTTTTCAAACATGTTATGAATGAATTTTTTTTGACATTATATATTTTATTATTAACCCTTGGAAATTGAATCTCAGTGCACATGTAGATCTCATGTATATGGATTAGGTAAGGGAAAGGGTCACATGGTCGACAGCTGAGCAGTGGATCAAGCAGTTTATAATCGAATCAGGACAGACAATAGAGAAAATATGTTATGTTTTATTTATTTATCTTCTTTCACTTATATTTTATGGGTTTTATTTCATATTATGATAACAATTTTTTATTGTATAAAATGTGTTCCATTTTGTGGTTACATTGTGATATTTATCTTCCACCTTAATAACTCTTAGTTGTTTATATTTTATTTATATTTTTTGTTTATATTTATGATATTGAGGGTGTAGTATAACTATTTGAGGTTTTTAATCCTCACTTTTTATGGGAAGTGTCATGCATTTGGGGAGGTGTGAATGAGGTCTTCTGGATCTCTAGATAAGACCTAGTGATTTAGGATAGGTTGTTACAAAATGTATCAGAGCATGATTTTCTTCTATTCCTTTTCGGATAACCTTGGATATAATGAAATTGATATCGTTTCTGTGGGACTAAGGTAGGGGGTTTTCATGTTCTTAGACATCTCATGTGTAATAGACCTATTTTTTACCATTGAAGGGATTTTTGTTACATTTTTATGAGATTTGGGTGTGTTCATACATCATTAGTAGAAACATAGTGTAACACCCCAAAATTTTTTGAAATAATTTTTTCAAATTAAATTTATTCTTTTCAATATTATTTACTATTAACAATATTAATTTTTAATTGGTTTATAATAAATACTGAGTATATATTATGTTTTAAAAAACCCTTATTTTATTTTCCATTACATGCAGGAATGAAAGTGTGCATGACACGTGACAGTGAGCTTCAACAATCCATGAAATACTGTTATTTTAAAAATGGCCATTATAAAGAAAATATTAAATAAGAGGGTATGAATATATAAACTAATTTTAGATATATATATATATATATATAACTTTCACAGTCAATATAAATTTAATTATTATTTCTTAGTAAATAATCAATCGATATTTAGTAAAGTGATTATATTCTTAAAAAATGATTTTTATTGTTTTTTATAAGAAAACATTAAGTGATTGATGGGTATTATAGAAAATTTATTTTATATAATTTACTTTATTTTTGAAATAATAGTATCAAAATTATCTTATGGTGAAATTTTCAGATTTTTTTAGAAAATGTAGATTTTTCAGTGAATAGTGAAAAATATGGATTTTTGTAAAACTATCACTTATTTTAAATTAATTAATTAATTCAACATACCCATTAAGTATTAATGTATCATAATTAGTAATCACTTATACTAAATATAAATAATTACTTTTTATTCAAATTTATATTATATTTTAATATAATTTAGGTTTGGGATTTAAAAATATGTTATTTTTTAAAACTATTTTAAAGTGCATAATGTTTCTCTAATTTCATTAAAAAAGACAATAATTGATGAATAATTTTATAAATTATATTTATATAATATATATCAGCACATTTTAGTTTATATTAATACTGTTATTATTAGTATAAATAGATTTTATATAAAACCATCATGTGCTTCAAAAACAATTACTTCAAGAAATCCTACTTTTTCATCCCTTATGGAGGTTTTGTTTCAAATAAATTTTTTCATAGTTTTGAAAAATAATTTTTAAAAAATAATTTATTTTTTTAAGAAATCATTTCGAGGATATATTAAGGTGAAGTTTTATAAATTTTCATGAAATAATAATTTTTGGATGAATTTTGAAAATTTTGAACTTTAATTCAAAATTTCTTTTTATTTTAAATTATATATAAATTTTAATTATATTTTAATTTGGTTTAAAAAAACTAGTTTATTTATATATCAATAAATAAAATCTAGTTCATTTTAATCATTTTCATATTGAAATTGGATATAAAATCATTGTAAACATTTTAGCATTTTCCCATTAAAAACCTGCTTTCTCGTCACATTTCTGGGATAAGTTTAAAATTAATTTTTTACACTTATATGAGTTTAATATTGATAAATGGATTCCATATTTATAATCATAAATTTTTATATAATATATTATTTTCAAGTTAATTTTTTACTGAATTGAATAGTAAAATAATAAATATCATTTTCCGCAATTAAGGTAAAAATGGTTTGTAAGGGGATAAACTAAAAAGATAAGAATGAAAAATAAAAAAATTGGAAATCCCATTTTTTGGACATATTTAGACCTCATACATTATATTATTGATAAATATGTATTATTGAATCCTCTTTACTTTAAGAACATGTCATTGGAATTATTCCCATCAAAAAATTAAATGTGTGCCACTCAGCTCACTTATAAAAGGTCATCCCTTTTCATCTACTCTTCACACCATAAAACACTTTCAGTTCATCAAAAAAATGAAAAAATTACCTCTTCTCATTTTATAATCATTATTTTGGATGCAAGTCTTACCTGGGAAAACATTTGGTGAAAACCTATGGAGGATCCCCAAAGAATATGTATCTTTCATCAATGGTCATTTTTGTTTTATTTTTCCCTATTCCACATTAAATTATTATTTAAAAATTATGATATAATAGAATAAATAAATTTCATATAATTATTATTCATTTTAGGAATGTCACATCCTACAAGCACCTCCACTTTCATCAAATTGTTTACGAAATCATCATTCAAGTGTAAAAAGAACAACCGCCGTGCAAACAGATTTCATTCATTTTTTCATTACCACCATTAGGGGATAGAAGTAATGATGTATTTAAAATATATATCTGTTATTTATGATATAATTGTACTTCTATAATTATAATACAACACATACCTTCATACTCTCCATTTTTTGGGAATACGATAATATCACACGTGTGTATAGTGGATTACAACCTCACGAAGCGATGTGAGTCATTATAGCATTACAGGGAATGTATTAATTCTAGGTTTAATGAGAATATGTGATTTATATGACATGAAAATTATTATTTAACTGAAATATATCATTTACCATTCTTTATTTCAATCTAAAAATAAAATTGAAATAATATTCTTGTGTTTTTATGGCATACCGTTTTCATAAACGATGTATTTCATTTTCCATCACTAAATGTTTTGGATTTCTATTAATACATATATATTAAAAATATATGATAATTTTATTATTTCTAAAAAAAATTAATTGGTGAAATAATGATCAAATTAAGCAGATCAAAAATAACATATCAAAAAATATATGAAAAAAGTGGTTTTATCAAAAATGTAATTATAACATGGATTTTTTAATAAAATGTAATAAAAGGTAATATGAAAATCATATATAGTATGGTGTATATAAATATTTTTATTTAATATATTTATAATAAACATATATTTATCATATGAGATGTTTGAACATTTATGAGGGACGTCAATACATAGGGTAAAAGTTACTCAAACAATAATGGATTTCTATTCTCTCTTCTGTTTCAGGGAGATATATACAAATTCGCCCCTAGTTCATTTTTTGTGGTGTATATACTACCTCTTTTACATTTTATATCCTAAATATCATTATTTTAATGGTATAAAATGTTTCATAATGTGGTATGATTTTTTGGGGATTTTGAGTCAATTGATTACTAAAGTGGTAAGGGGTTTTGACTAAATTTCCATTATTTGGGATGTACATCATGTTATGAACCTATATTAATTAATTTTTTGTATATACAGAACCTTTTATATGTAATATCAAGAATTTATTTATTTTAATTATATTTTATGTTAAATTTTATGTAATTCATTCAGGTTTCTTATGACACGATGTTACCAAAGTGGTAATGATTTTAGGTTTCAATCTCATCATTGATCGAGATTTTTTATTATTATGTTTCGGAGGAAAATAAATTATGTTACATATCTCAATAAAATCAAGAATTTTATACTATTATAGTTATTAATGATATTTTAAATTAATATAATCCTATTTTTCACTCTTTGTAACATAAAATAATTGATAAAAAAGGTTTTTATCAAAATCCAACATTATTTCTCTCTCCGGTTAAAAATCTATTTTCTTCCAAAAATATGTTTTTAAAAAATTATTTTTCCCATATTATTTTTAAAATAAATTTTTACTCATTGTTTAATTTTTTTCAAAATCAAATTGAAATTAATCTTTGTCTTTTTTTTAAATAATTCTCATTTTGCTTTTACTGAATATGGGAAAGGAATATTTTTTTACATGTATAACATGAATAAAACTTATCATCACCATGAAAATTATTTTCTATTGATATTTATATATAATATTTAAATTTTATTTCAATATAACATTATTTTAAAATTTTGATTTTAAAAATTTATTTTCAAAGAAAACTAATTTTCCTCATGAAACATTCCAAGTGATTTGTCTTTCAAAATAATTTTATATATAAGATGACATTATTTGATGTAAATTGTGATCTATTTGGGATATGAACCAATTATACCACTTTTATTCATTATATTAATGGTTTATTATAAATATATTTTTATGAGACTTGAATATATTCAATAAGTTATACCATGAAAAAATTATTGTAAAACCTTTTTCATAAGTTTTTCTTTGATGAAATGATGAAATGATTATAAAACTCATATCTTTTCCATAGGCTATGTTATGCTAAAACTTGTATAAAACCCATTTATGCTCATTGTTTATGATATAATAAAAGTTTTATGATGCTATGGTACACTTATGTATATTTTTCATTATGTGATTTCGGTTACATTATAACCAATGATGGATGGGACCTATATCTATCTAAAATACATTTGGAAAATATGGATAGATAATGACTAAATATGTAATGTGTAAACCTGATTACATATTCACAATGCTATGAATGAACATGATAAACTGCTCAAAATTTTATGCATGAACCTAGTTATATGTTCACAGTGTTCTTCATGGACCTATATTTCATGTCCATAATGTTATGTGTGGACCTAGTTTCATGTACATAAGTTTATTTAAGGGAATAATTTAAATTACTTAACTTAATGGCTGAACTTGTTTCGTTTTATGCATATTCACAATGTTTTAAGATGATTTTTATGCTAAAAAATGTATGCATTGTGCCAATATTCTACTCTCAAGGATTATGTTATTTTATTTCCCTTAGGACTCATGTATTATAATCTTCCAGTCCTTATACCTTTTCCAAAGATTAATATCATTGATATTAAATGTGTGGTTTTAAAATGTTATGATCATGTTCCCATACCCTTATTCTCATGTTATGCTTATATATCTTCCTTTCTTAGCCTTACTTAGCATCGTATCTCATCATTTCCTATGTCTCCTCTCTATTGGTTGTCCTGAATGGTTTATGTGGTTTATGTTTGTAAAGATTACTGAAGGGGGATAACATTATTGGATACATTGAAGATATTTAATGAGTTAAAAATATTGTAATAAATGTTTCTAAATTCACTAAACAATAATTGTCTTTAAGCAAGTGTTTGTTAAATGTATTGAATATTCATCTAAAAATATATAACTTCATTGTTTGATGATTTAAGGTACCTATAATTTGTATCAATGGATAGGTTCAGTAATCCTTTGTAAACTTGGATGAGAAAAATTTAGTGAGATATTTAGGAATGGTTCTGTGGGTATGCCTAAGGATGTCTCTAAGGATAAGACTAAGTGTAAATCAAAGTATAAGAAAATGTAATTGCTTTTTTTAAGGAATGTGGAATATGTTTCCAACCGATTATATCCCCATACAGATAATATAGGAGTATATAGATGAGTCATAGAGGTACCTAGGGATAATAACATTGAAAAGGGAACATTGATCTGGACTTTATTATAACCTAGTGTAACAAAATGGGAATTTCTGCACACCTTGTTTGACACATTCAGTGTATATTCATTGGAAATTAACAAAATCCGTACGAACCATAATGAAATATTTATATTGATAAATATTATCAATGGAATTGGATAAAACTAACGTTTAATAAATAAAAAGGGATTAATGAATAAAACATTTTATAAGGTAATTTCATTATTTGTTGGTTTTCCTATGTAAATTGTGTATCTCACAATATTATTTTTTATTTTAGTCAGTGGTGGGAACTAGAATGTAAAATGTTAACATTAAATGTGATGGATATTTTGTTGATGATCATAAAAATTGGATGATTCATGGAGTAATGGATTTTGTGATTGTTATTAATTAGTTATCATAGAACATGATTAATAAAGTAAACCTTAACCAATACTTAGACATTCCAATAAGAGAATTATAGAGTTATATGAGTGTTTGGCTAGTGGAGGCCATGGATGAATGAAGATATATTTTCATATATGTTATGAATGTGGGATGAAGAACTAAAGGTAACGCCTAAATGCGATGAGAATATTATTTGGGTGTGTAAAATTAGAAAACAAAGAAAGTAACTATAAATGAAAACTGAAAAGTTTGGTTAACCTAGTGTATGAGAATAATTGTCTCCCTATGGTATTATACATGGTTTATTATTTCAAATGTGGAAAGTATATGAATTATGAAAATCAATTTTTTAAATAGTAAGATCATGCAGATAATCTACAAGGTTGATTGAGTAAGGGTTATATTGTTAATGATGAAGAGACTATAAATGACATAGGAAAGGATGAATTGTTAATGAATAATATGATGTATCTTGGTTACTATTGTAGAAACAAATTATAATTATTGATGTATTTATGTATTGTGATTAAAATATTTATATGTTTATCTGTATTTTTTCTGTAGTTCTTCAATAAGAAGTTTTAATAAAAAGTTAAATAGTGGAAATGGACTAGAAAAGTTACATAATGGTGAGGTAATTTATTTATCAAGGTAATAAAACACTTAATATGTTCATAAGGATGATAAAATGTTTCTTAGTCTGTATGAAGAACTAATTAATAGGGATAATGTAAATTTTATAATATAGATTACCTTAGAACTGATAAAGTATTTCGTGACTAAGTGGTTTAGGTTATTATTTCTAGAGTATACAAAATTATTATAATTGTGGAATATGTTCAATAATAAATTGTTTTATTCAATGGATGAGGAATAATTCATGTTTTAATTATGATTTTGTGTTAATTCTGGTCATTACATTGATTTAGCAGAATATATGAACTAGGTATTCACATATTTGGCTTCTGACCAATAATATCTTTTTAATGTTATTTGGATTGTTAATTTTATGTTGATTTTGAAAATTTTAGTAACCTTATTCATAAATTTCTAATTTTTTAAGGGACATTAGTTTAACCATTAATGAGGTGGTTTAAGTTAAACATTATATGAGGGTTTATAGATTAATGTATTACATCAGCCTATAAAGATTTATCCATACTAGATTACCAATTCCAAATTTTGTTTAAATAATGGTGAACAAAATGAATTATCATTACCCTTATGGATATAATAATATGTTAGTGCTTTAGAAATAATAGATTTTCCATTATTTAATTGAGTAAGATATTATGTTGAGATTTATCAAGGAAAATCCAATGGATGGGATTCTACTTATGAAATGGAATGAAATCATGTAATAATATCTTTTTATTATGAAATTTCAGATTTTAGATAATGATACTGAAATAAAATGATGTCCTGATATAATTATTTTTTATTATATCAGTGGTATTTTACATTACTATTTGTGTAATTTTTTTCATTAAATTTATCCTAACCATGTTCTCTATTATACTCCATTAGATTTTGGTGTTACTTTTATCTTCTATGTCCATGTTTTCATTTCCTCCTTATATTCTCCTATTTTGGAAACCTAGAATGTGTTTTTCTAGATGACCATCAAACTTCCCTTTATATTTTTCAATAGGATGTTTTATTACCCAATTTTATGATTTGGTTTTATATTAATTAAATTTATATTATTAATCCTTTGTTGACCAAGATGATTTTTGATGGAGAAATTCATTTTAAGGGGGTATAATTTTACACCAAGACATTTTGGGAAATATTTTTTTTTCAAAAAAATTAAATATGTTTCATATATATCATATATTTCACTACACACAACACTAATTTTAGCATAAGATCTATAAAATACATTATATATATTTCTTTATATGAAAACCGATTTTAGATTGTGTTATATGTAATAATGATAGTGTTCATGACAAGAGATGTCGAGCTTCAGTACATAATGTTATTTTAGATATGACCATTATAACCTATCTATTAAATAGGTGGGCAGAAATAGTATAAATCAATTTATAAAACTAACATATATATGTCACACTCAAAATAAATTTTTTAATTAATTATTAATAAATAAAAACAATAAATTTTAGGATGGTAATTATGTTCTTAAAAAATATGCTTTTTCAAAAATGATTTTATTCCTTATTATGAGAAAATATTATATGTCATTTGGAGATATTCTAAAAATGTATTTCATAAAATTTATTTTATTTCTTAAATCTTCATATCTAAAAAAATTAATGATGAAATTTTGGGAATTTTTGAAAAAATATTTTTTTTAAGTGAATAGTGAAATAATTGTGGCTTTTATAGAACTATAACTTCATTGAAATAAATTAAGTAATTTAAATGCCACATTTTTTTAACCTAACATTCTTATTTATTTATTTATATATAATAAACATAATTACCTTTTAATCAACATTATTTTGTATTTTAGAATAATTTATCTGTTGGGTTTAGAAATGGTTTATTTCTAAAAATGGTTTTAAAGTCTATAATGTTTCTCTATTTTAATTAATTAAAATAATTACCAATGGATAATGTTTTAAATGAAATTTATAGATTATATTTCATTAAATTTTATTTTATATTCATAAAATTATTATTATTTGACATAGAGTTAATATAAGATCATCTTGTTCATAAAAAATTACACTTCTTGAAAACCCATTATTTCATCAGGTCAATGGGTTTTGTTTTAAATTTAATTTATAATAGTTTTAGAGAATTTATTTTTAAAATTTCAAATTCAAAATTATATTATGGTAATGTTTTTATAATTTTCTGAAAAGATTAGTCTTTTGAATTTTATTTGAAAACATAATTTTTGTTTAAATTATTTATAAATTATAATTTTATTTTTAATTATTTTTCATTGTATAATAATTAAATTATAAATTTATTTATCCAATTTAGATCATTTTAAACAATATCATATAGAAATCGTATTTAAAAACATTGTAAACTTTAAAACATTTTATATTTAAAACATATTTTCTCCTCGTGTGTGTGATATTAAATTATATTAAATTTTAACAATTATAGGAATGGAAATTTGAAAAATAGATTCAATATTTTTAATCATAAAAATTTATGTTATATTATATGGAAAAATAAAATTTTTGCCAAAATGAAAAGTCAAAACAAAAGAAAATATTTATTGTGATTATGAAAAAAATGGTTATACCGAGGGTTACACTAAAACTGAAAAGGGTCCAATATGACCCACATATTTTAAAAAACACATTTTTTTCATAATATGACTTTAATAATTGATAATTTTCTTTTATTAGATCATTTTTTCAAGAAAAAAACATGGGTGAAATTCTTCATTTCAGATAATTACTTCTGTGCCACTCACTTATAAAAGGTCACCCCTAATCCCCTCTTATTCACACCTTCCAAGCCTTTTTCATCCAATACTAATAATAAAATCTTCCAATATTCTATTCTATCTTCATATAAGCCATATTTTGTACAAAAATTCAACCTATGAATTCATTTCATGCAAACCGAAGGAGGATATCTTTAGAAGAGGTAATATTAATCAATGAGTGTTTTTATTTGATTTCTCCCTCCACCAAATAAATTCTTATTATAACATGGTGATAAAATCTAATAACTATATTCCAAAAAATTATATATTTTTATGTTAATTTAATTTCCTAGAACCATCTCCAATTCCATAAAATGGGTTATGAAATCATCATTCTGGTGTACAGTGGACTACCCCCTCACGAACCGATGGCATTCATTTTTCAATTACCATCGATCAAGGATGGAAATAATGATTAATTTAATATTTATATATGATATTTATGATATTATAATACTTATAGAATCATTATATCAAACATACCTTCATATGCTTTATTTTGTGGGAATATGATAACATCACTCATGTGAACGGTGGACAACTCCCTCATGAAGCGATTTGATTGGTTCCAACATTACAAGGAATGTATTAAGTATATTTTTAATAAAAAAATGTGATATATATAGCATAAATATTTTTATACAATTTTTATATTTCATTTAACTTTATTTCTTACAATTTGAAATGAAAATTGAAACAGCATTCTTGTGTATGTATGGAATACCATCTCCATGAATGGTATATATTATTTTCCATCACTAAATTTTATAGATTACTAAAAATACATATACTCTGAATATATTTTATATATATATTGTTTAAAATTATTGATATGATAAAATCCTTATCAAATTAATATTAATAAAAATAAAAAAATCAAAACATATATGAAAAACAATGCAGTTATAACCCGAAACATAACATTAACACGGAATTGTTAATAAATAGCTAATAAAAGATCATAATAAAAGCATATATGGCATGTTATATATAAATAATTTTGTATAATAGACGTATAATAAATTTATATTTATTATATAGTTGTTAAAAAGTTTATGACGTAATTCAATTCTTAAGATAAAAGGATTTCTAGTCTCACGTTAATTTTTGAGAGACTTATGCCATATTTACCACATTTTTCTTTTCTGTGGAATAAATACTACCACTATAATAAGATATATCAGGAATAAACATCATTTATTGATAAGTAATGGTTTTATTGATATTATTCTTTCATGGGTATTATGATTTAAAAGTTACTCAAAAGGAAAGGGTTTTTAGTCTCTCTTTTATTTCGGGGAGATGTGTTAATTAACCACTCATTCCTTTTGTGTGGTGTATATATTTTCCTTTTTATATGGTATATCATGAACTCCAATAAATTAATAATATTCAATGTTTTATTTAATGTTATAATTTATTGGGGATTATGTTTCAAAATATTACTAATGCGGTAAGGTATTTATGAGAATATGTTCTTTCATTGAAACGTACGTAAAGTTATAAAACTTTATTCTTTCAAATTTTGTATAAATAGAATCTTTTAAATATAATGTCTTGAATTTATTTATAATCATGATATTTTCAGTCATATTTTTTTATATTTTTTGGGGCATACATTTCAATGTTACCAATGTGATAATAATATTATGTTACAATCTCATCTTTTTTCTTGATTATTTAGGATAATGTTTCCGATGAAAAAATATTCTGATCAATATCTCAAGAAACTAGTTTTTTATCCTAGGGTTATTAATTACATTTAATGTTATATTTTTAGTTTTTCACATTTTTTAAATAAAATAATTTTTAAAAATATTAAGAAAATACGTCGTTAATTCTCTCTTTATTCAGAAATCATTTTTCTTCCGAAATAATGTTTATAAAAAACAAATGTTTTTTATTATCCTATTATTATTTTTAGATTAAATATTTACCCTCTATTTAATTTTAATAAAAATGTTCTTAATGCAATTTTCATGTCATTTTTTGAACAATACCCATTTAGATTTTAGCAAAAATGTGAAAAGTATCTTTTTTTTAACATGTATGTTATGAAAAAAATATCCCACCATCATGAACATTATTTGATTTCTTTCTTCCTTTATAATATTTCAAAGTTATTTTTAAATAAAATGTTTATTCAAAATTTTTATATTTTAAAAATTGATTTCTATAGAAAGGTTATCTTCCCCAAGAAACATTCCAAGTGATTTATCATTCAACATCATTTTCCATCAATGATGACATTATTTTATGTAAATTATTATTTATTTTGGATATGAACCAAATAAACCATTGTTTTTATTTATTTTAATTGTTTATAATGAAAATATATTTTTTAAACCCATTTCCCTTCCATGGGTTATACAATGAAAAAATTATTATGAAACACATTTATTTTGTTAAAAAATTATTCTCTAATGAAATGATGAAATGATTATAAAACCCATATCATTTCCATGGGTTATTTTATAAAAAAATATTTATGAAATCCATTTCTTTTCTTGGATTCTGATATGATTAAATTTTTATGATCTTATGGAAAACTTATAAATAATATTAATTACATGACAATGTTTACATTATAACCAAGGATGGATGGTATTTATATCTCCCTCTAATTCATTTGTTAAAGATGGAAAAATTATGGGTGAATATGTTATGAGTGAACCTAATTACATATTCACAATGTTATATGTGAACCTAATTAAATGTTCACAATGTCATGCATGAACCTTATTACATGTTCATAGTGTTATGCATAGACTAGGATTTCATGTCTATAATATTATGTGTAAACCGAGTTGCATGTCAATAAGTTAATGTGAGGGTATGATTTCACATCCATAACGTAATGAGAAAACATGTTTCTATTTATAAAACTTCACAATGTTTTAATTTCATGTGTATGCTACAAATCTATGTCATATGTTAATTGTATTCTCTCATGAACCATGTTATTTTATTTCTCTTATGATTCATGTCTTAAGAGATACCAATATGTATTCCATGATTCTATATTATTATAATTGATATGTGTGGTGTAGTTTTTCAATTTTATGCTCATGTTCATGTACCCTTATTCTCCTGTTATGCTTACATATCATCATTGTTTATTTTTACTTGTCATTTGACCTCACCCTTTATTATGCTTCCCTTTCCCATGTTATAATGAAATGTTTAAGTAGGTTATGTTAGTGAAGAATAATAAATGGGAAGTTCATTATATGGTAAATTAAAGATATTTTGTGAGGTAATAATATTATATTCCATGTTTCTAATGGAACTAAACAATTATGGTCCTCAGGTTTGTGTTTCTATAATGAATTGAATATTCATCTTAAAATATGTAATATCCATTAATCAAAATACTTGGTCTCTATACATTGTATAACATGTCAAGTATATACTATTTTTCTTTAATTTATTGTCTTTATTAGTGAAATGTGTTTGTTATAGGCTTGTATTCTTTCTAAAGTGATATATCTGTTTTATTTACTATTGTGATATTTCATGTTGGTATTGATTAGTTTAACTTGAGACTTATGTTATGTTTAGTATATATATTTTATTTTTACTAATATTCAGATATGGGAAACATTGGATAGTGCTATGAGGGAAATACCTTGAGTTGGGCATAACCTCCTATGAAAAAAAAATTTAATCCCATAGACCAGTTAGGATCTTTCATTATGGATTTAGACATTCCAATGTTTCTATTATGTTTCATATGATGATATCTTAATGGAGACTAATGATACCTCTAGATAACATGGGTCAGAATTCTTCAAATATAGAGTATTCCCTAACCCACTTCCCACTATCGAGAAGGGTAAAGTAGATCACACTCTTACACTCATTCTGGAGGAAAATGCAGTGGGACAACCTCAGTCTGGATCCATTACACTTATTCTTTTCTAGGGTGGATGGTCACTGAGGTTCATCATTTATTACACTAGAGACATATAGATCTAGAATCCACATATATTTCAAGTACTAATGGGACCAAAATATTCATATAACTCGTTAGATATCATTAATATTATTTATTGCCTTGTTGAGATTCCTAGAGAAAAAAAGGTGAATATGGTTATGTTCATTCTATAGTGACCCTCCGAGAGATGGTGGGGTCTGATGGGATAGGATATTTGGCATGGGGGACTCACCTGGGTTGCCTTCAAGAACCTATTCTTGTGAGAATTATTCACTAATACACTGAAGATGTAACGAGTATAGTTGTTTAGGGATCTACAGTATGGATCCATGATGTCGTCATCATACTCCACTTGTTTCAACAAAACACATTTTTTTGGTCCTTTATTGGTCTAAAATGAGGAATAAAAGTATAGGATGATATACATCGATATTCATCCTATTTTTAGATAACATTTTAGGGTGTTTTACTTAAAAATATGCATGGAGGTTCTATTGAAGGATTTATATATTAAGAAAGGCCTATAGGAGAATTGAGTAATGGGTATTCATCCACCCATCAGTACTCAGGTTGGTGGATCTACAAAAACATTGATGGGTTTCATTTATATTAGAAAAAAAGAAGAAAATTGAAGATGTGAATCGATGTAATGTTAATTAGGAGGATTAGATCATGGATTCATTATCCCCCTCACAAGGAGTTCTATAATGCTTCAAATATAAAAAGTTTGAACATTATCTCACATTTTATACAACACCTAAGACAAAGTGTTGTCAACGATGGAATATGGGTAATCTATAACAGTCCCTCATCAAAGAATTGAGGTTAGGATTCCATAGGGGTATAGGATATGTGTGATATTTGACACAAGTATCTGACTAGGGTCCTCATTAGTAAGCTCAGATGAAGATAACTCATGACAGTCATGCATCTCATGGTCAAGGCTTAAGAGATGATATATGTCAACTAAATGTAATGGATCTTACATAAACGAATGGTGGTGAGGGACCCTCAACTATTTGAGGTATGGTCATGACAACTTCTACAATATCTACTACTTTTTTATAAATTGTTTCTTCATATTCCTTTATTTATTCATATGAAATTATTGGACATGACTTACTGAACAAGTTATCATCTGGGTTTCTTTCCCTTGATACACTAATGGTTATGAATTTATACTATTTTTATGCCTAGAGTGTCCTATAATAATTATCAGTTATAAAAATATGTGGGACTTTATGATTTTATAGTTGATGATAATTAATGTAAATTTTTTATGGTCTTGTTGACTTGCCTCTAATCCCAAATTTACTACTATTAGAGATGGGTATCGTTTATAGTTCCCTAGGGAGGGAATTTTTTGATGACCAATGATTGAGAGTTGGGAGAGGGTAGTGTGGTTATAGAGATGTACTATCTTGGGATGGATATAGTGAAGATTCTAGGATTGAAATCTTCAATATTATCAGTTTTATCCCCTAGAAATATCCTCTTGTTTTGGATCTCTATCATAAAGTCTTCATGGATGACTTCACAAGACTTTCCACTAATAAAGGAGTGTTGCCTTGAGATAGAACACATAATAGGATATCATCCCATTTCGATACCCCTTATCATATAACGTCAATCAACTTTTAGGATCTCACATTATATCTCAATGACTCCAAATAGAAGGGTTTTATAAATATATGTATATCACAATGTGGTGCACATATTTTTCTAGATAAGAAGATGGAGATTTTATTTGAATCTGTGTCTATTATCGAAATATGAGAAAGTTGACCATGATGATTAAGTACCCTTTTCCTAGGATGAACAATATCTTTGATTATTTGCAGGGATCCAAGTGGTTCACCACGATAGATCTCGGATTAGGCTATCATCATTTTTAGGTTAGAAAGAAGAATACACTAAAGAGAATGTTTAAGAGAATGTATGTGCAATACGTGTACTTGGTGATGAAATATATACATATTGAAGGGACAATGGTCTTCATGGATCCCCTAAACATGATCATCCACCCTTATACTTTCTCATTCATCATGGTTAGTTTTTATGATTTCCCAATTTTCTTACTGACTCTAGAGCAGCATGCAAGTCATATCAAGATTGTTTGGAGCACTGTTCAATCACACTCGTTATATACCAAGATGTAAATTATTATTTTATTGATTCTAGATATTATGTTATTGGGTCATGTGGTCTCTATGACCAATACATCATTGGACTTATAGAAAGTATAAGCAGTGCTTTCCTGGACACAACTCCAGAACATGTTTACATTGGAAGATTTCTATGTTTTGTGGGGTACTATTAGGATTTTATTTGGGAATTTACCCATTTATCAGCACCCAAGACTACAATAATAAAAAAGGAATGTATTTTTAGTTATCAAACTTGTGTGAGGATGACTTTATTGAGATATATAGAAGGTTAAATATAACTAAAGTGTCGGCACTTCCTATTCTTGGGATTGAAGATGTCATATATTTTGATGCATCAGGCATTGGTTTGGGAAATGTATTGTTGAATAGGGATTGGGTAGTATCTTATAGTCCACGTTAGTATTGAAACCGTGAATTGAACTTTCATTCCCCTGACATGGAACTAGATGTTTTGGTTCGTTATTTGAAGTGTTGGTGCCACTACCTCTTTGGGGATAGGTCTATTATCTACATAGATCACATGATATTCTGATATATCTTGTCACAGTGAGTTATACATTTAAGTTGTAGGTACTGGTTATATTCCCTAAATATGTTTGACTTTGATTTTTATTGTTCACTATGTAAATGAAATGTCATTAATGATTCTCTCAAACATTAGACATGAGTGGCATAGGATCTTGGTGAATGGAATTCGGTGGGAAAATAGAATCTAATGATATTATTGGTTCATTATAGTATATGTAATTTTGTTGAATAGGGATTTTTGACAATATGATATATTATTGATCAAATATTATTTGGTATATTAAGTAATTTAATGGCATGAATTATACCCAGAACAAGTTATTAGTTGGGAAAAGCTAGCAGGTGGTGACCTGATACACAGGTGGTCATTTTATGGCAATGAAATGATCATATTACATAAATTATATGTATTAATATCATCTAAAATTGAATATATGATGAGATTCCATTATAAGTATAAGTGGGTGGAGTATCTAAGATAGAAAAATATTTACCGTCATTTTAGGTTAATGTTCAGGTAAACTAGGATGAAGAGGGACATTGCTGGATTTGTTTCAAGATGCCTTATATGCTGGAGGAAAAATTTAAAGCCCTAGTTTCTTAGTATTTTTCTCCAAAAACATATTACGCCAATGTGGAAGTGGGACAAAACAACTGTAGGATTTTTTTAAGGGGTTACCCAAGACTTGTTGATCCATGACCCAATTTGGGTTATTGTTGATCAGTTAATGAAATTCACACATTTCTTATCAATATATGAGACTCACTCGGTATATTAGTTGGGAAATAAATATATCCAAAGGATAATAATATTTAATGTAGTTACCTTGTTAATTGTATCATATATAGATTCATGTTTTACATCCTGGTTTTGGAAGAGCTTATAAAAAGTATTAGGAACTCAGCTGATATTCAGCAAAACATACCATCCTTAGATAGATAGAAAATTATAGATGATGATTCATTTGTTGTAAAACATTATTAGAAACCATATTTTGGATTTTTATGGTATTTGGATGATCACATTGCCTTGTTTGATTTTACATGTAAAAATATTTACCAGGATTCGATTCAAATGGAACCTTTTAATGATCACCATGTTACGCCATGTCATTCACTTATTTGTTGGCACAAGGCTAGTAGGACATCAATTTTAAGGCCTAGTATGGTATAGAAAACCTCTGAGAGACCGTAAATAATTCTATAGGGGTAGATAATAGATCATAGTTGGATTAAGTCATATGATAACCATAAGAGGATAACTTTGGTTTTTTTTTAGGTGACAAAGTTTCTCTAAAATTAAATCCTCAATTAGGCCACATATTATATGTCCCTTGTCCTAAACATTACATTATTTCGTGTTTTACTTAAAAATTTTCATTCTCTCATATTGAGGATATTTTTAGATTTATAGTTTTAGATTAATAAGACATATTTCAGAAATAAAATTCAACAATTATAAAACATGGATACTGTTAAAAAATTATCCATTTATTTCAAAATATAAAGCTTTTATAATAAAACATGGTTCCTTTTCATGATTAATCGTCACAATTTTCCCCTTGATCTCAACATTGTCTCTATTATCCATTAATTTCTAAGAAAAACATTTTAATAATTGGTATGAGAGAAAAAACTTCAGTAAGGGGTATAAAAGGAAGGGAAATCATTAGTCTTGAAAAATATAAAACCCATGTAAAATAATTTCATGAAAACAACACATTTTACCCATAAAGGTAATTAATATTCCTTTGAAAATATAATTTATTTTTTCTTTTTGAAAAAACTGTTTACATAAAACTCATTACAATGAATAGATCGTACATATAATTACCTTGGTAAATAATCATATAGAACCTTTATATAACCATTACATAACCCTTACATATTATAATAACCATACAAAAAACATCCAATATTTTTCTCCAGATAACAAGATAATTACTCAATGCACTGGAATGCTATTTGGGAGCACTCATTATATAATATATAATGGGAACACCAGTCACTATTTTGTAATAACCATCATTTATAATTTAATTTGACTACAACAATAATAACTCATTTCTGATATCATCTAGAAACATTCATTAAAGAAAATTGATTTAATGAAAAATCATAAAATAGGGTTTTTGTGAAGAAAAATCCCTTATTACTTAAGAAATTCATGAATTGTAAAACCCATTAAAGAATGAAATAAAACACTAAATATCATGAGAATAGTTAAATTATTTATATATAATGTAAAATAAACTTTATATAAAACTTATAATAGAATAATGTTTTATAACATAAAAATTGCCTCAATGAAATGATATTGAGACGAAATCTCTTACCATGAGTATGATTTATCATGTATGTCCTTTACTTTCATAAATAATAAACATTGGTTAATTATTTAATTTATTTTGAACCATTTTAAATTTTATTATTACTTTTATATTATTTATTATCATGTTATAATAATTACTAAATTATTTATGTTCATGTTAAATGTTTTGATGATATTTGATACTTGGGTCGAGAATTACATGGGTATGATGTCAATACTCAAAGCGTTCATTAGTAAATAATTAATAAAATAAAAGTCATGACATAATTATTTCTATTATACTTAAATTATTCTTTTAAATAGAAACATTTATTTATGGTTATGAAAAAAGATCAACGTTATAATCCTGGAGAGGGTAGGTCGTATGTACATGTGAGTAACATTTTCATTTTTCAATGATCATTATGGAAAAAATATAATTAATATTCAATATTTCTAGAATCGTATTAGTATCATAAATATAATATTAATAATTTAATTATAATTATATATATAATCCTTGTAATGTGGTGATCAAAAAAGTATCACATCGCTTCGTGGAGGTGATAATTCATACGTACACACGAACAACAATATCATTTTTATGTGCATGGAAAGGTAATAGAATAAATGATAAGCTATCATTTGATAATGATAAATATTTCATCAATATCATATATAAATATTATTTAATTCACTATAAATATTAATTAAATATGGTTATGGAAAAAATTATATCAGTTCGAGAGGTGGTAGTACTTCATACACACAAACGAATAGTTCAATTCCTATTTGATGAAATTAGAGATGGATTTAGGTGATGATATTAACAAAAATAGAATATTAGTGTATTGAGGATGCTGTAGTTTTTATTTTTTCATGGTTGAAGAATATTTTAATGCAATTTTAATAATAAATAAAATAGATTCACTTAATTAAAAATTACATATCTTCCTCAGACCGTCTCCTTTTAACACCTTAAAACCACTAAGGGTTGTGTTATGCATACACTTAGAGATCCAGGACGTGTAAATTTTTTCTAGTATGGTATTTTTCTGATACATGATGTACCAAATAGGTTTTTAAGTGTATTTAAATGAGAATAATAGGTTTCCATTTTTAGGACATGGAAGGGGAATTATTAAAATTATTCAAAATATAAAATTAACACAAATAAATTTTATATTTAAAATGGTTCCATTGTGATTTAATTTTAATATAGGATTAATTTGGGCCCAAATACATTCATAAAAAGAAATTTAGACAGGTTTTTAATATTTTTTAATTATTATCTTTTTGTTTTAACCCTTTTAACTCTTAGCATGATATCATCTAATTTACTCTTTAATGGTTAATATAATTACTATAAAATATCAAAAAAAAGTTATAAATAAGTCATTTAAAACATTTTATGACTTCTAAATATTAGTTAACTGAAATTTATTGTATTATAAATTTTATATCATTTAAAAATATAATATTTATTTTAAAATGTCAATAATGTCAATTTTAAAACTATTCATTACAGGACATTTAAAAAATATCACAACAGAAATATAAATCTGAAAAAATACTTATAAAACATAAAAAATGTAAAAGTCATATAACAATATTTATATGACATTAATCATCTGAAATTATATATATTTTATATTTTTTATTATCATTTAATTGATATTTCCCTTAATTAAACAATTTTTGTATCATCATTGCACAATCCATTAATTAAATTAATTTTTCTCTATAAAATGTAAATAAATTCTCATGATAAATATATAAATTTAAGTTTCTAAAATACTATTTTAGACTAATAGAAACCCTATATAACCCCCATATTAAAAATATTTTATTTTTTATAAACAAAAGTGTGACAAAGTTGACTTCTCTTTGAATATAATTTTATAATGTCATATTCCCACCCAAGTGGATTATAAAATCCATAATATTTGACCAAGGAATATATAGGAAGAAATAAACCCATAAAATTAAATTAGAATAAATTTTATTATAATTTTTTAATATTTATAATATTATTTTTACCCATATTTACCTGATTTACCTTTAACAGTGTTAATAAAAAAATTATTAAAGTCACTATTCATTTTGTCCAAAAAATAAAATGGACCTATTTGAATAATTTTTACATTAATATTCAAAAAATTTAATAAATTTTTTCAAAGTCAAAACATATAATTGGTACAAATGAACTAAAAATTAATCCCCATATGGGATGAATCAACGATTTTTAAAGTGAAAATATCCAATAGATTTAATATCGAAATTCAATTTTAATATAATTCCAATGTCATTTATTAGAAAACAATTTTAAAAATGAAATTCTATCTAGGATTTAGATACAATTAAAAATATAATTTAACAATATTAATTATTTAGATGTAAAATCTATTTTCAACTAAAAATATAATATTTCTTCACTATTCATCAAAACATGAAACTTATGAGAGAAATGCCAAAAATTAAAAAAATTGATACTCTAATTTCAAATAAGAAATTTATTTTTCAAATTTAATTTATAAAAGCTAAAAACTATATTTAAATCAAGAGTGTCATCAAAAGGAGGTAAAATGTTTTTAGAAGATAAAAACACATATTTTATCATGAAACTAGATTTATTATTATATTATGAATATAAAATCTTTTGGATAATTGTAAAAAATAATTTTAAAATAGTGTAAACTTATTATATCATTAATTATGTTGTTACATTGACTCTTTATAATGACATGGAAACTATAAATACATTATATTAGACCCTTCGATGTCACAGAGCAGATTAAAATAGTGTCTTTCCAATTGAATACACCTTATTGATATAGAGGGATGAACAATGTGTTTTTTGTGTCTTAGCTCTCAAGGTACATTCATGATCCCATGAATGTTATTGACTGCATGTACTATGAACTATATTCTAATGCACCTTATCTTGTATTTCTAGTTTAGAACGTAGACTAGGGTGAGAAGTTGTTATAGAGGAATATGGTAGCAATATTTTATATCATCTGGTGTCATATAAATATAAAAGAGGATAATTTAAATATAAAGGTATATTTTCAGTCTTAGGGGCCCATGTTGTTTGAGAAAAACCATTAAAGTCACTTCTCATGTACGAGAAGTTGTTAGAGGGGGATAATTGAAACATCCTTTCTAAATATGATTTATGATATGTTTAAATTTTTTAAAATTATCAGTTTATAAATTGGTTCATCAATATTATGTGTGTTTAGGAGTTCAGTTTGTTCGTGAAAAAATTAGAGAATTAATGGTTGTAGTGGTGAAAACATGTTTGGATAATTGGTGGTTGTAAGACTCCCACCAGCTTACCAGAATAGTCCACCTTGAATTTGGTGGATTTTTAATATTTTTTTAGTTTTATAAAGACCATGTCCGCGCAATGGTGGTTCCACTGCCCTAAATCTGAGGCTCATCAGCTGGTCAGTATACCATGGATAGGTGTGCATTAAATTCCCCCCATAAATTTTAATTACACATTGTTAATTAAATAAATATAACCAAAACCCCTATATATCAAACAAGGTACCTATTCCCATTATTTTTGAGTTTCCAATTCACCTCATCTTATTTATTCTAGGGTGAATCAATCTTATTGGCCTCTAGGTTTTAATGATAAAAAATCATGTTCTCAGTAGTACTGGTGAATTTCAAGTATTCCTATTAGTAATATTTATTTTGAGAACAAGAAATAAATATACATAAGTATGAGACACCATTGAGACAAACACCATTTTCCATGACACACCACTAGTATAAAAATATCTATGTCTGAGACACCACCCAGATATCATATAATCAGATTTTCATAACACTAGACTGAAGAATAGAAATAAGTATGAGACATAATTGGTCAACACACATTTAGGATCTTCTACTGTTGACACAAAATTCGATTAATTCTAAGACACCATTAGAGAATACAATGTCATACTAGACACTGTTATTTGAGACACCATCAGTATGTTGAAAATATAAATAGGTATAAGACATCACTAATGTCATGATTCTAGAACAAAAAACCAAAAAGAAAGAAACTGCCTGATCCTAGGACCCCATCAAGAGATACACCAAATGATTCTAAGATACCATCACTATTTTTATTTCTTAAATCATTTTGAAATACATTATTCTGATGTCTATATACATAAAATTTAATTATATTAAAATATTTAATGACTATACCTCAAATGTACACCGTAAATCAAGTTATAATGTGTAGTACGGGGAAGCATTCGATTCATATGTTTCTGTTGCAGATAACGGTTGTGCACACTTCCTCATTAAAAGAACTACAATGAAACATGTAAAAGAAAAGATAGATAATTTATGTAGGGAAAAAAATTGATATGAACATGAAGACCCTCTGGATTTACTGAATATTTGATAGCTATAGAGATGAACCTAATTGAAAACAAGAAGATATCACCAATTAGGAATACCTGACTGGGGAAGACAAATATTCATTGTATCCAGTGATTTACCCTAGTCCGGAAATAAGAGTTGTGACACTCTATTTTATTAAAATTTTTGAAATAACCTAACTCACGCTTCACTTTTGATTCAAATCTAGAGTCGTAATCATTATTGTAATAGATCAAGCACTTATAAACACTATACTCTTTTATTGCTTAGTTATGTTTAGTTTTATAGCTTCTTGAGCGGTGTGTGTTCTTACACTGCTTTACCACATGCACATGGTCTCCGGCGCTAAATTAGAAGATACTCAATATCTTCTAAAACGCTTTTATTATGTGTTTCACCCATACATATGAGGGGTAGAGTTCCATGTGTTTCCTGTTTCATTTTACTCCAAAGCATAACTGTGGAAGAGGTCATGTGTGACCTATACATTTTTAAATAATTGTATTAACCCGATCAAGGTTGTCGGTCGTCTAGTTTATTTTATATAAAATTTTTTGGGGTAGGTGATCATCATGTAGAGTGGAATTAGTCTTGACTTGAGACTGAACCTCTTGTATTCATTCTTTCCATTGTCTGTTTTAATTCTATTTTGTTTTATTTCCACTTTAAATCTAAATACTATTTTTAGCTATAAATAAAACATATATATATACTTTGAAATTTTATCTTAATTTTTGTTCATATAGTGTTTTGGTCATGTCAACTGATTTAAAAGGGGTTAATTTCATTTTATATTATTCATTCAAGACTCAATCAATCATTAGAGAAATATTTAAAAATATTAAGATATATATCATACAACATATTTTTAGACAGATTATTGTATTTAAAAATTTGGTGGATTTCAAAATAATCCATTTTTAATAAAAATGTTTATTGGGTACTCATTTAACCCCCCTCCCCCTCTTTTGAAACTCACTCCGATCAACATTTCGTATCATAGAATATTTTTATTTCCTTGATATACATGTTTTCAAACATGTTTTAACAGTTATTTTATTTATACATTATTGATCTTAAATTTCTATTAGTTCTAAATTTAGTTATTTAATATAGATAATCCTTAGTAAGGTTTTTCTACCAACTTACATCTTTTCATCATAGGTATAAATTATTCAAAATGGAAAATAAAGTTGAAAATGCACATAGAGAGCATGGTTTTCATATTTGTTCAGATATAGAAGATGAATATATAATACTTGATACTACTATAATCACTTGAGATGATGCAGAAAAATTAGCATAAAATAGTAATTATCAATCTTTGAATTCCTTGTACTATTCCCTTAGTGATTAATAGTTTAAAGGGATTTATACTTGTAAAAATGCTTTTGATATTTGGAACCCCTTTTATATTTTCAATGATATAACTTATAATGTTAAATAAATACAGATTAATACATATACAATTAAATATGATAATTTAAGGATGAATCCTAATAATCCCCTTTTTGATATATACCTTAGGTTTAATGAGATTTTCAATACCATGATCTCGTTGGGAAATCGTGTATCTGAAAAAGACCAAATAATGAGATTAATGAGTTCGCTACATGAAAGATGGGGAGGTAATTCAGTTTCAATAAGAAAATTATGTGATATAAGTAAACTTTCTGTGAAATAATTGATTAGAATTATTAAGATATATAAAGAAGATATAAAGGTCAATCAAGATGAATATGAGGAACATAGAACAAGGTATGTTGCCTTCATGAATACTACCTCCAGAAAAAAAAAGAAAAAAGAGGGGAAAAATTAAAATAAATGGATTCATATGCTAGTGAATATTCTTCTTATATGGATGAGAAAATGGTTTACTTATCTTGATGTTTTAAGAAATTTTTCAACAACAAAAAAAGATATGAAAACAATACAATAAATGAAAATTTAAAAAAATATAAAATTTGATGAAAGGTGATAATGAGCCAAAGGATGTTGTATACTATGAATTCCAGAGAAAAGTTCACATAAAATCATAGTATCCAAATCTCAAATACAAAAAAATATATGAAGATAATGATATAAGATTAAAGAAGTTCCTAAAACCCACTAGGAGTGCATTTTAGGATAGATCTAGTGACTCTGATTTTTTACCTAATGAAAAGTAGAATAGCGAAAACGTGTGTTTCATGACCAAAACTAGTGAGGTATCAAGGTTACCAAATGTTTCTGGGATTCATCCTATTCATGTATCTAATAATTTTTAAAATGAACAACGTGATAGTGATAATAAGTAAAATGAATAAATATTTGACTACTATAATATGATATAATAAATATTTAATGAGTTAAAAGATATTTATAAAAGTTTTAAAAAATAAAATGATCTAACTGTAAATTATAAATATGATTTTTCTATATAAAAGGTGCGAAATGTGCATCTACTCTAATAAAATAATGAACATAAACTTTCTAATTAGGAATTGAAGAAAGGCCTCAAAAAATTTACAAATTGTAGAGAAAAACTTACACAAATCTTGGAAATCAATTTTCTCCTAAAAATGTCATTGGGAAAGGATATGAACATTGAGAGAGGATAACAATAATGAAGAATTTGTTTCCTAAATACAAACCTAAAATCTCTACTACAAAATATTTTTCAAAAGGACCCACCCATTTTTATTTTATATGAATCTATTATCCATTTATATTAAACCCATAAGTCAAATGTTGTTTCCATGATCTTTTTTTACTAAAATTTATGGACCCAAAAATATTTGGGTACCAAAAAAAATTTTTGTTTAAAACCTGATTTATTGTAAATATGTATAAATACCTTCAGTAAAATTCAATGTTACTTGGACAGTTGTTTTTTAAGACATATGATAGTAAACTTCTCTTCAAGATCCTTATCATGTTTGATGGTGGCCAGGACACCTTTTGTGACAATTTAGAAGGAAAATTTATTATCCTGGTCCAGATTGGTAACAAAAACCCAGTTGTTATTTCAAATTTTTTATATTTTAATTTATTAAAATATAATATTCTTCACATTTCTCAGTTTTGTGATGATGTTTTTCATGTTAATGTTTAAGAATGACACTTTTAATTTTTTTTATTCTAAAAATTATTGAATTTTAACATATTTACAAAATTAAAATGATTATTATGTAGATTTAAATTAATTAGTTTCTCAGAATGTATCATGCTAAAGTTCCTTTCATATAAAATCATGGAATTGAGATAGGATATTATTCCATTACAACATTCAATCTCTTATGAGGCTTACTATTAAAGGGTTAGTTAAGGATCTACCTAAGCATGGGTTTCTATCTAATAAAGTCTATTATCCCAATCAAAAAATGAAAATAACAAAATGATTTTTTTAAACTAATGAAAGAAGTGTCAAATTCTTAACCTCTTGAGTTGGATCACATGGATATGTTTTTGTTGATTACTATTATAGGTAAAAGTGGGTATATTTTCTAGCTAAAAAAAGTGATTCCGTCCCTTAGTTTACATAGTATTCTATGTCTTTACAAAATTATAGAAGGGTTAGGATTAAAACCATAAGGAGTGTTCATGGTTGGGAGTATGAAAATCAAGATTTTGAATCATTTTTCTCACAAAATTCCTACACTCATAACGTCTCTGCTCTTAGGACACTCCAGAATAATATAGTTATTGAAAAAATAAATAAAACATTTAATGTGATATCATATACCATATTAAATGAGTATTAACTACCTATCTTTTTTTGGGAATAATCTATTAAAACATCATTCTGTATTATCAATAATGTTTTGATAAGACCTATTCTTAAGAATACACCTTATGAGTTTTGGAATAATAGGAAACCTATTATTAATTAATTTAGAGTTTTGGTTGAAAATTCATTTTTTTACCACTAAGGATAATTTGGAAAATTTTACATCCAAAATTTATGAAGGTATTTTCCTTGGATAATCAGTCTCTAGGAATTCCTATATAGTGTTAAATAAGAAGAATTGTTTTTGGAAAAATCAGTTCATGTAAAATTTAATGAAACTAGTCCCCGTGAGCCTAATACCTCCTTAAAAACATTGAGGATTATTTATTTCCCGGAACATAAATTCAAAACCTCTAGATTATTCTATCTAGTAATTTGAAAAATGAACCAATTTTGATGAATTTACAAAACTTCCCGAAACTGTAAATCTATAAGTGATAAGTCCCACTTTCTATAGAGATTTTATAAATATTATGTAGAATACATTGTATATCATTTCAGGTGATCTAAATAGAGTAACCTAAACTATATCATTTTTTAAAAACATATTTAACATTAATATTTCTTTTCTCATCTTGAACCTAAGAACATCAATGAAGTTATTAATAGGGAATTCTAGGTAATAGTAATGAAGTAATAATTAAATCATTTTTTAAGGAATAAAGTTATGGAACTTTCAGATAGACCCAATGAAACCTAGAATATTGGAACTAAATGTGTATTTAGGAATAAAGTTGATGAGTTAGACACTATGGTTAGAAATAAGGATAGACTAGTTGAAAAATTTTGTAGTCAAGAAGAAGGGATTGAATATGAAAAAACCTTTACACCTATATAATGTCTTGAATTCATAAGAATCATGCTTTCTTAGGAAACTCATTTATATTTTAGGATTTCTCAAATGGATTTGAAGAGTGCATTTTTAAATTGTATTATAATTTAGGATTTTTTGTTAGAAAAATAGAATTTTTTATAAAATCCTTACTCTCTAAATGATGTTTTTAAATTAACCAATGCCCTATATAGTTTAAAAAAACATCTATAAATTGGAATAATAGGATCTGATATTTTATAATTTCAAAATTATTTTCAAAATGAATAGATGATTCTACCCTTTTCATAATTTTTTTTTTAAAATATGTATTAGTAATAAAAATCTATGTTGGTGATGTTATTTATGGATATTCAAAAAATTATCATTGTACTAATTTTTCTAATATAATTAAAAAAAAATTAATGAGTTTAGTGGGTAAAATGAAATTATTTCATGGATTTCATATTTTTTATTATAATGAAGGATTTATTTTGAATTCAAGTTAGTATAAAAAAGATCATCTAAAATGTTTTAACATGGATAAAATTAGGAGTAGTGATAATCCTGTGAGTACCACTTATAAATTGGATCTTCATGAAACCATGAAACCAGTTGATCAAACCACTTATAAAGGTGTGATTGGAAGTATTACCTACTTGATAGATAGTTGACCAGATATTATTTTCTAATGTGTTTATGTGTGCTCATTTTCAAGAAAACCCAATAGAATTCACATCTTGTTTCAATTAAAATAATTTCCAAATACCTAAATCATACTACCAATTTAAGACAGTTTTCCTTAGAGGAAAAGAATTTTATTAATAAAGTTATTATGATGTTGGTTTTGGTTGATTTTAGTTAGATAAAAAAGAACCTATGAGACATGTCGCTTTTTGTAAAAGACTCTAGTTTCATGGTGTTGTAAAAAAATAATGTTGCATAATAAACTACTAAAGCTTAATAAATAGTTTTAGGTAGTTGATGTTTTAGAAAATTGGGTATAAGGTACACTCTACTTTATTAATAATATCAATTCCAACATTTCCACCCAAACTATGACAATACTAGTGCAATAAACATATCTAAAATTTTGGTTTCACATTCTTGAAAAAATCACATTGATATAAGACGTCACTTTTTGAGATATCATTTTCAAAAGAGAGATATCACTCCTAAATGTATTTGAATAGAACCTTATTTAGCTAATATATTCACAAATAATTTGAATTCTGGGAGACTAAATTATGCTAAACATGAAATATAAAGGATAAATTTCGGTTACATTTGATGACACACAGTTGTCATGACATATTTTTTTGTATTTCTTGTCGTTTTCTTCTCAATTTTTTTCCATTTCATGTTGTTTTCTTTTTCACCCCAATTATTTTTTATGTCATTGCCTTTCATTCCCTCGCAAAGAAAATTCTCTGATTCTCTATATTTTGAAACGCCATTTTATTTCCCAGTTTATTCTATTAACTGTAAACTGATGTACATTTGGGTCTCAATATTTAATTTGACTACATGTATAATTTTTATTTTAAAATACATAATAACCCAAATGAGGTTAATGTTACATAATTTATGTTCCCAACATACCTTGATCCAAGCACTGTAAGAACACTTCTTTCCACTCAGGTATAAATCCTTTCAATTTCATTCTAATTCTTTATTATGGTCCTAACATGGATTCCAAATGAGTTAGTGAAGGTTTTAAGGATGTTTGGGGATTGTTCAAATCTCATAACACAACTTTTTTGGAAAACTGTGGTTGGAACATGGTTTTTAGTAAATTGTTTGGGAAGGCCACAAGGTTTGATAAAACATTATGAGTGGTGCTTTTTTAGACATAGCTTTACCATACAGTTGGTGCATGGTTTCCATAACCATGAGACATGACCATGTTATTTCCATTCTTCCCTTGTTACTTGTGCATGGATTGTAGATGTCTTTTCAAACCATGCAGACAAACTGTGCAGAAGATAAATGTTTGGTAATTTTACTATTATAACCTTATTGATCAAATTAAGACTTTTCCATCCTCCTAATCTAAATCCCTATGAGAATAACATTTCTTATTTTATTTTTGATATCATTGAAGGAATAATGTTGGTATTGAAAGAACTCATTCTTCTGGGATCTGATTGATCTTTCGTTCATCATCTTTGACGTGAAACGGTAAGAACTTGAGTCCTTTTAAACACTATTCTCCTCTCTTTCTCTCAACCTAGTTATCATGGTGTGAATGGTTTTCCCTTTTTCTTAGATCTACTCCTTTTAAATCCAAATAAGAGACTGATATCAGAGGAGGAGAGTAAGACAACCCTAATGTGGGTGGTCTATAGCTCATCAATCATGTTAATTAATATTGGAATTGTTGTGTGGGTCCCACCATTTCCATCGGGTGTCATTTGATTAATTTATATGTCATTTTTATATTAATTATATCAATATGGTTATTCTCTTTCCAAATATGTCATTAATTTTTTGTGGTTATGGTAAAAACCATATCCATACCTTGTAAGATGTTACGCCATAATTGGGTTTTTAGTATTTGAGATGTTTGATCCACCATTCGAGTATAAATTTTCTTGTCCTTATAAGGTTATGATTTTCTATATTAAATGAATTTATTTAGGTTTTTAATTGAATAATGTAAATTAACATGTATTTTATCGACATTACCATCCTATGTTAAGTGCATCAATTGATAAATAAATGTGAAATAGAAATTGGCATGTATACTAAGTATATGACTTGACCAGATTAAATGTAAATAAATAATAGTTTGTATGTCAGTAGAACCACATACCAAATTAATAGAAGGTAGAGGAATGTACATTAATTATTTAATATTCATTTAATGCATTTAATAAATTTTTCATGATAATTCTCCATGTCACGCTAAGGAAAGGAAAGGATTAAGCCAATTGAAATTATACATGACATCATTATTAAACATGAGTGGACTGACTCAAGCTCCACTTGTATTCTTATTAGATTATTCCAAGATCACTTTGAAACCTCATTTTTTTTCAAGGATGTGGCTTTATTAGGATGAGACCCACCTATATCCCTATCAATTTCCATTCTTGGATGCTTGATATGAGACTTTAGGATATCTCACATAGTATTAACGGATTCCATGGATACACTCCTTAGATCCAGCATTGAAAAGTAGGTTCCATGGTTAAATACCATAGAGACCAGTCACTTTTTAGACCCATTACACCTTGGATGATCCCCTTGGATTCGGTAGGCATCTTATTGTGGAATTCCATAGAATATACTCCTTAGATTACACTCTTACCCTTATCCAAGATATAGTTACTACTGAGTTGGTGACCATTGAGATATATTTTTCCATGGTTATTACCTTGGAATTTCATTATTAAATATCATTATAGGTTTCCTAGTTATAGCTCGGAAGCTTCACTAATTATTTCATGTGGATTATTTATAAACTGTTAGTAATCAAATAATGAATGAGTTTTATCTTCAGACACTAGCCAAGGGCAGAAGCATGTACTTGGGTATTGAATTACATTGTACTATTTTTATTATTATATGAACGTTTTCACACTTTTAAATATCCATTACACAGAACAGAGGTTGTAGAAAACATTGGTGGTTTCCCACTGAGATTTATCTCACACCCTCTCCGGCTACTGTTTCATACCCCTAGTATATTACATGGTGGAATGTGTTGATAAAGGGAAGCGTACGGCTTCGAAGACATTATTTTTTTCGATTTAGGACGGATCATGATAGCAGATGATTGAGCCAGATCTCATGCTTACTAAGATAGTCTTTGTATTACCATTATACTTTTGTGGAACATTGTATTCCTTCTATCTTGTATACATGTTTTCCATTTTTCTGGTGACATGGAATATCATTATCAGTTATTATATGTTATTCTAGTTTATTTATTTTTTCTTATTGTTTTATCTATTACTTAATTTTCCCTCTATTTACATATATTACTTCTGCTATTTAACTAAAGTTTATACTTATACCCTCTTCTACACTCTAGTAATGATAGAATAGTCTCCCAATAGACACACCATAGGTCCTGCTATTATTCTGCATCCTCTGGTATTTGGGAACATGTGCTTGAGGCCTCGTGGCCCACTAGGCTCGGGGCACCTATTATGTGGAATCCTGGTCTTGGACATCACAATGTGGCATAAAATGTGGTTTTATTTATTTATTAACTATTTGGAGACAATAGTAATAAGATTAGGAATGCTTGGGACTTTGTCATAATACATGCTTGGGCATCATGAACCCATGTTAAGGGTAAAATCAATGTTACCCAAACAATAATTTATGTTTTTTTGGGTCATTACAATTCACATTATTTCACAGTTGGGTGATGCACTTGTTATATGGAGTTATTGATTATTACTATGATTTAAGATTTCTTTCCACTATGGACCATGGATATGAGGGAAGGGATCATTGTTACATTTATTATTTTAATCACCTATAATTCTAATTTCATTCATATTTCAATGCCATATAGGTGCATTTCAATGCTTTTCATTTCTTTGTATGCATGTGACTGTTGAGTTATACTATGATATCTAGCTTATACTTGTATTACTCTTGGTCATGATTGATTGATTATTTGTCTCAATTTGGGAGGTGTATGGGACCATATGGGGTGGGTTATGTAATTTAATGAGTCAAACCATTATTCTATATATAAATTGGTGTCATTTTTAGTGATAAAGTGTATGGGAGAAAATTCAATGGGAATTTATATCCATTATAACGTAAATCATGAAATCTAAAATGAAATGGTTGCACATCAATATCTAGCCTTGTCATATTTATGAACGGTAAAAGAGTGAACCTGGTAATTAAATATAAAATGGAATGCATATTATACTTGAGCACTTACTAATACCTAGTCATATAAGCATGTAGATGGGGTAGTATACCTTGGGTAGTGAGAATTTCCTTATTCATATTCCGTAGGTGATGATATATATAGAATTAAAATTGTTCAAAGGCATGTTTTTTGAATTTTTATACCAATTCCACCATGATGTACTCATATCATACACCAGGAAGGTGGAAATGACCATGCTCTAGACATGGTGGGCCCTAAGTTGCCAGTCTCACCTCCATGAATGGACCATGAGGCACTGCCTGTTGTACCTGATCTTGGAACTAATCCCCAATTTCATGATTCTTTATTACATTTGATGCATTCCATTCAAGGTGCTACATGAGTTACACTTACAATGGAAGATTTTACATGTGAGTTCTTGCAGCAGCATCCTCCTACGTTTTTAGGGGATTGAGGCCTACAAGATGCCAAGTATTAGATAAGGGCCACATTATCTATCCCAAAGCATCTAAAGACACCTCTTAGGAGGTGGTTCAATATTTCTATAAGGATGATTTAGGATTCAGACAAGCATTGGTGGGATGGGATTACCTAGTCTGGTCGTCAATAGGGTATGTTATGGGTTTATTTCCAGACATCCTTTTATGAGAAGTTCATTCCTAAGATTTTAGGAGATGATAGAGCTAGGGAAGGTTATACATCTAAACTAAGGTTCTATGTCATTTATATAATATTCAGCTTGTTCTGATGAGTTACAATGCTTTCCAGCACTTCTAGTTGGTGATGAAATTTCACATGTTAGATGATTCAAGGATGAGCTTGTATACACCATTCGTACACAAGTGAATATATTTAGCCTTCATAATTTTTCAAAAATCTTAAATCAGGATCTTATCACTGAGTGTAACCTACGGGTTGAAAATAGTACCAGGAATACAAGACTAGTGTCGTGTTAGGACAGTAGTTCTTCTAGTGGTAGAAAGAATTCTCTATGGGTTTCTCATTAGGGAAATTAAAAACAGAGTGCATGTTTCGATAAAACTACAGTGTTTCATCAGTGTAGATGTTGGGGGAACCTAAATCTCCCATTGTGATAGAGGCCCAATGGAGGGTCAGGCTTTCAGTCTAATAAATAATCATTAGAGGTTCTGAAGGATCCTTGCACCAGCTTTGAGTCTAAAAAGATCTTCACCAGCTCCACTATCAAGAGTGTGTTCCTTTTTACCGCATCAGGTGGGGAGTTCGAGTAGCACTAGTAAGACTGGGTGAGGAGGAGTTCGTGACCATGGTTTCCAGACCCCTGATCACCGGCACCTCCAGCAGAGCAGTTGTGATCATATTAGTCGATCTCTTGCATAGGGAAATAGATCATGTAATTTTCATGTGTTATATCCACTACTCGAGGAACAGGCTACAATACCATTTACAATACGAGGTACTATTCTTGTGACATCTACTATAGGGTCTAATTTATTTGATATAGTTTCTTCAAACTCTTTTATCTCTATATCAATCAGGGAATGTCTGGGACAAGAGATAAAGTATTACTATGGTGTAATGACCCCATATACGGCATTATGGATATAAAAAAAGGGCATATGCCAGTGTAGGGACTGTCCCCTAGAGGTAGGAAATTACCCTTTCTTATGGAACCTCTTTGTTATTGAGGTGATAGGCTTTGGTGTCATTCTTGGAATGGATTGGTTGGTTTCTTATCATGCCTTGTAGACTTTTATCGCCACAAGGTATCATTTACATCATCATAGGGCATTAGTTATGTAAATAAAAGGGAGATGTGTTTCCAGTCTAGTCTAGTGGGACCATATCATCTTGGGAAAGTGAAGTGACTACCCATATTTCAAATTTTTTCATAGAGGATCAGGGTTTATGATAAGATAATTTCTCTCCTGAAGTGGATCCTTTCAAGGATGACTTTCATGATTATTTTTTATAGCTTACCTCATTAGAGAGAGGTAGTGTTTAAAATCAATCTTGTTTAAAGAGAATGTCCAGTTTCCAATCCTCCATAAGAGATGGAACCTATAGTGCTTCCGGATCTCAAGTAGTTGTTATAGGATTTTAAGACCAATAGATTTATAGGGCCCAATACATCCTCTTGGGGTTCCCCCACGCATCTCTATAATGGTGAGTGGAACCTTACATATATGAATGGATTAAATGTGGTTGGACTAGGTAATGGTAAAGAATGGATATACACTACGTTGAATTGAGAATCTCCTTAACCATTTATGATGAGCTAGGGTCTTCTCTATGATTGACCAAAGATCGAGATATCATCATCTTTGAGTAAGGCCATCATAAATACCTCATAAAACTTTCCATAGGAGGTATAGTCTATATGAGTTCCTAGTTATATCATTCAGTCTTACGAATGTACCTACCATTTTAATGGCTCTAATGAATAGGGTGTTCCACCCCTATTTGGATTCTTTCGTTGTATTCTTTTTGGATGACATCTTTGTGTATTCTCATGCTCATAGCGAACATTCCAATCACCTTGAGATAATTTTGAGTACAATAAGATACAATCACCTTTTTGCAAATATTTCTATGTTCCACTTGTGGATTAACAAATTTCATCTATAGGGTTATATCATATCAGAATTAGGAATATCATTTGACCCTAAAATGGTTAGTGTTGAAGTTTCTTGGGAGTAGCCAAGAATGTGTTTGATATATGGATTTTATTAGTGTTGGCTGGATATTACAAACATTTCATATTTTACATATCACAAATTTCCTCACCTCTCCTTGGCCTTGTAAATAATGGGGTCAGGTTCTTTTTTTCAAAAACGTGTGAGAAATCCTTTTAGGTGCTGATAGGGGGGCTTTTCTCATCAACAATTATAATTATTCCAGAGCCGTGTGCAGGTTATTCCATCTTCGGTGATTCATCAGGCATCATCCTAGGAGCAGTGATGATGTAAGAAGACAGAGTTGTTGTATACAGATCATGGTAGCTAAGGCCTCATGAGAGAAACATCCAGACACATGACCTTGGGAAAGAAGTATTTTTCCATGCCTTATGTTGCTGGAGACATTATCTGTTGGGTCAGCACTATGTGTTGTACAAAGAACATAAGAGACTCAAATATATCTCTTCAAAACATTAATTGGACCTTGGATACAATAGAATGGTCGAATATCTACCATAAATTGATTTTTAGCTTTTTTATATGTCTGGTAAGGGAAATGTGGTTACAGATGAACTGAGTCTAAAAACACAGGCATAGGTAGTATGGGAAGTTAGTGAATCATGGATGTTAATGGCCTTATTCTCTGAGCTAAATCTGGAGTTTTATGATATTCACGAGTAGTCTTACCTAACATACATGACAGTTAGCTCTTCCCTCCTTGGTAAGGTAAATAATAGTCAATTTTATGATCTGGATGGATTGGTTCTCTATGAGATTATATCAAGAGATAACCCACCTCTAGATTGGTTGGTAGACATATACAACATCTTGTGTATTCATGGATGTGTCTGGGTTCCAATAGATATGAGAGAGGATTTTAGGAAAGAGTCTTGTGCTTCTTAATGGACAGTATATCTAGGCATCTTCAAGATGTATCAAGTTATGAAATACCAGTAATGGTGGCCCGACATGAAGTTTCAGTTAAATGACTTTATCACTAGTTATTCTCCCTATAAACGGGTTATGTAATAGCATTAGAGGCCTTCAGGCTTGTTATAGCCACTTCCAATCCTATAATAGAAATGGAAAGGTGTTTCAATAGACTTTTTATTTGGTTTTCTTTGATTTCTTAGAGATAGAGACATTGTATGGGGTTTCATTGACAAACTAAGAAAAGTGGATTACTTAATTTCAATTTAGAGTAATTTCATGGTTCATTACCTAGGAATACTGTATGTATGTGAGATCATAGGACTACATGGGTTTTAGAATACTATTCATTCAAATAGGGAATCTCATTTCACATCATGGTTCAAGTAGGGGTTGCATAAGACTATGTAAATTGAAGTGCTTCTAAGAACAACCTTTCATCTTCAAATTGAGGGATAATCAGAATTCAAAATGAAAGTTATAGATGATATTATTTTATAATGTTTCAATGATTTTAGTTATTCTTAGGAGAAGCATATCCCTCTCGTTATGTTGGCCTATAATAATATCATTCAAGTAACAATTCATATGGATAATTTTTTGGCCTTATATGGTATACCATTCTATTAAAATCTATACTGGATGGAGGTAGGTGGTGAAGAAATTTTAGGTCCTCATCTCATTAAAGATTCTTTAGAGAAGATTTAGCATATTATAATGCATATGACTACTGCTCAGTCTAAATAGAAATCTTATGATAATCACCATCGAAAAACTCTAGAGTTTGAGGTTAGGGATCATGTTTTTCTTTGGGTATCAACCAGAAAAAGGGCGTAGATGATTATGGAAGCAAGGGGAGTCATCACCTCATTATATTGGGTCATTTTAAATTATAGTGAGAGCTTGACAGGCAGCCTATCAGTTTCTACTACTATAGATTTATCATTCCATGCATGACGTATTCCACATTTCACATCTTCGTAAATATCATATTTACCCATATAATACCTTTTATACTAAGTAATTTGAGTTAGATATCAATGATAACTTTCAGGAGTATCCAATATTCATCATTCACCAGATCGTGAAGGCTCTTTGAGTCTTGTATGTCCCTCTCATACAGGTGTTTTAGTATAATGGTCACATGTAGGATGTGATTTGGGATTGGAAGGCCAATATACCTAGCCAATGGCTATATTTTTTCCAATATGGTGTTCCTCCACCCTTGGAAGTTCAACTTAGAGATAAGTTATTTTAAGAAGGGAATACAGTAAGAACCGGGTTTTTTCGGTCAGGTATGGATCCTTTAAATTTCAGTCTAATTCTTTATTTTGGACCTAATATAGACTACGAATGAGGTAGTGAAGGTTTTGATGGTGTATGGGGCTTTTTTGGAGCCCGTAATATATATTTTTGGTAAAACTTGTCATGACGCATGGTTTTTAGTAAGCTATTCATGAAGGCATCATAGTTATATGAAAATGGGTGTGTGGTGCCTTTTTGGACAGAGAATTACCATATGGTTGGAACATGGTTTCCCTAACTATGTGGACTAACCATGCTAGTGCCCTCCTCCTCTAGGTACCCATGCACGCTTTTCTCATGGGTTTTCAAACTATGCATAGGCTAAATTTGGGTAATTTTACTATTTTTTCATTAATGATCTAATTAAGACTCCTCCTTCCTCATAATCTTAATTCCTATGGGATTAACCTTTTTATATAATTTTGGGTCCCTTTTATAGCCTATGTTTGGTATTGAAATATCTTATTCATCCGAGATCTGATCGAGCATCTCTTCATCACATTGTATGTGCAACGGTAATTACTCAAGTACTTTTAATCTGTTCATCACCTCTCTTTCCCTCGACATAGTTATGGAGGTGTGATCATTTTTTATATTTTTCTCCGATCTACACCATTTTAATTCAAATTATAGGCTTATATCTTAGGATTAGATTCGTACGACCCTATGGTGGGTGGTCAATTATTCATCCTTCAAGTTTGTTAATTTTGGAATTGTCGCATGGGGCCCATCGATTTAATTGAGTGTCGTTTATTGAATTTATATGACATTCTTTTATTCATTAGAACCATATGGTTATTCTCTTTTAAAATATGTGATAAATTATTGGTGGTTATTCCCACAACTCCATCCATCAAATGTATGATGTTATTCTATAATTGGTTTTTTAGTATTTGTGATGTTTGAGCCACTATCCGGGTATGAATTGGATTGTCCCTTAAAAGGGTAAGATTTTCTATACTAAATGTATTGATTTATATTGTCAATTCCATAATTTCAAGTACCATGTATTCTCACCACTTTACCCGCCTAAGGTAAGTGCTTCAATTAATAATTAAATGCAAAAAAGAAATTAGAATGTATACTAGGTATATGAATAGACATGAATAAATTTTAATAAATAATAGGATTCATGTTTGTAGCACCCCTTTCCAAATTAATGGAAGTTAGAGGATTGGACCTTAATTACTGAATATGCCTTAAATAGATTTAAAAAAAATTCTTACTATTTGTCCATGTCACACTAATGAAAGGCATCGATGAACTAATTGAAATTATACATGACATCATTGTTAAATATGAGTGGCCTCACTCAAGCTCTCCTGGGATTCTTATCATGGAATGCCTTGATCAATCAGGAACCCCATTCCAATTCATGGATGCAGATTTCATAGGTTGAGACCCCCCTAGATCTCGATCCTTTCCTATTCCTGGATTCTTGCAATAACACTATAGGTTCCCTAACATAGTATTGAAGGATACCATGGAAAATCACTCATAATTAATTTTTCATTTTATTTTTAAAAGTCGCTTTATGGATAAGCGGTAACCTACATTCCAGCTAGAATAGGAAAAAAATAACCCCATTACAAATTTCAAAATTCAAAACTATTTTTCAAAATTGTTGAGATTCAGATTTGAGAATCACCCACATCATCATCATGAGACCGATTTTTTTAGTCTCTGGTCATCATCAACATGAGAAATAATACATTCGTCGCTATCCTTCATGATGTCATCATCAACTTCCTACCAAAGCACCAGAGACCAGAGATCGTAAGAGACCACTGGTTTCACTATAAACATATCACCAAAACCAAAACATATAAAGTGAAATTCATCGAAAAGAAAAATCCCTCAGCACACCCACTTCAAGAAAAAAAATCAAAACATCTATGAGAACCTGGGGAAGAAAACTAAAAAACATAAAACCAACATCAAATAATTGTGTCTTAAACAATGACAGTTACCAAACCACACATCCCAAAACCCGATTATTACCAGCACTCTAGATCCTTCTGAAAGGGGAGAAGTAGAGCATGAGGTTAGAGCTGGGTTTGAGTAGATGAGAGATCCAAACAATGGGAATGATGATGAGGAGAAAATTAGGAAAAATATAAGGAGTAGTGAGGTAACATTCCCATGAGATCCTTAGACCAGCCAAACGCACAACCAAAAACCTCCATGAACCACTACTTTATATCTGAACTTGATCTTCACATTTGAATAGGAGATCATAGATACATTAGGGTGATTTAAGGAACCTGTAGTGGGCAACGAGCATCAAATATCAAGGATTTCCTTGCAGAAGATGTAATTGTCACGATAGAAGAGGAACTGAAGGTAAGAAATCCATGATAACCGCATCAACATGAGTGAGAGACATCACTAACGGATGATAACCCCTTGAATATAGTGAGGGAGACACAAGATCATAAAATTTTTGGGGTATAAATGGAGTACCATATTCAAAGGAGGAAGAACCCTAGAATAGGGACGTGAGAGCACAGATGATGGGGGAGAACCAACGGAAAATTTGGAGAAACCCTAAGAAGGTAAGGGAGATGAAACCTCACTAAAGATTGGGGGAGAACAGAGCCATGGGGCCAAAGGATACCATAGATACACTCCTTGGATCTAGAATTGACAAGTATGTGACATGGTTAAAGCCCATAGGGCCCAGTCACTCCATAGCCCCATTTTACCTTGGTAGGTCACCTTGAATTAGGTAGGCATATTATTGTGAAATTCCTAAGAATATTCTCCTTGGACTATTCTATTACCCTTATCCAAGATATAGTTACTTCTGAGTTGGAAACCCTTGAGGTCTACATTTCCTAGGTTTTTACCTTGGATCTTCATTATTTAATATCAGTATACGGTGCCTCATTACAGCTTGTAACCTTCACTAATGAATCCTTTTGGATTATTAATATACTCGTAATAATAAAATATTTAATTGGTTATATGTTCATACACTAAACAAGGGCTGAAGTAAGTACTTGGGTATTTAGTTACACTATACATCATTACATAGTATATGACTGATTTCTCACTATTAAATTTCCAATAAATGGGCCAAAGGTTATAGACACCATTGGTGGTGGCCTAGTGGGATTTATTTTACACCCCCTCTGAGTGACTTTCAGGACTCATAGTATATTACATGGTCATAAGTGTCAAAAAATGGATGTTTAAAAATTCAAACACTAGATTAATTTATATTTAATATGGATCTTCATAGTTGATGATGGTTTCAAAGCTCAAGATGCTTGTGATAGCCTTTTTATTTTCATTATACTATTGTGGAACTTGTTTTGTATCATTTCTTGTATCCATATTTTCCAATTTTCTAGTGACATGACTTCTCATCACCAATTAATTAATGTTTTAATAGATATTTTAGATATTATTAATGTGTTCTCTATTTTCCCTAGTTCCTTCTATTTATTTATATTGCTTCTCTACTTACATATTTTTATATTTATCTGGGGTGATACATTCTAGTAATGGGGGAATATTCTCCCCATGGACATGTCTTAGTCCCTCACTACTAGTCTATAACATCTAGCATTTGGGGACATGAGCTAGAGGCCTTATGGACCACTGGGATTGGGGAACCTATTAAGTGGAATCTGGGTCTGGGAGGTCACACTCATGATACTCACATATCTCTCTCTCAAGCATAGTGAAACCATTTTCCTCCAACATTTCAAAACTTCTCTTCACCTTCAAATGAGCCTACTGAGATGATATGATTGCTGAGAATAAAGAGTGATTTTTTTCTATCGTCTTCTAAGTCAAAACCATCTAAAAATAAAAAAATCGAGCTATGTGCACATACTCTACTTTCTTCAATCAGTCTAGATCTTTCCAATAGATTTGTTCTTTTTTAAATGTACTTTTATTCGATGTGGAAGTTGTTGAGTAATTTTATGGTACTTATGGTTCTCTAAAACCAAGGGTTTTTGGAGTGCTTTTCATCAAATATGTGTCATTTCTACCCAAATATTCTTTATGAATTTTATAATATAGTGGATTTTTCATTCAATAAATATGGTGATGATTGGATTAAAAGTCATGTCAAATGACAGGTGTTTGTTTGTTTATTAATAAGATGGGATAAGTGTTTAAATGTACGACATGATGGATTATTTGATGATAACCAAGGAAGTATCCCAGAAGCTAGTGACTTGTTCATTTACGATGATTCTCCTTTTTACTAAAAGGAAATAAAAAAAATAGAATTCATGTTGCCTCAAAATAGGATACAGAGTGTAGGTTATTGTTCAAGTTTGTGAAGCATATGCTTTTCACAGTGAAGGTTTATTTTTCTACACTTATATACCAAAATGTGTATCTTATTTCTCTAATGAATACATGTCACAATATTAATCTATGTAGATATCTAATTGTACATATGTGTGAGAAGATCAAAACATCATCTATATCTAATTTATTTATCTACCTAAAAATTATTTATTCTATGTTAGAGGCTAGGGTCCTTGATCGTTATGATGAAGATTCTAGTATAGATTGTGGTGGTTTAAATCCTATACGTTCTACGTGTTTAAGAATTAAAAATAGATGTAACCCATGGAATAAAAAATGGGTTGGAGATTCTGACAAAATTATGCTAAGTATAATCAGGTTGATCATTAAACCAGAACAAAGGAAGACGTTGATCCACGTTTTCATCCTAATGAAATATTGTAATACTCAGATGATAAGGAAGAATAATATAAGGTTGAAGTAGAAAAAGAAACAATCTATTGATTTAATGAGTGACCCTATCCATTCTCCAAAAGTCTCTCTCATTACCAGTATAGCTCCTAGTCAACCATGTAGGTTGATAAGAAATGTTGGTTAATAGTTACTAAGAAGACACTGAGGTATCTTGATATGATCAATATAAAGATTCCAAATCCACTGATGCTGATGATAATGATGATGGGGAAGAAGAAAAGGAAGATGAATATGAGAACGAAAATTGTAATAAAGGTAATGAAAATTATTCTATAGATGATGGATGTGATTCTGACCATGATGATGATAGTTTCCAAATTAATAAGAAGGATGTGGAATTTATTTAATTGCTTAAGGATGCATTTGTTGAGGGGGATAATTTCCCATTAGTGAATATTTTTTATGAAACCCCTCCTATTGAAGATGTTGTGGATAACTTGTTTTCCGCTGGTTAAGAGGATTTAGATAATATTTTAGACGAGTAGTTAAGTGTTACAGTAATTTTGCAACAAAGTGTTACTAAACAAGAGAAAAATGATATTATTGAGGAAGAATTTTTAAATTATCAGTTAATTGTTGAAAACTTTTATAAACACTAATGGATGATAATGTGGAAGGTGATTCCACTATTGTTATTTCCAAAAAGGATGTTGAGTTAAAATATGCACCAACTATTGATTCAAAGTTAGAAATTGATCGAACCAATGTTGAACTAACTGTATCTTTTCAAAATCCGTAAGTTCAGTGGAATTTGAATGTTTGAGTTCCTCCTTCTACATCATCTATTTTAGTTGTTGTTTTAGACTGTTAGGTGGACTCTATGGAATATGAGTGGGGAAAGATCCCTAATGCTTTAATAAGGCCTCCAAAGAGTTATAAACCTATAGTTTTGTTGAAAATGGACATAATGTATCCCTGATAGCCAATTTTGATCTTGAAGGTTTTCATAAAAATGTCAGTTCTGTGAGACAACATACACCTGAACTTACTCAAGATCTTCTAGTTATTCTAATGGATGTAGTCAGTCTATATGACTTCAATTTTTTATTAAGAAGTTGATGTCTTAGTTTCACAAGTGTCTAAGGAACCAATAAACTCTTTTGAAAAATATCAGTGAAAATGATTGTAGGTGTTTATTTGAGTTTGTTATCCAGTATATACAACCACAAATAATGAATCACATCTATGGGATAGAGAGTGAGCATAAATTACTGGGTGGTGAACTGGATTCTCTCTAGTCTAGGTTTGTATAAATGAGATCTGAGATTAAATATTCTTTGGTTGGTTTCATTAAAAACATTAATGATGCCTCTTTTGATACATCGGTTTCTAATACACCTCATCCACCAATTCATGATATTGATGTCAATCGATAATTTTTTAGAAAACAATGTACAACTATTTCAAGTGGTCCCTCTAATGGATATCATGTGATTCCTTTATAAATTTTAATTACATTTGACCAAGGAACTGATCATTGTCATATGATGATTAGAAAGTTTTCCAACGATATAAATAATGATAAAGAGATTATAACCACTCTGATAATGTTTTATCTCTCTCGGATCTATACCAATCACACTGTGTATACCAATATCAAATTCATAGTTGAGAATTTGAGAATGCCTCCTATGACTCAAGCATTCAAAGAGAAAGTCAAACATCTCAAGGAGATAAACCCTCTACATAACAATTTTTTGGAAGTGAAGGGTGAATTTTTATGTTCAATGAAAATGGGTTGGAAAATTATAATGGATTTCATCCATCTCATGAATCCATTTCTTCATGTACATGGTATTCTTAGAGTGGCTCAAGAAGCTGTTCTAATTACTCCTCAGTTTTCTCTCAGACCATGAGTTACTTGAGATCCACATGCACCTATACCATCCATGTTTCATCATTTTCTAATGTCTCATGCTCAAGATTTGATAAAACTCTAGCTAGTTTTCATTGTGGAAGAGCATATTCAAACTATAACTAGAATCTCTTCTGGTGTTCCATCTCTTCTACTCAGCATGTTCTTGTTTCCATGGCTATGAAGAAAATGAAATCCAAGGCTAAATGAAAATACCTTATGGACCCCTCTGCCAAAACCTTAACATTTATATTTTGTTTCATTAGACTATAATGTATTTGATTGGATTTTTATTATAATGACTTTGTGGTCATATTTTCTACTATTTCTCTTACCTCTAATTTGGTATGTTTTACTTTTATCTTCCATTAAAATATTATAATTTTTCCATCTTCCTTCATGTATTGATATTATTTAGATATTCAATAATCTAAAAGGTGGGATAATTATGATGTAATACATGATATTATAGATAATATTTATGGTAGATGTGTGTTTTTCAAAATTTTGATGGAATTATGATTCTATTTTTTCTAAATATATTATCCATGATACCATCTTATTTAACTATTTCTATATTATAAATATTTACATAATTTTTATACTTACTATTTTCCTATTATTTTCATTCAACAATATACCCATATTTTGAATGATATGTCTTGATTTATATTTTGATCTTACCTTGGATATCATGATTAATATTTTGTAATATCTTTGATCAGATATTTTTAATTTTATAACATTCCATTGATTCCATTATTTGTAATCATCAAAAAGGGAGATATTTTTGACCAACTTGTTTTAATGATCATAAAATCTTGTTTTTTATATTACTGATGAATTTGGTGTTTTTCCTATAAGTAATATATATTTTGATAACAGGTGATAAATTTGTCTAATTGTGAGATTCCATTATGATAGATGGTGTTTTCTATAACACACTGTCAGCATAATAAACTCTATGTATGAGACACCACTAGGGTATCACATAATCAGACAGTCATACCACTGTACTAAAGAATTGAAAATGTTTGAAACATCTTCGGTTAACACACTAAAAAGATGTCATACCACTAACATGGGATTTAACTAAGTCTAAGATACCTTCAGATCATACAAGATTGGTCCAAAAAAAATTATTTAAGACACCACCAGCATACTAAAAATTTAGAAATGTATAAGACACCGCTAGTGTCATGCCACTAAAACAACATACCATCAAGTGAGACACTGCTAGAGCCATAGACACTATCAATCGAGACACCACAATATCCTATGATACATTCATTGTTTTTATTACATCAATTATTTTTAATTATTTTTATCTTATGAAAATATTCATTAAATTTAATGCTATTTACAATTTTAATGATTGTACCTTAAATGTATGACTGAAATCTTGTGAACATGTGTAGTACATAGAAGCATCTGATTCGTATGTTCTGGCTGCTGGTAAAATAGGAGCACACTTGGTCATAAAACGACATAGAGATATTAAATTATAATAAAATATAGAAAATTATTATAGATAATAAAGGAGAATCGAATAATAGATAACTCTCAATTCTTTAAATATTTGAGAGCTACGTAGATTAACATGATTGAAAATAAAAAGAGATCACCAACTATGAACACTCGACTAAGGAATCCAAAGCATCTTGATATCCATTTATTTACTCTAGTCAGAAAAAACGTGTTGTGACACTCATTTTTTCTAATTATTTTAAATGAACCTGACTCAATCTTAATTATTGATTTAACTCAAGGGTCATAATATGCATTGAAATAGACTTATCACTTCTAATCTCAATACTCCTCTAGTCCTATGTTTTTTAGTTTTATTACCCCATTATCAGTGCCTATGAGTACCTTTTTTTACCACATGCACATTGTATCATGTGTTAATCTGTAAGATACACGATATCTTCTCAAGTACTTTTTTTATTTTTGTATCACACATATAAGAGTAATAGGGATCCATATGTGTCATGTTTCATTTTAATCCCACACATAACTATTAAAGAGGTCATGTGTGACATTTATAGTTATAAACTATTTTATTAACCTAATCCAAGTTGTGGATCAACTATTTTATTATATATAAAATAATTTTTGTTAGGAGATCACTATAAAAAGAGGACAAAGTCTTGACTTTAAACTAAATCTCTTTTATTAATTCTTTCTGCTATGTGTTTTAGTTTTTTCCTATTTTTATTATTATTTAAAACTAAAAAATATTTTTAGCTATTAGAAATATATATATATATATATATATATATACATTAATAATTAATGTTATTTCTTGTTTGTATAGTATTTTGATCAGGTAAACTGATTTCAGAGGATTTAATAATATTTTATATTATTTATTCATGACGCAATCAATATTTAGATAAATATTTAGAAAGATTAATACATATATAATACTAATTATTTTGGAAAAACATATTTAAAAATTTATGGGATTTCAAAATAATCCATTTTTATTAGAAATTTCTATTGGGCTCTCATTTGACCACCATTTTGAGATACTCACTCGGCATTACAAATATGATGATGTAAAAACTATAAGTTCTCTCTAGAAATATAAAAAATTCTTTATATTTCGTGATATATGTGTGTGGATATGTGATAGGTATATTAAATCTATGAGTATACAATAAATTTTTCTTCCCTCATCATATATCAATTATGGATCTAGTGAGTTGATGGTGTCTCTTTATTGTATTGAGATATACTATCAATTATAATCATCTTATCGATATATGTTTACGGATCATATTCTTAAACCTATTCTCTATGGAATTTTATTTTTATAAATATAATTCATTTGATATACTTTAGTAGATTTATAATGGATTAAACATGTCAATGGAATACCCTTTGATTGAATCAAAATCCATTATAAATGGTTAATGTTTCTATATAATTCATCATAGAATGATCATCTTGAGACATTGTTCAACTATAGTATCATTATGGTTCTCTACTCTAATGATGAATTGACTGAGAATCAATGTTGGTTGACTAGACCTGAGGTTATTTTCTTGTTCTTATATTAATTATTGATGCATTACTTGATCAATAATGGATCTTGTCAATTGATTTCATTTTATTCAATATGTATTAAAACTGCATCTATTGATATGCTCTTAGAGGTATTTGACTCTAGAACATTCATTATTAACATGAAACCACATTAGGAATATTTCATAAACCTTTTACATGATAAACTGAAAACTGGGATAGGTACCCTTGACATGTTATCTATCTCTCCACGGGTGTGTAATGTGATCTTATATTAGATCCATTTATGAATATTTGAGTAATTTTTTAATGAAAATTAGTAAGGAAGTTCCATATCCTTTGGGGATCCTGTAATAAATTTTTCCCTTGGTATAATTTATATGTTGGAATTTTTTGTTTATTATTATTGATAATAATCACATGTTTATGTATCCAATATATTATGTATGAATTAGTGTCTATATCGGTGTAGCTTAATTGACCATGCTTTATTTTTATCACATGTACTTTTATTTTTCCACTTATTCTAGTAAGGACATTCCTTATTTTTTAATTATATACACTTCTCTATTGTGTGTTTTACCATTCCTTTGAAGGAAATGTTTTTGTACTTAGAATATATGGACCACCATGATTAATTATCCCTTACAAGTGTAATGCACATGACCTTCAAATATAAAGACATTTGATGTCAAATGACATGTTATCTAGATGCCCTATGGGTAAAAAGTGACATGTAATCTCAATTCCTTGTGGATGTTAAGTGTAATGTTACTCATCCTCTTGAATATCTCTTTTTAACTTCTATAATATTTATTATTATTTCTGCACTAAACTAATGAAGGTATGATCATGTCTCATGGTGGATTAGATAGCACACAAATGGTTAGTATATTGTTTTTTATGATTGCTTATGAATTTATTTATATCATTTTATATGCATGTTATAGTTTTATTCACATGTTAAGGATGGATTATAGGTGTTATACTAGGTTTTATTTCTCTACCATGCACGAGAATCTAGATGTGAATGCAGACTTCATGTATAGGGATCTAGGTAAGGGAAACATGCATGTGGATAATAGTTTAGAAGTGGATTATAGAGATGGTAGAAGAACTGGGACTAAATTTAGAGGATTCCCACTTGGTTTTTTTTATTTCCCTACTTGTACTTATATTATTTGGTTTGGTTTTTCACATTGGGGTTCTAATTTAATTATTGAAGGACATGTGTTCATGTTTTTCACATTATGATTATTTATCCTCCACTTTGATTAAAAATGGTTCTTTATATTATATTTATTATTTTTGTTTATGGATATGATATTGAGGGTATAGCCTCCCAATTTCTGTTTTCTAGAAAGTCACTATTAGTCAATAGCCTCATTAATATGTGTAGGTGTGCATGAGTTATTTTGGATCTCTAACTCAAAAATGATAGTTCAAGTATGGGAATTAAAACAACATCAATACCACTTTTATATTCCTATCAGTACATATTTACAATATACCTTACCACATTTGTAACATTTGGGGTAATAACCTCTATAGTTTTTGGTTAACTAATTTTTTATTTCTTTTCACCTTGACCACTTATTACCCTTGTTTTCATGATGTATACCCATGTCTTAAAAGATATATCAAAACATTCAAGAAAAATGAAAAACCTCCTTATAACATTTAAATGCACAAGATGTAAATTTTATTCACAAAATTTGGTTCATACCAATGTGAAATATAAAAAATTTTCTGTCATGGAAAATAATAATATTTTTTGTATACCTGGCTTGTCTGGTAAAAAAATTCATAAGAGATAACTATTTCCTATTAATTTTTCTTCATATCAAAAAATTTTTGTTCCATTCAATGTCAAAGAATTTAGTAAACTAATTCTCAATAAAAATATATTTCATGATCATCCACTCCATTACATCAATCTCATTTTTTAGATATTTGTAATCAGAGACTATCATCAATCGGTTTCACCATCAAAAATAATAAATATAAAGAGTTATCTTTTAGGGATCTATACATCCCCAAACATCAAATATATACTCAAATGCATTTATACAACTTTCATTTTTCACCTCGTATGAAGAATCATCAATAAAAGAAGTGTGATTTTTCATTAAATGTTTCACTATATATATATTCATATATAAATATTTCATTCTATCAATTTCATGGGTTGCAATATAAATATACTAAATCACCTAAGTTAATGCTACCTCAGAGTAGTATATTCCAACCATTATCGGTTTCTGATAAGGAAGTTCATTATGCCTTTAATTCCATCTAACATCAATTGTCATGTTTTTTATGGAAACTCATAATGAACTGACATGGATTAGATTAAGAAACATACAAATATTTTCAACCAATATCATTAAAATAGAAAAATAAATTAAAATATATTAAAAGAGTATTTTCAAATTACTCATACCTCTAAAATCATCTAAACCTTCTTTTTGATACCAACTATAAAGCCTCGTAACAAAATCAAACCATAATTCAATAAACTAAAACAAGGGTAACACTTTGTTTCTTTTTTAGGATATTTTAGTTTTAGAGATCTAGAGAATTAGAAAAACCATTACATAAAAAGTATAAATTTCCACCCGAATTATATTTTCCTATAAAAATTGCTCATTAAATTTACACCATGGTTTCATTCAAGCCACTTTTTTTAATACAAGCCACTAAAGTAGAAAAATAAATCCTTCTAGAATTCTCAAATATCATTAAAAACTATGAAAACAATTGAAAATGTTTAATGAGAAAAAAACCTCATTAGGTATATAAAAATAATAGAATCCCATAAGTCCAGAGAACAACATGAAAACATATGAAAATATTTACGTTTTTAACAATAAATAAATGATCTTATAAATTAAAAATTTCCACAAGAGAAAATAATAAATTTTACAAAAAAAAATTCTAAAACCCACTATCATCATATAAAATCATGAAAATATCATGTGGTATATGATAACTCATGAAAACATTCCTTAAAAATACACCATTCAATATTAAAATTTATAAACCATTACTTATTCGTGAAACCAAAAGGTTCCCATAAAAACCCTTACCACGTATTAAATGTATATCTTGTATAATCATATGAAGAACCCTTGTTCACACTTATTTAACCAATGTCAGAAATAACTATGTCCTAATTGATTCAAAAAGATTAACCTACCAGTTTATTTCCCTCATTTTTCACAATTGAAGGCTATTAATTACCCAATGCATTATAGAGATATATCAGGCTCACCCGTCATCATAAGCTATATCAGGATCATCATTAATAACTTTTAATGATCGAGTATTGTATTATAAAAAAAATTAATCATTCTTCTTTTCATTATAATACCCTTGAAAAATCATTTAAACCTATAAGTAAACTCAAATTCCAAATTGTCATAATATTTTTGTGAAATATCACTTTAAAAAAATTGAAATAATGAATAATTATAAGAACTTTAGTAATATAAAATTGTTTTACAAATAAAAAGAAATTATAGAATAATTTTTATATATAATAATCGATATCATTTCATAAAAATTTCTTCAATCCATATATGTTAAAAAAATTCTATTTCACATTGACAAATTGTCAAAATGACAGGTGTGGTAACTATTTAAAGTATTCCTTTTTAAAATTTTTAAAAGAAATTAAAAAGTATTCAAAAATTACATTAATTGATTTTAGATGAATTAATGATAATATTCTTGGATCTATTTGAATAAAATGTACCTGAAGAAAAGATAATTGAAAGTATTACATTAAAATAAGGTTTTAAAGGAAAATCATGTACCTTAAGTCTGGTGTAACATCATATGTTCTCTAAATCAAGAATTAAAAAATTGTATTAGTTTTGAACTTGATTGAAAAGGCTATTATTTATGATTTTGTTTTTATTATTACTTTTATTCCATTTTTTAGAATAACTTATTTCTTTACAAAAATGGATATGTTTATGTTGGTCATGTTGGAGTTATTCCCTTTATAACCTCAATATAACATCATAAGGTTTATCATGGTAAAATGGTTGGTCTCTACATCATCTCCATAATCATAAACATGTTATAATTATTATTTGTTATATAACATATATTTTTAGAACCATCAATGTAAGGTTGTCATGATAAATAAATCACGTCATTTTATGGAGATGATAGTTTGTAGGCATGCCTGAATGATGTTTGCACATTTCAATCAGGTGGAGAAAAATTAATAACATGATATTTAAATTTTCCATTATCATAATTATATTATACGTGAAATTTTTTCATCATTACCATCCTTATGACAAGCTATGTGAGGTAATAATAAAAAATTAATCACATTGCTTCATAACGATTGTAGTCCACATGTATGTATGAGTGACATTATGATTTTCAACAGGATGTATGGGTAAGAGATTAAGTGATATATTATCTTTAAAGAACCATAACTATGTAATAAATATCATTTACTTGTATTATATTGATCATTTTAATAATCCATATGATTCAGTGATGAAAAATGATACACATCGCTTCATAGAGGAGGTAGTCCTCACATATACACGAGCGTTGTTTCTGTTTCCCATTGGATATGAAAGAAGATTGAAAAATTTTATTACAGAAAAACATAATAATATTTAGATATATAATATATAAATTTATTTTATTATATTAGTGTGGTTCAAGAAGAATTTAAGGAGGTAGAAGAAGAAATAAACATTAAAACACTCAGTTAAGAGTCATACCTCTTATTAAGACTTCTAGGTTTAGTCCTTTAGGGAGACCAAGACCTTTATGAAATTTGTATGCTTATTGGGAAGTTAGTTTTGTGGGTCTTGGTAAACATAAATGGATCACATTATGTGAATAAGAGATGATGGGAGGCTTCCTTTTATAAGTGAGGTGAGTGGCACTCTTGTAATTATTCTATGCATTAAAATAATAAAAATCAGTATTCATTGGAAATTTTCAATAAACAGATAAAAGTTTGTAAATAAGGTTATTAGGGATAAAATTATCCCATCTAACAAGAATTAAGATAATATTTATGGTCCTTATTTCTTTTTCTTCACCTTAATTAATATATTTTACCCTTTTCCAAGGTAACTAATTTTTACCATGGTAACTATTCATTATAACCAAAAATGAAGTTCACATAATTAATAAATTTCTTCCCCTAGATTAAAATTATAAAATCCATTTTAAAATATTCTATTTTAAAAACATATTATTAATATATGTGTTAAAAAATAAATAAAATCTCGTTTTTATAAAAATAATCATTTTTAATCATAAAAATGATTGTAGGCTAAAATAATATATAATTATGGTTAATATGAAATTAATTGGAATATTTTTAATGAAATGGAAATAATTTTACTTTAAAAAAAATTAAAAATATAAAAATACTTTTAAAATACTTTAAAATAAATTCAATTTTTTGTAAATATCATTCTTTTTCACTATTCACACCAAAATCACTCTCTTCATAAAAAACCCAAAAACTAATAATTTGTATTTTATATGATGATATGAAAAATAAATTCTATTTTATCAAAATAAATTACTAAAATTTATGAAATTAAAATTTAAATAAAACTCTTTAATTCCTGAAAAAAATTTGTTTGACTAAGCTAATTCATTTTTTTAAAACATTCTTAAAATAAGTGATGTGAATATAATTCCATAAATTTTAATAATGAATATTAATAATGAATTGAATTGATTTATTATTATAATTAGATGTGTTTAAACACCATCACATTAAATTTATTAATCGAAATATAAATAATTTTAAATTAGATTGTGACCAATCTAATACTACTTGGCGGTTCTGGGTTGTAGTTGAAGCAATGTACTAGTGCCTATTTTTTATTATTTATTAGATTAATTAGAAAAATTATAATGACATGATGAAATCAACTACATAATAGATTTTTTAGTATCTTTCACATTTAATTTATTATAAATATTAAAATAATAAATACTTCGAATTTGATAATTCATCTTAATCTTTTTTCATTGTCATTTGTTATGATATCATTATGGTTGAGAATAAAAGTGATGATTCCACATGTTATGTCCTCTTGTTCTAAACATATATTAAGGAAATGTTCCTGGTGTTCTGAGTTCTAGCATAGTAAAACCAAGGGCTTGACACTATTCACCATTGATCATAATAAAAAGTTCTATTATTCTCTATCGGTTATTGAGAGGGGGTTTTGGAGGATATTATCTATATAGAATGGGAGATTTATTGTGATATTACCATTACACATGATGATTTTTTCCTCTAAAATGATATATTTGGGATTTATATCTGGGATTAATCAATTGATAATTTCACAAAGTCCCTTTTTCAATTTTTTCTGAGAAATCCCCATGTCTATTATTATTATTATTATTATTATTATTATTATTATTATTATTTCTTTGAAATGTGTAAAATATCATTTCATAAAAAAATATTTATTTTATTGATATTAAGTAAAATATATCATTTCTATCAGTTTGTTAACTCGGCCAATCAATCGACTAGGACATTTATCAAAACATTAACAATAAAATACTTACCCAAATAATATTTTCAATCATTGAATGGTAAAATAATAAAATATTTAATAAAATAAATTTTATTATTCCCAACACATTTTTTTGATTTTAATTTTATAAATATTTAAATTAATCATTATTTTAAGGATATTAACAAAAATATATCATTTTTTGAGCCACTAACACAACCCATCAATCCTCCATAGAAGTTATGAATCCATGAATAATAAAATATTTAATAAAAATTAATATTGTATATTAGAAAAGTGAACAAATGTTATATAGAATGAACTCTTGAAAAAATATTTGTTTAAATATTCATATAACTAATTAAATATTTATTTTTTTAATTTCATCTCAAAAATAGTTAATAAATATTAATTTATTTATTAACATTTTAATAATAAACAGGAGATAAATTTTAAATCATAAAATATAAATTCAAATATCCCATGATAAAAAAAATTTTATCAACTTCATTGGAAAAATTATTATTCCAAAAAATGAAAATATTTTTTATTAATTAAGTCAGTAAAATTAATTTGATTTGGGATACAAATAGTGTGTGGCCCTTAAGGCCACATTCTCTGTAGAATTAGGTTAACTTACCTAAATTTAAAGATCAGTACCCGGTAATAATTCAAAGAACAAATATAGAAAAATATTAATTTCATAAAAATAATGACCTTGCAATGAATTCTACTATTCAATGTAACCCCTTTGTCTACAAATATATCATTAAGAAGGATCCATACTTGTTTCATCATTTTGAAAGCATGATTTATCTTTCTTTTACATTATGATAAAAAATCATCCATGAACAACCACGGCCTTGGAATTATTTTTATAGTTCCATTTTAATAAAAAAATCCATAATTATATTCTTCCATTAATAAATAATTTTAAAATCCAATCATGAATTATTAAATAAACTTCATATCACTTTTGATGCACATAATTTATGATACCTCATCGATAGAATATAATTTTTAAAAAATCATCTTTACATAAAATTCCATGATTTATGATATATATAAATATTTATATCAAGTCTAAATACTAATACACACATTCACATATATAAATATCCAATTACACATAAACTAGTGGAATTCCAAATAGTAAGTCTGTACTCATGACCTCTCTTTATTTGAGATCACCAAGTGTGAAAATCATTAGAGTTAGTTGTAATGTCTTAAGATCCCCCCAATACATGATATTCAGAAATAATTTTTTTGTTGTATAAGATATGTTATCTTGAACATAGTACATTTTTTTAAGAATGTTTTTATAGAATCTCAAGGATTTTATAATAGTGGGGAATAGTTATAACCTTTTTATGTAACAAATACATAAAGGAAATTATTAAATTAACAATATTACAAAGTAATATAATAATGTGATGACATATTTATTAATATTTTCATAATTAAAATTACAAATTCAGTTTTTCTGGGGAACCAATTCAAAAAATTAATTGATTATTTTTTTTATTATGGACTTTTATCATTAATTATTTATGTATATCACTTTAAAAATTTAATGATGAGGTGTTACATAGTAAACTAGCAATAAAATTCCTCTTTCATTCCATAAAATAGTCTAAAAACATAATTTATAGAATAAGGAGACATATATTATAGTTAATGACAGCACAATATCAATAAAAAATCATAAAGAACATAAATTTTAAAAAACATGTGAATAAAACTAAGGGTACATAATTTCATAACCACAACATTACCTAACTAAGAATTTCCATTAACATAATTTGTCAATTTTTTAATTCCAAATGGAAATATATTATATCAACACATACCATATAAGTAGTGATAAAATATAATTAAACTAGGTAATAGAAGGACCAACACCAATTATTTTATAAATTAATGGTCCCTACTTTTTGTTATAAATAAATTCTTTCTTCATGATTTGAATAACCTTTTATATCCAAATAATGATGTAAAAACATACTTTATGATTTTAAAGGGGTTTATTTGATAGACACTTTTAGATATTTTATAAAAAAAATTGATCTATAAAACATTTGAATTCAATGTGAAGTAAACGATTGTATAAAAAACCATGAAGATAAAATAAAAAGTGCATAACCTTGAAATAAATAAAATATTTAAAAATGGTTTTGGAACTTTTTTTACATCCTACGAACATAAAACTTAAAATTAATTAATTTTATCTATATAACCATAATTCATTATGTATTTTCTATTTTTAAACATTCCGGCCACATCTATTTAATACCATTAAATATAAGAAACTATCAAGTCAATGAAACAATATAGCAAGTAAGTTATGTATCCTAGAGAATTCCACCAACATGGTCACAAATGAAATTATAATTATGTTGATTGATTTTAAAAAAAAATTGGATGATGGTTCAAGAATATAAAAATCATTTCAGTTTATATTTCCATAAATGAACATAAAATGGAAGATTTAATTTTTTTATTCTCCTTGGGCCTTCTTCCCTTGTTTGATTAAATATAAAATGTGTCCTAAAATTATAATAAATAAACCAAATAACAATTATGTTGTCATTAGTCACATCAGTTGGGATGTTCTTTTAATAATTTGGAAATTATTTATTCAAAGACTCTAAGTGTTATTTTATAATGAATTGTGTATTCTTATTCCTCCATTGAAGTAAAAATATTAATATTAATATTTTGAAAAAAAATAAGATAAAATATATTAACTTTTACAATAAACAAAAAAATTAAAACATAGTGTGAATTAAGAAAGAAGTAAATTTTTTACATTATTCTACTATATTGCCCCATCAGTATAAAAATAATGTTTAGTATAATTGATATGATTTTTAAAATTTTGAAATTATGAGATTAAATATAATCACAATATAATAATAATATAAAATTTCTATATGAAAACATGAATCCATTATATCACCCCATTAAATTAACCTTCTTAGGAAATACCACAACTTTAAATAGTTCCTCCCATCAACGTTTTTTCATTATAAAGTCTCAATATCGCAAATACCTATTAAAAATATCACTGAATAAATGAAAAATATAAATGCCCACTTTTTATATAGTATGATAAACCTGAAAAACAAGTTCACAAGCTATGACATCAAATGTAAAACATAATTTTGGATACTTTCTATACATTATTGCTTCACAAATATCTTCCTTAACGTATATGTTATAAAATTTAAAAGATAATACAAAAGAAATGATAATTTTTATTATGATTATGATCTATATCACATCAATAAACATATATGATCAAATCATGTATTATGATATCATATTTACTTATATAAATTCAATGAAACTAAAACCTTTAATTTTACAATTTTGTAATAAAATTACCTAATAAGTTAAAATATAAGCATAAAATATAAAATAAATTATACCAATTTGGATAAACTTTTAATATATGACTATATGACCTTTAGTAGAACTAAATTATCAAATAATTTTAAGGAGTAACTATAACTTGAAGGCATCACATAAAAACAAAATTTAGCACGACATAAATCACTATTTCATAAGGGAAACTAAAAAATGACATGTTTATTGAAAAACCATTAAACAACCAATTATCTCATAATGACCCTTTAAGTCCTTAAAAAACTCTTACACTAATTTAAATCAAATGTATCTAATTCTAAAAATAAATTAATATCATCGAAATTCTGCAAAAATTAGTTGTATTTGAATAAATTCATTTATTTAAATTTTTTATAAATTAATTGAAATTTACTCATAACACATACCACTTATGATATGAATTTTACACAAAATATTGTTTGTTTTTTTCATAATTGACTACTTAAAATAAATTACGTGATGAATGTAATTCAAAAAATTGATGAAAAACAATTTTACAATCAAAAATCAAGAAAAATACAAATTAAATACAACTACATGGTAATTATTTGAGGATATAAACAATGAAATACAAAAAATTATATTCACATATAGATAAAATTTTAATGACATGATTAAAAATTAAAAAAAAAAGATGATTTCCAACACAAATATATAATTATGAACCTCCACCCTACATTCACTAGTGATTATGAGTTCTACCCAATTACCAAAGTGTTTGGGCGAATTGAATAGGTTGGGATAAAAAATAAGCTGGCCACCACCATTTTTGTCCCTAATTTTTTCTAAATATTGTTTATTCATGATTTTATATGATTATAATAAAAAAATAAGGTATGGAAGTACTATAAAATAAATAAATATTGATCATGAGGTTTTATGGTGACACATGGAGTCAACCATACATAATTCAACTAATGTTATGTGTCTCTAAGAAAAATGCATCACTACCTAGGGGAACCATTTCCTTCACTATAATGATAATATGAAAATGAAATTATCTTTTAAAATAAAAAAATTAATTATTAAGTGATGAATTTGTAGAAAATGCATCAACTTATTTAGTTATTTTATATCGATGTATGATATATCATGTCGAATTTAAAATTCTATAGTGAATCATAATCAATGCCTATATATTTTTTATACAGTTCATTTTATGATTAGTATACATGAGGGTTGAAAATAATATCCCATTTACACAAATAAAAGAAGTGATGGCCTCAATAAATTGGAAAAAATCCTATAAATCCCATTTATCAGAGATTTCGAGGGAAATATAACCACTAGGTTTACCCATAACCAAACCCATGCCTAGATTCAACAACTGAATTAGGATAAAAACAATTTATATTAGAATTTGAAGCTTATCTAAATCATGGACCAAACCATTATCACAAAACTACCTCAATAAATCCCCATGAATACGAACCTTACCCTTAGGGTGTAGGTTGGTGTAATACAAGATTATATAAATAGACCTTAGTAGTATGATTTTTTATATTTTACATATTAAGAAAATAATGATTATGATTACCCCATTTATATTACATTATCAATAATTATATAATAATTTGGAAAAAGTAGATTTGGATATGAAGAAAGAAAATTGTATTATTGGGAATATGAATATTTAATTAAGATGAAATTTTGTTAAAATAAATGATTTTTTAATTAAATAATATTTTAAAAAATATTCTGATTATATAATAATTATTAAAATATAAATGATAATATAATTTAATTAAGTACAACAAAAATTTTATTTGTGCCAGAATGTGGTTAAGATCAAAAAAATCATATATTCATTAATTAAGAATATTTATTTAAAAGATAAAATTTTCTTGTTCGAAAACAAATTTTGATGAAATAAATATTATATTTAAAATTATTACCTCAAAATTATCCAATGGAAAATTTTTCAAAATTTTCTGAGATTGTCAAATCATTGGGTAAAAATTAAATATTAAATAAATATAGGGTCTTTATTATGATATCATAATGACAAAAAAATTATGTAATAAATTCTACAAAATTAATCCACAACCAAATATATATTTCGCTTTTATAATAATGAATTTTTTATATTAGTTTATTAATTTTATAAATGGTTAATGAATCCTCCAAAAAGTATATTATATTTAAAGGAATTAAAATCAATTATTTATAAACATGAATCACTTACACGTCACCAATAAGTTTACATTAATTATTTTCGTTATTAGCCTAGTAAAATATTAAAAAACACACCTCTTTGGAATAAAATATGGGAAAGACATGGAAAGGTTTGTGGTTATGATTATTTTATCTTATAGAGTATATAACCTAAGTTTATAAATTAATTAAGTATTCCCCTATATTTTTTTTAAATACAAATCCCACAACACCCCTTCACTAAAAAACCATTTAGAAATACTTTACCATCCATTTACCACATTAAGTACTTCCCAAGGTGTTACAAATAACTTAATAAGATCCTCCTAATATTTTAGAAGTGCCCTCACAAGGTAAGGGACTCTATCTTCTTATTTGTTCAAGTACAATTTTTATACTAAGGCTTTTTTATTTCCAATTATCCATGTTTTAATGTGTTTTACACATCCCTTTACTATCCTTATAATTACCTTGTAAATTTATACCACCTTACACTAACTTACACCCCTCTATAATCATTTTTGTATATCCATTATGTTATGATTTTCCCTGATAAACATTTTTCTAGTGAAAACCCATCACAATTTCTACTCAATTGTATTCATATGGTAGTATATATCTATCCTTTATTATGTAATTCCATGAATATAACCCAAACTCCTTAATCATGGGATTAAAATTGATGAATGGTTATCCTTTTTTGTTTTATCTAGGTAGTGCACAAATGTATATATATGATATGAGTGTGGTTGGTGGGCCCAAAATTATATAGCCCTACAATACATTGAGTAATTTTTTTATCTAATGAGATTCCATGCATGGTGTATGGTAGGTTATCTTAGGAACACTATATTATAATTTCATAGAATTTACCCTTCACTTATTCTAGTGATTTTATGATTTATGTTGTCTATACATTCTTATGTTTCCTTGATAATGTCATCTTATAGCATGCTTGGATATTCATGATTATGATTCTCACTACTTTTATATCACCTTGATATAACTATTAATTGATATGTATTAATTTCATTATGTTATTCTATTATTATTCCATTACATGGATTTATAACTCACCCCTTTCTTAGGTACATTGCAAGGATATCCCGAGAAGTATTAAAGGATGGATGGAATATAAAGGAATGTTTTGGAGTTTTAATTTGTTACAATGTATGTGGGTTCCAACCAATAAAATACATGTTTGGATACAAAAATTATATATGCATCAGAAAACATTTCACCTACGTGTAATAACCTAGAATAATTTTCATTCACAATCATCACCTAGTTCATGAAAAATATCACTTTCTACAAACATGGATTAAAAATCCTAGGGTATATGCTCTGGAATATTATGAATATCATCACAAACCATCATGAAAGGACTAAAATTTGAAATAAAATTTTATGTTAGGAAATAGAAAATGGATAACATAGACTAAAACCTATAAATTTATAGGATAATTAATGAATTATATTTATTATTTACCTCTTCAATATTCATACATTCCCTTTTATATATTTAATAGTTTTAATATTCTCTTCCTTAATTCTATTTTGGATAAAGTAAATAATTATAACTAGAATCAAATAGTAAAATTCATTCTTATCATCCATACATGATTTTTAAATTTCTTATGTCCCTATGGTTCTATGTTTTATTTTTTATCACACAAGTTTAATAGAAAAATTAAAACACCACCTAAAAAAGTGAAAGAGGGGAGACCTGTGAAAACTGAAAATGTGGAAATTATTACATCCAAATCATATAACTTATTCCTTATCCTTATCTATGGTATGAACATTATAGATAACATAGTGATTCTATTTTTAAAATAATTTGATACAATTATATGTTTTTATTTACATTAAATATTTATTAGACATAAATTACTAGGAGAATTAATTAACCCTATGTATTTTGAATCACCCTACAACCCTATATAAGTGTAAGGAGGAGGTTGAATTGCCTTTTTTATCATAATCTAATTCATGTATATTTGTTTATTATTCACAATAATTCTCAGCTCAAATGATTGATACTAATAAAAATATCATTCTTGATGATGTTCCCATTGTAAGGGAATATGTTATTATGTTTATTGAAGAATTCCCTGGTCTTCTTCCAAGCCATGTGGTTTATTTCTAAATATATTTTATACATAGATATTCTTCAATATCTAAAAATTCATATATAATGGCCAGTATTGAACTTAAAGATCTGAATATGAAACTATAGTTAAATCTATATGAATGATTTATATACATTGGATCTTCACTAGGGGGTTTTCTAGTCCACTTAGCTGAGAATAAGGATGTGTTAATGTGACTATGGATTTATTATTTTGATACTAACATGATCATGATAATGAAAAATTATCCTCTACCATATAATGATCACATTTTCGATCAACTACATGGAGAACAGTATTTTTGTAGGGTGGATCCTCAGTGAGTATATTATCAATTAAAAGTTAAAGAAGAGGATATCCCCAATTAAACATTATGTTAAATGTAGGGGCAATATCAGTTTATAGTGATTCCATTGGGACTCACTAATTCTCTAGTTGTATTCATGTACTTAATTAATATATTATTCAGGTATTATTTTGATAAATTTTTAGTATCCATTATAGATGATATTTTTATGTACTCTAAAAAATTAGGAACATGAGGAGTATTTGAATGTTGTACAGAAGTCCTTAATAAAGGATAAGATATATGTAAATTCAAAAAAACGTATGTTTTTTATGAATAATTAACATTAATGGGAAATGTTATAAAACTATGGATATATATGGGTCCTTCCAAAATATATGCAATTCAAGGATGGACCAGATTAATATCTACTGTAGATATCCAAAGTTTTTGGGGATTATCTGGGTACTATCACTAATTTACAGAACTCTTCCCATGATTTTCAACCCCACTAACCAATATAACTCATAAGGGGTGAATTTGTTCTGGAATAATGAATACAGAGACATATTTAAAGAGTTAAAGGACAGGTTAACCATTTAACATGTTCTCACATTAACCACCAATGAGGAATGATTTGTTATCTATAGTTATGCTTCCAAAATGGGTATTGGTTGTGTAATCATTTAATATAACAAATTGATAGCCTATAAATCCTGTTAATTAACTATCCTTGATAAGAACTAGAAAATGTATGAACTAGAATGGGCTGTAGTGATCTTTGTTTTTAATATTCGGTGGAATTATCTTAATAGGGTGAAGTGTGATATATATACATATGGATAATAAACTATACAATTATATACTCACATAAAATGATCTCAATATGAAACAAATAAGGTGTCTTTAAACAATCAATTATTATGTTCATTCAATACATTACCATCCTGGGAAGGGGAAAAATGTGGTAGATGCTCTAAGTAAAAATGATCATGTAACAATATCCACGATGAGGATCGAAATGGATCCAATATTCTAGGAAATAAAATGTATTAATATAAGAATAATAAAAGAAAAATCATCCTAAATTTATCAAATAACTACTCAAGCATCCATTCTTGATATATTCAATGAGGTCCAGAAATACTATTTGGAGTTATAGAAAAGTATAGAAAATATTCCAGAGTTTCACTTTTATAAAGATAAAGTAATAAGTTTTGAAACCCAAATATATGTTCCATAAAAAATATTTGAATATATAACTTCAATATGATGGGAATATCTCATTATACTATATTCAGCAATGAATCACTAATATTTATCTATATTTGAAGAGAAATAATTTGGTGTGGTAACATTAAGAAAAACATTTTAGAATTTGTATATTGATACTTGGTATACAATAATTCAATGTTGGGTGAACTAAGTCTAATTTAATGTTGAAACCAATCCCATAAAAGTATAGAAATTGAAAAATAGAACCGTTAATTTCATTACACTACACCCTAGGGAATATAAATCCCATAACTATATATGGGTGGTAGTGTATTCCATTATAAATGAATCCCACTTAATTTCCATCAATGAATATTTCTATCTTGGTCAACTCACTACGATATATATGAAGTAAGTGGTAAGGCTACATGGATTACCAATATATATTGTCTCTTTTTAGAAAGGGAATTCCCTAGTGTGGCCTTTTTTACCACCCTCAAATAGAATTTTGGTATAAGAGAACAACCCAAACTCTAGAGGATATATAGAGATCATGTTCAATGGAATTACAATGATTTAGGGATAAAAAACATACCATGATAGAGTTCTCATTTAACAACAGATTTCATTCAATAATTCAAATAATGCTTTATGAGGCTATGTATGAGAAGTGGTGTCAGATTCCAACATATTGGGATTAGGTTTTAGAGATGAAACTGATGAGACCTAGACTTATCCAAGATATGGTAGATATGTTTAAACCATTAACCATAATATTAAATCCCTTAAAATTTGATAAATATTCAATGGATATAATCATCAATGAGACATTGAGTTTCTGGTAATTGATAATGTTTTCCTTTTTTATCATCATGGAAGAAATCCACGAGGTTTTGAAATTACATGATGTGTCCCACGTATCCCTCATAGTGAAGTATATATTTAACCACTCATATGTACTGAATCCAAATGTGGGGGCCTTGTGGAATGACCTTTCATACCAGGAATAGTTGGTGATGTTCTTATATTATAGGGACATAGTTTTACGACATAAAAAACTCACCTGGTAAAAGTGCGATGGTCGAACCACATGTTTAAGGAAGCTACATGAAAACTATAAAAGGAGATGAAATAGAATTGATATCATATTTGATCAGGTAAAAAAAATATTGTGAAATTTATGAAGGGGTAATAATGTAATGACCCAATGTTTTATAAATTAAATTCCATTTTCAAATGAATAAATTTTATATTAAATAATGAAGTTATAGAAAATGCATGAACTACTTTGGTAATTTTGGATTATTATGAGTTGCAGCTCTTCATATTTAAAGTATCACTAATCATCATAATTATATATAATATATTAACTTGAAATTCCTCATTATGATTAGTATATATAAAGGGTAGTGATAAAATCTAATTAACACATATAAATGAAGTTATGACCACATCAATTATGATCATGATGTATAAATCCCATTTATCGGAGCTTTCAAGGGAGATAGAATTACTATTATTTTCCCATTACCAGGACCAAAATGAGATTAAATATAAGAATCATGAGAAAAACCATTTATTGTATATGTTCAGGCTTATGAAAATCACATCCCAAACCATCTTCACCAAACAACCCCAAGAAAGCTCCATTACTAAACACCTTATCATTAATGCGTACGATGATTTAGAAAGTGGTTATGTATTAAGATACTAGTAGTATAAATTTTTATATTTTAATTTTTAATTACATAATTATTATATTTACCCCTTTTATTAATAATTTCTCAATTAATATATAATTTTTTTGATAAAAAAATATATTGACATAAAGAAATCAAGAAACTTTTTTTAGGAAATATAAAATTTTAATTATGAAAACCTTTTTATAAATTAATTAATTTTTTAAATAAAATATATTTCAATTAAATATTATTATTAGATAATAATTTTTTAAATATAAATTATAATATAATCTAATTAGCTCTAATATGATTTTTATAAGGGTCATAAGGTGGTTAATTTTATAGAAATTGGTATTTTCAGTAAATATTTATTTTTATTTAAAACTTATCATTATCATATTTTGATAATTAATTTTATAAAATAAATCTTATTTTTGATATCATCATGTTGAAATTATCCAATGGTAAATTTTTCCTAATTTTCTAAGATAATCAATGTTTTGGGAAAATATTAAATATAAGAAAATTATAACGATTGTATTATGAAATCATAATGGCCCAAAAGTGATTTAATAATTTACATAAAATGAATCCATGAAAAAAATATATATTTATACTTCAAAATAATTTATTCATTAATTTTTTTCATTATTTTTATAAACCATTAATGAATCATCCAATACAAATATTATATTTTATATTTTTAAAATCAGGTCTTTATGAAAAAGACTCACTTATCCATCACTAATTAAATTATTTTCAAGATTTTTGTTCTCATCCTAATAAAATATTGAAAACCTCTCCTATATGGTAGAAACCATGGGAAACCACGTGATAAATATTTTGGTTTAGATTATTTTATCATATAGAGTTCAAAATATAAGTTATGAAATTAATAAAGAATTCCCCACTCTTTTTCAACAAAGACCTACCCATCCTCCCACTTCTATTCATTTGGAAACCAGTTATCATGAATTTATTCTCACTATCCTTATTTAAATACATACCAAGGTGTTAACAATATCTTAATATGCTCTTCCCAAGCCTGTATATGTTCCCTCTCATGATAAGGGACTCTCTCCCCTTCTTTTTTTCCAGTACATTCTATGTATTAATCCATTTAAATTTCTGATTTTCCATGGTGTAATGTGTTTTTAAACATACCATTATTACAGTTATGATGACCGTGAAATTATATACCACATTTCTCTCTCATACATCCCTTACATAAACTATTATGTACGCCAGTTAATCTAGAAGTTTCCAGGCCAAACATTTCTGTAGTGAATACTCGCCCCAATTTCAAGTCAATGGTATTCCCCTATTAGTACTGAAAATTAATTGATTGGTGACATACATATATGAAAATAAAAATCCATAATCCTGGGATTACAATTTATAAAATCATGTTTTATATTGTACGATTCATGTGGCATACAAATTCATTTTTGTGATGTGAATTTGACGAGTGGGTCTGGAATTATATACCCCTCCAATGAATTGGGTAGTGTATTTGTCTCAGGAGATTCCATGTTTGGTGAACATGTGGTTATCCTAATCCCACTACATTATGATGTATCAATGGTTATCCTTGACTTATGATTATGATCTCATGTTTTATGTCTTTTCCACATTCCTAGGTTACCATGATGTTATCATCATATATCATCATTCTCACCCATTTTATATACACTTGATATTCGAAATGTATAATATGTATTACTATAACCATATAATGATTTTATTATTAACTTACTAGTATTTATCTCTCTCCTATTTATTATGTATGTATTCTAGTTATCTCATTAATTATTATAAGATTGATGGAATATAAGGTCATATTTTGGAGTTTTAAAATTATATTGTTATACCCATTATTCAAGATAATGCTCTATATACCTAATTTTCTAAATCTTATAGGCCTCAAGATCATTTGGGATTGTATCATGTGTGTCTTTATTTATAAAATATTGAATTAAGAAGTATTAAAATATGGGTTTTTATATATATCCATTGGGAAGAAACCACCTAGATAAACATTGTCCTACACTAGAACCTATTTTAATATCATACTCTTTGGAGGTTGCATCTCCTACCAATAATCATCACATACCATCCACCATGGATTTTAAATCCCCCACATAGAACTATCGCATGCCACACACAAAGGGGGAACTATCCTACCTTAGAAAAATTACCTAGAAATCATTACCTAAGGGATATTTCACACCCTAACACCAGATAACACGAATACAAGGGGTATTGTTTCTCCATGAAAAGTAGTATATCATACACCCAAGGTTATATGCCACATTGAAGTAGTTACTAGTACTAACTTTCATAGGAAACTATATCCTACACAATCAGTTATAACCTCATACCTTCCCCCTAGGGGGTCAAATCTCTCACTTGGAACCTTTTTTAAATCAAAGTAACATGGATTGTACACTAGAACAAACCCTAAACACAGTAACTAGTTTGGTCTCTCAAGAACTCAACTCATTCTCATTTATAAATTCATACTATGTTATAATATTTTTAATTACGTACATAAAAACTACTCAATATCAACCCAAAACATGGAACCCTCTATGGCTCACTTGGTATGAACACACCACAGGTGTTCATATATCTCATTCTCTACTCTATGGTCAAATCCCATCACTCATGAGAATACAATTCCTCAATATATCAACTCTCACAAGATGTCATAATAGGTAACATATGTGATTTCTTATAAACCAACCATAAGAGAGTGAAATAACACCAACCTCTCATTTATAGTTAGACTATGTACATCCTCCCATTGAATGTACAATTATACAATTTAAAAGGTATCCCCAATAGGATCCACACAAGTTAGGGGTAAAACACGAACCCCCCACACTAGTCAATAATTAAAGTTTCTCTATGTACCCCAAAATCTATAGATATTATCACTATACCAACTATTCTTAGTTAATCCCAATCCCCTGCCTGGAAGGATGTAATGGAACCTATCACAACATGAAATTTGTCTTTCAATTTTAATTACATCTTTATATGGACCATGTTTCACATGGAATACATTTATGGTTATTATCTAGGCCATTGGATATCGAGGCATCATAATAGTTCTCAAGGGAACATTATGGAACCATGAAAATTTGTTTATTTACATATGATTTCATGGAAATATTGTATTTTAAATTCCATTTTGATTACATAAAATTGGTGGGAAAATATATCACATGATGAATAATCAAAATGCATAAACTTTGTGATATTCTTAGAAGTCGCCTACCTCATACGGAGTCATAACTATCACAATAGGAGCTCTTACAACCTCATCTAAGAGCCTCAAAAACAAATTAAAATCCTTTCATCAACAAAATTCCCTAAAATCATCAATCAATAAACAAAATTAATTATATATGAATTGTAATTAATTTACATATTTAATAAATATTTTTTCAAATTAATATTTAGGGAATATTTAAAGAAATACATAATGGTAAATTTAACATGGAAAAATTCTTATGTAAATGGGTATACAAAACCCTTGGTATTCATGTACATAACTAATACACAAATTCCCTAATTTATTTAGTATAATCAATTTTAAATTTAACCTAGTGATTTCAAAACACCCTAAAAAATCAAGGTAGTAAAATATGTAAATATATCCATACAAAACCTTTTGTTTTTAACCATTGGGGATCCCCTTTAACATAGTTGTACCAAACATCATTATATCAAGATGATTCCACCATGCTCAAGTGGAATAATCTTTGAACCCTAACACACATCATAGTAAATCATCAGTCACTAATTGGGGTATAGAACTAGAAAATATTCAATATGTGGAATTTTATTTATCTTAAGTTATCCCATGAAACAAATAGAAAATAAATTAAGTAAGTATTCAAGTAAAAACATCTTTTAACGGGGATTATGTAATGGGGAATTTTCAATATATATCATTTCCACAAAGTGAGGATATAAATACCCTTATAATTTAATAACCCCAAAAAACAGTTAAATTAATTTAAAATATTTATTTTAGAATACACCACATATTTATGTTTTTTAATTGTTATGTAAGGTTTTTTCCTTTTTATAAAATACATTCATTATATTTTTCCCATGCCTAATTTTTTTCATAAATAATTAATATATATGTTTAATATATAATATATTTGTCTATAACTAAGGTTTTTCTATTGGAAAAACATTTATGTAAGGTTTCTGTTAAATGCATTTGGTTTTATACATGAAAAAAATTCATACATAAGATCTTTCACTATTATTTAAGGCTTTCCCCATAATGAAAACCTCAATATGTAATTTTTTATCAATGTATAGGTTTTTTCTATATAAAAAACAAATATATATTATTTTCTCCTCGTATGTATCATTTTTATCTTTTCCAAAATAATTATATAACATTTTTTACTGAAACGTGATATATTTATCTAAGATTAAGACTTTATCAATAGTTAATAACTTAATCCATAATATTTTCCTTCATATATAATACATTGTTCTTCTTACATAAGATATTTTCCTTTGGAATATTTTATATTTATAATATATTAAATACATTATTTATTTTACATGGGTATATTTTTATACATGATATATTTTTCTCATACAAAAAATATCTATATCTATGCATAAGGATTTCCCCTAAGGTGAAAATACTTAAATAATATTTTTATTTGTAAGTAAGATATATTACATTTATTTATTTTCATACATAATATATTTTCTTTTTTTTTTGTTACAATTTTATCTCATACATATGGTTTTTCCCTTAGCTAAAAACCAAATTTATTTTCTTTTTCTACTTCTCATATATTTAAGGATTCAAAATCTCGATAATCCTTATGTAGGGTTTTATATATATATCTGATTTTCTAAAAAAAATTAAAACTCCAAAATACACAAATTCATTAAAAATTAATTTTTAAAATGTTTTCATCACCAATACATATCTTTTAAACACACCAACTATTGAAAAGAGAAGCAACACCCAACCCTATATCCATCCAATTATCATGAATCGATCAACTACCAATTTTAAAACTCATAGTTCCACTACAGTATTCCAATACATTTGGTTAATCCATATTCCAACACAAAAAACCATTTCTATATACCCATACATATATAACATCCCCAACAATAAAAATACACTAGTTTCGGAAAAAATTCAAAGAGGGCCATATTTTTAAATAAAAACTCAAACAGGTTCATACCTCAGCTCAGTCTGGGGTGATACCAAGATCATTAATTTCTCTAACTAATTAAAAATATTTTTTAAATATGGTGAGTTTTTATCAATCATATGTAATACAAATATTTAAATTACCAAAAAAGATAAATAATTAATGTTGTGAGCAATGAGAAGATGAAACAAAAACACTGGTATGAGAGGGTAGTCCAGTTGTAAAGTTATGCATGATCTTCAATCTCTACCTCATGCTTCAATCCATCTCGTTGAACTATTTTTTATTTTTGAATACAATACTAACAAAATTCTAACTCAGTCACAATGTAAAATATTACATGGTTTGGATCCATAATACTCATAGTGAAATTGAAGAACCTAATAATTTTCAATACTCATTAAATTAAGAAAAATATTACTCTAACCAAATAAATAATCTAACACAAGTGTAAAGTGAAATAAAATACATCATATCTCTTATTCCAATAAATTTATGGGTGATGGTTTTTTTCATAGAAATAAATACTATATAGAGGAGGGTTTATGGATTGATGGGCCTCAGGGTTCCAAGACGGTGTCAAGAGGTGTAAATCTAATAATTGATGTTGATTTTTTATTTTTTTGGATGAGTATAATATTTTTATGAATAGAGATATGATGTGAATAAATTAATAAAATAAACTATTAAAATTCTATTATCGTATTTTGGAAAAATGTAAGCAAACCTGATCGTATTTTTTACATTATTAATAAAAGTGATAATAAATTCCATATTTTTATTATTAAATTTTAAAAATTAATAATTTAAATATTAATATATATATATATATATAATAATTTTAAAAAAAATCAATCAAATGCGTGTTAATGAAATTAATTTTTTAAGTAATATAAAAAGTATCCCCATAAATGTATTGTATAATAAATCAATGAAAATCTTGATCATTGGGGGTGGAATTTCTGGTTATCCTATACAAAAATATGAATGTGTGAAATTTATAACTATAATTGTGATGTAAATCCTTTCTTATTGAGTTATCTTTTGTTGTGGTGAGGAACACTATCACATATATTTTTTTATCTACTAAAAACCCACTACCTATATTAACCTACTCATTTATATAAACATTGTAATACTATCAATATTATCCTCAACCAGACATGCAATGTTCAATTCACACATCATCATACAATTATACTCTCTCTCATACCACATCATGTATACTCTCTCAAACCTCAAAAACACCCTACACCACAACAACATGCCTGAAAATAAACACATTCCATGTTTAATCATTGAACATCTTTGTTACACTGATATTTCATGTGTCATAGTGAAACCATGATCATATAAGTTATATTTTTTTGGGAAAAAATTTAAGGAATGATTGGATGTTTTATTCACCTGTTGGAAGGTTAATATAATTTGGGGTATCATATATAGAGAAGTGTAATGAATGTGTGTTCATGTGTGTTCAAACTCATGAACATGTGTGTTAGATAGATGTTATTGATTTAGATTAGATGAATTCCATGATGCATAAAGAGTATAAGAATAAAAATAGAAACATTGTTTGAATGAATGTAAAAAACATTAATTAGTAGTGAATAGTAGAATATGCACATGCATGATCATAAAAAGTTTACTTAATAAAACGAATCAAAAAAGTTTTATGTTTGTGAAATCTTGACAATTATTTATTAATAATCTCGTATTTTATTATGCAAAAAATGATCCATGATTATGTCTTTGAAAATTATGGTGGTGGAAAAAGTTTTCAACCATATATTTTAAGTGATTAAGTCATTGAAACTATATTTATAAATACTTATAGTCTTAGTAGTATTTTACATTGAACTGAATATAATATTAGGAGAAACCTATTGAGATCCAGATCCAAGCTGAGATGAAGAAATTGAGGACATTTTCTCTCACATAATGTATCCAATTATATGATAATTTGTCTAGTATTATTTCGAATAGAGGTGATAAATATCTATAAAATGTATTTAAACACATGTATTAAGGCTCATATGTGATATAATACATGAATGAGGAGATAAGGAGATTCTGGGCTCAGTGATTCATTCTAAATCTTGAACCATGATTGTTGTGTGCATAAAATGAAAAAGATTCATGTATCCATTTATACATAATAAGAATACCTTGCATGATAATGATTGAATAAAGAAAAACAAAAATGTGATTTGATACCATGAAGAATAAAATTTCATCATAGAGGTAGGTTATGAAATATTATTGCATTGTAAATATACTTTTTTTGAATATATTGATGCATGAAGAGGAAATGAAAGAGTAATGAAATATATGTATTATTTCTGGATGAAGAAAAATTCATTTATTGTAATAAGAGATAACCAATAGAAATAAAAAGAGTTTTTATAGAAGGTTCACTCTCACTTTTTGATGGTCTGTTCAAGACAAAACCTTATGTGAAGTTCACATATATTTTGATCATATGAAAGAAAATGTATGTGTGAAATTAGATATTACCACATATTGATCCTTAAATTTCAAAAAAATTATATTATTAACATATGTATCCTAAATTGATTGAAACAGGTTTCACCTAATATTTATTATGAAAATATGTTATAATATTCATTGTTCTTATATATTCAAAGGAAAATAAGAAATAGATACACCATACAGCAGACTACCAAAGCATAATTAAATTTATTTTTTTCTTACAGAATATGTAATAAATAAATATTTTATGCATAAATATATTTCATGAAGAAATAAAAAAGTTCCTCAAATAGTATTTAATTTTTATGAATAAGGTTTTTACATGTATCCTTAGTGAAACCAAGCAGTGTGAATCATAAAACAAAAAATTAATAGTGTCCATGAAACATATCCATCATGTATAAAGTGAAGCAGAATAATGATATGATTAAGTAAAGTGGAACATAGTGAGTTTTTTAAATTTTGGTTTTTGTAGTAAAAGGTAAGAAGACAGTATAAAGGAAAATTTTAATATGTGAAAAATAATTTTGAAAATACTATGCATGACATATGTACTAATAGTGAGAGGAAAGTTGTGAATTTTATTACAATAAGTGATGATACTAATTATATTATCAAAGATAATGATGGATTATAAGATATAGATTAGGGATACTAACTATATTAATAAAAATGGATCTTTTTTAAAATATAAATATTTTGAGAAATAGGATTAACATGACTGTATCTTATGCAAAAAATAGTGTTCTTGAAAAAAATTTAATTATAGCATGATAATTATCATCATATGGTTTAAATTATTGTATCATCTTAAGGGAAGACACAAACTAATCTATAAATAATAAGTAGTTGAGTCTATCTGGATTGAAGAAGATGGGTAGAATTTTGGAGACCATATTGAATTTATCAGGATATAAATGTGAAAATACATTTTTTAAATTGAATATATTCAAGAAAACATAATGTATATAATAAATGGAATATCATTCAATAAATTAGTGTGTGGAACTAATGATAAGGTTGTGTTCCTTAGGTTAGGAGTGATTGAACCGTAAATTTTTTTATGTCATTGATCTTAACATGTATTGCTCATGTCCAAAAAATTATATCCATAAAACTTGTATAGTCTATTATATATTGGCACATTGTTGAATCATCTATGTGTTTCCCTAGAATGTATCCCATTGTGTTGAACCATGTAAAACATTTATGTACAATGCTTAATTTATAATCTAATATGTTTATATTGGTTTGAGTGATTGTGTTATAATCGATTACATGATGAACATAGTTTTTTTCTCACATGTGTACAATATTGTAAAATTTTATCAAAGGAGTTATGAAAATTAATTAATTTGGGACACACACATAATCCACCCCCATCTTATGGTGTCCTGAGATAAAACAAGTATTAAATCAAAAAAAAATTAAATTAGTGTTCAACATGTTATCTTGTTTGATATGATCTTGATGAATTCTTATCTCTAACCATGGGTAATTCATCTTTATATGAAAATATGAATGTTCTGGATAAGAGAGAATCCAAATCATTAGAGAATAAAATTTTAGAAGTAGAAGTTAAAATTAAACTAAAATGATTTGTTAACCTCAAAAAAGAACATAACGGTACTCTAAAAGAATAATACATTCAAAGAATGTGAAACTGTAGTATTATAGGACTATATACACAAATCTATGTGTGTTTTGAGAAAATAATGTATAAACTTTCTGAGCATGGAAATTAATTTTAATATCATAATTAAGTTCCTAAAAAATTATCATTGAATAAAAATTGGAAGAACGGGACCAGGTGATCAAGAATATGATTTTATCTATTTGTTAATGGAATGATAATATTGATTTCCATTAATATATGGTCGGTGCACATAAAATGATGAATTATCAGGATTCATTAGAAAATTATCATTTTAAGGAAATGTTGATTAAGGCTTTAGTTTTTTAAAGGTTGGGGTTGAAGCCTAAATTTATTATTTAATGAAAAGACCGCATTAGTGTGGGTATAGGGAGACCCATTACATAGCCTGAAGGCCCAAGGACAATTGTTCTAAATACAAGGCTTCAAAGCCCATTTTTTGGCTCAAAGGACCCCTTGGTGAACAGTGCTGCTATTGTACCCACACTGCTATTGTACCTGCTATAGTACAGCCACCGCTACAGCACCTACTAGAGTGCCTCTGCCGCTACAATGTCATCACTACTACAGTATTGCTACATTTCCCAGCTACAATACTACTTCAGTACTTGTAATGTTTTCCCTTCCTAGATTTGATCCTGGGGCATTTGGATTCCATGTAGGATCCTATACCACTTGGGTACAGGCTCGTTGGCTGTTTTTTAAGGCTTTAGTGATGGATTTGAGTCACATGAATATGATCAAGACAATGATGAAGAAGAGATATCCAAAAATATATATATATTAATTAGAAAGAATCTTATATGAATGATCAATCATTTTTGAACTTTTAAAGAGAATATGATGATTCTATAACATGGATCTCAGGTTATTTCATTACTAATAAGTTTACGAAATGTGTTTCCATGAGTCTCTAGAAGATAAATTGAAAGAAATAAAAGAAGGATTTAAATTAGTTATTAATATGAATAATTATGAACTAGAGGTTAATCTAATGAAGATAAAATAGCAGGATAATAGTATTATGAATGATAATGAGTTGTGTGATTATTTGATATATAAGATGAAGATTGAATGTGACGAAAGAGTGAAAAAAACAAAAACCCCAATAAAATTCTTTGATAGAAATGTCTTGAGTTAGAGGTGTAGTTATAAAACTTAGAAATCAACCAAGAAGAATATTCTCAAGATACTGAGAAAAGGGTAGTTGTTTTTAAAGTTTCTAAAAATTTTATTATCTACATGACAACTTAAAATGAGGATAAAAATATACATACATCATATATTGATAAACAAATATTGTATGATCAACATAGTGTGTTACACATGCACAATTTTATTTATTGATTGTCTATTGATGGGTTGGAGTAAGAGTGATTGATATCACATGGTGTACTTGATAGTATTGAAGATTTTTTTTCTAAAAAATATTAACTGATATAGATGACATTGGTATTGTTGAAAAAAGACCTTTTATCTATATAGAGTTTATACTAAGTAGTCTTATAGGGAGTAATTTATGACAACCTTGTTTTTATTACAAACTTAAACATGATTTATTACATAAAACATAACTTGATACAACAAAGAAGATAGAGAGGTTTAGTGTCTTTGGGGCTTAGGATCATTACATAAAAACTTAAAACATTAAATACAACATCTTTATTGAAAACTCCCTTTAAATGACCACTACATTCCCTCATACTTAGCATTGCATGGGATAACCTGAGGACATGCATAAGAAAAGGGTGATCTATAAAGCCCAGTAAGGGAGTACATATGGAATAACAGGAGGAGTACAATACATTTTAGACAATAGGCATATCAATAGATCATAAAAGAAACATGAACATAAAGTCATGATAAAGCATGATAATCATAACATGGAATTGTGTCAACAACACTTAACATGGAATTAGCATGAGCCAAGGCTCATTGCACAGGAAGCATGAGTAAATCCTCATTGCACATAAAGCACGAGTAAACCCTCGTTGTACTTGAATTAGCATGATTCAACACTCATTGCACATGACGGATCATTAAACTATACTTTACCCAATGCATTGGAGCGCTAGAAGCGCGCACCCTTCTTAAACATTTCATTTCATGCATAAGTGTGCCACATGGATCATAAAACATGGATTCATAAAACATAATAATTTATTCCACAATAAAGGAATGTGGAATTCATACATGAAACTTTACAATCAATAAGTAAATGTGCATAAAGGTGAATACCCTTGATGGATAAATGTGCATGGTATTCACTACACAATGACATTGGCTTAGAAAATCGGTGCGATTTCGGCAGCGTAACGGCGTGACATAAGAATTCATAAAAAAGGTTGATGAGAGAGAAATGGGTTACTCATCATATTTACATTTAATGTACAGTAAGGTGGTCTTATATATACATGTTCAAACAATGGAAATGGAATTTAGATTCATGATACAAAAGTATTGCTTGAATGTAAAAGAAGAGAGAGAAGTTCCTTTCGAAATTTCGGCATAGTAACGGGTGTAATGTGAGACATTTAATGAGAGAGAAAGGGGAATCCCATCATTCAAAAAATAAGAGGACAGTATGGGGGAGGTTCCAAACCATACCCCAACATTCATAATTGAAGTTAAAAGGGCAATACAACTTATTGAAAATTGACAAAAATGAGAAAGGAAGAAAAAACCCTTACTTGGAAGTGTGCTTCCAAAGGATAGAGAGAGGATTGTGAGAGGCTTCTTGGGAGCTTGGGGCACCTTGGGAGGATTCTAGAGAGAGTAGGGAAGAGGTTGGACGAACTCCAAGGGATTTTAGTGAGAGGGAAGTGGGAGATTGGGTGGGTTTATGTAGGAAAGGTGAGGGAATTCTTTATTATTTAGGTTTGGGTCCCCTTACATTAAATTAATCCAAACCACAAACCATCCCATGGTTTTTGACCATTGTTTTTGGAAAAGGGAAGAGGAAAACAATATTTTATAAGGCCCATGTCCGATCTTCTTAAAATAATAAGGTTTCTTATGTGGAGGTGAGTCACACTCTCATGGAAATTAATTTAAAAAGGCAAAGTGTTGAATATGTTTTGAGGGGTCCATTAATGCTTGGAAAAGTAAGTCAAACAAACCCAAAATCACATTATTTTAATTCTAAAACATATTTTGGCCGAACATAAGGATTATGGTATTTTATTACATCACCATTGGGTCATTATGATGTTATAATACACATTATATATTTAAACGGTATTTAATTTTTACCCAAAAATTTGACTGTCTCAGAAAATTATGAAAAAATCAACGTTGGATAATTTCGAAATCCTGATTCCAGAAATGACATGTATTTTATCTAAATAAATTTCTAAATATGTTATTTTTCACTTTTAAAATAAAAACCAACATTTATCCAAAATTCACCGGTTTTGACAGAAATGACTTTCAAACCTTAATATAAAATTTTAATTGCATTCATAAAATTATAAGATATTTTATATTTAATAAAAATTAATTTAATATTATTATTATTATTTTATTAAAATATTATTTCATTCAAAAATACCTTAATTTAATAAAATAGACTTCTTAATTAAATAATAACTAAAAACACCATTTGTACATTAAAAACTATTTACAATGTATCAAAAATTACTAGAAATTATATTCATTATTATATACAAAAAAACAATGTACATGAACATAGTACTACTTATTTGTTACATAACCCCTTAAAACAGCTTCATAAGACCTAAGGGTATGGTGTGCGACGGTGAGAGACTCTTGGGGTGGCTCGGATAAAATCGCTCGAGTGGTAATCCCTATCAACATCCACTTTTCCCATAGACGGTGATGTTTGTGTTTGACATGGTGAAGCTCAGCTTGGGCTTGGTCAAGGGCGAAGCCCGAGGATGCCACCTCTTTTCCGAGCTCCGACAAATGGGCTTCGTATGGGGCAATTCTACTGGATGAGGCCATTGCTTCCTTTTTCTGAGTAAAATTGGGTTCGTTAAAGCCTTACATTTATACTAATTAAGTGATCACTGTTCAATGGATATATTAACAACGGTCACAAAACCAAAGAAGCTGAAATCTTATAAAAACATTTTTCATAAAGAGACATTTAACTGGATCAAGAGGGATTTTCCATTAAAGAAACTTTGGGTCGTTACAATATTCCCCCCTTAAGAAATTTTGCCCGCCAAATTTTTTCCTTTTCCCACACTAAAACAAATGTGGGTAACTCAGCTTCATCATATCCTCCGACTCCCAAGTCGCTTCTTCAAACTTGTAGTTTCTCAACAACACCTTGACGAGGGGCATTGTCTTATTTTGTAGAACATTTTCTCTACGATCTAAGATCTTCACTGGTTGCTCCTCATATGAAATATCGTCTTCCAATTGTACTCCTTCAGAAGAGAGTACATGTGTAGGGTCCGGTATGTACTTCCTTAAGAGGGATACATGAAAGATATCATGTACTTTGGCCATGGCAGGTGGAAGTGCTAGTCGATAGAACACAACCCCTACAAGATCAGTAATCTCGAAGGGGCCGATGTACCTTGGACTTAACTTCCCTTTAATTCCAAACCTCATGACCTTCTTCCATGGAGATATGCGTAAAAACACCATGTCTCCTACTTTAAACTCAAGGTCTTGTCGACGATTTTCTGCATAACTCTTCTGTCGACTATGGGCTTCCTTGATATGCTGCTGAATGGTTTTCACCTTCTCTACCATTTCTTCGACCATTTCTGGTCCAAGCAACTTACGTTCACCGACCTCATCCTAACATGATGGTGTTCTGAACCTTTTCCCATAAAGGGCTTCATAGGGTGCCATTTGGATGCTCGAGTGGAAACTGTTATTATAAGAGAACTCGATCAGAGGAAGATGTTGATCCCATCCTCCTTTAAAGTCCATTGAGCATGCTCTAAACATATCCTCATGTGTTTGGATAGTCCTCTCAGATTGGCCATCATTTTGCTGATGATAGGCCGTACTAAGGTTTAGTTCAGTATTTAGAGCATATTGAAGACTCTTCCAAAACATAGAGGTGAATCTTGGATCTCGGTTAGACACAATATATATTGGTACTCCATGAAACCTTAACACTTCCCTGATATATATCTGTGCCAGTTGATCCAATGAGACATCCTCCCGAATATCAATAAATTGTACAGTCTTTGTTACACGATCCATAGCAACCAAGATTGCATTGTTGCCTTTGGATGTCCTTGGAAGTCCGGTGACAATGTCCTTGGTGATGTTCTCCCATTTCCATTCTGGTATGGGAAATGGTTGCATCATCCCCTTAGACTTCTGTCTCTCTACCTTCACTTGCTGGCACACCAGGCACTTTGATGTATATTCATCGATCTCCTTCTTCATATTATCCCACCAAAAGTTTTCTCAGAGATATTGATACATCTTTGTGCTCCCTGGGTGAATAGAGAAATTTGAACGATGTGCATCATCCAAAAGTTCCTTCTTTAGCTAAGGACTTGATGGAACATATAGTCTTTTCCCAAACCGCACAATTCCTTCTTCATTAACATTAAACTCTGAGGACTTACCCTTTTTGATAGCTTCCACTTTTTCTTGAATTCCAATATCATCCTTTTGAGCATCTGTTAACCGTTCTAAAAGAGATGGTTGAGCAATCATTTGTGAAAGGATTTATGATGTTCCATTCATTATGATTCCCACGTCTATCTTTATCATGTCTATTAAGACTGGATCCTTATCAATTCTCATCATTGATAAAATCATTGGATCATTTCTACTTAGGGCATCTGCCACCTTGTTCGCTTTCCGAGGGTGGTAATGTATTGAACAGTCATAATCCTTGATAATCTCTATCCATCTTCTCTGGTTCATATTAAGATATTTCTGTGTGAATATATATTTAAGACTCTTGTGGTCAGTATATATCTCACATTTTTCTCCATAGAGATAATGCCGCCAGATTTTCAAGGAAAAGATCACCACCACCAACTCCAGATCATGCGTTGGATAGTTTCGCTCATTGATTTTCAACTGCCTTGAGGCATATGATATCACTTTATCATTCTGCATCAACAGACATCCTAATCCCTTCATTGAGGCATCACTGAATACCATAAAAAGTTCCCCACTTGTGGGTAAAGTGAGCACGGGCGCAGTGATAAGCCTCCTTTTCAACTCATTGAAGCTTTCTTCACATTCATCACTCCATGAAAACTTTACTCCCTTTCGAGTTAGCTTGCTAAGAGGGTTGGACAATCATGAGAAATTACTCACAAATCGTAGATAATATCCAACCAACCCCAAGAAGCTATGGATATCCGTTACCGATGTTGGCCTTGACCATCCCTCAATTGCATCTGTTTTGGAGGGGTCCATAGATATCTCATTGCTTGTGATGATATGGCCCAAGAATGAGACCTCTTTCAACTAGAACTCACACCTTTTGTACTTTTCATAGAGCTTCTCCTTGCGCAAAGTCTCTAGTACAGTTCATAAATGCTCCTCATGATCCTCCTTGGTTTTGTAGTATATTAGAATATCATCTATAAAGACTACCACAAATTTATCAAGGTAATATCTAAAGACTCTATTCATCAATTCCATGAATATTTATGGAGCATTGGTAAGTCCAAAAGGCATTACTATTAATTCTTAGTGCCCGTATCTTGCATGAAAAGCATTCTTGGGGACATCTTCCTTCTTCACCCTTACTTGATAATATCCCGACCGCAAGTCCACCTTGGAGAAGTATTGTGCTCCACGCAGCTGATCAAACAAGTAATCGATTCTTGGGAGATGATTCTTGTTATTTATAGTGATTTGGTTAAGTTCACGATAATCGTTTCAAATCCACATTGACTCATCCTTCTTCTTGACGAAGAGGATTGGTGCACCCCATGGTGAAGCACTTGGGCGCATAAAACCTTTATCCAGATTCTTATATAGTTGTTTCTTCAGCTCTGCAAGCTCTACAACAGCCATTCTATATGGAGTCTTGGATATTGGTAGCTCCCTAGGTATAAGTTCAATTGATAACTCAACATCTCTTCTTAGAGGAAGACCAGGAAGTTCCTCGGTAAACACTTTAGAAAATTCCCTCACAATAAACATTTCTTCAAGGATGGTTTCATCTTTGGAATCAATCATCTAAGCCAGATACGCGTTCCCACAGGGCAGTAATATCCATGCTTGAGATGATGGAGCTAATGGAGATTCAACTTCTTCCTGACACTTGTAAAGAATCGGGGGTCGATTCTCCATATGGAGTGTGATTTCCCTCTCCCGACAATTTATATTGGCTCTATATAAGGAAAGCCAATCCATGCCAAGAATTGCATCAAATTACATCAAAGGGAGCATGACAAGGTTCTCCGGGAAATTCAATCCATAGATTATAACAGGGGAGGACTTATACTCATGGGATGTAATGATTTCCCCATTTCCCGTACTCACCGAGATCTTTACTTCCATGATTTGTGGTGGTGCTGGGATTGTTCTACTAATCTTTTGAGATATAAAAGAATGCGTAGAACCTGAATCAAAAACTATGTTTGCTATTCATGAATGAATAACTAGCGTACCTGTCACCACTTCGTTATCGGTGTTCACTTCGGTAGAAGTGATGGAAAAAGATCTTCCTTGCTGTCTTGGAGGTTGTTGGTTTCCTCCGATAACCCTTGGATTAGGGAACTGATTTTCAAAATGACCTGGTTCTATTCCTTTGTAGAATTGAAAAACGCGTTGAGGTTCAAAATGAGTGTTCCTCTCCTCTGTCTTAGCTGAGGGTCCTTCTTGCCGAAAGTTAACAGATAGGTGCCCTTCTCTTCCACACCTGAATCATTTTCTCGTCCCATTAAGGCAATTTCCAGGGTGCTTCTTTCCACACTTTTGGCAAGTGGGGTGCTGGATCTTCTTAGCACCGTTGGATTTATCCATCAGACCACTAGCATTGAATTCCACCTTACGCTTCTTGTCCCCATGATACCCCTGTGATTCCCCGATCTCCATTTCGACCTTGAGGGCACATCGAAAAATTTCCTCATAGCTGTCGAAGTCACGGATCGCTAATGCTTTCCGCAAGCTAGGATTCAGCCCACCAAAGAAGCGGTCAACCTTGCATTCGGGGGTAACGGCAAAGCCGGAAGCGTATTTTGCAGGCCTTGTGATGTTTTCCTCGTATGCTCTAACAGATTCTTCATCTTTTTGCTTGATGGATAGGAAGTCCCTTTCCATCTTAATCCGGAGGGTGTGCGGAAAATATTTATCGAAAAACATCTTCTGGAATTCCTTCCATTCCAAAGCCTCGATCTCCTCCTCAGGCTTCATATTTTTTATCAACTTCCACCATTGATTAGATTCACCCTCCATACGATAAGCAGCCAGGAGAACCTTATCTTATTCAGAACATTGAAGGATGTAGAAGATGTTTTCAATAGATTTGATCCATTGTTTAGCGATCGTGGGATCAGATGATCCACTAAAAGTAGGAGGCCTTTGTCTCATGAAGCTCTCGATAGCGACTTGTTCTTTCTTAGGGGGGGGAGGAAGTTGAACGTTCCTCTTGACCTGTTTTTCTATTCAAAACTTGAGTTAGCTGAGAGAGAAGCATGACAAAGTTCTCGATTCCCACTTCCATTGGATTTGGCATCTCATTAGTACAGTAATCACACTGATCTTCACAACGATTGTTAGCCCGAGTCCCCCTATTACAGGCCATTGGCTGGAATAAAAGGAAAGTTAGGGGTAACACATAAAGGGTAATCCAAAGAAAAATGTTGATGACTCAAAAATAAATTTTTATTTCCTTACTCATGAGTCTATAGGCTTCAATCTAGGCTTTTCATGATCTACATTCTAACATATATTCTTAGGGGAATTTTTTTAATTCCCTTAATAAGGGTTTATACTATGCTTGTGAATTTATCAAAAAATATCCCCCGGGGGTGTCATAACCAAGAGTGCAGCAAGGTCCGTTTTCGTGCACCAGTTCTCGTTCGAGTCTAGCTCAATGTGGTGTTTTCGGGTTTTAGCCCTAAGATACATTTGTGCCACTGCTGCCTCTACCTGCTTGTATCCAGACAGGGATGTATTTTCTTGATAACCCACTTACTCAATACTCACCAAAACTTAGGGATATTTTTATTATACTTATTCTTGTCTCTAGGGATTTACTAGGGTTTCCTAATACCAAAAATAACTAAACCTATCCTCTGATACCAACTATGACAACCATGTTTTTATTACAAACTTAAAAATGATTTATTACATAAAAATTCACTTGATACAACAAAGAAGATCGAGAGGTTTAGTGTATTTGGGGGATAGGATCATTACATAAAAACTTAAAACATGAAATACAACATCTTTATTGAAAACTTACTTTACATGACCACTACATTCCCTCGTACTTAGCATTGTATGGGATAACCTAAGGACGTGAATAAGAAAAGGGTGAGCTATAAAGCCCAGTAAGGGAGTACATATGGAATAACATGAGGAGTACAATACATGTTAGCCAATAGTCATATAAATATATCATAAAAGAAACATGAACATAAAGGCATGATAAAGCATGATAATCATAACGTGGAAATGTGGCAACAACACATAACATGGAATTAGCATGAGCCAAGGCTCATAGCACATGGAGCATGAGTAAATCCTCATTGCACATAAAGCACGAGTAAACCCTTGTTTCACTTGAATTAGCATGAGTCAATACTCATTGAGTATGACGTATCATTATATTATACTTTACCCAATGCATTGGAGCTCTATAAGGGCGCACCCTTCTTAAACATTTCATTTCATGGATAAGTGTGCCACATGGATCATAAAACATGGATTCATAAAACATAATCATTCATTCCAAAATAAAGGAATGTAGAATTCATACATGAAACTTTACAGTCAATAAGTAAATTTGTATAAAGGTGAATACCCTTGATGGAGAAATGGTCATGGTATTCACTACACAATGACATTGTCTTAGAAAATCGATGTGATTTCGGCAGAGTAACAGCGTGACATAAGAATTCATAAATAGGTTGATGAGAGAGAAAGGGGTTCCTCATCATATTTACATGTAATGGAAATTAAGTAGGTCATATAGATACATTTACCAACAATTTAAATGGAATTTAGATTCATGATACAAAAGTATTGCTTGAATGTAAAAGAAGAGAGAGAAGTTCCTTTCGGAATTTCAGCATAGTAATTGGTGTACATGAGAGGCATTTAATGAGAGAGAAAGGGGTCTCCCATCATTCAAACAATAATAGGGAAGTATGGGGGAAGTGTGAAACCATACCCCAACATTAATAATTGAAATTAAAATGGAAATATAACTTAAATAAAATTGACAAAATTTAGAAAGGAAGACAAAACCCTTACTTGGAAGTGTGCTTCCAAAGGCTAGAGAGAGGCTTGTGAGAGGCTTATTGGGAGATTGGGGCGCCTTGGGAGGATTCTAGAGAGAGTAGGGAAGAGGTTGGACGAACTCCAAGTGATTTTAGTGAGGAGGAAGTGGTAGCTTGGGTGGGTTTATATAGGAAATGTGAGGGAATTCATTATTATTTAGGTTTGGGTCCCCTTACATTAAATTAATCCAAACCAAAAACCATCCCATGGTTTTTTCCCATGGTTTTTTGAAAAGGGAAGAGGAAAAAAATATTTTATAAGTCCCAAGTCCGATCTTCTTAAAATAATAAGGTTTCTTATGTGGAGGTGAGTCACACTCCAATGGAAATTAATTTAAAAAGGAAAAGTGTTGAATATGTCTTGAGGGGTCCATTAATGCTTGGATAAGTAAGTCAAACAAACCCAAAATCACATTATTTTATTGTTAAAACATATATTGGCCGAACATAATGAATATGGTATTTTATTACATCGCCATTGGGTCATTATGATGTCATAAAACACATTATATATTTAAACGGTATTTAATTTTTACACAAAAATATGACTGTCTCAGAAAATTATGAAAAATTCACTGTTGGATAATTTCGACATCCTGATTCCAAAAATGACATTTATTTTATCTAAAAAAAATTTAAATATGTTAATTTTCCCTTTTAAAATAAAAACCAACATTTATCGAAAATTCACGGGTTTTGACAGAAATGGATTTCAAACCTTAATATAAAATTTTAATTACATTCAAAAAATTATAAGATCAATTATATTTAATAAAAATTAATTTAATAATAATATTATTATTTTATAAAAATATTATTTAATTCAAAAATCCCTTAATTTAATAAAATAGATTTCTTAATTAAATAATTACTAAAAACAACATTTTTACTTTAAAAACTATTTACAATGTATCAAAAATGACTAGAAATTATATTCATTATTATATGAAAAAACAAATTGTACTTGAACAAAGTACTACTTATTTGTTACATAAACCCTTAAAACAGCTGCATAAGACCTAAGGGTAAGGTGTACGATGGTGACAAACTCTTGGGGTGGCTCGGATAACATCACTTGAGTGGTAATATCTGTCAACTTCCACTTTTTCCATGGATGGTCCCGTTCGAGTTTGACCTGGTGAAGCTCAGCTTGGGCTTGGTCAAGGGCGAAGCTCAAAGATGCCACCTCTTTTCCAAGCTCCGACAAATGGCCTTCGTATGGGGCAATTATACTGGATCGGGCCATTGCTTCCATTGTCTGAGTAAAATTGGGTTCGTTAAATCCTTATTTTTATACTAATCAAGTGATCACTGTTCAATGACTATATTAACAACGGTCACAAAACCAAATAAGTTGACATCTTATAAAAACATTTTTCATAAATAGACATTTAACTGGATCAAGAGGGATTTTCCATTAAAGAAACATTGGGTCATTACATAATGTCATGTCATTACTTTGTGATGTAATTAAATCATTAAATTTTAAAGGGAGGAATGCATAAAAAATATTAATGTGGACTTGAATGTGATGTATTATTGTAGGATGGTTTAGATAATCTTTAAAATTATAATGTTAATCATATATGGAGTATTTCGGGAATAATTAAGGGGAGCATAAAAAAATTTATTTTATAAATTCATTATGATTTATATTTAAATTTTTTTTGCAATAAGAGTGCTTAAAATGGGGATTCAGGATGAGAAAAATAAATCTTTCAATTATGGTGTTAATATCACCAAAAGTGGGAAATTATCCCTTATTATTTTCTTCAAAAAGGGAGAGGTATAGGAGACCATAAAATTCATAAACAGTCTTGAGATAAATTTTATTTTATATTCTCAACAGAATACAAAAGGGGGATATTATTGTAACCATAAGATTATAAGATGGACTTGCTGACAATATTTGGTATGATATTATTAGATTGGTTATTAAAAATTTGGATGGATAATAACATGGAGTTATTGTGAATAGAGAAGTGAAACGAATGTGTGTGTATGATAAATGTTTTTGATATGGATAATAAGAATTATATGATGCCTTAATAATATAATAATCAAAATAGAAATCACACATTGATTTATTACATTGATAGTAATGAGTAGAAAAGGGGAGTATATGAACATACATTCTAATATGATGTTAAATTATACTCAATCTAAGAAATCTAGTTTATTTTTTGTGAACTTTTTATGGTTATTTATTGATAAAACCATAACGGATCATGAAAATGATAATATGTGATCATATTTATGAGAAATATGGTAGTGGAATAGATGGTCTTACAAAAATCGTGTATTAATACCGTAGTGGAATATTTTCTATAAATATAATTACTCTATATATATTTCATGTTATGGGATGTATAGAATACAAAGAGAAACCTATGAAAATATAAATCCAAGTTATTTGAATGTAATAAAGGGGATATATTCTTCAATCAAGTGTTATATTATGAGACACTCTATTTAGTATCATCTCAGAAAACGTTATAGAGATCCATTTGAAGTATTGAAACACTCTCATAAAGGTTTATCTATGCCTTAATACTTATGCAAGGAAATAGGAAGTAGATTCTACACATAGTGATTCATGTGATGTCTTGAACCTTCTCTATTATGTAAGAAAATTGGGGCAATGATATATGTATTGTAGCATGTGTAGAGACCCAAAGCTTGACGTACATGGACATTACATTACTTTTTCGGAATACTTAATACATAACAAAAAACAGACACACAAGGACCATAATAGTTTAGTGTCTTTGGAAACTTGGAACGTAATCTTCTAATCATGGTGAAAGATCTTCAACATCTCCCATAATGATCTTCCCTTTTTTTCTTACCCAAAACCTTTATTTATATCCTGTGAAAAAGAAAACATAAAAAGGGTGAGCTCAAATGCTAATTAAGGGTAAGCAAGGATAAAAGAAAACAAATCATATACATTTGAACTTAAAAACATGAACATAATGTTTAAACATCAAAAGCTTGAGCAATGACATAAAACATGGAAATACATAATGCATAGATCATAAAGAAACATTTAGAATGATAAAATAGCATGGGAATAAAAAATGTAATTCTGGCAACCATTAAGCACATGTTATGATTTCCATAGTAGCCAATGGATTTCTGCCAAGATCATCTTAGTGGACAAAGTTCCTTTCTGAATCAAGTCCACTCCTCGTTCTAGTCCTGTATTACTGAACTGGTCTAACTTGTCATGTCATCCGTGTCTATCTCATGAGATATAAATCTTTACCCATTGCATTGGAGGGAGATATAGGTCCCACACATCTCATAATGAAATAATTCTTAATTTTGCCACAAAATAAACATACATCATTCATAATAACCCACCGAATAAAATGGGTTTCATAAACATCATCCCATCATCACATAATCCTTATAAATGAAATGGATATCATTTCATAATATGAAAAGTGAAACCATGTAAATCATAGATAAATTATACTTGAAACATACACATATGGAATAATTTCATGTTAGATGGTTTTGATAAAACACTTTAAATGAATTAATGAGGAAAATATCATTTCTCTTTCAAAATCATTTACTTTTCACAAAATGCCATGCAATTTTAAAAGAATAGGATTTTGTTGAAAATGGTCATGAAATATTTTGGAGGAAGCTTCATGAAATTAGGATTTATAAAACCGTAAAAATAATTTCATGTCGTATAAGGTAAAAAAACATTGTTCTCGTACTTTTTCTAGAAAATTCAAAAAGTACATCGTATGGTAAACAAAAGAAAGATTCGATACATACCATGTAGTAAAAGCTATACATGTGTAAAATGGAGTTTAAAGATACATGAAATCATTTTTAGAAAATAGGGACATGGATGATAAATATACGCCAGTAAATACTTATGAATAAACAATCTCAGGTAAAAACAAGATTGGAAAAGTTATCCCTTACCTTAGGTCTGATAGGCTTCGTACGTATCCGAACATCCTCTTCTTTGAAGCGCCTCTTTGAGACCACCTCATAGGGCACTAAAATTGGTCTCTGAAGAAGACTAGGACCTCTAGGATGTTTCTAGGGAAGTGTATATGTAAATTTGGCAGGGGTTGGCCGAGCATGAAGGCTCAAAGTGGTGTTAGGAAGAGAGGGAGGAGGTTCCCTTTTATAAGGGAGGAGAGGGGCACCTTTGGAATCCTCAAACATATTAGTTTAATATAAATTGAAACTCCACATATAAACCTCCAAAAAATACTCAATTCGAAGATTAGATGAGATAGGTTTGTAATCCTATCAACCAATAAAATTTAGTCATGTTAGGAATTTTTTTAAACATTATCAACTTTATTTATCATTATTTAATCAATTTTATTTTATTTGTCATAATAAAATTCTAAATTTTAAAATATTATAAATAATTACTTATTTGTTGTGAATTATCCATAATTTGACACATTCTGACATTTTTGACCATATAAATTTAAATTAATAATTTTTTATATATTTTTGTGATTTTTAAACAATTTTATAATATGTTATTTTTTATAAAATAAAAATAGTGTCAATTTTGACACTATTCATTTATTTGAATTTAAATAAACAGTATACAGGAGATATGTTCGAAATAAAAGATTTAATAGATTCATAACATGTCATATTTATCTAGAAAATTAGTGGAGCACATTAAATTGTTCATATAATATTTATTTTATTATTTTTAAAACCATTTATTTGGTTTCTCTCTTAATAAAATAATTACTACAACATTTTTGTATAATTAATTAATATACCTATTTGTTCCATAAAAATTAAAAATAAGATCATATGACGAAGATAAATCTAATTCCTTTCACAATAATATGTTTACTCCAATTTATCATCTTAAAATCACAATATTTAAATTGTTATATTTATTAAATTATGAAGGTGACAGTTTGGAATCATTTAAAATAAAATAATATAAGTGTCATAATCGTAATTATAAGGGTCAAAATTTCCAAATATTCGTCCATTGGATGATTATGGTTTAAATTTACATGGCCAATAAGTTTTGGTCAGGTTTTTGCGCTTTTATGATCACTATTAGTTTGATAAAAACTATATTCTTGATTTTTCACTAGATAAACAATTTCTGCATCACTATTGTGTCACAATTAATGATAATTATTTAATCTCTAAAAATTATAAATAAATTAATATGATGTAGATAAGGATATTATCATTCTGGAGACTATTCATGTTCAAAATGTCATTAATTTTATCACTAAATTAAAATTATTATACTTATAAGATTTAAGAAAGTGACATGTTGTCACTTTCTTTGGTTTTAATAATAATTAAATTGTTTTCATGGAAAAAAGTCCATTAAATGATTATAATCCGACCCTTAGGTGATATGGGTCTACTTTTAGTCATCCAATAGGATTTTTCCATGTGTTAGGGTAATTTTATAATCTTATTTTTACCATTAATTATCCGATTTACCTTTAACTGTAGTAAATAAAAAATTACCGTAGTTACTATTCATAATGCCCAAAAATAAAAAGTAGCTTATTAACATAATTTGGACCCACTGATTCCAAATATGGAATCAATTTTTCCAAATTCAATACAAAAATGTTAATGAAATTGAATTAAAATTAATCCCGTTGTTGAAAGAAAACGGGTTTTTTTTTTAAATTGCAAAAGATTGAATTGGTTTAACCTACGAATTCAAGGTAAAATCAATGCTAATGACATAAATTATATTAAATGGTAAAAATATATTCTATTTATACTTTAAAACCATTCATTATTATAATTTAACCATATAAATTATTACGATGAGAAAAGTTGTTTTCAATTATTATATATCGTGTTTTTACTATTCCTGAAAATATGAAAGTTATCATAAAAATATCAAAACATTATCAAATGTAAATTTTTATATCCTGATTCAAAAAAGAAGTTTATTTTGTAAAATTGAATTTATAAACATGTCAAAAACTAGATTTAATGTGGGTGCGCCTTCAAAAGGCGGTAAAACTGCATTTTTGAAAAATAATTTTCTTACCTGAAAATTTTATTTTGTTCCCATAAAATGTTTTAGAAAATTTATAAGATGAATAATAAAGTCATAAAATTCAAAATGTAGCTAATACTATTCATAACAGCTAGTCCATAATAATATTATAACAATATATCGTCGTTTAGTGAAACCTGGTATTGCATACAATACACACTATCGAGGAAGGTCGTGATTCTGTGTAATGCAAACCAAGTCAGGGTTTCATGTTGTGAAAGACTCCTTTGTTGTTTTGTTATAACAGAATCCAACCATTTTTTATTTATAAATTGAGTATATATATATATACTCAATGTTGCGTAGAATGACTATTATCAAACGAACTTGAAATTGTGTGTAACACGAACCAAGAATTGTGTTATATATAATGCAAGCTAATACAGTATTGCATATAGCACAAGATAATATTAGTGTAGCATAAAACACATGACATCAAATAAATTAAAAATAATACTTATCATAAAAAATCAGTTTGTAACATTCTACCCCCCTTAAAATGAATTTCTCCCTCAATATTCGTCGGGATTATACATGGTATTCTACTTGAATGTTTCTTTAATTGAAACCCAAATCATAAAATGAAATACCAAAACATAACTTTAAAAACTGAAGTATGAAACATAACGGTTACCCAAATTAACTAATCACTGGGTTTCCAGATATGATTACATAGGTGAAAAATATGAATATGGAAGAAACATTTAACCATCAACTTCTGATGGAGTGTGGTAGAAAACATGGATATGAAAAAGCCATCAATCACAAATCCATATATTTGTGATGATCTAAGGTACCATCTGATTCATCGGATATAAGAGCACTAGGACACCATTTATGGTTTTCAAGATCATTTCACTAAAGTTAATGAATTAAAAGAAATACTTACATTATTTTGGTACAATCTCACTGTTGTTCATGAATTGAACAATTTCCACATCATCCCTTAAAGAAATGAAGTTGAATTTCTTATTCGTGAAGTGTTAGCAGATCATGTGATAGAATGATGGTTCATTCCATCTGTCTCAAACAAAAGGTTAGAAAAAGTTATAAGTCCATCTTATGGTGAGATTAATCATATATGGTTCCAAAAATAGACTTATACTTTATTTATCATACCGCTTAATAAAATAAAACTAGTTTCTACTAACCAGGGACTTCTTGTAGGCCAGTGGTAGGCGATAAAGGCCAGTCGAACTTCTGTTGTGGATTCAATTCCCACAGCCTTGTTTGACACGATGGGTTGTCGCCCGTCCTTCAGGTAGTCCTTTTTCTAAAACTACATTACAATAACATCCCATAAATAATATAGAAAAAAGTTCTATCCTTAAACAATACTAACTTATGTCCAACATAATCCATTACAATCTTTAGGATTATCTAAAATACTTCGTTCCAAGCTCATAGTGTAAAGAAAACAATTACTAGAATGGTTATCTACCATGAATGTGAATACAAGCATTTATCCCAAATATATCATAAGATATATCTTGTTGGTTGTATTCAAAACACATGAATACCTTAGTCATATATTCTCTTGAAACATAAATTACCATAGAACCTTAGTGAAAACATGAATATTGTCAAAAGGTAACTCTTTCCCAATACCAAAATCCCAAAAATTCTATGTACTCAAACCATAATATCACTTAGTCCTTATATCAGTCATGAGCTCATGAATACAATCAAACATCTCATTTTCTTCTTATCCCTTCATTATTCTCATATCATCTGATTTCCAAAAATATCTGAATAACCATTGATGGTTACCGGTACTATTAAACATATACTTTCACATACTTTAGGAAAAATAATAGTGTAACGATCCTTAGATGATTCATTATTCCATAGTACCATACATTATTCTTTATAAACATACAATCATTCCACTAACTTCTTAAACCATTGACTTAGCATCAACAATTCTTTTATCTCACATATCATTTGTAGTCTCTTCATCATCATCAATATAAATACTACCCATACGGCCATGATGATTCTTTTCATGAGACCATCCCTTAGGGCAGTGGTTTGCATAATGCACGTACATTCCACATTTAAAACATTTAACCATTGTTGATATCTTAGAAATACCATTATCTTTGTCCATGGTGTTAACTAAACCTTTTCATTTGCAATTACTGACTTTGTGTCTTTCTTTTCCACACCCAAAGAATCTTCCAGTTCCTTTGAAACATTATCCCTGATTCCTCTTCCAACATGATTTACATAAGGGAAATTGAACTATCTTTCCTCTATAATCATCATGAAACTCCATATTTCTCTTATTATCTGTGTCGGGAAACGTACCAAAGTTGAGATTATTGATCATATTATGAGATTGCTGATTAGGCATAATAACGATGTTTAGACTTCCAAATCCCATTTCATTTGATTTCTCATGAAGAATATCATTCCATTGTCCGTTATATCCTCCATTATCGTGAATCATCTTATTTCCATCCATTTTCTAAAACCCAAAAATAATAGTGTGAGAGTAAAAAAACATGTTATGGAAAACAACATAGTCAAGGGGGAGTACCCTCAATATCTAACATCTTAGGTTAAATTCTAAGATCATTACCATAGTTCTAGTACTATATCCAATACATATACTTATCCTTAGGGACATCCCTAGACATACCTTCGAAATATCTCTAGGGATCTCACTAACGTTTTCGTGCCCTAGTTTCCAATGGTTGACTAAACCTTTCCTCTAATACCAACTGTAGAGAACCAAAGCTTGATGTACATGGACATTACATTACTTTTGCGGAATACTTAATACATAACAAAAATAGAAACACAAGGACCGTAATAGTTTAGTGTCTTTGGAATCTTGGAACGTAATCTTATAATCGTGGTGAATGATCTTCAACATCTACCATAAAGATCTTCCCTTTTTTTTCTTACCTGAAACCTTTATTTATATCCTGGGGAAAAGAAAACCTAAAAAGGGTGAGCTCAAATGCTCAGTAAGGGTATGCATGGATAAAATAAAGCAAATCATATATATTTGAACTTAAAAACATGAACATGATGTTTAAACATCAAAATCTTGAGCAATGACATAAAACATGGAAGTACCTAAGGCATAGATCATAGAGAAATATTATGAATGATAAAATAGAATGGGAGTAAAACATGTAATTGTGGAAACTATTAAGCACATGTTATGATTTCCATAGTGGCCAAGGCATTGTTTTCAATAACATAGTAGTGGACAAAGTCCCTTTCTGAATCGAGTTCACTCCTCATTCCAGTCCTATATTACTGAACCGATTTAACTTTTCATTCCAACCATGTCTATCTCATGAGATATAAATCTTTACCCAATGCATTGGAGGGAGATATTGGTCCCACCCATCTCATAATGAAATAATTCTTAATTGTTCCACAAAATAAACAAACATCATTCATAATAACTCAACGAATAAAATGGGTTTCATAAATATCATCCCATAATCACATAATTCATATAAAATAAATGGATATCGTTTCATAATAAGAAAAGTGAAACCATGTAAATCATAGATACATTATACTTGAAACATACACATATGGAATAATTTCATCTTAGATGGTTTTGATAAAACACTTGAAATGAATTCTTGAGGAAAATATCATTTCTTCATCAAAATCATCTTTTTTCACAAAATGCCTTTCAATTTTAAAAGAATAGGATTTTGTTGAAAATAGTCATGAAATCATTTGGAGGAAGCTTCATGAAAATATGGATTTATAAAACCGTAAAAATCCTTTCATGTTGTATAATGTAAAAAAACATTCTTCTCATACTTTTTCTAGAAAAAACAAAAAGTACATCGTATGGTAAACAAAAGAATTATTCCATACATACCATGTAGTAAATGTTAAAAATGGGTAAAAAGGAATGTAAACATACATGAACGAATTTATAGAAAATATGGACATGGGTGAAAAATATAACCCCTATAAATACTTACGAATAAATATTCTTGGTTAAAAACGATATTGGAAAAGTTATCCCTTACCTTAGGTCTGATGTGCTTCGTACGTATCCGAACCTCCTATTCTTTGAAGCACCTCATTGAGACCTCCTCTTAGGGCACTAAAATTGGTCTTTGAAGAAGACCAGGACCTCTAGGATGTTTCTAGGGAATTGGAGAAGAGAATTTGGAAGGGGTTGGCCGAGCATGAAGGCTCAAAGTGGTGTGAGGAAGAGAGGGAGGAGATGCCCTTTTATAAGGGAGGAGATTCCCTTTTATAAGGGAGGAGAGGGGCTCCTTTGGAATCCTCAAAAATATTTGTTTAATATAAATTAAAATCCCACATAAAAATCTCCAAAAATGACTCAATTTGAATATTTTCTGAGATAGGGTTGTAATCTCATCAACCAATAAAATTTGGACATGTTATGAATTTATTTTAAACATTATCAACTTGATTTATCCTTATTTAATCAATTTTATTTTATTTGTGGTAATAAAATTCTAAATTTTAAATTATTAAAAATAATTACTTATTTGTTGTGAATTATCTGTAATTTTACACTTTATGACATTGTCGACCATATAAATTTAAATTTATAATTTTTTAAATATTTTTGTGATTTTTAAACAATTTTATAATATGTTATTTTTTTTAAAATAACAATAGTGTCAATTTTGACACTATTCATCTATTTGAATTTAAATAAACAATATACAGAAAATATGTTCTAACTAAAAGATTTAATAGATTCATAGCATGTCATATTTATCTAGAAAATTATTGGAGCACATTAAATATTTCATATAATATTTATTTTATTATTTTTAAAACCATTTATTTGGTTTATCTCTTAATAAAATAATTACTGCAACATTTTTGTATAATTATTTAATATACCTATTTATTGCATAAAAATTAAAAATAAAATGCTATACTGATTATAAATCTATTACATTTCACAATAATACTTTTACTCGAATTTATTATCTTAAAATAACAATATTTAAATTGTTATATTAATTAAATTATGAAGGTGACAACTTTGGCATCATTTAAAATAAAATAATATCAGTGTCATAATCACTTTTATGAGGCTCCAAATGGTCAAATCTTCGACCATTGTATGCTTATGGTTTAATTTTACATGACCAATATGTTTTGGTCAAGGTTTTGTGCCTTTTAGGATCTCTATTAGTTTAATAAAAACAATATTCTTGTTTTTTCATTTGATAAACAATTTCTGCATCACTATTGTGTCACAATTAATGATAATTATTTAATCCATAAAAATTATAAATAAATTTATATGATGTAGATAATTTTATTACCTTTCTGTAGACTATTCATGTTTGAAATTTCATTAAGTGTATCACTAAATTGAAATTAGTATACTTATATGATTTAAGAAAGTGACATGTTGTCACATTCATTGGTTTTAAAAATAATTAAATTGTTTCCGGGGAAAAGAGACTTTTAAATGATTATAATCCGACCCTTAGGTGATATGGGTCGACTTTTAGTCATCCAATAGGATTTTTCCAAGTTTTAGGGTAATTTTATAATCTTATTTTTACCCTTAATTACCCGATTTACCTTTAACTGTAGTAAATAAAAAATTACCGTAGTTACTATTCATAATGCCAAAAAATAAAAAGTAGCTTATTAACATAATTTGGACCCACTGATTCGAAATATTGAATCCATTTTTCCAAATTCAATACAATAAAGTTGAAGAAATTAAATTAAACTTAATCCTGTTGTTGAAAGAAAACGGGTTTTTGTTTAAAACATTGCAAAAGATTGAATTGGTTTAACCTACGAATTCATGGTAAAATCAATGCTAATGACATACATTATATTAAATGGTAAAAATATATTCTATTTATACTTTTAAACAATTCATTATTATAATTTAAAAATATAAATTATTATAATGAAAAAAGTTGTTTTTAATTAAAAAATAATGTGTTTTTACTATTCATTAAAATATGACAGTTATCAGAAAAATATCAAAACATTATCCAATGTAATTTTTTTATTCTGATTCAAAAAAGATGTTTATTTTGTAAAATTTAACTTATAAACATGTAAAAAACTAGATTTAATGTTGGTGTGCCATCAAAAGGGTGCAAAATTGCATTTTTTTTTTTAAATACTTTTCTTACCCGAAAAATTTATTTTGTTCCCATAAAATGTTTTAGAAAATTTATAAGATGAATAATAAATTTATAAAATTCAAAATCTATTTAATACTATTCATAACGGCTAGTCCATAATAATATTATAACAATATATCGTCGTTTAGTGAATACTGGTATTGCGTACAACACACACTATCGAGGAAGGTCGTGATTGCATATAATGCAAGCCAAGTCAGGGTTGCGTGTTGTGAAAGACTCCTTGGTTGTATTGTTATAACAGAATACAACCATTTTTCATTTATACATTTAATATATATATATATATACTCAATGTTGCATAGAATGACTATTATAAAACGAACTTGAAATTGTGCGTAACACGATCCAAGAATTGTGTTGCGTATACTGCAAGCTAATATGGTGTTGCGTATAGCAGAAGATAATCTTGGTGTAGCATAAATCAAATGACATCAAATAAATCAAAAATAATATTTATCATAAAATATTATGTTGTTACTACATGCATGAAGAGAGTCCCATAAAAGATACTAATTTCTTGAAGAGTAATGCAAGAGTGAAGTGAAATAACATATGATGTATTACATGTAGAATAAAACTACATCATCGTAACATGTTATGAAACAGTTGTGTTCTGTTGGGATGTAGTAATTGAATTTATTGATTCATAAATAATAGGTGAATGATTAATTCAATAAATTAAATATTTTTTTAAGAATAAAAATTCATCAAGAGTACAAATAGATATATAAAAAAATCTATGTTGACGCGACCGTCTCGGCCTTCCCCTCTGTTTGCTAGACTTTTTCCTGGTCCGCCTGGACAAGGGTCGGCGCTTCTTCTAGGTCGGATGGGGGCACATGCAGCAGTTTGATGCGTTCAATGAGTGAGATTGTGAAGGTGCCGACAAGATCTGGTTCAGATTTGCAGTGAGGTGTCATTACTATCATCGTGGATTTTTTTTCTTTTCGTTTCCCCTTCCATTTTGAGTTTTTCTAGGTTATAGTTCAATCCAGCTTTGGCGCATGGTGATTTGGGTCCTGATTTGCTGTTCAATCTGCTCTGGTGTTGTTGTGGTGGCGGCGTGGATTTTTGGGTTCACTCTTTTTTTTGGTGAACTGGTTAGGTGCAGCTTCATTGGAGGCACACGACGACGGCGTCCTTGGGGTCTTTTGGAGAACTGTCGGGTTGATTTTATGTGGGATTCAAGGTGGATGATCAAGTTGTTTGCTGTAATGTTTTTTGCAGTTATTTCTGATCATGTGGTATGAATGTCTGAATCGGTTTAATGTCTGAATTGGTTGAATGGTTTTTGTGTCTATTTGATTTCTGGCGCTACAGTTTGCAGTCATTAAGAGATTCCGGATTGTTGGGATTTCTTGTTATATGTTCATGAAGTCTGTTGGTTTCCCCCTTACCCATTAAAAGGGGTCTTATCTTAATAAAAAATTTATATTTAGATAGTCACAATAAGATTATGTAGCATGAATATTTTAAAATATGTACTACATAACATTGTTATGAAAAAACTAAATAAGATATATGGTGTTTGGAAGTGAAAAGTAGATGAAGAGATATTGTTTATATTAGACTATGTGAGATTCATGAAGTCTTTTTTCATGCATAACAGGTAGTACATGAAGATTATATACATGCAATGATTTCACAAAGAAATATGACAGTTCTGTGTATTGTTTTCAAGTATGAATAATATGTGAGTTCTTCCTAATCTTAGTGACATTGAGAAGTGAGAATCATGAAATATAAAATATATGATGTCCATGAAACATATCAAATTTCCTTAAAGTTAAGAATAAACATGATATACTTTAGAAAATCAAAATATAGTGATTTTTGTGGATATGTTTTATTTTTGGAAAAAGAAAAATGACAATATAAAGGGTTCTTTGATTAATTGAAAAATATTTTTGTGAATAATATGCATGATACATGAACTAAAATTTTGAGGTGGGTAGTGATGTGTATTCCAATAAGTAAAGGCTCTATTTGTCTTACATGGAAGAAACAAATACATATATAGAGAGACTGATTGACCTGAATATATCTTTATATCTAGATTTTTTTTAATGTAGATGACTCAGGATTAGAAAGATTAAAAATTATTTATTTGATGTTAGAATTATGCATCCTTGAAGAAAAAATATTTCCAACATTTGTATTATAATCATATTGGTTAATGTGTTGTTTCAATTTTAGTGAAGGAATTTACTCAAATCTCACTCATAGGGAGTTTATTACATCTATATTAAAGAAGAAGATCAATATTTTGGAGATCATAGTGTATCTATTTGGAGATAAAGTTTAAAACCATTTGTGTTTACCATTATAACCATTAATTTACCCTACATTATATAAACTATGTAATATACTTCACCGAATTAGTTTGTGGAAGAGAATAATATGTATTTTACCTTGGGTGAGGAGTTATTGAACCCTAAACCATTTAAAGAAAGTCATCCAGACACTTGGTGACCATGTTTGAATCATTATATCCATATAACTAGTGATGTGTAATATATTTTGGCACCTAAACACATTTTTAGTGTGTTTACCTTGTATATATCACTCTGTAGTGAACCTTATAAAATCTTTGTGTTTTTTATTAATTTACATTGTAGTATATCTGTATTTCTTTGATTGATTGTGTTATCAAGAATTACAAGTTGAACACATATCCTTATCACATTGGAAAAAGATACCGAAAGATTATCAAATGAGTTAAGGATAAGGTTTAGTTTTGGACACACCCTAATTCACCCCCTCTCTCAGGGTGTCCCATGGTACACCAATTTATAAAAACCAGGGTTAAATTATCCATATTATTTTTATATAGTACGATCTAAAAAAATTGATCCCTCTGCACATACATCAATATAATATATGTAATGATTTAAAAACAATTTTCATCGACCAATATTTTATTCTAATCTATAGAACCATCTTAATATTTATTTTCATCCACATTCTCCTATAAACACTCATATATTATTCCAATATTTTCATTCATTTTATCATAACTATCCCTGAATAAAACCAATACAAAATCATCACATATACAAAAAATTTCATTAATATTTATAACGCTTATAATACAAAAACAATTTGTTGACCAACATATGCTTTATATAACATGTATGATATGAAATAAAAATTTTCTCTCTTGTTTTATCAAAACTCATTTTATTGACAAAAATAATCTTAAATAGCCAAAAAATGTAATTATTAATCAAAATTGTTTAAAAATATAACATATAAATCCATAACTAGACAATTGTATAATACTAAATCCATATGATCCTATATTGTTTAAAATTGTATTTTTTTCAATTATATCCATTATTTTCCCCCTATTTCATCAAAATTAAAAAAAAATTAATTTTTCATTCATTGGTCACATTAAAAATAATTAAAATTTATTCATAATAACATAGTGTTTAAATTTATATCACAATATAATTAAATCCATCCTCTAATCCTACTTTAGAAATTTCTTAGTGTGATAAACAATAAAATTAATTAATAACCCCAATATATTCATAACAATATAATAAATATACCTCATATATAAATTTTCTTTTTAAATTTAATTTTAATTAACATTTCTTGAATTAGATAACTTTCCTGATAGTAAAACACTTCATTTGTTCATAATCAAAATTTTAACTAATATTTAGTATAAAACAAACACAATTTTAAAAATAAGATTATATTATTTTTTGAGAATTATAAACCCCACTTTTTCATCAAAGTTCTTATTTTTTCATATATTTGAATGAATAAATCATCCAATAACATCATCTAAAAATTAAATTTTTTAAGTATGTTACATTATCATATTCCTTGTAATAAAATATTTACATGGTCACTAATTAATAAGAAAAAACTAAAATTTCTTTATAATGTAATATTCATGCTATGATTCCAATGATTATATAAATCATTAAATCCAATGCCTCCTCCTAACATGAATGTACAACAAATTATGAGGGGCAGAATGGGGGTCGTTCTATTAAATGTGAGGAATATGGTTAGTTACCCACGACCAACATGGTTTTACTTTCATTTCATCCCTATAAATCATTATTTTACTGATTTAATCAATATTTACTCTATATAATCATAATACTTCAAAATATATTTATATTTTTCCATTATTATTCATTTAATGATCCATGTTATTCATTATAGTGTGTTCCCTATTTAAAATAACACTTATCAATCTTTCTATTCTTTTTTCCTTAGAAATACATCATTTTTTTTATCAAATCCACACATAGGAAAACTTTTTTACATTTCATTGTGACTATATTATTCTAATTTCATCACATACCTTAAAATAAAATCATTTTTTATTTTTTATTTTTTTATTTTCAACTACAATAAAATTCCATATATTTTATTTAAATTTTATTATTCAAGTATATACCTTACAATAATATATATATATATAATTATTTAATTAATGACTTAGTTAAAATATTATATAAATTATGGATTTTCATCATTAGTAAATAGATCAATAATGTGATATTTATGTGCATATATAACCTAATCTTCAAGTGTGGAAACAAAAATCACTAACAACAAAAAAATTCAACGTTATGGTTGGTCATCGGATGAATGTTATGTGTCTGGAATTTTTGGGGGAAATTTTATGAGATGTGAAGACATAAATTTATAGAAATAATTCCTAATAGTGTCAGTTGCAATGAAAAAAATTTCCCTCTGTCAAAATCCATCACAAATAACTTTGATGACATCATCAGTGATCTCAAAAAAATTTTGCTTCGATGAAACTTCTTTTACAACAAAAGCAGTGATCCAAAAACAAATAACTCTAATGATGCTCTGTTTAACACATCTGATTTGATACCTAAATTGGTGATGTGATGATGTCCTTAGTATTCAATTTACACCCATTTGACGATGGTATCAATGATTCAAGGGACACTCTTAAAAATAAAGGAGTAGGTTTTTTAAATGTGTCCCATACAAGTTTATCCATGAGAAGAAGTAGAAGATTATAATAAGGTTATGTTATTTATGTTTTGGTGTTTTTTTGTTTAATTATATATTTTGGGAGTTTATTTTTGACATTTTATAGTTCCTCAAACGATTCTGGTTTATTTATTTCATCTAATGATGATATTATTTGGATTTATAAATGTTTATTTTGTAAAAATAAGTCATAATTGTTGTACTGATTATTTATTTTATTTTTATTTATGTTTCAATAGGTACATTATATATAATGTTTTTTTGTATTATTTTCAATTTTTTTTATTCAACCAACATTCATTGAAATGTATAAGTCAAATTTCCACTAAAAATTTATATTTGATACTTCCAATTTCAATTTTTAGTGGAAATTTTTAGTTTGAAGTAATATTTTATACTATTATTGGATTCCAAGTGAAATTGTTTTGAGAAAATGTCATTTCATAATTTCATGGAATTTCTATTAGAAATATTGAAGGTTCTATGATTAGTGGAAACACCGCTTTAGGTTATGTAAAACATGGTATTTTGTCAAATTCATTGAATAATACACAATTCATATTTAAATGTTTCCATAACTGATGAAATTATTTGATGAAAAAATTTTAAACCACATAAGAAAAAAAGAATGTCTTTTCACCGTAAATTTATAATTAATTTATTTAAAATAATTACCTAAATATTTGAATTATTTATTTGAAGAAGATGTTGATCATTTGATCCTATGTCCATTTTCACTATCATTACATCATGTATCCAATATAGAATCATATATGGTATTATGGATTCTATAATGGTGATATAGATCGTCCTGTGTTACTACCTTTGATCACCACCCAATCCTTCAATGATGGTAGGATTAATTCCTGATCACTAAATATTGAGAGAGAATTAAAGTGGAAATTTTCTCTTAATTCCTGTAATCAATTTAGATAATTTTCTCTCTATTATTAAGAGAATCTCTAGAGGGGTGTGTTGTGTACAAAAACATCTAACCATATGAAATGATATAACTCGATTTTAATAAATTTAGTATGGAGAATAAATTATTTCACATATGACCTTAATAATTACCATAAATCCAAGTGAACCCCATGTATAAAAAATAATAATAATATTTTTATTATTTACATAACATCCATTAAACTTGGGGATAAAATAATATCATTTATTAAATAAATATTTATTTATGTAATTAAATGTCATTTAGAATATCATTCCACTAGACCTGATAACAAGGATTATGTTTCCCTAATAGTGATTACCAAATATCAAATAATAAATATTATACATTTGATAAATAAATAAATATATATTTATTATATTCATTTTTTTTGAATAAATATTTATTTTAATATTCGATTCACCTAAAAAAGTAGATAAATAAATATGATAAATAGTTAACAAATAAAATTTATTCCTCAAACTAGAGAATAATATATATTTCAATAATTAAATTCCATTATAATTTAGTTGAGATCAATAGAAACAATAAGTTTGTGACCCTTTAAGATTCCTCATCAATGGCATTAGGTGTGTTCGTCGTAAGTCCTATATCAGTGTCTAGAAACATGTTAAGGCATTCAAGAGGAATAATTTAATGTCACAACATTAGAAACCATACATGAATTATCATTGTGTTATATAATCAATTTTTCTTAATATATGATCATGTTTGTTTCATACTCATTTAATCAACATAAATGTCTAGTACGTCCTTGTTTTACTTCTTAAGATGAACTTTTCTATACACCATGGTGATGGAATACATTCTGAAAATTCTATTTCAATCAAAGGGATGAGATAGAATCTTTCATAAATATGGAATGTAGAAAATCCTTCATTATCTTATTCATTAATAATATATCACTCATTATGCACCCAATTTATCATAACTCACAATGAGTATATGTCGTCATAGTTTTCATTAATACATCAAAGTATGAAAATCATGGTATTTATTAATAATAATATTAATCTATAAGGACCATTAGACATTCTTTTATAAAAGTATTTTCAATGAAACACAAAGATGTGGAATTATTACTTGAAGTTTTTTCCTCATAATCTCTCATATTGAAATTGCCAAATGATAACTTTAGGATATGAAGTCTCATCCAATTATAAATACTCACACCTGATGGTATACATCATCTGTGTCTCATCATATGACATCATATGACCAAAGGACTAAGATTATGAATATAGTTAGTGCATATTAAGGATCTCAAAATACTAGGAAAATTTTTATAACATTTTAAATTAAATAAATACTATTAGAAATAATCATAGTAAATTACCTTATAAGAATAATCAACATGTGATAAGGTATTTATTATTATTAACATATATGTAATGAAATGTATAAAGAAGTTGGTTCTATGTCCCCAACTCCAATGGAGTCCCAATTAGACTAAATCTAATTGTTAATAACTTCTAATTCTCTTCCACTCACATAATAATCATGATTCATTTAAGATATGTATTTATTTCATGGATATTCCATGTTTTCTTTCATGGAAACTATATTTACCATAATGTTGCCTATCTAATAAAAATCCCTCAAGAGATGATATTTCTTGAGTATGTGCTTCATCTACTAATGGTACCTTATTTATTACACAATATTCATTGATAAAACATAATCATAGTAGAAATTGATAGGTTATTTACTATTAGTAATTATGTAAACCTATTGTATGAATTTGTTTATCAAAAATGATACTTTATCTTCCTAATAAACTTCAATATACTTATAATTCATTGTATAATTGGCCACCATAGACTGTTTGAAGCTCTTCCAACTCACATCACCACTATTGAGTGTAAATATGTATCTTAGTTGTAATTTTTGAAAATCTTGATATATTTGGAAACTATAATCTATATATCCCCTGATAACTTGTACATTTTCTCCTACAAAAACAATGAAAATATTCTTATTAAACATTAGATTCTTAAGAACTATCTTGAATGTCCCCAACTGATGGTCACCTAGATTATTTTGATATCTTCCCACCATTATTAAGTCATAGGAAACATCTACCATGGTAAATAGTATGGAATATATAATTGACTAAATTTTTAATGCATATGGAATCCAATCTATTATTTTAATCTCAATGAGTTCCTGAGGACATTTTTTTTAATAAGATTAAATCCATTTTTTATTAGCAACAATTCCCTCTTATATTGTTTTACACTAAATCTATTTTGTATATTATAAATGTATGTACAATGACAAAGTCCAAGAATAATCTTAGATATATCAAGGTGGATATTGATCCTAATAATATATGTTCCTTTACTTAAAAATTACGCGATGAACAATGAATTTAACAATGTTATAATGGTCGGTAAATAGGTATTTCATTTCCAAACTGTAGTATGTCCTTAAAATATGTTATCAAGAAAATGATTACACTCCCAAAAAAATCTTCAAAGAAAACAATTATTTCATTCCATTTTTATGAATAAAAATATGGTTATGGTTTCATCAAAAAAGACTACAACGACCTTGATGTATTCTTCAATCCATAAACGTGTTTATATAGCTTGAATGAATTCTTTGACTTGGTAGGAGTTACAAACACTAAGAGTTCTGTCATATAGAAATCCTAGTTAAGGTTTTCATTATTTAAGGATATTTTACATCCATTATCCAAATCTCATATTCATGGTAATTTGTTATATAAATTATAATTCTATGGGATTTAATCATTGAAAATGGTGACAAGGTTTTTTTATAGTCAATGTCTGGACACTATTTAAACTCTTTTTTAACAAGTCATGACTTATTGGTGTTAAATCATCCATCCATGACCAATTTATTATTCAATACCAATTTTCATTAAATTATATTTATATCTAATAGAGAAACTACCAAAATATATACATGGATTTGGTACATGGAATTAACATAAATATTCATGGCTTCATTTAATTTGATTACATCTATTCCACTTACAACTTTTATGTAGGTTAAATTATCTTCCAGGTTTTCTAACCTATATTATACTACTATTCAGTACTTTTGTTTTTGGGAAATCCTCTTCCATGGGGATTTTTGTAATTTTTTCATGTTCCAACTCATGTGTATCTTAATCCATGAATTTAGTGAATTTTATCTTTCTCCCACGATCTCTTTTAGAGATTTACTTCCCATCAAAAAGTGTTCTTTTTTTGAAACTATAACCTTCTTAGAAGAGGGTACCTATAGGTAATAAACATTATTTTCCTTATGATATCATATAAATATACACTTTATTCCATAGGATGAGCTTCTTTACCTCAAGAGGCATTAACAAACACCTTTCATCCCCAATTAAGAAAATTAGATAATATGGGTATCATTTATCTCAATTATTGGAATAAAACATGATTTAATGTTTAGTTGGAACTTGGATTAGTGTTTATTCAATTTACTACAATGGGTATACCCAAAATGATAATTTAAGGCTTTCATGAATAATAATTCATCTCGCCATCCCATGAAAGGAGTCATTCCTCATATCACTTTCACAATTAGGTTTGAATGATTAAGTAAGACTGAGTTGACATAAAATCCCATTCTCACATATATAGGTAATGAACACATGGTTAATATATTCTCTTCTATGGTCTTAAAAGTGTCTTTATTGTCTTACCAACTGAATTCCAATATCATTTTTATATTTCCTAAATTTTCCAAAGTAATCTTATTTTTACCTTAGTCTGTAGATATAAACATATCTAGAAAATTCATCAGTAAAAGATATAATGTCTGAATATCCACCCCTTACATCAACTTGAAATGATAATAATATATTAGAATGAACCAACATAAGAAGCTCTATGGTACATTCACTTGTTTCACTAAATAAGGATTTTGGAACATTACCATGAAATCAATCATGATATATACCAATTCTTTTTAGTTCAATGGAATCTAAATACCCATCATTGTATAATTTATTCATGAATTTTTCATTTACATGACGTGAGTAGTGATGTCAAACATGAGTATGATATAAGTCATGAGAACTATATTCTTTTTCTATTTTCATTACATGGTTTTTTAATCCAATAAATAAACACCATTATCTAGGTGTTTCTTAACATAATATATGATATCATTATAAAATAAGAAAAATTTATTCCCAATTTTAAAAATAAATACATCACAATCAATACTGTACATGGAAGAAATTTTTTTATTAGGTGGAGCATAATAAAAAATATTTATAATGAATATCATATTAGTTAGAAATGTGACGTGGTAGCCTTCAATAGATATTAAATTGACCATGAATCCATTGATGGGTTTTAGATTAACATCACATAATGTAGCTCTTCTGAATATACTTGGTTCCTATAATTGGATATATGTGTGAGTATCATAAGTTGTGACTAATACCTAGTTTACAGATACATACTAAATCACTCAACAATTAGTCTAACCAATAAATTGTTTTATTCTTTATCTTATATGGGTTCTTATTTAACGGTCTCTTCTTGGCATAAGAAAAACAGATAGCATCTCATTCCCTAGATTTCCACTAGATATTCCTTCTCATCGAAGTTAATTTTAAAGGAACCTTGAATTTTGTGTCAGTATTATAGATTTTTTATTTTCCCTTTATCCTGTACAGCAGATGAATAGAATTATTTTCATGGATTATGTCCTTTTATAATAGTTGAAGATTTTGAAAATATCTAGGAGAGACTTCTCAATATTTTTCATACTTAAATTTATAAAAAATATAAATAATCACTAAAGAAGTGATTCATGAATGAGATTGGTGCATAATACATTAATTAGTGTAAACCATTGAATCTCTAGAAGATCAATGTATCAAAACATTTTGACTATGTGAGGCCCAATTGTCAATCCCTCACCATGATTACTCTTATGGAGTGATTTGGAGATCTCAAAGAGATTTTTTTATCTCTCTCTTGATAAAGATCACATAGATTATTTAGAATAATATAATTATAAATGATCTCATTAGAATTCATGAGATTTTTAGTCATGGATGAAATCATAAAATGCTTAAAATATTTAAGATCATTCGTGTTTTTTTCATAGATAGTGTGCTCTTCATCACTCGACTCTGTAGTATAAAGATCAAGAGTTGGGGTTTCTGGATTGTGATACCTCATTTCATAGTGTAATAAAATGAATAATCTCTTGAAATGTTACTAAATGTTACTAACAAAGAAAAAATAGTATATTTATAGTATATATCATAGGGATATTTTGGAAGATTAACTTTCTATTTTATATATAAAACAATAATAGAATAAATATTTAATTTGTTATTGCCAAAATATTTTAGAAGAAATAAATTCAATTATTAGTCTCCCACACTTTTATCAAGTCATATATACATCTACATTAGACATAGAATATCAATTCATGTGTAAATTCTTGTGTAAATTATGTATATTTCAATCCTTATAACCTAGACCATATCATGAGAAGTTATTCAAATGTATATAGGTATGTAGTCATTCCAACTGTGGGATTGTATCTCCGTGATCTTTTAAGTGGAATACATAGTCCTAAAATCCTTATTTGGATTTCTTTAAAACATTCTTATTATAAATACCAAGTCCTAGTTTAGAAATCAGCCCTTGATGCTACTTAGTTAGATTGATAAAAAAACATTAGTTACAAATCCCTGCTAATTTAAAAGTGTCATTACTTTGTCTAGACAAGTACGTTTAACTATGGTTTTATGCATAAAGTATATAATGGAAGGATTTTTGAATAAATATTTGAATTGGTTATTTTTATTATTATGAAAAAACATATACTATTAATGGTGTGTGTATTTCACATAATTAATTAACTGTATAATTTATAAAATAAAGTTGTATGATTAATACAATTATTTTATTCCATATAGGATTTATTATTAACTAATTCATTAATTTATGTCCTCCCTATAAATCATACATAAAATAAATATATATACTCATAATATAGAATAAAATATGTTACACTATCATTTAATTTATATATTTGTTTGTTTATTTAGTGGATGATAATCAAATCATTAAACCTAGGGGAAACTCATTGAGGTAGTATTCTCTTGAGATGAGGATTCAAAATTTATCCTATATACCACCTATGTTGGTTTCAACATGATTAAATCTAGAATGGACTCTATATTCATTGGATATCCACCTTTAACAACAACATACTAGATATATAAGTATATAGAATGAGAAGGGGGTTTCCAAAAAATAAATTGTCGGCACACCAGCACTTACGTAATAAAGAAAGATGGATGAAACATAGGCCATAATTTTAATTTAATTATAATAATTTTCAAAACTCAAGAAAAAAAAAATTTTAAAAAACCACACAAATTAATAGATTGGTCAAGTTTATGATCGTCCACTCGTTAAATTAATTCAAAATTCAACTATCATTCATTTCAATAGTTCTTAATTAAGATAATAAAAATTAAAATTAATTATTTATATTTATTAATTAGTTTATTTAACTTAATATGAATTCCATATATCCCTGATATTTTCATCCAATATAATTTTAAATAACTTTATTTAAAATTCATTATGTTCATGGTGTGTACATGGAGGCAATAATTTATGAACATGTCCAAACTAACCAGCATATTCATTGTTGTGTATTGTGAACTCATGAGACATCTAGCATACATTTCCTGATATATGATTACATCATGTGTATAGTGAATAAATTACACATTGATACATATTAATTACATAGTGTGTTATTCCATAAATACACACGGATTACACTATGTGTGATGACCATGCATGGAAATAGTTCTAAATTTTATATGGAAATTAATTAATAATTTAGTAAATATAAAACATATCACATAGAATGTGCTATTAAAAAATGAAACACTTATACATTTTTATAAGTTTAATGGTGGAATGGAATAATTTTAAATTTTCCATGTAATGAAGTAGGATACACTATTTGAACAAGACAATAACATGTCATGAAGGTTGATTCATAATTTGTTCTTGAAACATGCCTAGGTATAATTAATGTATATCCACCATGAACATTAATGAGTTATACAACATGTATAGGAGATACAACCATGTGAATTTGTATTTTCACAGTGATCTGTCGCACACGTCATGTAATAAACACACTATGCCTTTTGACTTCTTGTTTTTGGCCAGGAAAAAGTGTGGACTACATGTTATATATGTGAGTTTCATAATGTGTATTCTAGAAAACCATGTTCCACCCCAGCAAAGTGACCACAAAGTGTTTTAATGAAAATTTTTGTAATTCAATGAATAAAGCATTGAAATAAATTTCATGTTTAGTTTAGTGAATTGAGCATGGGTATATTGAATATACCTTTGGGCTACACACTATGTAGTCCAATGTTATCCAGACGGAATCCCTGGAAACATTGGATGCGTTTTTTAGATGTTCTTATTATATTATCAACCATTTTTATATGAGTGAGAATGAAGAAAAAGAAGATTAAGAACAAGATATCATGCTATTTTTTTAAAAAAATAATTTTCTACAAATAAAAACTAATGGTAAATGTGTATAATGAAAAAAAATTAAATAATTATAAATTTGAATGTGACCACTTAGATACCACATGAAGGTTCTATGGTCAGCAAAAGAACCTATTTGGGCCAGGCCAAGCTCAGATTTTTTCAGATTCAATGAAAAATATACAATGTATAAGATAAATTTTTCCTCACCAATGAATATATATTATGAAATATTAATAAAGAAAATCTTAAAAAGATAAAATATGTTAAATAAAAATTATAAACATAATTAATTCAAATAATTACCATGCTCTTTGAATTCTTTCCTCAGAGAAGATGATGATTATCCAAACCGTTGTACAGTTACAGCATCATTACATCAGAGGATCAAAATCAAAATCCTCATAGCAGTGATCCACATGTTCTCATTTGATATTTAATCATAATTGATGTTACCACATTTGATAAAAAATTGATACTGATCATTTTTTCATCGCTTCTTTTTGTCACTACATAATCCTGTGATGATGGATAGATTGATTCATGAACTATCATAATTAATAAGATAAAAAAGGTGTAAATATACTCTAAATACTTGAGGGTTTATATAGAATTTTCACTCTAGGATTCATAAAATACAAAAAGGGGTGTGTTGTGCACAAAAAACGTTTAACCATATGATGGGATATAGATAGGTACTAATAGTTCTTGGATAGAGAGGAAATTATTTTACATAAGCCCTTAATTATTCTCATAATACCTGGAAATTACATATCTAAATATTAATATTATTTTTATAATTTATTCAACATGATATAAACATATAAACAAATTAAATATATTTTATTGAATAAATAAATATTTATATATTTAAATGATATTTAACATATCATTCCACTAAACTCGATAACTCGTTCCGAGTTTCCTCCTCAACATTTATAAAATCTAGAATAAATTATATTATTCATTTTATGAATAAATATTTATAATATCCATGTTTGGTGAATAAATATTTATTTATATATTCGGCTTATATAAAATAATGAATGAATATGTGTGATCAATAAATCCTTTTAAAATCGAATTCCTTAAACAAGATAATAATATTTATTCAAATAATTAAATTCTATTGGAAATTAATTGAGATCAAAATAAATGATATTGTTTTCACCCACTAGGATTATTATTCATTGGAATTTGGTATGTTCAATTAATGTCCAGTATTAGCATCTAATAATATTAAATTTCCCACAAGAAAAAGAGATAATACCACATCATTGGACAGTGCATCAGAATGCACACTATATAATATAATTCCTTTCTCTCAATATCTCTTCAAGTAGGCTGCATACTCATGTGACCAACCTATATGGTTGATATGTCTTTCATTGAATTACTAAAATGAACCTGTCCACATACTATAGTCATGGAATTTAATGCGAAATTTTTATTTCAATCTAAGGGATGTGATATCAAATTTCATATACATGGAAGGGAGAAATACTCCTCTGAATTATCCATTAAAGAAATACCACTGAGGACTCGCCAAATGTATCATACCTCTCCGCAATTATATTTCATCATTATTTTCATTAATAAATCAATGTACGCTACTCATGATATGTATTAATAACATTATTAAATCCTAATGATCATTAAACAAATTTTTAGACACAAAAAATCCAATAAAAATGATACGTGTGTAGTTCATATTGGTGGATATTTCCACACAATCCATAGTCTTGGAGATTTCCATGTTCAAACTTTATAAGATAAGGTCTCATATAAATATGAGTAATCAAACCAGACATTCAACAATATTTTTTCCCATCATATGATTTCATATGATCATATGACTAATTTTACAAATATATTTATTTTATATCAGGGTTCTCATCATATTTTGTTAGTAATTATCATTTTTTCAATGTAATATATATTCTAAGACATTATCAAAATATATTCAAAAATAATTCTAATCAATATGTGATATGGTTTTTATTAATATTCACAACTTTTAATATGTTATCGATCTTAAGTATAAATAAGTTGGTTCTAGTATACTAAATTAAATAAATGGGTGGAGTAGATTTTCATTAGATTTTTCTTATGAACTCATCAAAAACTTGGGATGTGATACGAGGAAATTTCTGGAGAGAATTTATTGTTTGAATTTGTTATGGGATTCTCACCTAGAAATTTATCAGGAAAATTTCTATTGTGAATTTTTATTGTGAATTTAAATTTGTAGTTTCTAGTAGAAATTTATTCTAGGAATTTATCTTAGTTATTTTTCATGAATTTCAATGTAGATAGTGGAAATTTCCTTGGGTATTTTTTGTGGATATTTATAGCAGTAATTTCTTGTGGGAAATTATAGAGTGAATTTAAACTTTAATTTATAAATAAATTTCAAATTTTCTTGTGGTGATTTATAGTGGGAAACTCTAGTGGGAATTTATGGGGGGGTTACAAATTTAATTTCATAGAATAAAAAGGTTAAATGATGATTATATTATGGAAATTTCATAATGCAATTCAAAGTTAACTTTATAATTAAATTTTTAATTAAATGATAATTTGAAATTAATTTCAAATTAAAAAATAATAATTTAAACTATAATTATATATAAGAAACTAAAAGTCATACTACCTAGTAGGAATTCCTTGTATATTTCATTTTAACTTCAAATTAGATAGTTGTAATTTTAATAAAAATATCTATTGTAAATTACTAGTAGGAATTCAAATGTAGATAAGGGAGATATTCATTATAAATTAACTTATTTAATTCCTAGTGAAAATTTTGAGTGATAATTTTTATTAGTAATTCCCAATGGGAATTTACTGTACTTCAGTGGGAATTACAATTTATTTTATTTGTAAAAAATACATTTTTATATTTAATTTCCAATTAGAATATCTAGTAGTAATTTCAACGGGGAATTATTGGTGGGAATATCCAAATGTAATTTTTAGTGGAAATTCCCAATAGGAATTTCGAACGGCACCTTGCGTATACCAATTCAATTTTAAAAGTATCTAGTGGTTAACTTAGATTTTTAGTGTACATTTCAATTTGTAATTCTAAGATAGAATTTCCAGAAAAAAATTTCAATTGGAATTTATAGTGTCAACTCCCTATGGAAACTTTCAAATGTAATTTCTAGGGTAAATTTTTTGTCGGATTTTGCATAGGGTATTTCCTATCTGAATTTCCTCTCGGAATTAACTCTGGTAAATTCTACTAAGATTTATGCATCATTTTTTTATTATTACACAATTTTTTATTTCAAAAAATGATTCCAATTTATGGATTCAATTTTATTATAAAAAAATATAGCTTTATCTAAATTATTATCCATTATAAGCCTTTGATGGGTAGTTTGTGGAAAATAATAGATCTGATTATGCAAAATATTATTGATAATCACATTATGTTTCCTAGAAGGGTGCGATTTTAGTTTTTCATTGAAACTATTATTAATAACGGGTGACATTTGATGATGTAAAAAATTAATGGCTCATATTTACTATTAGTATAGAGGTACAATGTATATTTGTAAGTTATTGTTAGAGGTGGTTGGATAATGAAGATAATAGTTGTAGACATAATCTATATATGTGATAGTGAGGATGGTAAAATATATTTTTATAATTTACATACATTAAAGTGGAATATTTTATCACTATTGAGTTGTATGTTAATAAATTTTGGTCTTTTTATCATAGGATGTGTTACGGAGAGATATTTTTTCAATTGCTAAGGTTTTTAAATAGGAAAATTATTTTTTTGTGTAATATTTGGTTTACCTATTTTCAAGTGAAAAATTATTCTTCCCCACATGTTGATCATATGTGGGTTGGTATTTCACAACATCTGTTGAATATTTTTTAAAAATAAATTGCATTTTTTGGCCAACTGGTATTTATTAGAAGCTAATTAGATTAATTAAAATAATTATAGCATCCTTTTAAAAGCGATAGGGTGTGTTTTTAGTATATTTTTATATTTTTATAATTCATATAACATTATTTAATTTATATTTTATGTGAGTTTTTTATAACACAATTAACCAATATAGTATTTATATAATAATAGTGTTCTGAATGTTCCAGCTGAAAGAGAGGGAGGTACTCCAACATTTTTTTATGTGGATTCTTCAAGATATTGGTGTATCCAATGGGAATCATGTAAGGTGAGAGTGTATCTAAAAGGGGTTGGTGAATATTAAATTATTTTAAAATTATAATTTTTTATACTGTATGATTATTTTTAGTGTATAGTTATGTCTACACTATTTAATATATATTCTAATCATGTTATGACATATCATAAGGTTTTAATTAATTCCTCCTATGTTTCAGGATGTTATTCAATCAATTTTGGGGAAAACATTAGTCATATTGTATCAAATTTAAGATGGAAAGGCATTTAAAAAGAAGAAATTTTTTCCTTTTATTTAGATAATTTTAAAAAAAAATTCAAAATTAGTAGACTGGAATCGCAACATAAAATAAATAATATAAAAACAATATTGTTGATAGACATATTAAAGTTAAAGGAAAATAAATATATCGAATATTATTGTGATAAAGAGAATGTTATTACTAAAAAAGGGGTGGTATTTATAAAATAAAGATGTTAAAAAGAAAAAATAAAAGTTGTTGTTTTATAAGGTAACATAGTTTAAATTTATGGAGATGCTAATGTTTTTTAGAAGAAAAAAATAATTAAATAGGTAATCAAAATAAAGTTAGATGATATTTATGATAAAGAAGCTACAAAATCGGAAAACGTTCATGATGAAACCAATGCGACCCCTTCATCCTCTAATAATCAAATCATATTAATTATAAACATGAATATTATGTTCAAGAGACCAATGTGTCCACCTCCATATATATATTAACATATGACTATTAAGAAGATACAATCACTACCTAAAAATGATGTTGAGGAACCAATATACATAGAATGAAATAATAAACATTTCAAATTACTCTAAATGTGGGTAAATTAGTAGTCAATTAACATGAATATAAATATGGGGTTTTTTCAACAACTACATAATATTGAAGGATATGAATATTATTATTGCCCTTATTTTTTTATAGTTTTTTCTTATAGATTTTATATTGTATAAAAAACATTAATTTACTCTATGATAATATAATCTTAATATGGTTGTGAACTAGGTAACCAAATCAGATTATTTTGAATAATGTTTTTGATATGTTAAATAAGAGGTAAACATCCAGTGCAGTATATGTGATACTGTTAGTTTATTTACTTCCTACACAAATTTTTTATACTTCTATAAATTATGGTTCTATAAATAAGACATATTTTCATACATAGATATAATTGAGTAAAAATGTTAGCTGTGTATTATGGAGATCATTATGAAAATAGAAATCATTTCATTCTTACCATGATCATTTACATTAAGAATAAATTTCACTATTAAGATAATGATTTACCATAATTTTTCTTTTTTTGTATTATATCATTCTTAGTTATTTTTATATAAATTATTATATTAATTTATTTTCTTTTTTTTAATAAACAGATCATGCTATCTAAAATTGATAAAATATAAGAATCCCTCTTAAATATGGAAATTTGGTAAGTTCTATGGAGATCATGATTATTCTTTTTTCAACTAAACTCTCGAAATATATATTGGATTTTATTATTAAAGGATATAAAATATATAATGTTTATATATTTTAACTATGTGTAACTCATTCGAAGTCATGAACATGTGTTAATTTTGTGAAAGCTGAAATCAGTGTGGTACGAACTTATATAGTATTCAAAAATAAATTAAATAAATTGAAATATGGGGTGTTTATAAATTTATTTTCATAAATAATTCATTATTGTAAATCCATGTAACTCATGATATTATTTCATATATTAATCAAAAAATCAGATTTAATAATTGTAAAAATATTTTGGCAGGTGATTTCACATTAGATTGTGGTGTCATGGTTGGTTATTTATGGAATGCTTATAAATATGATTTTTAGTTTTAAAAGGTATAAGAAAAATAGAAGTCATTATATGATTATTTTCTATATTCTATTACATTCTAAATGATCATGCAAGGATATTATCACAAGTGAATGTTATGATTACGAAATTTGGGGTCTCTGAAAGGTTTGATATTTATATTTAAATTATTTTTTCTTGAAACTAAAATTTTTATACTATGTAAGACCATAAAAATTGTTTAGTAAGATTTTTTTTAGAATTTTTTTAGTGGAATTTTTTTAGAGATATTTTTTATCTCTATTATTGATCAATATAAATTACCCAAAGTCATTAATATACTTTCCCATTACATGGTAAATAATAATTAAATTATATTCATTAAATTAAATGTATAAATTTTTTAGAATAAGATGTATTAATTTTTTAATATTAATTTCATTTTAAAAAATAGAATAATTTAAAATAATAAATTATTAAAAACAAGTACATATAAATTTCATGGAATATGTTCATATATTTATATGAAAATGTTTCACAAAAACTAGAATTATTTGCTACTTGGACACTGTTAAGACATCAAAAGATAAAAAAACAAAATGTATGAAATATGGAATGCATGTACCAAGATGTTGGTTATCAAAATATTCCTTCCAATTTTCTGTGAGACGTATGTTTTCAAAAACTATTTTTCAATGTATATAGTAGGAGAAATCCACCCCTACCAATGTGATATAAACTATTATTTTTCTTAAATTATATATCCTTTATTTTTGAATATAGAATCTACAACTAAAGAAAACGGTTTTCAGTTTTGTGGAATCGTCATAATAATTTATTTGTTTCTGAATTTTTTTTCTCTGATTAAGATAAATCATCTCTCATTACCTCCTAGTTTTACTAAATATACTTTATTATAAACTGATATGAGAAATAGGATATGTATTACACAATATGAAATAACTCATCAGAGTGTTTTATATATGTTACCTATAAAAAATTGATTTCTCTCGTGACTGTGAGACATCATTATTCTTGGGGAATATCATAGAAAATAATATATTTTAGTATATGTCTTTAAAATAGATTATATTTACATAATAGAAACTACCTAATTATATTTAGGTATATGAAAGGATCACCAATTTATCCAATATTCGATTATTATATTGTATTTTCCTTATAAAATGATTATATTATATATACATAATAGAATACAATGTGGAATTTTGAAAACAAAAAAATATAAAAAATTAGTACAAGGTTTGTGGTCCCCTATTTTAATGTATTTCAACATTTATTTTTTTTGTTTTATTGGATTCTCTAAAAAGTGATAACATATCAACATATATTATTTTTTATCTCTTCATAAATGTATTTTATACTTATATTGATTTTATATGATATTACCATCCCTTTGTTTAGTGGTTAAATTATTTATAACTTCACACAATTCCATTGTGTAATTGTTTAGATTTTATAACCCTATTGTATATCTCTTTTAAAACCCACAATATTGAATCACAATATTTATTTATATTCATGAAAACTATTTATAACATTTTTATTTTCTTTCTACAATGTTATCATCAACATTATTTTTTTATCTTGTTGATTCAATGTAAATTTCATGTCCATCTCTTAAGAATATATATCTTCGGTTGGCACAATACATTCATTATTTCAATTATTTTCAATGAAAGACAAAAAAATTCCCAAAATATTTAAATTTCATGCCACCAAATATGTATTCTCATATGTGAGTCTTGGTAAACAATGACATAAAATTCATTTTAGGAACTATTCATTATAACCAAAAATAATTTTTGGGGATATTGTTTCATCAAAATATTTATTGAAACAATCACAATAAATATGGGTTTAATGATGAAAATGGTCAAATATTTTTTAGTTTATAACTTACATGATTAAACCATGATTGGATGGTGTCAAAAATTATTGCACTACAGCTTTTCCTTCTCTCAAATTCAGCTTTCATTCCTCTATATCGGTTCATCTCAAACACACACTAAAGTTACTTTAATAATTCCAATACACTCAAATTACAATTTAATTAAACCTTTAGTCTACCATTTAAACTCTCAAAAAACTACATGCTTCGAATTTATAATGTTAACACACTCTGTATAAAACAATGAGTATATTTTTCCCTTAACATCAACAAATATTGTGGCTATTTTTCATAAGAATTGATGCATTATTCTTAGATACTCAAATGATGAAATATCATTAACCCCATACAAGAACTAATTTAATATTCTAATGAAATTATAATTAATTTATTCCACTAGTATATTTCATAACAAATGTTCTTAAGAAACCTACATTAGGAATTTTTGTTAGAAAGTTTCCAAGGAAACGTCCACTATATTGAATATTTTTATTGGAAACATAAATTGAAACATTAAACATGAATTTTATGATGTGAATTACTAATATAAACATTCATTGAAAATTACCAATGCTGTCTAAAACATAAAATTTACACTATAAATTTGTATTGAAAATTCAACTAGATATTTTTTAGGGAAACATATAATATAAGAAATATTTTTTCAGAAACATGCATTGTAATATTCCACTAGAAACATGGGATGTAAATTTCTTTTAAAAATTTTACTATAAACTCTCACTATTTTCTTTCTCTTGAAAACTTAACAAGAACCTTACATTCGAAATTCCTAGAATAAATTTTATATGTAAAGTTTCACTAGATTGAAAATTGTTACTAGAACCATGTATTCAAAAACTCTATTGGAAACATCCAATGTAAATTTCTACTATATAATTAAACTAAAACATTATATTTTTATCTTGCATTGGAAATTTACACTTCAAACCTATATTGAAAAATGATCACTACATATTTCCATGAATAATTTCAATGTACTAAAAATTTCTACTAGATGCCTCGACTAAAAAATGCTAATGCAATCCTATAATAGAAATTTTCCTTCCATACATTTGAGGAACATTTCTAGTTAAGTAAATATTTTCACTAAATACATGTAAAAATATTAGACTAAAAAATTTCATTGGAAACCTAAAATATAATTTTTTTTATTTAAAAAATTGCATTTCTATTAAGATTATAAGCTTACGTTAAAATTAATCCATACCAAATAACTACCACTGCAAACATCATATATAAATTTTAAAAAAAAATATAATCAAAAACTCATTCATTTTATGAAATTAAAAACAAATATCTTGTCATAAATACTTCTTCTAAAAATTTCACTAAAACCTATTTGTTTTTTCTATAGAATGTTCTTCTAAGATATTCAAATATATATAATTTTGCAATCAAAACTATAAATTGTATAACACGATTTATAGGAACTCCAAAAAAATTAAAAAAATCCACCTTGATCTTATATACCCTTCCATCCAGACACCAAGATTGAATCTATAGAAAAATATGAAATCTGTGTTAATTCTAGTTCTCTATGATGAGGAAATTCCATTTGTACTAGTCACTACTACAGATCATGTAAAATAAAGAACAATATTTCTTCAGTGCTAAAAAATTGATAAATGGTAGTTTTCATCATCACTAAAAAAGGTAACCGTCATCAGTGATAAAATACACTCATAAAATTTCACCCTTTATTAGTAATTTTCTCAATGCCAATAAAGGTAACCATTGATTAGTTTTTTAACACTCATTAATGTTTTCCATTTATTATCACTATATTAATAACTGATAATGAATACCTTGCATAACATATTTTATATATTCACATTTATATATTCAAAAATATGATTTATATAATTGTAAATTATATTTATATAAATATAATTTATATATTTTTTAATCATTTATAACTATTTACTATTTTATACGTATTTATAATTTTATTCATAGTTATACTTACATGTATATATTTAAAATTTGTGATATTAAATACATAATATATATATATATATATATATATATATATATATATTAAATATAGTTCATTTAAATTTATATATTTATATTCATATTATATAATTTATAATATGCATAGGTTTTAAATATATATATTTTTGTAATTATATGTCTGTGAGTTTACATATATCTATATATATGGTAATATATTATCAAATATATAAATAAATATATGAAAATATTAAAATAAAATTATTAAATTTATATTAATAATTAAAATTATCTAATAATGTATTTAAGTACATTAAAAGTGTATATGTAAATATAATGTATTAAAATAAATATTTACATAATTTTATAAACATATAAATGAAAAAGTATATATCTGCGTGTGTGTATATATATGTGTGTGTGTTCATGTTTATGTATTCATGTGTATGTATTTGTATGTATGTTTATATATGTGTATGTGTGTGTATGTATGTGTATGTATGTGTATGTGTATTGTTTTATATGTGTATGTATGTATAAGTATATTTTTTATGTGTATGTATGTGTGTACATGTATGTATTTGTGTATTTTTTTGTAACACACCAAGAAATTATAATATTAATTTTTTATTTTGTTTATTATTTAAAAGAAATTTTTCTTTAATTAAACATTATTAAATAAATAATAATATTAACAATGGTTAACATGAAACAAAAATTAACAAAAAAAATTATTATTTTTGAGTTAATATATTTTATAAATAAATGAATTTATATTATGTTTTTGTTTTACATTTTTTATATAAATTATATGTTATTTAATGTTTATGTCTATAAATACATATAATTATCACTATATGTGTGTGTGTGTGTTTTATTTAATTTTACATGTGTGTGTGTGTTTACAAATATATATATTTATTTTATTATGTATATTTTATTTTATTATTCAAAATTTTCTTTTTATGTGTTTTTAAAAAAACATCACGCTTTATTTTTTAAAAAAAATTACGTTTATGTATTTTAAAAAATTTAATGATGGAATAAAATATTAAGTAATATATTATTATAATTATATATTGACTAAAATAAAAGTAAATATGAGTGGAGAGATAGATTTTACAAGTCTCCGAACAAAGAAAAATGAGATTTTAAAAATGGAGAATAAATAAATTTAAAATAAATTGATGATAATAATATATAATATCATGAGGGAGGCGTGACATATTGGAAAGAAGACAAAAAAGTGAAACCAGTTGAGGGAGGAGAGGATACCAAATGTATGTTAGACAAAAAAATTGCTAAATAGAATTAATGAAGAAGTTATGACCAGTAAATAAGGGTCTTTATTTAGTTATGCTTTAAATAATACAATAAAAATAGCTATGATTCTGTAATTATATTACAAAAACATAATTTTTTAATAAATAAGTGAGACTCGGTAGAACCCCTCCTCCATGGTCACAATTCCAGAACCAAACCCTTCCTTTCGTTCAAGTTCATTCAGCGGGTTGGAGTTTCCTTCCCTCTTCGGTTTTCTAGTGTCATAAATGATTTTATTATTTTTAATTAAGGGTTCAATTTATGTTAGATTTTGAAGGGCTTATTTATATATATGTGTATATACAAACATATAAATATATATATTGATCATCATTTGTTTAATAATTTAATATGTAAAATCATTGTTTTAAATTCATGTTTTAAGGGATCCAATTTGTTTATGTTTGATTTCATCAATATTTATATATATATATGAGTATACACAATTATATATATGAATTTATATAATTGTATACAAACAGACATATATATATATATATATATGTATTTCTCTTAAGAATTATTGATGATAAATAAATATTTAAAATTTATTTTTTTATAGAATTTGTAATAAATCGATCATTCTTAAGGATTTTTGTAAGGATTTAATTAATTTTTGTAATAAAAGTTATTTTTTTAAAAAAATTAGTACATATAACCATATATATATGTATGTATGTATGTATGTATGTATGTATGTATTCATGTATAATTACCTATTTTCATAAAATAAATGATAAGGGTTTTGATCTAAATTTTAATTCTAATTATATGGCTTGAATGAATTTAGTTTTATTATTGGTCAATTTTTATTGAATATAAAAAAAATACACACACACAAAAACTCACACACACACACACACACATATATATATATATATGTAAGTATATATATATGTATGTATGTATGTATATATATATATATGTAAGTATGTGTCTATATTTCTAACTTTCATATTTTATTAATTGAAGATTTTGTTTTAAATTTTATCATGAAGCTAATATTTGGAAAGGTAGCTCATTTATCAAAGGGTTTTCCTGTGTTTTAAAAAACATAATTGCATGGATATCATATACATATATATATTTATTTATTTATTTATTTATTTATTTATAAATATATCTTCATTTCGATTTTTTATTAAGGTGGATAATCATTATTTCTGAAATCTATATATAAAGTTATATTATTCTTAACTTAACAATTACTGGTTTATGTTTATGTGTATCCTCATTATAAATGTTAATATTAATAATTTTATGTAAAAATACTAAATAGTCTAATATTTAATATGCACAATAGCTCATTTTATCTATCAAATTTCATCTTCACCTCTTGGTATGTCTTGTATAATTAGTAATTGACATCAGCTAAATTATAAATGACATCTCGCGCATTTTAGATCAAGTGTACATTATAATTATATATCCATTTTATTTATGACTTATAAATAGTGTAATTTATTTTAAAAATGGGATCCTCTGAAAAAAAATCAAGAAAACTCCCTAGATTATGTTTGTGACATAAAAGATTATTTTCTTTTCTTTGAAAAAAATAATATATTTATTTGAAATGTTTTGGGTTAGAATTGAGAAAGGAATGTCCATGTAAAATGTTTTCAAAATTGGCAGAATAATGTTATGTGATGTTATATGGAGTGAACCCATAATTCATAATAGAACAATGTTCTATATGTGATTTGACTAGTGGCATTATGTTATGGTTTTTATTGTGGTCTACCAGGTATCATGAATGGCCCATTAAAAAATTATTATTTTCAATGCTGAAATCCAAGTGTTCTTTCACTTATAATTATTTTCATAAAATATTGGGTTTCTTAATTAATTTATATTATGAAAATTCACTATTAAGTATGTACGTTCACTTTAAAGAAAATTTTTTATAAGAATTTGTTAATTGTTTTAAAACCCCTTACCGGAAAATTTAATTGATCTCTGGTTTTAAATAATTTTGCATAGATTCATTATATTTATTGATATCGTTCACTAGGCATATGGAGTTAGTTCACGCGATGTCTTCTGTTTGTTTTATTGTATTCTTGTACAACACTAATAAAATGGTAAGGTTGTCTAATTCTCCAGAACCTATACTGGAAAATGTCCCATATTGTTTAAAGTTTTACGAATTAGTCCTTACAATTGGTTTCAAAGGAATAGTCCAGACAACATTGAAGATTATATGTCATCAAAGTGGTTTAGTTTAGAGTTTAGTGGTCCTCATTTTCTAAATTCTGAAGATATAAATTCAGATTTCTTTTAGTCTGACGAACGAATTGCGAGGACGCAATTCTTTTGAGGGGAAAATATTGTAACACCCCAATAAATTCAAATATCAATTTTCTGTTTCATTTATAATTTAAAAGAAATATTTTATTTAATTAAAAATGTTTAAATAAATAATAATATTAATAGTTAGGGGGAAACATATTTCAAAGAAAATTATTATTTTTAAGTTAATATATTTTATAAATATATGAATTTATATTATGTTTATGTTTTACATTTTTAATATAAATTATATGTTATTTAAGTTCATGTTTATAAATACATATAATAATCATTATATATATATAATTTAAGATGTAAATATATATATGTTTATAAATATACATTTTTATTTTATTATATACATATACATATATATATTATTTTATTATTCAAAATGTTTTTTATGGGTTTTCTAAAAAAACACATATTGTATTTTTTTTAATTATATTTATGTATTTTAAAAATGGTAATAATGGAATAAAATAATAATTAATATATTATTATAATAATATTTTGACTAAATGAATAGTACATATGAGTCAAGTGGTAGATGTTACAAGTAGTACAACAAATAAAAACGTGGTTTTAAAAATAGAGAATAAAACAATTTAAAAACAATTTGATGATAATAATATATAATCTCATGAGGGATGGATGACATATTGGAACAAAATTCAAAAAAGTGAAAAAAAAATGAGGGAAAAGACAAGACATGTAAGAATCTAGAAAGAAATACGACAAATAGAAATAATAAAAGGAAGTTATGACCCATGAATACGGGAATTTATTTAGTTTTGTTTTAAATACAATAATAAAAATAACTAACCTTTTCTATAGAATATTATGTAAACATAAAAATATTTATAAATAAGTGAGACTTGGAAGAACCCCTCATCCATGGTCACAAGTCCCAAACCAAACCCATCCTTTGGTTTAACATTATCCAGTTAGAAGGAGTTGCCTTCCCTCTTCGGTTTTCCATTGTCATGTAATGGATTTATTTATTTTCAATTGATTTTGTAAAGGTTCATTTTATCTTCTAATTTTCAAGAATTATTTATATATATTATTATATAAATATGTATATATACATATCCTTAATTTTTTATAATGATAAAATATCGTTGTTTAAAATTCATGTTTTAAGGGTTATGAATTGTTTTTGTTTGATTTCATCAGTACATATATATTTATAATTATATACAAAATTATATATATGTATATTTATAAGTTTATACACAATTATATATATATACCTATTTCTCTTAATAATTTTTTATGATAAATATTTGTTCTAAATTTATGTTTTTTAGAATTCATAATAAAACCATTATTCCTAAGGATTTATGTAAAGATTTAATTAATTTTTGAAATAATTATTATGTTTTTTTACAAAGATGTACACACACATAGACATATATATATGTATATAAATATATATATCTTTTTGATTGTGTGTGTGTGTGTATAATTACCTATTTTTAGAAAATAAATGATAAGTATTTTGATATAAATTTTAATTCTAATTCTATGGATTTCATGAATTTACTTTTATTATTGTTTAATTTGTGTTGATTATAATTAAATAAACATATATATATATATGCTTGTGTGTTCATATATATGTGTATATATTTATGAAATTTTGATTTTATTAATTAATGGTTTTTTTAAAAAATTAATCTCTCAATAAATATTTTGAAAGATAATATATTTATCAAAGGGTTTTCATCTCTTTTCAAAAACATCATTTTACAGGTATGGTATATGTGTATATATTTATGTGTGGACACATATTCAATTCAATTTATTTTATAATTATGGTTAATCATTATTTCCAAAATATATATAGAAAGTTAGATTATTCTTAATTTTCCAATTTAGGGTTTATATTTATGTGTAGCCTTGTCCTAAATGATAGTAGTTATCATTTTATATGCCAAACATAAACAAGATATTATTTTATGTGTGAAAGCTATAATTTTATATTTTTAATTACATCTACACCTCTTTTTATGTCATGCATATTTTTTTATGGCTGTCAACAAAATTATAAATGAAATCTTAGGCATATTAGATTATGTACGCATTATATTTATTTTTCTATTTTATTTATGACTTATAAATAATGGAATTTATTTAAAACATGGGATTATCATAAATTTATTTTATAAAACTATCAATAATATATTTCTGACATGATATATTATTTTCAGTTTTAAAAATTAATAGTATGTATATTTTAAATGTTTTGAGTTAGGATGGAGAAAGGCATCACCATGTAAAATGTTTTCAAAATTATCATTTTAATGGTATGTGACATTACGGGGAGTGAATCCATAAGTATTAGGGGAACATTGTTCCATATTTGATATGAATAGTGGCCTTACATTATGATTTTTATTATGGTATACCAAGAATCATGAATGACATACTAGAAAATTATTATTTTCAATGGAGATATTCGAGTGTTATTCAAAATCTAAGTATTTTGATAAAATAATGGTTTTCTTAAATTTATCTTTATTATGAAAATACACTTTTAATTATGTAATGTTACTTTAAAAGAATGTTTTTAAAAGAATCTATTAATAATTTTAAAACCCATTACTGTGAAATTTAATTTCTCACCCTTTTTAAACAATTTATCACAGGTTCATTAAATATCCTAATGGAGTTTTCTACACATACGAAGTTTGCACACGTAGTTTCTATTGCTTATTTTATTTTATTCTTGTACAACTCTCCTAAAAATTTAAGTTTGTCTAATACATCATATCCTAGACTGAAAAAGGTCCTCTGTTGTGTAATGTTTTAAGGATGGGTCCTTATAGTTGGTATCAGAAGAATGGTCTAGACAATATTGGAGATAAGATGTTGTCTAAGTGGTTCTGATTAGTGTTTATCAGTCTTACATCTCTTAATTCTGAAGACATAAATTCAGAATTTTTTTAGTGTTAATAACTAATTGTGAGGATGAAATTCTTTTGAGGGGGAATAATGTAAAACCCAAAGAGATACAAATAATAATTTTCTATTTTTTTTATAATTTAAAAGAAATATTTTATTTAGTTAAAAATGTTTGAATAAATAAGTTAATAATTTTTTTAAGTTAATATTTTTTATAAATATATGAGTTTATATTATGTTTATGTTTTAAATTTCTTATATAAATTACATTTGATTTAAAGTATATGTTTATAATTACATATAATTATTATTTTATATGTATACATATGTTTTATTTAATTTAATATATATATAAATGTATATATTTGTGTGCTTATAAATATATATCATTATTTTATTATATAGAAATTTTATTTTATTATTCAAAATGTTTTTAATGGGTTTTGTAAAAAAACAACACATATTGTTTTTTTATTATGTTTAAGTATTTTAAAAAATTTGATGATTGAATCAAATAATATGTAATATATTACGGTAATAATTTTTTTACTAAAATAAAAGTGAATATGAATGGAGAAATAGTTATGACAAGTGGTGGAACAAAGAGAAGCATGAATTTTAAAAAGAGATTATAAAACAATTTAAACAAATGATGATAATAATATATAATATCATTGGGAAGGTGTGGCATGTTAGAAAAAAGTCAAAAAAAACTGAAAAAAAATTGATGGAGAAGATAATACCCATGGGAATTTAGACAAAAAATGTAAATAGAAATAATAAGAATGTTATGACCCATAAATAAGTGTCTTTATTTAGTTTTTATTTAAATAAAATTATAAAAATAATTTTTCTTCTCTAAGTAGATTTTGGAAGATAATTTTTTTTATAAATAAGTGAGACTCGGGAGAACCCCTCCTCCATTATCAGAAGTCCCAAACCAAACCCCTCCTTTGGTTCCAGTTCATCCAGCATGTAGGAGTTGTATTCCCTCTTCATTTTTATAGTGTCATGTAAGGGATTTTATAATTTTAAATTGATTTTTTAAGGGTCCAATTTATCTTTTATTTTTAATGAATTATTTATATATGTGCGTCTATTAAAATACATATATTCCTATCTTGATTTGTTTAATATTTGTTTCTTAAAGATCATTATATAAAATTCATGTTTTAAGGGATCCGATTTGTTTATATTTTATTTCTTCAACAATTATTTATTTATAAGTTTATAAAAAATTATAAATATATATATAAGTGTATATGAAAAAATATATATATATATACACCTATTTATCTTAAGATTGTTGATGATAGATATTTATTTTAAATTTATGGTTTATATAATTCATAATAAATCCACAATTCCAAATGATATAATTAATTTATGCAATCAAAATTATGTTTGTTTTTCAAAGATACACACACACACACACATATTTATATATATATATATATTCTTGTATGTATGAATAATTATCTATTTTCATAAAATAAATGATAAGGGTTTTGATATAAATTTCAATTCTATGTCTATGGGTTGCGTGAATTTAGTTTTATTATTGGTCAATTTGTGTTCCTTATAAAAAAACACACACCCACATAGACACACACATATATATAAGTATGTATATATATATATATGTATGTATGTGTCTATATTTATAACTTTCACATTTAATTAATTAACGGTCATGTTTTTAAATTTTATCATTAAGAAAATCTTTTGAAAGATAAATCATTTATCAAAGGGCTTGATTGTGTTTTAAAAAGCATCATTTTATGTGAATGGTATACTTATATATAAATATATATATTTATATATTAATGCATATGCATTTAAATTTATTTATTAAGGAGGTTTAATCATTATTTCGGAAATCTATATACAAAGTTATATTATTCTTAATTTACCAATTTATGGTTTATGTTTATTTGTGGCCATGTTAAATTGATAATACTTATCATTTTATGTGAAAAACATAAACAATATATTATTTTATATGTTCAAGTTGTCATTTTTGGTGAGAAATTTCATCTTAACCACTTGGTATGTCATGTATAATTAGTTATGGCCATCAAAAAAATTAAAAATGACATCTCACGAAGTTTAGATCATGTCTGCATTATAGTTATTTATACATTTAATTTATGAATTATTAATAGTGGATGTTATTTTAAACATGGTATTATCCTAAAACAATTTGTAAAACCCTCAAAATTATGTTTGTGACATGAAAGATTGTTTTCTTTTTTAAAAAATAATAGTAAGTATATTTTAATTTTTTTGGGTTGGGATTGAGAAAGGAAGGACCATGTAAAATGTATTCGAAATTGGCAGTAGAATGTTAGGTGACGTTATAGGGAGTGAACCCATAAGACCAAAGGGAACTTTTTTCTATATGTGATATAAATAGAGGCCTTAAATTATTGTTTTTATTATGGTCTACCAAGTATCATGACTGACCCACCAAAAAATTATAATTTTCAACGGAGAAATCCCAGTGTTCATTCAATTATAATTATTTAGATTAAATAAATATTTTCATAAATTTATGTATATTATGAAAATATACTTTTAATATTGTATGGTTTTTTAAATTATTGTTTTTAAATGATTTTATTAATATTTTTAAAAACCCTTACTAGGAAATTTAATTACTCGTTGTTTTTAAATTTATTTTTCATATGTTCATTAGATTTCCTAATGCCATTTGATGTGCTTATGGAGCTAGTGCACACGGTGTATTTTTTTTTGTTTTATTTTATTCTTGTAAAACTCTTATAAAAATATATGGTTGTTTATCCTCCAAAACCAATACCAGAAAAGGTCCTTTGTTGTGTAATGATTTATGTTTGTGTCCTTGCATTTTGTGTGTGTGTGTGTTTGTGTGTGTGTGTGCATGTTTATGTGTATGTGTTTGTATTTTTATGTTTGTGTGTGGGTGTGTTAGTGTTTATTTGTATATGTGTTTTTGTATCTATATGTAAGTTTATCTGTATATATGTGTATGTGTATTTTATATTTATGTATTCCCATTTATGTGTGTGTGTTTCTTTGTGTATGCACTTGCATGTCTATGTATCTTCTTGTATAATTATTTTTGTGTATGTGTGTGTATGTTTATATGTAAGTATGCATGACTATTTTTATTTTTTTGTATGTACATGTGTGTATGGTAATGCATGTGTATTTATCTGTATATATGTTTATTTATATGTGTATGTGTATATTGTGTATGTGTTTGTATATGTATTTTTATGTATTAGTGTGTTTATGAATGTGTATGTGTATGTATGTGTATGTATGTCTTTGTATATGTATATATGTAATTGTGTATGTGTAATTGTATGTGAATGTATGTTTATGTGTATACATGTGTATATAGGTGTATGCATGTATGTGTATATATATATATGCTTGTTTGTGTGTATGTACTCGTATTGTATGTACATGTATCTGTATGTATGTGTATATGTGTATATGAATATATGAATTTATCATTTTATAATAGGAAATTTCATTTGGTTTTTCAATTTCACAAGTCTGATTATAGTGTGTGTATGTGCACGTGTGTATATATATATCTGTGAGTGTGTGTGTGTGTGTGTGTTTATATATACAAATGCATATACACCAGCCAAAAATAATTTTTTTCATTTTCTGAAGCCGGTTTAAGGGGTTCCCGGTACCCATACAGTCTTTCAACTACATCATCACATCTGAATAACAAACCACAATTCAAATTTCAAAACAGGTCACCGCCAGCCTCCTCGAACACTGAACCCGAATCGACACGCGCCTACGGTCTTAACACGCCTGTCAACCACTCCCGCGACAGCACTGACACCTCGCGCCGCGCACCGTACGTCAATCCATCATCCTACACGCAAATCGAGCCACCATTCACCGGAACGCCGACGAGATGCACCGGCTCCCGTCGACGTCGTCACCGGCGACCTCGAAGTCTCCCCTGGTAAATCACCAAACAAACCTTCCTCCATGTCGCCGGCGAGCCAACTGCCTCCATCGACGCCGTCGAAAACGACGGATCAGCACCATTCAGGCAGAAAAATCATCATCGGCGACCGTCAACAGACCAACACCATTCAAAAGTCGTCCCAAAACCAGAACGCTGGTGAGCTTCACCGACGTCCATCCTCACGCACTCACCCGCACCGGCGACAAGAAACAACCCATCACCGCCGGTGGATCCCTTCACTGATTTACATAATGTCTATAATTAATGATATATTTTATTAAATTTCTACTCATTTAAATAAATAATAACATTTTAAATTATTGTTAATAATTAATTTTATTTTTTTATAAAATCAATTCAATTAATACATCTATAATTAGACATCACCTCAAACGTCTGAAACATGAATATGAGATAAATGATCAAAAAGTTTCACAGACCAAAGAGAGACCCATTATTTCATAGCTGTTACTAAATAATAATCTGCTACCATATTCCCCTCAATAAAGATGTTAGTAACCACATAAAGTATATCAAAAAGGTAGCTAATGAACTCCATCTAGTCCTTGTATAAAATCCATGACACCAAAGATTCATTTCTTTTGAAAAAATTAATTACAGATAATGAGTCCCATCGAAACCATATTATATTCTAGCCTAACTTCTTCATGTATTTGATTAGATAAATAATATCCCATACTTCTAGATTTGAAGGTAATGTGATTTATAAGAAATTTCATAAAAGAGGCCTTAATAATGAATCTAGAGATTTAGAAAATACCAATATTCCCAACAATTACTAGCTCACCCAAAGTTGAACCATATGTGTTGGATTTGATCAATGAGAGAAAAATAGGGGTTTAACTAATGTTATTATCATGAGTAGCCCTTCTTGTATTTCTATGGACCCCAATAATCCCTGAGAATAATGGACTTACACTGAGTTATGTGTGATTCCAACTCGATGCATGGATGCAACCCCAATGTTCATCATGATTAAGGAGACGATAGTAAGGGAACTTGAATCATACCTTTGAACCTGTACTAATTTCTGGCATTCCAGATGTGGAAGATAACTGATACAATTGAAACACATAAGTGATTTTTAAGACAGCCACTCAGATCCATCCTAAGGAATCAATCCATAAAGTCATAAAATCCATTTTGGAACACAAGAACTAGGTGAAATAAAAAATTTAGATGCAACCAAATGAACATTAAAAGATCAAAAAAGGAAATGGTTCTGAAAAAATTCATCAATTTTATAACACATAACTATGGTTGAAGTAACTTGGATACTCATGGCCTTTAATCTTCTATGACTGTGTTTCAAGTATTTTCATATCTCTTGAATAATGAGATATCTTTAAGGGGTAATTATTACAAAAATGACCCATCCATTTTGGAGGACATTGAGAAGAAACCCATAAATACTTTGAAATAAATCATGGAATTTAGAACAACGATATGTGTAGGGAACCAGAACACTTGTCATCAATCACAATATCAAATCACAAGACCTACTTCTTAAGATCAATATGTATAAAAGCCTCAAATTTTGGTAGGGAGATCATATCATTATCAATTAAAAGACTCCCAAGTACTGAAGGTAAATCACTGAAGTCAGATAAATGGCTCTCTATCCATTTGTAACTTTAAAAGTTCAAAGAGGAATTCCTTACAGGAATGTAGTGAGTATCCTACATGATCTCATCAAATGATTTACAAATTTTTATCCAACTAATAAATAAAAATAGGATTTGTTTCCTCAATCGAGTCTTTAAATATTCCATTGCCAAAGAAAACCAATGGCCTCATTGTTAGATCACAATAGGTTCTAAGTATAGCTATTAATAAAAGTATTATTAAAGAGAATGAGTCTTTAGATACCCAATCCACCCATATCAACAGGTTTGGTGCACTTTTTCCAATAGATGGTAACAATATTCTTTTCATTCAGAGTACCAAACAAAAAAACATTGAATTTTATATTCCAACTATATAATAAATTGTCTTGGCCATTGATAAATATGGATTAAGTATACAAACATAGAGGAAATGGAATAATTTAGTAGATAGATCATACTATAATTGAATAAAGATATTCTATTCCAACAACATAGTTGTGATATTATTTTTCAATAAATTAATTCATGATATATTTTCTAGACCCTCCCCTAGAAAACAGGAAAATCTAAGTAAGTAAAGGTGACAGGTCCTTAGTATTATTCAATGATTTGGACTAGGTTGAATTTTCTAAAGTAATTTGAGTTTTTTACTATTGAGTAGGTCATTCTGAAGATTGATATTTGAAATATAATTTTGATAGTTGAAAAACTCTAAACATGTTATTTTAGATGATTTTTATGTCCCAAGAGGTGTCTCAGAGGTTTGAATAAGTTTCAGAAGTGTTGGGATTCAAAAACTATTCTTCAAGAAAAACCGTCCAAGGCTTGTGGTTAGTGAAAACCATCTGCCACAACCATGTGGCCCATTTTGTTATGGAGAATGGGTTTTAACTATGTGAGGTGGCATAGTAACCCAAGTGAGATGGTTAAAAATAGTAAAAGGACTCACATGGTTGGTGCACAATTTTTCTAACCTTGGGCTGCAACTGTGTGAGGGGGAGTTCGATTTGGGATATTGCATCGCACAAGCTACACATGGTTTGTCTTAACATGTGCCTGATAGTTATAGGGTAATTAAAACATGTAAAGTGAGACTGAATGGTTGGATCATGTTTTTTTAAATTATTAGTACACTCCATTTGGCACATTAACGGGATTTAAATGACTATTTTCTTCCTATATCCCTTTACTATTCCTTCTCCATTCCTCCTCCCCCATTTCCCATTCTAGGAAGCTAATCAAGATTCACTCTACTCTACTTATTGGTTTCTATAGTTATCCTCCATTCATACACAAAATCATCTATCATTCTTTATTTTGGTTATCCCTTGATAATTCTATGCATCCTCTTGATTCTTTTCAACATTTATCTTTCCGTATTAGGTGTTATTTCCATGTGATCTTGTATGCCCTATTTTAACGTAAGTTATCTAATATTTTGATTTCTCTCATTAAAAATAAAATAAAATCCAAATAATATATGATTTAATAATCCATGGTATATGTTAGGTCGATATATGATTTTCCCTTAAACATTCATCATTTATAAAATGTGTCATTGTGTCACACACCAAACATTCAATGTGTTGCTCTTAAATTGTGAAATACCTCAAATTAAATTATTATATCATAATTATGATGTTCCTTATAACCCTTGGTATTATTGGGGGTTAATGAAATCAATATGAACCCCCACTTATGGTGTCCATGATTAAATAATAATAATAGTTATTGTTCATTATAAAAAAACACCAATGGGAGTCGTTGTGATATCAAATTTAAAATGGATTGGTCTAAGTGGATTATTGAATGATTGTATAATAGATTAAATATTTCTCATTATGTTAAATCATGGGGATTCACCTTATTATGTAAATAGCCACCCTTGGGGTGTGAAATGTTGTCCAACTATTAGTGGGACTCTTAATCTTAAATGAATGGAATTGTTAAATGAAATGTGCATAACACTTGGACATTATTACCCTTATAATTCATATGATTTAAAGTATGATTTAATTTATAATTGGTCTTGATATTCTTCATGGACTTCATTTTTATTTATAAATTAAATTTCTTAATTTCATAGTTTGAATTGATAATGGCATTGATTGAATTTTATATCCTTAACATGTAATATGGCATGAAAGTTCTCAATTCCAACATCTAAGTATTAAATGTAATGTTCTAATTAAATTACACTACGCGTTGAGTGATATCATGTTCTTATTTATAGAACACCTTTGTTAAGGTTTCATATTGAAATTTGGATAACCTTATGCATGATTATTACAAGAAGGCATCGGTTTTGATTATTGAAAATTACTTTCCACACCCCCATAGTTTAGGATGTTGAACATAGAATTTAAAATCATTTTTGGTTATTGGACATGATGCTTCACACTCCTGAAAAGGATATTGATGATGGAGTTTCACATCATTTATTTAGATTGAAAATCATAGTGCTCGGCATCCCTTATTCAGATGATTGGGCCAGTACCCATATTTAAACTGTGGGTCTCTTATTATATAATTATTATTTTTCGATTCCTTTGTAATGAATCTCCTCACAAGTGTATGTAAAAATCTCAATATATATATATATTCACATATATTCATAAAAATACAATACAAAATATTAAGATACATACCAAATTAGGTCGAAGAAGGTATGGTCGACCAGGTGTCTTTGAGGGACATGGGCCCAAACTGATTATATTTACTTATTCACTAACATATATGTATACTTATACATTGTTTAATTTTATCCTCACTGATTGTGTCTAAATTAGACACCATTGGTGGTATCCAACTAAGATTTAATCAAACCATATTTTGGTCATCATTTGGTACCCAAATAGACCTCTTAGTTACGTGATTGGTTCTTGGATTTTTCGCATGGATGGTTACATTATAGACATGGATTTTATCTTGGTACTAAAATATAAGAATATACTTGGGTCACCCTTTGATTTGGAGTCCTTTATTTATTTATTATTTTTATTCTAGTCTTTTTTTGTATTAACTGTTTTATGTATGCTTCTTGTACACTGTAAAATGTACATGCATGGATATTCATTTATTATTCATTGATTTTCTAATATAATCTTATTGTTATCTTTAAATTTTTTTCTTCCACTATTTCTTGTCATTATACCACTGTGATTTAATTATTTTGATTGTATTTTCTCCCCACATTACCATCATTAGTCCCTAATTACTAGAATGAATCATCAGGCACAAGAGGAGGAAGGCTTCCATCAATGTAGTGAACTATCTCAAGGCGTTATTATTGTGGATCTTAGGTCAGGATGTTAAAAACTAGTATCAATCATTATTTTTTTTATTAATATTTTTATGCTATAAAAGAGACTATCGATGTTTTGGAACTTGGTAAATAGCTTATGTCTAGTTTCATCCAATCTACACATGTGGGAAAGATTACGTTTTATGATATGGGGATGTTTTTCATGATGTTCACTGTTACAGTTGATTATTATTTCTTCTTGAGTGATTTATTTACATTCATTGGTAACTGATTTATGAGATTTAGCTCTTACACTAGTATGGAATGAGATATGGTGTGTTCCTAAATCATTTTCAACACATAAAATGTACATATCATCATCATGATTTCCTTAATAACATGTTTATATTATTATTTATCATGATTATCTTTATACCATTCTTGGGATATTTCTTACCCTGTATAATAGTATTTCATACTTATGTGATAGCTTTATATGATTATTTTCCTTGTATACCAATATTTATTACTGTTGTGATAACATTCCCTATTATAGTTATGATATAAGATTGGTTACTAATGTTTTTTCATCAACATAAATGATATTTCCCAATATATCTTGTTGTTGGAACATAAATTAACCAATTATGAAATGTTTAATCCATAGACTATAGGTATTATTTGAATAAACATTAATGGTTTTATTGAATGGTTCCAAATTGAAATTAATTGTGTGTTGGTCTTTATAAATTTTATATTGTAACCCATATAATTGGATCATATTATATGTGTTAGGACAAAGATGATAATGGAGGTTATTGTTTTCGAGTTTTTTCTTTTTCTATCAAGGAATGTTTTCAACGAAAGAAAATTGCCTCACTTTTTTGGGTGAAAATCCTTCTAAGCATTGTTTTCAAAGGAATTTGACTCAACATGGGTATGGAATGGGAGAATATTGTAATGATTAATTTATTTTCAACAGATTCAATCTAGATATAGTGTGAAAGGAGTGGTTGTTTTGATGAACAATCAGAGTCTCTATCACTATGATAAAAATGTGATGATGCTTTGTTGATTTTTAATTCTCACAAATCATAAGTTCATTAGAGAACTTATAATTTATACTTTATAAAAGAAAAGGGAAATGTGATTTTGTAAATTATACCCAGTCTAATTATATATGGTTGGAATAGAAGAATGATATGTTATTGATCAGAATCAGAATGATCTGCTATGAATGAAAAGGAAATAATGTTGGTGATAGAATTCAGGTCGAATGAATTATTTAAAATCATAATTAGGACAATACTTCCCATGATGATTGTATCTAGGGAAATCATACTCAGAATTATCACACCCCAGACAATCATACTCAGGTTGAGTTTAAAATAATAGAGGTTTTTGTTGACATTGATCCATCGTATTCCCAATTTCATCATACTCAGGAAAACAATTCAATCAAGTCTGATAGAAAATGAATTGAGATGATGCTGATGAAAGTTGTAACGATAGAGACAAATCAATAATGTATTCATCGATTTAATATTATTGAATTAATTTTTAAAGGATGATATAGATGAACTCTAATTTTTTTCAAATGTATTTATCAAGTGGGTAAAGAGTTGGATCACTTTTTTTCCTTTCAAGTGAATTTTCATGCGGGTCAAGAGTGAAGTTGAAGAAGTAAAAGTGGTTCAAGATCATAGATGAATAAGTTTATTGAGTGTTCTATCAAGGCGGAGATTGAAATTAAAAATAATGATTGTATTTAATTGATAGATACCATTTTTTCCAGAAATCATAGTGGTAATAATTTATTCATTCACTTTTGTACAATTGTTAAAGATATTTATTTTAAAGAAATTGGATTCTGAAAATTAGACTCATGAAATGAAATCAGACAGGAAGGTGAAAGTAAATTATTATGTGCAAGTAATGATTGTAGAATAATCAAGATGCTTTGATAAGAGTTGATGAAGTCGTAAATGCACCTGATATTTTATAGGCAATTGAGGTTTTGTTGAATTTATGTTAGAGAGAAATATTTTGGGATTCCTACCAAAACCACCCATGGGTCACCTATAGAAGATGAAATTTCATTTTAATTTTATGATTATTGATTTACTTTTCATTGTATAAGAGAGATAAGCTCATGGTTTTAGAGTGGAGAAGATTTTTTTGTATTCACCTGCATTGAATAACTTTTTAACAGATAAGTAAAAAAGGATAAGTAGAAAGATCACAATGTTGTACTCATCTTATCAATGTACTCAGTGATTATCATACATATCTAATTACCATATTCGTCATATCAATTGTATTCGAATGATCATCGTATCGGTCTGGATTATCTGATCATGGTTTTCGTACAAGTATTTCTAGACTAAGGAAGAAGGAGGTTTGAATTGTCTTAATCTTACTCATCTAGTGTTGTGCCTTTTTGTAGTGAGAAATCATCCAAGGAAGAATCGAACTCAGAATAATAAGACTGGGATAAATGTGCCAGTGAAAAATGTACTTGAAATAATCATAATTAAAATAATTTTATAGGAGGAATCATATCAAGGAGAATTGTACTCGTTGGAATCATACTGGGAAAAACGTACTGGAAAAATCATATTGGGTTTTTTTACAAAGTCTAAGAAGTTCTTACCATATTTTGGTTAAGAAATTGAAGAATTTATTTCAATTGTATAATTTTTTTTAATTTAAAATAATACAAAGGAACATGAGTTGTTACACAATCATTGTATTACCTTATTTGTGTTATGATGTTGCACGCATACTTTTCGATTGTCTTCAAAGCACTACATGACTGAAAGGGAATATCCTACTAATTTTAATATAATGATTTTTTAAAATTAATATTATGGTATTGTATTATCTCTAAATATTACTATGGACATAAGTATTCTTATTGAATAGTGAACCTTGTAAATACTTTTATTCTTGTGGATGTGTGTTTGAATTGCTTTCAGTATGTAAGAAATTATTTAACTGGAGGTGAAAGCTGTTTAAATTGCAAGGAAATATAAACTAAGAACCATCCCTGATTCACCGCCTCCATGGATCAATCATAAAATTATACTAACTAGGAACAAACAAGTTGTATCATAGATTAGGTTCCCATCACTAATTCTTTACTGATGGTGAATTTTAATTGTGTGAATAGTAAAGGTATTCCAACTTTCGATGGGAAGAATTATCAAATCTGGAAAGAAAGAATGTTCCCTTATCTTTTTTCTAGTAGATATGATGTTCTTAGAGATGCAACATATTGGTTTCCTCTAATTGATTTTAAAAAACCTCTTACATATGTTGATATGAAGAATCTAGAGAATGATGGAAGGGACAAGAATTCTATATTATCATCTCTTTCTAAAAGTGAAATCATAAGGTTGGAAGGTATTACCAAAACCAAAGGAATATGGAGTAAATTGAAAAAATTATGAATTAAATACAAAATTGAATAAGGAAAACATCAAATCTGATAATTGAAGTACGAATACATAAATATGGGTGAGTATAAATATGTTGGAAACTTCTTTACTTGGGTAAATGACATTGTGACTATTATCTTATGTCTTGATTAAAAGTTAGAAGATTGCATAGTTTTTAAAAGATATTTAGAATACTTTTTGATAACTATGATGAAAACATTTATTCATTGGAAGATACATATCATGAAACATTATCATTTGATGATTTTTATATCACTCTCATTACATTGGAAATGAGAAGAGATAAATATTTGAAAAGAAAAACAATAGTAGATATAGAAATTTATTTAAAGGAATCTAAGAAATAATGTCAAAGACGATTCTTATTAAATATGAATCTAGTGATTTTGACTCTAAAAATATTGTACATAATAATATTTATTACAATTTATCCTTGTTTTCAAAAAAATGTTAAAATAGGTATAGGGTAATTAAAAGGGAAACTTCCCTTGAAATGTTTTGAATGTGGAGGCATAGGCCGCTTTGTGGCTAATTGTCCTCAATGAAAGAAAGAAGAGGATAATGATGAAGAAGAAATAAATCTAATAAGATCATGAAATAAATTGGGAGATAATGGAAAATTGATTTCCATGGGGAATGAAATAAAATTACTCAAATAAAAGAGAATAATACTCTTGTGTAAAGATTAAGAAGTAGAAGGAAGTAATTTTGCATTTGAAAAAATAAATTGTTTATAGTATTTAAAACACTTTTATAGAAATAATTAATGATGAAGTATTTAGAAGCTGTATCTCTGAAGAAAAAAACTCAACTTGAACATCATTTTATAAAATAGTTGAAATAATGTCCGAGAAAGATATGAAGGCTTAAAAAACAAAACGTTGGAACATATATATTCCTCAAAAATGAATCAAGAATGTCTTTCTGATGAGAAGCTAAGGCTCATAAAATAGATTTATGATATAATTAATTCTCTTGAAGAAACAAATAATCAAAATGAGCATCTGGAGATGAATATAAAAGAAAAATAATAAGAGTTATAACTTTTCCAACAAAAACATTAAAAGGTAGAATTAGAAAATACATGTTTCAAAATATCTATCACTAAATTTGGTGAAAGTTATTGAAATGATAAACTTGAGAAGAATCAACAAATTATATATTCAAAGGTTAAAAAATGATGATTTTTTCATAAAAGTATAATGTTGGGAAAATTATATAAGTTGCCAAGACCAACAAAAATTCGGAATTCATGTCTCAAAAAACCTTGAGTCCAAAAGAGTTATTAATCAATATTATTTAGGAAAAGTTCCAAATAATTCAGGTTGAGATAATGAAAAAAAAGGAAAACATTGATTTATTATATAAAGGTTGGTGGCTAAATAAAGAAAAAGAAAAAGGTGATTAAGAAATGTATTCACAGTTCCGAGCAGTATGGAAGTTTCAGAGGTAAATTATTATTTTATGGATATTGCTGGTATTGTGGTGTATTTGAAAACCTAGAGAATATGTATTGGTTTATCCAATAAAATTACAATTATTCTATAGGTTATGAAAGAAAGGTTTGAGGGGAAAACAATTTCCACAAAAGAATAAGTCTATGAAAATTATTTTGAAAAATCATGAAAAGGTTGGAGTAAAGATTGAAAATAGGGTCTAACACATTGAACATTTTTGTGAAAGATGTGAACAAACTATAGATCTAGATAAATAATGTATTGTTTTATTACTAGGAAAAAATAATCTTAACAATTTTCAAAATATTAATATGAATAAATAAATGGAATAAGAAAAATCTCTTATTGTTGAAACCAAATTGAATGCTAAAAATTGAAAATTACCTTAGATTCTTCATAGTGGGTGTTCTTCTCAAGTGACAAGAGATTTGAATTTATTGATGAATTTAAAATACTTTAAAGAATGAACAATTATATTCTGAAATAATGAATCCTTGGAAATTAAATGTATTGGATTAGACATCATTGGGAAAGAAAAAATTAAATCTAATAAAACATTGTATGTTGAAGGGCTGAAACACAATTTGCTAAGTATTTTATAATTGTGTGATGATTTATAATAAATTCAACGTCATAAAATGGGGTTTTTTTTTGGAAAGTGTAACATATGGAAAGATTGTTACATAAGGCCAACATGAAAAGGGAAATTTGTATCTGGTTAGTAAAATAAAAAACTCTTATCACATTATTATGGTGGAATATAATCAATTATGGCATAAAAGGACATGACAAATGGGTCAGATAAACATGTGAAATTTATTTAAAAGAAATAGTGTCTGAATGATTCCTTACTTTCTTAGAATAATATATTGTTGTTTTTCTTTATGATAGAAATGAATGATTAAAAACTCAGTGTAAAAGAAAGTTTTGATTTGTTCAAGACAACCTATGGAGTTGATTCATTATGATATTTTAATTCCAATGATAAAACAATCAATAAATGTATATAAGTATTTAATCACCTTAATTGATTATTTTACTCACAGTACTTTTGATATGTATATGTAACACATATTAGATGCTTCGAAATTTTTAAAAGTTTTAGAAGGAATGCTGAAAAATAGTGTGAGTATTATTTAATGAAGTTGAGAACCAAAAATAATGTTTAATACTTAATTTTAGAATATTAAATTTGTCTAGATAGTCCTATAATTCAGCATTACTATAGTTCCCCCCTACACTCCTCAACAAAATGAGTTTGATGAAAGATAGAAAAAAAGTTTTGTAGAGATGGGAAGTACCATGTTTCTTGAACATTTCCTTTCTCATTACTATTGGTGGAAAGCCATGAGTACTGCAATTTATATTCAAAACTGATGTCTCTATTGGCCTGGTTCAGATAAGACCCCATATGTATTATTTTATGGGAAAACACTATGTTTGAAACACAATTAATTTTTTTTGGAGTCTATGTATTATAAAGAAAAAGGTGGAAAAATTGTAATGTTTGAGAAGAAAGGTGAAGATGAAAATTTTCATAGTTATTCTCTGGAGGGCAGGGATAAAGATTTTTCAACAAAGAAAAAAGAATAATTTTTTTAATCAGTTGATTTTAAGGTAATTTAAAAGTCAGAGGAAGATAAAAATGATCAGAAAAATGAGAAAGTTGAGCAAGGTTATTTTTGAAAAAAAATATTATTAGGATATATACAATTATAATTCTTTTCATGAAGATTAATCAGACTCAGTTATTTCTATGGATGAGTGAGATACTATAAAATATTATCCTAGGCCGAGGAAGTATGTGGAAGCTCAGAACATTTTTAGTGATTAACATCATATGGTTCAAACAAGAATAATAACTAATTCTATTTCACATACTTCATCATATTCAAAAGGGGAGAATAATGATGTAAAAGAATACTTTGGCCATCAATTAATAGATGTATTATATTGAAAACAATGATACATTGAAACTCATACCCAATCCAAAAAACAAAAATATTATTGGCACAAAGTGGGTTTTCTCGAACAAGCTAAAAGATGATGGTGATGTGATAAGAAAAATACAATATTAATATGAAAAGGGTATTCTCAAATTGAAGATATTTATTTTGATGAAACATTTTCTCTGGTGGTAATATTAAAAACAATCAATATCATTCTTGGTATTTCATCCAAATAATGTTACAAGATCTTTCAAATGGATGTTAAATATGCATTCTAAAATAGTTATCATTCTGAGGATGTTTTCATTGAAAAATCGTGTCGATTTGTTGTTGGGAAAGATGAAAGTTATATGTGTAGATTGAATAAATTATTGTATGGGATAAAATAATCATGAAGGGCATGGTACAACAAATTGGTTACATGGTTATGGAATTTGAATTTCAATAAATGAATTGTAGATAGGAACCTCTACCTTAGATAATGTCAATAGTAGTCCCTCACTATGATTTTTAATGTTGATGATATTATCTTTTCTGGAAATGTTGAAAGATGTTGAGAAATTTTTACTGATGAAATGAAAAGGGTATTTTAAATGTCCATGCTAGGAGAAATAAAATACATTCCTGGGTTAAAAAATACTTCAAAGTAAGGAATAAATTTTTATTTCTCTTTAAAATAATACAAATTAACTTCTTAATAGGTTTGTCATGGAAAACTCAAAACATGTTTTCATACCAATATTAGTGGAACCAAATTTTTCTAATAATTTAGAAGGAATATAATTTGATCAGAAATATTTTTACAAAGTTGATTAGAATTTTATAATATTTGACTACCACAAGACCGGACATTGATTATGTTGTTACATTATGTGAATGATTTCAGAGTGCTCCAAATGAATCACATTCACTATCTAGAAAAATAATTCTCTAATTCATATAAGGCACAACATAATTCGGAATAATTTATGGAATATCAGATAGTATTGATTTTTTGGATATTCAAATACTTATTGGGAAGGAAATGTTGATGATAGAAGATCCACATGTGGTGGAGTATTATTTCTGGGAAATAATTATGATAGTTGGTATTCAAATAAATCAAATTTAGTAACTCTCAGTATGTCTGAAGTCGAATATGTTTCTTCTACTCAAGACACTACTCAACTTATGTAGATGAAAACTAAATTGGAATTTTTACAAGTTGATGTGAAGTTATCCTTTCTCTTGGGTTGTGAAATAAAAGTACAATCAATCTCACCAAGAATCCAGTTCAAATTTATCTTTCAAAACATATTGATATAAAATATTATTTTATCATGTAGCATGTGGATAAAAATTAATTGAATATGGAGTTTGTTCCAACATCAGAACAAATTGCTAACATATTCACAAATCCATTATCGAAGGAATAATTAACTAAATTGAGGTTGATCATGGTTGTCCAACCACTTTCTCATCATGTTTATGATATTTTTTTTGTCCCCTCTATCATATTATATTTTTATTTTTTTGTCAAGGGGGATAATGAATTCATTCATTAATCTATCCATTTGATGCATGTAGAAAAGGGGGAGTTTTTGTGTAAGCTGTGAATTTAGCATTATTTTATGAGTTAACTACTCTAACTATTTGTGGTAGTGGTTATAAGAATATATATTGTTTTATATTATGGATAGGATAAAGAAAAGTTGAGGTTGTATAAGAAATGAAGAAAGGAAAAAAGCCTTCTCATAATAACTAATTTGGGATAGCATGGTTTTTCTGTCAATGATTCTTGTTTCCTGCAACGAGTAAGTTCATGTAGGCTTAGAATTATTAATAACTAATCCATTTCAAGATGAAAAAAAATTTAGTGATTTATGAAACTCGGTTGACAATATAATCCAAAGGGGAGATTATTAATACCAAGATGGTAATGAAGTTGATTATATGCAAATGTTGTATTTTCTTGTCAATGAATGTTTTGGAAGAAAGAAAATCACCTCACTTTGTTTTTGGTGAAAACTGCACTGACCATTGTTTTTGAAACAATCATACTAACCAAGGTTCTATAATGGTAGAAAATCATAACGTGTAATTGATTGGCATCGGATTCACTCTGGATATGGTATTAAAGGAGTGGTTATATTGATAAAGAATTTGAGTCTTTGTGACTACAATAAAAATGTGATGATTCATTGGTGATTTAAAATTATTCCAAATCCTAATTTGAATAGAAATCTTATGATGTAAGCATGATAGAAGAAAAGTTAAAAGTACTATTTCAAAATTTTCCTAGAATAGTCATATTCGGGTTAGATATAAGAAATAGATAATGCCAAAAATATTCATAATGATCAGATCTTGATGAAAAGGAAAGGGTGTTGGTGATAATATTTAGGACGAATGAATTATTGAAAATTATACTCAGGAAAATCATACCAATGATGATCATATACCAATAAATCAAACTCTAAAAAATCGTACTTAGACTATGTTGGAACCTGATATTGTTTTTGTTGACACTAGTCCATCATATTCATCATTTCATAATACTCAAAAAAATCAATAAGGTTCGATGAAAAAGGAATTTAGATGAATCCATTGAAAATTATACTTTCAGAGACCAATAAAATATTTATTTATCCCTTTAAGATGTATAAATGAATTAATAAAGTAATATATAGATGAACTCTGAATTTTTTTCCAAATGACTTCATCAAGTTGGTTATGAGTTAAATCACATTGTTTTCTTTTCAAGTGAATTCTCAAGTGGGTCAAGAGAAAATGTGAAGAATTAGAAGAGGTTCGATATTAGTGATGAAGGATTTTATTTAATGTTCAATCTAGGGGGATATGGACATTCAGAAGATTGATGGTATTCAATTGATATAGATCATTTTTTTAGGAAATCATAGTGGTATCCATTTCTTCATACACTTTCATACAATTTGTAAATATATTTTTTGGAATAAATTGGATTCCAAAAAGTGTACTCATGAATTAAAATCAGACGGGTTATTGAAATGAAAATATGAAGTAGAATTGAAGATTATATAATTATTTAGAATCATTTCTGAAGCATTTAATAAGTAATAAATACACCCGAGATTTATGGATAAAATGATACTTGGGTGAATTTATGTGAGTGGGAATGATTTTTGGATTCCTGCCAAAACCTATCATCGGTTTCCTATAAAAGTAGAAAAGTACATTGAACTTTTTTGATGAGCGAGGTATTGTTCACTATAGAAGAGAGAGAAGATCAGATTTTTAGATAGAAGAAGATATTTTTGTTTAAACTTTTGTTGATGAATCCTTTGATGGAGAAGTAAAAAAGGAGAATAGATAAGATCACAATGTTTTATTCAGATGATCGTCATTCCTAGTGATTATCATACTCATTTGGTTAAAATATATAGCTTATCAATTGTTTTCATCTGATCATCTTATCATGTTTTATTATCATATCAGGATTTCCATGCTTGTATTTTTAGACTAAGGAATAGGGAGTTTTTAATTTTCTCAATTGTTCTCATCGTGTTTTATATATTTTTTTTGTTGAGAAATAATAACGAGAATAATTGGACTCAGAATAATTAGACTTTGAGAATTTTATCAGTGAAAATGTACTGGAAAGAATCAAACTAAGAAGAATCAAATAGGAATAATCTTATCAAGGAAAATCACACTCTGAGGAATCATACTGGGAAAAACATACTGGAAAATAAGAATGGGTTTTTCTATGAAAATTACCACGAAGTTCTTACCATCTACTAAGTATGAAATTGAAATGTTGTTTTCAATTTAATACACTTGTGGAATTGAAAATAAGCACAAGTAACCTGAGTTGTTACACAATCATTGTATTACATTATTTTTGCTAAGAGGGCGGACACTTACTTATGGACTGTATTAAAAGTACAAAACAATTGAAAGGGAATATCTCACTCATTATAATCCATGTATTGTTTTATATTGGATTGTATAGTATTAGATTATCTTCAAACCTTAACAAGGATTTATCTATTCGTATTGAATAGTGAACCTTATAAATACATGTGTTATTATAGATGTGTGTTCGAATTTTTTTTAGTAGGGAATATAATCTTTAACTGAAGGTGACATTTGTTTGAACTGTAAGAAAACATAAAAGAAAAAGTATCACTAGTTCACCCACTCCCACTCTCAGTGATAAAATTAGCCTAAATGGGCACTATCAAAATGCACGTGTTATATTTGTGAGACATAAGGTTAATACCTAGTTATAGTAACATTATTGTCGATTATAAATTATAAATGAATTTACATTTTTCGATTGGTAATGGGAATGAATTTAACTAAACCTTGGTATGTATACATGTAAATTCTTGTACCTATGTAACTTGGGCATGAAGAATCATATGAATAAATACCTTAATGCACAACTTGACCTAAGTAGGTCAGTTGGGGCATGTTTCTTATGATATAAACCAATTAAGGGTGTGATAAATCATGAATAAAATGATTTTTATGGGTTGAACATAAATGGTATTCCAATTATAATTTATATAACATTAACTCCATAAATTGGGAAGGGATTATTATATAATTTAACCCAAATTATATAAAGGGACCCTCATAGGTCGCCACTATTTCTTAATATGAATTGGTACTTAACCTCATCAAGGTATGTTTATGCTAATGGGATAGTTATTTAATGTTTCATCATCCTCTTATATGATATTATTTAAAAATGTGTGGTGGAATCTTACTGAACCTATCCCCTTTAATTGATAAAAGGCCTTTAAATATAATAATGTTAAATTTATTATAAAGGCACTCTTTAATTAAAATTTCAATTAAATGTCAAAGGTTGTTTTCATTTATATCGTGAAATATAAATTTTCTTTAGCCAAGAAAAACATTGGGGAAATATGGATAAACTGATGATAGTTTAAAAAGAAAATTATAATAAAAGTTTCATAAAAATTCATGGTATTAGTTAAATAAAGAAATATATAGTGTTTGGGATCATTTGTAATTGGTACTTGTTATATATTTTATTTTAACCTATTTAATTTTGATAATAAATGTAAATTTATATAATGGATTAAATAAAACCTTTATTGGTTCTAATAGATTTGAAACTCGTGTAAGGGATAGTTTTAAATGTTTTCTGGAAAAGATTCCTTGAATGGGAGAGAAGTCATTTTAAATAGGTTTCAGTAGACTTTTATATTGTGTTGATATAAAGTATATCAAGTAGATCCTAATAGTTTTTTTAGGAATTTCTATATATTAGTAGTTGATCCATTATGTAGATAATGATGAGTGAGAATATTTTGGTATCACCTTTGAGAATAGAAGTCTGGTAGATAATCGAAGTGAGTTTGTAGGAATTCTAAGTGTCGTTATTTATTTATCTGAGATAGTAAATCACATAGATAGTATAATGGAACCCCAGTTAGTTGGTTGGTTGTTAGGTAAGTCGAACCTCAAGGAGGTATTACCATATAAAAACACTCGGTGATTGTCAACTCCTTATCCTTTTATGTTCATATAATCACCCATTATGTATAATTTACTTATGAGGATGCTCAGAGAGGATCAGTTCCATGTAATTTGATGCATGAAAAGCAGTGTTGATATTCATAGGTTGATAGGTTTTGACCATTGTAAGTCAATAATATCCTTACATGCTTCCATTTTTACCTCTTTAGAGTGAGTTTCTAACCATGTTAGATTTCATTTAATAGACACTCGTAAATGGGATATGGTTCTCATTTGAGAGACCTTAGGGATAGTTGTAAGAACTATCATGATAGAGGGAAATAAATGATAGAGTTTGAATCAATATTATGTTTTCTATAATGTAAATTAGATTACTTATATGCTCATTTATAGAACAAGACATGAAGAGTGATTGGGTTATGTGATATTGGAATGTTTATGCTTATAGATTTCAATGAAGAACATTAGCTTCTTATGTATTGAGACCTGAATTGATGGTAAGGAAAAATTAGTTACCAGACCTAGTTGAATATTGGTTGTATTGTTGATGATTATATTTCTAAAATGACATTGTGAAGTAGGCATTCGTTCTATAAATCATGGCTCTAGTATGTGCCTGTTTTTTGAAGAGGCGTTCCAAGAGTTATCTTATTGTATAAAATACTAATGTGTTTTACATCATGGTCATCTTATCCTTCCTGGTAAATGAGTTGTGAAGGTATTATTTGGGTTCTGAATCAGGTGGTATGGGGTGTACCCTCACTTTGTAATGAAAGTTATGTTCATGTTTTTTATGAGAACTAGTTGATGTTTAATGTCAGTGAGTGGATGGGTATAAGATGAGGATGGATAATTTCAATGTGGATTATCATGTGCATGAAAACCCAATCATTTGGATAATTTAAACGAATTAACCTTAGGATGAGGGTTAATTTTAGAATAGACTTAGTGCTATGAAATATTTGACATATAGTTGGACTTTGGAACGCATTGTCAGGATATGTGGTGTCACATGTTGGAAAAGGAAAGTAAATCACATTTTGACCTGAGTATGGCTCCAAGAGAGCTATACATACCCATTAATGGAATACTTGGTGTAATATATTATCATAATCATTGTTTAAAGTAAATCATTCTCAATATATTAACATAATCTTGAGTACACTAAGAAAGCGTCAATTATACACCATGATTGGTCTTTTGAGTACTTACAACTTGCTTCAGCATGACCTAGAACTCTATATTGGCATGGATTTTCATGAGTGAAACATGGATTACTAAGTAGGAATTCAGTGGATAGAATCTTGGGAAACAGAAAATTCTTTAACTTGACCTCTATATGTGATATCACCTTTGGCCTCAGCCAGTGTTCTTGATATCTATATGTCTCGACTATGTATTGATGTTTCACATTTAAAATCTATAATATAGACTACATGGGATGATATTCTTGGAATGTAGTATTTGATCCCAAGTTCTTCATAAATGTATAGTTTGTCCTAATTGATATGGTCAGTGATGAACAATATCATGCACATAGTGGGTTTAGACGAGCATGGCGTAAGGGTTATTAATTGTTTTTAAGGAAAATATGGCATGAACAAAAAATGCTGGTCAAATGGAAGTTCAAAAATTTTGATCAAGTTGAGGACCATGGGTATAGTATTCATGTGTTATTAGGTGTATCATATTGATAATTTTTCCAAGATCTCTTTTATAATTTTAATGAAACGTTTCAATTAGAAATTTTGATGGTGGTATTACTGTGACCTGGAAGTGGTTTTTCAAAGCTAAGACCTATTGTAAGAGCACCATAGACTGGTTAATGGTATAAATATATATGTGATTCTGTCTCTATATAGGTAGGTTTATGTATGTAGAATCATTATTTTTTTACTTTCTTAATGAGCTTTGGATCAAATTTTAGTGGTTTATGCATTGTATGCTTAAAGTAGTACATTAAGGCATGCCAGTTTTTGGGAAATACAATGTGGACATTTGAGTGGAATTTAATGACCCAGGTAGTTTAGGTCGCATTCTCATTCTTCCTCAAGTATTATCAGGGATAATAATTTCTAATTTTGGTATGTTGTAGTGTCTCATATGTTGGATTAGGTTGAATTTTATAAAAGAATTTTCATTTTCAACTAATGGATGGTTCGTTCATGAGATTGGCCTTAATAATGTAATTTTGAAAATTTTAACACTCTAAACATGTTGTTTTATATGGGTATTAAGTCCTAATACCTGTATTAGGGGTTTGGGTGAGTTTCAAGAGTGTCATAATTTTAAAACTCATCTTTCGGATAAATAGCCCTAGGTACATGATTAAGACATGGTTAATGCTAATCGTGATGCACAACCATGTGGTCCATTTTTTTATCAGAAATGTTTTTTTAACCATGGGAGTTTTCCTAGGGTATAATGAGATGTGTTTAAGAAGGGAAATGGTACTCAGGAGGTTGGTACATGGTATTTATAATTGTGTTCTACTACCTTGGACTAGGGAGTGCCATTTTTGTAGTAGCACCAGACAGGTTGTGGACAATTTCTTTGACCATTCACCAAACTATGTGTAGGGAATCCCAATATGGATAGTTATCCCACATGGTTTTTGTACAATTTTTTAAATAGTTCGAGTCATTAAAGGGTTTTAAATGAAAAATTTTCCCTTTTATCCTAAACTATTCCTTCTCCCTTTATCCTCCCGCATTTTCCCATGCCATGAAGGTACTTGAGATTCCCTCTCCACTTCCTCTAGAATTCCATAGTTCTCATCTATCTAGAATAATAATTTACTATCATTCATCATGTTAGTTTTCTCTTCAAATGTCTATGATTCCTATTTATTATTTTCATCAATTATCTTTCTATATTGAATGTTATTTTCCTACAAGCTCAGATGCCCTATTTTTATGTCATTTTTCAAATGGCCCAATTTCTCTTATTTCAGATAGAATCAAAAACCCGGAATGAATGAGTGAATTTTCCTTGGTATATTTAAAGTGTTAAATTTAGTTTTACATTAAATTTTAATTGATTATAAAATGTGGTTTCGCACAACATGCTTGAAATTCTACGCATTTCTCTTAAAATGTAAAATACCTCAAATTAAATTATTAGACCACCATTCAACGACTCTTTATACAAAATTATACAATTAGCTGTTGATGACCTCAATGAAAACATCCCCTTTTAGTGGTCTCAATTAAATAATAACAATATTTTTCTTTATTTCTAGAAATCGCAACACCGAATCAGTGTGATTGGGTTATCAAATTTTAAAGGGATCGACCAAAGTAAATTAATGAATTGTTTCATAACTTGGGAAAAAATTTAACTTATGTTAAATATTTTAATTTTCCATTTCTTATCGAAATTAGACACCCTTGGGTTGTGATATGATCTCCACCCATTAGTGGGAGTCGTAAATTAGAATAAATGGAATTGTTAAAAGGAAAAGATATAACACTTGGCCCTTAGTACCCTTATTAATGTAATTATTTAAATTATGCTTAAATTTAAAATTAGAATTGACATTTCTCATAGACTTACTATTTGTTTATAAATGAAATGATCTAATTGTATAGTTTTAATTGATGATTTAATGGATTTTATTCCATGTCCTTTACAAGTGAGATGGAATGAATGTTCTCATGGAAAATATCTAAGTATTAAATGCAATTTGCTAATGAAATTACATATTTCCTTGAAGGATAATGTGTTCTTATTTACATAATTCCTTGGATAAGGGATTATAAATCATGTGGGGTCACCTTATAAATGATTAATACTGATAGGACTTGGTTAGGATTTTTGGACATGACGTTCCACATCCCCTCCGTCTAATATGTTATACATGGTGTTTCACATCATTTTAGGTAGTTGGAAATTATTTTCCACACATGTGATTAGGATGTTGGACATGAAATTTCACATGATTGATAGGAATTGATGATCATGGTGATCTATATACATTGTTCAAATTCTTGATTCGGTACCCATATTTAAACAATTAGACTCTTGTTATATTTATTATATATGGATTCCTTGATTATACACCTCAAGTCCTTGTTGATGTATATATATCTCTTCATATATAATTTTACATATATTCTTACATATACATGATGGAATATTCAGAGACATATTCTCTTATGATGAAGAATGTATGGTCAGCTTGGTGTACTTTGAGGAACCTAAGCCTAACTAGATTAAATTTATTCATTAACTACCTTACTGTAATAACTTCTCACTATTTAATTTTATACTCACTAACAAGATATTAATTATAAACCAATGGTAGTGGCCTTGTATGTTTTACTCACACCCATTTTGGGTCATTGTTTGGTACCAGGAGAAACCCCTTGGTTATAGGATTGGTTCTTAGATTGTGATTTATGTTGTTTACATTATGGCCTTGGACTGTATAATGGGAGTATCAACTAATCATGTTATCATTCCAATGTTTTAGTAAGATTATATTATTTATTTATTCTTGTCAATCGATTATAATTTTTTTATTACCAATTTTATGTATGGTTCTTGTACATTGTAGCATGTTCATGCATGGTTATTTATTCATTATTTGTTGATTTGTAGTTACTGTTTTTATTTCCTATAATATTTATTTATTTCACCATTCATTATCTTTATATCATTTTGCTACTGTGGTTTTACGGGTATAGTCTCCCCACTATTCTATAATTATACCCTTGTGACTAGTTGGAATCTTCTAGAATATGGGAAGGTACGTTTGATGCCATGTAGAGAATCATATCAGGGAACCATTTAAGTGGTTTCTAATTCAGGATTATATAGCTTTGCATCACCTTTAATGAGTTGATGATATTCAAATTCCTTCACTCAGATATCCCCATACCAAATACAACCATCAATTTAAACCCACTAGATGGTCTTCTAGAAATAGTTTCACAATAATTGAAAGTATATTGAATTAAATAAAAATTTATGTCATTGAACTCAAAAAAATAATATGTTTTTGACGTAATTTAATTGATTCTGTGGATTTAGGTTCTTTTGATCCTTAATAAGATAAAGTATTCCAGTGTAAACTACCTTGAGGATACATCTACTTAGCTATTATTAAATTATTCGAAATAGAATAGCTGAAAAGGGGGTCACCCCTCTAAAACCCCTAGAGATGTTGATAAAACCTTTACATGATTCATTAAATAAGATAGTGAGTCTCAAGATGATAATCAAGTAATTAATGAGTCTACAAATATGAGGTAATGTCTATACCAAGTGAGAATATATAAAATAAATTAATAACTAAGGGTTTCCAAGTCCTTTAAGATATATTGTTTAAGTGTTAATAGCAATTCTTATTTATAGTTTTTTTAAGAAAATTAAAACACTATAAATAATATAATAAAATATATTTTATATTTCTTCAATGAAAGAAACTATAATAGTTAGTAGGAAAAAAATTTCAGTACAGACCTATAAGCCTAACATATAAATTTTTTTAAATAATTTTCAAAATGTTATTCCCACAAAAATGTGCATGTAGTCCTTCACATCTTATTTATAATAAACCTTTGAAATAGGATTAATGGATTAATAATTCATCCAAAAAATTAAATCGTTAGAGAATAATTATTTGACATATATAGTGATATTTGAGTGAATAATATCCCAATAATTCCTAAATAAATTGTTATAGAAACAATATAAACACAATGTACTAAACCTATTCTTATAAAATATTTCATATCTAATTTCATCATCAAAAGAAGTGGTAGTCAAAAAATAATTTTCCATCACTAGTATGGAGAAATAAATCAGCAATTCCAATTAAAATTCATCATGTATTTAATTTTAATTAAACATGAGTAAAAAATAAACCAATGCACTACCAATATCATTATCTACGTGATGGTTCACTCCATTAATATTGATATGAGAGATAAAATTCTTGATTATTACTTCTATATGAATAATCTAGAAATATTTTGGGTTCATATCCCCTTATTTAATCAACTTTAGTCAAATTTTCTACATCAAAATATCCTCCTCAGAGATTAAAATTTTATACAACTTGCATTGTATTCGAAGTTTCACATTCGGGTTATAACCTCTGTAATGGATATATTCTATCATTAAAATATATCTTATTTAAACTTCTTAATTATATTTCCTATATTTGAGAAATTATATATATCCTATTTACTTACAGATATTTTATCTCTTTTAAATTTTCCACTAACCTTCTTAAATTCATGACCCTCACAATAACCCAATCAACCATTTTCAAAAGCATCTTGGCAGTCCTTATGAGAAATACAGACACAATAGAATATGAAGTTGGAGTTATTTTCCCAACCATTAGTCATCATCGTAGCCCTGATAGTTGAGTTTTCAGAGTGAATCCTTGGAAGGGATCTAGAAGAGAGGTAGGGTTCAAATAACCACACATAATGGAAATAAACGATCTATCAATTTCCATAGATTTTATTTTATTGATTATGAAATGGGACCATAAGAAACTATCACACTATGTAATTATTTCACTAAGGTAACACTTATAAATAAAATCTTTCAATTAATTGGAGTACACTGTGCGAAACTTATCGCCTATAATTTTTTATGTTCAAAATGCAGTTATTTCCACCAATGAGAATACGGTAATAGTTTGTAGATTAGGAAAGCAGGAATTAATCATTCTATAGTTATATTTTTTTAATGTAAAAATAGTTATCATAGATGAACTTTATCTTCAAATAGTAGGTCCAAAAATAAATTTTTAGAATAATATTTTTTCCCATTGTGGCCACTAGAATCATTAAGCTCTTTACTTTTAGGAACCCATAGATTGTCAACCACTACATCCCTGATATTGTATTCAACCAAATTACACCCAAACATATTCATAATAGAGAGTTTTATTTTAAAAAAAATTAAATAATTTTATCAATTATTTAATGTAATGATGGGTTTTATTGCTTGATGGAGTGATTAAGGGATAAGGATATGTTCTTTTATTAATCCCATATTAATTCAAGAATAGAATAGTGATTTAGAAAATTTATTGTCCCTTGCATAGGGAATTATTTTATTTTTCACCTAAATGGTAGGTCTATTTAATTTAACACTTCCAATTTTTTGTGTTCCAGGGATGTAAAGACCCGTGATTTTGGTAAATACAGTTTCCTTGAATAAATATCAATCTCGGTAGCATATCTTACACACAGCACCAAAAAAAAATAAAAACCATGAGTCCTTAAAAAAATAAAATTATTCAATATTACCAAAATAATATATTCATTAATTTCATGGGTTTCAATAAAAGTAACCACCTTATGAAAAATATTTACAAAATTAATATTGATGCAAGATTCATTTGTTTTGTTTAAAAATACTTTTATATTCCACATAGGATTTTTTATATTAAAATTAACTAATAACACATTTAAAATGTTATTTTGATAAAAATAACTTAATTTTTTAATTCCATACATCATAATAATCCTCATATTATTTTTTTTATTTTTTTAGATAATTTATTTTTAGGTAAATAGTGAAAAATAAATATTTTAATTAAAATAGTATCATTTATAACTACATGAAGAAGATAGTATAAATTAAAAACTTATAAAAACATTCATGACAAAAAATGTATTTATTTATGTAAATTATAAAATTAAAAATACATTTTTTAATTTAGAAACCCTATGTTTTACATTTTTGTAATTAAGTAATATTTTTCAAATAGAAATTATTTTTATTATTTATCTTTTAATTAAGTTTTCAATAGGTGAAATTTGTTTTTTGATTTCTTTTAAAGTCACATAATTATAATTTTATTTATAAAAATCAATTAATTTCATTTAAATTAAAAACATTGATAGAAATATCTTAATCGTAATTTTTAAGCATAAATATACACTTTTTCTAAAAAAAATTTTATGGGTTATGTGAGATAATATTGAAATTAATTTTTATCACCCATATAAATTTTATATGAAAAGATTGAATTAATATTTGGAATATTTATTCCCAATTTATTTAATAATTAGAATTTTATTTTTAGGAATTTAAATTCAATTACTAAGGTAAAAATAAGTTACCACGGAAGAAACCAAAAATGGTAAAAGTGAAAATTCTATAATTAAAAGACATTAAAATGTTAAAAACAAGTGTGGAAATGTAGGGTTTAATCTTAAAAGACCATAAATTGTTCACCAATATATTATTTTCCATTATTGGATCCACATATCTTTTGAACAATGACATAAACTCTTATACTATTACAAAATGCTACTTTTGTCCCTTATAAAAGGATCTATCAGCACCCAACTTCTCTTCACACCCCATGAATATTGTATTAAGAAACAATATCCCCAAAAACCACCCTCAAAACTCCTAGAAATTTTATTTATATTTTTTATTCTCAAAATACAACCCCTCAAAGCATTAATCCATTTTATAATAGAGTTCTTCCAAGGAATGTGGTAAAATTTTCAATTACTCATTTTTCATTTTCTTTTATTCATTATTATTCTACCTAAACTAGATCTAATATCAAAAAATAATAATTACACCATTATAATAAATATACATATATATTTTTATATTTGTGGGATAATAATTTTATACCCTCCTCTCAATAATATGAAGAATGAAATTTTCACTTGTGTTATTCGTGGACTACATACACCCCAAGCGATGGGATTATTTTATCATAACCATATTACAATACTGGTTCAAATAGGGTATTAAATGAATAAATATTATATTTATAACATTATTAATATTATAAAAATATAAATCAATTCTTACCTTCTTTACGTTCTATGTAAATGAATGTTCCACCCATGTGTATGTGTGCACTACCGCCTCCATGAAAGTACCATATTTCATTTCTCATATAGCATTTATTATTTTTCATAATATTTAATATATGATTCAAAACCTTAAAACATATAAATAATATCATTTTCTTCTATAATAATGATATTATTCCAAAAAAATACTTTTTAACCATAATCACCTGTATATTATATGTTATTTTTGTTTGGTTCAGTTTAACCAAACACATGAATAATGAAATAATTTTATATCATGGATGTGTATTGAAAAATAAATAATGGTGATATTATTAATTAATATGAAAATAATATTGAATTTGTAGTTTTCATAAATTTTATACTAATATTAAACTTATTATTATTGGACTGCCTTTTTCACATTATAAATTACAGTACCGAGATTGTCACCGACTAAATCATTACGAATCACAAAAAAAGTATTAAATAAATTAGAACATAAAAAAATTATAAAAAAACTATTATGGTACCTTTAATGGACTCTGAATGATTAAATTTTAATATTTAAACATGAATCAGCCCCACCATTATGAAACTAGTTCAAAACAAAAAATTAAAACTAAGAAATTTTTTTGATGAAAAAAAATAAAAATAACTAATATATTTGTAATAATTCTTTATAAATGAATTTTATAAAAAGTTTTACGTAAGAATGAGGTTCTTAAAAAGATAGTTATGTTTGTTGTAAAAGTGTTCGGTTCATGATCATCTAAGAGGGATTAAGGGAATGGTATTTTTCTTTACTCAACTTGTTTTCTAGATCAATAATTATTCCTATTTGAATAAGGTTTTACATGATTAATTTATTATATTAATTGATGATATTATAATTCCTTTCCTCGTTTTATTATATGGAATTTCATTTATGGATCACATTCTTTATAAAATTTTATGATGTTAATAAAAATTCTCATTCTCTCAAAATGGTATATTTTTCTTCTATTTACAAATTCACCTTTCTTGCTAATGTTCCACTTTGTTATTTTGAAGTCCAAATATGTTTTGTTTTTTTATTCTTTAAATTAATCTATAATTTTTTTAGATGAATTATTTATCACTCTATTTATGATGTGAGTTTCAATACAAACATTTTCAAAATATTATAAAGTATATCCCATTTAAGTTTATATATATTATCATCCACTCCTCATTTCTAATGGAAATATTTTTATAATTTTTCATAGCACCAATATTTGGATTTCATTTAAATTAGTGTTTTACAAATATTTTCATGTTACAATATTGAAAATGAATTTTTATGTGATTCTTGGTTTCATCACTTTAGGAAAATGCTAATAGTTTTCTTCTAAATTATCTTTTTCATGGTTTTGTTTTCATATTATAAGATCTAACTCCTATGATGTTATGTTTTATCGATCACTCTATAAATACCTATATGAAATAATTTTTTTGGTGATTTAATTTTCATTCCAATCGATTTAATCCACAAGTTTAGTTTATTAATACAACAAGAAAATGATATAAAATTCATTTTCTTTTCCAAAATCCTGCCTACATACCCTGGTACTCTAATATATAAACCAGATATAATATGGACCGAAGGTTATTCCTAATCCCGATGAGTTGGAGAATATAACGTAGAATCATAAAATATTTAATAGGGAATTAATTTTCCACAAAATAGAAGAAGTTAAAATATTATAATTTATTATTATATACACTTTAAAAGGATAACGTACCAAATACAATAGGTATAACAAAACCCCAAAGAAGTACATCATCACACTAATCAATATATAAAAAGATAATAACTCAAAATTCCCTGGAAAAAAGTGGATCTCATCTCCTCCAATCACCTCCAAGAATATAGTTTCATAGTATCATGAACATCTAGCTCCTCCCAGTGGAGCTTTCCCTTTGCTCAGACCTAGAATAATAAATCCAAAAAACTCTCAATGGGAAAGATAGGGTGTGAGATATAAATATAATGAGTGTTTCACCGAGTGTTCCATAATAAATACCATGAAATTTTTCCAATTGTGATATTAGTTTAAGTAAATCAAGGCATTACATAAAATTTCAATATTTTAAACCAAAACAATCATTCATAATAAATGTATGTTAGATATATCAAAACATGTTTCAAATAGATATAAATAAAAATTCTATAAAAAATAGATTATATAAATCAACTAGAATAAATAAAAAAAATTTAAAATAGTGGCATGTATATCATATAAAATGACTCATAGCATCATGTTAAATAACCATATGGTAAATTAGTTACTTTCTATAGGATCCTCACACATTTCATTAGATATAATGGATCATAAAAAATGTGTATTGATAAAAAAACACCCTTATATGGGAACCTAATTTGTGAAATAAATATACACCTCAATAGTGAAACTCATCATGATCATCCTAATCTAACATGGTATTGTCTATATTTGTATCGTAAATATAGTGATAGTGGATCAATATTCTAGAATGATTTCTCCAAACACCTACTAGCTACCTAGGCTCCCTTGTGTTGTAATCAATCAATAAATCTAATTTTCAATTAATCATTTCAAAATATAATTTCCCAATTTTTGTTCTCAACATGCCTTTCTATGTTTCAAAAAACAATAAAAGGTTTTAATCATTTAATTTTATTTAAAATAACTATTAAATTTGACAAATTTTCTAAATATAAACATTAAATAATTTCACCAAAATGATTTCTAAATAATGCCATAATTTTTTCCAAATTCAACCCAACAATTTCAATTCCATTGAAATTGGGTTTTTCTAAAATCTCATTCCAATTTCATATCAAGGATCAATTAATCATACATCCATTTTTTAAAATCAATTAAAATATCATTTCAGTTTAATAAAGAAATTCAATGTTTCAATAATAGGGATAAGTGTTATGGAACAAAATTTATTTAAATAATTATCTTGAAATCAACACCCATAATGGGACTCGCTAACAAATAAGGGAGGAATATAAGATCTATGAACATAATATAGAATCACGACTAAATAAAATTGAGTTTAGATACATAAAAAACATGATGGCCTATCAATCTCTAAGGATGAGGAAAATAAAGATCTAAAGAAACCTCATGAGAGGAGATTAACCTACCTGAATAAGATCAATTGAGATCAATCAAACTTAGACTAGTCAAGAAAAGTATTTAGGGGAGACAATATTACATCTTAAGATCCTCCAAATGGAAAAAGGACATGTTAGGATTGAATGTGGGATTTAGACATCTTACACCGAGTGTTTTGGATTTTTAAATTAATTTTTTTATAAATTAAAACTTATGTGCCTGATTTGATCAGTGGGGACACATGGTGAGACAAAATTTGTTCCCTAACCGTGCACCTCCTACTGGTCTCCTATTTGGGTCATATGGTTTGGGTGTACAGTTAAACTATCCATGATCCATCCGTGCATTTCCCACTATCCATGGGATTCATGGTTTGGAGGGGTGGTCATATAATTTAGACAAACTATGTTCCCCATATAGTGGCTCCCAATAGGGCCCATGATTTGTTTTCCCAATTCACAAGGTTAGTCCTAACCGTTATCCATCCCTAAAAATCCCAAAGGGCTTCCAAAATTATTTAAATTTTGTCTTCAACACCATAAAATAATACTTGTCCAAAATAATATCAAAAAACAGTTCAAGGAATACCATATATAAGGTAGTGGGATGTTATATTCTTTCAATGTGTTTTTATGATATTATGATTGATTTATATAAAAAGTAACACATATGTATAGATGTTTATGGGTGGTGTCCTATATCTCCCTTCGATAGATTGGTTACTTTGTTATATCTCATGAGATAATATTACATGATCCTTTTCAAATTGATCACAAATTAAGGGGTGGTACTTCATAGATACGCTCACAAACTAATGGGTGGGACTTATTAGATATTCTCACAATATAATGATACCATGTTCTTATAATTTTTCGAAAGTTATTTATTATGATATGTTTTAAGGGAATATTATATTTTTATATCATAGGCCTATAATAATTCCCCATGGATCATGTTTATTGTATAATGGTTAGCATTATTTTTCGATAGTTTATGTTTGTTTATTTGAGATCACATGTCCTTCAACCTTGACTTATGGTTAACTATTATTATTCAAAGTTATTATTGATATGATATTTAACCACTGGTCATGTTTTATTATATGTTCCAAATAAATTTTATTTTATTTCAAAAAGGGAAACAATAGCACTACAACTCAAGGAGGCCTAAAGAAATGGAGGACGAGAGATTCATTGATAACATGGGCCGCCGCACAAGGGGGAAGGGATACAATGGAGAAAAACTCCACAAGGGGGCACTCTGGGGAGGCAATGTGTGTCAAGAAGTCAGCCACCGATTGCCATCACGCCATGTATGGAGAACCTCTATGCCACCGGAGAGGATATCCATGCACTTAAAGATTAGATAAGTGACATGCCAGGGGAGGAGGAGGTGCCAGTGAGAGATCTCCACATAATACTGGAGTCTGTTTCAAAAGAGGACAGGGGAAGGTTTTTGGATCAGCAAAGAGAGAGGTCACTGAGAAGTGTCGATTCCTCTGCCTAAAGGGAGTTCCCTGGTCCAAAGAAGGTGCTATAAGATTTTATTATATGTTTATTATATAATAATTGATGACATGTTGAAATGTTTCATCTTACTAAGAGTTTAAGATCACATATTTATTATGTTTTCATTTCTCATATTATAAGAAGAGTATAACTTATGAGAAGTCAAGAAGGGGGACTAGTGTGGATTAATTAGGGATAAATGCTCTCAAATTTTGTAAAGTAATTTTCTTATGTAGTTAATTCTCAATGACACTAAAACTTTTCATCCTAGGATCATGTGTTTTTGTGATAATTAATGTCGAACTTAGGAAAATGATATAAAATACATATATAATTATTTGGAATCATCTCACTTGTTATTTAAACCTATGTGTAAAGGATTTTTGTTAGTAATGGATCAGGTAGTGTGGGATTGGGGCTCCTCATTTAGTATTATAGAGTGGTTTAGTTGTATTTTTTGGAATAGTTTAGTTATATTTTTGAATTAAAATAAGATGAATTTAGTAAAAATATTAGCTATAATATTAAGTATATGATAACATCCTATAATTTTGGTAATGTATTGTGTATTTAGTTTTCCTAGAAATTATATATCTAACTGCATATTGGGAAGTGGATTTGCTTGTGGCATAGATTCACTTAAGGGTAATGACCCTAAAAATATTTCAATGAGTATAAAATCGATCTTCACTCAGTGATTAATGAGTGGGCCTAATACCGCACAACAAGATAAACAAAACTTAGGGATATTCTTCGGTTGATCATATGATCTTTACAAAACATCTTGATGTATTTGAACACATTTTAATGGAATAGATAGAGAAAATTAGAGGAGATATACAATGAATCACCTAGAGTTAAACCTAGAAATTTATATGTTGTGGTAGATATATCATTTATTGTTTATCCCTTTTGTATTAATATTTTTCTCGATTATGTATTCTTATATTTAACTTTTATTTATTTAGAAAAAGGTTGCATCAAGGAGAAATGGGTTTAAAATGGGTGTGATGAGCATTGTGATGATTATCCCTACGAGAAACCAAACAGGGTGGGATCATCAATATAGAATATTGGGGTGATTATAAATCTACTATCTCAAATATTGAAAAATAATTTAAACCATGTTGATCTCCTGAACGTGCCAGTAAAGGAGAATCTTGTAATTTCATTATGAGACATCATCCACCCTCTTTTGTGGGATATTCCAAAACACTTTATCTGAATAATTTATCAATTTGATGGAAATTATATTTTATATTCTCTAGTTATGGGAACATGAGAAGGTTTTTTATAATATTTATCATTTTTAAGGTGAGATTGACCAATGGTGGAGTATCCTTAAGAATAGAATGAAAAATAAAGATGTAGACTCTATAAAATGGGGTGAGATCAATAAACTATTCTTCACCAAATAATTTCTTCAAACTCTTCAAATGTATATGGAAATAGAATTCTTGGAGTTGAAAAAATTAGAGGGTGAATCTATCGACATATATAAAGAAAACCTAATGAGGATAGAAAGGTATATATATGATATTATCTCTAACCCTGAGAGTAAAATCAATCATTTATTTAGTGGACTAATTATGACTATTTGAAAGTAATTAACCATAAGATACTTTAAAAGCTACAAAGTGATTCTATGATGTGAACTGAAAGTGGAGATGGAAACTGGGGAATATATTTATAATTGAGATACAAGAAAATGAAAGTTTAGTATCATTTATAATAAACTGATAATTCACCTAATGGAACGAAATAGTAACTTCCAACACTTAGAAATGTACAAGGAATCACTTGGTTAATTGCCTCTAAGGAACATTAAAGTGTTTATAATGTGTAAATATTGGACAAAAAACGAATTATTAATCTAATGGTATTGAGATGAGAAGAAAATAAAAAAGAGGAAAATAATATCTAAAATATTTCACCATCCTCACTTAAATTATTAAAATTACGATATTTTGACCATTTAAAAATTAAATACAATAACCCTAGATCCAATGAAGAGAATAGGCCCCAAAACCACATATATGAAGGAAGAAAGGAAGATTGTATTTTACCACCACTACTGAGGTGGATAATTATAATGAAGTGATACAAGTTACACTCACACTCCACTATATAACTTTTAATTCCTTATTTGATTATGTTTGTTCACATTATTTTTTATTATGCATGTTTTTAGAAACATTTATTTACCACCTCAAACAATTTATATTAAACTATCTATGAAACCAACTCGCATAGTTATTATCACATATATTATATATAACTCTTATCAAAAAAAATCGGAAGATACTTCCGAAATATATAGTAATTTTTCCCTTGGTTGAATTTGATATAATTTATTTGGTGGATTGGATTTCCCTACTTATAAAGAATATCAATTTTTAGGATAAGGAAATCTAATTTCATATATGGAATCATATTGTTAAAAAATAACAATGTAAGGAATATCATGAACACCCTTTAGAGGAAAAACCAATAATATGGGTCATCATACCCCACAATGGGGGACTTATTACTCAAATTATCAAGGTATAAGTCAACATTTAAGACATTCCTGTTATATAGTAATATACTAATGTATTTTTGGATTAACTGTTTGGTCTTACCCTAGACAATAAGGTTTATTTCTTTATTAAATCGATACATGGATCCATTCATATCTCAAAGATTCTTTATATAATGGATCTCGTTGAATTGGATGAATTAATGAAACATCTACATGAGAATCTAGAAAATGGTTTTATAAACACTAGTGATTCACTATGGGTTAAACCAATCCTCATTGTCAAAAATAATTATTTATCAATGAATCATTGCATTGGATGTCATGAGATTAATAAAATCAAGATCAATAACAGGTATTCTCTACACCGTACCGATGATCTATTCAACCAAATAAGAGGATCTCATTACTTCTAAAAGAATAAAAATAGATCTAGATACCACTAATTAAGGGTCAAAAGAGAGTATATTTTAATGATATATTTATGTATGAGGTATGGAAATTATGAATTTATAGTGAAGGAATTTGGACTTAGGCATTATCTCGCTATCTTCAAGTATTTAGTTAATATATTATTTAGATTATAACTTGAACAATGTATGGTTGCACACTCTCATATATACAAATATAAAGGAAATAAATTGAAATTATTTATGGATTCTGTTAAAGACTTTGATAAATAAAAACTTTTGTGACAAATTTAACAACTACGAATTTTATTAGCAGAAAGTGTCATTCTGGACTATTCTAATCATAATAAAATGAATATTAATAGAACCATCAAGGATGGAATTTATCTATAAATGAAATAATAGGACCACTTTAATTGAGATATATAGGTTTATTGGGTTAACATGAAATTATGTAATATTTTGGAGAAACGTTTCATGGTTATTATATCAGGTAACCTACTGAACAAAAAATGGAGTGAAATTATTTTTGAATGTGGAATGCAAAAAAAAAATTGATGGAACTAAATAAGTGTTTGGCCACTAAACATGTAAATACATTACTCTATAGTGGTGGAGGGTTTTTAATATAGAAATATTATTCATTAAAGGTTTTGGTGTGCTTTTTCATGAATAATATTAAAGTAATTTCTGATTTTACATTTCAATTATAAACTTTCGATAAAAATTACCCAACATGTGATTTGGATTTGGAAAAAGTGATCTTTTCAATAAATATTTTGAGGAATTTTTTGTTATGGTCTGGACCTCTCCGGTCCATTAATTTATTAAAATCCAGTGGTTCAACTGTTTTGGGAGGTCATAGTGACTCATTTTGAGAGTTTACCAAATTTCCAATTTTTTCAAAGGTGAGTGGTAATGATCGTTCAGAGTGGTAGGTCATGATGGTGATTCAAAATGGTGACTCATACCAGTAGATCACTGGTGGTGAGTCGTTATGGTGAGTTGTGATGGTGACTCATAAAAATAGTCATTCACTGATATCTCAGAATGGTGAGTCATCCACCAGAAGATCACAGTGGTGAGTCAGCACCATTGAGTTTTAATGGTGACTCGAACCGGTGACTCACACTGGTATCTCACTAACCAGTGACTCACACTGGTGACTCACACCAGTGACTCACCTAATGGTGAGTCATTTCTAATAGTTTTTCAAAATCCCTGATTTCTGTATTTTTTTTTCTATTTCACCCCTTAAAATTTTTTTAACATAAAATGAGTCTAATGCCATATTTAATGGTTTTGGGAGCTGTTTCAAATTGTATCTATTTTCTAATAACCTGAATCTTTTCATAACATCCAACCCACATGTTCTTGGTCAAGATCTTTCTTTAGTGGCATTTAAAAACCATTTCTCCCATTTATTTCTGATCTGACATTTCTAAAGTCGATATCTTCTTTACCTTGTGTACTTCCCTTTACCCATGATATTGGATGTACCCTGAACCTTTATTCCCTAAATAATTGTACAATTTTTCTATATATTTTGAATCACATTTTCCATGGAGGAATTTTCCAGTCGCATATTCACCCCCTGCTATGGGGAAATAAGTAATTGATGATCATTTCTTCTTCCAAGTAAGGATATCTTCCCCTATTTTTTATTTTTGTACCATCTGGGATGGGTGTATGAATGCCTCCTCTGTGAGGATAGTATAATACCAAATTAAAAAAGATAATTGAATAAGCTTAAGATCAATATGTGAGTTCGGGGAAAAGTGTTGTATAATCTTATTATTATTTTATTATTGTAGTGAATTATACAGGATAAACACCCCATTCAAAATTGTGGATGTTGGTTGTCTGATGTAGTGTATGGGTTAGTTATGGAATGTGTGTTTTTTCTTTCCTTGAACACAATTATGTATAAAAACTTTTAACATTGTATACCTGGTTAATAATTGGATCCCAAAGGATCAAACCTTCTATGATAAACCTAGAATTAACAATTTTAATTAAAAGGGGGATGCCTTATTAAATCTGGAAATTGTACCTTGTGTGGTTTGTGAGATGTTGTGGTTGGGAGCACGATTATGTATGGGTGGTTTAGAAGGTGTTTTGGAATATCAGGTTTATAAATTGTTTTATTATTGAATGGATGATAAATATTATGTAGTAGGACTGCCAAAAATGTTTGTGATGAGATTTATTGTTTAGTATGATTTTATGTTGTGGGTTTTCCCTATTAAGAGGATGGATTGGACAGAATGACTTAGAAGAATGATGTGTCAAAAGTTGGAACGTATAATTTTTCTTGAGTTTCTCCATGAGTATCATGCAAAAGCTTCACCTAATGTCTTGGGACCAATGTATATCATGTTCTGAATGGGTGTTAAATGGAGATGAATGTGAAGTGGTTTAATTCACCATGGTTCTCCTTCCTTCATGTGACTTTTTAAGTGATGCTTCTTTTGGTATGTGTTACTCAGTTTTCAAGGTAATGGTGGAGAAAATAAATACTTAATAATTTTGAAATGGAATTATTTGTTTTCGTAAATGGGAATGAGTTTTTCAATGAAAATTTGATTTATGGGTTTCACGGTTAACTATAGTAAAATCTAAAAAATGAAATGAATGTGTGTTGAGAGAAAGAGCATTGTGAATATCTTTTAGATTATCCACTTTTGAAGTAACCATTAATAATACTAATTGTGGTTTCATTTTTTTGAATCCAATAGGTTGGGATCAAGGGATTGATACTATATATATATATATAGAAACACACATACACTTTATATTCTTATGATTTCTATATGCACCCCACCCGAGTTGAGCACTATGTGAAGACCACCCTCATTGTCATAAGAGAGGGTGTCTTTCCCAAACATTTTTGTGGGAGGATGGATGGATGGCCAACTACTCTACCCTACGACCTCTTCATGTGGTGATATCCCACGATTATTTAAAAAGGTTGTGGTTTGTGGGTTCTAGTTTTGTGTGGGTGAGCTGTGTTTTTTAGATATCTTCTGGATGAGATGTTTTGTTCTTTCTCAGATGTCTTCGGGATGAGGTGTGGTTTGTGTCTGAGGTTTCTATGGTATGGATTTGATGTGGTTATGATGCCCATGTGTGTGTGGTAGGTATGTGATGTGCTTTATTTTCCCAGGTGACATGATTGGCTATGAGGACTATGTGTCTGTCGGATGGTTGTGGTGTGGTGTGTTTGAAAGAGGTGGGAGCTCCTGAACATTTTACATTAGGGTGTGAGAGTGTCTAATTAGTGGGAAAGTAGTGTGGGGTACCCTATTATCTATGTTTATTATATTAATTTACTTGAGATTCATTTTTGGGTGAGTATTCATTAGTGAGGTTGGGTTGGTTAGTATACCTGATTAGGTGTTGTTTTGTTCTGTTGTTTTCTCATAGGGGCAACAATATTATTCTTTCACATGGGCATGAGAGACATTAGTTTTCCTAATTTGTATAACTATATAATAACCCTACATATGTAAAATAATTTCAGGATTCCATAAGGATTACTTGGACCGTGATGGACCTCACTAGTTATGAATTTTGGGACAGCTGTTGGGTTGCAACTTAGTTTTACTTTTGGTAATTTCTTTGGAGACTTATTCATTTTTAATAAAATTGTTCTTAAACATGCATGTGGGATAGATTTTGGATTTCTTTTATATATTTATATCCTAGAGTTTGTGTGGGGTGAAACATCTTATCTACCGATCTGGTTTACTATAAAAAGGGAAATGTCTCCTATTTTTGTGAGATTGTATACCCTTGGTGCCAGTCTCCACCCTAAGGCCTACTGGAGGTGGGACTCAAGGGACATTATCTCCTTTTCTTCATTTCCATATTTTGTCGAATATTTGGAGGTAGGGGTCATGAAAAAATGGTTTCAGAAGTGATGGTTGAGAGATATGATAGAGTTTGGAGATAGGAATAATGAATATTTCATGGATTGGAAGGATAATAGTGTCAGGTGATCTTAGTGTGTGACATTGGCCGGGGAATAATATCTAGAACATTGGATTTTAGGGACCCTCATTGATCTGATTAATGGAAACTACACCTACTGAACAACCAAGTGATATTATAATATTTTCATGGTGGAGACCCTAGGAAAGGTACATGCATCATAATGAATTTTGTTATTGTTTGATTTGGGTGTTTTGGGAAAGTTGAAATGGATATGATGAAAATAATTAATCAAAATATATCTTAAATAAAATTACATACTACTCGGGCTTAGGAATTCCATTTTTACCTTCCAGTTATGGAATTAGATCATTGTCTATGTGTGACTCAGGTGGTTGTGGCTCAACAGTCTAATCTGGTTGATCGGTGGATGGTTGATCCTGTGGAGGAGGATGACTAGGGGAAAATAATGTTACATTATTTATAGGGGAAGGCCTTGGAAAAGTACGAGGGTAGTGTTTCAAACATGAAGATGGAGATTTGGCTCTATGATCCTGAGGTCACCTTATATTGATCCAGGATATGGTGGAGTACTGGGTTCCTTCAGTGGTGAGTCCACTGAGGGAGGGTTCAGGTCAATAGATGATATTATACCTATGGGAGAATAAGTAGGCTGACATAATATGGGTATTTTTCAAGAATGATTTTTATGTAGAATTCCATTCATTTACCATGAAGGATGAGTAGAGGTAGGAGTTACTCTCCCTCAAATATAAGAGAATTTTAGTGTGGGATCTTGGGATCGAATTCAATGATCTTCTTCACTTCACCCTTGATCTATTTTGGGATGAGGAGTCTCATGTGAGATGTCTTGAAGAGGCCCTCCACCCTTCAATATTGTATTCCATTACTCATTTTATGTTTCCAACGTATATAGAGATTCATAAAAAGGAGGAGGTGAATGAGAGGATTTGCTCATGGGTAGGCCTATCATGAGGGGGATCAAATAGAGTTCTTTAATAGGTAGTGCTATCAAGGTAGATCTCAGGAACTAGGACATTCGAGGTTCCGACCGGTAGGGAGGCAACCTTAGCTGTTTCCATTTCAACCTCATGGTGTGGGAATTTTCTATTCCAATCATGTTGAATTAGGGATGGTGTGTTTTTTTGTGGGGTTCATGGATATCATCTAAATTATATCCATGTAGCTTCTCAAGCTTAGTATAGTAGATGAGGACAGGTTTAGCACTATCCTTAGAAGTAGTTTTCAGTCAGGCTATTCCAGCAGTAGGGATAATAGGTTTTTCCTCCACTGAGGGGAGATAGAGTAGGTAGGGGAAAATCTCAAGGTGTTCCTTATGGACCTCAACCCACAAATGGTCATGGAGGTGGTCATCAGCAAATGGGTATAGGATCTGTGTGAGATTAGTTTCACGTATCAAAGGCATCAGTTCTGACAATACCATAGATCGTTATAGGTTTGATTAGCTTTTTTAGTACCCTTGCTTGTGCTTTGTGTGATTCATGAGATTTACACAACTTTGTCTCACCCACTCCATCCCATTATTTCAGAATAGATATATAAATGATTTCCCTTCCATTGGTGTTGAGTACACCAGTCAGAGGATAGACAAACCTGTTTGATGTGTGCGGGGGATGGAGATTGATGATGGGACCGCATTATTCATTTGAGGATCAATGCTTGCTATAGATGAAACCATAAAATTTCATTATTGGAATTTAATGGTTATATTCCATATTTTCTATTATCAACTAATTCTAGATAAGATTTATGTTTTCAGACATGGATGGACATTGTGTGGTTTTTATTGGTGAGTGAAACATTCAGGTGGTTAGGCAGTGTATAGAGCTTTTTCATTCCTTGTTGGATGAGCTGTCAATGGAATCAATAGATGTTTTAAATGATATTGGTTATCAAAGTTTTTGGCGAGTTATGGGATTTTTTATCCTATGAGGTTTTGAATCAGCCACCTCTATGTGATGTTTAGTTTAGGATAGACATATATCTTGGTTCTTCTCTGGTTTTGATAGATCCATAGCAGATGACACAATCTGTGTTATGGGAGTTGGGGATTTAGATCGATGATTTGATGAATAACATATTTAACTAGACCAGTGTGTCATCATGGGGTTCTCTAGTGTTTTTCACAAAGAAGGTGGATGATAGTCTAAAGTTTTTCATAGACAACCAGAGGTTGAATCATGTAATGATCCAGAACTAATACCCTCTTCTAAGGATATATGCTCTTTTCAACCAGCTGAGAGGGGGAATTTGTTTTTATAAGATCTATATATAATATGGATATCACTAGTTTGTGGTGAATGTGGTAGATAATCCAAAAACTACTTTCATATGTAGGTATGGGCACTTTGAGTTTGTATTCATGCCATTCGGTTTTATGAACACAGCAGTCATGTTCATGGAGCTTATGAACATCATATTTCATGAGTTCCTGGACCAGTTTTTCATTGTATTCATCAATGATATCCTAGTCTACTCAATGTCAAAGGAGAAGCATGTCAAGAATCTCAAAATCATCCTATAGTTTCTTTTATTCCACCATCTCTATGAAAAGTTTTCCAAGTGAAAGTTCTGTACACGAGTGGTGAACTTCCTTGGGCATGTGGTGTCTCACCAGGGTGTAGTAGTAAATCATTCCCATCTGGGAATGGGATGCGTATTAATGATATAATAGGAACTGATCTCTTATGTTTCTAGATAGTCATGTCCCCATGAACATAACTATTCCACCCATGATCTAGTGATATCAGTGGTTTTGTTTTCACTGATGTTGTAGCAACATTACCTTATTAGTGAGTGATTTTGGTGAGTCATTGCTGCCTAGACTAGATAGTATCTTGACATGGAAGATAAAATTCCATATTTTTTGTGTTTAGATGGTGTAGTTGTTTTGATCATGTTGTGTTATTTTTAGTTTTTTGGGTTATCATATGTTAGAGGATGTGTTCTTTGATGAGGAGGTTTCCACTATAGGTTTCAAACAATGTAGTGTGGTTTATCATTGAATTTTGATATCGGTAGCGGTGTATCATGTGTAGTAGGATCCTTGAGAGGTATCTCATTAGGTGGTTATTTGGACCCCTCTTTCTTCTAGGCTTGTTTTTTAATTCTTAAGGGGGATAATATTTTGAGAGGTAATGGTGGGTCGTAGCGGTAGGTCGCAACGATTACTCCCAACGGTGACCCGCACTAGTAGATCACCAGTAGTGAGTTGTGATGGTGAATCGCAATTAGGACTTGTGAGGGTGAGTCTTACACTGGTAACTAAAAAAAATGAGTCAGGACCAGTGAGTCAGTGTAGTGACTCACACTAGTGACTTGAATCAGTAGCTCACACTTTTGACTCACACCAATAGCTCACTGAATGGTGAATCACATTGGTGATTAAGATCAGTGACTCACCTAATAGTGATTCATTTTCAAGAGTTTTACAAAATCCCAAATTTCTCTAGTTTTTTCTAGTTTCACAAAATTAACATTTCCTTTGTTGTAAAATTATTTTGATACCATATTTAATAGTTTTTGAGCCATTTCAAATCGTTTCTATTTTCCAAAAACCATAAGATTCCCTTGACTTCCAAGCCACATGGTCTTGGACAAGATCCACCTTTGATGGATTTTAAAAACCATTTCTCCAGTTGATTTGGGATGTGGCAATTATAAAGTAGAAATATTATGTTCCTTGTGCACCTCCCTTTACACTTGATACTAGACATCCCCAGAACCTTTCTTCCATGAGAAATCATGCATTTGTGTTGTAGATTTTGAATCAATTTTTCCATGGAGACTTTTTCCTCCTATATGTGCACCCCCTTATTTAGAACAATCTGGATTTGTGGATTGTTTCTCCTTCCATGTAGGAATCCCTTCCTATCTCTTTTATTTTTGTATCATGTGCGCTGGTTTTATGAATGTATCCTTTTTGAGGATATCATAATACCAATGTAATATTGATAATTTAATTGTCTTACGATCGATATATAGAGTCATGGAAAAGTTATGTATGATCAACTTATTATTTTTTTTTTATTATTTTTTTAATAAAATGGGAAAAATGATATGCTGAAAATCATGGTTGTTGGGGGTCCTTAGTTGTTCATGGGTTTGTTATGGAATGAATGTTGTTGTTTCCATGATGACAATAACGAATAAAAATTGATAATGATGTATACCTGACTAATAATTGGATTCTCTAGGATAAAAACATCTATGATATCCCCAAAATTAATAATTGGAATTAAATATTGGATTACTTATTAAATATAGTAATTAGGTATTGTGTGGTTTGTGTGGTGGTTCAACTGGGAGTACAACAATGTATGGGTGGTTCGGAAGGTGTGTTGGAATTTTAGGTTTAGAAATTATTTAATTGTGGAACGGATGAGTAGTGTTATTGAGAAGGCATGCCAAAAAATGGTTGTGATGAGATGGTTTGTTGGCTATGGCTGAGAGTTTGGGGTTTTCTCTGTTGACATGGACGGATTGGGATGAAAGACTTCGAAGAATGATGAGGAAGTGGATGGTATGGGTAATTAATTCAGAGTTCCAACATGAGTAGCTTGCAGAAAGCTTCACCCCATATCTCAAGAATTATGTATGTTATGTTATTAATGAATTTTAAATGGAGAGGATTGATAATTTAGTTAATTTACCATGGTTCGCCTTCCTCTTGGTGGCTTTCATGGTTCTGCTTGTTGTGGTTTGTGTTACATAGTTTCTTGGGTTGTGATGGAGAAAATAAATACTTAATAATTGTAACACCCCATGAATTTAAAAATATATTTATTATAAAATTCATGGATCATTGAGTCTCTACAAACAACACTTTTTTTAACCTATCCAAGTAAACATAAGTTTATATCTTCTATGATGTGAATTTCAAAAATATGACATACACAGTTGCGATCAGTAAATTATTTGAAGTCCGATAAGAAAAAACATAATTTTTGGTTAATAGAAACATACCCTGATGAATAGTAACATACCCTGATGAATAGTAACATACCCTTATGAATATTGATCTACCATAATGAATAGTAACCTTTCCTATGATATTATATAAATAATATTCAAGTCGAAGCACGTTATACCTATGTTTAGGAATAAGTAAATAAATGTTTTAAAACTATTTTTTTAGAATAAATAATGATTTTAAATAAATATTAAATTAATAATATTTAGAAAATTATTTTTGAAAAATGGACTTCATTTAAGGATTCTACATGGTGAAAAATGGTTATGGTTAATTTTTCATATTTTTCTAAAATACTCAAATTTTTTATGAATACTGAAATACTGTAAAATAATGTATATACAAAGTATCAGTTAAATACACAATTTATGACATCATAAATGATATAATCCCACTTGGATCAAACTCACATGCATTTATTACAATTCTTGGTCATGGAATCATCACTATTACTGGTCTTGAGAATATTAATAAACTAATGATTAAAAAATTATTAAAACTCTCCTCTCATCCACTACACCCCCCCCCCCCCCCCCCCCCCGCACTCCCTCTTCTCTGAACTCCTCTCAGACTTGAATCTCCTCATAGTTCATCCCAAATAACCCTCCCTAGTCACTCCCCACGTCTAGGAAGCTCTTAGTCTTACCAAAAGTCCAAAATCCTTTCCCATAAGGAGGTTCTCAAAGAGGTTATTTCAAGAGGTAAAGGACCATTCTTTTTCATTTAGTTTCATTTCAATTTTTCTTATTTTGTTATCCTTACCTCCCCTCATCTATAAAAATTCCCAATATAGATCCATTTTAATATATATACTTGAATTTTATCATTTTAATGGAAGAGCCGTCGTCAGTATCCTTACTCACCCTCTCTTTTATTTTATAAACAAAATCATCTTCTATGAGGTTGCAATTTATAACCTTCGTGGACCACAATGTTTTTTTCTTCAATTTCTACTTAATTACAGTTCATGAAACCATTTTATGGTTGAAAAAGTCTGTAATATATGTATTATTACCTAATTAATATTCATTAACCAGTCTATTTTCATATTATTAATATTTATGACAAAACTAGTTCATAATAATCCAAATACCACCAAATAATTGAAGTGGTTGTCATATAATGATTCATCCTCATTCCATGTAACCAAATGATAGAAATGACCATTAATAGTTATATATATACAAGAATAATATTTAATTTCAATTATGTAGTTTTAGAACTATTACACATGTACTCCATTACTTAAAAACAAGGGTACCAATTATGAAAATCATGAAAATGAACACTCCAGGATGATGGAATTCAATATTATAACTTATCAATAAGAACATAAATGAACTATAATAAATTTGATAAAATATATACATGTATCATATGTTATTAATTAATTTATTAATGATTATAATTTCAAATTACAGGACCTTAATTTCAAGAGGGGAATGCATTTGTACTAAAGGTAAGGGTTTTTCTCACCTGAACATCCATTTTCATTATGTTTTATTTTATTGTATAATTACCTCAATGAAATTATTATATATTACAATTTAATCCTCATTAAATCAGGTTGATTATTTTGTATATTTTTACCAACCAAAACCCTTCCTTATTTGGTGGATAGTTACACATTTTAAAAGGAACATTCAAAATTGTTTCCAAAATACAAGCCAGATTCAAGGGAATTTCTAAAATTCATACCTATGTTCAAGGGATATCTAAAATATTTTTTTTGAAACAATAATACTTATAAAATAATTCATATTATTATGAATATACTATCTTACTTTACTTCTATTTTTACACCAAAATTTATCCAAAATAACTCTTCTTTTTTAAAATAAAAGAGTATTTATCTCAAGAATTGCTTAATGTTTTTATAAGAGTATTATCATCTCATTCAACACACTTGTCAATTCTTATGAATTATTGTGTTTAATAATTTATGATTTCATCTTCCATATTTTTTTGAATGGTTTATGACTAACTTTATTTTAGATGATTTATCCTAAAACAATTCACAATATTACTAAGAATGTTTTGTTTTTTGTGTTTAATGATTTGGAAAAGTTAGTTACATTTCATATGAAAATTTCTATATAAAAGTATATGTTATTTATGTTTATCCCCTATCATATGTGGAATTAATTGGAATTATTATGTGACAGGTGTGGCCCTCTATTGCCCCTATATTCATCAATATGTCTCAAGAGACCAACTACGGTCATGGCACAAGGCCTTGACAAAATGATTAATTATGGTCTTGGCACGAGGCCTTAATGGTATGGTTATGATGTCTGGAAGATGCACTTCCGTCATTATGAATCTAGTAACTGAATGTTTGTGTGGTTATTTTACTAGTAGAATACCCATGGTTAAGTTTTATTATGGAATTATTTACTCAACTAATCTTCCTACCATAATGTGTTCAATTTAATAATTTGTAAAGGAATGTGGTTTCATTTATTCACCATACCTAATGTTTATTTTTATGTTTATGTTATATTCCAATGAATTTCTTACTCTTGAGAATTTGATCACACCCTTTTCTTATGTTTCATTTTCCTTGGACATGAAGAAGTAAGTGATGAGTTTTTCAGGCGCAATCTAGGAGGCTTGCATGTTTCTAATGGAATAAATTAGGGTTTTTTTCCTTTCAAGATATAATGTTGAACTTATTTATGTATCTATTTTCCAAATCTACTAAACTATTCTTTCTTTCAGGATGTGTATTACTAGTGTATATGCATGTGTAATAAAATAAGGCACCGGATCTGGGAAACTGGGGTTTGGGTCTTTATTGTTTCTATCAAAGGAATTTTAGTAGAAAATCTAGAAATGATATTGAAAAAATGTAGATTAGGGAAAAAATCCCAAAGATAGTATTTGAGGATAAGAATTAAAGAACATCTTGGGATTTTGGTAAGGAATATATTATGTGGAAATTTCTTGAAAATACATCCATGTCTGGATACAAATATTTAGAGGTGGCTCTAAAATAGATGTATCTATGAGTGAAATATCTGACAAGGAGTTTCAGGCTTGACCCAGGGTATCCTGGCACACGACAATGGGCCTAGTGTCACTCATGGTATTGAAACACTCAGGGGATATTCTTAGGATAATTCATATTTTATTTAAGAAAAAATTTGATGGTTTTGTGCTCCATAGTAACCAATGTATATGGTTTTAGGATTTATGATTCATAAATTTATGTTTTGTGTTATACCATGTTTATAGATATAGAGATTTCATAATTTTATAAGATAATTTATAATATATATTTGATTATAAATGGTGCTTAGTATAAGGAATGAGAACTTCACCAATGCACGTGATGAGAAGTGTAAGAAGGATCATATCTTTGATGGTATTAAGCCATCATTTCAAAGGATGATTGTCTCCTATGTATCCTCATCATATGATGAAATAATATCATATGTTGAAAAGGTATGTATGGACTTATAGGAGTCATATGGCTTTGAAGGGAAGAAAAACAAGAAGAGGATGGCAGGAAAAAACATAGATAAAGGAAATAATTGAAATTTGTATTTTCCTACATGTGATAATTGTGGAATGAAACAACTCAGTATATTCTTGAGGGGACAAGGATTTTTCTTCAAGTGTGGAGAAAAAGTCCACCAGGCTCATAATTTTAAGACAGGAACAGAATTTTCCTATATTAAATGATTCTTATTAAAGGAGATGGGATACTAGGTAAATCAATGTCCCAAGTGTCAAATGAATACGCCCCAAAAAATGATCAAGTTATGATGCTACCTCTGATGAAGTAGAATGATTAATATTCCTAGTCAAGAATCATGTCATTTGAATATTTTATCAGTAATGTTCTGGTTGTAAGAATTGTGAGATATATAAGGATTGTACTATAGTACTATTTCATTAAGGATTTGAGGTTGTATGATGAATGGTACAATGGAAAAGTGATTCAGTAGAAAGTTATAATTTTTAGAAAAAATACATTATTGAGGGAAACACAACCCATAATATATATCTGATGATGAGATACTGATGAATAAATGATTGATTCGGATTAGTACTGACTTCCTTGGAAATTATTATTAACTTCCCAATAAGTGGCCTATTCTATCATTGATAGAGTTTACAGTACATTTGGATTTAAGGAATATATCCAATAACATGTATCTTACTAAAGTAATACAGAAGAATGTGTGTTTCCAATGTGGTTTTTATGGTAATTAAAGTTATTATCATATTTCAAGAGGATACATGATCAATTTATTCACATGTTTGGAATGATAAATTTATAGCTTCTTTATAATGATTAATGATTAATTATAAGTTCATCATGTATATTTATAGGACTTCATTATAATGTGTTGAGTAATTATATTTTAAAATTTTTAACCATTTATGAAATGGTTTAAGTTGTTCATTGTATGATATTTTTAATTTTAATGTATTTATTCACCAAATGGTGTAACCCATGCTAAGTGATGAGGTATAGATACTTCAAGTGCAATAAAAGGATGGTTTTGTATGTATAAATGTATATTTATACTCTTATATAGTGGAATAATTCTCCAAATCAAGGGAAATAGTATTAAATAAAAAAAATATCCTATTATCATAATCATTGATAATATCGATGTATTTATTTTTTTGTTTATTGTTTTTTAGAAATCAACATTCATATGAACTTGTACTCTATCATGTTCCATAAGAACATTATAATTATATATTCCTTCCATGTCCAGGTTTTCACTTCCTACAAATGTCACCTCATTCGAAAGCATTCTTTTTGTGGTGACCACCTCATCTCCCTTAACCCTTTTTTCAGAGGATATTTTATTAACCATATTTTCGATGTGGGTTTCCGTAAGGGAATTTTCAAGTATCAACCGTTAACTCTCAAAGTTCAATTTCAAATTTAGATGATGAAATTTTTTATAAGGAGGAAATAATGTAACATCCCAAGAATTTACAAATATATTTATTATAGAATGAACGTATCACTAAGTATCTATAAAACATCACTTTGTTATAACCTAGCCAAGTAAACATAATTTTGTCACTTTTGTGATGTGAATTTCGAATATCTGACATACACGGTTGAGATCAGTAAGTTATTTAGAGTCTAATAAGAAAAAACCTCATTTTTGTTGAATAGTAACATACCCTTATGAATAGTAACACACCATTATGAGTATTAATATACAAAAATGAAAAGTAACTATGCATATTAGAGTATATGAATAATATTCATGTGGATGTATGATATACCTATGTTTTGGAATAACTAAATAAATGTTTTAAAACTATTTTTTTAGAATAAATTATGATTTTAAATATATATTAAATTATTCATATTTAGAAAATTATTTTGGAAAAATAGACATCATTTTTGGATTCTATCTGTCTAAAAATGGTTAAGGTGAATTTTTGGTATTTTTCTGAAATACTCAATTTTTTTATAAATACTGAAATACAGTAAAATACCGTATATACGAATTATCAGTTAAATACATTATTTATGAAATTATAAGTGATGTCAGCCCACTTGGTTCAAAATAAAATGCATTTATTAATATTCATGGTCATGTAATCATCACTATTTCGGGTTTTGATGGAATCCAATAAACGAATGATTAAAAAATTATGAAAACCCTCCTCTCCTCCAGTATAAATCCACCTCTCACTTCCTCCTCTCTTCACTCCTCTAAGCCTTGAAGCTCCTCCAATATCTGCCCAAATAACCCTCCCTAGTCACTCTACACGTCCAAGAAGCTCTGGGTCTTACCAAAACACCAGAATCCCTTCCCATAAGGAGGTCTCAATGAAGTTATTTCAAGTAGTAAAGACCCTTTCTTTTTTTAGTTTCATTTCAATTTATCTTATTTTGTTATCCTCTACTCACATCCTCTATAAAAATCACCTTGATAGATATATTATCATCTATATAATATAATTATATCATGTTAATCGAATAACCATCATCAATATCCATACTCTCTCTCTCTCTTTTATTTTATAAATGAAATCAACGTCCATGAGATTCCAATTTATAACTTTCATGGAAGATGAAGTTTTGTTCTTCAATTTCTCTTTCATTACTAGTCATGAAACCATTTTTATGGTTGAAAAAAATATATAATATATGTATTATGACCAATTTAATATTCTTGAACCATTATATGTACATATAATTAATTTTTTTGACAAAACTAGTTCATAATAATCCAAATACCGCCAAATAATTTAAGTGGTTGTCAACTAATGATTCATCATCATTTCATGTAACTAAATGATATAAATGACCATTAAATATTATTTATATTCATAAATACTATTTAATTTAAATTCTATACATTTACAATCTTTCAACATGAACTCCATTACTTAAAAACAGGAGAGCCGATTATGAAAAACCCAAAAATGGACACTCTGGAACGATGGAATTTAATAATATAACTTATCAATAAGAACATTAATGAACTAAAAAGAATTATGATAAACTAAATAATTTTATAATAAGTTCATAATTAATTTATTAATGAGTATAATTTAATATTCTATGACCTAAATTTCAAGAGGGGGACACATTCGGACTTAAGGTAAGGGTTTTTCTCACACGAACCGCCATTTTCATTCGGCTTACTTTTATTGTATAATTACCTCAATGAATTTTTTTTAGTATTATGAGATCCTCATAAAATCTGTTAGAGTGTTATATATTTTTTTACCAACCATAATCCTTCCTTATTTTGTGGATAGTTACTTGTTTTAAACGGAACTTTCAAAATTGTTTCCAAAATACAAGCCCGATTCAAGGGAATTTCTCAAATTATTACCTATTTTAAAGGAAAATATATAATCTGGTTTAGGAAAAAATAACCTTTATAAAATCATTAATTTTATTATGAAAATACTATATTAATTCACTTATGGTTTTATAGAAATATTTTTCGAAAATAAACCTTATTTTTTAAATAAAAGATCATTTATCTCAAGAATTGCATAATGATTTTATAAGAGTATTTTCGTCTCATTCAACACTCTGGTTGATTCATATGTATTATTTTGTTTAATAATATATGATGTCTTCTACCATATTTTATTTAATGGTTTATGAATAAATTTATTGTGGATGATCAATCCTAAAACCTTTCACCACATTACTCGAAATGGTAGTGTTTTATGTTTAGTGATTGGGGAAAGTTAGTTACGTTTCATATGATAGTTTCAATATTAATGTATATGTTATTTATGTTTATCCCCACTCATATGAGAAATGAATTTAACTTATTATGTTATGGGTGGTTCCCTCTATATCCCCACTATGGATTATTAGATCTCATGAGAGAAACTACTGTCTTGGCACAAGGCCTTTACAAAATTATTATTTATGGTCTTGGGATGAGGCCTTGATGGTATGGTTATGATGTACGACCTATGCACTTCACTCATTATGAAGATATTAATTGAAATTTAAAGTGGTTATTTTACTATTATAATACAAATGGTTATGTTTCATTAAGGAATTATTTACTCATCTCATGTTCCTACCATAATGTGTTCAAGTTTAATATTTGTAAAGACATGTGTTTTCATTTATTCCCCAGGCCAAATATTTATTTTTATGTTATATTCAACTTAATTTGATACTCTTTATGAGAATTTTGGATCACCCCATTCTTATGTTTCATTTTCTAGGACCTGAAAAAGTAGGTTATGAGTTTTGCAGGCATAATCTATGAGGCGTGGATGTTTCTAATGGAATAAAATAGTGTTGTTTTCCATTAAATAAGTAATGATGAAGATATTTATGTATCTTGTTTCCAAATATAGAAAAATAAATTCCTTTGGGATGTGTATTCCTTGTTTATATTTAAATATTATAAAATAAGGCACCTACTTCGAGAAACTGGGGTTGAGTCCTCATAATAATGTTGAGATGGCATGAGTTGGGATGGTAAATGGGAAGGTGTTTGTCAATGAAAAGTTAAATTGTGGTTATCATGGTTAGTTATGGTTAATGATATATAATGAAATAAATGGGTGTTTAGTGAAAGTTCATTGTGATGTTATTTAATTTATCAACATTTGATGTGACTGTTTATGATAATAATATAGGTAGCAGTTATTTTGATTCACGTAGGTTGGTCTTGAGTGATTGATACTATATATATATACACATAAATTTTATGTTATTTTGATTTATATACACATCATACCATAGTTTAGTAATATGTTTTGAACACCCCAACCATAATAGGAGAGGGTGTCTTTCCCAAACATCCTGGGGGAGGATGGATAGTTTTACATATTCTCTTCCCTTCTCCCACTTTTATGTGGTGATAGCACAAGATTCTTCAATTAGGTTGTGGTTTGTGGGGTTCAAGTGTCTGTAGGTGAGATGTGTTTTTTAGGTATCTTCGGGATGACTTGTCATGTGATTTCCCATGTGTCTTCAGGATGAGGTGTAGTTTGTGGCTTAGGTGTCTGTGGATGTGATGTGATGTGGTTGTGAGGCCTGGGTGTGTGCTGGTGGGATGTGATGATCTTCATTTTTTCAAGTGACGGGGCTAGCTATAAAGACCATGTTTTTGTAGATGGGTTGTGTTGTGGTGTGTTTGGAAGAGTCGAGAGAGATAGGATGTTTTCTGTTAGGGTGTGAGAGTGGTTAATTAGTGGTAAAGTGGTTTGGGGTACCCTATTATCTATGGATATTATATTACATTACATGAATTGCATTATTTTGTGATCATGACTTAGTGATATTGGGGTGGTTAGTATACCTTCTTAGGTGCTATTTGGCTTATCTATTTTTTCACAGGGTAATTAGTATGCTTCATTCACATATTTATAAGAGACTTTGGTTTTCCTACTGAGTATACCTATTTCCTAGCCTATGTATATAAATTGCTTTTAGGTTTCCATGAGGATTAATTGGACTGTATTTCACCTCAATAGCTCAGACTTTTGGGATTGTTTTTATATCTATTTTTAGTTTTACATTTGGTACATACATTGGACAATTTTTCATTTGGGAAATATTTATTCTTAAAAATGCATGTGGGATGGATTTTGGGTTTCTTTTATATATGCATTGCCTGGAGTTGGTTTTGGGTGAAACATATTATCTCCTGATTGAATTTACTATAAAAAGGGAAATTCCTCCTTTTTGAGAGATTGTATACCCTTGGTGTTGGTCAACATCCTAGGGCCTACTAGAGGTGGGACTCAGGGGGAATTATCTCCCTTTCTTCATTGTCAGTACAGGTGGGGTCTTTGGAGGGAGGGGCGTGAAATTATCTATATGGTTAAAGGATGGATATATATAGTGACCATGAGATCTTGAAAAATATATTCACATATAATGAGTAAAACATGTGATAATGAAGTTGGTTGGAATTGATCAATGACTAGGACTTCTCAATACATTACCACTCAGGGAAGTAAAACAAGGTGGATGATTCTCTGAGTAGGAAATATCATGTTTCCTTATACATGATGAGGATTGAGAAAGACCCAATACTCCTAGATTTACAAAGGATGAATATTTAATTCATAAGGGAAAATAATAAATTTTATCATTCCCAAATGAATGCTCAACCATCCATCCATTTAAAGATCACATAATCCCAAAAATATTATGTGAATCTATAAAAAAAGGTAAAAAATATTCCAGAGTTCAAATATGATAAAGATGGAGTTATATGGTTTGAAACTAAGATTTATGTTTCATAAAAACTAGACCTGAAAGGCCAACTATTTGATGATGCACATAGCTCATCCTTATCATTTATGTAAGAACCGTGAAGATGTACATAGATCGAAATTAGAACTTATGGTGGGACAACATGAATAGAGGGGTCGACTAATACATATATCAATTCTTAGTATGATAGTTAAGTCTAGAAAATATAATTCTAAGGGGATAATAAAACCATTATCCAAAATAGTACACAATTGGAAAACATACCTATGGATCTTTTTATATGAGTCCCCTAAACATCCAAAGTCCATAATTATATCTGGGTTATAATTGATTTTATTATAATGTCAGTGTATTTTATCATCATCAACGATGATTTTTCACATAACCAACACTCCAATATTTACATAAGGTAGGTGGTGAGGCTACATTTAGTACTACTCTGTATTGTATTTGATCAAGATTATAGGTTTACCTTGACGTTCTTTAGAATTATTAATCAATATTTGGAAACAAATCTGAACTTCATCGTTCCCTATCACCCTCAAGAAGATTTTCAGTCTATTTAAACCATTCAAACTCCAAAGGATATGATGTTATCTTATTCAATATATGTCAATGGATTTTGGGATCAATACATTCCCCTAATAGAGTTATCATATAACAATAGTTTCCTTTATACCATTCATATGGAAACATTTTAGGCTCATTATGGGAAGATATAAAGGACTCTAACATGTTGGGATGAACTTCTATAGAAAATGATGATAGTTCCAAACCTTGTTCATGAAATTCTGTAGAAGTTTCAAATTATTTTATTGTATATGAAAGAGTAAAAAAATATATAAAAGAGTTATGTGAATAATCCTCAATGGTATCTATAGTTTGATGTTGTTGATAAGGTGTTTCTTTAGATATCTCCTTAGATGAAGGTTATGAGTATTGGGAATAAATTTAAGTCTACAAATAGGTATATTGGTCCCTTAGAGATCCTTGATTGTGTTAAATGTATAGCTTATCATTTTGAACATCCTCAAGATCAATCCCAAGTAAATGATTTATTTCATGTATCACTCTTGAGGAAGTACATAATAGACCATTCACATCTAATGAACTCAAAATATGTATTGCTAGAACATTATTTATCATATGAGAAACTGCTAGTGGATATTTTGGGTCAAAGAGATAATGTACTATGGAACAATACCACTCACATATATATTTTTTTGTGATGGGATCATAAGTTTGAAGAGGAAATGTGGGAAATTGAGGGTGTGATGAGATAAAAATAACCTCACTTTTTTCTTTTGATTAATTAAATATCTTGGATGAAATTATTTTTAAGGGGAATAGAATTTAAGGACCCTTTATTTTATTAAATAGCTTTTCCTTAAATAAATATCATATTATGAATCTTATCTAGTATGAAACAACAAAATAAAACAAAAATTATGATACATTAATGAAATATAATTATTAAATATGACACAAAAATATATATTATCTAGTTATTTGTTGGGTATCAATATAATAAATCATCTTATTAATATTATATAAAAATATTTGTTTATAAAAGAGTTATTTATTTTTCTAAAAAAATTATTTTCCACAAATTATTTTTATATTAAAATTAATTCCTATCACACTTAAAAATTCAATTTGTTAATATTTACATAATTTTTCAATTCCACATATTAAAATTATCCAAAGATGATCTTTTGATATTTTTGTGAAATAATAGTGGAAAATATAGTATTTACTAAAACCTCAGAATTTATAGATATATAAATAAGTAATTATAACATAAAAACCTATAAAAACATTGTGATAAAAAAATATCTATGGAGTGAAATTATACGTTTAAAAATATTTTTTTAGAATTAAAAAATTTATGTTTAACATTTTAAAATTAAAAAATATTTTACTTATAAAAATTTATTTTTACCCTTTCACTTTTAATTATGTTTTTATTATTTGAAATTAGGTTTTATATTTATTTTTAATTAACATAAATATAAATTAGTTATTAATAAACCTATTAATTTAATGTAAATCAACAATATTGATAATTTTATCTTAATTGTAATTTTTAATCATAAAAATATACTTTTTCTAAAAATGTTTCAATGCATTATGTGTGCTAATATTAAAATTATTGTTATCACCCATATATATTTTATTTAAAAAAAAATTATTTAATATTTTAAAATATTCAAAAAAATATATCAAATAAGAACCATTTTATTTTTAGGAATTAAATGTAAATTACTTTGATGAAAATTAGTGACCACGGTAAAAACTGAAAATGGTGAAAGTGAAAATTTTAAGAGTAAAAGTGTTAGAACCATGTTAAAAATGTGTGAAAATTTTTATTTGGGTATTTATAGACCGTTCCTCATTCTCCACTCCATTATCATTCATTATTAGAGCCACCTGACCTTTCGATAGTGACATTACATTTTATATTATTATAAAAATTTCACCCCTCTCCCTTATAAAAGGAGTCCTCACAGCCCCCCTTCTCCTCACACCCCAAGCCTCTAATATACATCCAAACTCTACCCAAATAAACATAAATTATACTAGATACTTTTTATAGGTTATATTATTTTCAAAATTACACCTCACAAATCCTTAATCCATTTTTCAAAGGATCTCTTCCAAGGAGTAGGGTAAAATTTTCAATTACAAATTTTTCATTTCTTTTTATTTCATTATTCTTTTACCTCCTCTGAATATAATATCCCAATTTTGGATTAATTTTATCTATATAATAATAATACTAAAATGTTATTATGTTTATGGATGATCATTTTCTACAATACTCCCAAGAATCAAAGAAAATGAAAATGTCACTTGTGTTACATGCGGATATCTCTTCCATAACAAAGAGATCCATTTTTTCTAACAAAATTACAAGTAAGGTTTAATTGTTTTATTTAATGAATAATATTATATTTTAAAAAAAATATTATTTTGAAAATATAAACCAATTAATACCTCATTTATGTTCTATATAAATGAACACATCACCCATGCGTACATAGAGACTACTACCACCACTAAAGTAACATATTTATTTTTTAATATAGTTATTTTTTCACTATAAAAATCACATAATATATGATTAAACAACATATAATATGAAACTGATTCCATTAAGATTTTTAATAATGATATTATTTCAAATTAATCACATTATTTATTATGCTCACATATTGTTTATATTGAGGTCGTGTTTGGGTCGGTTCAACAACATACTTGAAAAAAATATAAATTTCTATCATGGATAACTATAAATACATTATTAATTAATTTATTATAAATTATTGATTAAATAATGTTTGGTTTATAGTAATGGAAATATTATACTAATATTAAAAATATTATTATTGTATCACCTTTTTGTTCATTATGAGTTTCTATAACAAGATCATCTCTAACTTTATTATCATGAATCATAAAATTTACTTTTAAATTGAAATTAAAACATTATAAAAAAAATTCAATCCTATATTATGGTATCTATAAAAATATAAAAATAATTCACATTGAATCTATAAAAAATTAATCAGCATCGCTATTATGAAACTAGTACTAAACAAAAAATAGAAAATAATAACATCTGATGATGAAAAAAAATATAACTGAATAATATATTTGTAATAATTTATTGTAAATTAAGTTTATAAAAGGATATAGGTATGAATATTTCGATACTATAATACCTTTGATGGGAGGGTGAATTAGGGTGTCAACATTTTCTTTTGAAGCAATGGATCGTGTTCCCAGGTTGGTAGGAACATGTAAAACCAGTTTGCTGGATTCATGTAGTTATTAAACATTCATAAATAGATATTCAACGCAATAGATTTACATGGTTTAACACTAAGTGATAATCCAATGAGAATATTCTAATATTGTGTCATTCATACTGAAATCCACTAAGGTTCACTAGTGATTGTGGAGTAAATAAGATCAGACACAATCACTTTGTTTCAGGCGCACTGATTTTACAATAATTTTAGGGATAACACACTACCCCCTTTAGGACACTTATATAAAATCCCCCTAGATCACGATCTTGGGTAAAGTCTTACTCAGTTTAATGTAAATAAATTAACATCATAATATTTCAAATTTAAGCCTTTGCCCCTGATTAGTAGGATACTTTGTTTTCACTATAGTCCTGAGTTGATACACTTCAACCATTGTTTACTTATACCATATGTTCAACATTTCTATTCATAATGTTTTTATCCTTTGAGAAACACCCTTAATGTTTTAAATAAATTCCATTATTTACAAAACCACAGACCATTATGAATATACACACCTTCTCAAAGCTCACAATATTCAGATAACACTAAGTCTTCAAAAACTCCTAGTATTCATGAAACTACCTTTTCCAAAAATCCTTATCATTGGTAAAGACTTAACAAGTATTTTCAGGATGGTCAATTTTGAAAAGTATTCCTAATTCTTTGAGCTCCATACCTACACAAATTCAGAACTATTCATCATTTTCTAAAATTCTCTTCATGTTTTCAAATGAGGGGTGGCCGCCTATTTATATAATTTTCCCTTTGAGAAGTACCGAAGATCCCAACACCCATTTCACAAAACATTTTATTCCTATTAAAAAATCTCCTTTATTTTTTAATCTATAATTAAATTCTACCCATTCTTTAGTCATCTCATAATATCATAGATTTACCTTCACACAATCACTCATTTTGAATCTTCTCATAATCTTGAGAACTCTATATTTCCATCACACATTCAAAATTGTCTATTCCTTTAAAAAACAACCTTCATGAAACACAAACTTTTAAAAAACTATTATTCACTAAACCCATGCCTTTACCATATTTATGAAGATTCATTCCTTGAAATCCACCTCTCATGAAGCTTACTCCTTACTGATAATTTCGAGCTCCAAATTTTTTTCAAACACTGGTAAAACACACACCCTTTAAACATGAAGAAATCTTAACCATAAGATATCTTATCTTGAAAAATACTTGATCAACCCTTTTGTGGATTTACAATAAACAAAAAATAAACTCCATTCACATTTCTGAAAATCATTAATACCAACATTCTCCTCCATTGTGTTTTTTGTAAATGTGTAGAAAAATTCAATAATGTGACATGCTTGAATAATAACCTAATTCATGTGAAATAACTTATCAATAACTCTAAGTCAACATGATCAGATCTCATTGTAGAAAAAATAGTGGTAAACAAGAATTTCATGCATCGATAGACCACAGACCAAACATGTAACCACCTACCCTGCAAGAAACTATAACAATTGAATTCCAATTGTCTCACCCTTTGGAAATAAACCCAAAGAAATTATATTTTTACTTTTAGTCTGCAAAAAAAATCCCCCTATATTGTATCTCCCTCATATACCTACTTCACATCCAAAAAATTGATTAAAAAGGATAAATAATGAGGATAGGGGATGAACTATAACATCCTCATGCAATAGGAGGTCACTTAACGTTAAGGTTCAACAGATGTTTCGTGAACATTAGTGCTTCCAAGGGATTAGTTAAGATGTTATCCACATTTTCATCAGTTAAAAAATCCTCTATTTTAATCACATTTTGTTTAAATTCTTCTTTTATTAAGTGATATCTTATCTCAATATGTTTGGTATGATAGTGCACAACCATATTATTCATAAGATCGATCACGCTCTAATTTTAATAGTGAATCACTCTTGGTTGTTTCACCTCATCACCAATATCGTCTGGTTGTTGTTTCATCCACAATAGTTGAGCACATTCCTTTTTAGAAGAGATATACTCAACTTCATCCATACTAAGAAAGGTGATTTATTATTTCTTTATAAACTAGTCCACATATTTTTTTTCCAATAAAAAATGCTCCACCACTTGTAGAAATTCTATCGAATACATCTCCATCCATGTCAGCATTAAAAAATATTGATAATTCATTATCTCTTCTTACAAAAAATAACAATCCAAAATTTTGAATGCCCTGAATATACTAGATGATTCTTTTAAGTGGTTATAAATTCTTTTCCTTTGGATTACATTTAAAGTGAGATGTTAATCATGTTGCAAACATGATTTCTATCCATGTTGCAGTCAATTAAAATATGATTCCAATGATTCTTCTATATAGGGAGGGATTCATATATTTATCATCCTCATGCATTCCAAATTTTTTCCCAACTTCAATCGATAACAAAATTGGTTTAGAATCATGCTTGTTTAAATTATTCAGCATATCTCTTGCAAATTTTTCTGATAATTAATGTTTAATCCGTATTTTGAACCACTTGATTCCCCAAAAATTATTTGAGTTCAGCAATCATGGAAATTTTAAATTAATATTTTATATGATTGTAAAATTATTCCATTGATCCCTAACTATTTCCACCAAAAATAATATCATCTGCATATAAAAGAACCATAAATTGATTATTAGTAGAATTATTCAAATAGAGATTATGTCCAACACATCCCCTTTTAAATTATAGATTTTTTTTAATCATACAATCATGAATACCATGCTCACAGTGCCTTCTTCATACCATATAGAGCCTTATTTAATATAAAAACATATGTATCATCATTTCCCAATAGAAATCTCAGTGGTTGTTCAATGTAGAATTATTCACCAATAACTCCATTTAATAATTCTATTTTGACATCCATATAATAACATGTGTGCTCTATTTAAAATTTCATGGTATGTAAAAGCATAATTGACTTCAGTTTGGATACTAGAACAATCGTTTATTCAACATCAATTCCTTTAATTGGTTCATATCCTTTACACACCATGTTTTCCCTATTTATGATCACCTTTTCATGTTCATCAAATTTGTCTTCAAAAATCCACTTTGTTCCAACCACATTGTAATTTTTAGGTCTCTTATCAAGATATCATGTTTGGTTCTTGTAATTCTAATCCAGTTCTTCATTCATGTATTTAACCCATGATTTATCCTTAATTTATTCTTCAAACAATGTTGATTACACAATTTATTTTTAAGTATAATGTTCTTTATTCCTCATAATTTTTCTCTTTGTGAGTGTGGTCTAGTCCCAATGACGTTGTATTGATAAATTTCTACTATTCTACATCTCTTGCATGGTTTTAATGTAGTTTCTTCAAAAATGGTTTTCTCTTTTGATTATTCCTCTGAATCATACATTTTTTTTATTCATGAATTTTTTTCAATCCTTCCACTATTTCTTTATTTAAATTTGTACCTTCACAAATTTCTTCATTATCTTCAATCATAATAACATATGATATCCTGGAGGTATTTAGGGTTTTATAGTTGATGATTATGACATCATTTATTTCCATAATATTTCGAGGCTTATCTTGTAACATTTTTAGGATTTATACTTCATTTAATATCTAAGTAATATTCCCTTATCTACAACATCCCCATAGTCTCCTGGATTTCCTTCTTTGTTTATAATGAAACACATCCTTCAAAAACATAAAAATACATTATAGTGGGATTAATTCTATACTATTTCTCATATGGTTTCCTAGTTTATCCTATAAAAATATCTATTCAATTTTGAGGGGACACCACCACATGATCAATATATTTCTAATAATGAAATGAAACATGACTCTAAATCAGCATAGTTCTAGATATATTGTTCACCAAAGAATTTCTATGTCCAAAAAAACCATTTGGTATAAGGTTTATCATAGAATACACCTCATGATTTATCCCATGTTTTTCAATTTAATTTTCAAATAAAATAAACTTATATTCTACCCTATTATCAGATGGTAGAATACTGATTGTGTAGCGAGTTTATTTCTCTTCTCTTTGATGATATCTCTTTATAAAATAATGCACTTTACAATTTCTATACATAATCATCACACATGAAATTATTCTATAACAATAAATATAAAGAATAAATTAAACCTCTTTATATATTCCATTCACAATAATTTGACAACAAACTTCTATGTGGATGAGATAAATCATATTCAATTTCCTTTTATTATTCGGATGATATGAAATATTTCCCATATTTCCTCGCATGAATGCGCCACATGTCATTCCTCAATCATGATTCATATTAGGCTTGAGAACAATTAATTTAAGCATGTATATTTGTTGCATACTCTATTGATTAATGTGACCTAAAATCTTGTGCCACAAGTTATTTTCTTATTCAATTGTTAAGAAACAAGTGTTTTATTTATTATCAACTTGTTATACATTTCCATCTATTATAATTCCTACCATAATAGAGTTGAATATATTTCATTTATATTGAAACCCTTCTGATTAAACATCACTACCACTCTTATGTCACATATTTAAATCACACTAATTATATTGTGATCTAAACCATTTACATAGAGAATTTCAATTTTCTTTCACTAATTATTTTTCTAGTTCGGTATTTCCACTACCCTTAATATTTAATGCACTATAGTTACCAAATATCAGTGATCCCTAAACTCTTTTCTTAACCTTATTAAATTGGTCTTCATTTCCTGTTTTTTGATATGAGTATCCACTATTAAGAATCTATTTGATGCTATTATTTGTAGCTTTGAGAGTTATTTTTACATGATTGGATTTATTGATCTTATTTATTTCCATCCAGGGGGTACTTTATTGAGTGATGGATAGAGATGTAATTTCTTATATATTTTCAATATGAATGGGTTTATAATACTCATATTCTTATTCTAGATGAGATTACCTATTTTTAAGAGTATCTCTTATTAGTTTCTAGGTATTGAATTTTCTATATGTTCTATAGGTATTGTTCCCACCATTCCTATAACTATAGGGAATAGATTTTTATCCATAGTTATAATAGTGAAAACAATATATGTAGAAACTATTTATTCTATAGGATTAAGGATATGGTATTATTCTCTCTTGTTGACATCCAAATGATTCCCCGTTTAGATAGCTCATTTCCCCCTCATAATAAGAGATGATATGGCCCAAAAATCAATAGGATAGACTATTTATAAGGGAAATATCTTATAACTTCCCTTACCCCATATGTTCCCTTATTTTGTAAAGGTATATGACCAGAGATACCATCTGGATAGTTGAGGATTGTTTTTAGCACTCTTTTCTATTTGGTTCAAATATTTATTTCTTAGAACCAAAGATGCCATGTACTATGTGAAAATATCTACTTCCATTTACTTTAGCTCATCATGTTTCGAGTCTTTTATGTTTATACATCATATATAATCACACTTTATCTCATAAATCTTGATCTATGATCATTAAGGTCCTTCTATACTCCTTTATAAATATGTTTATCTCTTTATAATAGCTCATCATCTGAATATTGTTTAAATTATAATTTCTTCTTCAATTCCTTTTATTTTGAATATGTTTCTAATTTAATCCATAAGTTAACAACTTCTTATTTAGGTACTTCAACTATATTATCATTTTCCACTACTATTTATTTATGTTAATTGATGAATTTCTCATACTCTTCAATTATGAGTTTAAATTCTACAACTTATACTGATCTTTAAGAGTTGTTAAATGTTCTTCTGACTCTTCTTAAATTTAATAAAAAAAATTTATAGACAATCAACATACAATGATTAATCATTCAAAATATCTATCATCTTTATGTTTCTATTTATTTGATTGTAAAAATATTCAATAGAACCCTTAAGTTCCACCATGATATAAAAAAACAATCAACTAATTATCTTTAACTTTTATCAGTTATAACTTTTCAACTGTAGATATTATGGATGCATCGGGTTTAAATTTATCCACCAGCTCAATATCCTCTAAAAATTATTTATTATATTATTCTTCATTAAAAATGTATATCTTTCATTAAAATTAATTTTCTAATTTGAATACTCCGTTATTATAAAACCACTTATGAGGATTCTTTATTATTTATGATTCACATTATATATCATCAAATTTCATTAGGCATTAAGAGGCAATGTTCCCTACTTTTTCAAATAATAAAAACAACTTAAGCATTCCTTAAAATCTCCATTTTTTAATCATGAATTTTCTAGAAAAAAGGGAAACAATTTTATAATCCTAATCATCACAATATACAGAAATATAATGTTTTCCCATGAATTTTAATTTCTTTTATTTTCATTCTTGAGTGGGTGCATCATCTACTTTGACTCACATTTCATGAGCCACCAGACTACTTAGAAGATCATCAAGCCACATCATAGACAAATTTTGTTACTCAGGATCCACAAATTTTAGTTCATATAGAGTTGGGAGCCTTCTCAATATTTTATTTAAAATGTTAACATTTATTTCCCATGTCCTATAATTTCTCCAACAATTATAGTTTCTCAATTGGAGAAACTATCTTAATTTTTATTTGGACATATTTTCAAATCGGAAAACTGATTGTGAAATATTTGGATTTTGGACCCTTTTACTCTATTATATTTTTCGTATATATTATCAAATTTATATCATATGGACTTGTATGTAGTAAAATTCATCACCTTAATATAGATTTTATTAGATAGAGTTGCAGTAACAGCATTTTGAGATTTTGCATCTGTATCAAGAATTTATTTATATGTTTCATTCATAGAAAGACCTATCAAATCAGTGAACTAAATCCCCTGAGATGTGGAAAAGATAACTTTCATCCTAAGGAATCATAGATGATATCTCATTCTATTCTAACAAATAAGAAATTTTCATCCATTAAAAAGAGGAAATCCCATAACATTCACTGAATTCTACATAACAACATAGGACTAATTTAAAATCAATAACTTGAATGATCTAATACAAATTAAAAACCCTAGAACATACTTAGAGTATAATGGTGAATAATAGTGTAAATAGATTATTTTAAAGTGACAGATCTTATTCCTATATTGGTAAGAACTTTTAAAAAAAATTATAATTGAATCATGTAGTTATTAAACATTCATATGTAAAGCAATAACACAACATTTTTTCATAGTTCACCACTAATGGATATTTCAAGGTTCATAAACCAATATTGTTTTAGTAATACATAAATCCACTATAATTCACTAGTTATTTTGGAGTACATAATATTACACCTAGTCAATTTCTATCTGACACACTTCCTTTACAATAATTTTAGGAATAACACATTGCCTCTCCCTAAAACACATCCATATAATATGCCTAGATCTCTATATTGGTTGATGTCTTACTCCACTTAATGGATTGATGGTCACAATAGAATATTTGGAATTTAATTTTATTTCCTTGATCAGCACGAGACTATAATGAACCATAATCCTAAGTTGACATACTTGAATGCACTATTTACTTAAACTAGATGTTTAACACTATTGTTCATGAAGCTCTTAGACTTCATGAAACCCCCTTTATGATTCAAAGAAATTATATTCATCACAAACCCAAAAAACATTGTGAATATCCCAACCTTCAGGAATCTCATGGCATTCTCAAAACACTAAATATTTTCCAAAACTCCTAGTCTTCAATAAAAACTCTTTTTTAGAAATCCTAAGAATCAGTTAACACTTCACCAGTATTTTTGTGATGCTAAAGCATAAATATTATTCCTCTTTTGTGAGTATCTATGGCTTCATGAATTTAGAATGATTCAACATTTTCACAAAATCACTTTTTGTTTTCAAATGAGGGGTGGATTCCTAATTATATAATTTTCCCTTCATGAAGATCCCAAGATCCCAGAAGCCGTTTCACAAACCTCTTCTATCATGTTCATGAATAACCATTATTCAAAAAGATACATTTAGATTTTACCCATTAAAAAACCTTATCATAGTCACATATATTTACCATCATGCCATTTTTTATTCATGAATCTTCTCATTGTCTCAATAACATCATATTTCCATTGCGCATTCACGATGATCCATTACTTCAAAAAAACACAACCTTTATGAAACTCAGCCATCATGAAACCCAATCTCCACAAATCACATACCTTTACCATATTTATGAAGATTCAATCCAATAATTCTACCATTCATGAATCCTTCTTTTTAATTCTTATTTTGAGCTCTGAAAATTTGGAAAACACTAGGAAGAGACACTACATTCAACCCCTAAGGCACATGCATTGTAACATCTCTCATCTTGAAAACTCTCTGATCAACCCTTATATGGATAGAAATAAATATATTCCCATATATGAAAATCCTTGGTTCCAACAATAATAAGGTTATGGAAATTGGTGATTAAGATAGTTATTTGTGTTATACAGGTGGTTGGAGAATAATCGACTAAGATGGATTAAAGTTATGATTTTTTTCTTGACTCAACTTATTTTATTGAGCGATAATAATTCATTTTAAAAAAAATTAGAGGATTTATTTATTTTATTCATTAATGAAATTATAATTAATCTAGTTTTTATTTACATTTAATTACATTGATATATCTCTTTCTTCATAAAATTTAATGATGATAATAATAATTCTCAATCTCTTCAATTGATCTCTTTTTCTTCCATATCCATATTCAATTATACAACTAATTTTATGCATTATTATATTTAAATCCAAATATGTATGTTTTTTGTAATATTAAAATTTCTATTTACCTTTTCAAATTAAATATTTGTCATTGTTTTTATAATTTGGGTTTCAATTAAAGTATTTTAAAAATATTTTAAAGGTTTTCCCTTTAAATTTAAATTTTTTATCTCCACTTCACATTTCCAATATGAAATCATTATGTAATTTTAAAGGATCCATGATTTGGTTTTTAATTAAGGTAGCGTTAAAAAAAATCATGTTACCTTCTTGAAAATGAATTTTTAATGTGATTCATGATTTCAACACTTTATGATAATGTTAAGATGTGTCTTATAAAAAATATTTTATAAGGTGTTATTTCCCAAGTAAAGGATATAAATCCTATATAGTTATGATTTATAAATCAACCATTAAATTAATCTATGAAATAATCCATTTGGGTGATTTAATATTAGTACCAATTGATTTAATACTTGATTTTAGTTTATTTAATATCAATTGGAAATGATTTGAAATTGGTGTTTTCTGTGGGTTATTTATGATATGATGAATGATTGATTTAAAATAGAACATAATTGTATGTATATAGATGGGTGGGGTATTATATCTACCTCTAATGCATTGGTTAAGGTTTCATATATCATGAGATTATATAACACGGGTCATCTATTATATGATCAAATAGTAAAGGGTGATCCTACTTGGATATATTTAAAAACTAAAGAGTGGTACATCTTGGATATGCTAACATTATGATCATAACATGTCCTAATTTTTATGCCAATGTTATTTTATATTAAATGTTTCAATAGAATGTTACATTTCCATGCCATATTTTTATGATAATACATCATGGATCATATTTATTGTCATATAATTCTACACATCTTTTCCATGGATATGCTTATTCATTTGAAATTACATGTCCTTATATCATGAATTATGAAAACATATTATTTTTTCATGTTCCTTTTTAAAAATATTTTTCTCCCATGCTCATGTTTTATCATATTCTTATGATATAATCCTTAATTACATGTTGGTATGTTTTCCCTTTCAAAACATTTGAGCCCACCCCTTTCTTATATTTTTATTTCAAATATTATGAAGATTAGTATAACTTATTAGAAGTATAGAATGTAGTATACGGTGGATAAATTATGGAGAAATATTTACATGTTTTGTAAAATAAGTTGTTTATATAGATATTTCTCAAAGACACTAAACCTTTTATTATTAGGATCACCTATTTATTATAATATTTAATGTTTTACTTATGGTAATGATGTAAAATACTGATTTTATTAGCTTGGATCATCACACGTATTATTAAACTTTATGTGTAAATTATTTGTTTTTAGCACCAAATTTTGGGATATGGTACTGAGGTTCCTCATTTGATCCTTTCATGATAAACCTCATCTATTTCCTTATCCGAACATTTATCATGCATGGAATATCTCGATACTATAATGGATATTGATGTTATAATGTTCAATAACCCTTATTTTGGAATCATTTAATGTATAACATTTCTAAAAAATTCTTTGGTATTCTCATATTAATCCTTAGAACATGAGATATAGAGGGTTCCATATTTTTTCCCTTGATGATTAGTCATAGCTCTATCTCCCTGATGTTCCTTCTTAGATGGGGGATTCTCTTTTAGAGTTTCCCCCACAAATACTATAAAAATTGATGTATCATCATCTCTTTAAACATTCTTCAAGTGATTATTTATCCTAAATGTATCCTCATCAATTTCAGGTAACACTAGGGTAACCATGTCATATTTAAAAGGAGCATTCTCTCCCAAGGAGGATCCATGGGTTATAGACTAGTTAATGCATATCCATCCTCTTCCAATGTAGAATCTACTATGACCATTAATTTATAATTAAATGTTTCATGATTATTAATCCCATAAAATTAAATCTTAGTGTTATTCATATCATTTTGATAATCATCCTTAGGTGCTTTCATGTTTTCATTAGCTATATCTTGGTGATTCGAGTACTTATTGGTATCATGTTTATTAGAGTTGGAAATAATTGAAACTATTTATTTCACTTTAATCATGTTACTCATGTAATAGGATTCCTCGCTTACTGAAAATTAATATTTCATTATCATAAACCCCCTTTTAAATAAGATTCCTCACTCCCTATGAGGTTGTTGATATTATAGGTCTAGGTCCTTCTATGATAAATTAAATCATGCCCAATAATTTTCCATGCAATGAAAAACCTAGGGAGATTCTCATATTTCACCATAATATTTATACTATCTTCTATTGTTTTCATGATAATATCATCCATAATATTAGTAGCCTAATAAATTTTTACCAACACATTTGAGTTGTGGTCTTACCTAGCTTTCTTAGTTTAACTATCAATTTTAATGGGAATTACTACTTCATATGTGTTTCCGACGCTTTCGCCGGGGTGCGCGCATCCGTTCATGGAGGATGCGCTGCCTGTTGCCCCGCATTCCCGCTTTCCAAAGGCGGGCGGCATTCGCTCCTTATTCAGGGACGTCTGCTCCTTGATCGAAACGGGATGATGGGATGTCGGTTCTTCTTCATGTGGATTCCTCCTCAGAACTCATCACCTAGTCCGGGTCTCCCTTATAGATTTAATACGTTGTTCGTGAAACTCTTCCCAGTGCCATATTTCCATGGACGCTGGTTAATTACACTGCTTCTGTCGGGACATTCCAAAGGGTCCAGTCAGGGCAGCAACCTTCGGTCAGGGGAGTAGTCACGTTGAGGCATCAGTAGCGTGTCTGGATGCTGGGGTACCTGGCATGTCTGTCTGTTATCCTTGACCACAAGGCTTCTCGAGGGCGTGGAAGCCCGAGGCATCCCACATCGAGCGCGGGGAATTACATGTCATAGACACATATCTGAGGTTTTCCTTAGCTTCCCATGTTCAACACAGGGTATTCCGCGAGTTTAACATCCAGCGGAGACGGATCAACCCAACCAGAGCATTAGCTAGGATAGATCGGATTGAGGGATCCTCCTTGAAGGGATATCGATACCGGGGCCAGCCTATGGGCGACTGTGAAAAAGAGCGTACCGACCTGGTCTCACCAGGATAAGAAGGTCCGGGCGAGAATCAGAACGGGTGGTGGGTTGATGAATGGAGTGGAAGGAGAGTGAAATGGGACCATCGTAGTGGGCGACAGTGAAGTTGGGATTGAGCCTTGACGAGGCTTCCTACGTATCCCTGTGGCAGGGAATCAAAGTCCGCATAGTTCGGGATGGTGCCGGTAAACCGACATGAAGCTGGACCTTGGCCCGATGAATGTCGTCAGCGTACCGACGTGAAGGTGGACCTTGGTCCGATGGGCATCGTCAGCGTACCGACGTGAAGGTGGACCTTGGTCCGATGGGAGTTGGGCTTGAACCTCTGGGAGGATTCCTACGTACCATTCCTTGACATGGATCAAAGACCTCGTAGTTCGGGGTGGTCACAACGGCTTACCATTGGACCGGAATGCAGTTTAACGTCGTGCTGGATGTGAGTGTGCAGTTTAACGTCATACTGGACGAAGATGGGACCCGACGTGAAGAAACGACGGGTGGGCTTGAACCTCGTGGAGGCTTCCTACATACCATGCCTTGACATGGATCAAAGTCCTCGTAGTTCGCTAGGGGTGGGTCGCAACGGCTTACCGCTGGACCAGAATGCAGTTTAACGTCGTGCTGGGAGTGGGTGAGACCCGACGTGAAATGACGGGTGGGTCGCAATGGCTTACCACTGGACCGGAGTGCAGTTTAACGTCGTGCTGGACGGGGTGAAACCCGACGTGAAAGACGGGTGGGCTTGAACCTCATAGAGGCTTCCTACATACCATGCATTGACATGGATCAAAGACCTCGTAGTTCAAAAGGGGTGGGGGTCAGGGTCGGTGCTCACTCTAAGCCCACATGAGTCATGCTCGGTGTGAGAAACAAGAGGTTTCAAGGACCTGACGATCATGTCGCGAAGGGTGCGTCCGTGAGAAGCGAAGAGGGGCTTACGCGTTGGGCGGCCCATGGTGTTGGGACTTACTCCAGGATGGAGGCCCATATGGGGGTGCCTCGTTCCCTATCACTCCCTCCACTGACCTTGGTAGTGGGGAAGTACAGAGATGCACGGGTGAAATCATCCGTACGAAAGGTTAGGGGCTTACGCTCTGAGGCAGCCCTTCCCCTGCGAACATACGCCACTCCGACAAGGAGGATCTCATTCCATGTGCGGAAGAGTTCCATTCCCGTGGAGACGAGTGGTGTAAAAAATGTTCGAGTTGGGGGGACCCTTCGTGAGGGAGACGAGGTTGGGTCACAGTTTAACGTCATGTGTTGAGGACGTGGTGCTTGGCAGTTTAACGTCCTGCAGCTCAGACGAGGTGGGTTCACTCCACACCCCTAGGACTTACATAACCGGTACCCTCTGGTCCTTGGGGAAGGGAAGGTGCCGGTAAGTCCATGGTAAAGGGGGGTCGTGGGACGAACCATCGAGGGGTCCACGTTAGCGTGGCTATGCGAAGAAGCAATAGCCGTTAGTGTGCCTATGCGAAGAATCATTAGGCGAAGCAACGCTACGGGTGGTATTGTCCATGGGACTTTGAAATCACATCGTGCAAACCTGGAGGGTCGCACGGGAAGAGGAATCGCTAAGCAGAGGAGTGTGCTTTGCGAAGTGGGGTGCCTTGGCCTTAGAATGGGGCATAGGTGTGAGTGGGAGGTGCTTCGCGAAGTGGAACAGTGTTCGCAGAGCACTGCCTCGCGAAGAAGGGGTGCCTCGCGAAGTAGGGTCCTGCGAAGCAGTGTGCTTCGCGAAGTGGAGCGGTCCTGCCTTGGCATAGGGATCACTCGTATGGGTTGGGTGTTTCGCGAAGCACAAGTGCTCCGCGGCTACCCGGGTTCCCTTGGGAATCCCCTTCCTCTGCGAATGCCCTTGAGCTTCGCGAAGGGCATCCCTCCCGGAAGAGGGTCTCAAAACGAGACAAAGCAGAGTCGTCTTGCGAAGTAGAAATACTTCGCGGAGCTCATGATTCCCGGGGCAAAGCGTTCTTCGCGATTCGGGAGAGGAGAAGCCGAAAGGTCGGATTGTCTATCCTCGGGACTCAGGGGGAGTCCAGTATTTATAGGGAAGGGGCGCCGTGAAGCAGGGCCCGCGCGCCGCCTCTGGTGCTTCGCGGCGGCTCGCGAACGTCAAAGGGGTTCGTGGAGGATTGCCGCCTCTGGTGCTTCGCGGCGGATCGCGAACGTCAAAGGGGTTCGCAGAGGATTACCGCCTCTGGTGCTTCGCGGCGGCTCGCGAACGTCAAATGGGTTCGCGGAGGATTACCGCCTCTGGTGCTTCACGGCAGCTCGCGAACGTCAAATGGGTTCGCAGAGGATTACCGCCTCTGGAGCTTCGCGGCGGCTCACGAACGTCAAAGGGGTTCGCGGAGGAGTACCGCCTCTGGTGCTTCGCGACGGAGCTTTGCGGCGGCGCTTCGCGACGGAGCTTCGCGAGGCAGTGCGCCGGCCTTTTTCGTTCCTTTCTTTCGGGCCACATTTTTGGCGCCAACAAATGCCCCCCCTCAGACTTGGAGCTGCGGAGGGCGAAGGGTCGAAGTCTGAGGGATAATCGCCAAAATTGTCGGTGGTTCGCGATGCAGCATCGCGAAGGGGCCCCGCGATGCTGGCCGGGGCCACAGATCCGGACGCGCCGCGATGCTTCGCGCGAGTGAGGCGCGCCGCGATGCTCCGGGGTCGCCGCCTATAAATAGGGGGTCCGCCCTCTTTTGTCTTTACGTGACTTCCTTGTCTTTTTGTGCTCTCGACTTCACGAAGCTCCACGTACTCCGCGACAGCCCTCCGCGAATCGAGCTTCGCGGCGAACCGCGGGTCTCCGACTCCGCGTCCGTGCTAGGCGAACTTCTTGTCGGCCTTGGCCAGACTTCGCGGCTTGGTCTCGCGACTGATCTTCGCGATCCATCTTCGTGATCGAGCTTCGCAGTCGAGCTTCACGATCCATCTGAAAGAATCCTTTTCTGAGGGCCAGAATTAAAATGGCTCATCAAGAAGCTGTCTTGGGGGTCCTCGCAGATGCTTCTCGTCGAGATGAGATGGCCAACCGTCCAGGCTTGGGGGAAATGGTTCGGAGCCACTAAGACCACACTTCTTTGACAGATCTGCTGTCGGAAGGTCAGAAGAATTATCTGCAGTGCAAGAAACTGCCGTTGTACGGCTTCGGGCTGAGGGATGGCGTCTTCATCCCTGAGGCGAGAAGGGATGAACCAGCTTGCTGGTTCAGGAGCACACCGTGCCAGCACCAATGGTTCAGGGCGGCCGATGGTCATGCGCGGGAGGATTTCACACCCATCACCGCTGACTGTCTCTACAACCATGTGAATGATATCTACGGGAGGCCACTGCAACCGGAGACGTCCCCTCCTCTCTACCGCACCATGCTGAAGGCGGCTCTGCAGGATCCGAAGAAGGGATGGTCCGATGAGTGGGACCTGCGTCAGGGAGGCAACTTTACCGACGACTGGGCCTGGGCCTACTGGGTAGGCGCCTCATGCGAGGAGTTTGGGGCCGAGATGAGGAGAGTGGGATTGTATGAGGCGGAATGGGCCTCCCAGTTCCACATTTACCAACCAAAGCAGCTGATGCCGGAACTGCTGAGTAGATGGTCGTCTAGGGCCAACACTTTTCACCTTCATCACGGGGAGGTGGGCATCAGCCTGTGGGATGTCCACCAGGTTTCTGGGGTCTCGATCTTGGGGGCCATGTATGACGAGTTCCTCCTCATTTCCAGCGCGTGGGGAGATGCGGAGCAAATGCCGCGATTGGCGTCGGCGCTGATGGCGCTCGTCCCTGGAGAGGACAAGGAGGCAGTGAGGGATGTCCACTTCAGAAGATGGTTCAAATGCTTCCTGAATTTCCCAGAGAATCGAGAGTTCCCTCCAAGGCCTCGAACTTGTCCAAGGGAAGCCCAACGGGGCAAGGGGCACTCGTATTGGTGGGTTTTGGAGGATAGCCAATGGAAGACTTGGGGTTTCAGCGTCAGCACCGAACAACAGCCAATAGTCAGGCTGGCGGCGTTCATCGCGGCTCTCATCTGTGGCTGGATCCTACCGGTGAGAGATACAAGCATGGGGGTACGGCCCATCTCGTTCATCATGGCGTCGATGTTGGCCATGGGGCAGCGGGTCAACCTGGGGATCCCGATGCTCACCAAACTGTACAGAATGCTGCGGCATATTAGCGAGGGCAAGAAGCCGCCAAGAATATGCGGGCCCTTCCACCTCCTGTATGGGTGGATCGCAGCGCATATCAGGGGGATCTACGAGTATCCAAACCCCATTTCGCCGCCAGGATCAGACTTTCGCCCCTCCATTCTGAACGCAGTTGGGAGCTTCCCATTTAAATTGGCAGTTCCAATGGTGCTGAATCAGGTGTGGAGGGCGGATGAGTTCAATTTCCATCCCTTCCCGTTGCCGACGGGGATGCTTACTAATGACAGGCGGGGAATGGAAGAACATCGGGCTTACCTTCTGGCCTTCCGAGGTAGAGTTTTGGTTGATCGGATAAATCATGAGCCAATCTGTGAACCGTACACCCCGCATCGTTTTGCGAGGCAGTTCCGGTGCCTTCAGCGGTTGACCCCGCAGGTCTACTAGGAGGTGCGCCACGAGGAGCACCGGTGTGTGATGAGGTAGTTGTGGCTCATGTTCACACGTGAAGATGGAAAGATGCGGATTTCATTGCCTCCATCCACCGCCGCCTTCGGATTAGTGAAGGAGTACGCCATCAGTTGGGAGGCCGCTTATCCGGGGGAGATGCTGAAGCAGCCAACGATCCGGGTTGGTGACTGTGGGCCTTCTCTATCTCGAGGTCGGGGTTGGAGGGCAGCTAGGGCCGCTCGCGGTAGAGGGGCTACCATGGCGGCGAGACCCGCACCGGCCGAGGGTATGGCAGCAGTGGTAGATTCGGTGATCCCGGAAGAGCAGGGCCATTCGGAGGGGCGGCCACCGAGGGGATTCCGTTGGATATCCACTCAGGATCCGGGGAAGCGGCTGCATCACATTGACATGGCAGAAGATGCTGTCTTTCCAGAAGCTTGGGACATTTGGGATGTCAACCGGCAATTCCTCAGCCCACCTGAGATGTGGGCCCACCTGAATCGCCTCGGGATGGAATTTCTGGGCATAGGCCCAGTTCGGGCTGGATTCATGGTGTCTCCGGCGGAGGCGGAGCAATACCTGGACGAGCTGGAGGATTACGTCCACTCCAGCGGTGTTCCTCGCCCAATGACGGATCGGGTGAGGGTACTGTTGAATCAGACGGTGCCCCCACAGTTATCGGCTGCCGATCTGAGGGAGCGCTTCCCCTTGCCGGGGGAATTAGAGGACTCCTCTCGGGGGGGTGAGGCTGGAGGAGGGAGCCCGTTGGAGGAGGGCGAGGTCGGAGACCGAAGCTCAGAATCCGACGACTTCGTGGAGGCTCTCGAGGTAGCATTCCGAACTTCTCTCCTTACTACCTGTTTTGGGGTCCCTATGGACTTCTCACCAATGTTTGAGCCATGCAGGAGGAACTTGTTCGTAGGCCTCGTTCTCGCCCCTTGGCGGGTGATGATGCGGGACCTTCAGAACCCGCGCCTATGGCTGCGTCCAGTTCTGCGTCTGGTGGGACCAGGGCGCCCGAGGTGGCTCCTCTGGACTCTCCAGACCTTCCAACAATATACGGAGGGCCTCGCCTCGGGGTCCCCTTAGTACTGGCTCAGGAGCAGCGCTCGGAGGTCGATCTTCGTAAGTCTCTCCCACCGGTCTCCTCGTTGTCACATGTAGGCCATGCCAACTAACGTTTATGTCTCTCTGTCGTACAGTTCTTAGGGTGGCGTGGGCCGCTGCGGCGAGGCTGGTCGGGATGTCTGGCGGAGTCCCTCCTAGGGGCATGCCGGTGATGGTGGCGATAGTCCCTCCATCTCCTCAAGCTGCGACGCACATTATCACTGGCGGGTCCTCCAGCAGGGTCATACCCGAAATCATTGAGGTGGACTCCGAGGAAGAGGATCAACCGATCGGTCCCAGTCCTGTCCTACCTGTGTCGGCGTCAGGTGTCGTACCAGATTCGACACCAGATGTAGATCCCGCTGAGGAATTCCTGCAGGCATACCCAGCGTACGAGCCTGCCAACCGCGCGGATTGGGACGAAATGGCCTCCGATGAGGAAGACAGCAGCATAGTCTGTCGCCGGTCGTGGAAGCTGATCACGCGCTTTATCAGGGACACTCCCCAAGCGCAATGGCTGGCCGAAATGGATAGGCTCCGCTCACGGCTGCGCGAACTGTGTGTCGGGGGAGTGGATGCCCAACGCCCTCACGCGCTCATCCGAGACCTCATGGCTGAGAAGATCCGGGAGCATGATCGTGGGCTGAGCATGGGATGGCAGCGGAGGAAGGCGACCAGAATTAGGAAGCTCCAGGAGGCTGAAGACGAGGTCCAACAGATGTAGATCCGGGCCAAAGAGCTTTCAGCCACTCTTGATGCGCAGTCTGAGCTGGTCTCACGATTGAAGGCCCGGCTGGCAGAGGCTGAGGAGCATATGGGGAAGACCTCTGGAAGGATGGTTGCCGTCCAGGCCGAGGTAGAAAGGGCCAGGGCCAGAGTTGACGAATTACGCCCCGCCGCTGCTGAAGAGGAGCGGGAGTTGAATCAGCGGCAACAAGCTTTGGATGCCGCAAGTCAGCGGGTGGCGGAGCTGCAACGCTCTTTTGACGGGGTCAACTCGTCCATGGGGGAAGTCAACCCCCGAGTATTGTAGCAAACCCGAAAGAAACTTTTATTAACACTTTTGTGCTTCAACTCTTTCTTTCTCCTTTGTTTTGAGTTCCGTGGCACGCACGATTTCCACTGTTGAATTGCCTTGTTACATCCCTACAATGTTTGCGGGACGTTTGACGACAATTCCCCAAGCCAGTCCAGATTCCCGAAAGATGGGGAAGGCTTGATCGGAGGAGGAACTTCCAGGATAGCCGAATTACCGTTTCTTCAACGTGCTCTTATGCACGAACGGGGCAACGCCAGGGGCGCTGAAATCGGTTCAAACAGATGAAAATGGGAAGTGTGAATCACGATACCCAAATTCGAAACACTGTGGGGATGGCGTGACAATAAAGGAAAACCGTTAACCGTGGCGGACAAACGGTATCCTTACTGCGTTAGCCTGAAATGGGGACAACAAATGAGCATCGACCGCTGACCATATTCGCAATGCGGGATTTTATCAATTTGTTGTCGATTAATCCTTCGGGACATTGGCCCGTAATGGTAGGAGAGCCCTTGGGCGTAGTATCCAGGCCGTTATTGGGGGTCCCTCCAAACATGACCAGTCTTCCGGAACGTTGGCCCAGGACGGTAGGTGAGCCGATGCGGCATGAGACCAGACCGTTAGGGGGTTCCTTCAGACATGAAAAAGGACGAGGGTCCGAATAAGGGGCACGCAAAGCATGGAACATGGAGTGGTGGTTTGTTCAAACAGAATCCAACACTTCGGTAGTTGCACCACCGTGGTGGGATTACGCCAAATGGGCGCATCGGCCTGATCACAGATCATTCTTTCTTCCAGATAGGGCCTCTCTGGTGAGGGCTGGAAATGGGGAGGAACAAGATTTCGTGATTCCAGGGGCTGAACCCTAGGCGAAATGCCTGGGTGTCTCTACGTATCCCACGTGATGATGGGAATCAAGCCACACGTAGTTCTGGAAGTGCATTTTAATGTCATGCGGGACGGGGAGCAGCCTAACCATGTTGGTACACATCCCGCCAAAACTACTAAGCTCACGTGAGTCGTGCTCAGTGTGGAAAACAAGCAGTAGTGGTGGGAATTTACCGACACAAAGGGGGAAGGTTAGGGAAAAGGGACACTCGGTGAATACCGGCCCAATGACACTAACACGATCATTTAGTGCACCTAGATGTGCGAAGAGAAAGAGCCGAGTATGATGGAGTTCCACTTGAACAGGAGGGAGTGGAAATGTGTGAATCATGATGCTCGAGATTCGGATCACGATGATGGCGGCGTGACGATGGAGGATTACTGCTGACCATGTTCGCAACACAGCATCCTGTCGCGTTAGCCTAAAATGGGGACAAACAAATGAGGGTCGACCGTTGACCATGTTCGAAACACGGGACCATGTCACAAATGTTGTCAGATATCCATAGGGACGTTGGCCCGAAACGATTGAAGGGCCCTTAGGTCCAGCATTCATGGAGAGCCCTTAAGCTTAGTATCCACGTCGTCTGAGGGTCCTTTTGGATGTGGAAGAGGATGAAGATCCAAATAGCATGCTCACGAAGCTTGGTTATGGGATGAGGGGAACGTCCCTGTGAAAATCCCACGCTTCGGGCTCTTTGTCAAAACACATCTGAATACGGCAACGAAACGTATTAGAGAGAGGGAGCAGATTCCTTTCCCTTGGGGTGATCTTAGTTTAGGGTCATAGAATTCGGACCATGGATGGGAAAATGGATTAGGGGACGCATGACATCAAGACCTGACGTGAATGAGGACATAGTCCCACTTACCATGCGTTCTCTGGGGAAATGCTCGAGTCGAGGGACCGAACACAAGGGTTAGGCTGGGCCCGCGGGGAAGTACCTGGGCGCTCCTACATATCTCATAAGGATGAGAATCAAGCCATACGTAGTTCTGAAAGCGACATGGTAGGATACCAGTGCCAGGGGAAAAGGGGAGTGCGGGCGTGGCCTTTGCACTAGAAGAAGCGGAATTTGATGTATCTTGTTTGTTCTTTAAGGTGAATAGTTTTTTTTGTGAAACGACCGGCCTAGAACAGTAGGTCGTGATGTCGCCACAAGAATCAAGCCGTGATGGGCATTGAAAAATGTCATGGCACGTGACCAATACCCAACGTGATGTCCTCTACAACGAGGTCACCACAATGCGGTGCCGTTTTTCGTCGTGCGGCCAGGACGATAATGTCACAGTTTAGGGTCGTATGATAGGACCAAGCATGCATTTTATCGTTATACAGCGTGGACGTAGCAGAGACGATGCTAGGCGGGAAATGTGTGCAGTGTTATAAAACACAATTGACAGAGACATGATCCCACATCAAATTGTACGCCATCCGGAGAGGGAAACCTTAGGCCGAGGGGCCTACACAGAGGTGAAACAGGGAGAGAGACTGGCTTCCTGAATGGGTTGTACCCGGAGACAGGGCATCTGGGCGGTCCTACGTGTCCCATGAGGATGGGAATCAAGTTGAACGTAGTCCCAAATGGATCTTAGTTTATGGTCTTAGAGCTCGGACCATGGGAGCCCCAAAGGGTGCCAGATTGCAGCTTTGTCCCCCTAGCATGCAAAGGTGCACTGAGGGATAGCGCCAAAAGTGTCGAGATTCCACCTGGACATGATGGGGTGGAAAATGAAGTGAATCATGCAACCAACATTCAAGGACTGAAGGGGATGGCGTGACGACAGAGGATTACTTCTGACCGTGTTCGCAACACAGCATCCTCTCGCGTTAGCCTGAAATGAGGACTAACAAACGAGCATCGACTGCTGACCATATTCACAACGCGGTATTTTATCGATTTGTTGTCCAAAACCCTCGGGGGCGTTGGCCCGTATCGGTAGGAGAGCCCTTGGGCATAGTATCCAGGCCGTTCTTGGGGGTCCCTCCGGGTGTGAAAGATGATGGAAGTCCGAATAGAGGGGAACACGAAGCTTGACAAGTGGAAGGAACTTGATCAAGTTGAATCTGACACTCCTGGTCCTAGACTAGAGTGCTCTTAATACATGGGTGAACCACTGCAAGGAGTCAAGGGACTCAACTTTGAGGGTGACTGAGAGATGGCAGGTCCCCGGGGGAAGGGGGTACGGTGCCCAAAACCTTGTATCATACCTACACATCCCCCTACTGGAGAGGGATAAACCAAGTGGCCTAGGTGACTGGGAGATCAGGAGATCACCAGGAGGTGGGGCTGGACCCGAATCTTAAACATCCAGGTGGTCCTACGTATCCCATTAGGATGGGAATCAAGCCACACATAGTTCTAAAGGGTGCCTTTTAACGTCATGCGGGACAGGGAATAGGAGGACTGAACCTCAAAATGGGGGCGTGCGTGGTGCAGCTATTACAAACCCGACGTGAGTGAGGATGTAGTCCCTCACTGCACCACGCAGCCCTGTGATCGGGGTCCTGAAGGCAGGATTAGAGAGGTAAATTTGCTGAACTCAAGCTGGGTCCGGAGATAAGGGGTCCGAGCATCCCTACGTATCCTATCGAGATAGGAATCACGCTGAACGTAGTTCCAGATGAGAATCTTAGTTTACGGTCTTAGAGCTCGGACCGTGGATGGTGACAACTCCCGAGTAAGCACAGATGTCAACCCAATCCCTAAGCCCACGTGAGATAAACTCGGTGTGGGAAACAAGGGGGGGGTATCCTCATCGCAATACTTGGTGCATCCACCAATGGGGAGTCAGCAGAGAGTTCCGAAGGACACTTTTGATGTAGCTTGTTCCTCCCACATGCAGATGTGCACGGGGGAAAAGTACCAAGAGTTCTGAGACTCTTATTGGACATGATGAAGTGGTGAAGGGTGTGAATTGTGTACCCAGCATTTGGGCTTAATGGGTTGGTGTGGCGATAGAGGAAAACTGTTAACCATGGTGGAAACACAGCGTCCATATCGCGTTAGCCTGAGGTGGGAACAACAAACGAGCATCGACCGCTGACCATATCCGCAACGCGGGATTTTATCGATTTGTTGCCCGAAACCCTGGGGGGCTTTGGCCCGTATCGGTAGGAGAGCCCTTGGGCGTAGTATCCAGGCCGTTCTTGGGGGTCCCTTCGGGTGTGAAAGATGATGAAAGCCCTGATGCGGGGATACGCAAATCCTGGAAAGCGGGTGCGGACGTGTCCGAGTAAAGCTTGTCATTCCAGGTAATAAACCAGAGTACTCTTAAGCATATTGGTGAACCGCCGAAAAAGAGGGATCGACGAAACAGATCAGTAGGGGGGAAACATGGTGTGGTCATTATGAGACCGTCGTGAATGAGGACATAATCCCACACCACACCATATGATCCTCTCATGGAGGCAGGATAGTCCAAGGGGCCAAGATGGGATGAGGATTACCGAGAGATGGGGCTGGACCCGAATCTTGGACATTCAGGTGGTCCTACGTATCCCATTAGGATGGGAATCAAGCCACACGTAGTTCTTGAAATGCAGTTTAACGTCATACTGGACGAGGAGGGGAGTAATATACTCTGAAACAAGGGAGGTGTGCGGTATGGCGAAGAAGCCGACGTGAATGAGGACGTAGTCCTACACCACACCATACACCCTGGGTAAGAGGGGACCTGGGCCGTGGCCCAGAACGGCCAAGGGGCCTAAGGTCAGGCATCAGTCAGGAAGGCCTGACTGGTTTGTAGTTTAACATCTTACATGTGGACGAGGGGCCAGGGGCCCAAGGAGGCCGAGGGGACTGAGGCTGGGCCTCGCAAGGGGAGTCGTACGGCATGGTACATGATCCCGACGTGAATGAGGACGTAGTCCTACATCACACCGTACACCCTTATGAGGAATCCTGGGCCGTGGCCCGGAGAGAAGGGGAAGTTATCAGTCAGAAAGGCCTGACTGGTTTGCAGTTTAACGTCTTACATGAGGACGAGGGTCGGGGACCCGAAAAGGCCAAGGGGCCTGAGGCTGGGCCTCGTAAGGGGAGTCGTACGGCATGGTACATGATCCCGACGTGAATGAGGACGTAGTCCTACACCACACCGTACACTCTAGGTGAGGAATCCCAGGTCGTGGCCCGGATCGCTAGCACCACCTGGGGGAAGTTTGTCACCTTGGGATGGGGCAGAGGGCATCACTGTTCTTGATGCCTGGGGCATCTCGGGGTGGACCCGAAGATCCAGGACACTATTGACCATGTTCGAAACACAGCGTTCCTATGGTGACCCGTATGGGGGCAACAAATGAGCGTCGACCGCTGACCAAATTCGCAACGCGGGACTTATATCGATTTGTTGCTTGAAAACCCTCGGGGGCGTTGGCCCGTATCGGTAGGAGAGCCCTTGGGCATTGTATCCATGCCGGTATTGGGGGTCCCTCTGGGTGTGAAAGGTGACAGAATCCCAGTCAAGGAGTGGGTGAAGCGTAGTTGTATCCATCCATGAAAGGGGCAGACACCTCCAGGGGGGAATGTGCAGCCGGGTCGAGGCTTGCTCGACGTGGGTTGGGGCAAAAGTGTGCACCCTGCCATGTCTTGACCTGAGGGGAAGATTTTGGCTTTTGGGCTGGGCCAACGGACGAAATGTCCGGGAGTTCCTACGTATCTCATAAGGATGAGAATCAAGCCACACATAGTTCTTGAAGGCCATGCAGTTTAGCGTCATGCGGTGAGGACGTGGAAGTATAGAAGAACGGGAGTGGGCGCATGGTGCGACCTTTACAATCTTTACGCGAGCGAGGTTGCATAAGCGGGGCCAAGAAAGCCTACTCCCTGCTACACAAAGATCCTCCAAGGAGACTATTCCCAGGGGGAATAGCGGAAGAGAAAAGCTTGGGGCTGGGCTCAAGACGAGGCGTCTGAGCGTTCCTAAGTATCCCATGAAGATGGGAATCAAGCCACACGTAGTTCTTGAGATGCAGTTTAACGTCCTGCGGGACGATGAGAAACACCTCGTTTGGGGATATGTACGGTACAACAAGTAACCCGGCGTGAATGAGGACGTGGTCCTACACCATACCGTGAAATCCCACAAGAGGTTAAGTTGGGAGGAAAAAAAACAACAAGGGGGACTGGGAGCCAAACTGCGGTGGAGACGGGGCCAGGGGCCCAAGGAGGCTGAGGGGCCTCGGTCAGGAAGGCCTGACCGGCTTGCAGTTTAACGTCTTGCGGTGAGGACAGGGATGCAGTTTAAGGTCATGCGGTACCAAGTCGCAGTTTAGGGTCGTGCAAGACCCTCTCGCAGTTTAGGGTCGTGCAGGACAACTTTTACCCTAGGCAAAGTATCGCTTGAGGAACTTGGCATTGGTGGGAGGGGTTATACTCTCTCCATCCGTGGTCACCAAAGAGTATGCTCCATTGGGGTAAACCTTATGGATGATATAAGGCCCTTCCCATTTGGGTTATAACTTGGGCGGTTTCCTACCGAGAATCATTGGCGCTCGAAGGGCCAATACCAGGTCACCCTGTAGAAAAGAGCGGAGACGAACCTTCTTGTCAAAGGCTCTCGCTATCTTGTCCTGATGCCTTTCCAGATTGTGCAGGGCACGGAGCCGGTTCTCGTCCAGTGCCTCTAATTCATCTAGACGGATCTCGTCTACCTCATCTGATGTTTGGTGATCATAAACTGCAGTGCGTAGCGACGGCAGCTGGATCTCAATGGGTAGGACGGCCTCATCTCTATACACCAGGGAATATGGGGTCACCTGGGTAGAGTTGCGAGTCGTCGTCCGGTAAGCCCAGAGGGTGTTGGGGAGCTTGTCCGGCCAACTCTTCTTGTTCTGACCAACCATCTTCTGCAGAATGTTAGAGAGGGTCTTGTTGAACGCCTAGATCTGTCCATTCGCCTGCGCGTGGTAGCGGGAGGTATGGTTCGACCGGATGTCGTACTTAGCATACAATTTCTTCAATTCAGATGCTCAGAAGTTGGTGCCGTTATCGGTGAGGACGGAATGAGGGACTCCAAACCGGTGGATAATGTTGGAGCTCACAAAGTCAATGATGGAACGGGCCTTGACCTCTTTGAGCGGAACTGCTTCTGCCCACTTGGAGAAGAAATCTGTAGCAGTCAGGATGAACCTACACTGGCGGGCTGTCGCCAGCGGATACGGTCCCACTACATCAAGTCCCCATACCGCAAATGGCCAAGAGTACTTGGTGGGGTGGAGGGGTTCTGGCGGCCGATGCAAGAAGTTGGCGTATACTTGGAACGCGTGGCATCTCTTGGCATACCCAATGCAATCGTGGATCATGGAGGGCCAGAAGTACCCTAACCTCCGGATTTGATGGGACAGCTTCGGCCCAGCTTGATGGGCTCCACAGGAACCGGCGTGAACCTCTTGCATAACTTGAGGTATCTCTACTCCTTGGATTCAACGGAGGAGGAAACCATCGAAACTCCGTTTATAGAGGATCTGCTCAAGACTGGGGCCTCTTTGGAGGGTAAATTGAAGTGCGCGGCGTCGGATTCGCTCGCGTTCGGCCCGGTCGTCCGGGAGCTGACCATTTTGGAGATACTCGACAAAAGGTGCTCTCCAGTCGGGGTGGTTTCAACCACTGCGTCTGACGAACCCGGGACTCCCGATATGGAGGGTCCGGCGGTGAGATGACTTACCCGTAGGCTATCACGGTCCTCTTGGGTGACGGGGGAAATGACTCTCCGGTGGGCCACGTGTATGACCAAATCATCTTGCTCGGGTTCTGCGAGCGACGCGGCTAAGCCAGCCAAGGCGTCCGCTTGGCCGTTCTGTGATCGTGGGACATGGGTAACCTCTGGCCGAGAAGAGAACTGGGCCATTAGGAGGAGGGTGTACTCCAGCAACGGTGCAAGCTCTGGCTTCCTGACGACGTAGTCGCCATTAACCTATCTGATTACCAGCTCGGAATCTCCCTTCACATGTAGATGGGGGACATGGATCTCAAGGGCCAACTCGAGGCCGGTGATGAGAGCCTGGTACTCTGCCTAGTTGTTTGTACAACCTTCTGACAACAGGAATGAGTACGGCAGGATGGCTTGCGCCGGGGTAATGAAAATAATACCCAGACCCACTCTATTGAGCTTCGGGTCGTTGATCCTTCTACCGGTGGGGCTCCGGGAGGCGCCGTCGAAATGCATTTGCCAACACGGGACAACATGATCGACTGAGAGGATCGTCTCGTCGGGGAAATCCAGGTCCAGGGATTGATCCGCGGAGGTTGGATGGGCAGCTAAAAAGTCTGCCAATGCCTGTCCCTTAATGGCCTTCTGAGGTATAAACCTGATATCAAACTGTTGGAGAATCACCGCCCACCGTGCTAGTCGGCCAGTCAGCATGGGGCGGTTCAGGATGTACTTTAGCGGATCTACCCGAGAGATCAATTGTACCTCGTGGTGTTGCAGGTAGTGCCGCAACTTCTGCACAGCGAAGACGAGTGCAAGGCAGCTCTTTTCTATAGGGGAGTATCTGACCTCCGTATCGAGAAGCATGCGGCTGAGATAGTAGAGACTGTTCTTAGTGCCCTCGTTATTCTTCTGGGCGAGCAGCGCGCCGAGGGATCTCTCCAGGGCGGTCACGTAAAGGACCAGCGGCTTTCCGGAGACGGGTGGCATCAAGACTGGAGGTTGGAGCAGATACTGCTTGATTTCCACGAAGGCGATCCGACACTCCTCATCCCATTCGTAGGCAGCGCCTTTCTTCATGAGTCGGGAAAAGGGCTTACACTTGCCGGCCAGATTCGCAATGAATCGGTGTATATAGGCTAAGTGGCCTTGAAGGCCTCGGAGCTCTCGAATGTTGCTCGGGGTAGGCATTTGGCTGATGGCCTTGATCTTCTCCGGGTCGATCTCGATACCTCGGTATCTGACAACAAAGCCCAGAAACTTCCCGGAGGTGACTCCGAAGGCACACTTCAGCAGGTTCATCTTCAGGTGACGGGAACGGAGGAAACCGAACACTTTCTCAAGGTCTTTGAGATGGTCCTGGCACTGGCATGATTTGACTACAAGGTCATCCATGTAGCATTCCACTGATGTCCCGAGAATCGGTTTGAATATGCGATGCATGGCCCTCTGATAAGTGGCACCTGCATTTTTCAAACCGAATGGAATTACTTGGTAGCAAAAGGTACCCTGGGGAGCCCTGAAAGCAGTGGACTCCTCGTCTTCGGGGGCCATCCGGATCTGGTTATACCCGGAATACCCATCCATGAAAGAGAGGGCTTGGAACCCGGCTGTGGCGTCAATCAACAGCTCCGTCACTGGGAGTGGGAAGTCATCCTTTGGGCAGTGGAGATTGAGATCGCGGAAGTCGATGCAGACTCTGATCTGCCCATTCTTCTTCCTGACCGGCACAATGTTGGCGATCCATTTGGGGTACTGGACCTCCTTAATGAAGTTGGCTTTGATAAGCTTGTCAACTTCGGCTTCAACCATAGCACCATGAGAAGAGTGCATTTTCCTGGGAGGCTGCTTAAACCCACGATGTTTTTCCGGGAGGCCCAGACGGTGGACAGCCACTTGGGGATCCAGCCCTGGCATCTCGTCGTAACTCCAGGCAAACACATCACGGTGCTGTTTGAGGAAGTCCACGTACTGTCGCCGCTCCTCGAGGGACATGGCCGCACTGATCAAAGTGGGTCTCGGATCTGCCTCGCTACCAAGGTTCACCTGTACCAGTTCATCAACCGTGGTAGAGACGCCTTCTTCAAAGGCTGGGGAAGAATCCTCCAAGTATTCCTCCCCAGCCGTGGGGGGACTTCCCACGACGGAAGATACTTCTGGGCTATCAAGATTCACGGGGCAGCTGGTGCTGACTCGGGCAGTAGCGGTCATCACATCAGGAGACTCACTTGTCGTTGAGACCATAGCAATGAATGCATTTGATCCTATCCCATCTGGCCTTCGGCCTAAGGGGCCACGTTTGATGATATCAAATCAGTGGTGACGGGTCGGCCTGAGTAGGTTAATTCCAGCCCGGCGGAAGAGACACGTATGGCGCACCGCCGTTGTCATGAGCTTGACGTCCCGGTACCGTACAGGGGTAGGAGGATCCGGGATGACCCAAGCCTGGTTGATGTAGGAGTACGAGGTGATTTTCCGACATCGCTTGGACACAAGAACATGCCTTTCTTGCATACCCGAAACAACAAAACATTGCCCCATGTCGGGGGTCGTGGCCTCCAACCGGTGGATCGGGAGGATGTAGGCGTCGTCCATTCTTGCCCAGGGATCACTTGTGATCGGGGCGGGCTCATCCTCGCTTACCAGGATTTTCTTGTCCTTACTTTTGTAATAACCCGCATCCAGATAGCGGGCCTCACAAGAAGCGAAAGGGGACGTGTCTCATTGGAGCACGCCTACTCGACCATTGAGCGAGTACTTGAGGCACTGGTGATACGACGAGGGGACCGCTGCTTGCAGATGGAGCCATGGCCTGCCCATCAATGCGTTGTAGGCGGTGTCCTGAGAAACAACCATGAACTCGGTGCTATCAATTAAGCCACCGAACTGAGTCTTCAGGCGGATCTTGCCGACTGGGGTTTGCTCTGTCCTGTCATACCCCTGGATCCTGAGGTCAGAGGGAGACAAATCACCATCGGACAGACCCAGCTTTCGCAGCGTCCGGGTCGGAATTAGGTTGATTCCAGAACCCGTGTTAATGAGGCAGCGGCGGACTTCCACGCCGTTGAAGTGGCCAGTGATATACAGTGGGCGAATGTTCCCCTGTATGGGAGGGTCCTCATATTCACCGGAGAACGAGATAACCGCCTGACATTCGGCGTTTTCAATCATCTCGGTATGGAAGGCTTCCGCAGCTGCTACTTCCGTCTCGAACTGGAGGGGGCTCCTTAGGGCCTCGGAAAGTGCCTCGCGCATTTCAGATGACAGGCGCAGGGCCTCAAGGATGGAAAGCCTCGCCGGAATGCCGGCCAGGTGCTTCAGAACATCGTACTTTCGTGCCAAACGCGAACCTTTGCTTACAGGAGGTCGTTCGGCTTTTGGATGCACAGCGGGTCCTGCCGGTTGAACTGGCGGTCGGCTAGCACTGGGTACGTCCTGCTATCTGCTAGTAGAAGCCTGGAGAGTAATTGCTGGACTAGAATCGGACAGCGGAGGCCGGCTTGTAGCCGGGAAAGACTGACTGTGATACGAACGAGGAGGCTCCCCCTGATCCAGTAGCACGAACGGCGGTGGAGGTAGAGCCGAGGGTGTTGGACGGGTTTGCGCGTGCTGAGATCTGCGCTGAGCCTGATGCCTGGTCTCGGTAGCGTGCACGGCTTGGCCACAAGTGCCTGCTGACATGCCTCGATGACCAGCGCGATTGCGATTCCACTGACATTGACGCCGACTGGAAACGTTGGGGAGGTCTGCCTGGGGTTCCCCCTCGTCGGGGGTCATATAGGGCTTTATCAGCTCCACGGTGTTAACCGAAGTGTACCCTTGACTGTCGCTCGAAGAGTCATCCACCGCTGGGCGGATTCTGGGAGGAACCCCCATTTTGGGGGGCATAAAGTCGCCGAGAGTGCGGGACAACGACGGCACTGGCGGTGCACGTTGCTTCTTCTTGCGTCGCCGCTGCTTGCCCTTTTGGGCAGAGGTCGACTGTGAAGACGATGCGGAGGCGCCGGCTACTTCTTCTGAAGGTTCCGACTGCTTCAGGCGCGCCCGGATGATACCCTGGGCACGAACAACGATTTTTCGAGCCATCCAGTCATCATATTTCTGAGATCCGCGGCTAGGGACCTGCTGCCACTCACCTTCGCTGTCGCTGCCGATTTCTGATCCTGCAAAGACGCCTGCCACTTGCGCTGGCGCTGGGCCCAACTTGACTATGTTGTTGTTGACCTGGTCCTGAAGCCAGTCTTTAAACACATAGCATCGCTTGAGGGTGTGCCCCAGGATCCGATGATAAGGGCAGTAGTTGGGGTGTTCGGTGAGATGCACCTCTGCCGGCCTTTTGCACTCAGGCAGACGCACAATCCCTTGCTCTAGAGCACTTCGGAAGTAGCCAGGGACCTGATTTTCATTGAACGAATAGGTCTGGTACCTTCTTTCCGGATAGGGGGCCCTGGGGGCCTGGTCCTGACGAGGGGCCGGAGGGGCCTACCGAGGAGGCGGCGCCTGGTTATCTCGCCTAGGTGGCGGTGGCGCATTGCGCGGGGGAACCTGTCGGTTCTGGGGCGGTCGCTGCTGGGCAGGAGCCTGTGCTTGAGGTGGAGGACCTCTGCAGGGTTGCGGGGGTAGTGCCGCCGGCAGCAATTCCAGCCGCCTCGGGGCTTCTATTTGAGCCACCGCGGCGGGTTCAGCCCTAGCGGCCCTCCTGGCTGGGATCATAGGGGGCAGCAAACGTGCCTGACTGGCCTGTTGCAGGGCCTCCTCGAGGCGCTGGGCCTTATCTGAGAAATCTCTGAACCCTCCAGGGTAGTTCTGGGTAATCAAGGAGGGTACCAGCTCTGTCTTGACGTTCCCCACACACATCGTCAGTAATTTCTCCTGAGTCAGTGGCATATCGAGGGAATACGTAAGTCCTTTCCACCGGGCGATGAAGTCTGCAACCCGCTCATCAGGCCTCTGTTTGCACTTGAAGAGGTCCGCAATGTTGGTCTTTCGCGTGGTGGAGCTGAACTGGTATAAGAACTGCCGGCGAAGATCCTCCCAACCGGTCACCGATCCGATAGGGAGCTGGCTGTACCAGACGAATGCCGGACCTTCCAATGTCTGTACGAAACATCGGAGCTTGGCGGCTTCTTGCTGAGTCGGGGTCCCCAGCATGGGGCCACACCTGGAAGAGAAATGAGCCAAGTGCTGGGGCGGGTCCCCTGTCCCGTTAAAAGGCGAGAAAGTGGGGTTCCCAAAACCCGGAGGCGCGGGCATATTATCCACCCACGCGGGATAAGGCTTTCCATCCAGTGGGACCGCAACCTGCCGCGTTTCCAATGCCTCGAGGCGGGCTGTGAGTGCCGCAATAAGGTCCTCCGGGTGGGGGTCTCTGTCTTGATGGGGATCCCTAACCACAAGTGCATTGTCAGGTTCTTCAACACAGTAGATGGCTTCGGCTGCTCGTGGGTCAACCGGCTGGACGACCTGCGGGGCGACTGGGGGAACCCGGGTTGGATTCTTCAGATTGCCCCGTCGCTCGGGGGGGTTGGCGAGACGTATCGCGCCCTCTTTCCGTATGTTCCGGCTTTCGTCCTGTCTGCTGCAGTAGCATGATCAGGGTTGCCCAGAGGCATCTCACCGGGGGAAAATTGTTCTTGCCCCTGCTGCCCCGGCCTTGGATTACCATAGTCGGGTCGTTGCTCTGCGGTGCGTTCAGCCAAGAGTTCGTCAACCAGCCTCTTCTGCTCAGCAAGCTGCTGTCGTAACGCGGCCTTCTCAGGATCTTCGTCCATTTTCTGCACAGAGGTGGACGGGTCAGATTGCTTGACTGTCCCGACGTGCTCCTTACCCTTGCCGGCGTTTCGACTGAGTACCAGCAACTCTGTGGGTACGAGGAGGCCTAGCAGGTTCCTCTGCTGACAGGTAAATCTCCCTGACGGGTCGAGCAGCGGCGGTGCGCCCTCTGGGGGGAAGTCTCCATCAAGGAGTTCCAGTTCACCTTCCCTGTCCACAATGTCGGCCATGTGGACCGCGATTCCTCTCGAGGGCATGTCCTCGATGTCGCATAGCGAATCGGGTTGTCGTCGAATAGGATCGAACAGAAGGGCAGCATAGTGTCCCCAACCACGGACTTGCACATGGGGGGTGGCTTCCCTGACGATATTGCGGAATGCTTTGAAACACTGAATGCATTTTCGTTGGAGGGCACTCTGGTGGCCTTGCGACTCGGGGTGCTGGGCCACAAGGAGCGCGGCCGCATCGATCAGGCGGCACTGTTCGCCAATTTCATCGAAGTGCTCACGACTTCTGGGGTATACCACCCGTTCGCAATGGAGGCGGAAGTGTGTCGCCCAGAGGGTTCGACAAAAGCATCCCACTTCTTCAGGGGTAAGAGACTCGGGTACGCGGAAATTCAGCGCCGCCGTCGGCCAGAACTTCTCCGGGAAGTAATCTGCTGCAAGGATACTCCAGAAGCTCCTAGGCTCGGACTCAGGGTCTGGCCCTGTGTTGCCCCACTCGTCAACCGGGGGAGGATGAGGAACCGGAAGCGGTACCGAGGCGGACCTTTGGGATAATAAGCTCGGCGGTGGAGAATACGGCAAACGAGCTGACTGGCCGCCGAATTCCGGGCCATCCTCCGAAGAGTGAGGTGACCTGGCCACGATGTCACGATAGGATGGGATAACAGCCACTGCTTCAGGCACGAGAATCGTCATTACCAGTGCCCGGTCATGTCGTTTCTCTACCACCGTTGACCCCCAAAACAGCTCCCCGTGATCTCGAGTAGAGGTAGAGGGCGCTTCGGGTGACGATGGAGGTGACTGCGCGGTCGAGACCTGCGGAATTCCCAGGATTTCTTCCTCCTGGATGTACCTGTGGAGAGAGACGGGAATCCGGTGGACCTCAAATTCTGGGAGAACGAGGCTGACGCGTCTGGTTCCTGCCCCAGTCCTTGATACAGAGGAGCGGGGAGAAGGTTCCATCGCTGAATCACATTCCACTTCCGAATCGGAGAAGCGGGTAGGTTTGATCTCCACCTGGGCCTTCCCAGGATTCTTCTTGTGGCGGTGACGACCCGCTCTTCTGCCCATGGGTGGCTCTTCGGGACAAGGTTGACCCCTATCAGGCAGCCTCGGGGCGGCGCTGGCGCCGTGGCGGAGAGGGCCCCCACTCGAGACAGCCGGGGTGTGAGGGGCACCAGGGCAAATGTCGAAGGGTACATGGGGAGGACCTCCATGAACAGTACCCATGTGGGCGGGGCCTCTGTTGGAACTGGCAGGAGCATGGGGAAGACCTCCATGGTCGATGCGAGTGGAGCGAGGCCGACCTTCACTCCTCGAGTTGCTGGGGCGAGGAGGACCTTCGCCGGTTGCAGAGAGGACGTAGGGAGGCCCCCCGCGTTGGAGAAGGACCGGACGGACGGTGCCTTCATAAGGATGGACTCCATACCCTGTACAGCGGGCGCGGGAAATGTTTCCGCACTAAGCGTCACTACCGCAGGGCAGGTCTTCCTGCAGGATAGGGGCAGCACAAGGCCTGCCTCCATGACGAACCTCAGAGCGGGGAAGGCCCACGCTCTGTGGAGTAGTGGTACGGGGAGGACCTCTGTACGGGGTGGCATCACCGCGGGTTAGCTCGCGGCGATCACCACTTGGGCCTGCAACCCGGAGAGTCAACCCAGCCTGCCCATGGGGCGGTTGGGGTCTCAATCTCGGTTGGGAAAAGGGGTGCCCCTGCTCAATGTACGCGGGGGCTTCATAATGCACGTCGGTGGTGGCTCGGGCCACTGTAGCTGTCGACGTGGACACGACTGAGCGAGCGTCCTCAGCCCGGGCCCGGCGCTGACGTCGGGTCAGGCGGGCCGGTGCAGGTGGTGCAGGGACGTAGTCTGCCTGTTCTTCTTGCGGGGCCGGACGGCGGCGCCGATGCGGCCGGACGGGAGCTCCCGCCTGGGGGCCCCGGGTCGGGGCCCTGAGCGGACTGAGCCGGACAGCGCCTGCCTCTTCAGCGTAAGGCGAGGAGTCATCAAGGCATTCCGGGGATAGGCTCTCGAAACGGATGAATGTCGGGGTGGGGAGCAGGGGCTCCCTGCACGGCCTGTTAGGGCGGCGTTGACGGCGGGGCCTGGAGGCCTCCAGGTCTATGCGGGCCATATCCCGGGTTGGGATGACCCCTTCTTCCTCATACCTGCGCACGAGGCTGTTGATCACCCTTCGTTGGATGACCTCTGATGGGGAAAGGGGATGTGGGCGTCCCATATTCCGTGACGTGGCAGCCGTCGTGGCGGTAGTGGCACCATGTGGGGTGGCCGTCGTGGTGTTGCCCCTGCCCCTGTGTGGGAGAGGAGCGGATGGTGACCGTATCTTCGCAATAGCAACCTGGTTCCTGGGAAACAAAGGGATCAACTCATCAGTACTGAGAGGAAAAGGATTGATAGCCAGTGCCCCAGCGTTCTTCCATCCTCCATGTCTGTGAGAAGGATCCACACCAACACGCTGCAGAGCGGAGTGCCCCGTGTTCTACTACCCCGACTTCCGGTGAGTTTCACGACATGCCCGCTATTTTCTTCGCAGGACCAGGCACCGGATATCTTGATCCGGTGACACGTCAATCTACTGGTTTCTCGAACGCTACTAATCTCCATGCTGAGGAGAAGAATTTCACATCGGGTTCACCATTTCTGTTTCCGACGCTTTCGCCGGGGCGCGCGCATCCGTCCGTGGAGGACGCGCTGCCTGTTGCCCCGCATTCCCGCTTTCCAAAGGCGGGCGACATTCGCTCCTTATTCAGGGACGTCTGCTCCTTGATCGAAACGGGATGATGGGATGTCGGTTCTTCCTCCTGTGGATTCCTCCTCAGAACTCATCACCTAGTCCGGGTCTCCCTTATAGATTTAATACGTAGTTCGTGAAACTCTTCCCAGTGCCATGTTTCCATGGACGCTGGTTAATTACACTGCTTCTGTCGGGACATTCCAAAGGGTCCAGTCAGGGCAGCAACCTTCGGTCAGGGGAGTAGTCACGTTGAGGCATCAGTAGCGTGTCTGGATGCTGGGGTACCTGGCATGTCTGTCTGTTATCCTTGACCACAAGGCTTCTCGAGGGCGTGGAAGCCCGAGGCATCCCACATCGAGCGCGGGGAATTACATGTCATAGACACATATCTGAGGTTTTCCTCAGCTTCCCATGTTCAACACAGGGTATGCCGCGATTTTAACGCACAGCGGAGACGGATCAACCCAACCAGAGCATTATCTAGGATAGATCGGATTGAGGGATCCTCCTTAAAGGGATATCGATGCCGGGGCCAGCCTATGGGCGACTGTGAAAAAGAGCGTACCGACCTGGTCTCACCAGGATAAGACGGTCCGGGCGAGAATCAGAACGGGTGGTGGGTTGATGAATGGAGTGGAAGGAGAGTGAAATGGGACCATCGCAGGGGGCGACAGTGAAGTTGGGCTTGAGCCTTGACGAGGCTTCCTACGTATCCCCGTGGCAGGGAATCAAAGTCCGCGTAGTTCGGGATGGTGCCGGTAAACCGACGTGAAGCTGGACCTTGGCCCGATGAATGTCGTCAGCGTACCGACGTGAAGGTGGACCTTGGTCCGATGGGCATCGTCAGCGTACTGACGTGAAGGTGGACCTTGGTCCGATGGGAGTTGGGCTTGAACCTCTGGGAGGATTCCTACGTACCATGCCTTGACATGGATCAAAGACCTCGTAGTTCGGGGTGGTCACAACGGCTTACCATTGGACCGGAATGCAGTTTAACGTCGTGCTGGACGTGAGTGTGCAGTTTAACGTCATGCTGGACGAAGATGGGACCCGACGTGAAGAAACGACGGGTGGGATTGAACCTCGTGGAGGCTTCCTACGTACCATGCCTTGACATGGATCAAAGTCCTCGTAGTTCGCTCGGGGTGGGTCGTAATGGCTTACCGCTGGACCAGAATGTAGTTTAACGTCATGCTGGACGTGGGTGAGACCCGACGTGAAATGACGGGTGGGTCGCAATGGCTTACCACTGGACCGGAGTGCAGTTTAACGTCGTGCTGGACGGGGTGAAACCCGACGTGAAAGACGGGTGGGCTTGAACCTCATAGAGGCTTCCTACGTACCATGCCTTGACATGGATCAAAGACCTCATTGTTCAAAAGGGGTGGGGGTCAGGGTCGGTGCTCACTCTAAGCCCACGTGAGTCATGCTCGGTGTGAGAAACAAGAGGTTGCAAGGACCTGACGATCACGTCGCGAAGGGTGCGTTCGTGAGAAGCGAAGAGGGGCTTACGCGTTGGGCGGCCCATGGTGTTGGGACTTACTCCAGGATGGAGGCCCATATGGGGGTGCCTCGTTCCCTATCACTCCCTCCACTGACCTTGGTAGTGGGGAAGTACAGAGATGCACAGGTGCAATCATCCATACGAAAGGTTAGGGGATTACGCTCTGAAGCAGCCCTTCCCCTGCGAACATACGCCACTCCGACAAGGAGGATCTCATTCCATGTGCGGAAGAGTTCCATTCCCGTGGAGACGAGTGGTGTAACAAATGTTCGAGTTGGGGGGACCCTTCGTGAGGGAGACGAGGTTGGGTCATAGTTTAACGTCATGTGTTGAGGACGTGGTGCTTGGCAGTTTAACGTCCTGCAGCTCGGACGAGGTGGGTTCACTCCACACCCCTAGGACTTACATAACCGGTACACTCTGGTCCTTGGGGAAGGGAAGGTGCCGGTAAGGCCATGGTAAAGGGGGGTCATGGGATGAACCATCGAGGGGTCCACGTTAGCGTGGCTATGCGAAGAAGCAATAGCCGTTAGCGTGCCTATGCGAAGAAGCATTAGGCGAAGCAACGCTACGGGTGGTATTGTCCATGGGACTTTGAAATCACATCGTGCAAACCTGGAGGGTCGCACGAGAAGAGGAATCGCTAAGCAGAGGAGTGTGCTTTGCGAAGTGGGGTGCCTTGGCCTTAGCATGGGGCATATGTGTGAGTGGGAGGTGCTTTGCGAAGTGGAACAGTGTTCGCGGAGCACTGCCTCGCGAAGAAGGGGTGTCTCGCGAAGCAGGGTCCTGCGAAGCAGTGTGTTTCGCGAAGTGGAGTGGTCCTGCCTTGGCATAGGGATCACTCGTATGGGTTGGGTGTTTCGCGAAGCACAAGTGCTCCGCGGCTGCCCGGGTTCCCTTGGGAATCCTCTTCCTCCGCGAACGCCCTTGAGCTTCGCAAAGGGCATCCCTCCTGGAAGAGGGGCTCAAAATGAGACAAAGCAGAGTCGTCTTGCGAAGTAGAAATACCTCGCGGAGCTCATGATTCCCGGGGCAAAGCGTGCTTCGCGATTCGAGAGCGGAGAAGCCGAAAGGTCGGATTGTCCGTCCTCGGGACTCAGGGGGAGTCCAGTATTTATAGGGAAGGGGCGCCGCGAAGAAGGGCTCGTGCGCCGCCTATGGTGCTTCGCGGCGGCTCGCGAACGTCAAAGGGGTTCACGGAGGATTACCGCCTCTGGTGCTTCGCGGGGGCTCGCGAACGTCAAATGGGTTCGCGGAGGATTACCGCCTCTGGTGCTTCGCTGCGGCTCGCGAACGTCAAATGGGTTCGCGGAGGATTACCGCCTCTGGAGCTTCGCGGCGGCTCGCGAACGTCAAAGGGGTTCGCGGAGGAGTACCGCCTCTGGTGCTTCGCGACGGAGCTTTGCGGCGGTGCTTCGCGACGGAGCTTCGCGAGGCAGCGCGCCGGCCTTTTTCGTTCCTTTCTTTCGGGCCACATTTTTGGCGCCAACAATATGTCATGAACCAATATGTGTCTTCATCCAACCCAACAATCGACCTAGTCTATGGAAAGTCCCGAGGGGCATTCCCAATCCCCACGGGCTGGCACAAGTGCCTTGGTATCTATACAATAATGTAGGAAGGATTTCACCCGAACATACAAACATAACACAACCAACAATATAAAAATAAATAAATCTTGAAAACATAACCAAACATGAACTTACATGGTTTCAAAATCAATTTTACATGTTTTACACAAAATAAATAAAGTGGTATACTAAAAAAAGAAACCAAAACCCAAAATCCAAAAAACACCATAGGTAAGGGGAGCATCTCCCTCAAACCATCTCCACAACACTACCTAATAATCTCACTAGCATCTTGATCCACCTTCACCATAGACATTACCCTTACCTATATCAAATATAACTAAGTATGCTTACACCCGAAGGTATAAGCCAGGTGTGATCAATTTCATGGTAGGATGCCACCCAAAAAAAGATTCCATTCACTAGATGTTATAATGAAAAATACATTTTCATGATTAGATAAAAGTAAAAAAATGCTTGAATAATTTAAATAAAAATAGATTTAATGAGACAAATTTTAAAGGAATGTGATTTCAAATAAAACCCTTTTTCCTTTCAATCATATCAAGTGGAACACCTTATACTAATGGTTAGTTCACAATGGTCAAAGAGCACCTAACATGGGAGAGGCCATATGGGTGTTAGATAGCTATAAGGGCCCTAGAACCTTGCATCTCAGTGTAAGGTGGTATAAAAACCACAATAATCCATGTTATCATGCACACGAAACTAGAGAGGAGAAGCATCCAATATTCTAGTGGTCTCCATTCATAAATATGTTTAGTTAGTGTTGTCAATGTCAATTTTGCAGAGTGAAACCGGGTTGTAGACACTTCTAAATCACCATCCCTCAAGTCCTAGTCCACCCTCCTAGATACTCAGGCTTCCAATTGAGTGCTCATACAAGTTTCACACAAAACACATATCACCAAATTTATATTTCACAATCCAAACAAGTCTCAACCCACCGCAAATCTGTCATTTCACAAAACAATCCACTTTCAAAAATCAACACACACCAAATAAATTCAAAAATATATTTATCACCTCATAATTTTTTTTTTAAAACATTTACTCAATTAATAAATCATTTCAAATTCAGTCCTCACTTCAAAAATTTACCATTTTATCAACAAAAACTCATTTTAAAATCAATTTAACAAAAACAATATTTAAGAACTACATTCTCACCATAATTATAACTTATAAAACATGCAAAGAAACTTAAGAAATCCAAATACATTCATCAAAAAACGTTTAAGAAAGGAACCACCTACCATTTAGGCCGAAAACCCCAAAATCTAATGCATAACTCCACCAACACCTCAATCACCCCAAGAGAAATAAATATTAACCCCTAAATAAAAATACTGGCCCATAAATTCCAAGTATGAACCCTAAAATTGAAACCCTAGGGTTGGAGAAGATGGAACCCCCAAAAATAATGGAAGAAACCATAGATTAGAGGGGGAATCGAGAGAAAGAGACACGTACTTGAAGATTATAGGGATATCTGAACCAAATACAACACAAAAATTGAATGCCCAAGGAGGTGGAAATAGGGTGAGGTGCTCCTATCAGAGTAAAACCCAAGGAAGGAGAAAAATGAGGTGTTCTGGGGGTCAAACCTAAGAGGCTGGAGAAAAAGATCCAATTTTTAATAACAACGCAGACTCACACAATTTGGAAAACCATATGGTAATTGGGAGGACCATTCTGTCTGAACCGAGAAACCCACACAGTTACCTAGGGTGAGGAGCACAGCTGTATGGAAGCTATGAGGTAGGTAATTCCTCCTACCACACAGTTTCCTTGGCTTGTGTACTGTTACTATTAACTGTGCGCAAATCGTGGGCAATGCTCTATCCTTGAAAAAATTTCCATTTTCTTCCAAAATTTCTAATAGAAACCTAAGGATATAGATAATACAAAATAAAATTTCCATTTTATTCCAAAAAAATTTCCATTTTCCGGCCGCCATCCCGCACACCTTCTCACCACCTACAGCCGACACGCTTCAACCACGGCGCCTCTTCCGTACTTATTCCGACCAGCGGCGATGTACTCCTTCCCCTTTCCCTACTTCGTCCAGCCAACAAAGTCACAGTGCCCTGGCCATTGGCTTCTCCCTCATGAACATCCCCTCTACCTACAGTTCCTCTGACGTGCCCCGTTCTTCCCCGCTCGAACCCGTAGCGCCCTTCAACCATTCAACAGTTGCGCACCAGCCGCCCGACCTCCCTTCTCCTGCAATCATCCTCCTACTTCACCTATACAACATTACACAATCCCCCTTCACTTTGAACTGGCTGCGGAGAACCCCTACACCCCATCCTTACTCCGATGCACACCTCCCCTTGTGGTGGATTTTCTTATTTTGGTGTTCTCCATATTAAAGGTTTTGTTAGTTTTGGGTTGAATCATAACTTTGGTGTGTCCAACATATTCCATTGGGTGTTTTTGGCTTCTCATTGGTGCGTTTGTGGTGCGAATGAGGTTTCACAATGGCTTTAGAAGGTCCATCCATGGGTAAGGATGGAACCCCCCTTGCACTCTCCTCCAACATTAAAAATATATTATTTTCTTTTGTTTTTACACTACTTAAATTTTAATTAATTATGTTTAGTATATGATCTAACTAATTATTTTTTGTAATTTTAGTTTTTAAAATAATTTAGTTACATTTAATATATAGCACCCTATTTATTTGAATTGATGTTGTGTGCACAATTATTTTTTATAATCTTATTGTCTGAATTTGACGGGTTGTGCATGCAAAGCCTAATTATTCCCGCTGGACCTTAATTGTAGTTTAATGCTTTTAGAATTTATTAAATGATACATGAGTTGGATTCATGTGTTTAAAGCCGTGATATAATTTTTAAAATTTTTTAAAAATTTTTTAAATGATTTATTAAATAACATGGGTGCTGCGAGCCTGGTTTTCAAAATGTGTTAAGGCGCACGTGTTTTAAATGTTGATCTCATCGTGTCGTGTGATTTTTTCAGGTTGTGCACTCTTAAGTGTTTTCTTGAAATGGTTTTTGGGCTCTTTAAAGGGATTAGTGGGTTATTTTGGTATTTTGTGGTTTTTGAAAAGACTTTTTGGATTTTAAAAGAGGTTTGTAAATAGTGTTGAAGGTGAAAGTTGTGTTTTGAAAACATGTCGAGGTGGTTCTCCCATTCTGTTTTTTCTTTTGGATTGTTTTAAGTTCATGTTTGTGTAATTGTAGGTATTTTGTATTTGTTTCAGTGCGTGTCGGTGAGGAAAACATGTGATACTATGGTCGTAGACTTGCACGTGTTTGTGTGTTTGTGTGAGGTGTGACGCACGTTTGTGTTTGGACATCGAGTCGAGGTACGTCCCCCACTGCACTCGCCTTTATGTTTAGAATTTATTAATTTCTAGATATTTTATTAATTTTAATAAATGAGAATTTAAATAAGATAATTAATTTTAAAATTATTATTTGGTGTAAAAAGATCCATTTATTTTATACACAACACTACAAATATTTTATTGATGAGAGGAAGCCCAGTAATTAAAGAATTCCCATTTGGATTTTAAATATAAATCATGGAATTTTAAATGTAGTTCTGCTTATTGATATATGATTTCTGTTGAATCATGAGCAAAATTTTTGGTTCTCTTTAGAAATGAGGATTTTCATTAAAATTGGTGAAGACCCGTTTGACACTTTAATAAGATAAATTATTTTGGAAAACTCTATTTGGGGTGGCTCAGGTGTGATATTTGGTGTATGTTGATTGCATGATTTGTGTGTGATGTTTGTACTACTTTATTGACTTTGCTGACTCGCCCCTATATTGTTTACTATATGTGTTGACATGGGAACCTGGCATAGTAAGTGAATCTTCAGAGAACGACTCTTGCACTATTTTTTATTGCACACTGGCTAGTGTCCCTTAGTACATATGACACTCTACTAAGCGATTAGGCCCCTTGGTTAGTCCATGTAGGGAAACACTGGGCATTAAAGCGTTATGACTTCATTAAGAGTAGGCATTCCATTAGGATGAGTCACATGTATGGTACGTTCAAGATTATTCATGAGCTCCTAGGTTCGACTCATGTATTCTTTATTGTTTGTCTGTATGTGGAAGACGATTGAGAGGTCTAGTTTGGTTACTGGCCCATGTGTGACACTTTTTATATTGCCCTTAGTGTGTCTTGTGTGTTTTTCCTTTTTGACTAACAACTAAAATTTAGATTTCTAAATTGTTTGCAGAAATATTCTAAAATGCAATGCACCCATTACTTTCAAACTTTAAACATTTTTTTAAAATAAATGGATGGACATGGACTGTCACTTGTTTTATAAATGAAAGTGTGTGTGAAATCAAATATTTTATATAATTTTGTTTAAACATGAAATTGGTAAATTCTTTAATTAAAGGTAGTGCATAGGGACCAGATTGTTGGGCAGAGCTACTAAGTTTTAATACTCACCCCTGTAGTGTTTTCCTATTTTTAATTTCTCAGCAGGTTTGACTTGGGATAGCTCGCCGGAGCATGCTTTCCGTAAGAGAGACTTGGAAGTGGTTTGGATAGTGACTCTCGAGGTCACAAAGTGTTTTCTTCGTGGCCAGGTTAGTTGGTTATTGTTGATCATTCTCCCTTTTTTGTTGTTTATTTACTTTGGGTTGTTCTGTTTTCTTTCTTCTGATTTATTAATGTTAATTGGGAGAAATAATTCCTCTGTTGTTCTCTATTGATGCCCTGGTGATTTTCACCAGCCCAGGAGGATCGGTAAAGCCTCTCGGGCGATGTCGCAGACTGGCTCATGTGACTGTTTCAAGTTTGACCTGGGCCTTTTCGTTACAAAATGGTATCAGAGGAGGTCGGATCCATATCAGACCTTTTTTTTTCAGAGCTCCCATTTTTATTTGGGGTTTTCATGGTAGAAGGAGTAGAATTGTCGGGACTTGAGGCATATGGGCGGGAAGGACGTCATTAAACCTTTCTCGTTCTGAACCTCGGGTTACCATGGGATTTTCGGGTTGTTGTGTCTTTTGGTTCTATTGAATTGTTTTATGTTGGGAAATGAAGTGGAAGCCAGGGAAATAACCTTCGTGAGCTTGGATGGTCTGGAAAGCCATGTAGAGCCAGAGACATTACTCTAGAGTGATCCTCGTGACAGTGGCGTGAGTGGTGTGTGGCCACCAACCATATGTCTGATTCACCCATCATCACTAGTTTCCCCCATGTAAATAATTTGAGTTTTCCTTCATTCAGAAAATTGTTTTGTAATGTTTTATTTTGGAAATTGTGAAAAGTTGAAACTGAAATGGAAATGACCATGTTTTGATTATGTTCTTTTTTTCTTTGTTCCTTAGGTGTCACCCCCACGATGGTTTGATGGATGCCCAAGGTGTAGCTTCGGGTGGTGCGCCCCTAGAGAATCCTCCAGTTGATCAGCCCATAGACTATGTTCTGCTGTTCCGGAAGTTGAACCCTTTTTTCTTTTATGTACAAGCAGATCCTCTTGAGGCAGAGGAGTGGTTGCAGAAGAATGAGAATAAGTTCAGTTTCATTGGGTTTCCTGTGTCGTTAAAGGTGAAGTTTTCTACCTTTATGCTCGAATGCCCAACTTGGATATGGTGGATGTATGTGTCTCAGAATAAACCTCAGAAAGATTTAACATGGGAGTTTTTCATGTCATCGTTCATCTAGAAACACTTCTCTGAGTTGACGAAGCTGAAGAAGAGGATGAAGTTGTGTTGTATTAAGTAGGGCATTGAATCAATCCAGGAATTCTGTTAACATTTCATAGACCTAGTTCCGTACGACCAATGGTTTGTTGCAAATGATCCGAGGAAGGCTCTACAATTTGATTCTGGACTCCGACCTGAACTGCGATCGAAAGTGGAAGAGCTCAACCTAACCACTTTCTCGGATGTTGTGGTGAAATCCTTTCTTGCTAAAGCTGAGTTAGCAGGGGGACATGAGATGGTGAATCCTCCCTCAACCTTGGGAAGTATTGCAGAGGATGGTGGTAAGAAAAATGGGAAGAGACCTGATGTTGGTGGCTCTAACAGATGAATCAAGAGGCCTTCATACCTTAAGTCATATTCTTCACAACGCAATTTCGTGATCTGTCACCAGTGGGGTAGGTAGGGTCACAAGAGTCTGACCTTCCCGAGTGCTCCAAGACCCTTCCACACCTGTGGACATTTGGGTCACTTGTAGGGATTCGGCCGAGGTGTTTCCAAGAAGTGCGTTGAAGCCAGAACTATCTCATCAAAGGTTACCTCTGCCAGTCAGTAGGAGTATGGAATTGATTGGAGGTCAGTTTGAGGCTTTTTATTTGTAGTGTTCCTTGGATGTATTGGTCTTCACCTGTAACATTTTTTGGTGTTTCTTTTCATTCAATTTTTAGAATGGTTGTGGCTGAACCTCTTTGAAACTTTGATTTTATATAGAATTGTGTTTGGTGAAATTGTGGTTTGTCTATTATGTTTTGGAATTTTTGAAGCCTGAATACGATGAAGAAGATGCTTCAATCATCGGTGCTCCAGCTATAGGCCTCAAAGTGAAGCTGACACGTAGTCAAGAGAACCCCAATGGTGAAGAAGGGTCGGGGTGTAGTCTTGATATTTGGTGTGTCATGGTTTGTGATCTTCTGAGGGTGTGACATCGTTGAGGTAGTGGTGACGGTAGTTTTAATGTTCGATTGGTTGGGCCCTTCCCTCCCCTACCCTTGTGCTGGGATTTTTGGTCAGTGAAGAAAGTTTTCAAATTTGGTTAATCTCGTCAGTTCTTATGGTGGGGAGACCCATAGTGAGTCTCGAAAAGTTACACTTGAATTAATTTAGAGTTAGCTCAATCCTTATGATGGGGAGTTTGTTCGGGCCTCCCCGTGTTAGTATTAGAGTTTATTTTCATATATCGTTTGGTGGTAGGTGGTCTCGTCCGGAACCACCCAATACTATGTTATTCCTCTTGAGTAAACACTGGGATTGGAATACACCCAATGATTTCATTGCACTAAGATTATAAGAATAAATTTTTGATGTGGTTTAGGTTTGTTCCCTGGTTGAAATTGATGGTTTGGGTTCTTCTTGGTGATAGTTAAGGTGATTGTGTTTTCAGGATAAAGTTGTGTGTCATGGTTTTTTGGTGTCTATTTGGATTGATCTACTGGAGGTGCTTAAATTTTTTGTGGGGGTGACACATAAGATGTTTTATCTTTGGGTCTTGACCTTATTGTGGCTTTCTAGGGGCGCAAATCATTATGGTGGAAAGAATTGTCACACCCGACCTATATTTTATTTTATCTTATAATTTAATTTGACTTTTAAAATATTTCTGGGGTTCTGGTAGAGTCTCAGACGAAAACGTTTTGAGTTATGTTAAAACATTCATGTTTTTTAGCTAGCGTTTTTTGGTTCATAGGTGGAGCGAGTTTTGGAAACCCCCGCGTGGCTCTTCTTAGGCATAAACATGATTTGTGTGCCTTCGGAAAATTTAAACTGCGTGATGTTTGTGATTTATTATGTTTGAATTTTTATGGTTAATAATTTTATTATTATTAATATTATTATTAATATTACTATTATTATTATTGATCTTAATAAATATGTTATTAATTGTTATGGTTATATATATATATATATATATATATATATATTTATTTATTTATTCGAGAGTTGGGATGAGTTGTAGACCAGTGCGCATGCACTACATGTTTATCAAAGACCATGCGGACAGCCTGGACACTGGTCCGACAGCTTCTGGATCAGACAAAAGTTCACATACAGTTCCTGTACAGTCGCTAGAGGCACACACGGACTGCGCAGTTTCATTATTCAAATAAAATGATAATTAATTAAATTAAATTATTGTTATTAGTTATGACCATTATATCTATTAAAATTATTAATTCCACTTTTCATGTAAAAACGAAAATGGTTATCCTTATTATTATTATCATTATGATTAAAAGTATTATTAAATTTTATTATTATAATAATCATTATTATTATATTTTTTATTTTATTAAGCTTCTATTTTATTTAATTTTTAATTATCTTCTTCATTATTTTTCTCACCTTCCTTTCCCTTATTTTTTTTAATTTTATTTTTCTTCCTCCATTGCAAACCCTAGCCGCAAACTCCCTATCCCTTCCTCTCTCCACGAGCAGGCCGCTCTCCCTAGTCGCAGCACAATCCTCACCACATCATCCTGCCGGGAAATCTGACCAGCGGCGACATGTCCCCCTTTTTGTCGCACCCTCGTCGCACCTCCCTCGGTCTTCCTGCACCAAAAATAGGGTGCATCCCCTCCCGCGCGCCCACCGCCTCTCCTGCACTGTTGTTTTGTCGTCGTCTCGAACACCTTCCAACCACCTATAACCGGCATGCTTCAACCCTGACGCCTCTTCCCATCTTCCTCTGACCAGTGGCAATGGACTCCTTCCCCTTTCCCTTCTCCGGCCAGCCAACAACATCACAGTGCCCCGGCCGCAGGGTTTTCCCCCCGGAACCTCCCCTCTTCCGGCAGTTCCCCCCAAACGGGCCCCGTTTATCCCCGCTCGAACTCATAGCACCCTGCTCCCTTTTAACCACTACGCACTAGACACCTGACCTCCCTTATCCAGCAATAATCCTTCTGATTCACCTACACAACAATACACACTCCCCCTTCCCTTTGAACCGGCCTCGAGAACCCCTACACCCCTGCCTCACTCCACTGCGGATTTTTTTTTTTAAATACGTTTTTTAAAAAAAATATTTTGTAAAAAACACCCAGGTTAAAAATATTTTTAAAACTGCCCCTCAAAGGCGGCAGGCGCGATGCCGCCTTTGTGTTTCGGGGCAAAGGCGGCATCGCGCCTGCCGCCTTTGGCCTTTACCCGAAAGGCGGCATCGCGGATGCCGCCTTTCCCCTAAAAAAATTTTAATTTTTTTTGAAATTTTTTATTTTTATTTTTATTTTTATTGTTTTGTTTTGTTTATATATATATATATATATATATATATATATATATATATATAAATAAAACAAAAATTTTCAGCAGAATTTCTCTGCTACTAAATATCCAGCGGTACTGCCATTACAGCAGTCTGGATTCTGACAGAAACCCTCACCCAGACCTCCCTTTTATAAGATGTCTTGCCCTGGAAATCATTCTGCATTTTCGATGTGGGATTCAGGTTCTCCCTTTCGTGCGCAGTACATTCTGCATTTCCGATGTGGGATTCTGTTTCAAGTGCGTGACTTTGAAAGACAATAAAATATAAACTATAAGACCAATATAAATGAAATTTTAAATATTGATTAAACATATAATTAATAGTTGAAATCAAAAAGAATTTCCTTAAAAATGATGATGCAAAATAATTTATAAGGTTTCAAAACCGCTTACTTGAAATTTAAAAAAGTTTCAAGTACGTGAATTTGAAAGACTATAAAATATAAAATATAAAACGAATATTATTGAAACTTTAAAGATTGATTAAAGATATAAGAAATAGTTGAAAACAAAAGGATTTTCATAAAAAAGATTGATAGAAAATAATTTATAACCTCTCAAAACCGCTTACTTGAAATTTAAAAATGTTTCAAGCACGTGAAACTGAGTGACTATAAAATATAAACTATAGAACAAATATAATTGAAACTTTAAACATTGATTAAACATATAAGAAATAGTTGAAAACAAAAGGAATTTCATAAAAAATGTTAATGGAAAATAATTTATAAGCTCTCAAAACCGCCTACTTGAAACTTAAAAACGCTTCAAATACGTAAATTTGAACGAGTATAATTATATAAGTAATAAGTAATAAGTAATAAGTAATAATTATAATGAATAATAATAATTAATATTTATATTACTTATTAATAATTAATAATTAATAATTACTAATTACTAATTAATTAGTAATAATTATTAATTATATTACCAATTAACTAAATAATTATTATATATATAATAATTAATAAGTAATAATTAATAATTATTAATTATTAATTATAATAAATAATAATAATAATTAATATTTATAATACCAATTACTAATTAATAATTAATAATTAATAATTAATAATTACTAATTACTAATTACTAATTAATTAGTTACAATTATTAATTATATTACTAATTAACTAAATGATTATTACTTATATTACTAATAATTATTAATTAATAATTAATTAATCATTATTAATTATTAATTAGTAATTATTAATTAATAATTAATTAATAATTAATTAATCATTATTAATTATATTACTAATAATTATTAATTACTTAATTAATAATTAGTAATTAGTTAATTAATAATTATTAATTAGTTAATTAATAATTATAAATTAGTTAATTAATCATTAACAATTATATTACTAATAATTATTAATTAGTTAATTAATTATTAGTTAGTTAATTACTAATTAATTAATAATTATTATTAGTTAATTAATAATTAATAATTAATAATTAATTAGTTAATTAATATTTATATTACTAATTATTACTAATAATTATTAGTAATTAATTAATCATTATTAGTAATTAATTAATAATTATTAGTAATTAATTAATAATTAACTAATTAATAATTAATTAGTAATTAATAATAATTAACTAATTAATAATTATTAATAATTAACTAATTAATAATTAATTAATCATTATTAGTAATTAATTAATAATTATTAGTAATTAATTAATAATTAATTAATAATTAACTAATTAATAATTAATTAATAATTAACTAATTAAAAATTATTAATAATTAACTAATTAATAATTATTTAATAATTATTAATTAACTAATTAATAATTAACTAATAATAATTAACTAATAATTATTAGTAATTAATTAATCATTATTAGTAATTAATTAATAATTATTAGTAATTAATTAATCATTATTAATTAACTAATTAATAATTAACTAATTAATAATTATTTATTAATTATTACATATATAATGAATAATAATAATTAATATTTATATTACCAATTAACTAATTAATTACTAATAATTATAATAAATAATAATAATTAATATTTATATTACTAATGAACTAATTAATAATTAATATTTATATTACTAATTAACTAATTACAAATTAATTATTAATTAGTTCATTAGTAATATAAATATTAATTATTATTATTATTCATTATAATTATTAGTAATTAATTAATAATTAATTTGTAATTATTAGTAATTAATTATTATTATTATTCATTATAATTATTAGTAATTAATTAGTAATTATTAATTATTAATTATTAATTAGTAATTGGTAATATAAATATTAATTATTATTATTATTTATTATAATTAATAATTAATAATTATTACTTATTACTTATTAATTATTATATATATACTAATTATTTAGTTAATTGGTAATATAATTAATAATTATAATTAATTAGTTAGTAATTAGTAATTATTATTTATTAATTATTAATATGTAATATAAATATTAATTATTATTATTCATTATAATTATTACTTATTACTTATTAATTATTACTTATATAATTATACTCGTTCAAATTTACGTATTTGAAACGTTTTTAAGTTTCAAATAGGCGGTTTTGAGAGCTTATAAATTATTTTCCATTAACATTTTTTATGAAATTCCTCTTGTTTTCAACTATTTATTATATGTTTAATCAATGTTTAAAGTTTCAATTATATTTGTTCTATAGTTTATATTTTATAGTCACTCAAATTCACGTGCTTGAAACATTTTTAAATTTCAAGTAAGCGGTTTTGAGAGGTTATAAATTATTTTCTATCAACCTTTTTTATGAAATTCCTTTTGTTTTAAACTATTTCATATATCTTTAATCAATCTTTAAAGTTTCAATTATATTCGTTTTATATTTTATATTTTATAGTCTTTCAAATTTACGTACTTGAAACTTTTTTAAATTTCAGGTAAGCGGTTTTGAAACCTTATAAATTATTTTGCATCATCATTTTTAAGGAAATTCTTTTTGTTTTCAACTATTTCTTATATATTTAATCAATATTTAAAATTTCATTTATATTGGTCTTATAGTTTATATTTTATTGTCTTTCAAAGTCACGCACTTGAAACAGAATCCCACATCGAAAATGCAGAATGTACTGCGCAGGAAAGAGAGAACCTGAATCCCACATCGAAAATGCAGAATGATTTCCAGGGCAAGCCATCTTATAAAAGGAAGGTCTGGGTGAGGGTTTCTGTCAGAATCCAGACTGCTGTAATGGCAGTACCGCTGGATATTTAGTAGCAGAGAAATTCTGCTGTAATGGCAGTACCGCTGGCAATTTTAAAAATATTTTTAACCTGGGCGTTTTTTAAAAAATATTTTTTTTAAAAAACGTATTTAAAAAAAAAATCCCTCCACTGCACACCTCCTCGTGTGGTATATTTTCTTATTTCGGTGTTCTCGGTGTTTTAGGGTTTGTTAGTTGCAGATTAAATCATAACTTTTTTGTGTTGAAATTATTTCATAGGGTGTTTTTGGCTTCTCGTTGCTGGATTTCCAGTGCGAATGAGGTTTCACGCTTGCTTCAGAAGGTCCATCAACGGTTAAGGTAGGAACCCCCATTGCACTCTCCTCTAGCATTAAAAATATATTATTTTCTTGTGTTTTTTAAATGATTAAATTTTAATTAATTATATATAGAATATGATCTAATTAACTTGTTTGTGTAAATTGAGTTTTTAAAAAAATTTATTTACATTTAATATATTGAACCATGTTTATGCTAATTGTTGTTGGGTGCACAATTATTTTTATTAAACATATGTTTTGAATTTGACGGGTTTTGCATGAAAAGCATAATTAATCACACTAGCCCTTGCTGGTAGTTTAATGTTTTTATAATTTATTAAATTATGCTTGAGTTGGTTTCATGTGTTTAAATTTGAGAAATAATTTTTTAATTTTTTTAATAAAATTTGAAATGATTTATTAAATAACATGGTTGCTGCAAGCCTAGTTTTGAAAATGTGTTTATGAACACGTGTTTTAAATTTTGATCTCATCATGTCATGTTCTTTTCTCAGGTTGTGCAGTCTTAAGTGTTTTCTTAAAATGGTATGTTGGCTCTTTAAAGTGATTAGTGGGTTATTTTGGAATTGTTAGGTTTTTGTAAACACTTTGTTGATTTTAAAGGAGTTTTGTAAATAGTGTTGAAGGTGGAAGTTATGTTTTGAAAATATTTCGAGGTGGTTATTCCGTGCTGTTTGTTCTTTTGGATTGTTTTAAGTTCTTGTTTATGTAATTTTAGTTATTATTCATTTTTTTCATCACGTGTCGGTGAGGAAAAACTATGATATTGCGGTCGTCGACTTGCATGTGTTTGTGCATCTGCGTGAGGGGTAACGCACCTTTGTGTTTGGAGTGTGAGTAGAGGTAGGTCCCCAACAACACTTGCCTTTATGTTTAGAATTTATTAATTTCTTGATATTTTTTTAATTTAATAAATGATAAATAATATAAGATAATTAATTTTAAAATGATTATTTGGTGTAAAAAGAGCTGTTTATTTTATACGCGACACTTAAAATATTTTCTTGATGATCGGACAACTAGTAATGAAAGAAGTCCCATTTGGCGTTTAAACATAATGCATTGAATTTCAAATGTAGTTCTGGTTATTGATAAATGATTTATTTTGAATCATGAGAAAACTTTTTGGTTCTCTTGAGAAATGAGGATTTTCATTAAAATTGGTGAAGACCCGTTTGGTACTTTAATAAAATAAATTATTTTGAAAAACTCTATTTGGGGTAACTCAGGGGTGATATTTGGTGTATGTTGGCTCCATTATTTGTGTGTGATGTCTGTACTGCTTGATTAACTTTGCTAACTCACCCCTATCTTGTTTACTATATGTTTAGACATGGGAACATAGCATAGTAAGTAAATCTTCTGAGAACGATTGCTACATTAGTTTGGATTACGCACTGGCTAGTGGCCCTTAGTATGAATGACACTCTACTAGGGGATTGGGACCCTCCGTTAGGCCATGTAGGGAAACACCTGTTGTTAGGGCGTTATGACGTCATCGAGAGTAGGCTTTCCTTCTGGATGAGTCACATGTATGGTACGTTCTGGATTGTTCACGAGCTCCTTGGTTCGACCCATGTTTTATTTTCTGTTTGTTTGTATGTGGCAGACGATTGAGAGGTCTAGTTCAGTTTCTGGACCCTATGTGACACTTTTTCCATTGTCCTTAGTGTGTGTTGTGTGTTGTGTGTGTTTTTCCTTTTGACTATCAACTAAAATTTGGATTTTTAAATTGTTTTCCGAAATGTTTTAAAATGAAATGCACCAGTTACAAACAAACAATAAACTACTTTTTAAATTAAAAAGAGTGAAATTGACTATTACTTGTTTTACAAATGAAAGTGTGTGTGAAATCCAATATTTTATATAATTTAGTTCAAACCTGAAATTGGTAATTTCTTTATTTAAATTTAGTGCCTTCGGAAAAGTTTTTTCGGCATGCCTACTGAGTTTTAATACTCACACCTACAGTGTTTTCCTGTTTTTAGTTTATGTGTAGGTTTGACTCGAGCTTGCTTGTCGTGGGAGAAAATTGGTAGTGGTATAGAGAGTGACTCTTGAGGTCACAAGGAGTTTTTGTCGTGGCCAGGTTAGTTGGTTGTTGTTGATCGTTCATTGTTTTCATGTTGTTTATTTACTTTGTATTATTATATTTTCTTTCCACTTCTTTATTAATTTTTATTTGATGAAATCGTTCCCCTGCGGTTCTATGTTGATGACATGGTACTTTTCACCATCCCAGGATGATTGGGAACACCGCTTAAGCCATGTCGCAGACCGGCTCGGGTGACAGGTTAAGTGTCGACATGGGATGGTTCATGACAAAATGGTATCAGATGAGTTCGGCTCCTGATCAGACCTTGTTTTTCAGAGAGCCCATTGTTATGTAATGAACCCAACATGACTAAATCCCAACCAAACTCGGCCACGCCCGAGGCCATCCCTCTGGTATATAGCAGACCCCCACCCCATAGGCAGATAAGAGGCCCCCTACCATGTGTTATCGGGACCAGTCTCAGGTGGGGTCCTATTATCTGCTCATGGGGTGGGGGTATTCTATCTGCTAGAGGGCTGGGCTCGGGCATGGATGAGTTTGTTTATGCTTTAGGCCTACCGGGTTCGTTACACTGAAACCTACGATAGGCATGAGATTTGTGAGACTCTGAGCTATCAATAACCATATTCTGATTAGCTTGACCGCTTTATATTTATCTTGTACAAAGCTCGGTCCTAGAAGTGTCGTCTCACCTACCTCAGCACAATATAATGGGGACTAACATGTCTGACCATAAAACACCTCAAAGGGATCCATTAGAATAGGGAATTGGTAACTATTGTTATAAGAAAATTCAACCAATCCCAAATGGCTATCCTACAATCCTCCGAATTCCAACAGATACGCATAGACAATGTATTCAAGGATATAATTTTCCTACTCTATTCATACACCTGATTAGGGAAGGTATGTTATTATCATTTTAATCTAAAACCCAAGCCCTATAAATTCCTTTACCAATCCAATAAGTGAAGTGTGGGTCCCTATCAAAAGAAATTGTTTATGGAACATTATGAAGCATGTCCACTTCCTGAACATATAACCATCCCAAATCATCATCCTTTACTGTATCTTTAATTAAAATGAAATGAGCTTATTTATTCAAGCGGTCGATCACTACCCAAATTGTGTTCCTTCTGTGAGGTTTACGAGGTAGGACGATAATTAAGTCCATAAAAACCACATCCCACTTCCATGTAGGAATGAAAAATGGTTGAAGCAAGATAGAGGTCCTTTGATGCTCTACATTCACCTGGTGAAAAGTATAGCATCTTGATATAATGTCAGATATGTCCCACCTCATTCCTAGCCACCATAACTACCAAAAAACATCATAACACATATTGGTAGTTCTAGGATGAATTTCCCATGGAGACTGGTGGCTATCCTACATCACAACCTTTCTCAAATCTAACGGCACTACGAACTGGCCCTTGAAACACAAAATTCCCCCATGAGACAATGACCAGTCAGAGGATGTCTCCCCACTATGAAGAAACTGCAAATGTCACTGGCACAAATCATCACTAGGATTCTCCTGTTGTACCAGCTCCAAAAGAGATGGAGCCAAATTCAAACATTCTAGAAAAGCACCTCCACTGTGATTCTTGGTCTCCACGTGCATCTGGGAAAATAGCCCCATCAAAATCCACTAATCGCTAGACATCCTCAATGATTTCACTAGCACTTCCCTACTTAAAGAATAATCTACAACAATACCCTTTCATGGTGTATATACAATATCAAATTCAAACACCTTCTGATATTCAATCCAGCAAAATTATCCCAAATTGATACGCTTATAAGAGAAGATATAGGCCAAGATCTTATGATCAGAATGGACCAAAAACTCTCCCTAAAGAGGTAGTGACAAGATTTTTTCAAATCATGCATCACCATTGCTAACTACATGTTTTGGGTTGGTAAATTATTTTCATGTGGTCATAGTTGGTGAGATCCATATGCCAACACATGATCATCCTGCTTAAGTACACACATGAGAACTATACCAGACGCATTCCAATAAACCACATACCCCTATCTTTACACTGGAATGTTCAACATGGATGTGGTAGTCAACCACAGCTTTAGAACCTCAAAAGACGCCTAACAGTCTGAGTTCCATTCAAACTTCACCCCCTTCCAGGTGAGTGTGGTCATCGGATTAGCTGGACATGAGAAATCTAGAACAAACCACCAATAATACCCCACTAGAATAAGAAAACTATTAATCTCAAAAAATTTCATTGGATTGTTACATTACATAACCACACTGATATTCCCAATCTCGACTATAACCCATTTCTCCGAGATGACACGGCCCAAAAACATCACTTCCATGATCCAGAATGTGCATTTTGAGAACATAGAATAATGAAGATGATCCTGTAGGGTGCCCAGTAGAATCCAAATATGATTCTCATGTTCCTCCTTAGATATATAATATAAAAGGATTCTATCCACAAATACCACTATGATAGAGTCGAGGTACTGCTGGGACACCCTATTCATGAGTTCCATAATGACCACTGGAGTGATCATTAACCCGATGGTGATAACCAAGTAGTCAAAGTGGCCATACCTGCTTTAGAGAGAAATTTTCGGAATGTTTGCCTCTTGTACCCTAACATGGTGGTAACCCGATCACAATATGATCTTGGAAAACCGTTTTCTCCATTCAGTTGGTTGAAAAATTCATCAAACTGGGGAAAAGGGTATTCTTTTTATGGTTACTTTATTAAGCATCTGGTAGTCGACACACAGCCGGAGAAATCCATTTCACTTCTTTACAAACAAAATAGGAGTGGCCTAAATATAGATTCTAGGGAAAATTAATCCTTTGGGTTCCAAATCATCCATTTGTATATTTAATTCCCTCAATTCGGTGGGGGCCATGTGATATGAGGGAAGGGATATCGTTTGTGTTCCTAGATCAAATTTGATTGCGAACTCCACATCCCGCAATGAGGGAAATCCAATTAAGTCATCTAGTAATACTATTAGAAGGTCATAAACTACATGAGGTAACCCATCAGTAGGAGAACGACCACCATCCCCCAGCACGAGCGACAATAAATGAAAAGAAAGATACCCCAACATTCTTAGTGGAGGTCCTTCTCGACCTGACTGAGGATCCCATTCTACAAGGAAAACCTAATCACTTCCATCAGGTTCCATGAAACTAACTCACCACTGATAAAAATAAATGCGTTCTTGGAAACACACTATCTAATCTATTCTAATTATCACATCAAACAAGTACATAAACATGACCAAGAAATCCCATTCCATTTCCACCCATAACATGGAAAGCACACACGATGGACACATGAGGCCTTTCTCCTTCATCTTTCCCAACAACATCACTAACGCCATTGAAAATGATAAGATCTCAGTTTGTAGATTCAACAGGTTCACAAGAAGATTATATATAAATTACACAAATGCACCAGTATCAAAAATTACAACAACAATAGAGGATTCAATCATAATTGTACCTTGAATAGTTGTGGTCCCCATATCCAACCCCACAGATGCCTGCTCTACCACATATAGGTTTCTGGTATCTGTCTGATTGTAACCCTGACCACTCTCTTGAGGCATTGATTTATGCTAACTCTGACCAAAAGAAGATCCAGTCCTACCACACTGACCTCCAAACAATGACCCATTCAAGAGACTTCATAATGAGTTGCCACAGCCCTAGATTCCAACAATCCTACACTGCCCTAATAAGACTATGTAGTCATGTAGAATCGCTGCAACTATCCCATTGCTTCACACTGATGACAGGCATTGGGAGGTGTTGCACATGCTGGTCGAGTGTGTCCCACCTTCCAACACTAGTGGGACACTACAGACCCTGCCTCTAAATCCATATAGGGAGGATAACTTGAAGGTTTTCATGAGCTACTTAGACCCTTATTACCTTCCTCCCCATGATTCCTCTTCTTTTCCGAATAAATAACACTCCCTAGAGCTGACAAATCCACAGGACCACTTGACCTCCTCTTTTGGTCGATCTTCTCCATACAAGCCTAGTCAACCGCTTCAGAATATTTATTCATTTTAAACAAGAATACCTGAGGGTATATATTTGGCCATAATACCTTCTCAAACCTTTTAGAATTCATTTTCTCATTAGAATCTATCTCAGGATCATACAGTACTAGCTTAGTGAAATGGTTGGAATACTATATCACCGTCAGTTCCCCCTGGATAAGGTCTATGAACTCCTGGGACCTAACATATTCCATGAACTTAGGGTAGTATTGATCATTGAAGAGTGCATTGAAGTCCTTACAAGACACCTGCCCATGCTTCAAATCCTGAATTATAGAGTCCCTCCACCTTCGACTAGGGCCCTTCAATTTAAAGGAAGCACATTTCTCCCTGACCACTTTAGGGGTGTTCAAAAACATGAACAAGAGCTCTATCTTCTCGTGAAATTCATATAAATCTTGAGGCTCTGTGATACCTTGAAATGTAGGAGGATTATTCTTCAAAAATTCTTGGGCCTTATCCTTTCATGGGATAGGCTCAGCTTCCCAGCATGGAACAAGAATATGACTCGCTCCCTATCCCGGGGCCTGAATAGCTCGAACCACAACATCTACCTGTAACTAGTCAAGTGGTGAAGGATAATTATTTCTAACTACTTGCCATAGTTGTGATGGAACATTCTAGGGAGTAATGTTTCTAAAAAATAAACTTACACATCATAAAATTATCAATGTATCAAATCTAAGATAATTACCACAACATCATAGAGAAAATAACTCCAACATTCCATGACAGCACAAAGACCAAACCACTTCACCCTATTCTAGTGTCCATGTATAGTCTCAATCTGGAACGTCCCACCAAGAGGAGAATCCAAAAAAGTGTACCAACATCCCAAGGAGACTTGAGGTCTATAATGATGTGTTTTAGACAAGCACCCTACTAGTAACCAAAACTTTGAGCATTGATATTCCTATATGTCATCTATGAAGATTCATTAGAAATAAAATGACCCAATGAGATTATCCCTGCTTTGATACCATTTTTTCATAAACCGAGCTAGTTCTCCATCCTACCCAACACTCTACCTAGTCTGTGGCGATGTCCGAGGGGCGTTCCGGATCCCCACGGGCTGGAACAAGTGATCGGGTATCCATATAAGGAAGTTGAAATGATTTCACCTAAAGATAAAAACACAACACTACCAAAAATATAAAAATAAACCAAGAATTAAAACATTACCAAATAATCCCTTAAAAGGATTCAAAATCAAGATTATAGGTTTTACACAAAATCCAAAAAGACGGCTACTACCAAAAAAATTAAACAAAACCCCAAGACCCAAAAATCACCACAAGAAAGGGGAGAATCTCCCTCAATCCTTCTCCACAACACCACCAAAGAAGATCACTATCATCTTGATTCACCTTCACCTATGTCATTACCCTTACCTGTATTCAAAATAACCAATTATTCTTACACCCAAAGGTGTAAGGATGGTGCGAGTGATTTCCCAGTAGGATGCCACCCAAAAAAAATTCATGCACTAAATGTTAGAATGAAAAATAAATTTTTAATCATAGATAAATGGAAAGAAATAGATTGAACTATTTAAAGGAAAACAATTTTAAAGAAACTACTTTTAATGAAATGAGATTTAAAATACAACCCTATTTCTATTTCAAGCATCTCAAGAGCCACCCTATATACCGACGGTGAGTGCACAATGATCTAGGAAAACCAAACATGGGAGAGGCCCTATGGGTGTCAGTGAGAAATAGGTACCCTATAACCACATGTCATAGTGTAATGTTGAATTGAAACCACAAAAATCCATGTTCTCGAGCATGTGACACTAGAGAGGAGAAGCATCCAATATTTAAGTGGTCTCCATACATCAATATGTTCAGTTAGTGTTGTGAATGTCAATACTTCTAAGTGAAACTGGGCCATATCCACATTAGAATCACTAGACCGCTAGTACATGTTCACACTCTTAGCTACCCAAGTTTCCAATTGAGTGCTCATAAAAGATTCACCTAAAACACTTATCACCACATTTATATTTCACAATCCAAAAAAGTCCTAAAACACAAAAAATCTACCATTTCACAAAAAACATCCCTTTAAAAATTCAATTCACACCAAATCCTTTCAAAAATATAGTTCTCACCTCATAAACAATTTGTTAAAACATTTACTCAATTTATAAATCATTTCAAATGCACACAACAAATATAATCTTAAATAATATACCATTTTATCATACAAAACCCATTTAAAAATCAACTCTACCACCAAAATCCATAAAAAATACATTCACACCACAATTATAACTTTTAAAACATGATAATAAACTCAAGAAAGACAAATAAATTCATCAAGAAACTTTTAAGCCTGGAACCACATACTGTTTGTGGAAAAAACCCCAAATTCTAGTGTGTAACTCCATATGGACCTCAATCGCACCAAGATAAAGCAAGATAAAACCCTAAATCAAGAGATAGACCCATAAATTCCAAGTATGAACCCTTAAATTTCAACCCTAGGGATGGAGAAGATGAAATCATCAATAAGAAAGGAAGAAACCCAAGATTAGAGGGGGAATCGAGAGAAGGAGACAGTTACATGAAGATTAGAGGGATATCTGTACCAAATATGGAAACATAATTGAAGTTACAAGGGGGTGGATGGAGGGTGAGGTGGACCTAGGAGAGGAAAACCTGATGGAGGATCCAAATGATTTGTATTGGGGGTCAGTCTTAAGAGGATAGAGAAAAATAGCCAATTTTTTTACATGGAAGACCCGTACGGCTAGTCTTCACGGTTTGGGAAACTATGTGGTAACCATAGAGACCATTCAATGTGAACAAAGAAACCTACATAGTTACCTGGGGTGATGGGTATGGATGTGCAGAAGTCATGTGGTAATTAATACCTCTTACTGCTCAGGTTCTTGTGATTGCGTAGGGTTACTACTAACAGTGCGCAAACCGTTCGTGGTGCTATGTCATCCCCAAAAGTTCCATTTTCATAAAAAAAATTCCAATATAAGCCCATGTAAATAGATAGAAAAAAATAAAATAGAAAAATACCTCAAAAAGATATCACGTATGTTACATCATAGGAAATATCCAATAAAATTATAGGGTGCTAGTAGAACTAGTTCAACCTATAAATCATTGCCTATGCCTAGACATTGGTGTTTGTAACATTCAATTGATCAAAATTTTTACATCACTCTTGAATTAAAAGGAATCTACATTTGATAGAAATAAATATAAACCCCCTTTCTTAATTCTTCAATTAATCTAAAGGAAAGATAATCTGAAAATAACCCTACACAATTATAATGATTTTCTAATTTGTGATACCCTATATCTCTAAAATGACTTAACTAAATCATCAAAATTTCATGGATGATCCTCTCTTGGAAGGATAATATGATCAACTATTGAGAATTTACATAAGTTGAACTTCTTATGAACTACATCACAATTACTCTCAGTCTGAATAATACTTAATTTCTTGATAATGTGGGTCAATGAGATAAATCTCAAATCCAAAAAGGAAGTAAGCTCTTTCATAAAATCCATGATGGTTTTTGGATATCCATATTCATCAAAAGCCATGTCATCAGAGGGTATATAGGACTAAAATATCTTTATATTCCTTACGTGATCAAAATCTTTTGGGGTAATCGATTCTTTACCACTAATCATGCTTCTAGTGACCTAATCACCAAGTTGGATGTTGAGCGGCTCTTCTTATTAATCCAATATTACATAATAATTACTAATATTTTGTGACAAATATTTGTAATTTTTTTTCATATAGTTGATTAAAAATTATTATATTATTAATTTAAATATAAATTAAATAAATAATAATAATTCATTATTATTTTAAATATAATTGGAATTCAATTTAATATTAAATTTTTATATATTTAAAATAATCCTTTATAAATAAAACATATTTTAAAATACATATACATAATTATACATTTTGATTAATAACTATTAATTAATATAGTAAATAAAAGTTTTTAAATATTATCAGAAAAATATTTAAACATAGTTTTTATTAATATTATATAAATTTATTTAATTGGTACTATATTTTAAATCTTTTTCACTTAATTTTAATTTTTAATGTTTATTAGTTTTAATTATAATATTTCTTCTTTTTTAATATTTTTTTAATTTATATAATTAATATAAAATATTTATTTATTACTATTTTTTGAAATTTAATTACTTTTAATATTTTTTAATATTCATTCATTTAATATTTTAAAAACATTTTTTAATATTTTTATTAATTAATTATCAAATTTTTTATATGTTTTCCATTTTTCTAAGTAATTTTTTTTAATTTTTATTATTTATTAATTTTTGTTTTAATATTTTTAAAATAAAATATTTATATAATTATTATTCATTCTTTTTAAATAGTAATTTATTGTAAATATTTAATTTTTAAATATAATTTTTAATATTTATTCAATTTTATTTTAATATAAATTCATTTTTATTTTAATATTTACTCATTTTTAATATTTTTTAATTTATATAATTAGTGTTATTTATTCAATTGTATGTATACAAATAAATATTTATAAATATAGTGAAAACTTATATAATTAGTGATATATTTTTAAAAATATTTTTTCATTTATATGAATAATTATATTTTATCATTTATAAATGCTAATACAAACAATAATATAACTCCATATATCAGTTTTAAATCTACCTATATCAATGTTAATGTTAGTGGTGGTATAAACCTCATATTTAAGAGTCAACGCTAACATATCAAGTTGTTATCAATAATTCAAGTAGTGCTAATAAAAACGAGATTTATCGTTGCATATGATTTTAGCAATTATAAAATTATCTTTTATCGATGCTTTTTAGTATCTGCTGATAAATGTCATATGTCTTTATAAAATAACCCTGACCACAACACTGATGAGACTAGTATTTCATGTTATTTTGGAATTCATGCTGAATTTCACCACGCTCACATCATTTTTCGAATGATTCCATTTTTTAAATCAAATGTATTGAATCTCATCCCATTATGATTTATTTTTATCTTTTTTTTTATTTTTCTTCATGTAAAATGATTTCACACTGTATAATACCCCCCTAATGAGTCAAAAAGTGTTTCTTTAGGTATATTTAGTTTTTTTGTTGAATTTTGATTCATGATTTTTATGAAAAGAGTCAAAAATTGTTATATATGTTAATTTATAATTGAAATTTCAAATTGGCTAGTGTTTGGATACAATTTTTTCAAATGAAAATGTTTGAAATTATTTTTTAAAACAAAAAATCATGGTTTCATAATGAATATTTAAATATGGAACTTGATTTTGAGTTTTTTATGCAAGTATTAGATTTGGGATTTTTTTAAAAGAATATATCCATGTTTAGTTTTGGTATATTTTAAAAAAGACATATTTTTTTAGAATTCATAGTTTTCTACTAAACTTTTTATTGAATTTTAATTAGTTTTGAAAAGATGATGTGTATTTTGGGTGTTTAAGGCTTCCGTTGGTGTCAATTTTAATTCAAAAGTAAGTTATTTTCATTGAGAATTACATGATTTTTGTAATATTGGGTTTGGTATGAATTGTTGTTTTATTTAATTGATTTAGAATTATTTTGGTTATTAAGGATGTATTTTATTGGTATATTTTCCATGGAAGTTTTCATTTTAAACTAATTTTATAATGTTTGGTGATTATATGTTGGTTTCAGCTACACATTAATTCAAAACATAAAATTCATGTTTGAATCAAGTGTAATATTCCCAAATAATAAATCTTTATAAATTAGATATTTACTACATACATAAAATACATTTAGTTCATGATGGAAAATGGTATTTAAATATATAAAAAAAATATATTACCCATTTTTTTGGAATCATTAAAAACAACTATACATTTTTAATTATTTATTTAAAACAACTTCTGTACTTAACTAATTTATAAATTAATGCATAACAATGTTAAAAGAGTCATGATTAAATAAGTTATATTTATACCATTGAAATTTTATCTTTCCAAACTAAATTAAAGTTTACTAATAGGACTTATGATAACAAAAAATTTAACTAGAATCACATACTATTTTTTTTCATGACCCAAGGATTAAGACATGTAAACATTTCTTTATCTGAATCAAAATAAAGTCAAGGGAGATAACCTAAATGTGTGGAAAAAAATTCTTTTTTGGATCTTAAAATCATTCAGAGCATTAAAAAATTTCTAATCATGAAAATATAAAAATGTAATCATGTAAGAAATTAAAGAACGATATACCACATTCTTTGTTCATGGAGCATTTAACTATAAATCATGAGAACATGATTAATGACCCTTTAATAAGAAACTAAGAATAAAAACATAATGTAAAAAAAATCATGGACAAAAATTATATAATGAAATATAAAATCCATATAATAATATCCATGGATATAATAACCAACAATACAAACAAACCATTATAACATGTTGAAATTTACTTATTCAAATTGAACATTATCATGAAAATAACCTAAACCAAAAAGAATATTTTCATGTGCTGATATATCAAGGTTTTAATGAAAGAAAATATAGATAAAAATAACATCACATAGGTTCTTGTAAAATTCCATTTATAACTTATTGTATCAAAATATTTTTCAAAAACAACCCATTCACATCCCATTATTTTTTTTAATATAGTGGGACATACTAAATATCTCCCTGTGTTTTTTATATTAATTTTTATATTCCTTAAAGTTATACTTTAAATAATTTACACATTTAAAAATGATACATTATATGAATTCCTTCAATGGATTTTTATATTTATATTAATATAAATATATTTGATTCAAATATGATGAATATAAATAAAAAATGGTTGGATTCTAATTATATGAAAAAAAGTATTAGGATGTGATTAAAGAGTTCATCAAGATTACAAAAGTGTGTGAAAATGACCCTTCTCAAATCATTTTTTCAATTATTATGTTTTCATTACTATAAAAATTCAAACAAGTTATAAGAACACCTGATCTGTCATAGAATAGATTGGAGTTATAAATGACGGACTAAACATGCTAATGAATTGGATGTTTCTGGTTACTAGGACAAAACTGTGGTTTATTGTATTGTTTGATATGAGGACTTCTATACATGATTATATATGTCATGTTGAGGAAATAAAAATGATATTTTTATATGTCCTTTTTGATTATTCAAGTATTTACGATAAGTTAAAATATTATGAAAAGATTTCATTGTATTCTGATTTTACTAAATATAAAACATTAGCAGTTGTAATGAAGTAATATAATTTGAAAGATGGAAATAGATGGAGAGACACCAACCATACAAAAATAATTATTCTCTTGAATAAAATATTAATAAAAGATAATGATATTCCTTATTGAAAATATGATATTGAATATATATTACATTCAATGGTTATGATCTCTAAAAGAATAAAATCATGTCTAATTGATTGTATATTTTTATCATGGACCATGAATCATATAAAAAATTATTTATGATTGGTGTGGATTGATTAAAGAAAGATAAATCAAGTCCTTCAAAAATTATGCCCCTTTCCAATCATTCAAAAATTTAAAATGTTATATAGAAGTGAGGAGACTATAATGAAATTGAAATGGAATGTAAATACAATATTTAAATATAAGGAACATCATTACCTAGAAGACTATCCTCAGAATAAGAAAATTGATTAGGAGTATCCTGAATTTTAAGACAAACCAAGGAAAGTACATCTTTTATTATATTAATATTGAATAAATCTGTTTTATATAAATTATCACTTATAGTATATGGATGGTTATGTTGGTAAATTGTAACCAACCCGCATGGTTATACATGAAGTGTATATACATTATAGTGTATCTATTTATATTAATACCAAAACAAAATGGTAGTGATATTAATGCTTGTTTTTATCCATTGATAAATGATCAGAAATTAATGTGGGACTCATGTGTTATGTTATATTATTCTAATATAAATGAAGAGTTCACATTGAGATCCATTTTTTCATAACTATAAATGAATTTCCTGCTTATGATTTTTTTTGGGTATATCATTAAAAAAATGATAGGGTATCCCATTTTTGATGATGGTGCATGATCAATTAGATTAAAATGTTTTGTGAAAATAGTGTTTCTAGTATATCATAATTTTTTACCTTAATGAAACAAATATATATATTGGAAAAAATCATTTAATGGGAATTAAATAGAAGGTATAACACCATATCCAATAATAGGTGATGAAGAGTTAGGGAAAGTGATGAATATTATCTCTATTTTTAGTAAACACATTCCAAAACGTATTATAAAAACATATTGGAAAAATAAATTAGTTGTTTTTTTTAATTTTAGTATTATAATTGTTTGTATATCAAGAATTTTGTTAATTTTATGTAATTATAAAAAACGTTTATAATAGTTTCTTTAGAATAATACTAAATGAACCAAGAAAAAAAATTAGAGACATAGTTTTTCCTTGTAAGATGTTAAAATTTTTCTACATATATTTTTGGATCCAGGAACTATGATGATGTGTTATTCTGAGGGTCGGTGTCCTGAATCTAATTTTATAGAAATTTTATAAATATTTTATATTACACACATATATTTTCTTAATGAAAATAGGAGGAATTTGAATTGTATGCTTGGATCACAAATTCAAGACCGAAGTTGAGTCTGGAACATGATGTTTACCCTATGTGTGACCTAAAAAGTTATCATAGAGTGTTAATATATCTATCTTATTGGTGCTAAAATTAGTTGGTTGATTAATTGAACTATTTTAATTAATTTATTATTTTAAACCAACTAACATTTTTATAAATTCACCATTATGGATAATCCTCCATGGTTAGCTTCATAAACACTAGAATAATTCTAGAGTGTTATTACTCATTCAATTGGAAAATAACATTAGATGATGATGAATCTATGGATCATGGTAGATTGGATCATAATGAATGAAATGAAATGTTCTGAATGGACATAATCGAGTTGTGACTGCTTTGAATGATCCGACGGTGAAGGTCGATATGCAGATCCCAGCAGGTGCTAGGTCCGAGTTCCAGGTATCAGATCCATGGATGGTGGTTGACCTAAGCAAAATGGAGAGCATGTCGTGCAATGCGACTGAGGTTACTTTGTGTGAAGTGGGCAATCAGATCCATGGTCCAATGAGAGTGTTGACGCAACAACCACAAGCGAGATCTGATGCTTCTCACAAGAGAGTCTTTGCGAAGAATTCCTTTGTCAACACCATAGGTGTTATTGATTCTCCCATTCAATGGAAAGAAACCATTTCACAAATTAAATCCTTCCCAGCTTCTATGTCATAGCATATCAAAATGGGTGAGTTCTCAATTATTGCTCGATTATTTCTTCCTAAGGGATCACAATCACTAAAAATTGATGAACTCAAAGAGCGCATATGATTGATCTGGGGATTTTCATCTGGGAAATGTGTCTCATTTGGACGGGGATATTTTCATATGCTATTTCCTTTAGAGGAACTAAAAGTATGTTCTTGGGGATTCAGTTCTATTGTGCTTAAACCTAGGATTATTCAACTTTGTGAATGGGATAAAAAATTCAAACCATTTGATGTGAGTAACACCACTACACAAATCTGGGGTAGGGTATAGGGTCTAAATTGGATACTTTGGCATCCCAAAATTTTTCATGAAATTACTTTTTCTATTGGCATCCCAATTGAAATGGATAAAGAAACCGAAGTAGCTCGATTTGGTCACTTCTCCACGTTTTTGGTAGAAGTTGATTTCGACACAACTCTAGTTGACAATGAAATTCTTTCCACTAATGATGATGTTATTGGGTAAAGATCATTTATGAAAAAATGCCAAAATTCTGCAAGAACTGCAATGTCATAGTTCATAAATCATCAATGTCTAGACACTCTACCATATGATACTTCTATGCATAGACATAATTTCAGTTATTATATAAAAAAAGAAATCATGCCCGAAATATTGATATTCCTTCCCAGTGTCAAGATGAATATAATAATGGAACCTACAATAATTATGATGGAACTAGAATTGTTGCTGATATATTAGATCAGAAGAAGGATGTGCATGGAATTTTTCATGGGGGTGTTTCCAAGCCACCATTTGTGGGAGACCAATCACGTGACTCACCTAATTCAGATCTAAAGAAGTAGTTTTGGGGTGCCATTTTTTCTGAAGATATTCTAGGCGGTGATGATGAATTGATGGTTGAACAGGAAAATGAAGAAGTGATACAATAAGAGGTTGACAGTCAGCTTTAAAATGAATGCATGGTTACTTTAGGCATTCAATAGGTTAAGAAAATTTTAGAATCAGACTCTCCAGTCATTTCCAAAATTTGTTCAAAACATATTGTGGATAATGAGGGATTTCAGCTTATTTCCTAAAAGAAGACGAAGTCTCTGGTTTCACCCTCAATGCAATTGGATGCAGATAACCTCAATCTTCTCTCTAAAATTAATGATAGTAACATGAAGATGCAGGAGTCTTTGGTACACCCTCTTGATGAGGCATGGAAACAGGATAATCTTGTTATTCCTGAAGCACCAGAGTCCAAGGGGATGAAGACACCACTAACAAGATATATTGATAAGGAAAATTATGAGCCACAACAAGAGGGTAGCTCTGAATCTGAATACATTGATGTTGAAATATTACTTGAATGCCTTAAATATATTCCTCCAAGCAGGGGGACGGTGTGAGGTCGGGGACACGGTCGCGATCATGGTAGAGGTGGATGGCACAAAATTAGTGAAGAGGAAAGGTAGATAATGGAATGATTGATGAAAAAGATATGAATCTAGACTTTTTTCTTGAACTTTTCTTTTGGTATGTTTTCCCGAACACTCTTTTAGACTCCTTTATTTTACATATCTTTAATAAAAGAGGCACATGTACTAGATTAATTTTATTATTCAATTTTTTTTCTAACTCTAAATATCCATGTTCTTGATCATTGGATATGAATTCTTGGAATCAATCGATTAAACCATTTTTGTGGGGCATTTCTCTCTTTATTCATCATGTTCTTCACTATTTGGACCCCGAGGTCCTAGGTCGACATTATCGTGTAGTATCGAGCACAATGAGACCCGCATAATCATGAGGAATTCATGTGAAAGATATGAATTAACAAACCACGTATTTTTTCATTTAGTTTTTTTGGGGGATCATTTTAACGATCACCATCAGTATCATCAATAGAGGAAGATTATGAGGTGTGTGGTGCATACAGTGAACCCCCACAGGTCGATGAAACTAATTTTTTTCCACTAAATGGATGGAAATGACATATCAGGACATTATCTACCAATTTTGGGTGAAGAGAAGGCTTGATTAAAGGTTGATAATTCATATTTAGAGTGTGGAATTTTGATATACGTTTCTATGAAAAACATGAATATGGGCTGTGTTTCATAAGGAACACATGAAGTGTCTCCCCTATATTGTGGGGATTAGGGTGTTGGAAAGTTATATGGATGGAATGTCTTGTAGATCTCATACACATCGTGTACCTCTTCCCCAGATGCAAGAGTTGTGTGGTGAAACACACCATTAGGACCCCATGCAGGAAGACACAACAAGAGGAATGCCATGTATTGGAGTACATGGACATGTATTGAGTACATAGACATGGAATGGATACATTAACACTACCAAGCACATGGGTGGGACCCCGAGTGGCATGGGTATGTCATGTAGATTCCTTACATGCCATGTATCCGAATATAGATAGTTAATTTTTTACCTAATGGGACATAGATGGGAGATGCAGCGTGACCACACACTATGTGAATCCCCACACACATCATTTACTACTTGTATCTTTTGGTGGAAACATCAAAATCTCATATCTCTTTTGTTTGGACTCGGATTTTGGCACTCATGTAGTATATCCTAAGTGTTTTTTCACATAGACCATAATGGTTCCCTTCATTGTGTATTTTGAGATATGATGTGAGATGATTTGGTATTGGAACTTATTTGGTTGATTATCGATGATATAAGTAATCATATAGAATCCCTAGTGGATTTTGGAGAGGAACCCACCTATTAGGACTGGGCATGGGTCCTCCATTATTCAGTGGAACCCTCCAACTGGGCTGGGTATGGGTCCTCTATCACCTTTCAGTGTGTAACCCTCCTATTGGGTAGGGAATGGGTCCTCTATCAACTATTAGAGGCATGGGTCCTCTAGCATGAGAGAGTAGAACTCTCCTATTGGCATATGGAAGGTTTCCTCTACCAAACTATAAGAGTGTAAACCTCCTGTTAGGATAGGGCATGGGTCCTCCATATTTCATAGTGGAACCCTATATCTTGGTTGTGTGTGGGTCCTCAATCTATCCATTGAGTGGAACCCTCCATCTTGGTAGGTAACTGGTCCTCTATCGACTATTAGATTGGAACCCTCTTGTCGAAACAGGGTATGGGTCCTCTATCTATCCACTAAGTGGAAACCCTTTTTTATACTAGGGCATGGTTCTTCTACTTAGATCTTGTGGCCCATTGACTATGTAGTATAGTGATGAAGTTTGGTTTTACTTGGATGTTTTCTACTAGGAAGACACGTGAGATGTTCGGCATCGTTGATGGACTTTTAAAACTAATAGTAACACATTTCTTGTGATGATCTATGATTTTGTGTTCCCATTTATCTATTTTTTGGGTTTCTTTTACTAAGAATATATATATATATATATATACATGTTATTTGATTATGTTACTCCCTTTCCATGGGTTTTGAGGATGCATGAGCTATGAAACGTGATTTTCATGTTTAGGTTATTGTGGTTGGATTAGGTTACACTCCTACTATGGTTGGAAAAGACTGAATGTGTTGTCTATATACACACCATGTTGAACCCCTTGTTCTTGGATGAGGTTACTATTTATCTTTCATTAGGTTGAACTACATCATGTTTACTATCTACTTTCTTTTTATTCCTTTTGTATATCTTACAACCCCCCACATTTGTGGAATCCTACATGGTATGTATATAATAACCCCTTCATGGGTTTATACCACAAATTTCATGTCTTATAAATATGACAGATAGGTTGGTTGTGACTTTATAAGAGCTTAAGGATATTGGCTACATGGTACCATGTACAATGGTCATAGATTATAGACTAACAGCTTGGCTCTCTTAGCAGTTTACTTTCCATTTTTTAGGTTGAGACATATTTTTGTTTGCATGTGTATTTTCCCAATTTACATTTCATTTTTAATTGACATGGTCATATACACCATAGATGTTTTTAATGCTTCGTTTATATTATATATATTGTATATTTTTATTATTTTTCCTTAGAGTTTTTACTTTGATATGGTCGGGTGTGTGAATAATGGTATTTAGGTAAAAGCCTCGCTCTTTTAGTTATGCTTCTGGTGCTAGTCACTAGCCCCTAACCAATGGAGGTAGGCTTGGGATAGTTTCAACATAAGCCCTGGTTAGGGTCAGGTCAAGACTGATTGGTATCAAATGTGGTTCAATACATGGGATAGTTTATAGAGTAATTCCATTATATGTATTTGGTAATGATTATTAAATAGTGTAAAAGTATTTTCAGTGTGTCTCTCAGGACAAGGAATCCAATGATTGTATAGGATTGACTCTCTGATTTTCTATATAGATTCATCTCCCCATTTATATATATACACACTCATCTGACCTCGGTACATCTTGATAACTTTCAGGATGTATCTATAATGATAGCTAGCTAGGATACCAATTCAAATAGTGATGATGATTTGCTGAAAGATGAGGCCTTGGTTTTTGATTCCTCCCATGAGTTTCTTTCTCTAGTTTGGTAGGTAGAAAAAACACCACCTTTCGAGTAGTATATCATTCCAGAAGAGTAGGATAACAATGCATCAAATCATAGTGCACTCCGCGTATTACAGTGCCCGAGGCTACTAAGGTGCCACCGTGATCCAAATCCTCAATAAGTATATGATTTGATAGGTTCATTGGTTCATGCTTTCATACTCGTCTCGAAACTGATGAATCATGTGTCAATGCTAGAATCTAGCCTTTTCCATAGAGAATTTTGGCACTGCTGGTGAATTGTTACCTAGAAGCAGGATGAGTCTACACTATCATTTCCAAACTTTCATCTATTGTTCTATGAGGAGTACTACCCATCCTTTTTGTGCTCAGTTAAGATCTAGCAGCTTCTGGAGATACAGAAAGGAGGGATGATGGTGGATCAGAAATCAACGAGGTTCACATACCTTACATAGTACTCCCTTGACATGATCTGGGATAGATCATTCCAGTCACAAAATTTAGAGCTGGGACTCCATCAAGAAATATGTTTCAATGTTGTCACCTATTGAATTCCCACCTATAACTATGTATTAGAGCGGTAAATAGTGAGAGAGATATTCATGTTAGAGGGATGAATAATATCTAGATTTGGTAGTGGGTGTCACATAGATGAGTCATCTACAATAGTTAGTAGGTTTCCGTTGACAAGATCTCGGTGTAGGAGATCCTTTCATTGTTAGAATTAGACTCATGTTCATGTAGCATATGTGCAACGCAGAGGATTAGGGAATCCATGAGTGGGGTGGTGCTAAGCTTGTGATGGTCAATTTCACATTTCACGTGACTACTCGACGAGACATGCTGAGGTGCACATGAAGATTAATGATGGACCACCTTGGAAATGGCATCACCATGATTTGGGATCTATTTGGAGTGGGAATGGAGGACCTCAAGGAGGAAGAGCTGGTATAAGTGAAAGAGGATCTATGGGCGGTGGATGATGCTATGAGATCCTTCCACCACTGCACTTGTCATCCCAAGTCAGGCTAATGGAGTTTCCAGTCAGGACCATCGACTGCTGTTTACTTTAGAGTCTTACGACCATTCAGCACATGAGGTGATTAGAGGTATGGTATGTGTATTTTATACTCTTACATTAGTATTAGTGGACAAAGGTTCTAGTCATTTATTCATCTATATACTCCTAATATGATAGTTAGATATCCTATTTGAGGATTTACCCCAACAACTTCATCTAGAGGTTCCTATAGGGAATGCATTTTCTATATCATTTATCAACCGATAGTGAGAACTATCACTTGGTGAAGAGTTTTTCATGTGGAACCTTTTTTTCATCATGATGAAACAATGTGACATAATCATTGGTATTGATTGGTTATTAATGGTTTTATCGTAGTGTCAGCCCAGTCTATTCAGATGACTTCGCACTGATGGGACAATATTCATCTTTTTGGGTGAGAGATATCTCATGGAAGAGAAAGTGAGTTCTATGAGAAAGAGGGTGAATCCCATCACCCATAAGTTAGAAAGTATAACCCTTAATACAGTAAGATCTTGAAGAATTTATATTCCTTTAGTCATGGATTATTATATGGATGTCTTCCATGAGGATGTTTTGAGACTACCTATGAGGCAGTAGATGGAGTTTTGTATTGAGTTTCATCTATAGACAATTCTAATATATTTTATAGTGTATCAGATGTCCCATAAAAAGTTCCAAGAGATGCTATTGTAGTTTGAGGACCTTAGAGAGAAGTATTTCATCTGCAACATTATGTCCCCCTAGGTAGCTTCAGTGTTGTTGATGAAATGGGAGGATCGAAGCTTGAAATTTGTCTTGGATTATCATTCTCTGAACAAGACCATGATAAAAAATAAGTACCTATTTTTCAAGAATTGATGGCATCTTTAAACAGTTCTACGGTGTGATATTGTTTTAGAAGATAAATATCTAGTATAGTTTTCACTTGTTGACAGTTCACAAGATTAGTATTCCGAAACTAGAATTCTGATGTTGTTATATTCAATATGAGTTCTTGGTAATACCCTTCCTCCACCAAGTTTATGGGTTTTATGAATCAGGTCATCCAACCGTACATGGACCAGTTTTTTGTTATATTCATTTATGATATACTCATCTACTCTAACACTAAGTAGGATCATGCATAACAGTTGAGGATGATCCTATATTTTCTTCAAGAACACCAGTTTCATAGAAAGATCTGGAAGTTCCAATTCTAGATTCATGAGGTTCACATTATATGGCATGCCATATATGATCATGATTTATCCATGGACCCAAGGAATATCAATGTAGTGATTTCATGGGATCCACCCAATATTGTTTCATATGTGTGGAGTTTTCTTGGTTTGGAAGAGTACTACATTAGGTTTTGGGAGACTTCTCTAGGATTGTAGCCCCTTTTACTTTTCTAACATAGAATGTGAATCCTTTTACCTAGACTGCGCAATGATATAAATCCTTTAAGGGGTTAAGGATGAGGCTGACAAGAGATTATATGTTGATACTACCATAGTAGGGTGTGAAGTATATAGTGTATTGTGATACCTTGGGAGATGGGATCGGTTGCGGGTTGATGTAGTGGCAGGCAGTTATCACATACGAGTCAATGTAATTGAGACCTCATGAGAATGAATATGAAACTAATGACCTGGACCTAGAATAGGTAGTCTTTTTATTAAGGATTTGGAGTCACTATATTTTAGGAGGGAACTTTGTGGTTAACTCAAACCATTAGATTCTCAGTTATGTCTTCATGCAGAGTGACATGAACCTGAGATAGCAGTGATTGTTGGAGTTCTTATAGGAATGTGAATTATAAATAGTCTATACTCTAGATAAGGAAAAAAAATTAGTATATTTCCTTCGTATGAATTCCTAGACTCACTTTTTGTAGGATTTTTATGAGTAGTTAGCTTCCTAGAAGCTGACCTTGGTGGGGAAAGAGGTTGTAGCTATTCGATAGTTGATGGTGGTGACTACTCTGCTTCTCTAGCATGTGAGAGAGTCCTAACTAGGAGACATAAACTATAAGGCTTTTCATTACTAGATATACATTGTGGATTCACTAGATGGATATTTTGATGGAGGGAATCATGTCATCTTTTTCTAGGTATGGATAGAGATTCCAGTCACAATGGGATAGGAGGTGATATGAGAGTTTCACACTTCTCATTTTTCTATAAAACATAGTTTGTAGATGATGTATAGATATATTTATTAGTAGTTTGGGGGTCCATATTTATACATAGTATTTCAGAGTTTGTCTCTTGATTCCTCAAATTCCAGTAGGTGATGGCTATGTACCTGGTTCCGGCTAGCTTGTTGCAGCCCCTTGAGATCCTAGAGTGGAAGTGGGATGACAAATCCATGGAATTTTTGACAGGGACCCCGTGGAAAAAAAAGGTTTGTGACTCCATCTGGATGATATTTTAATGACTCGCGAAGTTGAACACTTTTATTCTATTAGGGAGAATAGTTCCTTAGGTATTTTGGTTAGTTTTATGTATGTGAGATTGTTCTCCTCTATTGGGTGCCCTTGATAATTGTCTCTGATCAGGATGTGTGGTTCACATCACGATTTTGGAATGACTTGTAGGAGGAATTCAGGACCTTGATAAGGATGAGTGCATCCTTTAACCCCTATACTAATGGGAGGACCGAATGAACTCTCCAAGTGTTAGAGGATATGTTGAGAGCTTTCCTGTTTAACTTTTTCTGAAGTTGGGAGGATAACTTTCCCTTGGTAGAGTTTTTGTAAAAAAAAAGATACCACAATAATATTGGCATGGTACCATTTGAGGACCTGTAAGGGAGACCATGAAGGTTACCCATCTGCTAGATAGTGATTTTTGAGACATATTCTATTATCATAGAGTTGGTGCATGAGATAATGGAGAAGGTTTATGTCATCCATGAGATGATGAGGATGGCCCAAGTTAGTGAGAAATATTATAAATATCACAGTCATAGGCCCTTGATGTTTGAGTATAGAGACCATGTTTTCCTAGTATTCTTCCCATGATGAGTATTGCAGAGGTTTTTTCAGGAGGAAAGTTTTCCCCAAGGATTATCAGGTCATTTCTACATCATGTAAAGGGTTGGTGAGGTTTCTTAGTGCCTCGGACTACCCCCACACCTAGAGTGGGTGCATGATGTCTTATATGTGTTTCATATGTGGAGATATGTACAGGCCTATATGCATGTCATTAACTATGGTGGGATGGACATCGAGGATGGATACACTTTTACAGAGCACCCAATGGTGATTGAGGATCATCAAGAGGACCCAGTGTGGATGGACCATCCCCTGGGTTCACATATTCTGGTAGCATGGAGGAGTGAAAAATATCATCTAGGATCAGGGGATCTAGATGCAGGCTCAGTATCTGGAGATTTCTATTTAGTTTTTTCTTTTCAAGGATGAAATTATTAGTGTAGGAAATGACGTAGAGACCCAGATTCTTCCTTGTAAGACTTTGAAAATTTTTAACATATATTTTTGGATCCAAGAGCTCAGACGGTAAGAAATTACTAGGCTCGGTGTGCCTATAATTAATTTTATAAAAATATTAAATACATTTTATATTAAACACACATTGTTTCTTAAGTAAAATCAGAAAAATCATAAGTGGATGATAAGATCAAAAATATGAGAGCATGGTTGAGTCTGGAATGCAATGTTTACCCTAGGGATGACCTAAAATAATACAGTGGATGGAGTTTAGAAATCTCTACCATTGGTGGTGACTTCAGTTGGTTAACTAATAAAATTAAATTGATTGATTGATTATTTAAACCTAACAAAACAGTTTATAAATTCACCACTATGGGGAATCCTCCAAATATATCCTTATAAACCCTAGGAGGATTAAAGAGTGTTATTTTTTACTTTTGCTGGAAAATCACATTAGATGATGATGATTCATTGGACTGGGGAAGATCATAGCACGATTAATTAAATCACTCTTTCAATCCATTGAAAATTTCATTCATTGATGAAAAAAGATCCAATATCCAAGTGACACTCATAAAATTTTTTATTTCACCTTTTTCACTAAATTGATTTATCATAATCATCACTTCTATGATCTTTACCAACTATTTAGCCTTGGCATGCACATGTGTACTAGATTAATTTGATTATTCAATTTTTTATAACCTCATATATTCCTATTCTTGATCGATGTAAAAGAACACTTGGAAATGAACTATTAAATGTTTTTTGTCTTTGTCCATTTATTCATTGAGTTCTTAACTATTTGGACCTCACGGTCCTAGTTAGACATTATTGGGTGGTACCAAGATTGATCAGACCCATGAAATTGTGATGAATTCATGTGAAAAATATAGATAAAAAACCTTGGGTGTTATTAGTATTATAGTAGGTTTTTATGCTCTTTTTAATGATCAGCATCTAAATATTCAATAGAGGAAGGACCTAAGGATTTTGGTGTCTACAGTGAACCCCTGGGTCGATGGAACCAATTTTCAGCAACTAGATGGTCAGAAATGTTGAATCAGAGTTGATCCACCAATTTTGGAAAAAAGCTTGGATTTATTAAAGGTGGTGAGGTAATATTTTCATCGTTGAATAGAGATCTATATTTCTATGAAAAACACAACTACACACTATGTCTCATGATGAACACATGATGTTTATCCCTTATACTATAATATCTAGTGTTTTGGACATTTATAAGGATTCCATGTCATGCATATATCCTACATGTTATGTACCTCTTCTTCAGATAGATGAGCCTTGTGGTGAAGCACAGATAAATACCCAATAAGGGAAGACACTTATAGAGGAATTCCATGTACTAGAGTACACGAACATGGCTTGAGTACAAATACATGGTATGGATACATAGACATGGACAACCACATGGATTGGACCCCAGGTGGTATGGGAATACTGTATATCCCTACACAGTTGGTAATCTGTGTACCTCCAGAGACACAGTCATGTGATAGAGGTGGACCACACACCTTGTTGACCCCTCCCACAATGTGCACCCCATGGTTCCTTTTGAGTAAACATTAACATCCAATATCTCCTTCATTTGGACTTGGATTTTGTCCCACGAGTAGCATATCCTAATTTTTTCCACATAGAACGCGGTGGTGCCCTGTGTTGTTTTTCTTGAGAAACGATGAAAGATGTTCCACGATTAGATCATATTTGGTCAATTCTCTATGATAGAAATGATCACATAGGATCATCAGAGGATTTTGGATTGGAACCCACCTATTGGGAAGAGCATGGGTCCTCTATATTTCATAGTGGAAACCTTCAGCTTGGCTAGGTGTGGGTCCTATTTCCAATTTCAGATTGGAACCCTCATGCTGGGTAGGGAATGGGTCCACTATTTTTTATTGAAGTTAAACCCTCCTATAAAGTTAGTCCATAGGTCTCCTATCATCATAGAGTGGAATCCTCTTGTTGGTACATGGAATGGGTCCTCTACCTACCTATCGAAGTGGTAACCTCCTATAATAATAGGGAATGGGTACTCCATATTTCATGGTGAAGCACTCCACCTCAGATGGGATTGGTTACTCTATCTATCTGTTGAGTGGAACCCTCCTACTGGGAAAGGAATGGGTCCTATATCGACTTTTAGAGTGAAACCATTCTATTGGAATAGGGTGTGGGTTCTTTATCTATCAACTTAGTGGAACCCTCCTGTTGTACTAGGGCATGAATCCTCTATATAGAACCTTTTTCCCCATCACTGCATAAAACAATAGGAAGGTCTGTTTTGACTTGGATTTTTTCTAATATGAAGATTCATGAGATGTTTGGCATCCTTGATGGAATTCAAAAACTATTGGAAACTCTTTTCCCATGTTGACCTGTGAGATAGAGATCCTATGTTACTATTGTTTGGTATTATTTTACTAAGCATATATTAACATTTGTATCTATGTTTTTATATTCGGTTACTCCACTTAAATGGGTTGAAAATATGAAAGTGGTATGCCACATGCTTTCTATGTTCAGATTATCATTGTTTTATGAGGATAATCTCCTATTTTGGGTGGAAAAGACTCGATATGTAGTCCATATACACTCCATTTTTATCCCCATGTGCTTGGATGAGGCTACTATTTCTCTTTATTTGGGTTGAGATGAATTGGTTTTACTATATACTATCTTTATATCCCTTTTTTGGATCTTACTGCTCCACCCCCCCCTCTGCTTTCTAGGTGTCCTACTAGGTATGTGTATACTCACCCATGAATTGGCTTTGCATGCACATGTCGTGTCTTTTGAAAACAACATAAATCTTGATGGTGATATTAGAGGATATTATGGATATTGGTTGATTAGAACTTCATACAGTTTTCATAGATTGAAGATCAAGATTTAGGCTCTCATAATAGTTTACTTACCTGTTTTTTCATGTTGGGATATATTTTTGGTTGTGTGTGTATTTTAAATATTACTTTTCAGTTTTCAATATCATACTATTATAAACCCTAGATATTTTTCATGATTGGTTTACATTATAGCTATTTAATATTTTTATTATTATTCTTTATCTCTTTTTCTTTGAGATGGTTGGGTGTGTGTGTGGCAGACCTTGGCTAAAGGACTCCCCATGTTAGTTAGGCCTTCGGCGCTAGTCACCAGCCCCTGGAAAATAGAGGTGGTCTCAGGTAATTGTGGCTTGAGCCCCAGTGATGGTTGAATTGTGATAAAAATGGAATTAAGGAATGGTTGGAGATTATTATTATGGTCATAAGGGATGATTAGGCTTCAGTAATTTGGGAAATATGGAAGTTTCTTTCTCTAGTATCTTACACTTTTTCCACGCAAGAGAAATTTCAATTTTTCAACTTCCTTAGTGGTGTGATGGTTTTAAAGAGGTATTCATCAAATACTATGAATATATTTTCAATAATTGATTTAATTTTTAATGGATAAAAATCACAAGGTTCCGTGTTTTTATTCAATATTTAGAGGATGTCTATTTATGTTGCATTCTATCTAAAATTTTATGACACACATTAACAAGACATAAATCATTTTCAAACCTCTATGTAATATAGTTCTAGACCTAAAAAAAGTTTAAAACTATGTAAAAGGAAATTATTTTCATAATTTATGATTTGGATATGCTCTTCCATTTTTTATTCCTTGATATAATTCTTTAATTTTTTTTGAGATATTTGACTATGTGATCCTATACATTACATATATATGTAACCTATTTTATAGTATATGGTTATTTTAAAAGGGTAATCCATAATTTGATGTTAATGATATGGTTTTATTGTAGATATATATATTGTTTTATAATCCATTTAATTCTATATTGAATAACTATCTGATGTTGATATAATTGGTCACCAAAAATCTCATCCCAGTAGGAACCTTTTGGGAGAAATAATTTCTATAAGTGATGTGTTATCAATTATTATTATAGAAAAACATAAGGATATAATTTTCATTTTATAAAAATGTATAGAGTTTAAACAATATGATGAAACAAAAATGTAATTATCTGTTATTTTAATCCATAAAGGTATGAAATATGGATATCAAATACACAAAATAAATAATTTATAGGATGGTTTCTTGAATTCATTTTTTAGTAGTTGTCTATAAATTTGAATTTATTTATTGAATGAATTTGATGTCTAGTTAGGGGACCAAGTGTAAATTTATTATTTTATAATGGTAATGCAATTAACCTTTTTATATTCTATATAAAGGAACATGATGAATGTAGTATAATGAATATAATGGAGTTACTCTTATGGGAAAAGTGACGCATATATCTGGTATCATGGACATATATCCAATTTATGTTTATATATCATATTTTGTATCGTAAAAAATATGGGTCTTGGAATATACCACAGTTCAAGTTCTTTGTTTCAATTCATATGGGTTAAAATAGGATTTCAATTAAAATTGATGAATTTTGATTTGTAAAAGTGAGTTTTGATAAAAAAGGGTACCATAATTAATCATTCATAATGGAATCATAGGTATTATAATTATTTTACTCCTTGTATCCTTCAAACAAAAATTATCCAATTATTCTATTGGTGAGTAGAACAATTATAGGATTAAATGAAAATTCCAATGAGGATAACCATTTAATTGGGATGTCACAATAATTTCACGGTTATCTCAATGTAAATTTTGTATTATATGTAAAATTAAACCACAATGAGGGAATTTTGTTTCTCTATAGAGTTGAAATATTATTTCATCCTTTATCAAAAATATTTCAATGAATAGGTTGAATTTATTTGATTACTTTTTTTATATATTGTATTATGTATTCATTACTATATTAATATAATATAAATTAAATGTTTAACTAATTGCTGGGATAATTGATTATCCACATGTTGACGATACCATTTTGGAGGAACAACATATTGGTGATGCTGAAATTGAGAAAATTTTATAATTTTCTGAACATATTTTAAAAAAAATGAAAGAAGTGATGTAGCATGATAATATTAGGAAAAAATTATTAAGTAAATAAGGAAAGGTATAAAATTTGAGGTTATATGGAATGAACGTTGTCAGCCTAATGACACTAATAAGTCTATATTAATTAGTTACATTGGGTTTAGTATTTTAATTCACATGCCGATTTATATAGATTAATGGAACAATGTTGTTCATATATTGAATTTAATAATTTCCAAAGATGTTAGGGTAACATCATGATATACTCTCTCTATTTTTTCAAAAAATAATAATGAAATATTAATTTAATATTCATCATCCCTTGTAGAGTGAATTTATATTAAAATAATTCCAGATGACAGTTTTACATATGGTCACTGAAAAGGCTCATAATTTATTTTATACACTTCTTTTGAAATAACTTTTTTGGGATGTTGAGGGGAAAGTAAATCCCTAAACACCATATATATAGGAAAACATCATAAACCCTGAAACATGAGTTTTTTTTATAATGAATCCTAAGAATAAATCATTTAAGGTACATTTTAATTATTATTATTTTATTTTACAATAAATATATTAATTACATTGATTAAAAAATGTTAATTTATGGAATAATAAAGGAGTGTAGAAAATAAACAACATGCATCAAAACCAATTGTACTCCTACCGTAAAGTAAGGATTTGAAATACTTTACATGAAAAACCAATTGTATATATTTTAAATCTAAAGTAAATATTTCATATGATTTGAAACAAAAACATAATTATGATTCATTTTTTATATTAAGATTTATGTATCAAAATCTCCAACCACTTCAACCCCATATCATGTGTTATAGAAGGAGGCTTATATAAATAGAAAGAGACAACTAATAGAATAAAATTTATATAAATTATAAGAATCATGTGTAATTATAACATAAAAAAATAATTAATTAAAATAGTGTTTCATAATAATGACTATTTAATTTTCATATATTTTTTATTAGGATTATAAATAAGAATCATCATATATTGTACCAGATGAACATCTATATTCCGTGAATTTGAAACGGGCCAAAATATATGGTCATTCTAGGGATGTAGTTTTTGGAGTGTCACCTTAATAATAAATTTATATATAAAATAAAAAGGGGGTATTCATATGATAAATTGGAAAACATACATACAAATATAAATGCTCTAAATAATCTAATTTGGTAGGTTTAATTGTTAAACCAATTACATTTATGGGATCAATGAGAAGAATCATCCCTTTAACAACCAAAACATGATGATATATCCTTTTTCATTGAGGATAGTCATTCACCTAAAAGTATTTTCTTTTCATGAGATAATCGTTTTTATCAAAACATTTTCTATTAATTGTGAATCAATTAACTATTGATAACTTTATTTTCCTAAATTTTTACATGAAAAAATATTTGAATTTATATTTATTAACATCCACTCATTTACATATTGTTATAGGTACATTGTAAACTATCCAATGTGATATTCTATAAAATAAATAACTTTTAAAATATCATATGATAGTAGGGGTTCACATAACTCACAATTTGATCACTGGAAAACCAATTCCTCTTCATGGTATTAATGTTCACACAATCAAACTTGTTTTTAAGACTTTCATTGCATTCTTATTTAATATTATAATGATACATGATGATAGGCTTGTATCAAAATTTTAATTTATTTTATATAAAAAAAATTAAAATTAATGAAAAAATGTATGGACTGAGGTATGTTATTATGAAGGGGAAATGGATGTTTGGCTCAAGATGATATAAAGAATCAACTAAAAGATCAAAAGAACATTCTAATAATACCTTTTCCCCATCAATTTCACTATATCATTTATTTGAATTTAAAATTCATGCTGATACATCATTTCTTGATAACAATATACCCTCCATTCAATTTCAATAATAAATTTATTGAGATTCCATTAGTAAAACTATTGGTCATTATAATGTCAATGAAGGTCTCAAGAATAAATTTCTAGGAACCTCGGTTGTGAATGGATAGATTAGGTACATTTTCATAATATTATTTTCCAAAAAATGATCTCTAATGTTAATTATAATTTAATGTTATTCATATTTTCAATAGGTGTTTATGTCATAAAAATCGAAAGGTTATATCTAGAGATGAAACATTTAGACTCATTAATCCTCATTTAACTTCTACAAAAACGACATTAATTAGAAAATATGAAATTTTAGTAATAATGCACTATGTAGTTGCAATGATTGGAAAGAAAAAAGCATAAAACACATGCTTCTTAATACCTACAATTCAAGGGTAAACCCTACACTCTAATAATATAAAATATATTTTTATTTTTCCCATTACTTTTTATTTTCTATTTTTATAGATCATTGGATACTCATTGTGATTAATTTGGATGATTCAAAGATATATTTTGTTGGTATTAATCATAGATATCCAACAAATTGACCATAAAATATGTACCTTATGAATTTATAATACACTGAATACAATACTTTATAAATAATATTCAGATAATAAGTTTTATATTATGTTTTAATAAGTATTTTTTATGTTAATTATCTGTATAATTATCATCAAAACCATGGTATGAGGACATAAAATTCACACAATAATCTTATGGATTTATAATATTGGTTAAATATTATACTATATATAGGAATATTTCACTATCAAAACATATAAAAAAATTATTTACTAATCTTTCTCATAGTTTTTATAGTGTTCTAAACAATGTAATGAAAATTAATGTGATAATTACATCCATAAATTTTTAAATTATATCATATTTTATCCACAAACTAGCATCCCTGTGTTGGGTTTCATAGGCATATGAAAACACCTTTTAATCATGGATAAAGTAATTAGAAAACCAAACCACAATCAAACCATTATAAAACAATTGAAGCCATAAATATTCTGGAAATAATGAAACATATAAAATAGTGTGTATAATTTAAATTGATGATCACAAAAGAAATAATCTTCATCAAATGTGGGTGAGAAAGATCACCATGTGTGTTACCAAAAGGAATCTCACCTCCCATGATATCCAAGGCCTATTGAATTACATGACATTTGATCAGAATTCTCCACCCTCCAAGGCATGTAAGCACCTCGTGGAATATGGAAGATAATATTAGAGAGCTATGTGTTTGTGGAAGCTTTAGTTGAGGCTGGTGAGAGAAAACATGCTACCATTTCATGGAAGTGGAAACTTTATAGGACCATAAAGGATTATCCTTTATTTTATATGATTTAACTTTTACATTAAATGTTAATGATTTTATTTTATCTGATTATCATCAAAATCATGTAAATCCTGAATCCATCGTGCTCACATGTATTTTATATTATGAAAAAGTTTATAAATTATAGAAAATGTGGGAGGTAATCTTGAATGATAATAGTTATAATTCAACTACCCAAACCATTGATAAAACTGGAATTGTATCCAATAAAATTCCCTGTTATATGGAAATCAAACAATATGACTTCCTAGGAAGTGGCCTTTATGATATTCATCAATCATACAATATGAATTAGAATAAAATGGAATAAAATTTCATTGCATTCCTTTATAATCTATGTAAATTTTAAAATATGACTTTTCTAAATTATATCATATGTAATTGAGACTTAGTTAATCTCATTCAGCATCTCACATTCACTAAACTATAAAATAATTAATTAAATTTCATCTTATAATGTATAATATAATATAACTTGTGAAAACACAACAAAAACTCATTTTAATATCTTCAAAAACACAATTGTAATGTTATCATTAGTTTCATTTTTTATCATATCATATTAAATAACTTATGAGATCCTATCCAAAAATCATTTTTATTAACTCTTAATCTCTTTTGAAAAATATATAAATGCCAAACTCAATCACTATTCCTTCATCCATAATTTATGACCCCATTAAACATTTTATAATTGAAATTAATTTGAATCTATGGATCTAAATATTTTAAAATAGTGGCCACAAGAATAGAATCATTGAAAATGAAGCTAAAAATAGATCTGGGGTGATCTCTATCAATCATATTTATATATGTAACTGTATCAAGTATTTGAATCACAATTTAGCATTCACTTTTATACGTTCTAATTTTCTTTGAATGTGAGTAAACTTGTGAAATATAGTATTTCCATCCCGTATAGATAACTCATACATTTTTGGTTCTCTAAGTATAGAATGACCAAAATAATAAATACATCACATGAAATTCAAATTCGTAAATGAGAACATCATATTCACACATTAATATTGACATGAAAATTATATTTTCTATATAGGTGTGATCACACACTCCTCAGTCAATCTCAATCGATGTCCTAGAAGTCATACACATCACATGAGAGGAAGGATCCCATCTTGGTTAAGCTCCAACTGATGACATAATCAACAACATACAAAACTACACCCTAATTAGTTAATCCTAAAGTCTTTTATAATAAAGGTAACAAAGTATAATGTTTATCATGGTTGGTAACTCTCTAATCTCAGGTATAACGGACTCAAAATATGACCCATGGACCCCTAGTATACCAAATATTATGTATTACACTCCATGTGGTTTACTTAGTGGGACGTATAGTATAAAAACACTTTTTTGTGACTCATAATAATTTATTAAATCTAGATACATTAATTATATTCACATTGACCCTTATATTTTATCCTAGCCTATAATATCATTGATGAATGTATGTCAGGGATAAATCAAAGTCATACATTGAGATATCAATTATCATGAAATTTCATGAAATTTATATCAATATAAAAATTTATTAAACCACAATGAAATATTGATAAATAAGATATTTTATTTTATATGTGATATTTTATATTTTTAATACTATTTTAATAATACATAAGAAAACCCTACAAAATAACTTTTCTGTCAAATCATATAAGATTGACTACAATATTATCCTTATGTTTTCTACACCTTCTGGAGTTTTGAAATTACACCTATATATAATTCCTTCCAAATCACTTTGTAACCATATGATAAAACCCTCCCGTTAAACTCTTTAGTGAGTAACATATATGAAGAAAAAACGTTTGAATAATGGTGATATTTACCAACAATATTCCTAATGTTCACCTCCTTGAATATATTAAAATACCTTAACTCCGCAACATAAAATGTTATTATATTATCTTCTATTGTATACATATCACTTTTCTATGTTTACAATCGTCAACCTTAAACCCCTTTTCATCAAATGCTTCCTTATAATATTTTTCAAATGCTTCCTTAAAATATTTTTCAAAATAATGTAACTATTTACATTATTACTTACCCACACATCTTATGCATCTTTATGATAAAGTTATATCTATTTAATTATGGGAACTAAATGTAACTCTTTATATTTCTATTTAAAACCATTACCAAGAAACCTTTTTAGGATACCAAGTGATATTTTGTTTTTATTTTGATTGGCATAATCATTTAGAAAATAGTGATATTATCTTTCTCACAGTAACTAATTATAACATTTAAATTTTTTTCTTCATCATAAAATATTCTAATCTATTTATGATATTAAGTATAAATCACTTTAATTTTATATTTTTATAAAATTTTATTCGATAAATTTTGACTTCCTAGGTAATAACATACTCTCACTAGCCTATTAGACACAATATTCATTAGAAAATTATCTTGCTAAGATACACATTATTCATTATGTAATGATATATAAAATATTTTATTTTCATGGGAATATTTAACAAATAAATTATTGATTCTATATTTTAAATTTAATTCTATGTGTTTTGAGTATTTTTCTCTTAAAATGATATTATTTCTTAAATTTTTCCATTGATGGGTGGTAGGAGTAACTTTCCTCATTTTTGGATAAATATCTAGACAAATAGTTTTATCCTGGAAAATTAATTTTTATCCTTGTATCCTATTTAAAACACCTTATAGGATCTAATGAATCATGAACCATATGGGGTAAATTCATCATGTCATTTTTTTCATAACAACTCATTATTAACATAAATTTTTTTTTATAATAGACAAATTATAGAACTATAAATATCATTACCAATATATATATGAGATTTAAGTATTTATTTTCATTCAAATATTTGATTTAGTAACACGATACGTCATCACTTGGATGAAAACTGTAAGCCCTATGAATTACTCCCTTGCTTTTTAAATCCTGTAAATTTATAACGCTTGTGAGGTATACATTTGGTTTCATATTTTCGTGATTCATAGGGAAGAAATAACACTTATTAGAGTTAGAGGATGATATTAAGAAACCCATACCAATATCTCTATACATGATATATGAAACCATGCATAATTGGAAATAATGAACCAAAGATAATAAAGTGTCTAAATTACACCAATGATTTATAGCCGCATCTATATTCATCATATATGGTTGATGAAGACCACAATAGTATACATAATAGGAGTCAGGCCTCTAAATATATTCTTGGGTTAGGTTAAATCATCAAACATTTGTATGGGATTCTTCATTTTCTATGGTGTGATTGTGCCACAATGTGTTGAGGAAGTAGAAAAAAGAGTCCTACTTTTTAGGGAATATATTACGATTATATGTAATCAAACATATTTTCTATATCATGGAAGAATGGAACTTTTAATATTACTCAAGGAAATCCCGTGGGAGAGTGTTCAACAACTCTCGTGTTATAACACATGATTTATTTCTAATTATTGTTCTTACATCACATGCAAGAATGCAAGAAACTTCATTCAATTATAAATTTTTTAATGGTTTATTAAATTATAGATTTCTTTGGAAGGTATAGTTAATGGTAAACATTATCATCTAGCTACCGAACTATATAATATAGTAACAATATTTATGATATTGCAGTCGATTCCATCAAGTGATATCCATCAATCATACTTTATAATTGACTAGGTGGTAGCATGTAACCATGAAATACAATATAACCTATAATACCCTCTAACTTATTAGGAATAATATATATTTTTACATCATCCTCATGTTTTACAATATAAAATATCCATACATATTTTTCAAAATTAATAATTTGGTATATTTACCTCAATATCCCACATTCACTACCACCCAATAGAATTTGTGTCATTCCACCTTATATCAAATCATATATGATATCTTTTGGAATTATCTACAATACATTTATTTATATATTCAAAAAAACTTTTGAAAATTCATAATTAACATCATGTGAAATCCATTATGAAATCTCATCCAAAAATCTTTTGTATTACCTCTAAAACACTTTTATAATATCTATCTATCACTAATTGGTTGGGGTAGACTTGTCCTGTCACCCATTCCAGCTCACAAAACGTATTTACGTGTGACTCCCCATATACCAGAGGCTATCAACTAGCAGTGGGGGATTATAGAGGTGTATTGGGGAGAATATTTTATCAAATCATTGTGTAATAATTTTATAATTATACAAAAAACATGTGAATATAAATATAAACACTTTATATATTGGCCTTATTTTTTAATTTATAAACACTTTATAAACTATACTTATGATTTATAAATAATAACTTGATTTCTATGTAATAATTAATTCAATATAATTTGGTAAAGGTATTTCAATATTAATTTTTAATATTTTTGGAAATATTTATCAATAAATGTTTAATAAAGGTATATTAATTAATTATTAACTCTTTATAATTAATTAATTTATTAAAATTATATAAATTAAAAAATATTAATAAAATAAATTGTATTTTTATTTCTAAATAATTTATAAATAATGAAATCTAATTTATAATTTAATTTAAATAAAAATAAAATAAACCTTACTCAATCATATTTTATGATCCGATAACAGGCATAGATTATGATTCATAATCATATTCTATAATCTCGGAAAATTATATGATGTTATTAATAAAAACAATGGTGTCTGTTATCTATCATATTTTATGACTAATGGGCCAATCGTTTTCAATGATATCACATATCATATTTTATGATATATAGTGATATCATATTTTTGATATGATACTATATTTTAGAAAATATGGCACAAAAACATTTTGTTATGATATCTCATTATCATAAGTTATGATTATTAGCAAACTATGGGTTTTGTTGAGTTGTTTCTTACAATATCAACATATCAATATTCATGATTCAATCAGCCCAGAAACCTTGTATTGTATTTTACGGCTATAATATGATATGAAATATATTTTCAAAGTTCTTTATTTCCCAAATTATTTCACAAATTTAAATTCATAGTAAGTTCTAATACAACTATTGGGTTTCATAGGGAACTAATAAATCTTACTAGAGGAAATATAAGCTGTTAAAAACCCGGGAAAAATATCCCTGTGAAAGATATATAAAATCAAATACAACTATAAATTAAGAAATGAAGATAATAGATCATGCACTGTTTGCTGATGAGACACAAAAACATCCATATTCATCTTATATGGTTGATGAAGATCACAAAAGTAGAAATAAAATCACACCCACCTATGAAGATAACCATGGATCAAGCTAAATCATCTAAAATTCAGGTGGAAATATTCATGCATCAGGGAATTATAGCACCTGATTTGTTAAGGAGGTATAAGAAATAGATACATTGGATAGGGAGTCTCAGCTGAGCATAAATAAGAAAGATCACTTACAATATCTTAGTATCATTCCCATTTAAATAGCACAAAATGACACTCGTTGGGTGAAAATACAATAAATCATATATTATAACACATTACTTATTGATTCAACCATCTCATGAATCACTTTCATGAATGAAACAATCCACCTTGTCTAATAACTTTTACAAATGTTTTTTAAATGATAGATTATCTTAGTATCTATCATCAATGATAAATATTTTCATTATACTAAAAAACTATCAAATACAGTAGCTAACTATACAACACTATAGTCACTATCATCTGAAGATATCCATCAATTTTAATCTATGAATAAATAGGTAGTAGTATGTATCCTTGAAATATAACATAGTATGTTGTACCCTATCATTGGATAGGTATAATAATATGTTTTTTTGATATCCATGTGTCATAATATATGAAATATCCATTTATCTAATACAAAATTTTCTTTAGGTATATAAAATTCACAAATACCCTTAAAAACTAATGAATCTATTTCTTTTACATAGAGACCTACCATGGTAATTCCATGGAGTTTCAAAAACCCCATTAGGTATCGCAAAAAAATTTACCCTATCTAATTATTATTCCTTCTTCATAACAATATTTATTTTAAATTAAATAAACTAGATTTTTAAATAAACATTATTGGACTCTATTACTTACTTTTCTTTTTATGGTTTGACCTTTTATGCACTTTAATTGTCAAAATAGTTCCAAAACATAGACCTCATCTTCCCAATTCATATATTCTCAACACTTTGGGTATAATGGGGTAGACATTTCTTGAACTTATTCACATTTTTGAAACATTTACATCAATGAAAACTATATTAATTACTTAAATAGAATAGGACTAATGTAAACCTCTAGTCTTCCTAACTCATTTATATATTCAACCATATTAAATATATGGGTGGAGAATAAAATTTCTTATTTCATTTTGCATATAATTCCTTTAAAATATTAATTTAACCATTCTATGGTTCATATATAAATTTAGATTTACATATTTAATAATTTCAAAACTTAGTTACTCTACATGTGTAGCTCTAACACATAAAATTTATCCTTAAGAAATTTTCTTATGTTAATATTCTTAAGAGATGCATTCATTAACCCTCTCCATTCAATGTTTGATTTTAAATCTAATTTTGATGAGGATGGTACTACAAAAGAATCATTTATCATATGAGTATCATATTTTATTACTATTTGGTGACTATTTTTATTAAATGGGGTCCTACTAAAATGATTAGCCCCTTTAAATTCATCATACCCATTAGCAAATTAATATTTCACTAAAAAATGAGTCCAATATAGTGTTTCTCTCGTTACTTTTCAATTTTTACTCGTGGATAGTTGAGTGGATAACCATTTTCAATAATCCATAATGTGGATAATCCCAACACTATTCCTATGGTGTATTAACCATTAGGGTTTACAATTTAATTGTTGCACAAATAAAAGGATAATAATGAGGTTCTTAACACTTCATCTCCCCTCATAACTTTATTTCCTTGCACAAGATAATCCATGAGTATCATGATAGGAAATAACCTACCTAGTTGGATGATCAATTTATTAACACAATCCACTTTAGAAGTAATATCACACTATGTATTTGAAGTGGATATAATGTCACAATTTTATCAAATATAATTACCTTCATGCATTCATACTTATAATGATTTAGTTTTTAATAATATTCTTTCCACTAAACCAATATATTCAAACCATATCAATGTGTAACTCTTTACACAACTCAAAGATTGTGTAACTCACCCAAAAATAAATTTCAAACAACTTTATATATATTAGAATGTATCTCATGCCAAATTTGAATTAAATTTTAATATAAAGATTTAGATTAAAATAAAATTGAATCCCCCTCATGAGTATGCTTTGAGCCACAAATATCCAACCTCCCACTTTTCTAAAATAAGTCATAGTCCTCTAAACTAATGGGATGTCTAGAAAAAAAATTTGGAATTATTTCTAAAATCTTTATACATATGGGTCACCAATGGCTGGGTATTGGTTCACTAGAAAATACAGGTAGACTAAGTGAGTGTAATTCATATCAGATGTTTGTTCACCAGATGTTGAATTAGGAGGTACATACTATATGTTCACTGGGATGGTGAAAAGCTAATCAGTTTGGCATGTTTATTCCATGGAATAAATTTACTATATGAAGGGATCCTTAATTTATCTAAAAGGAGGTGGAATTCAGCAACTGAATATAGGATGGAAATGGTGACTAGAAGCACTATAATCATTTTAACATAAAAATAGGGTGGTTAAATTATGATCCATATAATGTGAATAATTGATCATTGTAATCATTATCCTGATTTTTTAAGTAAACCTGAATTAATATTTCATCATTGATTAGGGAACAATATTTAACCACATAATCATTTATGTTATTTTTTCTATCCATGTTTTTCTTTTGATTATTATTTTCATTACTCGTTTTCTATATCTTCTGTTGGTTTCACATTAGGGTGTGGGAACATAGATATTCTTGTTTTAAATGTTTTAGGATTCATATACAAGGTTTATTATAGATATTTTTCTTCCTTTCATAATGTTCAAGTGGATTATCTTGTATAGGTTTACTTTTAAATTCGTTTTTAACTAAATAAGTGGTATCAAATTCATGGTTGGAGTGATTTTGGAGGATTAGTGTGACACCATAAAATTATAAATGAAGAAAATTGTATTCAATAGTGTATGTGATATGCAACACTAAGCTTAAAATTCCCACAAAATATATTTTTTAAAATTTAATCTCTTGAATGGCTTGCGTAACACACAAAACCAAGACAAAATTAAGCATAAATTAGTATAAAATTATAACCTAGACATTAAATTGGAGGGTATAAATATTAATAACTAAATTATGGGAAATAATTTCATCTATTTATTATAAATAAAATAAGAATCATTTTAAATTAAAATAAATTTTTTCTCAAAAATTGCATTTTTTCAAAAATATTTTTTAGTAGCGCTTGGAATAAATAATTTAAAATTAATTTTTACCACTTTTATAAAATTTATTCGATGAAATTAACTTCATTTTTTAAATAATCATATCAAATTATCTTAGGGTAAATTGTTTATATTTTTCTAAAAATTTTCATTTTTCAATAAATAGTAAATAATTCTTATATATATTAAAAACAACCTTTTAATTTAAATAATTCAAAAAGATAAATTGAATTTTATATCATTTTTAATGAAAAATTAGTTCAATGATATTAAAATTTTACTCTTTTATGTCATTTTTATCAATATCATATTTAATTTTTTATTAATACTATTTATACATATGACAATTTTCACTTTGACAACCCACCTTTTTGTCATGTTTCCAAATATAATATTAAATTGGATTATTACACATTTATGTATTGAATTTGGAAAATGGATTCCATATATTTAATTATAAAAACATATATTATCCAGTAATTGTAAATTAATTTTTACCATTATGAATAGTAAAAGAGGTAAAGATTAATTGTCATGGCTAACGTAAAAACTTATTTATCAAGGTTTAAAGTAGGAAGATGAGGGTTCAAAATAATATACCAACTTTTCAAATACACACCTAATGGAAATATTTACACCTTTTATGTCATAAGGGTCTATATTTTTTATTTTTTGGATTTTTTCATGACAAACACATGGTTGTAATTGAATATTTTCAAAAAATCCATGTGTTTTCTCTCACCCACTAATAAAAGTACACCCCCTCTCATCCCGTATTTACAATTTCAATTCCTTTTGGTTTAACTAAGACCTTATAAAATAACTTTTTTACTCCCCTCCCAACATCATATATCCATTTTTTTATGAATCCATATTAGTAAGGCTTTTTATGAAAACCAAAATAAGTTCCCCAAAGAAGAGGTAATGTTCTTAAATGAGCATTTTCATTTTTCTTCTTCTATAACCAGTTTGAAATATTATTAAATCATGATTATATGTTAACCTTGTTATCTTCCATATACTATGATTTTATTATTTTAATTTCATGACCCATATCCATCTCCTCTTCTAAAATGAGAAATGTAACCTTTGATCATATATACGGTGGACTATCACCTTATGAACCACTGTAAATCATCTTCCATCACCACATTTCATGTTTGTATATAAATATGGATTTAAAATATTTATATGACATTTATGATATTATTATAATTATTTAATTATAATATTACATATAACTTCTTACATTCTATGTTTTTTTAAATACATTGTTGTCGCTCGTCTGTATGGTGGATTATCACCTCGCAAATCTATGTGATTTATTTTTCACTTATGCATTATATAAGGAAATATTTAATGCGTATATGTTATATATATATATATAATTATATTAATTCTTTAAGAAAAATATATCACCTACTTACTTATCCTTTCAGTCTTTAATGGAATGATATTGCCACTCGTGCTTACGTACAACCTACCATCTCCACGAAAAGATTCAATTCATTTTCCTTGTCCAACCTTATAGAATTATTCGAAAATTATATATAATTAAACAATATCAAATTTATAACATTGTTATAATTTTTTATATGATGTATCTTTATCCTATAACCAATAACCACAAATTTCATGACAAAACACGTGTGAGAAAATAAGGCAATTAACACCCAAAACAATGAAAATAATGAAATATTATTAACAAACATGTGGTCATATTTTATAATAGGATCTTATATGATATTATAAAAATGGATATGGATATTTTATAAACAAAAAACAAGATTAAAACCATTATATATAATATTAAATAACATTTAATCAAAATGAAGTGTGAGGTAAGAGACTTTATCTCAATTTCCCTTTATTGAGGAATATTTATTTGTCATGTGTCTAATTTATTTTATATGGTTTATATACTATTTTGCATGTAATATCATGAATGATTTATACATCATTTCATTTTAAGTTTATATTTTAATTATTTCATCCAATGGGATTTGACATGAAAATTACTAAGTAGTAATGAATTTCATAACTCAATTTATTTTAATTGGATAATATTAATTATTTATTATATTTCATAATATTAGATTATGTTTGTAATTACTTTTTAATATATTATTTTTTATTTCCAATTTTTTTTTGTATTTAAATTTTATACAAAAAAATTATTCATTAAATAATTCTCACATCAACATTGTAATCTTTTAAAGTGTTTATTTCAAAATCTCATTTTAGTTAGGATTGTTTATGCTTGAATTTCCACTGAACAAATTATTTGATAATAGGATAATAAAATGATATCATTTTATTATCCTATAGTTAGTCATGATTTTTCAAATAATATTACTATTTTTCCACACTTTGGTGCATAAAATGATTAATAATTGTTTTTAATAAAATCCAACTTCATTTCTTACTTCTGTAAAAAATAAATTTTCTTCAAAATCAATGATATAAATAAAATGTTTTGAAAAATGTTTGAACATTCTCAAAATGATTTATTAAAAACTTTTTTATCCATTTTTGACATTTTAAAAAATTATTTGAAAGGTATATTCTTATCTCATTCTGAACGTTGAGTTTTTTACCCATTTTATAATAGTAAGAAATGAAGAAAATTAACTAATAGGTCTCGGACATAATTTCCAATCATCATGACATATAATTTATGTAAAACTTCTTTTATAATTTTAAATCATTATTTTTAAAATAAATATTTGTTACTAATATTCTGAAAATCATTAGTTTTAAAAATTTATTTTCAATTTTGAAAGGGTATTTTCCTCAAAAAAATTAAAATATATTTTTATAATATTTCTCTCTATCAATGTCAACAAAACTTTATTTTAATTATACACCACTATAGATATATTTTATTTATACAATCTTTATTCTATGTATGAATGTTTTATGATCATTTTTATTAAATAAAGTATTGACATTAACATTCTTGATTCGTTTTTTGTAGTCACTAACATTCTATTGAATTATCCACTCTCCTATGATCATTGGACATTAAATTTCCCCTAAATATCCATATTATTTATCTTGGGTAATCTTATTTCCTAAATAGTGTATAATTTCTGTACTCGGTGTTTTATATTGAAAATTATTTTACTGATTGTGGAAATGTTGATAAATATGTGTTCTTTAATCAATATAGATATTTATTGGTAAAAAATATTGTTCATGAATTAAATCCATTATTTAATATATGAGGAATGATTTGGACATACACATATGGGTGGGTCCTATTTATAGATATCCCCTTGATGTATCGGTAGTCTCATGTGACAAATCAACTAGCTAGCCTTAGTTAAATAGGTTTATAGCGTATACATACCAATATATTTTATGTTATCTCAAGAAATTTATTGATAGTAGAGGTTTTATGAGGCCTGATTCATGAAATCTAGTAATTAAAAATTTCCTTTATTAGTAATTTAGTTATTATTATCCATGATATATTCGCAATGATATTACCTAGGTATATATTTCATTCATAGTTTATTGATTAAATGGAATGTTTTTATGTTATTTACCTTTCTATATTGATTATTCCTTATCTAGATATAATAGTCATGTCATTGATTAAATGGAATAAATTTTTTGTTATCTTCATTTATATATTTATTATGCTAAAAAAATTATTTAAATGGAATTTGTTTTCAATTAATTAACTTTTCATGATTATTCATATTGATTCATGATAGCTTCCACTTTACATATCCCTTACAGAAAATTTGAGTGCACCCTTATTTTTTTAGCTTTCCCAAGAATCTAGAAAGTGTACTGAGAATGATATTAAAGGATATTTTAGATCTAATAATGATATTCTCAAAAAACAAATATTTTAATTTGTGTTTTCAAATGTAATAATTGTATCATTTATGTACCTATATTACCAGTAATACTAAATTAGTTTGTCCTTTTGAATCTGATCCCTTGTATCTTTTGTTAATGTAATAAAGTAAGACTTTGGCACTAGGATACTAGGGTAGAGGTTCATATAGTTGGTATCAGAGGAAATTTTTTAGAAACCATGGGAAATAGATTTATATATATATATATATATATATATATATATTAGGGATCATGAACCTATTATATACATTGAAGATAAGTATAGAAGAACATCCTAAATTTTAGTAAGGTACATATTATATGGTTTTTAATAGAAATACATCTATTTATATAGAATAAAAGTGTATTTTGTTTTGTAGTAGATGTACCTAGGGTTAATAACTCTAAAAAGGTTGCATTGAGATTGAACTAATCCGCATCTTGTGCATGAAGATTGGCCTTATTGTGCAACTAGTTTGACACTCCTCGAGGACATGATTTGGATAATTCACATTTTCTTCACTAACTAATATGGAGGATTTTAATAGGTGATGAAAGTGAATAACATTGATTGAAACTAAGGTGTCTTTCATTGAAAATATGGTGTCATGATTTAGTAATCCCATAAAGGATTCATTATGATTATGTGGTTTTCCACTATGTTTTTTTTCTCACACTATTATTTTTGGTTATATAAAACAGTTGGAACCCAAAAGAATCATTCTTTTTTAGGTCGGAATAATATAAAGATAACACGATAGGGGGTGAATTATGTCTTTTTGATAATATTCACCAATTCTGGCTTTTGAATACCTTTTTGATTTATGTAGATAAAATGTGTTTTATTCTCTATAAAATATGATCATTATATAAACATAAATAAATAACACAACAATTTTAAAGTGGTTTGGGAAATTAATATCCCCTACTCCACTCCACCAATTCTCACTCTATAATATTGGTTAATTTCACTAGAAAGGTCCCCTTACCACTAGACCATCAAATCCACAACCAAGTGCAGGTAGTTGACACATTTATAACAATGCAAAAACATAGCCTTCCAATTATTTTATAAGGAACTAGTTATCCACATCTTATATCGAGAAGCTGATAATCAACCACTAATGATTTTGAGTTGTAGAAACTCCAATGAATCAAAAGATATTGATTTGATTATGGTTCAGGTTAAACTTCAAAATTGCAGCAGGAGTAGAAAATGAAAGTAGATGGATCTTATTCTTTATAAAGGAACGCTTTTTTTAAAGAATAAATCTAAAACAATCATGGATTCAAATGATCATAAAATTTAATAGAAAGAGTAGAAGAACAATATTTTCAAAATTATATATTCAAAGTGAAGCCTTGGTCTTTACAGCATATTTTTAAATAAAATATGTAAAAAAATATACAAATGTATTTTTATCAAATTGTGTAACTCTATATTTTCAATAAACATCACACATATAAATAACCCTCCATTGTTTGAGAATATCCATGAAAATATCTTGATATATTGTGGATATTCAAATACGAAATAATCAAGGGTGTCGTAACCTCCCTTATGAATTTGAGAAATTTTATCCCATGAATACAGTTCATTGAATTAATCATCATGAGTTTTGAATCGGTCATATAGAAGCATTGAATTAGACTATAAATCTAGAAAGACCATTCCATGAATCTCTGATTAAATCATGGATTTAAAACTCCACTGTTGAAGTGTAAAACATAGGGTTTAACTATGTAGTGTAGGGTTCCTTTGTGTATCGTAGGGTTTCTTTGCATAGAATGGCGTTTCAATACATATCATAGTGTTACATTACCATACTTTCATATTCATTTAATGTAGGGATCAAAAAGTAACATTGGGATAAGAATTCATACGTTCATCCTTCCAACACAAGGTTGATTTCAAATGCAGCATTGATTAACCATACGTTCAATATCCCAAACGTAGTGTATAAATAGTGTTTCCATATTTCAATGTAGGTTTGATAATCCATATGTTTTTTATTCCTTTGAATGTAGGGTTGTTGATCCATGTTTTTAATATGCAATGTAGTTATGATAATCCATACACAAAATGTTCAGCATATCACAGTGACAATGATTCATACATTCATTTACATAATGTAGGGTTTGGACAGTGTTTCAATAACACATCTCCTAGATTTTTAATCCATCAAATATATAAATAAAATCATGATATATATTTCTGAAAAATACTTAATGAATCATTATTAGAAAACAAACAATGGTATTTGTGAGCACCAAATTCATCATATATTATAGAGTAGTGTAGACCCAATACATGCCCAAAAATATCACCCTTTTGGATAATCACAAAACTCATAAAGTAATTTGCATAAAATTTAGGATTTGTAAACAATAATATGGAATGATAAAACATTTTAATTTCATAGTATTATTTCAATGAAGGATAGTATATACTTTTAAATTGGAATTTTTTTACCCAAATTTTTCCAAGTTTCTCTACCAAAAAAATTTAATTTTTTGGTTCTCAAATATTTTCCCATTTTTTATATATAAAAAGGTGTTTGGAAAGAATAAATTATATAAACAACAATTAATATAGCACTGAATTGTAAATAAATGTTACAGTCTACATGTAGAAAAATAAGATACGTGATATGGAAGAGTAAATTAGAATATAAATACAACAATAATAAAAGTATAAAACAATATAAAACTTAAAAACATAAAATTAAAGGAAAGTTAAATTAAATGTAGATGAAATGATTTTGAGAAATTGTGATTATATCCCACAATCAACTTAAAAATTGTTCAAAATGATGGGCTTTGGTCAGAATCATTTTCCTGATCAGAATTGCCATGGGTGGGAGGTTTAGTCAAATGGGGAAATAATTTAAAATGTCACGACCCATCCCCTAGGGCTTATGGCGTGACTACCCCAAGCCCACCTTCTATAGTCTAGGGGCTGAGAACTAGCACCAGAAAGGCATATCTCAAAAAAAGAAGGAATTTCCTTGAAAGCTATACACGCAAAAATAGGGAAAATTGAACCAAGATTACAATTAAAGAAAGAAAATTAATACAATGTATAAAATGTATCACTAATGAGAGTAAAGTGAGTAAAATGAAAGTAAACGGAAAAAAATACAAGCCCAATTAAAAGAAAAGTACAGCTAAATAAGTACATGCTTCGGAGGTCATCTAACAAGGATCCTAACTGAAGGGTAGGTACATTTCTCTCTTGGATTTCATTGCTGCACACTACATCTATCGATCCACCTCCAAAAATTGTCTAGTCCTGGATCCCCAATGTCCCAGTCAAAGTTGTCATTCGTCTACACAAAACACAATATGTGCAGGTGAATCCCATGCAAGGCTGAGTATAAAAATACCCAGTAGGATCTCTGAGACCCCCAAAGGTCTCTCAGTAATCTACAATGGAAAACACAACAATGTGAAATACCACAAAGTTAATAACACCAAGTCAGATCTCAAACACATATCTCATAGTAAAAGGCATAGCTCACCCTTTGTATAACTTAAGTACAAAAGTAAAGATAATTACTTGTAAAGCTAGATCCTCTTATTCTGTCGAGATACTCTACTGTTGATCCACATAGGGTCACTAGGTGATATCCCACATAGGATCTCTAGGTTCTGAGCCACACAGGATTGCTATGTGATGACCCACACAGGATCTCTAGGTGCTGACCCACACAGAATCGCTATTAACGTTTCACATCACTCCTAGCTACTAGATACCCACACTTAGCACACTATATTTCTGAAGGGTACTATCCTCAATCCATCGGTCATACCTCAACCACCAATATGTCTCATATAGAGTAACCTAAATGGATCATCCTGTCGTAGGTGTCCCAAATCAATAGACAGCGTGTCATTCGAATGCTTGGTCTATATGTTATAGGCCTTTTAGTAAAAAGAGCCCAGTTGGATTTGAGGATGAACCAACCCAGTCATACCCCAACATTCTTCAAAAACACATGTATAGTATCTTAGATATACTTCCCCATCGTAAGGGTCCCAACTTCCCTGACAACGCATCAATCAAACACACGGTTTGTAAGATACAGATATTTTAGTAAAACACAGGGGATTGTTTTGTCTTAGCATGGTCTAACCGAGTCAGACCAACCCGACCCACCCATCCTCGGGGTTCGACATACCCTGGTTCAATTAGACAGACTCCAACTGACCCATTTTGGGTCGGGTCCAGTCTTGTACAGCCTGGCTTGTGGTTCAGGCCCAATGGGACTCGCTGGAACCAGCCCGGTTTGGTCGAGGGTCCAGCCTAGCAGGTCACCTAGTGACCCCAACTCGTCCGGCCCAACCCGAAGGGCACGGGTCCGGCCTTCCGGCATGGGTCTGCCCACTGGATGTAGGTCGGGCCCACCAGTGTGGGTCCGGTACGCTCGTATAGGTCTGGGCCGATGCATGGCCGCAAGGGCGGCCGATGGTTCACCGACAAGCCGAGACGTGGCAGTCACACCGCATATGGCCCCAGTTGGCCCCACAAGTGTGGGGCCTCACCATCTGCGGTCAATGAACTTTTTCTCTCCATACAACAGACGACTCATAGGTGGGCCATCCATCCAAAAGGCATCTACGTGCATTGTGCCACCTCGCCGATGTGGCACACCGCCACCCTCCACCCGTGGCCGCTGCCGCCAGCCACTGGCGCACCAGAGATGGCTTCAACAGGACACCGGAGTCGCTCCGGTGGTTCGTTTTTAGGACCTTCTATGCATATAGTCTCCGTTGGGTGCCACCATATCCATGAATCCTTTGAATTCACCTTTATGACAAGTTGACCAGCCAACATTGAAGAATGATGTAAGAACAACTATGGCAGAGGGACAAGGCCTAGTTCGGGTCAGCCCATGCCCTCCTTATTAGATTTTAATCATGGTTATAAACATGATGATAACAAAACAGCTTGAAAAAACCCAAAAACAAAACCCCTCATAATATCGACATGAAAGAACAAGTGATTTTCAGATCATCCCATTAGTTGGTTGATCTGTGTTCATCATTAATTTTTATGAACAAGGAAGATATTTTCAAATTCTTAAAACACATAAACCCCTACCTTGTTGATGTTTGATGTCGATGTGTTAATCCTTGAGGTTTCAAGATGTTGACATCACTTCGGTCTTTGTTCCTGGAGGCATGTCGAAGATGATGAAGTCCCACCAATGTTAGTCATTATTCATTATGGAGGAAGTCCGTTGGAGGTTTGTTAGAGGATCATCACAAATTAGTCCTCATACCAATAATACATCAAACAATTAAAGGGAAAACATGTCGCAACATTTCATTTTTGTGGTCACATCATGTCTTTACAATGTTTCATTTAGAGAACAGTGTTGCTATTATGTTTCCTTTATTGCATCATTTTGTTGCATGATATGGGCCATTAATAAGCCTAATTAATTCATGTCGTCGCCACCTCATCATTTTACCACAGCATCGTCATCCACCACTCAACGGTGAGGAAAGAAATAAAATAATTCCTTTTAATTATTTTATTATTTTTATTGAAATGTATGAAAGATAAATTTTCTGCTCATCCCTTAGTGAATGAATTTAAGTCATTTTTAGGTTAATCCTAGAATTCTAATTTCAATGGTTCCCTTAGATTTTCTATCCGATCACTGGTTCAAAAGATAAAAAATATCACACACACATTTTCAGATCATACATTAAAAAAATGTTCAAAATTCCATTCTGGGCTATTCAAGCTTCGGAATCATGCCCCGTTAGAGAATGTGGTCTCATAAGAATTCCATATAATAAAAATACTTGGAATTTCGGATACAATAAATTCTCCCCACCTTAGGGCCTTACATCCCAAAAATCCAAAACAAAAACTAATCATACAGATGGGGGTACTAAGCATGAATATGATACTCCCTCTCTCATGTGTTCTCCTAGAGATTCCCATGCTTCCACCAAACACAAACTAGAGTAATTGACCGCACACATAGGACTCACATGAATTAATCCTCAATCTCCACTAGGAACTCCTCATATTTCATCCCATTTTCAAGGTCTAACTCTCTCCAGTTGATGGTGTGTGATGGATCATGCACGTATCTCCTCAGTTGTGACACATGGAAAACATTATGCACCTGGAAGATATATGGGGGAAGGGCTAGGTGGTACGCCACCTAACCAACTCTGTTGAGGATCTAAAAAGGTCTGATGAACCTTGTAGATAACTTACTGCCCCCGCCAAATCTCTGCCATCCTCAACAGGGTGGGACCCATATGAAAACATGATCTCCCTCCTCAAACTCCAAGGGTATCTGTCTCTTGTTGGCATAAGACTTCTGCCTACTCTGTGTAGTCCTCATTAGCGCTTGGATGATTTGTACCTTCTCGGAGGTAGCCCATACCAACTCCAGACCTATGAGTGAGGACTCCCCAAGGTTGGTCCAGTATAAAGGTGATCTACATTTTCGATCATTCAAGGCCTCAAATGTTTCCATAAAAATGGTGGAGCGATTGTTTTTTTATGAAAACTCCACCATTGGTAGGTGGTCCTCCCAACCACAACCATAATCCAGGACACAAGCACGAAGCATGTCCTCCAAGGTCAGTATGATCCTCTCTGTCTGACCATACATTTGGGTATGAAAAGTTGTGCTCTAGCACATTATTGACCCAAATGACTCATATAACCCCTTATATAACCAAGATGTAAACTGTGTGTCACAGTCTAATATGATCATCGAAGGCACCCAGTGGAGCCGCAATATCTCTTGGACAGAGAGGCATCCCAAGCCCTCTACCGGTCTCTGCTCTCTGATGGGTAGGAAGTGAGCCAACTTGGGGAGTATGTCAACGATCACCCAGATATATTCGTATCTGATGTATGTACATGGTAACACCATCATGAATTTTATCGAGATAACATCCCATTTCAACTCTGGTACCTCGAGTGGCTAGGCCAAGCCTGCTGGAACCTAATGCACGACCTTCACTTGCTGACAAGTGAGGCATTGTGAAACAAACTCAGCCACTGATTTCATCATCCCTAGCCACCAATACTGATATTGGAGGTCCTAGTAAATCTCCACCACTCTAGGATGTTCTGCCAAAGGGGATGTTTGGAACAACCTCAACACCTCCTCCTGTAACATCACTGGTACTACGGTGCATCCACTTAAAAGGGTGACGTGCTCCCCACCTATCAAAAATCCCTCAAGAGCATTTTCTGATGATATCTGATCATGTTAGGACTTTAAGTCAATATTCACAAGCTATGTCTCTCTATCTTTCTATATGAGTGGTTGAGTGACAATCATAGACTAGAGGTAAGATTCTCAACCACCATCCATGATGAATATCTGTATTGTGGCTAGATGCTATGTTGCCTCACTCAGTAGATATTAACCAGAAATTATACTGAGTGCGTCTTCCACCACATTCCCCTTCCCCTGAGTATAAGAAATATCATTGTCATAGTCCAAGAGGAACTCCATCCATCGTCGTTGCCTCATGTTCAGGTCCTTTAGTGAGAATATATACCTGAGACTCTTGTGATCGGAGTAGATAGTAAATTGGTCACCCATCAAGTAGTGTCATCACATCTTCAAGTAAAATACCACTTCTGCTAACTCTAGGCCATGGTTTGTGTGGTTCTTATCATGTTTCCTTAACAGGAATGAGTTGTAGAAAATCATTGATTGCTTCTATATCCAGACACAACCCAGTATGGTCCCTGATGCGTCATAATAAACTATATACCCAATGCCCTACTCTGTTAGTCTCAAGATGGCTGAACTTGTTAGTCTCCTTCTAAGCTCTTGTAAACCCTATTGGATCCTCATTTGTTACACAAAGGGTTTTCCCTTCATTGTCAGGGCTAAAAAGGGTTATGCTACTTTAGTAATGTCAGGTATGAACCAACAGTAGTATCCATCCAACCCTAGGAAATTTCGTACCTCAGTCACACTTCTAGGTGGCTCCCAAGAAAGCACTACATCTATCTTAACCGGATCCACTACAACTCTATCCTTTGAGATAACGTGTCCCAGAATGTGGTCCTCCCAAATCCAGAACATGAACTTAGAGAGCTTTATATAAATATGGTGCTCTTAGAGTGAATCTTCGACTATCCGCAGGTGTGTAGCATGCTCCTCCTCTGACGCTGAGTAAACCAAAATGTCATCGATGAAGACAACAAAAAACATGTCAAGATATGGTTGGAATATCATGTTAATCAGTACCATGAACACTATTGGGGTGTTGGTCATGCTGAAAGGCATCACCAGGAACTCATAGTGATCATAACACAACCTGAAGGCTATCTTCGGTACATACTCATCCTGTAACAGAAGCTGGTGATAGGCCTATCTGAGGTATACTTTTGAGAACCACCAACTCCCTTCAACTGGTTGAAGAGGTCATTAATCCTCATAATTGGATACTTTTTCATCACAGTCGCCTATCTGGGTATCATAATTCAAAGCACAACTTCAAACTCTCATCTCCCTTCTTGGAAACAAGCACAAGGTCTGCCCATGGTGAAATGTTGGGCCTTATAAACCCCTTATTCTGCAAGTCCTACAGTCGTTCCCTCAACTCACAAATATCCATAGGATCAATATGATATGTAGGTATAGATATCAATGTCTTCCCTGGGTATAGGTCAATTCATAAGTCTACCTCTCTATTAGGAGGTCATCCTATGACAGCTTCCAGAAATACATTCATATACTCGTCCTCCACTACAAGAAAGCTCAGACTCCCCTCATCCACCTTACTGAGGGTGAGGCCATCCAACTGGTGAGTGATCAGATGCACCCTCTTTTGAGAATGTCCATCATGTACTGCAAAGGTTCCCTTCTCACCGGTGAATGAAAAATCAATCCCATAGTCATGAACACACCGCACCTTACACCAAAAACAGTCGATCTGAGAATTGACTGTGGATAACTGGCCCATACCCAAGATGATGTCGTAAGGCCTAGAAAATGATTCTATGAGATCCCACCTGATGCTCTCGCCTCCTCGAGTGATCTCACAGAACCATCACCAATTTGTAATCATAGAATCTCCTCCTGTAGAAGTATATACCCATATTGATCGATCCAACAACTTCACAAGAATCTCTGAGCTCCGAACGGGAGTCATGGAATGGAAGGAGTGACTGGAACATATGTCTATAATAACTATCTCTAAGGTGGAGTAGACACAAATCATACCTCTAATCGTCTCTAGAGCATCGTGGTCATAGGCCTCCATCACATGAAGTTGGCCCCGCCCTGGTCCACTTCATCACGAATCTCTTGGTAGACCTCTTGGGGGTTCTGGTTGTATATCCTTGAACCATCATCCACCACCTGCCGCTCGGCCTCCTCCCCTACACGCCCACCACCTTGCAGACCTTATTGCTTGAACCTTTGTCACCATCTCAGCGATCCCTTAACCACATATTGGTCATCCTTGTGGGGAGTTGGACAATCCTGAGCCATGTGTCTCTATCTGCTGCAATAGAAAAAATCTCTAGTCCCTAGATGACCTCCTCTACCTCACGAGCTCTGCACCAATGACCCTATATCATGGGAACATCCTCTGGAAATTTTGGCTCATTTTGGCTTCTATATCGTTTTCCTACTACATACTACAGATCACTCAGACACCTATCATCCTGTGGTGGCTCTCACCATTGGTGCATGCTTGTTTAGAAATCCTTCCACCAGTAGGGATCACTATAGGTCTCTAGCCTGCTTCGAGATAATGAGATAAATCATTAATGCTCTGATATCTAGTCATATTCTATGGTCAAAGGTCTGGTCCCTGATGAAAGTGTCTTGTACCATGTCGGTGGAGTAGTAGGAGAGGTCGGTAAACCTTTCTGAGTACTGGGACATAGTTAGACTACCCTGCTGCAGGTGCAGTAACATCTGAATATTCCCTAAGCGTAATATCTTTGGAACAAACTCCTCCTTGAAGAGGTTCCCAATGTATGAATATGCAAGGGTATTCTCCTCATGTGTCTGGAGTTTCAAGATCTAGAACCTCCCTATTATTCCCTTAAAAAGGATAGTACCTAGAACTACCATTCGGTCTATTGGTGTCTCTACTAGGAAAAAAGCCTGATTAACTACCTCCAGCCAATCCTCAGCTATATGAGGATCTGTATCACCTTGAAACCTTTGAGGCCACTATCTTTGGAACTCGTGTAGCGTGCTCAATCGGTGTACACTATTTGCTGGTGGGGCTGGAAGTGATTTTTTCTCTCTAGGTGGTGGTGATGTGGGTACACCAACAAATGTTGTTATCATAGTGAGTGGTCCCTAAATTGACTCCACATCGCTCTGTGGACCATCATCATGATCTCTCACTAGAATCATGGATGGATGTCTTTATGTATGAATCCTGCAGAAAAATAGATACACCCCGATCAATAAGTTATACCTGGTGATTTGACTCAAAAGAGATCAAGAGAAAGACAGTTCCAAAACACATGCTACTAGTGTTTTTGTGTTCTATGTCAGATAACAGAATTCATGGTCATGGTGCATGGATATGTCGGTCGCCGCACCAACACTGGACTCCCTAAACTTAAATCTGAATTCATGATACTTGAAAATATTTCCCCCATTGAAAAATTATAGACTCTTATTTATTTTGGTAGACCCAACCACTTTAATACCACTGTGTCATGAATCGTCCATTGAGACCCATACTATGACTACCCCAACCCTACCTTCCATAGGTCAGGGGATGGTGACTAGCACCGGAAAGGTATATCCCAAAATGGGAAGGCATTTCCTTTAAACCAATACACACAAGTATAGGGAAAATTGCGCAGAGATGACCATGAAGGAAAGAAATCTAATAAAACAACCACAATGTATAACTATTGTGAATAAAGTGAGTAAACTAGAAGTAAAGTTCCCAGAATAAAATCCTGACTAAAAGGAAAGTGCAGCTAAAGAAGTATAAGCTCTAGAGGTCGTCCACTAAGGATCCTACCGGAAGGGTAGGTATAGATCTCTATCAGATGTTACTTCCACACACCACATCTATTGATCCATGTCCAAGAACCATCTATTACTGTCTCCCCAATGTCCCAATCAAAATCTATCCTTCTTCTGCACAAGACACAATAGGTTTGTGGGGAGCCCTTGCAAGGTTGAGTATAATAATACTCAGTAGAGACCCCGAGACCCCTCGAAGGTCTCTCAATAATCCACAAGGGAAAACACCACAATGTAAAATACAATAGAGGTAATCCCACCAAGAGAGATCTCAAACACATATCACAAATTTAATGATACACCTCACACTAGGTATAACTTTAGTATAGAAGTAAAGATGATTAGTCATAAAGCTAGATCATATAATTCTATCGAGATATGCTATTGTTGATCCACACTGGGTCACTAGGTACTATCCCACATAGGATCACTTTTTTTTTGACCCACACAGGATTGCTAGGTGCGGACCCACACATGATCTCTAGGTGTGGACCCACACTGGATCGCTAGGTGTTGACCCACACAGGATCACTATTAACTCTTCACGTCATAGTCAGCGACTAGATTCCCGCACATAGCACGCTTGATTTCTAGAGGGTCCAATCCTCAAGAAATCATCTATACCTAAAACACCATTAATTCCCACATAGAGTAACCCTAAAGTACCATCTCGTTGTAAGGGTCCCAACGCAACAGATGTTGCATCGTTCAGATACTCGTTCTGTATGTTATAGGTCTTTTAGTAAACATTACATGGTTGTATTTGAGTCCAATCCAACATAGTCTTACACCAAATTCTACAAAAACTCATCATGAGTATCATAGAAGGACCACCCGATCACAAGGGTCCAAACTCCCTAGATGGTGCGTCAATTGGAAGCACAGTTTGCAAGATATGGGAGTTTAAGTAAAACAAGGGGGTCGGTTGTGTCTATGCCTGGTCCGACCCGGTCATACCCACCCAACCAACATGGACCAAGGATCCCGCATACCCTAGATAAATTAGAAAGAATCGGGCTGACCCATTTCAGGTCGAGATCGGTTTAGTCTGGCATGGCAAGTAGGCTGGGCCCAATAGGCATTGCTGGACCCTACCTGGTTAGGCTGAGAGTCCAGCCTACCTGGTCACCAGGCAACCCAGCCTCATCTGGCCTTGAATGAAGGACATGGGTCTGGCCTTCCAATGCACATATAGCCCACTGAGCATGGGTCTAGTCCACCAATGCGGTTCTGACTCACCAGCGAGTGTCCGGCCAACCGGTGAGGGTCCGGCCCACCGGTGAGGGACCGGCATGCCTGTGTGGGACCAGCCCGCTTGCTGGGAGCACATTCCACCGGCCTGAGGACCAACCATAAGAGTGGTTGGGGGTGCACCAACAGGATGGGATGTGGCTGCCGCGTCGAGCCTGACCCCTACTGACCCCACAGATGCGGGGCCTCCTCCAGCTACAATCAACGAACCGTGACTCTCCATCCACCGAACGCATTGGACACGAGTCGTCCCTCCACACAATGATGATGGGAATCGCACCTCCTCACCATCATGTCCTTCTAGCTATGGATTCCTAACACCGTAGTGTGATGATGGGTACGCCACCACCCTCTACATGTGGTTGCCTCTAGCGCGCCGATGGTCCCTTCAACGGGCCACTGGAGTCACTCTGGTGGTCCGTCTTTTGAGTTTTGTGTGCCTACGGTCTCTGAAGGGTGACACCATCGCTGTGAAGCCTTCTAATTTATCTTTCTTACAAGTTGACCAGTCAACATCTAATAACGTGCCAAGAAAAACTGTGGTGGAGGGACAAGGACATGTTAAGGTCAGTTCATGCCCTCTTAATTACACAATAATCATGGAGATAAACACTATGATAACAACACATCATGAAAAATCCCAAATCAAAACCTCACAAAATATCCACCCACAAGAACAATCGATTTCCGGAACAAACTAGTAGTTGGTTGATCCACTTTGATCATTAATTTTTCAGAACAAGGAAGAAATCATCAAATACATAGAAGGCATGAACCCCTACCTTGTTGATGTTTGATTCTGAAGCATTTATCCTCTAGGTTTCAAGATGATGATGTCGCTTATGGCTCTATTCTTTGAGGCACATTTAAGATGATGAAGTCTCACCAAAATTTTTCATTCTTCATTAGGGAGGAATTCCATTAGAGGTTCATTAGAGGATCATCTCCTATTAATCATCGTCCCACCAACGCATCAAACAATTAAAAGGAAAACATGTTGTAGCATTTCAGTTACGCTGCGATGTCGCATCGTTACATTGTTTCATTTATCAAATAACATCACTTTTACACTTCCTTTATTGCATCATTAAAATGTATGATACGCGCCATTAATCGGCCACATTAATGCGTTGTCGCTACACCACAGTGTCGCCATTCGCCACTCAATAGCAATAAAATAAACAAAATAATTTCTTTAAATTATTTTATTATTTTTCTCAAAAAGCCCAAAAAATAACTTTTCTATTCGGTCCTTTTCAACTAATGTTAAGTCATTTCTAGTCAAATTATGGTATTTTGAGTTCAATGATGCCCTCTGATTTTCGATCCGATCACCAGTTCAAAATATAGAAAAACCCACTTGCACGTTTATTGAATCTGCCTTAAAAAAGTTCCAAATTACATTTCAGGCTCTTCGGGCATCATAATCACATTTCTTTAGATTGTGTGGTCTCATATTCATTCCATATAATTAAAAGAAATACATTAAATTTATAATATATTATAGAAAATCACTATGAATATCAATCAGCTTAACTAACAGGCTCTCAAAATGATTGTTAAAGACATAAATCCACTATTGATTCATCTTCTTTGAATCTTGTCCATCCTTCTATCTTTTAATAAAATTATTCTTTACAAAATAATTAACTAATTCTTTTGACTAAATGAATGTAGTCGACCTATATCTAACTTTATTAATGATAGGACCCATCTAGGATTCAATTGATTTCAACTAACTTATCAAATCTCTCTGATTATATTATTAAATATTCAAAGGAGTATTATCACACTAAAGAGAGTGAATTCGGATATTAAAGTCATATAAAACAGTAATTATAGCCTCAAATATTCTTATCAAGTCTAGAGGAGTCTATTGAGGTGTAGAAGTTGAACCGTAATAACTATCTTTGATAGAATGAAATTCTATGCTAAACATCTATTTCTACTCATCAAAATTGGAATTCTTCACAAATTCTTCTATTCAAGATCTGAATTCTCTAACAAAATATTTGATAAAATATATAATATATCCCTTAAAAAAATTACTTGAATGTCTTTGAGTAGTGATTGAAGTACCTAAAAATCACCCATAGGCATTGTTGAACTTGTGAGTTCTTCACATTTATTCCTCCTAGTTTCCAATTATTATCTTAAAGGCATGTTCTAGTTCTCTAAATAATTACACATACAAATAATAGCTTCACCATAAGAGTAAGAAGACTCTACAGAAAAATCTCTTAAAGTTTGTCTAGTCTGAACTATAGTCAAACTTGTCTCTATTTCTAAAACAATAAATCCATTATCTTGTATTTTCTCTCTTAATGTACACACTTATACATTAAACAAATGAGAAACAATCAAAGAAATATTTTTAGGGGCTTCTTCACTTGAAATAGGGAATTCTTCCATCTATTCAACTTTCCTTTCGGCCTGTTACTCAATTCACTCAAATCCTTCTCATCTACATTCACATCTTATGCAATATTTACTGAAATTATTCTTCTCTAAGAAATACCCTCCTCTTATCTCAATTCAACCTCTTCATTTAGCATTTCTCTAACAGATCCAATGGATGGTATCATCCTCTTATCCCCCTGAGTAGCTTCGATCAACTTCTATTTTTGTTCCACTACAATAGGTAAATTAATATTGCAAGTGTTTCTCCAGAAATATCCCAATTTCATGAAAGTGAAGCATTTAAAATGTTTTCGTGATAAAATATATATCCAAAAAGCATATCCATAATTTTTAACATTCTGTGTAATAAAAATGAAAGTATTATTCCATAGGGATAGAAGCCTGTCTTTTCTTCTTTGTGATAGAAATAAATTAAACATATTAACATAAAGTTATAGAAATTGAATCTAATTTTCTTTTAAAATAGAAATAGAACATACCTGTATGGATCCAAGACATTTCCTAACTAAACTATTCCTGATAAAATTCCATATTTAATAAACTTCATCATGCATTTTTTCAATATTAAGGACTTTGGTCCTTATTTTCCTCATAGATAATATTCCAAAAAAATATAATCTCCTCTGGCTTATCATATATTTTTACTTTTCTGTGTAATAAAAATGAATGTATTATTCCATAGGGATTGAAGCCAATCTTTGATACTTTGTGATAGTAATGACTAAATTGAACCTAAATTGGTTCATAAATATAAATAGAACATGCATTCCTGGATATAAGACATTCTCTAACTCAGTTTTTCTCAGTAAAATTCTAGATTTACTAAACCTCATAAAGATTTTTTGATCATGTTTATGGTCTTTTGTAATTATTTTCCAAAAAAATATTTTTCCAAAAAATGAAAACATAATCTCCTATGACTAAAATTTTATATCTCCAATATTCACTATGTCTAAATAAAAATCCCCTTTCATGGGGATAGAACAATAACTTATCAATTTCCAATGAAGAAAGAGATAATTCAATGTCAGGAATCTTATAGATTACTTTGTCTTCAATGACTCCAAAATTGAATGATGAATTTCCATAGAACACTTCTACTTCTATTTCAAACATCACAAGAGTGTTACTATATCCAAAATGAAATTATAACCCTTTAAATCTAATGGATGACTTTAATGAATGATTTTTCTCATTTAAATACTCGAAATATATCAATTTTCCTTGAAGAAGTTTACCATTATTCACTGGAGGGTAAGTTCGCACACCAAAATCAGTATATTAAATTAGTCATGTGGTTTCCATTTCTAAAGGTTCTGAGATTTAAGGTTCAAAGGTTTGTTGTTTTGTAATATTGGAATGAGAAGATCTATAAAATATAAAGATTCGAGTTGGTGTAAAAAGAGCGGGAGAAGTATGATGGTTTTCGTACATCGATTGGATATGTATTCATTACTTTTAATTTTAAAAGTCCAATATTTTAAAAGATTTAAATAGATTATTTTTATATATAATAAATAAATAAATGAGAAATAAAAAAATGAAAATTTATAAAGATAACAAAAATAAAAACAGTGAGGTTATAATAATAAATTCATAAATTATCATTTAATAATAAATATTTCTATCACCACATTAATAAAATAAAAACTATCACTAGGAAGTGTTTTATTAGAAATATTAACTAATTAATATTTTTTATTAACAAATTCTATAGATATATCCACTTTCAGAACACCATATCTTAGAGAATAATACTTGATATAAATATGGATAATTTTAGAGTGACTTATTGGATTTTTTAAAAAATAAATAACACTAGTATCCTCACATAAAATGGGTATATTATTAAAATTTAGTCCAAAATCAAGTAGATTGTTTTTCATTCACATTACTTGTTCAGAAAAACTATCAGAAAAAACATATTCTGCCTCAGCCATTAATAGAGAAATTGAGTGTTATTTCTTACGTGACCATGATACTATATATTTTCCAAAAAAGTGAGAGGTTTTTAAGGTTATTTTCCTATATAATCTACATCCTCCATATTCAGCATTTGAATATGAAATTAAATTAAAATAAAATGTTTTTATATATTAAAAATATTAAAAAATAATTTATTTTAAAAATCTAAAAATTATTTTAATAGTATTAAGATGGGATTATTTTGGATTTGGCTGAAATATAGCACATAAAAATACAGAAAACATAATATATAGTCTACTAACAGCAGTATATAATAAACTACCAATCATACCTCTATATAACTTATTGTCAACTAGTTTTCCAGCTTCATCCAAATCAATTTTTATATTGGTACCCAGAGGAACTTTATAAGTCTTACTATTTCCAAGTCCAAAATTTTTCAATAAATCAATAATATATTTACTTTAACTGAATAATTTTCCTTAATATTTTTGATAAATCTAAAATCCTAAAAAAATTATTTCTCCCATCATACTCATTTCTATTTCTTTTTTCATTGTATTTAAAAAATCATAACAAATAATTTTATTTGAAAAACTGAAAATAACATCATAAATATAAATTTTTAATAATAAAATATTAGAACAGACACATTTCTTAAAAATATTAGGATCAACTAATCCCACACAAAAATCCATTTTCTAACAAATAAGATCTTAATATTTCATATAAATATCCAGGTGCTTGTATAAGCCAATAAATATATTTAGTAATTTTAAAAATCAAATTTGGTTTTTGAGGGTTTTCAAAACCATCAATTTTTCAACATAAACTTACTCCATTAAATATCCATTTAAAATGGAATATTTAACATCCTTGTGATATAATTTAAAACTCATATTAGATGAATAATATAATAACATTCTAATGGATTTTAATCAAGAAATAGGGGAAATTGTTTCATTATAATATATACCTTATCTTGATTATATCCTTTATCTACTAGTCTAGATTTATTTTTTGTCATGATCCCCTGATCATCCTATTTTTTTAGAATATCTATTTGGTTCCAATTACTGGATAATTTTTATTTTTCACCCTTCCTTCCTATACCAAATTTTACTCTATTAATTATATTTTTTCAAGTAATTTCATTCATAATCTTTTATCCTTTTCTAAAAAAAATTGCATCACTTTTATAATATTATACTACATCGTGTAAGTATTTTTTTTTCTTTCATGATTAATACATTTTAGTGTGGATGAGTTGATTTTTCCAATTAAATGTTGATTTTGTTTTATAATAGTTCCTCTTTCAATTAAAATATAATAATGATTTTTTTAATTATTAATTAGTCTTTATTAATGAATTATAATTTTCATTAGCATTGAATAGTAAGCAGATAATTTATTATTTGACTGACTATTAGAGTCAGATGTAGAAGAATAATATATTTGTACATCTTCTTATTCCTAATCCATAAAGAACATATTGGGTTTTATATTTTGTAGTTATTTATCTAAATTCGATTTTGAAGAGCTTTTGGAGTCTTTAGAAAAAATTCATGTAGCTTTTATAGCTCTTTTTCCATTATACTCATCATATCTTTTCTTCAGATATTGATTTTATATCCCCATTATTCCATATTTCATATTGGGGCATTCATGTATAACGTGAACTAATTTTTTCATTCATAGAATCTTAATGCATGAGGTTTCATTTCATCCTTATTAAAGGATATTTTGAATCATATTTTCTTTTTATAGAATTTGCTAAAATTTATAGCTAGCTAAGATAGTTCCATTTCAGAATCTGGGGAATCAATTTTTTTTCCTATTTTTCCTTCTTGTTTTATTTTTCTGTTATGCTTCTAAGATGTTACTTTGAGAGAATTATTTTCCATTTTTACTACACTATTATGTTACTCAACTTCATATTTCATTTATTCTTCATACATCATCAATGTTCAAATTAGTTCCTTCATTTTCAAATTATTGTCATGTGATGATTGTTGAATGGTTGCATATATTCCATTCCATTTAGAGGATATTACTCAAAGTAATTTTAGTGCATGATCAGATGGAATTATAAGATCTCCTAAGGAAGTAAATTTTTTTACAATATATATTAACCATAAATTCATTTGTGTGATTCATTCACCATCAAAAATTCTAAAGGTGACAAAATTTATCTCATGTACCTATTGTTATCTATTCCATCATAAAAACTACAATAGTTTTCCACATCTCATAGGCAGAAGGGAATTGTAAAGCTCGATTGAATTCATTCGGTCCAAGTCCACAGATAATAGCATTCATTGAATTTTAATTGATGTCATATTTTTCTTCTGTTTCAGTACTCCATGTCTCTGGTTTTTTTTGGAATCAAATAAAGAGTGATGATCTTAGAATAAACATTGAATCCCATAATTTTTAAATATATTACAAAATGTGGTTTCTAGCATCTATAATTTCCAATATTAAAATATGGATCGTGAACCAGAGAAATACATTCTTTTGGATCATCAATTACAATAACCTTTTTATAGACCTTATTCTTTTTATCTAGTTATATAATTATCACAAAATCTCACCTATGATGCCAATTTTTAGGTTTGAATAATAAAAAGATAAAACAAGAGGGGTGAATTATGTCTTTTTGATTATCTTCACCAATTATGGATTTTGAATCCCTTTGTGGTATATACATATACAAAGTGTATTCTTTTGTGTGAAATATGAGTAGTGGATAAACAAAAAACAAAGAACACATCAATTTTATAGTGCTTTAGGGAACAAAGACCCCCTAGTCCACTCCACCAATGCTCTCTCTGCAAAATTGTTGAATTTCACTAGAAAGGTCTTCTTATCACTAGAATATCAAATCCATAACTGAGTGAAAGAAGTTAACACCATTAAAACAATGCTAAAATATATCATTTTATTTCTTTTTTAAAGAATTGGATATCCATAGCTTATATCGAGAAGCTGATTCTTCATCGTGAATGAGTTTGAATAGTCAAAACTCCAACAAATCAAAAGAGATTGATTTGATGGTGGATTGGGTTTAACATGACAATTTCAGCAGCAACAACAACTAATAGTATATGGATCTTCTTCATTATAAATGACATTATTTAAGAAAGAATAACTCTAAATTGATCCTCGTTGTAAATTATCTTCAAATTTAGAAGGAGAAGTAATAGTATGATATTTTCAAAATAATATCTCCAAAGTTTAGCGTAAATAATTATAGAAAATCTATATATCAATGAAGCAAAAATTTATGACGAAGTTTTTTTATCGAATATCGTAAGTCTATCTTTTGAGAGAACTCCATTCAAATAAATAAAAATCAATTAGTTGGTCAGATCCAAGAAAATAGCCTGATAGATCATAGATATTCAAATACAAAATAATTATGGGATTCCTAACATCCCTTAAGAATAGGAGTGATTTTATCTGATAAATATGGTTCCCTGAATCAATCATAATTTGTTTTGAATCAATCGTAGATAAGATTTAAACGAGCTTGTAAATATAGAAAGATCATTGCATGAATCTCTGATTAAATCATCACATTAAAAATCAAATGTTTAATTTCCAAATTTAGGGTGTAACAAAGTAATTTAGGGTTCCATTGCATAGTATAGGGTTCCTTAAAGTATCATAGGGTTCCTTTCCATAGTATAGTCTTTCTTTTTCTTAGCATAGGGTTCCTTTGCATAGCATGGGGTTCTTTTGTGTAGCGTAGGGTTACATTATTGTACTTTCATCTACAAATAACATAGGGATCAAAAAGTAACATGGGGATATGAATCCATACATTCATCCTTCCTGTGCAAGTTTGATTCCAAAAATAGCATTGATTAACCATACATTCAATCTCTTGAACATAGGGTATGAACAGTGATTTTAGATTCCAATGTATATTTTATATTCCATGCATTTTTCATTCTTCTAAAGGTAGGATTTATAATCCATATGTCTAATATCTAGCATAGGTATGATGATACATATTCAAACTAGTTAGTGTAGCATAGGGATGATGATCCATATATTCATTTACCTAATATAGGGTTTGAACAGTGTTTCCATAATACATCCTGTAGATTTTAATTCTATCAAAGTTATAAATAAAATCATGATATATATTTATGAAACATACTTAATGAAAAAATATTAGAAAAAAACATGGGTTATTTTGAGCATCAAAATCATTATATATTATAGAGTATTTCAGACACAATACATGCTCATTAATGCGAACATTGAATTTGAAGGAAAATTTGGTGACTATGAGAAACCAAGTGGGATGATTTCAGGATTTAAATATATATTTATTATTCCTAATTATTTATCCAAAAATATGATTAACAACATATACATTACCTAAGTCATTGGCTCACTAAAATAAAGAAGTATGGGGCTCGCTAATAGCTCAAGTGATGGAGACCATAGAGGACTGAAGGATTGATGTCCTACAAGTAAGAATTGTGGGAAGAGACCCCTAGTAAAGTTACCTAATAGAATATGAATTTTTTGCATAAAATAAGAAAATTAATTAAATAATTGCATAAGAAAAATAAATATCATGATGGAAGAAAGTAAATATCATCCTATGAATCCATTTATAGTTTGTTGTCTTAAATGTGTGGAATGTAGGAATTATCCGAGTCAAAGGAATCTTATAAATATTAACCCCTAGATCAAATAAGGGACTATGTTGAAATAAAATGGATGAATTATTTTAGTATTAGGATTTAATAATTAAATTATTGATGTTTTTTAACTAATGGTATTTTTGTTATTAGAATTATGAATGATTTAAGGATTTTGTAAAATTTCTGAAGCATAAATGTAATCGTTCACTTAAGCTTTATGGATACCATCGTGGGTTTATGATTTTAAGATTGATCATAAGTTCAAAGTTGTAAAGACCTATTTTTATATTTTATTTGATGGGATTCTACAGTGATTAAAGATATTTTGGGAGACATTTATGGGAATTCATCCCATTGGTTTAGTATATGTTTTATTAAAAAATTTATTTAAGAATGAATTCCATTATTTTTGTGGGGATAAGTTTAAAGGTATCAATAACCTTTAGAATTTATATTTTCTTTTATGTTTTATTAATTATGGTTTATAATAATATTGTAATGTAATAGGAATTATATTAATATGGTTTTAGAAAATGGATAACATGCACCCTAGGTGAAAACTCGTCGTGTTCGACAAGGATGTGGTGCTTGATCCCACAATTGAATGATGATAAGGTCTTATCACTTACCCCTAGCATATATGATTTTCTAGTTAATGTTTCATTCTTATTAGTTAAGTGGTTTGAAGAATAAATATTAATAATGAACGAGTGGTGTTACTATTGTAGTTTACAGAATGATGTATTATATTGGATAACTTGTGCTAACCATATTGGTTTTAGAAAATATTTAGAGATGGATTGAAATACTTATCACTATTTTATATATATTACAATATGTTAAAATTGAATTTTAGTGATTTGGGCATAAAAATCATTTTTTGATATTCATTTCTTGAATTAATCGATTTATCGGAAATTGATTGAAATACAAACAAATGATGAAATTATGATTATAAAATAGAAATGCATATCGTATGTATATTTTCATATATTATTATATTCATATAAATTAATATAATTTTTAATCTTAAGGAAAAGGATTGTGAAACAAAAAAATATCCTAATACCTTCATATCTGATGAATCAAATAGTATTTCAAATCATCACAGATTTATGGTTTTAATTTCTTTAACTTTACATTGATAATTCACTTTCTTATGATCAATGAGCACTATAACTCTCTATAATTATTTGTTTTTTTCTTCCTTGTATATATATTCTTTTGAACATAATTTTATAAAACTTAAAAACTATGTTATGTACTATTTCATATGGAATTTTACTTCCCTTTCTCTCTTATTAAGATGATATTTTATTAACCATTTTCACAATGTGGGTTTTAAAAAATTGAGTTTTAAATTATCGAACCCTTTATTTCTGTGCTGAAAATAAAATTGAGTGGATAAAATTTATTTAAGGTGGGAATAATATAACACCCTAAAATTATAGAAGAATAACATTATATTCGATAGCATATGTGACATGGAACACTGATCTTAAAAAACCCAGATAATATATTACTTTAAATTTAATCTCTTCGATAGCTTGAGCAACCCCGAATCTAAATGAATTATAATATAGCACACTGCTATAACCTAGCCGTTAAATTTAAAAGTATGAATATTACTAAATAAATTATTAAAATTAAGGTTATCTATTTATTATGAATAAAATAAGAATCATTTAAAAGAAAAACAATTATAAAAAACTTTGTTTTTTCAAAAAGACGATTTACTCGCACTATGAAAACATAGTTATAAATTAATTTTTACTGCTTCTAGAAATTTTATTTGATAAAAGTAACTTCATTTTTAAAATAATCATATAAAAAATATATTATGGTGATTTTTTGGTAATTTTTTGTAATGATTCATTTTTCAATGAATAGTGAAAAATACTATGAAATCTCAAAGGCCTTAGATTTTTATTTATTTTTTGATAAAAACCCTTTGAAGGGTTTATGGGGGACCATAAATTACCAATATGTTTAGAGAAACATTCCCTATAAACGACTTAAAGGCCCTGAGGCACAAGGCCTAATATAAGACCTTTGAAGGCCCGAGACCTGAATATACTTTAGAACAACCCCTCCCCACCATTTACATATTTGAAGGCACCTATTTTCTCACCTCACATGGATTATCTGATATAATTTTCCTATGTATATATTCATGTTTCTTTGTACCAATGGAAATTCCCAAACCCTCTCTTTATTTCAATAAATTTAGCTTTCCACTGGTGGATGCTACATTCTTTGAATTCTCTTCGGGGGTCTACTCCTCTATGATTTTTCTAAGTTGTTTCTTGGTGCTTCGTAGCCTGGAGGCCTGGTGATCCAAACATCATTGGTGTCCGGAATTCCCTAAGTCACAAATAGCGTTGGTGGCACAAAGGCCCTTTGCCACTAAGGCCTTGGCGCCCTGAAGGCCCAGAGACCAGTAGGCCCAAAGGACCAAATCAAATAAATGGGTTTGAATGATACAAAACCATACAATACCTAAAATTTTAATGATCTAGTAACCAAAAAATTCTCCCCCAAACAAATTTGATCCTGGGTCTTTTGGATTCCAAGAAGGAGCCTCTATCACTCGGGTACAGTTTTATAGGCGAATAGTGAAAAATACTGAATTTTTTTAAAAAAACTACATTTTTGTTTAAATAATTCACAAGGTTAAATTAAAATTTAAATAGGTTTTAAAGTAAAAATAGTTCAAAATTTTTAAAATTTAACTATTATATGTAATTTAAGTAAATTTCATATTTATTTTTGATATTAAAATCATCAATACTTATGATAATTTTCCATTTGAAAACCGTCTTTTTCATCACGTCTGTTGGTATAATTTTAAATTGAATTCTGCCACTTAGGTGAATTGAATTTAGAAAAATTGATTACATATTTTGAATCAAAATAATTTGTATTATCTAATATGTTCAAATTATTTTTTTAACATTATGAATATTAAAATCACTAAAAATTAATTATCACAGTTAAGGTAAATACCAATTTACCTAGAGGTTAAACTAATCATATAAGGGTTAAAAATGAACTATAAACTTGAATATAAACCAATTTATTGAAATATTTATACATTATCAATTATAATGTTCAATAATAACCCATTTGGTATTTTTTGGATTATAAAATTTGGGTATAATTGAATCCTTTCAAAAATCTCATGTGTGTCATCTCCCCTACTTATAAAAGCCCACCCCCTATCCTCCCCTATTCACACTTCAAAATCTATTAGGTTTGGAAAATACCAACCCAAATCACTTCATTATTCCCCTAAAACATCATGAATCCATTATTTTGATCATAAATACATCCTAGGAACGTTTTTTGTGCAAACTAAAAGAAGTTCCTTGAAGAAGAGGTAACATTCTTTAACGAGTGTTTTCATTTTTTTTTCTTCTACCAACTATTTAAAATATTCTTAAAACATGATTATATAATAAATTAATTATATTACATATACTAAAATTTTAGTAATTTAATTTATTAACCTATATCCATCTCCTCTACCATCAAATGGGAAAAAATCCATAGATCGTGTGTATAGTGGGATATGACCTTGTGAACTGATGTAATTCATTTTCCATCACCATCTTTAAAGGGTAGATATAATGATGTATTTAACACATTTATACTATATTCATGAAATTATTATACTTTTGGAATTACAATATAACATATACCTTCTTAAATTCCATGTCATTTATAATATGATAACATCACTTGTGTGTACGGCAGACGACTGCCTCGCAAAGCGATGTGATTAATTTTTCACTTACGCTTTACAAGGAAAGTAATAAGGATAATTTTAATGAGTATATTTGATATATGTGAAATTATATTTTTTATTTAATATTAATATATCACCCTACTCCTTCTCCATCCACTTGTTAATGGAATCATATTGTTGCCCAGGTGTATGCACAGCCTTCCGTCCCTACAAAGCGATGTGATTCATTTTCCATGTAAAACCTTATATAATGATTAAAAAATGTATACAATGAGTAAATATTATATTTATAACATTAATATAAATCTTTAAAATATTTATATATATATTATTCCCAATAAACAGAACATTCATGACAAAACATCCAAGAGAAAACAAGGCAATTAACACCCGAAACAATGAAAATAATGAAATATTATTAACAAACGGGTCGTAATCTTTTATAAGAGGAAACTATATGAAATTAAATATATATATTAATATTATTCATTTATAAATTAATAACATTCTTAAGACCATTATATAACATATTATGTCACATACAATTAAAAGGTTGTATGAAGTAAGGGACTTTGTGTCAATTTCCCTTCATTGAGTCATATTTTATTTTTGTGTACCTAATTTGTTTTATATGGTGTAAATACTTCCCATTTTAAATTTAATATCATGTATCATTCATAATTAATGTTATTTTATGTTTTTATTTCAATTATTTCATCCAAGTACATTTGACTTGAAAATTACCAAGTGCTAAAGAATTTCATAAGTCAATTTCTTTTCATTAGGTTATATAAACTCTTTGTTGTATTTGATAATCATAGATTATCTGTGTAATTAATTTTGAATATATTGTGTAGTATTTCCACTTATTTTATTTTGATCTAAATTTTATAGAAATAATATATTTATTTATTAATTCTCACTTCAATGTTATGATCTTTGTAAGAATTTATTTCAGAATCTCATTTAAATCAGGATTATTTATGCTTAAATTTTAATTAAAGGAAATTATCTAAAAATAATCTAATAAACCCATTTAATTTTATTATCTTATAGTAATTCATGATGTATTTATGTATTCAGACCATTTTTTCACTCTTTGGTACCTAATATTTTTAGTTCTTTTTAATAAAATCTATCTTTATTTATCTCTTCGATTGAAAATAAATTTTCATTTAAATCCATGTTTTTAAAAAATGTTTTCAAAAATGTCTTGAAATTATACAAATAATTTATTGAATACATTATTACCCATTTTGGATGTCTATAATGTGATTTGAAATGACTCTTCTAGTGGCATTTTGAACTAGGGGCATGTTACCCTTTCAACAGTGTGAAAGGAGTGTTTTTTAACATATATGGAATGTATAGAATGTACTACCATCATGAAATATAATATCATTAATGATTCCTTTACATGTTTAAACCATTATTTTTAAACTAAAATATTTTTCATAATATTCTAGATATTTTTTGTTTAAAAAAAGTTATTTCCAAAGATAAAAGTATATTAACTTCATGAGTTATTTTATATATTTTTTTATGGTATCTATATTCATCAATGACTACAACACTTTATTTTACTTATAATCCATTTATTATATGTTGTATTTATACAATCATTATTATTTATTTATATATTTTATGATCATTTTGACTGAGGAAAGAATTGAAATTCACTTTCTTGATTCATTTTTATAGTTATCAACTTTAACTTGAAATATACACGTTCTTATGAACATTGTACAATAATTTTCCCCTAAATATCAATATTATTTATAATGGATATACTTATTTGGAAAATTGTATATAATTTTAACATATTGTGTTTTTCATTGAAATTTATTTGATTGATTGGGGAAATGTTGACAAATCCATATTCATTACTCAATACAGATATTTGTTGATAAGGCATATTATTCATGAATTAAATTGAGTATTAAATATATGAGGACTGATTTGGAAATGGAGATATGAGTGGGGATTATTTATAGATATCCCCCGATGCATCAGTAGTCACATGAGATGAATCAGTTTGATAACCATAGTTAATTTGGTTTCAAGTGTATACATACCCATCACTTTTAAACTATCCTGAGAAAGGCCTTGATGGTAGAAGTACCATAAAACCTAAGATAATGAAATAAAAGATTTAATAATTTCATTCATTGAGAATTTAGTTATTATTATTCATGATATTTTCACAATGATATTATTTCTTCATGCATTTCATTCTCATTTTATTAATTAAATCAAATGTGTTTTCATTAATTTACCTTTCAATTTTGATTATTCATTATCCTATTATGATAATTATGTTATTGATTAAATTAAATGTGTTTTCCATTATTTACATTTATATATTGATTGTTCTTGTAAAATAATTTAAATGGAATGTGTGTTCATTTATTTACCTTTCTTTGATTATGCATATTGATTCACGATAGCTTCTGGTGTACTTCACCCTTACTGATTAATTAAGTTCACCATTATTTTGTTTCCTTTCCCAGGAATCAAGAATGGGTATTAAGAATTATATTCATGTATATTAATATGGAATAATTATATTCTCAAAAAAATATAATAATTTGTGTTTTAAAATGTAATATTGAAAACATATATGTAACTAGCTTACCAATACTACTAAATTATTTGATCCTTCAGTATTTTCATCCAAATATCTTATGTCAATGTAATAATTAAATACATTGGATCCATGATACTGGATTTGGGGTTGTCACAATCTGGTCATAGTGAAGGTGTTTTAGAGCATGGTTCAGTGGAAATTCTTGTGCATTATGACTTATAATAGAATATTATTAAGAATTTTAAAAAATATTGTTTTATATTTAATTAAAGTTATATGAGTTCATAATTTTTAGTATGATGAAATCTATTGAGAGTAAAATCTTGCTAGAGAATTTTTATGTAATGGATTTTGGATTTGGGAAAATATAGATGAATAATTCTATTCTAAAAATATACCTTGATATTTAATTGACCAAATCCAAACCGAAATAGATGGAAAAAAATAATGGGAGAGATAAGATAATAAATCACTCATGTTGATGTGTATGTAACATTCCTAGAATGGAGCATTAAACATATGAGAAGTGAAGACCATAATGGAACTCATAATGACCTCAGTTTATTTGTATAATAAACTCATGGTTATAAATACGGTTTTCTTTCAGATGTGAATATTAGGGATGGGAATTTCATAAGGAAGGTCGGTATATGGTCATATGAATTACTTTAATGTAAATTGAATTGATATAAAATCAGTAAAGGTGGAGTTTAGAGATGTAGTTTTTGATCTATTGTTACTTTACTTGCATCTGGAGTCATGCGATGTGACAGTGATGGCTATGATAAATTCTGTAAGAATATAATATTTTTGTAATGTAAAACAGGTGGGTTGCGGAAAGGTAGCCTAGCCTATGTAGCTTTTATCACTCATGTGCTTGTCTATAAAATCCTGAATATAATGTTGAAAAAAATAACAATCACTCCCCACCCCACAAAATCTTATGGGGAGCTAGTGGGATTACCCTCATTTTTAAAAATTATTAATTATACTAATTAAATATTTTGTTTTTTCACATTTCTGGTGGTAGTTGTAGGGAGAAGTATATATCATCCATAAATTTTATTTTATAGTTTTTTGTTGATCATTATTTGATAGGATTATGGTTTCATATGGGGATGTTGATGTTGTGAAATCCCATTATTACACAAAATAATTGAGTGATCAGTGAGGGGATACAAATTACAATGTTTGTGGTGTGGTGGTTTGAAAAGTCAATCCTATGAATGAATTACAAATCTCTAAGTGGTGACCAATATTAGTGGAGGATGATAGGGTTACCATGAGTAAGATGTTATTTTAGTATTTTATTTAATAATTAGGTAAAATAAAATAATAACAATAATAAATCAATCTATAAATTATTGTGATTATAATAAATATTTTACTATTGAAATCATGTTCATGAGAGATGAGTTCTGCAAGATCGTGGTTTTTGTAAAGGAATGTTTTCATTATTATTTGGTTGAATCCCTTGTTTCGGGCTTTAAGGGATGTTTCTAGAAAGTGTGAGAGGACTTGGGGGAGATCCAGGGGCTCGGGGCACGAAAGAGAGGAAATCTGGGCAAGACAGGCCAGGGCGCACGACCTGCGCACGGCCAGGCAAACCATGCGTCCTGCCCAGGATAAACCGTGTGACCCTTCCTCCTCCATACAGAATCATGTGCACGGTTTGTGAATAGTTTTCCAAAGCATGTGGCTAAATTTTTTGACCCCTCCTCCTCCGGATAGTGGCATGCACATATTTTGCGCACGGTTTTCCAAACCGTGTGGACAAATCGTGTGGCCACTAAATGTTGGGAAAAATTACATGTTTTCCACTCCGGGCTTTAAAACTCCACTAGTTATTTTCTCTCATTTCCTCCCTCTCCACCCTAGGCATGAACCAAATCACCAAACGGTTCCAAGAGACCGATCACCTTCGATTCTAAGGCATTTTTGGTGTCGCTGGTTGCGGATCGAAGCTCCGGGTAAGACTAATCCCATCCTTGCTTCTCTTTTTGGTTTAGGGATTGTATCTTCTCGCCCTCTCATTCCAAAGCTCTAAATCCATTACTTTTGGCTGAGTTTTAGGTTGAAGCTCCAAATGTTGGTTAGATTGAGGTCTAAGGACTCGATTGAGATTGCGTTCAACCGTTGTTTTGAGGTTGGTGGTCTACAAGTGATATCCCATAGTTATTTGGGTATTTGTGCATGTTTAGTTGTGTTCTTGCTTTCCATTGGTTATGTTTTGGATAACCTTGGAATGTTTGGTGATAATGGTGTTAAAAATGGAAAATGGGAACCCTCATGGTCCCTGTGGGATGTGTTGGGATAGACTTGACCTAATTGGGGCCATCCAAGGGATGTGCCGATTTTTTCCGAATTTAGGGATTGATATTAAACAAGTGACCTTGTTGTAATGAATTTAGAGCCATTGATAAATATGTTCAAATGATCGGTTGAACTTGGAATAGAAGTTAGGTGATGCACCTAGACTTGGAAATAACCTAAGGGTTAAAGTGGAATGGGTTTAATGATTGATTTCTGGGAATGATGAATGGGTTAAATGGGTTAATGGGTAAACTGATTAACGACCATAATGGGATAGATTATTGGTTTAATGTTGAATTCTTAGTGAAATAGGCATAACACATGGGAATTGGGTGAATTGTTAAATGATCTGAAATGGCAATGTGTTAATGGGATAAGGCATGATGTGGTTTCCCATGGGGGTTGTGGTGAATATTTTTTTCCAAAGGGCAATGGTTTGGATGGATGATGGTTACTTATATATAATCATGTGCATATGGATTCGTAGAGTGGGGTACGACTTGAGGATCAATGCCCTCGGGTCGAGCTAAGACTGAGGTTCTAAACTCCACCCGAAATGCACAGGTTAGGAAAGGGGACTGAGAGTCTATTCTCTTAATTTTTGCAACCACCTAGACTGAGGCTTCGAGGTGAGGTTATGGTTGCTATTAGGGGTTAGTCATAGTGAGATCGGATAATGATGTGATTACCCTCTTGAATGTGATTGTTGTCCTTAGACCCATGTAACATAATGTGTGTGATTAACCCATGGAAATGTGATGAAATAGTAAATGGTGATAATGGGTGTGTAATGAATGGTAATGGAAATGGAAATGTCTTTTGCTCTGAACATGTTAATGGAACCTTGATTAAATACTTGGAAATTATCATTCAAATTCCCTTTGCATGCACTACCTGTTCATACTGGATATTTTGTAGCCACCATTGGTGGTGGCCTACTGAGTTGTACTCACACCCTTCTCGGGCCGCCGTTGGGTACCCAAGAAGACTTTATGTATGCAGGTTAAGATAAGGGAAGGGGACCTTTCTATATAGTTTAGTGGACATGGGTAGCCCTTGGTGGAGGATTTGGACATGGAGTCAGGACCATTTTGGGTATTTTGGCAGTTGTCTTATTTTGGGGTTTTCTCCATTTTCACTTGTATTATGACAAGGCATATTTATTATTAGAAATGGATGTTATACATGTTCCATGCATATTGGTTATTGTTTCCGCTATTTGGTTTATTTCTTTTTTGGGTTACTCTGATAAAAAGCGGGTATAGTCTCCTTACATGACTCCGTAGAACCCCACTGCTGGTCGGCATCCTTTGGCATACTGGGAGGCGTGCTTAAAGTCATGTAACCACCCGGCTCAGAGCACCGGTTAATGGATTTTAGGACGGGGACATTACAAAGTTGTATTAAAGAAGTTTTTTCTTCTCCTTCTCTAAGGTATTGTTATTTGGAATTGGTAGCCAAGGGTTATGATGTGTCGGGCCTTGGTAATGAGCTCGTTCTTGGGAGTAGCTAACCCATGTTCGAGGGAAAACCCAAGTCACACTAGGTGGGAAATGTTTTTCTTCGTGGTGTGTTGTTACAGTTGGTGATACTTCACAGTTGGGTGATGCACATGTGGTTTGATGTGACAATTTTATGATATTTGGATCGTGGCCTTAACATCATGAGGATTGGCATTCATGCATCATTATAGGCACCTATGGAGATAGGTGACATGAATTGTATTAGACACATGCATGAGGTGGGTGGGTGAGGTAGGAAAGTTGGGTGTATTATGCATTTCATGAAATCAGGAAATAATGAGATGAATGAAATAAAAAAAGTGGGTAAATGATGTTTAATGGAGTAATAGGGTTTGAAAAAAGTTGGAAAATGTTGTTGGGTTAGCATATGAAACGTGGGTTGTTGTATCTAGTAAAGATCTTTTGATATAGTCGTGAAAGTTATGTGGTGTGTGTGCTAAATCTTGTGCTTGGCATTGTAGAGAAATCCCACCACGATGTCGATTACCAGTTAGGAAACATGAGGGTATTGCTGAGAAAACTCCCCTAGTAGAGGAGAAAGAAAATGTGGCGATCAATGAAGGTAGAGAAGACTGGTTCTGAGAGAACTTGTCTCACCATAGGTAGATGATAGATCAGGACTCAGAGCGGGCTGCCCTGAGTATGTTTGAGCTGACCAGGGAGTTCCAACTGCAGCACCCTCTGATTTTCACCAGAGAGGATGGGCCAGAGGCAGCAGAGTTCTAGTTAGAGTCTGTCCAGACGATACTGGATCATTTAGATACCCCGGTCGAAATGTGGGTGAAGTTGGCCACTTATATGTTGTGAGGCCTGGCAAGGCATTGGTGGGACATTCAGGCTCAAATTGAGTAGGTTGAGGGAATGTCATGGAAGGTTTTTCAGGAAAATTTTCTAGAGAATTTCTACATAGAGACCTTGAGACAGGGGAGGGCTTCAGATTTTATGAGTCTGACTCAGGGATCGCTATTAGTGATGGGCTATGCTAGTCGCTTCACTGATTGAGACGCATTTTCCCAGTGTTAGCAAGGGATGAGGTAGTAGTAGCAGGGCATTTCCAGGATGGGCTGAGACATGAGATGAGGTCTCATGTAAACATCTTCTACGTGAAGTGGTGCACAGAGGTAGTAGATCAGGCAATGATCTCAGAAGGAAACTCAAAGGGATATTCGGGTAGTGGGCTTGTGGTGTCAGTGGGACAGACGAGCAGTGTAGCTACAGAAGGTCGAAAGTGATGCCATGAGATCTCACAGCGTGATGGAAGTGTGAAAAGTGGTTGGAAGAGAGTATCAGACTCTGAGAGTGTAAATTAGAAGTTATGCTATCAGTGCGGTAGGCTGGGGAATATGCGTAGTCAGTGTCCTTGACCTCCAGTTGAGTGAAGTTCATGAGGCCGGATGAGACATGTGAAGAAGTTCTGCCGGAGACCTCATTAGGTGGGAAAGTATGATGGTGGAAGGCAGGTACCAGATACGTGAAGGGGGTCAGTTTCCCCGTATCAGGTAGGCAGTTGGAGCTCCATGGGCTCTACTGGTAGGGGTGGGGGACGTGTAACTCCAGGGAAGTATCACTCACACCAGCAGGTAAGTGCAGTACAGGGCGTTCAGGCTGGGGCCCAAGGTAGAGGGGCAGGTTTGCTTCAGGTAGTTTGGTTTGCGCCTAGTGGTGGCGAGACTTTACCGTCAACTGTTCGAGGTACGATCCTTGTATCTTTTACTTTTTCTAGTGCATTTTTTGAATCAGGTGCCACAGACTCTTTTCTCTCACCTCAACTTCTGGTAACACTAGGTTTACCTGTGGAGAGGGTGTGTGGAGTGATTTCAATTGACACTCTGTTGGGGGTGTGGGTTGATGATATCAATCAATGCAAGGGGTGTTCCTTTGAAGTCGGTGGGTATCATTTTCTATGGGATTTGTTCGTTATTGAGATTTTAGGGTTTGAACTAATCATGGTAATGGATTGGTTGGTGTTGTATCAGGCGCACATAGACTTTTACCATCGCAGCGTATCATTTAGGTCGCTTGAGGGTGACACTTATGTCCACCGTGGCAAATGGGATGTTCAAGAAGGGCATACAGGTCCATTTTGTCAACGGATAAGTGGACTCATAGATCGAGTGGCATATCGCATGCTTGATGACATTGCAATAGGGGAGCCATCTATTTTCCATCCTGTGGTGGATCAGTTTCAGAATGTTTTTCTTGAGGATTTCTCAGGGTTACCCCCTTAGAGGGATGTTGAGTTCACGATGGAGTTGATGTGGGGAGCGGAGCCAGTTTCTATTCCGCCATACCGAATGGAACTGGCAGAACTCCAGGAACTGAAGGTTCAGCTTGAGGAGTTGGATCATAAGGGGTTTATCTGTCCTATTATGTCACCTTGGGGATCTCCCGTGCTTTTAGGAAAGAAAGATGATGGGTCGTTGAGGTTGTGTGTTGACTATTGAATGTTGAATCAGATGATAGTGAAAAACGGGTACCATCGTCCTAGAATTGATGACATGTTTGATCAGTTGAGGGGTGCATCACTGTTTTCTAAGATTTAACTTTGGTGAGGTTACCACCTATTAAGGGTGAGGTCTTCCGACATACTGCTGATAGCTTTCCGATGTCGGTACGGGTTGTTTGAGTATGTTGTCATGCCTTTCGTCTTGACCAATGCACCAACAGTGTTTATGGCTTTGATGAACCGGATCTTTCATCCCTATCTAGATCGGTTTGTGGTTTTCTTTGTAGACAATATCTTAGTGTACTCGAAAACTGATGATGGTTATGCCCCACATCTTGACATCATCTTGGTTATGCTAAGAGAGCACCATCTATACTCCAAGATATCAAAGTGTCAATTCTGGATAGGTGAGGTACATTTTCTAGGTCACATCATATTGGAGGAAGGTGTGTTAGTGGATCCAGAGAAAGTGCAGGCAGTTGTATATTGGGAGTAGCCCAAGAGCGTTTCTGATGTTCGGAGTTTTCTGGGTTTGGCCAGGTATTACACAAGGTTCATTTGAGATTTCTCTTGCATGGAAGCACCACTTTCGGGCTTGAACAAGAAGGGAATCAGGTTTGAATGGTCTGAGGCTTGTGAGAATGCCTTCCAAAGGTTGATGAAGCAGCTGACAACCGCACCTATCTTGATCATACCTGAGCCGGGTAATAAGTACATCATGTTTTTTAATGCATCCAGAATTGTACTTTGGACTATGTTGATGCAAGATGAGTAGGTGGTGGCTTATGGGTCAAGTCAGTTGAAACCCCATGAGCAGAATTATCCCACCCATGATCTTGATTTGGCGGTCATAGTGTACGCTTTGAAGTGTTGGAAGCACTATTTTTTGGGAGAACAGTTTACCATGTTTACCGACCACAAGAGTTTAAAGTACATATTTTCACAGCAGTATCTGAATCTTCACCAGTGAAGATGGGTTGTATATCTCTAGTCTTTTGACTTTGAGTTGGTTTATATGTCGGGAAAGGGAAACAGTGTTTCTGACACTATGAGCAGGAAGGTTCAGAATCAGAAGGTTCAGGAGTCCAGCACCGAGTGGAAGGTAATGAATTTGTTTGTAGAAATGCACCCGGAGGTGCAGGAGGAAAGTGGACATGTCACTCTTGATTCCTTAGTGATGGAGTCGACGCTACTAAGTTGAGTTAAGGAAGGTCAGCTTGATGTTCCTAAGTGTTTGAGCATGAATGAAAATATTAAAGGTGGGAAGCTACCTTCTGGCTGGGCCGTTGGCGTGGATGATGTTGTTCGTGTTCATGATCCTTTTGTTGTTCCAAAGTGTGTGCGAGAAGAGTTGATGTGTGAGTTCCATGCATCAAAGTGGGTAGTGCATCCTGGTTTGACCAGGATGTACTGTGATCTCTGAAGGTAGTTTAGGTGGCCTGTAATGAAGAAGGAAGTTGTGGGCTTTGTGTCGCGGTGTCTTACCTGTCAGCAGGTGAAGACCGAGCATCAACAGCCGGGTGGTTTGTTACATCCATTTCCCATTATGGAATGGGAGTGGGATAATGTTAAAATGGATTTTTTTCATGGGCCTTACGAGGATGCTATGGAAGAATGATGCAATATGGGGGGTTGTGGTTCAGTTAAATTTTTTTGGCTCATTTCATACAGATTTAGGAGACCTTTACAATCGACCAGTTGGGTGAGCTGTATGTTTGAGAAATAGTGAGGTAACATGGTGTTCCACAAACCATAGTTTCGGACCAATATTCTCATTTAACATCGCGTTTCTGGCAAGGGTTTCAAAAGGCACTTGGTACGTAGGGGTTCTTGTGTATTTGACATTGGTGGTTCTTGGGAGAGGCACCTATCAGTAGTTGAGTTTTCCTACAACAACAGTTTTCAGGCTTCAATTCAGATAGAACCGTTTGAGGCACTCTACGGGAGGCCATGTATATCTTCGTTGTGTTTTCTAGAGGCAGGTGAATCCGAGTAGTTGGGACCATGTCTCGTGCAGGAGAGTTCAGAGAGAGTTAAGTCGATCAGGAAGCGAATGGCTACATCATAGAGTATTCATATGTTGTATGCAGATCGGAGGCGTAGACCTCTTGGGTTTTTGGTGGGTGATAAAGTGTTCATCTAGGTGTCTCCAAGGTTGGGTCACCGTCGGATACGAAAGCAGGGTAAGTTGGCACCCAGGTATGTGGGAACTTTTGAGATTGTCAAGAGGATCTAACCAGTGGATTACCAATTGGCTCTTCCATAGTGGTATGGTGGGATGCATTATGTGTTTCATGTGTTGCAGCTTCGATGGTATCACCCTGACCCATCTCACATTGTTGATGTTGAGGATGTGGAGCTTGAAACAGATGCATCCTTTGAGGAGCATCTGGTTCGTGTGGTGGATCTTAGTGAAAAGGTCTTGAGAAGCAAGGTTGTGCCATTAGTGCGATTACTATGGAAGCATGAGAAAGTTCAATAAGAAACTTGGGAGTGGTAATCTTATATGCAGGCTCAGTGGCATGAACTCTTCTCTTCGGTGGATTAATGAGGCTTGGAAGCTCGGCTCGAAGACGAGCCGTTATAAGGTGGGGAGGTTGTAAGATCCTGTTTTTTGGAGAGGTATGTTTTTGTTATGTTTTGGTTGAATCCCTTGTTTTGGGCTTCAAGGGGTGTTTCTTAAAAGTGTGAGAGGCCTTGGGGGTGTTCTGGGGGCTTGGGGCACGGAAGAAAGGAAATCTGGACAAGATAGGCCAGGGCGAACGGCCTGCGCACGACCAGGCAAACCGTGCGGCCTGTCAAGGATAAATCGTGGGACCCCTCCTCCTCCGGACAAAAGCATCTACATGGTTTTTGGATGGATTTTCAAACCGTGTGGTTAAATTGTGTGATCCCTCAACCTTCGGACAGTGGCATGTGCACGGTTTGTGCACAGTTTGGAAAACCGTGTGGATAAATCGTGCAGCCACATAAAGTTGGGAAAAATTACATGTTTTCCACTCCTGGATTTAAAACTCCACTCAGTATTTCCTCTCATTTCCTCCCTCTCTACACTAGGCACGAACCAAATCTCTCAAAGGCTCCAAGAGACCGATATCCTTGGATTCAAAGGTGTTTTTGGTGCAGTTGGTTGCGGATCGAAGCTCTGGGTAAGTCTAATCTCATACTTGATTCTCTATTTGGTTTAGGGTTTGTATCTTCTCTCCCTCTCGTTCCGAAGCTCTAAAACCCTAATTTTTGGGTGAGTTTTTGGTTGAAACTCCAAGGGTTGGTTGGATTGAGGTCTGAGGACTCGATTGAGAGTGCGTTAAACCGCGGTTTCAAGGTAGGTGGTCTACAAGTGATATCCCACAGTTATTTGGGTATTGGTTCATGTTTAGTTGTGTTCATTCTTTCAATTGGTTATGTTTTGGATTACCTTGGCATGTTTGGTGATAATGGTGTTTTAAATGGAAAATGGGAACCCTCATGATCCTCGTGGGATGTGTTGGGATATACATGACCTAATTGGGTCCATCCATGGGATGTTCTGACTTTTTCTAGATTTAAGGATTTATATTAAACAATGGACCTTGTTGTAAAGAATTGTAGAGACCTTGATAAATATGTTGGCATGATCGGTTGAACATGGAATAGAAGTTAGGTGATTCACCTAGACAGGGAAATAACCTAAGGGTTAAAGTGGAATGGGTTAAATGATTGATTCATGGGATTGATGAACAAGTTAAATAGGTTAATGGGTAAACTGATTAAAGACCATAATGGGATAGATTATGGCTTTAATTTTGAATGCTTAATGAGATAGGCATAACACATGCGAATTGGGTGAATTCTTAAATGATGTGAAATGGTAATGTGTTAATGGTTCAAGGCATGATGTGGTTTCCCATGTGGGTTGTGGTGAAGAGTGTTTGCCAAAGGGTAATGGTTCGGATGGTTGATGTTTACTTATATATAAGAATGTGCACATGGCTTCGTAGAGTGGTTTATGACTTGAGGATCTACACCCTCAGTTTGAGCTAAGACTGAGGTTCTAATCTCCACCCTAAATGCATGTGTTAGGAAAGTGGACTGATGGTCTATTCTCTTAACGGTAGCATCCACCCAGACTGAGGCTTCGATGTCAGGTTATGGTTGCTACGAGGAGTTAGTCCTAGTGAGATAGGATAACAACTTTTTTCCATCTTGCATGTAATTGTTGGCCTTAGACCGATGTAACATAATGTAAGCGATTAACCCATGGAAATGTGATGAAATGGTAAATGGTGATAATGGGTGTGTAATGAATGGTAATGGAAATGGAAATGACTTTGGCTCTGAACTTGTTAATGGCAGCATGATTAATTACTTGGGAATAATCATTCATATTCCCTTTGCATGAACTACCTATTCATAATGGATATTTTGTTGACACCATTGGTGGTGGCCTACTGAGTTGTACTCACACCCTGCTCGGGCCACCATTGGGTACCTGAGTAGACTTCATGTTTTCATGTCTGGAGAAGGGAAAGGGTCCTTTCTAGATAGTTGAGTGGACATGGGTAGCACTTGGTGGAGGATCTGGACTAGGATTCGGGACCATTTTGGGGATTTTTTCCGTTGTCTTATTTAGAGGGTTTTTTCTAATTTTTCACTTGTAATATGACATGGAATATTTATTATTGGAAATAGATGTTATACATGTTCTGTGTTTATTGGTTATTGTTAACGCTATTTGGTTTATTTTTGTTGTGGCTTACTCTGATAAAAAGGGGGTATAGTCTCCCCACTTGACTCCGTAGACGCCCACTGCTAGTCAGCAGCCTTTTGCGTGTGGGGAGGCACGCATAAGGTCATGTAACCACCAGGATTGGAGCACCGGTTAGTGGCTTCTGGGTCAGGTATGTTACAAGTTCTATGTTTCATGTGGTGGGTTGAAACCCTATGTGAATATTGTAAATAATTATTATATCATTATTATAATATATTATTAAAATAATAAATATATACAAATTAAAAATTAATATTTGAATGGATAGTGAATTAGTATGCTTATTACGATAAAAACATATTCCATGATTAATCATTATTATTTTATTAAGAAAAAAATATTATTTTTAAGAATTATAAATTTAAAAAAAATTGACCCCTAGGTTAATCATACACCCAAATATGATTAACCTTCCTTTCATCACACCCATGCAGGCTTAATCCACCATTTCTTATAATGGTCTAAATTGTTAGGTCCTTCCCACCCTGCATCTTCCCGATATCTATGAATCCCATAAACTAAAGGCCCATGTTTTAGTACTATAATATTTAAATTTTATAGATTATCATTCCCTAATATTGAATAAATAAAATCATTATAATTTAATCCATGCATATTCTGGTAATGCTTACAATGCGGATGGAATATGGTGTATTGATGGATGAAAAGGACACCAGAATGGAAAAGTATGGAGGAGTCAGAGTAGGAGAAGCTCATTAGATGGTGCTCCCATGTTATGGAAGTACAAGACGAAATGACACCTAAAAAATATTATGGTGATCGGAGGGAGAAATCCAAAGGATATACTTATGGTTGTGGTTCGTAAAACACTATATTATAGGAAAGGAGTGGTTTTTCCTAAGTGCCTCCATCTCACTTGATTATTGGGTAATAGACTCTAGATAATTATTTTTATTAAACATATAAGAGTGGGAATATAAAAAATTACATCTCTGTAAGGTATTTAATAGTTTATTTGGAGGATAGAAAAGATCTAGATTTTGTTATCATGGAAGAATCCTCAATTGGAAAGGAATATAATATTTTTAAACCTGAAAGGTGTGTGAAACATTCTCATATTAAGGTAGAACTTGATTTCAATGTGACAACATGATGTATTAGGTTATCGTATAATTTTTATGGATGTAACATATATGATTTCATGTTGATATGTGGTTTTAGTAAATGGATTGAAGGATGGGAACCTATATCTTATAGGTTCATTAGGAGGAACAAAGCATATTGGAGAAGTTACATTTGAAAAAAATCTTATAGGACCATCTAGGACACCATAATTATAAGGGAATTAATATTATTGATGATAATGTATTTTTGAACACTATAATAAAGTAATGTATGTGAAACGGTTACATCCAAGGGAAATAGTGGAAGGTGTATTTCTAAATGGAAGGAAAAACACCAATTCATTTAAATTTGGAGTTGTTTGGCATAAATATTTTGGGGTTAGCTCTAGTGAGATATCATAGAGGATCACTCTACTATGTGACTTTCATTGAGGATATCAAAAAAATTTGGGTGAATGTCATTGATCACAAGTCCAATGTTTCTAAGAATTTCTTTTTATAAATTATAATGTTGGAAAAGAAGACTAGAAGTATGTTTAAGTTTTTATAGTCAATAAATAGTGGTGATTACATAATATTTTGAAGGTTTTTCTATTGGAAAGGGATTCAATTTGAGAATAATTTGTATGTAACTCCATAGAATAATATGTTTTTAGGGAGTACGTATATGATTTTAGTGGAGAAAAGTAGAATTATTAGGATTCGTGCAGGGTTCCCTACGGAATTTTGGGAAGAATCTATGACCTTATTGTATAATTAGTTGATTAGATTCCATCATCATTTATTATTAAATAACTTATGGATAAGTGATGGTCAATAATAATGGTTGATTAAAACACATTAGGATCTTTGTATCACTCACTTATGAGCATGTTGATGCTAATGAATGAGACAAGATGGAGGATAAGTATTAATCATGATACTTCATTGGATATGGTGATGATGAATTTAGATTTTGACTCTAGGATAATGACTCTCAGAAATTAATGAGAAGTTGAAATGTGATATTAATTGAAAATATCCTGACGAAGTATTAGAATCTATTAGGAAATTCTGATGAAATAAAAGTACAATAAGAAGCTGATGTAAACCAAAACGGTAAATTGAATGATATGAATCTTACAATAAATTAAGAAAGCATGATAATTCATGGAATATTATACCATTTTTTGAGTGTACCATAATGGGTTCAAGTTTCAATTGTGTTTCCCATGCCTGATGTACTAGAGATATCGAGGAAAATATATGCACAAGCACTGAAATTTCATGCTCTAAAAAAATTAGTAAAAAAAATAACTCAACCATAAGGACAATTTTGGAGGTATACTAGGGAAAGGTGATATGTGAAAAGATATAGGAATACCTTTCATTATCTAATTATCATGGATGATGGAGAACCTGGTTTTTTAGAAGATCAAAAGGTATTGAATTATTCAAAACAGTATGAGTTTTCCATAATGGGTGAACTTGGGACTATTAATATATCAAAAACATGAGAGCTAATTGAGAGATAAAATAGGAAAAATATACTTTAAAAAATTGGATTCAACGGATAAAGGATGATATAGATGGTATGTGTATGAATATGGATAGTCTAGTTGTGAAGGGACTCTAATGATAATAAGGATTGAATTTTCCTAAAATAATTTCTTCTATAGTTAATCACACAATTATCTAAACATTATTGATTATGGTTTCATCGTAAGATCTTAATTTGAAGTAGATAGATGTAAAGATTGTATTATTTCTCATGGAAGTAGATGAATAGATCTAAATGGATCATCTTTTTTTATGTATCGAAGGAACCAAGAATTATTGTTCCAATTCAAATAGAGACATTATTGTTTAGAGTAGGATTTAAGGAATCCGAATCCTATGTTTAATGATTTCAAGATATAATGAATGTCCATCTGGAGAAACACTGAAATTTTTATTTAATATAAGGTATTTTATGATGGTATTTTCATCATCCTTAAACATTATGTGGATTCCATGTTGATAGTGTGTCTAGTGAAATATATGTTAAGTGGGATAATTTCTATGTTTTATGGAATCTTTGAGATAAATTATCTCAGTCAAAAAAAGATATTTTTAGGGGGAGGATTGAACGGGATCTGATTTTAGGTATCTCATAGATGAATCAGGCCAAATACATCAAAAAGTTGGTGTCAGGATTTGGTACATCAAATGTAAGGTCCCATGTTTCCCGGATGGGAAATTTTAAGTTGAAATTTTCTTTTTGAACGACTGTAACGGGTTAATAGTATTTTCCCCTAGATGATGATCTTCTATAATTTTTTCTCATCACTCTGTTGGTCCCAAAATAATGTTTTTTACCTAAGATATGAGTTTGGTGGAAATATGATCCATTTAGATTTTATCTGAATAATTGATATTTAATATTTTAATTGAATAAATATTAATATATTTATGTAGGTTCATTCAGTCTTATCTATTGAAAGGAGTGTTTGATTGAGATTTTGTCTCCTCTATTGAGTTTAGAATGGGGAGTTTTTTCCTAGGTGGGTCATAAACTCAAGTTGGTCATTGGGGCTAGTCAGGGCCCCCTTTTTATTTTATTTTCTATTTCTTTAACTTTTCTTCATTTTCTTTTCTCCCCTTTATTTCCTCCTCCTAACTTATCATGGATGCCCCCTTTAGGTTCCTCCTTCACGTGATAGAGAGAATATATGGAGAGAGAGAGAGAGAGTAATGATATATAAGGGAAGGGATGAAGGGTACAACCACTGAACTTAGGACGTTTCATATCGTCATGCAGTAGTTGTGGACCATGGAAATGGGAAAAGCTTAAGTGGATTCTAAAAAAAGGTAGGACTTTTTTATTTTTCATTTTTGATCCCCGTAGATTTATCATTTTATAGTTTTAATCCTCTATTATTCTTAATTGTGACCCAATTTTGTCTAATCTAATAATTATGGCGAGAAAAAAGGGTTTTAAATGTTTCTAAGGGTTTTTCCTTTCGAGAAAATACATCTACATGGCATGCAGTTCAGGGAACACACGTATTCTGTTCTTCCAATTCATGAAATATTTCTTTTTCGTAGTACATTCCATGTACTGGTACTCATTAATATTGCCATGTACCCATCCTGGAATCCATTTTAAGGGGCACATTCCATGTAGAGTACACGATATGAACCCATGTACTTTTCAAACCATACAGATGTAAAGAGACGAGCCATGTAAATAGCCCAGTTATGTGAGGTGCATTGTTAGGTACCATGTGTTGGGTACATGCTGTGCATCAGACCAACATTCCAGGTACTTGGTTCTTTACATTCCATGTATATCTAGATTACATTCTCAAGTGGGATGATGAGCGTACACACCATGTACTCGGGTACACATGTGATGTACTCATCTCATGCTACCCTTTGAGGTATTTTTATATATTCTACACCATAAGTTAGAATTGGACCTATGAGTAGTCCATTATAAGTATCTTTTAACATATATAAAAATGTTGAAACCCTTTAGGTGTTTTGAGGATTCTTGAGAGTCAGTTCAAGGTTTAATCTAAATAGACGGGTTCTTCCTCTAGTGATTGAATTAATTCATATCCTGATAGAGACTTGAATGAGAATGATAGGTTGGGTGTTAGAAAAAACCTAGTTTGATACCATTATCTATGATTTTCCATGATCTATATCACTTGATTGAGTATTTTATAGATTTTCCCTAGAGGATTTATCCCTTGAGAGATGTGACCATCTATCCCAGGATGTTGTGAGATAGGTTTTTTCTGAGGATCCCCTATAGGATTCCTTTGCTTATATTTTGACCAAAAGGATACTATATAGGGTACCTATATCTTCTTTCTATATCGTGGATCCCTTATTGATTTCCCTTATTTAGGATCCATTTACCAATGTACTCTTCCGAGGATCCCCTATTGGATTCCTCTACTTATATTTCAAAACAGAGGATCACATGTATGATGCCTCTATATTCTTCCTTATGACAACCTTGATCTTTTATTTTTCAATTAAACATAATTTATTACATAAAATTCATTTGATGAAACATAAAATATCTGGAGATCTAGTGTCTTTGGGGCTTTGTATCATTAAATAATAACTTAAAAAATGAAAACAACATATTTATTGAAAAAATCTTTTACATGACAACTACATTCCCTCGTACTTATCATTTCATGGGATAACCCGAGAACATGCATAAAAAAGTGTGAGCTATAAATCCCAATAAGGGATTAATCATGGAATAAAATGAGGAAGAAATTACATGTTATACAATAGTAATATCAATAGATAAAAAGATAAGCATAGACCTAAAGGCGTGATAAAAGAATGATAATCATAATAGGAAAATGTGGTAACAAGACATAACATGGAATTCTCACGAGCCAAGGCTCATTTCACATGAAACATGAGTAAACCCTCATTGCATATGAAGAACTAGTAAACCCTATTTTCACTTGAATTAGCATGATTATACACCCATTTCACATGACGTATCATGATACTATACTTTACACAATTCATTGCAACACTATAGGGGTGCACCCTTTTTAACCATTTCATTTCATGCATAAGTGTGCCACATCGATCATATAACATGGATTCAATAAACATCATCATTTATTCTAAGATAAATGAATGTTTAATTCATAAATGAAACTTTATAATCAATATGTAAATGTTCATAATGGTGAATAACCTTGATAGAGAAATGGGAATGGTATTCACTAAACAATGACATTGTCTTGGAAAATCGGTGCAATTTCGACAGCGTAACGGAGTGACATAAGAATTCATAAAAATGGTTGATGAGAGAAAAAGGTGTGTATCTTCATATTTAAATGAAATGGACAGTATGGGGGAAATATAGAAACATTTCCCAACAATTTTAATGAAATTTATATTCATGATACAAATGAATTGGTTGAATGTAAGTGAGGACAGATAAATTCCTTTCAGAATTTCAGCATAGTAACGAGTGTACATGGGATGCATTTATTGAGAGATAAAGGGTTCAACCATAAATCAAACATAAATACAGTAGTATGTGGGAGGTTCAAAACCATACCCCAACATTTATAATTTATATTAAAAGGGCATAACAACATTAATAAAATTGGGCAAAAATGAGAAAGGAGGAAAAACCCTTACTTGGAATTGTGCATCCAAAGGCTTGAGAGAGGCTTATTGGGAGTTGGGGAACCCTGGGGGGATTCTAGAGATAGGAGGGACGATTTTGGACGAACTAAAAAAGCTTTGAGTGAGGATTAACTGGGATCATGGGTGGGTTTATATAGGAAAGGATAGGGAATTGTTTATTATTTAGGTTTGGGACACCTCACATTAAACTAATCAAAACCACAAACAATACCCTGGTTTTTACAGAAAATTTTTGCCAAAGGGGAGTGAAAAAAATATTTTTATATGTACAGAGTTTTATCTTCTTAAAATAATGGGGTTGCTTATGTGAAGGTGAGTCACACTCCCAAGGAAAACAATTTAAAAAAACAAAAAGTTTAACAAGTCATGAAGGGCCCACTAAAGCTTTGTAAAATAAATCAAACAATCCCAAAATAACATTATTTTAATGGTAAAACATATATTGGCCGAAAATAAAGTTTATAGTATTTTATTACATTATTATTGGGTCATTATGATGTCATAAAACACACTATATATTTAAACAGTATTTAATTTTTACCCAATAATTAGACTGACTCAGAAAATTTTGAAAATTTCACCATTGAATAAATTCGACATTCTGATAATATAAATAATATTAATTTTATCTAAATAATTTTATAAATATGTCAATTTTTACTTTTAACATAAAAACCGACATTTATCAAAAAATCATGGGTTTTGAAAAAAATCACATTCAAACCTTAATAAAAATTACAATTGCATTCATAAAATTATACGATCATTTATATTTAATAAAAATTAATTTAATAAAATAATAATAATAATTTATTAAAATATTAATTAATTCAAAAATCCTTTAATTCATCAAAATAGATTTCTTAGTTGAACATTAACTAAAAATACTTTTTGAACTTTAAAAAACAATTTACAAGGTAAAAATAATAAAATGAAAGTATATTCATTGTTATATACAAAAATAATGTACATAACCATAGTGATAAGGTCTTGTTACATAACCCCTTATAAAACCCGCATAAGACTAAAGATTAAGGTGTGTGATGGTGACAGACTCTTGGGGTGGCTCGAATAACATTGCTCGGGTGGTAATCTCTATCAACTTCCACTTCTCTCTTAGGCGGTCCCACTCGAGCTTAACATATTCATGCTCGGCTTGGGCTTGGTCAATAGCGAAGCCAAAAGACACAACCTCCTTTCTGAGCTCTGAAAAATGGGCTTTGTATGGGGCACGTCTACTGGATGAGGCCATCACTTCCTTTTTCTGAGTAAATTGGATTTGTTAAAACCCCATATATATCTTAATCATGTGATCACTATTCAACGGCTATATTAGAAATGGTCATAATTCATAAAATAAAACCAAATAAGTTGTCATTTTATATAGACATTTTATATAAAGAAATAGTTAATTAGATCAAGAGGGATTTCCATTAATGAATGTTTGGGTCGTTACAATCTTCCCCCCTTAAAATATTTCACCCCCAAAATTTCTTTTTCAAACACTAAAACAGATTTGGGTAACATTGCATCATCATTTCCTCCAATTCCCACATCGATTCTTCAAACTTGTGATTTCTCCACAACACCTTGATGAGGTGAATTTTCTTATTTCATAGAACTTTTTCTATACGATCTAAGATCTTCACTAGTTGCTCGTCATAAGAAAGATCATCCTCTAACTGTACCACCTCTTAATAGAGTACATGTGAAGGGTCTGGTATGTACTTCCTTAAGATGGGTACATGAAAGGCGTCATGTACTTTAGTCATGGTAGGTGTATGTGCTAGTCGGTAGGCCACGACCTCGACACGATCAAGAATATCCAAGGGGCCGATGTACCTTGCACCTAACTTCCCTTTATTTCCAAACCATATGAACTTATGCCATGGAGATATTCATAGAAATACCATGTCTCCAACTTCAAATTCTAGGTCCCATCGACGATTATTTTCATAACTCTTCTGTTGACTCTTGGTTGACTTGATATACTGCTGAATGGTTTTAACCTTCTCCACCATTTCATCGACCACTTCTGGTCCAAGAAGCTTATGCACATTGACCTCATCCCAACACGTTGTTGTTCTGCAACTTTTCCCATAAAGGGCTTCATATGATTCTATTTGGATGATTGAGTGGAAACTGTTATTATAAGAGAACTCAACCAGAGGAAGATGTTGATCTCATCCTCCTTTAAATTCCATCGAGCATGATCTTAGCATGTACTCAAGTACCAGGATAGTTAACTCAGATTTTCCATCAGTTGGAGGATGATCGGCAATACTGAAGTTCAGTTCAGTATTCAGAGCATGTTAAAGACTTTTCCAAAACATAGGGGTGAATCTTGGATCTCGATTGGACATAATAGATAGTGGTACTCCATTCAGCATTACCACTTCCCTGATATATATCTATGCTGGTTGATCCAATGAGAAATCCTCCAAAATAGCAATGAAGTGTGCAACCATTGTAATACGATCCACAACAACCAAGATAGCATTGTTGCCTTGGATTTCTTTTGATGCCCAGTGACAAAGTCCATGGTGATGTTCTCCCATTTCCATTCTGGTATGGGAAATGGTTTCAACATCCCCTTATACTTCTACCTCTCTACCTTTACTTTCTAACACACCAGTCACTTTGATGTATATTCAATGATCTCCTTCTTCATAATATCTCACCAATAATCCTATCAGATATCTCGATACATCTTTTTGTTACTAGGGTGAATAGAGAAATTTGATCTATGTGCATCATCCAAAATTTCATTATGCAGCTCCGGACTTGATGGAACACATAGTCTTTTTCCAAATCTCACAATTCATTCTTCATTAACATTAATCTATTAGGATTTCCCTTTTCCGATAGCTTCCACTTTTTCCTAAATTCCCACATCATCCTTTTGAGCATCCTTTATCCTTTCCAAAAGTGACTTTTGAGCAATCATTTGTAAAATGAACGATGACTTTCCCTTCTTTATGATTCCCATGTCCATATTCATCAAATCTAAGAAGATTGTAACCTTTTCAATTCTAATCAATGATAGAATCGTTGGGTATTTTCTACATAGGGTATCCACCACCTTGTTCGCTTTCCCATGGTGGTAATGGATTGAGTAGTCATAGTATTTGATCATCTATAACCATCTTCGTTGGTGCATGTTCAACTCTTTCTGTGTGTATATATACTTGAGGATTTTTTGGTCTGTATATATTTCACACTTCTCCCCAAAGACATAATGCCACCAAATTTTCAAAGCTAAGATCACTGCAGCGAACTCAAAGTCATGTGTTGGATAGTCTTGTTCATGAAATTACAATTTTCTTCAATTATAGGCAATGACATTGTCATTTTTCATCAATATACATCCCAGGACCTTCTTCTAAGCATCACTGAATACCACAAAAAGTTCTCCACTTATGGGTAAATTGAGCATGGGTGTAGTGATAAGTCTTCTTTTCAACTCCTTGAAGCTTTATTCAAAATCATCACTCCAAGAAAACTTTAATCCCTTACGATTTTGCTTGGAAAGAGGTTTGGACAATCGTGAGAAATTTCTCACAAATCGTCGATAATATCGAGCTAACCCTAAGAAGCTACGGATATCAGTAAAATATGGTGGCCTTAGCTATCCCTCAATTCCATCTGTTTTGGAGGGATCCACAAATATCCCATTGCTTGTGATGATATATCCTAAGAAGGAGACCTCCTTCAACCAAAACTCACACTTGTTGTACTTTACATAGAGCTTCTCCTTCTGCAAGGTCCCTAGTATAATTCTTAGATTCTCCTCATGATCCTCCTTGGTTTTGAAGTATATAATAATATAATCTATAATGAATACCACAAATTTGTCAAGGTAATCTCCAAAGAATCTATTCATCAAGTCCTTGTGGATTTTTATAGCATTAGTGAGTACGAAAAGCATTACTATGAATTCATAGTGCCCATATCTTGTACGAAAAGCAGTCTTGAAGATATCTTCTTTCTTCACCCTTACTTCATAATATCTCGACCGCAAATCCACCTTGGAGATGTATTTCTCTCCATGAAGATGTTTGACCAATTCATCAATTCGTGTGAGAGAATATTAGATCTTTATCGTGATTTTTTTTGAGCTCATGATGATCGATGAAAAGGCGCATTGACCCATCCTTCTTTGTGATGAAGAGGACTCAGGCACCCAATGGTGAAGCACTTTGGTGTATAATCCCTTTATCCAGATTCTCTTGTATTTGTTTCTTCATCTCCACAAGCTCCACAAAAACCATTCTATATGGAGTCCTGTATATTGGTATTGCCCCAGGTATAAGGCCAATTGAAATTCAACATCTCTTCTGGGAAGAAGACTAGGAAATTCCTTGGGAAACACTTCAGCGAATTCCCTCACAATAGGCATGTCTTCAAGGATGGTTGCTTCCTTGGACTCAATCATCTGATCTAGATATGTGTGTTTATAGGGCATTAATATCCATGCTTGGGATGATGGAGCTAAAGAAGATTCATCATCCTCATTGCACTTTTATAGAATCGGGGGTCGATTATCCACATGGAGAGTGGTTTCCATCTCTCAACAATTTATGTTGGCTCTATATAAGGAAATCCAATCCATGAAAAGAATCACAACAAATTACACTAGAGGGAGTATGAAGAGGTTCATCAGGAAGTTTAATCCACAGATTATGAAAGGGGAGGAGTTATATTCATGGGATGAAATGATTGCCCCATTTTCCATACTCACCGACATCTTTGCTTCCATGATTTTTGGTGGTGATGGGATTGGTATACTAAACTTTCGAAATATAAAAGAATGCATAGAAACTAAATCAAAAAGTATGTTCACTATTCTTGAATTAATAACTAGTGTACCTTTCACCACTTCGTTTTCGGGGTTCACTTTGGTAGTAGTGATGGAAAAAGCTCACCCTTACATCCTTGGAGGTTGTTTTTTGCCTCCTAAAAACCTTGGAATAGGGAGCTGATTTGCAAGATGCCCTAGTTCTTTGCATTTCTAGCAATGAACAACGTGTTGAGGTTCAAACAGAGTGTTCCTCACCTCTACTACAGCTGTAGTTTTTTTTGTCAGTAGTAAACAGCTAGGTTCCATTATCTTCCACACCAAAAGCATTTCCTCATTACCTTTAAGAAATTATCAGGGTGCTTCATTCCGCACCTTTGGAAGGTGATGTGCTCGATATTCGTAGCACATTTGGATTTATCCATCAGACCGCCAGCATTGAATTCCACCATATGCTTCTTGTCCCCATGATACCTCCAAGATTATATGATCTCTATTTTGACCTTGAATGCATATCCGAAAATTTCCTCATAGCTATCAAAGTCACGAATCTCCAGCACTTTCCGCAGGCTAGGTTTCATCCCACCAATGAAGCGGTCAACCTTGCATTCAGGGGTAACGAAAAAGATATAAGTGTATCGTGCATGCCTTATGAAGTTTTCCTTGTATGCCCCAACAAATTCTTCATCTTTTTTCTTGAGGGAAATGAAGTCCCTTTCCATCTTACGCCAGAGGGTGCATTGAAAATATTTATCAAAAATCATCTTCCGTAAATCCTTCCAGTCCAACGCCTTGATCTCCTCATTAGGATTCAAATTTTTTATCAACCTCCACCATTGACCAGCTTCACCCTCCATAAGATATGCAGCCAGGAGAACCTTCTCTTCTTCAGAACATTGATGGACCGAGAAGATCTTTTCAATGGAGTTGATCCATTGTTCAGCTATTGAGGGAATGGATGAACATTTAAGAGTAGGAGGCCTTTCTCTCATGAAGCTCTCGATAGAGACTTATTCTTTCTTAGGGGGGGGGGGGGGGGTTGAACGTTCCTCTTGAATCATATTTCTATTCAAAGATTGAGTTATCTAAGATAGAATCATGACAAAGTTTTCGAATCCTACTCCCATTGTATTGGGAATCTCATTAGTACAGTTAATGCATTAATCTTCACATCAGTTGTTATCCCGAGTCCTCCTATTACTGGCTATTGGTTTTAATGAAAGGAAAGTTAGGGTTAACACATGAAGGGTAATTCAAGGACAGAACTGATGACTTATAAATAACTCTTATTTCCTTAACATATGAATCTATTGGCTTCATTCTATGTTATCCATGATCTACTTTCTTACATATATTCTTAATGAATTTTTTTCTCTGAATAATGGTTCATTCTAAGCCTGGGAATTTACCAATGAATATCCCCTGAGGGTTTCGTAACCATGATTGTAGCAAGGTCCATTTTCGGGCACCAGTTTAGTTCGAGTCTAGCTCAAAGTGGTGTTTTTGGGTTTTACCCCTAGGATGCATCTGTGCCAGAGTCGCCTCTACCTTCTTGTATCTATATGAGGATGTATTTTCTTGATAAACCACTTACTCAATACTCAACAAAACATAGCAATATTTTTCTTATATATAGTCTTGTATCTAAGGATTTAAAAGGGTTTTCTAATCCTAATGTTAAAAATAATTAAAACAATCCCATGATACCAACTATGGAATCCCTGATCTTTTATTACACAATTAAACATAATTTATTACATAAAATTCATTTGTTACAACATAGAAGATCGAGAGGTCTAGTATCTTTGGTTCTTAGCATAATTACATAATAACTGAAAACATGAAAAACTACATCTTTATTGAGAAATTCTTTTATATGACCGCTATATTTCCTCGTACATAGCATTTCATGGGATAACCTGAGGACATGCACACAAAAAGGTGATATATAAAGCCCAGTAATGGATTAATCATGGAATTACATGAGGAATACAATACAAGTTATATAGTAGGAATATAAATAGAGCACAATATATTCATAAACATAAAGGTCTGATAAAGCATGATATTCATAACATGGAAATGTGGCAACATCACTTATCATGGAATTTTCATGAGCCAATGCTCATTGCACATGGAGCATGAGTAAACAATCAATGCACATGAATCGTGAGTAAACCCTAATTTCACTTTAATTATCATGAGTAAACACCCGTTTCACATGACGTATCATGATACTATACATTAACCAATGCATTGGAGTGCTGTAAGGGTTCACCCTTCTTAAATATTTCATTTCATGCATAAGTGTTCCACATGGACCATATAACATGGATTCATAAAACATCATCATTTATTCCATGATAAAGGAATTTGGAAATCATAAATGGTACTTTGTAATCAATTAGTAAATGTTCATAATGGTGAATACCCTTCATAGAGAAATGTTCATGGTATTCACTACAGAATGACATAGGCTTGGAAAATCGGTGCAATTTCGGCAGCGTAACGGTGTGATATAAGAATTCATAAATTTTTTTATTAGTGATAAAGGGGTTTTTCATCATATTTACATGAAATTGACATTATGGGGGTCATATTGATACATGTAACAACAATTTTAATGGAATTTAGATTCATGATACAAAATAATTTCTTGAATGTAAGTGAGGAGAGATAAATTCCTTTCAGAATTTTGATAAAGTAATAGGTGTACATGGGAGGAATTTATTGAGAGAGAAAGTGTTATCCCATAATTCAAACCTAAAGAAATTTGTATGGTGGAGGAGTGAAACCATTCCCAAAAATTTATAATTTAAATTAAAAGGGCATAACAACATTAATAAAATTGGACAAAATGAGAAAGGAAGAAAAAACCTTACTTGGAAGTGTGCTTCCAAAGGATTGAGAGAGGCTTGAGAGATGCATTGTGGGTGTTGGGGCACCTTGGGAGGATTCCAGATAGAGGAGTGAAGAGGTTGGACTAACTCCAAAGGCTTTTACTGAGTATTAAGTGGGATCATGGGTGGGTTTATATTGGAAAGGAGAGGGAATTGTTCATTATTTAGGTTTGGGAAAACTCACATTAAACTAATCAAAACCACAAATCATACCATAGTTTTTACCAATGGTTTTTTCCAAAGGGTAGTGTAAAACAATGTTTTTATACTTCCAATGTCCTAACTTCTTAAAATAATGGGGTTTCTTTTGTGGAGGTGGGTCACACTCCCAAGGAAAACAGTTTAAAAAGCAAAATGTTTAACAGGTCTTGAAGGGTCCACTAAAGCTTTGTAAAATAAATAAAACAAACCCAAAATCAAATTATTTTAATGTTAAAACATATATTGGCCGAAAATAAAGTTTATAGTATTTTATTACATCACTATTGGGTCATTATGATGTCATAAAACACATTATATATTTAAACGGTATTTAATTTTTACACAAAAATTTGACTGTCTCAGAAAATTATGAAAAATTAACCATTAAATAATTGCGAAATCCTAATTCTATAAATAATATTCATTTTATCTAAATAATTTTTTAAATATGTTAATTTTCACTTTTAAAATAAAAACCATCATTTATCAGAAATTCATGGGTTTTGACCAAAATGGCTTTAAATCCTTAATAAAAATTACATTTGCATTCATAAAATTATACGATCATTTATATTTAATAAAAATTAATTTAATAAAAACAATAATATTTTATTTAAATATTATTTAATTCAAAAATAAATTAATTCATCAATATAGATTTTTTAGTTGAACATTAACTAAAAATACTATTTGTGGTTTAAAAAACTATTTACAAGGTAAAATTAATAAAATGAAAGTATATTCATTATTATATACATAAATAAGGTAAATAACCATAGTGATAAGTTCCTCTTACATAACCCCTTGTAACACCCACATAAGACTGAAGAGTAAGCTGTGTGATGTTGACAGACTCTTGGGTGGCTCAGATAACATTTCTCATGTGATAATCTCTATCAACTTCCACTTCTCTCATAGGCGGTCCTGCTTGAGATTATCATATTCAAGCTCGGATTGGGCATGGTCAAGAGAAAAGCCTAAAGATGAAACCTCCTTTGTATTCTCTGACAAATGGGCTTCGTATGGGGCACGTCTACTGGATGAGGTCATTGCTTCCTTTGCCTAAGAAAATTTAATTTTTTTAAAACCCTATATGTATACTAATCATGTGTTCACTCTTCAACGGCTATATTAGCAAAGGTCAGAATTCTTAACATAAAACCAAAGAAGTTGACATTTTATTTAAAAATTTTACATAAAGAGACAGTTAATTTGATCAAGAGAGATTTCCATTAATGAATTTTTGGTTCATTCTAATCATTCCCCCTTAAGAAATTTCTCCCTCGAAATTTCCTTTTCCCACAATAAAATAGATTTGGGTAACTTTGCTTCATCATTTCCTCAAATTCCCACATCGTTTCTTTAAACTTTTGGATTCTCCACAACACCTTTTTGAGGGGCATTGTCTTATTTTGTAGAAATTTTTCTCTATGATCTATGATCTTTGTTGGTTTCTCCTCATAAGAATGTTCATCCTCTAACTATACCACCTATGAAGAGAGTACATGTGAATGGTCCGGTATGTACTTCCTTAAGAGGGATACATGAAAGACATAATGTACTTTATCCATGGTAGGTAGAAGTTCTATTCGATAGGCCACAACCCCAACATGATCAAGAATCACAGAGGGGCTGATGTACCTTGGACTTAACTTCCATTTATTTCAAAACTCATGAACTTAATCCATGGAGATATGTGTAGAAATACCATGTCTCCAACTTTAAACTCAAGGTCTCATCGAGAATTATTTTTATAACTCTTATGTCGACTCTGGGTTGCCTTGATATGTTGCTTAATGGTTTTCACCTTCTCCACTATTTCTTCGACCATTTCTGGTCCAAGCTGCTTACGCTCACTGACCTCATCCCAACACGTCGTTGTTTTGCACCTTTTCCCATAAAGGGATTCATATTGTTCCATTTGTATGCTTGAGTGGAAACTGCTATTATAAGAGAACTCAAACAGAAGAAGATGTAAATCACATCCTCCTTTAAATTTCATTGAGCATGCTCTCAGGATGATTTCAAGTTTCTGGATAGTCCACTCGGATTGGCCATCAGTTTGAGGATGATAGGCCATACTGAAGTTCAGTTCTATCTTCATAGCATGTTAAAGACTCTTCCAAAACATAGATGTGAATCTTGGATCTCGATTGGACAAAATAGATAGTGTTACTCCATGCAGCCTTACCACTTCCCTGATATATATTTGTTATATTTTAACAATGATAAATCCTCCCAAATAGAAATGAAGTGTGTATCCTTTGTATGAAGATCCACAACAACCCAAATTTTATTGTTGCCTTTGGATGTCTTTGAAAATCCAGTGACAAAGTCCATGGTGATGTCCTGCCATTTCCATTCTGGTATGGGAAATGGTTTCATCATCCCCTTATACTTCTTCCCCTATGTCTTCACTTTCTAACACACCAGGCACTTTGATGTATATTCAGTGATCTCCTTATTCATGTTATCCCACCAATAATTCTATCGGAGATCTCGATACATCTTTGTGTTTCCTAGGTGAATAGAGAAATTTGAACTATGTGCATCATCCAAAGGTTCCTTCTTCAGCTACGGACATGATGGGACACATATACTTTTCCCAAATCTCACAATTCCTTCTTCATTAACATTAAACTCTGACGATTCCCCTTTTCTGATAGCATCCAATTTTTCCAAAATTCCCACATCATCATTTTGAGCATCCTTTAACCTTTCCAAAAGTGATGTTTGAGAAACTATTTGTGAAAGGATTGATGATTTTCCCTTATTTATGATTCCAAATTCTATATTTATCAAATCTAAGAAGATTGTATCCTTTTCAATTCTCATCAATGATAGAATAATTGGGTCCTTTCTACATAGGGAATCCACCACCTTTTTCTCTTTCCCTGGGTGGTAATGGATTGAGTAGTCATAGTCTTTGATCATCTCTAACAATCTTTGTTGGTGCATGTTCAACTCTTTCTATGTGAATATATACTTGAGGCTTTTCTGGTCCATATATATTTCACAATTCTCCTCCAAAGAGATAATGGTTCCAATTTGTCAAAGCGAAGATCACTGCAGCCAACTCGAGGTCTTGTGTTGGATAGTTCTGTTCATGAAATTTCAATTACATTGAATCATAGGCAATGACTTGGTAATTTTTCATCAACACACATCCTATTCCCTTCTTCGAAGCATCACTGAATACCACAAAATGTTCTCCACTTATGGGTAAAGTGAGCACGGGTGTAGTGATAAGCCTCTTTATCAACTCCTTGAATAGTTCTTTGCAATCATCAATCCAAGAAAACATTACTCCTTTCTGAGTTAGCTTGGTAAGAGGGTTGGACAATCATAAGAAAATTATCACAAATTGATGATAATATCCAGATAACACCAAAATGCTACGGATATCCATTACCGATGATGGCCTCATTCATCCCTCAATTTCATCTATTTTGGAGGGATCCACAAATATACCATTGTTTGTGATGATATATCCTAATAATGAGACTTCCTTCAACCAGAAGTCACACTTTTTGTACTTTTCATAGAGCTTATCCTTCCGCAAGGTCTATAGTACAGTTCTCAGATGCTCCTCATAACCCTCCTTGGTTTTGGATTATATCAGAATATCATCTATAAATACTACCACAAATTTGTCGAGGTAATATCTAAAGACACTAATCATCAAGTCCATGGGGATTTCTAGAGAATTAGTGAGTTCAAAAGTCATTACTATGAATTTATTGTGCCAGTATCTTGTACAAAAATCAGTCCTGTGGATATCATCCTTTTTCACCCCAACTTAATATTATCCCTACCGCAAATCCACCTTGGAGATGTATTGTTCTCCATGCAATTGATCTAACAAGTCATCAATTTGCAGGAGAGGATACTTGTTATTTGTCGTGATTTTGTTGAGATCATGATAATCAATGAAAAGGCACATTGACCCGTCCTTCTTCATGATGAAGGGGACTGGTGTACCCCATGGTGAAGCACTTGGGCGTATAAACCCTTTATCTAGATTCTCTAACAGTTGTTTCTTCAGATCCTCATGCTCCACAACAACCATTCAATATGGAGTCATGGATATTGGTAATGCCACAATTATAAGATCCATTGATAATTCAAAATATCTTCTAGGAGGAGACCATGCAATTCCTAGGGAAACTCTTTAGTGAATTCTATCACAATAGGCATGTATTCAAGGATGGTTTTTTCCTTGGACTAAATCATATAATCCAGATACGCGTGCTCATAGGACCGCAATATCCACACTTAAGATGATGGAGATAAAGAAGATTCATCTTCCTCCTTGAAAATGTATAGAATCAGGGGTTGATTATCCACATGAAGAGTGATTTCACTCTCCCAGAAATTTATGTTGGCTCTATATAAGTAGAGCCAATCCATGCCAATAATTGAATCAAATTACAAAAGAGGGAGTATGATGAGGTTCTTCAGGATGTTTAATCTGCAGATTATGAAAGGGGAGGACTTATATTCATGGGATACAATGATTTCCTCATTTTTTATACTCACTGACATCTTCGCTTCCATGATTTTTGGTGGTGCTAGGATTGTTCTACTAAAATTTCAAGATATAAAAAATGAGTAGATCATAAATCAAAAATTATGTTTGCTATTCTTGAATGAATAACTAGCATACCTATCACCACTTCATTTTTGGGGTTCACTTTGGTAGTAGTGATGGAAAAAGCTAGCCCTTACTACCTTGGAGGTTGTTTTTTGCCTCTGAAAACCCTTGGCATAGGGAACTGATTTGCAAGATGCCCTGATTCTTTTCCATTGTAGTAATGAACAACACGTTGAGGTTCGAACAGAGAATTCCAATCCTCTGTTGCAGCTGCGGGGTTTTCTTGTCATCATTTAATAGCTAGGTACCCCTCTCTTCCACACCTAAAGCATTTCCTCATCACCTTAAAAAAATTTCTAGGGTACTTATTTCCACAACTTTGAAAATTGGGGTACTCGATCTTCATAGCATCATTGGATTTATCCATCAGACCATCAGCATTAAATTACTCATTAAGATTCTTATCCCCATTATACCCCTAAGATTCTCTGATCTATATTTCGACATTGAAGTCACATCGGACAATTTCCTCATAGCTATCGAAGTCATGGATCGCTAGCACTTTCAGCAGGCTTGGTTTCATCCCACCAAAGAAGTGGTTAACCTTGCATTCAGGGGTAACAACAAAGCCAGAATCATATCATGCATGCCTTATGAATTTTTCCTTGTATGCTCCAATAGATTCTTCATCTTTTTTCATAAGGGAAAGGAATTCTCTTTCTATCTTAAGACGAAGGGTTCATGGAAAATATTTATCAAAAAACAACTTCTGTAAATCCATCCATTCCAACACCTCGATCTCCTCCTCAGGCTTTGTATTTTTATTCAACCTACACCATTGATCAACATAACCCTCCATACAATAAGAATCCTGGATAACCTTCTCTTGTTCAGAACATTTAAGGATGGATAAGATCTTTTCAATGGAGTTGATCCATTGGTCAGTGATTGAGGGATCAGATGATTAATTAAAAGTAGGAGGCCTTTGTCTCAGGAATCTCTCGATAGAGACTTGTTCTTTCTTAGGGGGGGTTGAACATTCCTATTGACTCACATTTCTATTCAAATATTGTGTTAGATGAGAGATAATAATGACAATGTTTGCGATTCCCACTCCCATTGGATTGGGCATCTCATTAGTACAGTCATCACATTAATCTTTACATCGGTTGTTATCCTGAGTCCTCCTATTATCGGTTATTGACTGGAATAAAAGAAAAGTTAGGGGTAACACATAAAGGGTAATACAAAGACAAAACTGATGACATATAAATAACTCTTATTTTCTTAACATATGAATCTATTGGCTTCAGTCTATATTATCCATGATCTACTTTCTAACATATATGCTTAAGGCATTTATTTTTCCCTTAATAATGCTACATACTAAGATTGGGAATTTTCCAAATCATATACCCTGAGAGTTTTGTAACTGAGGGTGAAGTAAGGCCCAGTGTCATGCACCGGTTCCCATTTGAGTCTACCTCAATGTGGTGTTTTCGGGTTTTACACTGAGGAAACATCTCTACCAGAGCCGCCTCTACCTTCTCATATCCAAACAAAGATATATTTGCTTGATAAACCACTTAATCAATATTCAGAAAATCCTAGGGATTTTTTATTATACTTAGTCTTATATCTAAGGATTTACAAGGGTTTTCTAATCCTAATCCCAAAAATAACTTAACCTATCCTCTGATTCAAACTATGGAAAACCTGATCTCTTATTACATAATAAAACATAATTTATTACATAAAATTCAATTGATACAACATAGAGGATCAAAAGGATTAGTGTATTTGGGGTTCAGGATCAATACATAACAACTTAAAACATGAAAAACAACATCTTTATTGAAAACACCCTTTACATGACCACTATATTTACTCGTACATAGCATTTCATGGGATAACCTGAGGACATGCATAAAAAAGGTGAGCTATAAAGCCCAGAAAGGGATTAATCATGGAATTACATGAGGAATAAAATAAATATTATACAATAGGAATATAAATAAAGCACAAGAGAAGTGTAAATATAAAGGAATGATAAAGCATTATAATCATAACATGGAAATGTGGCACCAACACTTAACATGGAATTAGCATGAGCCAAGGCTCATTGCACATGAAGCATGATTAAAACCTCAATGCCCATGAATCATGAGTAAACCCCCATTTCACTTGAATTATCATGAGTAAACACCCATTTCACATGACGTATCATGATACTATACATTAACCAATGCATTGGAGCGCTATAAGGGCACACCCTTCTTAAATATTTCATTTCATGCATAAGTGTTCCACATGGATCATATAACATGGATTCATAAAACATAATCATTTATTCCATGATAAAGGAATGTGGAATTAATAAATGGAAATTTATAATCAATAAGTAAATGTTCATAATTGTGAATACCGTTCATAGAGAAATTGGCATGGTATTCACTACACAATGACATTGGCTTGGAAAATCACTGCAATTTCAGCAGTGTAACAGTGTGATATAAGAATTCATAAAAATGGTTTATGAGAGATAAAGGGGTTTTCCATCATATTTATATGAAATGGACAGTAAGGGGGTAATATTTATACATGTAACAACAATTTTAATGGAATTTAGATTCATGATTCAAAATAATTTCTTGAATGTATGTGAGGAGAGATAAATTTCTTTCAGAATTTAGGCATAGTAACGGGTGTACATGAGAGAAATTTATTGAGAGAGACAGGGATATATAATAGTTCAAACATAAAGAGGGAAGTATGGGGGAGGTGTTAAACTATACCCCAACATTTATAATTGAAATTAGAAGGGCATAAAAACATAATTCAGATTGAAAAAAATGAGAATGGAAGAAAACCCCTTACTTGGAAGTGTTCTTCCAAAGGCTTATGAGAGGCTTGAGAGGGGATTTTTGGGAGATTGGGGAACCTTGGGAGGATTATAGAGAGAGGAGATCAGAGGTTGGATGAACTAAAATGTCTTCTACTGATGTGTAAGTAAGATCATGGGTGGGTTTATATAGGAAATGAGAGGGAATTGTTTATTATTTAGGTTTGGGACATCCCACATTAAACTAACCAAAACCACAAACAAAACCATGTTTTTTGCCCATGTTTATTTCTAAAGGGGGGTGGAAAAAAATATTTTTATAAGGACAAAGTGAAAAATTCTTAAAATAATGGGGTTTCTTATGTGGAGGTGAGTCACACTCCCAAGGAAAACAATTTAAAAAGACAAAATGTTTAACAAGTCTTGAAGGGTCCACTAAAGCTTTGAAAAATAAAACAAAAAACTTAAAATCACATTATTTTAATGTTATAACATATATTGTCTGAAAATAAAGTTTATAGTATTTTATTACATCACTGTTAGGTCATTATGATTTCATAAAACCCAACATATATTTAAATAGTATTTAATTTTTACCCAAAAATTTGACTGTCACAGAAATTTATGAAAATTTCGCCATTGGATAATTTTGACATCCTGATTCCAGAAATAATATTCATTTTATCTAAATAATTCCCTAAATTTGTTAATTTTTACTTTTAAAATAAAAACTGACATTTATCGAAAATTCATGGGTTTTGACCAAAATGGCTTTCAAACCTTAATAAAAATTACAATTGCATTCATAAAATTATACGATAATTTATATTTAATAAAAATTAATTTAATGAAAATAATAATATTTTATTAAAATATTATTTAATTCAAAATTACATTAATTCATCCAAATAGATTTCATATTTGAACATTAACTAAAAATACTATTTGTGCATTAAAAAAACTATTTACAAGGTAACAATAATAAAATGGAAGTATATTCATTATTATATAAAAAAATAATGTACACAACCATAGTGCTACGGTCTTGTTACATAACCAGTTATAACACCTCCATAAGGCTGAAGAGTATGTTGTGTGATGGAGACAAACTCTTGGGGTGGCTCAGATAACATTTCTTGGGTCGTAATCTCTATCAACTTCAAATTATCTTGTTAGTGGTCCTGCTCAAGCTTAATATATTCAAGCTCAGCTTGAGCTTGGTTAAGAGCGAAGCCCAAAGACGTAACCTCCATTCCAGGCTCTGAAAAATGGGCTTTGAATAGGGAACGTCTAATGGATGAGGCCATCCCGTCCTTTGTCTGAGTAAATTTGATTTGTTAAAACCCTATATTAATAATAATAATGTGATCACTCTTTAATGACTATATTAGAAATGATCACAATTATTAATATAAAACCAAAGAAGTTAACATTTTATATAAACATTTTACATAAAAAGACATTTAAATAGATCAAGAGAGATTTCCATTAATGAATGTTTGGGTAGTTACATTCCTGACATCATTGTAATGATCCATTATTTTATGCCTCTACCTATGTACCCTTTTGTGAGGGTCCCTTATAGGATGCCCCATTCTATTTACCATTTTCTAGATCCCTTTAAGATGCCTCCATTTTCTTATCATTAGAGTATCCCTTGTATAATTCTTCCTTTTACCATTTCTACCAAGGATACATAAGTGGATACCTCTCTTGTGTATGATTTGAGGGACCCAATGAGTGCCATAATGTTTGACAGAACCTGATCTCATTCGTCAGGTTTGGGTAGAGATGGTATCGATTGTAACCTTAGAACACGTACCAAACATCTAATCCCATGAGGTTGTAGCAGTAGTAGTGGATTTAGATATTCAAAAACCCTTTATCCTTGTTTTATACATTCACTTGTTTATTTTTGAGGGAGGTATGATAGTCATAGGTTCTTCGTAGTCAGTGGTTTTTTGATCCTGAAGTGAGGTGTATTTATTTCTCATTGGGATGCCTAGATGTTCTTTCTAGGGATACGACTATTTATCCATTTTTTTATTTGTATACACAAAGTCACTTCCTAGTATATTGATGTTGAGCCTGTATATTTTGATTATAATATTTTTAGGAATTACAGAGGTGCTTCTCAGTATCCAGATATTGATCATGATATTATCTTATGGGCCTAACATCCCTAATATTGATACTCAAGGATGATTCATCTCTCTCGAGTAAAGAGGATGATTCTACTCTATTCTATTTGGTATGTTATGAGGATGATTATGTTTTCCTAAATTTGATTATACGCATCAATGAGTACGCACTCTCATGTGATATAGATTATTATGATCTCCCTGATTGGTTACTTGACTACATTATTGAAAATGGTGTTTCACATTGTTGGATACCCATGGATGATTATGTTATCCCAAGTAATATTGATGATTATGATCTACCTTATTTGAGACCTCTAGGGGTGGGAATGGTGTATCATCAATGATCTATCCTTACATATCTCATATGGTTCAGAACCTTAGGGTTCATACATGTTCCAAATGTCATGATCACCTATGGATTGGGACATAAGAATAAGACATTGGAATGGATTTACATGGCATGAGAAGCATGGAATCTAGTTATTGTCTTTTTTACATGATGTCTGGATGTACTTCCATGGAATCCTTATTTACAGTTACGAGAGGCAAGTACAGGTGAACCTAGTGATAAAATGAGTATCCCCCTATAGTGACATAGATTTATTAGATAAATTTATAGCATTGGCCGAAGCTAGTATATATTGATTGGGATTATGGACCCACAAATCAACATAATGATACACATCTTGAGTGGTATGAAATATTGATCAATGATCTCATATAGGATGTCTAGTTGATTTGTATTATGAAACGAAGGATAAAATGTTGGTTGGTTTTTTGTTATTTCATTTTCCATACACGTGAATATTCATATTTAGGTATATATGTATTAGTATAGGACCATATATGTATATTAATATAAATATGGACATCTATGGTGGAACTTACCTAGTTGATCGGGATTACAGATTCAGGGTTGAACTGTGGTTTCATATTTATTGGCTTTACTTATCTTTTTTGTTTTGTCTTGGCTAGGCTGAGCATATTTTATTTGCATGCACTTATGGAAGCATATTTTTAGGTTCATAATTGGGTTGTCCTATTGAGATTATTTATCTTCTATATACATGCACCTCGATGTGTGTGTTTAACTTTTTTCTTCTTTTTAAGTTGAGCATGGTTTGAATTGGGGATAGGGATGAGGCCATGATTTTCATGATCGATCAGAGCTGCGTAAGTTAGTTCTTCTGATCAAGATGGTGCATTTCAACAGTTCCTAGATATCAGCTATGTGTTCTAGCTCAGATTTATTGTTAGATCCATTTACTCTCTTTTTTTACTCTTATGTTTTTATGGTCAGCTCAGTGGGTGACCAGTGTTGTATGTATTACATTGATTTTTGATATTTTATATAATTTTCATTTATTATTACAACATATTCTATTTCAGTTTATTTATTGCTTCTGCACTCTATTTATTTACTTTTTTGTGATACTTAGCTATTTCCACTATTTTCATAGTCTGATGTGAGGTCATAGTCTCCCAATTAACACACCGTAGTCCTTATCTGTTATTTAGCAGCCTCTTTTGTATGGGGAGGCATGCTTGAGGCCTAGTAATGAACCTACTCGGAACATCAATTTAGTGGCATTCTGGTTTGGATGTTACAAATTGGTATTAGATCTATTCTATTCCTCAAATTTAATATTTGGTATATGGTATATAGGAGTATTATTAATGTGTTGTAGCCTATGATGGATAACGGACTAGTGTTTCATGAACACTTGATCAAGTAATAAGTCCATGTTTTTAGGGTATGCGACTGTTTTTCTGATCCATGATGTTACATTTTTTTTATGATTTTACACTTGAGAGGCACACATTTTTTGGATGATATGATTTATTATAGATTTTTGGTCCTTGAAGAATTATCAAGAGCCTAGGGACAGATTTTGACTCATGGACAACAAAGGAAAGAGGAATCTCATGCATAATATTTGATACGTATGATTCAAATCATATAACACATCTAGTGTGTTATTATTACTGATGATAGTGGAAAAATATTTAAAGTGTCAACAAAAATTAAATACTGTTTTCCTATATAGGTTTTTTTGGAATTCTACTCAATTGATACTACTTGCATATATATTTCCTTCTAATTACAGATTATGTGGATCTCCATTATGGATTTTTCTGGTGAGGATAATGAATCGGTCCTCATTTATGGGTGGTGTAGTGACCTTAGTAGGTCTATAGGGAAAATGATGTACATAAGTTATACCCTTGTGGGAGTATCATTCTATTTATGGTCAACTATCTAGGTCACCGAGTTTGATTCTGAGAGATCCCTCTTCTTTTATTTCAAACTACACCTCCATGGGGTATTACTTATTAAGGATTCTCGATCAATGTCAGTTTAGACTCTCTTCTACATTGGTATTGTGACCTCTAGGGAGAAGATCCATGTGAGTATTCTTAATGAGTATTGGGCCCTTGTTGGCCATGTTTCCAATTTTGAACCTCATAGTTCATTGTGATATTTATCATCTTTCAAGAGGTTTGATCTGTAGGGATAGGTGGGAGACTTAGAGGCCCTTAGTTTTTTATTGATGTGACCTGATTAGACACACAAACATTGCTTTTGGTCTGAGTTCCACTGGCCTTAGTTTCACCTCTCTGTATTCCAAAACCATCCAACTAGTAGTGAGAGTGTGAAAGAGTAATAATGGGGAGAATATACCCACATGTTGTTTTATAATAATGGTTCAAGTATGTATATATAATAATCAGTGGAAGAAAAATAATGATAGGATCAAATCAGTAACCCACCAAAGGTGGAATCATAAGAAATATCTGACAATAGTAGATGCATAACTAAACAACAAATACATAAAAAAATAAATACTTCAACATGCTATTTATATAATCTAAAATAGAAAATTCATTCAATACAAGTCATACATTGCAATAAGTAGTAAATGGTAACCCATGGAAAACCACCAATATATATATATATATATATCATTCTAATACAAAAGAAAAACTAAAAAGGTTACTCAAGTTGAGGTAAGAACCAATGGTCTCTTACCATCCATCCCATACTAACATCCACTATGATCTTTATCCTAAGATTAGACTTTTACCTATACAAAATGGAATAAAGTATACATGTGTCCCTAATGACCGATGTAGGTTGTGATAATGAGTATTATTATGGTATCACCTACGTGTCAATGCCTTAGATTTGTGACAAATCAGGTGTGTAGTAAAAAAGGAATGAGTAGTAGCACATGCATAAAAAAACACAAGATTACCTAGTGCTCAAAATCCACCAAGAATATTTCACTTTCCATGACCAATTCCAGAATCACTAAGGAGGATAGGATACTTATATCATATCTTAAGGAATCATAAGATGTCAAATATCCCTAGGAGACCCCTCATGTTCCACCACCAAAATTCAAATGACCCCATGTGTCATCAACTAAGAAACAAACATCCCAAAATCACACCCGATCAATAAATATTTGGTCCCTCAAACCTTTTCTTGAAAGAACCTGTCGTTTAGAAGACCGATTTCCCAAGGAATAGTGATTCCTATCCTCAAATAGAAATTCTCATCGACTCAACAACCGACATCATGAGGAATGAAAATTCCCATCCTTCAAAATGATCCTGACCTAATGGCCTAAAATATGATAGGCCTAAGCCCTAGATAATAGCCTCAACTCTGTCCTCTGATGTCTCCTCACCATCCCTATAGATTTCTATCGCAATAACCCCCATTAATTTACTAAGCCGAAACGACCTAGTTATTCTACCCACAAAAGTGGTCCAAACCACCTTATCTATGAGTCAACTTCTGTGAAAACAGCTCAAAGCGGTGATTTGGTCAATATGAGTGACATGAATCACTAATTTAGAACCTAATACAAACCAATCCTAGAACCTCATGCCCCTATGTCCACATCACTCAAATCCTATAGGAATTCCCAACAATATCTGAAAAGACTGAGAAATTACATGTAAATTTGTTTAAATTATTTGGGATTATTATAAGATTGTGAAAATCGACGGCATGTGATTCTGAGGCCTGGTGTGCCCAGATTGGAATTTTGAACATTTTTTAAGGTACATTCAGTAAACATATGGGTGTCATTTTCTAACTTTTGAACCAGTTCTCAGAATTGAAATCTGAGAGCACCGTTGAATCCATAGTACCGGGATTTTTTTAAGGGAAGCTTCACTTCGACAGTAGTAGGTCGGGATAAAAAGATAAATTTTTTGGACTTTAAAAAAAATTAATAAAATAACATAACAATTTTATTTTATTTCTATTCTGTAACTATTAAGAAGTGGTGGAGGGACCGATATAATGTCAATCCATTTAATGGCTTGATACTTTTGTTTGTAACCTCGATGTTGCCACATTAAATGTGGCTCATGAATTAACCACATTAATGTTGTGAAAATCAGTCGAATACTTTGTCTTATTAATGGAAGCTTGTGAATGGGTCTTTTACATGGATTCATCAAGTGTGGAACCTCTGGAAAAGTACATTGATACCTTCCACCAACAGAGGATTGATGATCGGGCAACAATGATCGGGGATCTACGAACATCGATGATTTCATCCAACAAGGACTCTACTCCCACCGAAACCACGACACCTCTAATGGATATCGAGGTAGGAGATTGTTATTATAGATTAACTATGTTAAATTAAATTTATTTCACTTTTTATGATGATAACATGGATATCATGGGCCAAACGAACAAGGCATGGACCCGATGCCTCTTCGTTCTCGACATTTTCTTCGAGGGAAAAACTTCCAACTCATCAATATCTAGAATCTGAGAGTCGTGCAGTGACAGTGGCATGACAGGAGGCCCGAAGGCACAAGAAGAATGGAAACGGACCACTAGAGCTCACTTGGTGGCCTGTAAAAGATATGCCAGCGCGGCACTAGTGTCGCGGTGCCGGCGGCCGGTGCTCACCGGCCGCGGCGAAGGTGGGGAACCGCTCCATGTGGGTTCTGTGGGTGACGAGGTGGTTCCACATGGTGTTGCCAATTAAAATATATGAATGGATCTCGAGCCATTCGGGATCGAGGGGGGCCACGGATTGAAGCCACAACAGAGGTAGAAGGGGAAATGCTCCCATCAGGTCCCACGAACATGCAGGTGGTGCCACCTGAAACTTCTAATCAAGGAGTCATTCTGCTGGAGGACCGCATGACCCCCACATGGGTCATTCTAGCTAGAGGGTTGAGCCGCCATAGCCAATCCCAATCAGGGCGGCCCAAGACGGTTCAGGCCGGGCCAGGTCAGGTCGGCCCAGACCGGGTCGGACCAGACCCAGACACCTCTTGGGCCCAGAAATGATTAGGAGGTTGTATCTTGCGAACTGGACGTCCTTTTTACAAAGAGTCTATGGTTCTAGGATCCTTGGAGTAAGAAAGTCATTTTTAAATACTCCATTAGAGGTTTATAAATGTGTTGGAGTAGAGATGGGTTGGATCGTCTGCGAATCCAACAGGGCCTTTAGCACTAAAACACTAATAACTTATAGACCGGGCGTCTGGTTGATGCATCGTCTATTGAATTTGAACCCATATAACGTCAAGGATAAGTGGGTAGCTTCTACAAGGGACTTCATGCCTGATGAAATATGACTGGTGGCTTGAGAAGCAGTTTCTCCTAGAGGCAAGCATACTATGAGCGGGAATCCTGTGCCTGGATGACATGTGAAGTGTGAATAGTGATTCTATGTGAATCAACACTGAGTGATTCTATGTGAATCAGCACCGAGCGATTCTTTTTTAATCAACAACAAGCGATTTTGTGTGAATCATCACCTAGTTATTCTATGAGAATCAGCACCCAGCGATTCTGTGTGAATCTGTACTGAGTGATTTTGTGTGAATCAGCACCCAATGATTCTATGTGAATCAAAACCCAGACCTTCTTTGTGAATCAACACCCAGTGATTCTATGGGAATCATCACCTAATTATTCTCTATAAATCAACACCGAGTGATTTTTTGGGATTTATCACCCATATATTCTGTGCGAATCAGCACCCAACAATTCTATGCTAATCATCACCGAGTAATTCTCTGTGAATCAGCACCGAGTGATTCTATGTGAATCGGTACCAAGCGATTCTGTTTGAAGCAGCACCGAGTGATTCTGTGTGAATCAGCACCGAGGGATTCTGTGTGAATCAGCAACCAACGATTTTGTGTGAATCATCACTTAGCGATTTTGTGGGAATCAGCACCCAGTGATTCGGTGTGAATCATCACTAAGTGATTCTCTTTGAATCATCACCCAATGATTCTATATGAATTAGCACCCATCGATTTTGTGTGAATCAGCACCCAGTGAATCTGTGGGAATCAGCACCCATCAATTCTATGTGAATCGACATCCAATGATTCTGTGTGAATCAGCACCTAGCGATTCTATGTGAATCATCACCTAATGATTCTCTTTGAATCATCTCCTATCGATCTTGTTCGGTTCGTACGGAGGTTAGTACCTATCGATCCTTTGATGGTCAGTAGCAGTGCCTCTTGAAAATCTATGATGTTCATTCCTTACGGATAGTCATCTGTACAGTTGTACTCAGTTTTACTTGGTTGGAACTGTGTCTTTTTCTTTTTACTTTTTTATTGAGATAATGCTTGTGGTTTTACTGTGTTGAATTTTGAGATACCATTGGGGTTCTTGGAGTCCCTATAGGGTATTTTTATACTCACCCATGCATGGGATTCGCCCTCACCTTATTATATCTTGTGCAGATGATAGGCAGCCTTGAATGAGACTCGAGAGCTAGGACCTAATTCTGGATGATGGTGAATATTGGTGTGGAGATCTATAGAGATTATTTATACCTACCCTTCAGGAAGGATCCCCAGTGGATGATCTCAGGAGTTATTTTATAATTTCAGTTTTAGTTGTATCTTTTCTATTATGCTTGTATTCTGGTCCTCTACTTTAGGTACACACTTTTACTACATCGGTTTTACTTCGTGGTTGCATCTTGTTACATTCTAGTCTCTGTGTTTGTACAGATTTAAATGAAATTCCTTCCCATTATAGGGATACACCTTTTCGGTGCTTGTGATTAACCCTTGGCCAATGGAAGGCATGCTTGGGGTAGTCATGGCACGAGCCCTAGGGATTGGTCGTGATAATGTGGTATCAGAGGAGTCGGTTCTTCCAAAGTACTAGGACTCTGATATTTCTAATGGAGAAATATTGTTATGTTTTTTGAGTATGTTTTTCAATTTGTGGAGTCTAGTTTTGATGCAGTAGTCAACATATCCATACACCAAGACCCTGAATTCTAATTTCCGAATTGGTGCACGAAAACACCAGCTGCGTGTGTTTTGGAAATGTTTTATTTTTGATCTATTTTGAGTCAACTCGCCAGGTATAACATATTGACCGTGGTTCACCTGTTTATTTTTAAGATTTTTTTGCATAGGCATCCATCCTGGATTCCCGAGAGAGTGCATGATTATGACCCACCAAGCGATGAGGATTCAGTGTAGGTCCCTCTTACTATGTTGGCACCTTCGAGTGGTGTACCGGTAACACCAACACCCGTTGTGCAGCTTTTTCCAACAGCCCCACTAGTATATTTTACATGGCTACTGAGCGCATTACATGAGTTCTAGCAGTAGAGGCCTCTTAGGTTTTGAGGTGAGATAGATCTCCAGGCAGCTGATGACTAGATGGAGGCTGTGAATAGAGTTTTCTAACTAGTTGGGACACCATCGGAGTAGATGTTGATCCTAGCTGGTAGACTTTTCTTGGGCACAATAGGGAGATGGTGGATCCTAATGCTCCAGACACATGACGTGGTGATCCTCACCTGAACGGACTTTAAGTGTCTCTTCAGGGTGGATTTTATACCAGTGACCTTATGCTCAGTGCGTATCCAGGTGCTGCTGCACTTACAAGAGGGAAGATTATCTGAGTCCCATTACTTAGCGAGATTCACTTACCTCTCGCGCTACTCTACCAACATGGTATGGGGCACATTTTCCAGGGACCAGACCATTGAGCATGGTCTCAAGTGAGAGATTCAAGTTTTGATGATATTACTGAATATCCCGACGTAGGATTAGGTGATCGATCGAGCATTGTTGGTGGAGAGCCTCTTAGCTAAGCTTGCACTGACGGTGAGAGAAACCACCAAAAGATAGGTAAATGAGTCATCTGCGGGAGGTAGTAGGTAGATGACATAGAGGTCCAAGTGGTCCAAACCCTCTGGTGGACAACCCTGGGACACAGGGTCAGAGGTGTGGAACTCGCAAGGTAGAGGAGGTTAGATCGGATGTAGAATGTGCTTTACGGGTGGTGGGCAGGGCCACATGGTTCACAATTTCCCAACCCACCATAATGAAGATCAATAGATTGTAGAGGTACCACTGAGTTAGAGGCCGATATTTGAGCGAGGAGGTCTACAGGGTGGCGGATGTGGTAGAGGAGCATGTCGTGCAGCAAGCGGTGAGAAGTGATTTGAGGTTCTACCACCACCACCACCAAGAGGTCCACCCCGACCATAGGGAGTAGGTAGATAGGGGCGAGAACAACTATAAGAAATAGAGGCCTATGACCACGGCGCTCCGAAGATGATTAGAGCTATGATCTATTTCTATTACACCATAGCTACAGAACTTATAGATAGAGGAGAAAATCACTCTTTCATTTCCACGACACTCATTCGGAGCTCCGAGATTTAGATGGAGTCGTTGGCTCGATCCTTGTGATTAGAGACTCCTACAAGAGAAGATTATACAATTAATCACTGGTGCAGGCAGTGTGATCTCACACTAGGAGGCGAGATCTTTGGCAGTGATCTCTATGTAGTAGTGTCGAGGCCTTATAAAGTCATATTGGGTATGGACTGGCTATCCATAGTCCATGCTCAGATTGACTATTTTAGGCCCAAAGTGTGGTGTGTTCATAAGGATGTGATCAGGTTTTAATTCACCAATGAGAAGGAACCCTTTACAGTAGATGGTGGACATTCTCGAAGGAGGGTGTAGCCAATCACTAACCAATTGTCTAGCCTCACCCTCAGAGTAGTTGGCATGAGAAGTCTAATTTATCCTGTAGTGGTGGACCGGTATGATGATGTCTTTCCTGATGATGTTCTAGGATTACCTCCTCATAAAGAGATAGGCTTTTACATCAACCTGTATCATGGGATGGCACCGATATCTACACCAGTATATCTAATGGCTCCTATGGAGCTTCGTGAGTTGATGGTACAGGTAGAGGATTTGCAGAAAAAGGGTTTCATAAGGCCCATCTTTTCTCCATGGGCAGCCCTGATTTTGTTCTCCAAGAATGCATATGGGAGCTTGAGGCATTGTGTGGACTATCTGTGCCTAAAATAGATGACCATGAAGAATAAGTATCCTATGTCGAGGATAGATGATCTCTTCGACAAGCTGAAGGAAGCTCAATGGTTTTCGAAGATAGGCCTCAGATCAATATATCATCAGCTCAGAGTACGGGACGAGGATGTAACAAAGACATCCTTCAGATGTAGGTATGTCCATTATGAGTTTTTGGTGATGCCCTTTGGAATGACTAATGCTCCGACATTGTTCATGGGACTCAAGAACAGGATCTTCCAGCCATACCTCGATTGCTTCATGTTTGTCTTCATTGCCAGCATCTTGATATACTCGGCATTGGAGGAGGAGCACACCACACACCTGCAAATAGTTTTAGATACACTCTAAGAGAACAAGATTTATGGAAAGCTCTGAAAGTACCATTTCTAGATATGGTAACTCCACTTCTTGGGGCACATTATCTTTTAGGTTGGATTCGTAGTGGATCCGGAAATGATAAAGGCAGTGCTTTCTTGGGATCCACCTAGAAGTGTGACTGAGGTGAATAGTTTTATAGCATTGGATGGGTACTAATAGAGATTAGTACCTAACTTATACTGGGTAGTGGCATCCTTGTCAACCTTGACGCAGAAAGGGGATACCTTTCTTATAGATGGAGAAGTGCCAGCAGGGTTTTCAAGAGTTGAGGTAGAGATCGACGAGTGCCCCCATCTTGAGGCTTCCAAAAGAGGGTGTTGGTTATTTAGTCTACTACAACACATCAAGTATCAGACTAGGTTGTGTCCTAATGAAGGAGAGAGAGATGATCGCCTATAGCTCACATAAGTTGAGACAGCACAAGCATAACTACTCTACCCATGACCTAGAGTTAGTAGTAGTGGTCTTCGCATTGAATATGTGGAGACACTACTTGATGGGTGAATGGTATACTAGTTACTCTAATCATAAGATTCTCAGGAATATCTTCTCATAGAAGGGCCTAAACCAGAGACAACGATGATGGATAAAGTTCCTCCAAGATTATGAATTTCAGATTGTTTTTACACTTGGGTAGGGGAACATAGTACCATATGCACTCAACAGGAGGTCTGGTCTACTGCTGCTGAGTGAGGTGACAGAGTAGCTAGTCACATTGCAGATATCCTTCGGGGATAGAGATGGAGCAGCTTACCTCTAGTCTATGATTGTCACTCCCCCACTTCTATAGTGAGCTTCGGAGGCAGAACTTGGGGACATTGACTGTGAGGCCAGACATGCTCAGATATCCTTAGGACAGGCTCCTGATGGATTTTATGAAGGTGTGGAGCACGTCATCCTCATCATAAGACGCACCATGGTACTAGTGATGCTATGAGAGGAGGTGTCGATGGATTTCTATAAATCCCCTTTAGCAGTGCATCCTAAAGTGGAGAAGATGTATTTGGACCTCCAGCATTAGTACTAGTGGCCATTGATAAAGAATGATGTGGAAGAGTTTGTATCTTGATGCCTCACTTGTTAGAGAGTTAAGACTAAGCATCAAGTACAAGCAGGATTAGCACAACCACTTGAGGAACCAGAGTGGAAATGGGTTGGTATCCCCATGTAATTCATGATAGGGCTACCACATACTTCCAGGGGCTATGATTCCATATGGGTGATCGTTGACCGACTCACCAAGTCATCCCACTTCCTACCCATCTGAGAGTAGGGATCAGTAGAGGTCCTGTGACACCTCTATGTACAAGAGATTTTGCGACTTCACAGAGTGTCATCGATGATCATCTCATATTGTGATTCATGTTTTACATCCTGCTTATTGAAGGGATTGCAAGAGGCATTCGGGACTTTGTTGCGCTTGAGCACTACCTTCCATCCTTAGACAGATGGTCAGATAGAGCAGACAATACAAACACTCGAGGAAATGCTTTGTGCTTGTGTACTAAATTTTGGCCATAGTTGGGAGGACCACCTACCCCTGTAGACATTTCATACAAATATAGTTATCAATCCACCATCTAAATGGCCTCGTTTGAACCCTTGTACGAACAACCATGAAGATCACCTCTTTGCTGGACAGACCCAGGGGAGTCAGCACATATGTCTCTAGAGATGGTAAATGCTACCATGGAGAAGGTAATGATTATCCAGGAGTGGATGAAGGATTCACAGAGCCGGTAGAAGACTTATTCTAATAGGAGACAGATACCCTTGGTGTTTTAAGAGGGATAACATGTCTTCCTATCAGTATCACCCTGACAAGGATTATAGAGGTTTAGATGGGGCGGAAAGCTATCTCCGAGGATCATCAGACCCATTACGATCCTCAGCAGAGTAAGCAAGGTGCTATACTGTTTATCTCTTCCCCCACAGATGCACTGGGTGTACAATATATTTCATGTGTCATAGCTGAGGAGATATGTGCAAGATCCATCACGCGTTATGGACTAGGGAGATCTAGACATCGACGATGGGATGGCATTTGCAGATTTCCAATTGATGATAGAGGACCAATAGGAGTGGGTCCTTCATGGGTGGCTTATTCCTATGGTATGAGTTTTTTTCCATCACGAGGGTCTCTAGTAGAGAAAATATTATCAGGATCCCCAGATACGTGATCAGTACCCCTATTTGTTCCCCTAGTCTTATTATAGATTTTGGGGACAAAAGTCCCTAAGGTGAGGAGAATGTAAAAACCCATAAATTCCATGTATTTTTTTTATATTATTTGGGTTTATTATGAGTCTACGTAAAATTACAGCATGAGATTCTAAGAACCGGTGTGCCTAGAATGGATTTTTTAACTTTTTAATGGTATGTTCAATAAAAGTATGGGAAGAATTTTCTTTCGTTTGAATTGGTGCTCTAAATCGAAACCTGAGAGCACCATTGAATATGTAGTGCTGGGAGTTTCTTAAGGGAAGGTTCACTTCGACCATTGTAGGTTGGGAGAAAAAGATAAATTTTTTCTTTTATAAAAAAATTAATCAAATAACTTAACAAAGTTATTTTATTTCTTTTTTGTAACTGTTTAGTGGTTGTGGCGGGACTGATGACAAGTCAATCCATTTAATGGTCTTACTTTGGTGTTTGTAACCTGCATGTTGACACAATAAATGAAGTTCATGAATGAACCACATTAATTTTCTGCAACTCGGTTGAATACTCTATCTATTTAATGGAATATTGGGCATGGGTTTTTGACATAGCTTCATCAAGAATAGAACCTCTGGAAAACAACCAAGACGCCTTCCACTGACGGAGGATGGAAGCTAAGGCAGCAATGATCCTAGATCAGTTAATGTCAATGACTTCATCCAATGAGGACTCTACTACCTCAACAACCATGAATCATCTAATGGAAATTGAGTTAGGGGTTTTTTATTTTAGTTTAACAATGATAAATTAAATTGAATCCGCTTGTTATGATGATGATGCGGAGGGTGCGGGACAAACGAACAAGGCCCGAACCCTCCACCGCATCATTCGCATCATGTTCCTCGGGGGACCAACATCTAACTTGTCAAAATCTATAATTTTGGAGCCGTGCAGTGATGACGACATCCCGGGAGGCCCAAAGGCTCAAGTGGAAAGGAAAATGGACCACTGGAGAACACTTGGTGGCCCGTGGAAGATACAATGTTGTGGCACCGGCACGACGGCGCTGTCAATTGGCGCCGGTAGGCGAAGACAGCAGCTAGCACTCACTGGCCATGAAGGAGGGTGGCATCCCTCGACATCGCGGTGGTCAGACAGGGGGATGGAAATGGCTGGCTGTGGAGACGAGAGGTGGCCCGCCATCCCACACTAATGAGAGACAGGTCGAGGCTCGATGTTGTAGCGAAGGTAGGGACCCGCTCCCTGCATGTCCCACGGATGAAGAGGCAGCACCACAAGACACCACTAATTAATATATCTGAACGGCTCTTGAGCCGTTCGAGATCGAGGGGTTCACGACATGAAGCCACGGTAGAGGCGGAAGGGGACCCACTCCCAGCGGGTCCGGTAGACAGGCAGGCGGTGCCACCTGGTGCCACCAATCAAGGATTTGAATGGTTCATTTTAGTCATTCAGTAAGTGGATTGTGCAACCCCTACATAGGTCATTCCGGATGGTGGGCCAAGCCGCTGTGGCCCATCCCAGCAGGGGCGGGGTGGGTCAGTCTGTGGCCTAGCCCAACCGGGCCGGCCCATGCTAGTTCAGGCTAGGCTGCGTTAGACCTTAAATAGATCAGGTCAGCCCGAACTAGGTCGGGTTGGCCCAGACTGGGTCGGGTCGGGTCAGACCAGACCAGGAACCCTCGTGGGCCCCGAAACACTTCAAAGGTTGTATCTTGTGAACTGGACATTCGTTTGATGAATTGTTTGTGGAGTTGGGATCCTTGGAGTGAGAAATTCCTTTTGAGATAATCTATAATAATTTTGTAGAATTTTGGAGTACGACTGGGTTATATTGACTCCTAATCCAACCGGGCCCTCGTAACTAAAATGCCAATAAATTACATATCGGGCGTCCGGTTGACATACCATATGTTGCGTTGGAACCTTTACGATGTTACAGATCATTGGGTAACATCTACATGGGACTTCATGCCAGTTGAAATAATTCTGATGGATTGAGGAGCAGTTTCTCCCAGAGACAAGCGTATTATGAACCGGAATCCTGTGTCTAGATGAGATGTGAAAAATGAAGATAAATTCTATATGAATTAGCACCGAGTGATTCTGTGTGAATCTATACCCAATGATTCTTTGTGAATCAGGGTAACGCCCCATCCCCATTTACATAGAATCGGTGCATTATTACATAACATTGGCATGATCGTAAGGAAATCATGTCTCAAAAGACAGATCAATTTATTATTATTGGATACAAGATTCATACATATGTTCAACTTTACAACTTGAAAAGAAATAAATCACAAATATATTTCATTAGAAAAATCCAAGCCTCTTAGATTATGCCTGCTGGTCACACATAACTACCTTCTTCATATCCTGGGAAAATGAAACATAAGAAAGGGGTGAGCTCAAATGCTCAGAAAGGATAAGTAATACAGTGGAAAATGACATAATTATTAATCATGGTAAATAACTGAAACCACATTCCTTTACCAATAATAACCATGAATACTTTTATGGTAGGAATATGAGCTGAGTAAATAATTCCATAATAAAACATAATCATGGGTATTCTAATTGTCGAATGACCACATGAACCATCAATATTATTTCCATAATGAGGGAATGTATAATGCCATACATTCTGAAACATTTTTTTAAGGCCTCGACCAAGACTTCTAAAAATGATTAAGGCCTTGGCCAAAAACATAAATCAAATTGGGAAATGGCCTCGGGCAATTCCACGTCTAGTTGTCAGATGAGACCTACGGATGCACCGAGGAGCTATATTAGGCTCCACCCATCACTTAATAAGTCCAATACATTCCACATATGAAAAGTTTTAAACATATCATAAACATTCGTATTAAAACTAAGATACGAAATGTCAATACTTTACCCATAAACCATGAATGGTATAAAAATAGCACATCCATAGTCAAGCATATCACAAAAATTTCAATCCAATATAGATGTTTTTTATCATAATAAATCAACATCAGATAAACATAAAATCTATCAAAGGATGCTGACATAGATGAAATCAAAACCCTTTTTAGAGAAATATATCTTTCTATTTTGAAATAATTTAAGAGTCACATAATTATAAAATAAAACATTTACATTGAAAATATTCTTATAAGCTTTTACGGGAAGCTTAGATGAGATTATAACGGTAGAAAATAGCCACACCCGCCGTATATGTTAAAAATAAGTCATTCTTACCTTTATTTTGTCGAAAAGGTTAAAAAGGACCTTGTTTGGAAAATGACAGAATGATTCCTTTATAAAAATCTTATAAAAATTCAAAAAGGATATAAATGACTTTAACCCATAGTTTATAAAATAGTAATAATGTTTTGAAATACATCTTTAAGGAACATGGATGTGGATGATAAATAGGTCCCAGTAGATAATTACTTATAAACAACCTCAGATAATGAAGAGATTGGGAAATAAACCCTTACCTTGTACTTTTCCTTGGTTGAGGCTAGGTTAACCTCCTGTATAATGGTGAAATAATTGTTACTAAATTATACAAGAATGATATCATATATGATCTTTTAACATTGATTTGTAAATAATATATTAGTATTTTCATCGTTTCTGGTGATAACAGATTCGTCTTTATTTATATTCTTTGTTATGTGAACCATATTTGTTATGGGTGGGATGTATATTATTCTTATTTAGAATGATATCTAGTCCTTAAACATTATTTTTAATCATCAAATGAAAATTATACTTGAATGGATTCGATGTGAAATGAATCTCATCATGTTCGTGGAGACAGTAGACCGTACGTACGTACGAGCGACAATATCATTATTTTGTTATTAAAATAATATATAATTGGATGGTATATAATATATTCAGAATCACTATCATGTTATATTTATTATTTACATGAATTACACATCATTATTATACCCATCCAAATAATAATGTTTTGAATAACAATTACACCACAACGTGGTGACGGTAAGCCATACATACACACGTATGGTGAGATGTCATTATAAGGATAGATAGAATACTTAATATGGTTGTAAAATATTTATAATAAAATAATATTATATAGAAGATATTGGAGCTATTATTTTAGAAATGAAAATTACAAATATAGAAGATGTTGAAGAAGAAAGGAACTTAAAAGAGGGTGGTGAAAACATTACCTCTTCTTCGGGTTCTTCCTTTTGATTTGATCAAAAGGTCTCCCTAGGATGGATTTATGACTAAAGGAAGGCCTCTATGATTAATGGATTATAGTTGAGAGGGTATTTTGGAATAGGATGGACGAACCAAAAGGCTTTTAAGGTGTGAATAATTGGTTATAATGGGTGTCCTTTTATAAGGGGGGGGGGGGCTCTTTAGGAAATACTTAAAGTATTGATTTATAATAAATTCATATTCGCTTTATAATGGCTCCAAAATGGATTATTAAAAGTATAAGGAAGTTATGGGTCAAAATATTTTCAACCAATAGATTTTAGATAGGTTTGGGTCATTATATTAACCTTATCTTATAGTATTAACTCTTAGTTAATTAGATTGACATTTACCATGTCACTTTGTATTTTTAATATTATATAGCTAATAAACATAATATATATATCTATGAAACCCCCAAGTGGTCCATTACTGATACACCTATAATTATATAAGTCTTTTGGCCAGACCTTAGATTTTTAGGAATACAATATCAATTAATAATAAAATATTTGTTTTAAAAACTCTTTTATGACAATTTTTACACTATTTAATAATTGAATTTTTGTTAAAGTCATAAATTTTTTATTAATTCGAAACAAATTAATTTAATAAATAATAACATGTCATATTAATCAATAAAATTAGATTATTTCATCAAAATTTTCAAATTATATGCATTTTAATATTTAGAATACCAATTATTTGATTCTTTCATTAATAAGGAAAATACTGCCTCATTATTGTGTCATAAATAAATTTAATTATTCAAGGTCTAAAAATTATAAATAAAATACTATTATATAGGAAATATTTTTATATTTCTAATTAATATTTATAGTTGAGAATATAATATATATAACCCTATGTGAAAATTGTTTTTCTAAAAGATATATGCTTATGTCATTTTTGTATTTACATTAACTTAATTAATATATTGTGTCATTATCACTTACAAGTGGATCCATGGGGTCCCAAAATTGACCCAAATATTTCCATGGTCGGACATGTATCAAAAAATAGGGTTAGGACACGTTTTAGGGTAAATTAATATTATTATAATATTATTTTTTACCCTTATTTATCGGATTTACCCTTTAACCATGTTAAATAAAATATTTACCGAAGTAATTATTCAAAATGTCTAAAAAAAATGTTACCTATTTTCACCATTTGGACCTCCTGATTTCAAATATTGAATCCATATTTCTAATTCAAAACACATAAGTGGCAGAAATTAATTTAAAATTAATTCCCGTTGTTAAAACAAAAAGCTTGTTTTTAAGAGATAATAACTATCAAAAGATTGATAGTTGTTTATGTCCAGTTTAAATTTGAAATTATGTCCAATGAACAAAATTTTATTAAATGGTAAAAATATATTCTAAATATACATAAAAAACACCCAAATTCATAATATATCACTATTAATTATTTTTATTTAAAAAGTTGTTTTTAATTAAAATTTAGTAATTTTCACTATTCATAAAAATATAAATGTTATCCGAAAAGTTCCAAAATTTTACACTAGGATGATTTCGATATTATGAATCCAAAAATGAATTCCATTTTGAAAGATAAAATTTATAAAATTTCAAAAATTTGGTATTACTATTCATAATGGCTACTTTGATTGGTTGTGGTGTGTGTTAGAACTCGAAGTTGCGTAAAACACAAGCTACTATATTATTCAAAGAGAAGCATACAATAGAAGTTTGGAGTATTAAATTCTCCCATCTTTCTAGTAATTTCTTCCTCAAAATTTCTAGAATACTACCGCATGAAAATACTTGGGTGGTTTTTCATCATGAGTTTCTCGGGTTCGCACGTTGCCTCATCCATCTTATGGTTTTTCCATAGAACTTTTACAGACGAGTCATCATGTTTCTCAACACTTGTTCTCTCGTATCAAAAATCTTGACAGGCTCTTCGTAATAAGATATATCTGGTTCTAATTCCTCATAGGTGAGTACATGTGTTGGGTCAGACGTGTATTTTCTCAAATGTGATACGTGGAACACATCGTGAAATTTGGAGAGACATGGCGGCATTTCCAATCAGTAAGTTACAACCCCAATTCTTTCTAGAATTTTGAATAGTACAATGTAATTGGGAACCAATTTACCCTTCTTACCAAATCATATAACTCCCTTCCATGGATATACCTTCATGAAAACATGATCTCCTGCCAGAAATTCCAAATCCTTCCTTCGGTTATCGGCATAGCTCTTCTTCCGTCTTTGAGCTGCTTTAATGTGGATTTGGATTACCTTCACCATTTCCATAGTTTCCTCCACCAGTTCTGGGCCTATAAGTTTTCTCTTGCCAACTTCATCCCAACAGGTTGGTGTGCGACATCTCTTTCCATATAACGCTTTATATGGGGGCATCTGAATACTTGAATAGAAGTTATTTTTATAGTAAATTCCACCAGAGGTAAATATTGATCCAATATACCCGGAAAGTATATTGAGCATGATCTAAACATGTCTTCTATGGTTTGAATAGTTTGTTATGATTGCCCATCTGTTTGAGGGTGGTAGAAAATGCTCAAATGAATTTCAGTATCCAAGAACTTCTGAATACTTTTCTAGAATCATGAAGTGAAATGGGGATCACGATCAGAAACAATCGATAGGGGTAATCCATGAAGTCTCACAACTTCATTAATATAAAGTCTTGCTAGACGTTCAAGTGGTATATCCGCTCTTATAGCAATAAAATGTGCTGACTCTGTAAGACGATCAATAATAACCCATATTGCATTGTTCCTTCTAGGATTCATTGGTAGCCTCAAGACAATGTTCATCGTAATATTGTCTCATTTCTACTCTGGTATGGGAAGAGGTTACATGACTCCTCTAGGTTGTTGCCATCCAGCTTCCACTTGTTGACAAGCCATACATCTTAACACAAAATCTGCAATCTCCCTCTTCATGTTGTCCCACAAAAAATGTTCCTTAAAATATCTATACATTTTAGTTCTCCCAGGGTGTATAGAGAAATTGGAGCTTTGAGAATCTTCTAACAATTCCCTTTTCAGATCAGGTATATCGGGAACACAAAGTCTCTTCCCAAATTTTAAAATTCCATTATCATACAAAAAGTCTCTCAATCTACCATCATTCAAAACATTAATCTTCTTTTCAAATTCATCATCATCTGTCTAAGAAATCATAATCCTTTCTAGTAAAGATGGTTTGGAAACGATTTGAAAAAGCAATGATGTTTCACATTCCATGGTAATTCCTATGTCCATCTTCACTAGATCCATGAAAATTAGATCCCTTTCAATTCTCATATTGTTAAAAACTCCATGATCTTTTCTGCTCAAATAATCTTCCACCTTATTTTCCTTCCCCGGGTGGTAATTTATCGTGCAATCATAATCCTTGAGTAATTCAAGTCATCTCCTTTTCCTCATGTTGAGTTCTTTTTGTGAGAAAATATACTTCAAACTCTTGTGATTAGTATAAATCTCAAATTTTTCACCATCGAGGTAGTGTCTCCATATCATCAAAGAAAAGATGACAACTACTAACTCGATATCATGGGTAGGATAGTTTTTCTAATGAATTTTAAACTGTCATGATATATAGGAAATAACCATATCATTATGCATAAGGACACAACCAATTCCTTTCTTCAATGAATCACTATAAATGACGAACCCATCATTCCCCAATGGTGGAGTCAATATAAGAGCATTGGCTAATCCTCTATTCAGTTATTCAAAACATTCTTCACACTCTTTTGTCCAAACAAAGTTAACACCTTTATTTGTGAGATTTGTTAATGGGTTAGCCAAGCGGGAAAAATTCTGGATGAAACATCGATAATAACCTTCTAAACCAATAAAATTGTGTACCTCAGTTATACTCGTCGGGGCATGCCATTCTTGGATTGCCTTGGTCTTAGAAGGATAAACAGAGATTTCATCTTTAGAGACAATATTCCCAAGAAATGAAATCTATTGAAGCCATAACTCACACTTGCTTAACTTCTCATATAAGTAATGTCTTCTCAGAGTCTTCAGGATAATGCACAAGTGATTTTCATGATCTTCGTAGATTTTGGAGTATACCAAGATATCATCAATAAATATCACCACAAATTAATTGAGATATTTCTTGAAAACTCTATTAATTAGATCCATGAATATAGAGGGTGCATTAGTCAATCCAAAAGGCATTACTATAAACTCGTAATGCCCGTACCTGGTTCGAAATGCTATCTTCGGAATGTCTTCCTTCTTCACACACAACTAATGATATCCATATCGTAGTTCAATCTTTTAAAAGTATTGATATCTATGCATTTGGTCAAATAAATCATCAATGCGAGGTAGGGGATACTTGTTATTTATGGTCAAAACATTAATCTCCGTGTATTCGATACATAACCTCATAGATCAATCTTTCTTTTTTTAAACAACAGTGGATCCCCATGGAGAAACACTAGGGATAATAAATCACTTATTACTCAATTCCTCTAGTTGTTTTATTAGTTCTACTAATTCTACAGAGGCCATTCTATAAGGGGTCTTCAATATATGCCTTGATCCAAGAATTAAATCAATGGAAAACTTAACTTCTGATTCTGGAGGATGTCCAGGTAAATCATCTGGAAACATGTCTACATATACTTTCACAATAGGTACATCCTCTATTTGAACATCCATTTCCTCACCCACATCCATTTCATTCTCTTCCACCCCAATAATTGAATTTAGTTGAGCTACCAGGGGTGGATCTAGGTAAGAATTAAGGGGTGACGATTCCACTCTAAAGATAAGGTGTTCCTTATTATCATCATTAAAAATATTAACCACCTTATTCTTATAATAAATTATTCCATCATGGTCCAAAATCCAATCCATAACAAGGATTATATCAAATTAAATCATAGGTATGATGATGAGATCTGCAGATAAAGAACATTTATGTGCTCTAATGGGGACTGATTCAAAAAACTTTGTTGTAATGATACTTCCCTTATAAATTTTTACTGAAAACTCCCTTGTTAAATCAAATTGTAAATATCTAATTTTTTTTAGCAAACTAGGAAGATATGAAACAATTCGATGATGCATAATCAAATAAAGTATTTTCTAAACATAAAGAAACCATTAAATTACCTGCCACCATGTCTTTCGGGGCATCAACCTCTGTAGTATTGATTGCATAAGCTTAGCATAGGTCCCTAGGACTTTTCCAAGGTAAGTTTCCAAGACTCTTAGAAAATTCATTTCCATAATGTCCCATCTTCCTGCAATTTTAGCAGTGAACATTGGTAGTGTCTTTCTTTCCTTTACAATCACCAACTAGATGGCCTTTCTTTCCATAGTTGTAGCATACTCTTTTTTCTTTTAGACAGGCACCAGGGTGCTTCCTTTTGCAAGAATCACAAGGTTGAAATTCAATTCATCCCTTCTTCCATGTTTCCTTATTTCCTTTCCCAGAGTGTTCATCAAATATCTTCTTCTATTTATTTGATTTAAATTCATAAGTCATAGAGAATTTTTTCTCTGTCTTGATAACACACGAGACAATATCTTCGTATGATGAGAAGGATTGTGAGACCAATGCTCGATGGAGAAATGGTTTTAACCCATCAAAGATACGATCAATCTGACTTCTTGGTTTATGTATATAATCTACAACATACCTTTCAATCCTTGTAAAGTTAGCCTCATACTTTGCGACATTCTCATCCTCCTTTTGTCTCAGACATAGAAATTTACTTTCCACATCTGCTCGATGGTCACGAGTAATGTATTTTTTCTAAAAACAGATATTTGAACTCCCTCCATTCTATATTTTATACTTCATCATCTTCTTTTGTGTTTTGAATCAATGACCACCATTGATCATCTTCTCCAGTGAGGCGGTAAACTACCGTGATAACTTTTTTCTATTTCACTACTCCCCAAGGCATGGAATATTTTCTCTAAAGAATTTATCCATTGCTCAGATACTAAGGGACTTGAATTCCCATTGAATTTCGGTGGTTGATTCCTCATGAAGCGATCTAACATTGATCCTCCACGCTATGGATCAGGGTGCTCCATACGGGTAAGGTTATTATTCATAACCTGAGTGAGTTATACTAGTATGTTGATTAGCTGATCAACACCAGTTTCATCACCAGATCCTATATAATTATCTTGAGAAGGAGGTAAATCCCTACATGGAGTGCGTACATTGATACAGATTCCATTTCTTCCATTAGGTTCCATTTCTAAACAATGGCATAAACTAGATCATTTTATGAATCAAAATACATAATTCCATTCTTGTAAAACACTTAACATTAATTGATCTATTTATGGATATAATCCATAATCAAAAAAATGTTTTCTTTGAGGAAGTATATAATCATAAACCCTTCATAATGGTTTGTAAGGAAAAAGAGAATTATCCTAAGCATATCCCCTAGAAGTGTCATAACCAAGAGTGCATCAAGGCCCGTTGTCGTGCACCAGTTCCCATTCGAGTCTAGCTCAAAGTGGTGTTTTTGGGTTTTACCCCTAGGTACATCTATGCCAGAGCCACCTCTACCTGCTCGTATCCAGAAAGGGATGTATTTATCAGAAAACTCACCAAATTTCTACAATACCAAAATTCTAGGAAGTTCTTCTATACTAATCCTCAATGTCCCACTTAGGTCTATGTGCTCTAATTATAGTTTATCTAAATATAGTATCCATGGTTTGTTCTAAACTTCCTTTGATACCAACTATAACGCCCCGACCCTAGTTACCCAGAGTCGGTGCATTATTACATAACATTGTCATTATCATAAGAAATTTGTGTCTCGAAAGACCAGTCAGTTTAGTATTATTGGAAACAAGATTCATACATAAGTTCAACTTTACAACTTGAAAATAAATACAACACAAATATATTTCATTAGAAACATCCAATCCTCCTAGATTATTCATGCTGGTCACTCATAACTAACTTCTTCATATCCTGGGAAAGTGAAACATAAGAAAGGGGTGAGCACAAATGCTCAGTAAGGATAAGTAATACAGTGGAAAATGACATAAATATTAATCATGGTAAATAATTGAAACCACATGCCTTTACCAATAATAAACATGATTACTTTTATGGAAAGAAAACGAGTTGAGTAAAAAATGCCATAATAAAACATAATCTTGGGTATTCTACTAGTCGAATGACCACATTAACCATCAATATTATTTCCATAATGAGGGAATGTATAATGCCAGACATTCTGAAACATTTTGTCAAGGCCTCGGCCAAGACGTATAAAAATGATTAAGGCCTCGTCCAAAACCATAAATCAAATTGGGAAAGGGCCTCATCCAATTCCATATCTATTTGTCTCATGAGACCTACCAATGCATCGAGGAGCTATAGCGGTCTCCACTCATCACTTACTAAGTCCAATACATTCTCATATGAAAAGGTTTAAACATATCATAAACATTCATGTTAAAAATAGAATTTGAAATTTTAATACTTTAACCATTAACCATGAATGGTGTAAAAATAGCACATCCAAAGTCAAAAATTTCACAAAACCTTCATTACAATATGGAAGTTTTGTATCAAAATAAATCAACATCAAATAAACATAAAATCCAACAAAATATGTTGACATAGATGAAATCAAAACCCTTTTTAGAGAAATATCTCTTTCTATTTGGAGATCATTTAAGAGTCACATAATTATAAAATAAGAAATTTACTATGAAAATATTCTTATAATATTATAACAGACGCTTCGACGAGTTATAATGGTAGTTAATAGCCGCACCCACCGTATAAGTTAAAAAAAGATATTCTACCCTTAATTTTGTCGAAAAGGTTAAAAAGTACCTTGTTTGGAAAAAAATAGAAAGATTCCTTTATAAACATATTATAAAAAGTAAAAAGGGGTATAAATGACATTAACCCATAGTTTATAAAATAGTAATAATGTTTTGAAATATATTTTTAAGGAACATGGATATGGATGATAAAGAGGTCCCAATAGATAATTACGTATAAACAACCTCAGATAATGAAGAGATTGTGAAATAAACCCTTAACATGTACATTTCCATGGTTGAGGGTAGGTTAACCTCCTGTATAATGGTGAAATAATTGTTAATAAATTATACAAGAATGATATCATTTATTATCTTTTAACATTGATTTGTAAATAATATATTAGTATTATCATCGTTTCGGGTGATAACTAATTCGTCTTTATTTATATTATTTGTTATGTGAGCCATATTTATTTTGGATGGGATGTATATTATTCATATCCATATTTATATCATGTCCTTAAAAGTTATTTTTATTCATCAAATTAAAATTAGACTTGAATGGATACGATGGGGAATTAATCTCATCGCGTTTGTGGAGACGGTAGTTCGTACGTACGCACGAGCGATAATATGATTATTTTGATATTATAATAATATATAATTGGATGTAATATCATATATAAAAAATCGTTATTATGTTATATTTATTATTTACATGAATTATAGATCATTATTATACCCATCCGAATAATAATGTTTTGAATAACAATTACACCACGACGTGGAGACGGTAAGCCGTACGTACGCATGTATGGTGACATGTCATTCAAAAGATGGATAGAATACTGAATATGTTTGTACCATATTTATAATAACATTAATTTATATAGAAGATACTGGATTTATTATTTTATAAAGGAAATAACAATGAAAGAAGAAGTTGAAGAAGAAAATAACTTGAAAGAGGGTGGTGAAAACATTACCTCTTCTTCGGGTTCTTCATTTTGATTTGATCAAAAAGGATCCTTAGGTCAGCTTTCTGACTAAATTAAGGCCTCTAGGATTAGTTGAGGATAGTTGAGAGGGTATTTGAGAAAATTGTGGAAGAACCAAAAGGCTTTTATTGTGTGAATAATTGGTTATAAGTGGTGTTCTTTTATAAGGAGGAGGATGTTCTTTTTACAAAAAACTTAATGTATTAATTTATAATAAATTCATATTCGGTTTCTAATGGCTCTGAAGTGGATTATTCAAAGTATAAGGTGGGGATGGTTCTAAATAATTTCAACCAATAGATTTTAGATAGGCTTGGGTTATTATACTAACCTTATCTTTTAGTTTTAACTGTTATTTAATTAAATTGACTTTCACCACGTCACTTTGTATTTTTATATTATATATTTAATGAACATAATATATACAACCAAGAGACCCCAAGTGGTCCATTATTGATACAAATATCATGATATAAGTCATTTTTCCATAAATTATATTTTTAGGAAAATAATATCAATTAACAATATAATACTTGTTTTAAAAACAATTTTATGTCAATTTTGACACTATTTAATAAATGATTTCTTGTTAAAGTCATAACAACATTATTAATTAAAAAAATTCATTTATTCAATACTAACATGTCATATTAATCAATAACATTCGTTGATGGCATCAAAACTTTCAAATTATATTTATTTTAAATTTATAATACCAATTATTTGATTCTTTCATTAATATGGAAAATACAACATCATTATTTTGTCATAAATAAATTCAATTATTCAATGTCTAAAAATTAAAAATAATATACTATTATTTAGGAATTGTATTTATATTTCTAATGAATATTTATAGTAAAAAATATAATATATATAACCCTATGTAAAAATTGTATTTATAAAAGATATATGCTTATGTCATTTTTGTATTTACATTAAGTTAATTAATATAAATTGTCATTATCACTTTAAGTGGATCCATGGGGTCCCAAAATCGACCCAATGATTTCCAGGGTCGGACATGTATCAAGAAATAAGGTTAGGACTCGTTTTAGGGTAAATTAATATTATTATAATATTAATCTTTTACCCTTATTTACCGGATTTACCCTTTAACTATGGTAAATAAAATATTTACCGAAATAATTATTCAAAATGTCTAAAAATACAAGTTAACTATTTAAAAAATTTGGAACTCCTAATTCAAAATATTGAATCCATATTTCTAAATTCAAAACACATACGTGGAATAAATTAATTTAAATTTAATTCCCGTTGTTAAAACAAAAAGAGTGTTTTTAAGAGATAATAACTATCAAAAGATTTACAGTTTTTTATGTCTGGTTTAAATGTGAAATTATGTCCAATGACCAAAATTGTATTAAATAGTAAAATATATTTTAAATATACTTTAAAACCACTCAAATTCATAATTTATCACTATTAATTATTATGATTAATTTTTTTTTATTTAAAATTTAGTAATTTTCACTATTCATCAAAATATGAATGTTATCCGAACTGTTCCAAAATTTTACCCTATGGTAATTTTGATATTCCAAATCCAAAAATTATGTCCTTTTTGAGAGGTAAAATTTATAAAATTTCAAATAAGTGGGTATTACTATTCATAATGTCTACTTTGATTGGTCGTGGTGTGCGTTAGCACTCAAAGTTGCGTACAACACACGCTACTGTATTATTAAAAGAGAAGCGTGTTGTGGAAGCTTGGGGTGTTATAATAAGCACCCAGTGATTTTGTGTGAATCATCAAACATGGATTCTATGTGAATCAGTACCCATATATTTTATGTGAATTAGCACCCAGTGATTCTGTGTGAATCAGCACCGAGCGATTCTGTGTGAATCAGCACCCAATGATTCTATGTGAATCAACACTCATTGATTCTTTTTGAATAGGCACCCATGTATTTTGTGTGAATGAGCACCCAACTATTCATTGTGAATTATCACCCATCGATTCTATGAGAATCAGCACCTAGAGATTCTGCCTAAATCAACACCTAGCAAATCTATCTGAATCAGCACCCAAATATTTTGTGTGAATCAGCACCCATCGATTCTGTGTGAATCGGCACCGAGCGATTCGGTGTTAATCATCACCCATCGATTCTGTTTGAATCATCGCTCAGTGATTCTATGTGAATTAGCACACATCACAAAACGATTATATGTGAATATGCACCCAGCGATTCGGTGTTAATCATCACCCATCAATTCTATTTGAATCATCACTCAATGATTCTATGTGAATTAGCACACATCACAAAACGATTCTGTGTGAATATGCACCCAGCGATTCTGTGTGAATCAGCACCCAGTGATTCTATGTGAATCAACACCCATCGATTCTGTGTGAATCCGAACCTGGAGATTCTGTGTGAATCATCACCCAGTGATTCTGTTTGAATCATTACCCAAAGATTCTATGTAAATCAGCACCAAGTGATTCTTTGTGAATCAGCACCCAGTGATTCTATGTGAATCAGCACATATCATTACTTTTTGGGTCTTGTGGGGTTTAGTACCTTTAAATTCTGTGCGGGTCAGTAGCATTACCTCTTGATAGGGTAAGATGATCTAGCCTTGTGGCTAATCATATGTACTATTGTACTTAGTTATACCTGGTTTGAGCTGTGTCTTTTGCTTTGTGTTTTGTAATTTAGACCATGCTTGTGGTTTTTCTTTGTGGAATTATGATAGACCTCCAGGGGTCTCGGGGTCCCTTCTGGGTATTGTTATACTCACCTATGCATGAGATTTGCCCGCACTTTGTTGTCTATTATGCAGACGATGGGAAACATTGACTGAGACTCGAGAGTTAGGACTTAATGGTGGAAGACGATGATGGTTAAAAGGAAGAGATGTGGAGATGAGTTGTACCTACCCTTCTGGTAGGATCCCCAATGGAAGATCTCAGGAGCTATTTTCTATATTCAATTGAGTTGTATCTTTTCTTTGGGTCTTTTATTCCAGTCCCCTTACTTCAATACACACTTCTACTTAGAAGTTTTACTTTGTGGTTTCATCTTTTTGTGTTCTAGTCTGTGTGTTTTTATAGGATTAAAGGAAATGCCTTCTCATTTTAGGGATTTTCCTTTCTGGTTCTAGTTGCCATCCTCTAGCCTACGGAAGGCAGGCATGGGTAGTCATGGCATGGGCTCCAGGGTATAGTTCATTAAAATATCACACAGTCCTTACCCATAACCTGACAACCTTTCCGCCATAATCTCACGATCGATTCACCCAAAAATTGATAAAAACTTCCCATGATCCTTGGGCCAATATCATCTGGATAATCATGTCTCCTCAAATAGATAGCCAATGCTATCTAAATCCTCAATACATTACTGTCAAATTCCATTGGAACCTAGTAATGAATCACAATCAATTAAAATTTATATAAGAAACCCACCTATCTTAACTACACATGTGGTCGACGACCCCTAACCCGACCTCACATGAGAAAATATGATTTAGGAATGAGAAACAACATCCCATATGATCAAAAGATTTAATTAAAAGGTAACCATATAAATTATGCGGCCTCAATCAGTCATTACAACGTCATGCTAAAATTTGTTCCCCCTAAACACTTTTCAAATCTCAATAAAAAATATGCATGACCTACTTCGTAGTCATATACTTAGGTACACCCAATCATAGCATCTAAGTCAGACCAATTTGGAAGAAATTGGAATTTTAGATGAATTCCCGGAAATAGGGTAAAAATAGTTGAATGGATTTAGTAGTCTATGAGGAGATATAAAATAATAAATTATGAAAGAGAGATGAGTGCCATAACTATATATATCTATTTCTACAAATATCTTGAAGAATAGTGCTCAGATAAACGAGAGGAATCAATCCCTAGTAGAGTAGGAAAAGGGAGGAGAGCTCCTTGATATGTGAGACCAATGGAGAAAGGATAAGAAATGTGGATTATTAAAGGATGGGAAAATTCATAAATTCACCCATTTAATGAGTCACACTATTACCTTGCATAGTTTTCCAAATTGTGTGCCAAGTTTGTGTCTCCAACTACATAAGAGCCTGCTGTCATTTAGTTAGATCGCATGATTAGGCCAAAATGTGAGCCAACTGTGGGTGCTATAGTGCGTGGGTATTCCCCAAATGGCAGTAATCATGTGGCTTGCACAAGGTTTATCCAAACCATGTGAAAGTAATGTGAATACCCTCTAATAAAATTTAGTGGTTCATGCATGGTCATGAACATCCTATTTAATGGTTTATTAAACAATGATTAGTGAAAAAAGGGGGTCCATGGTTTTCACAATGAGGGTTTGTGGTTAGATATAATTGTGTGCTTCGACCTTCACTTCTCAAAAACTGGGCCTTTGGGCCTTTAATGCACCCTAAACCCTTCAGAACCCCCATTAAATTTTCAAAACCACTAAATCCAATAGAAATCAAGGTTTTAGATCAAATAAAACTCAAAATTAGGTTCTTATAAATGAGAAATGAGTTAGCATACCCACCAATCTTTAAAAAATCAGTATGAGAAATTATTTCAACCCAATGAAAACATAAGTGTAGAGACCCGAAGCTAGACGTACATGGACATTACATTAAATTTGCGGAATACTTAGTAGATAACAAAACACACACACACAAGGATCGTAATAGTTTAGTGTCTTTGGAAACTTGGAATATAATCTTCTAATCGTGGTGAAAGATCTTCAAAATCTCCCATAAAGATCTTCCCTTTTTTTTTACCTAAAACCTTTCATTATATCCTGGGGAAAAGAAAACATAAAAGGGTGAGCTCAAATTCTCAGTAAGGGTAAACAAAAGAAATATCAATCACATCATATACATAAGCCCATAACTTTTGGAAATCTTAACCTGCAAAAGAGATCATAATTTCATAACATGGGGTAAATCATGGCAGTGAAATGTAATCACAATAATCATAAAATAAAACATGAAACTTTGTGGCATTCACACATAATCATAGAGAATCATTTCTTGTTAGTCAAGACTCATTTCCAAGACTATCTTAGTTGACAAAGTCCCTTTCTGAATTGAGTAACCCTCATTTCAGTCCTATTTCACTGAACCGGTATAACCTACCGTTCCAGCCCTGTCTATCTCATGAGATATAAAATATTTACCCAATGCATTGGAGGGAGATATAGGTCCCACCCATCTTATAATGAATCCTTTCTTATGTGTGCCACATAATCATAAATCATACATCATCGCATAACACATGTAAAAAAAATGGGATTCTTGAAACATCATGACATCATAAAACAAATAATATAAGGTAAATGACTTCATAAAAATAATTCCCTCAAAACATAATCAAATCAATGTAATAATAGGGATAAAAAAAGAACCCTATATTATCTTAGATGGAAAATAATTTTGATAAAACACTTGAACTCCATTCTTGAGGAAAATATCCTTTCTTCTTCAAAAACACTTTTCTTTTCTTAACATGTCATACAATTATAAACTAAAATAAGTTGATTAAAAATAAACTTGAAAACTTGTAAAGGAAGCTTCTTGGAAATAATGTTTTTAAAAATCCATTCATTCCATATAAGTTAAAAAAAACATTCTCCATACCTTTGTCGGAAAAGTCAAAAAGTACCTCGTACAAAAAAACGACAAAAGATTCCTTTCATATTCTTTACTAAAAACTCACCGAAGGGTAAAATTGGATTTAAACTATTGTAAGTGGATGGAAACAATATTACATATTGAGGGAACATGGATGTGGATGATAAAATACACCCCAGTAAAAATGAGATTGTGAAATTTCCCTTACCTTAGGTCCGATTTGCTTCGTATGTGTCCGAACCTCCTATATAATGATTTAAATAATGTCATTGACTTATTAAATAATCATATTCATTGTTATGATATCATATATGGTTCACTTATGACATTATATTACCCATTCTTTTGTAAATTCCATGTTAAAGAAGCGTTTTGGGTAAAATCGTTTCATTTATCGTAGGTGTTTTGACTTGTTGTTATTGACATTATTATTACTTATATCATGATTTAATTACTTACAGAATATAAAATATGATTTATATATCATATATATTCAGTATATATATATATAATAGATAGATAAATGAAATGAAAAACACCGTTCATGGAGACGGTAGTCCGTACGTACGCATGAACGCTGTTTTCCTTTCCTTATTGTCTTGAATGGAAGTAAGTAGATGACATACATATATATATATATACATAAATACAGTAGCTTTATAATTTCATATATTTCATTATTATTTCTTATATATACTTTATAATCATTCTTAAATGGTTAACATGGAGAATGAATCTCATCGCGTCGTGGAGACGGTAGTCCGTACGTACGCACGAGCGATGATATCATTTCCATAAATATTGAATTGAATTGGAGTGGATTATACAATATATCAGAATCAATATGATGTTGTAATAACTATTTATAGTTATTCTTTACACCATTATACCCATCCATGTAAGGTGGTGGTGGAAAATAGATTACACCACGGCGTGGAGACGGTATTCCGTACGTACGCACGCGTGGTGATTTATTTTTCCGTAGGATGGATAGATGGTGAAATAGGGTTGTTTCATACTTATAATAACATATAAGTATATGAGTGATACTGATGTTATTACTTCATAATGAAACAACCTAAGAAGAAGAAGTGGAAGAAGAAATAAAGATGAAAGAATTGGTAACGGTAATTACCTCTTCTTTGAAGCGCCTCTTTGAGACCTCCTCTTAGGGCACTAAAATTGGTCTTTGAGGAAGACCAGAACCTCTAGGATGTTGCTAGGGAAGTGTAGAAGAGATTTTGGCAGGGGTTGGCAGAGATTGAGTGCTCAAATTGGTGTGAGGAGGAGGGGGAGGAGGTGTCCTTTTATAAGGGAGGAGAGGGGCACCTTAGGAATATCTCAAAATATTATTTTATATTAGAGTCAAAATCGGTTTATAATGGTTCCAAAGGGTCTTATTTCTAAGCTAAAGTGGGTATGGGTCGAAATACTATCAACAAATAGGATTTAGACAAGTTTAGGGTATTATTGTAACCTTATCAATTAGATTTAACTCTAAGTTAAATAATTTAACTTTTACCGTGTCTTTTTGTTTTCTTTCACTATATGGTAAATACACTTACTATAACATGCCAAAAGAACCCCAAATTGTTTATTATTAATATATATATCCTTATCTAAGTCATTTGGCCGAACCTTAGATTTTTAGGAATAAAATAACAATTAATAATATAATATTTGATTTAAAAACTATTTTGTGTCAATTTTGACACTATTTGATATATGATTTTTGTGAAAGTCATAACAGAATTATATGTTCGAACCAAGTTGATTAAATCAACACTAATATATCATAGTAACCTAGAAAATTAGTGGAATTCATAAAAAGTCTCAAATTACATTCATTTGAGCATTTATAACATCAATTATGTTAATATTTCCTTAAAAGGGTAATTACTGCATCATCGTTTGTCATAAATAAATTAATTTATTTAAAGTCTAAAAATTATAAATAAAATATCAGTATGTAGGAAATCATTTTATATTTCTAATGAATATTTATAGTCGATTTTATCTTATGTATAACCCCATATTAAAAATGTTTTAGTTATTAAACTTTGATTTTAACTATTTTAACTATTCATTAAATAAAATAATATTAAATGTCATAATCTAATCCAAGTGGACCTAAATGGTCATATTATATTCATAAGGTTGTTTTTGGTCGAATTACACTTATCCAATAGAATTAGGACATGTGTTAGGGTAATAGTAATATCATATTTACCCTTAGTTACCCTATTTACTATTAACTGTGGTAAAAAAGTAAAAAGTTACTATTCACCAAAAATTATTTTCATCTCATTGAACCACATTTTAGTCCTTGATATTAACCGTGTCTGTCGGATTTTTGAAATTCCATTCACAGAAGCGGTAAAATTAAGTTTTATGCAAAATTCAGTTTTTAACCTACCACTTAGTGGTTTCACTATTCATCAAAAATTGAAAGTTTTCAGAAAAATACCAAAATTTCATCCTAAGCTATATTTCATATTCCGAATTCAAAAAATGAAGTCTATTTTACCAAATTCATAACATAGAAGTTGCATTAATTAATTTTATAATTAAATCCCGCTGTTAAAACAAATAGCGTGTTTTTAAGAAACAATATCTATCAAAAGATTGACACTTGTTTATGTCTGGTTTAAATGTGAAATTACATCCAATGACCAACATTGTATTAAATTGTAAAAATATATTCTAAATATACTTTAAAAAAACTAAAATTAATAATTTATCACTATTAATTATTTTGATTAAAAAAGTTGTTTTTAATTATAATTTAGTAATTTTTACTATTCATCAGAATATGAAAGTTATCCGAAAAGTACCAAAATTTCACCTTAGGCTAAATTCGATACTCCGAATCCAAAAATGAAGTCCATTTTGAGAGCTAAAATTTCTAAAATTTTAAAAGGTGGTTATTACTATTCATAACGGCTAGTTATAATAATATTTTAATAGCATATCGTTGTTTAGTGAAACTCGGTATTGCGTACTACACACGCTATCGAGGAAGTTCGTGATTGCGTGTAATACAAGGCAAGTCAAGGATGCGTGTTGTGCAAGCTCTTTTTGGTGTAGCGTACAACACAAGACATTAGTGAAATTAAAAAGAATATTTTTCATAAAATTTCGGGGTGTTACAATAAGGGACATTACAATGTCCTCACTTTAACATAGCTTATCCTCATTCTATAAAACAAAACCCAGATATGGTACCAAACTTTCACATCCCGCTAAAATTTACCCAAACTACCTCAGTCAAATGGGCGTAGTTCAACTACCTAAAAGGGGCTCCCCACTATAGGAGTGACCTACCCATGTCATATCTCGACCAAAAACACATATAAAACTGATGTTCCATCAAACATCCCTAGACTCAAATATCCTCCTATTAAGAATCATTACTCTTGAATGACATCAAGTGATCCCATGTCATACTAGACGCCCATCATAATCTCACACCGCATCGGTACCCACCTAGTGTTTATATTTATCATAGAACCTATGAGGTACTTCATCTCAAAATATGTTCAAATCATTATCGGTGCTTCATACCTCAACAAGTCCCAAATCAAAATAACAAAAATATGCTGAAACATCTCACATAACTTGCATCTCCTTGATGCCCTGATGCCAACACACCACAATAATAATGCATTCAATTATTCTCTCGTTTAACTTCTGGTTCCATACACCTCATGTGTGTGTGTGTGTTTGTGTGTCTAATTCACCTGAAATTATTCTAACCTACTAAGTAGCATATGGTTAGTCCATACATATAACCCATTCACCTCGTGCACCCAAAATGGACATGCCTCAAAATTCCATGTCAAAATAAAATAGGAAAGAACTCATGTGACTCCCATGGTATACCTCTGAGCATTGTTAGCTCACCAACATGCTCATAACTTGGAATCTCCATGGTATAAACCTATTCTGAAGCCCGAATACATAAATCTCAACCTCCCTATAGTCTTTCACCAGCCACCAACCACAGAACCCACTATTATGTTTTGTTGCCTCTTCCATAACCTTCACATGTAGTTGAAACGTGGATACTATAACTTGGAATCACTCTTGATCAAATATCAAGACTTTGTGTCTTCCCCAGTCCCTGACTGTTCATTTTTCAATAAGGATTCCTACAAAACCTCTGAAGATTAAATTTTTTTTATAGGCCTGGTACTATATTGGAATTTTCTCGCACTGATTATAGACATTTCTTGGTTTTACACACTGAAATAACATCATAGACGATCCACTCTAATCTAGTAATCTTGAGTCATTAGCCTAACTACCCTTATAAAACTCATCTTACCCTCACTTACAACCATCTGAAGAATCACTATTGAAATTTCTTGAAGCCTTCACCAATCTCAAGCTTGACTAACCATCAAGTATCCCTTGATTATGAGTTTCTGATTCACCATATCTAGGAATGAGGCCTTCCTAAAGATGTTCACATGAACCTTAATGTAATGTCGTAAACCATCCTAGAAACGCCTCACCCTCTAGGTGTCAATGCATACCATTTTAGGTAAAAAGCAAAAAAATTTGATGTAAGTCACTATATTGTCTATGATGGACATGTCACCCATTTCAAGTCTTAATAACTCTTGAGCCCTTTCTTCCCATAGTGTGTTTGGGAAGAAGTTATAGAAGAACCTATCATAAAATTCCTTCCAAGAGAGTCCCTCATGTCGGCCTTCATGAATTTGCACATCCCAACAATGCTTATTCGTACCTCTGAGCATGTAGGTATCCAGTTTCACTCCCCACCCTAAAATAATCTCAAGAAGCTCTAGGATCATCTTCATTGAATCAATCCAATCCTCTGTTTCTTGTGGTTCTCCCTCACATTAAAAGATCTTTGGGTTCTAAAATGGTAATTCCCATGTTAGATAATCTATATAAGTATCTTCTCATTGAGATCCCTTGTCAATCCCCTAGATGGAATGTACTAGGCTCACTATAATCTGCTCATCAAGCCACGACCCAAAATATATCAAATTTGGATGTTGTCCCACCTATACTAGAATCTGATCCTAAGTCAGTACCTATGGCTAATGATCTTCCTGGCCCTCATGGGCCTCATCATGCACATGCTCTAGCGGCATCCTTTCATTTCCTTCCTGACGCTCCATCTATAGTCATCTAGGTGTCAACCTATAGAATACCATTACATGTACAGACATGTAAGATAAAATATATACATATCACATATAAATAAATAAGTAATAGGAATCATCAATGAACTACCCTTACTCTCCCCCATCATAACCACACCACATGTAATCTCGACTCAGTGGCCTGTTTACCCACCCATATCATATCCAACTATCAAATATTCCTTGGTCCATGCCCATCCTGATGAACCATGTAACCACAAATTGACGACTGTGTTACCCAACCTGGGGATCAACATCACCCCATTTCATCATCCCTTCCCACACTCATAATATCTAGGATCATATATATGTCACATAGAATATCAAATTTGACAATGTATTTCTTATCACAGGAACTTTCATATTGTAATGCCCCGACCCCAGTTACCCAGAGTCAGTGCATTATTTTAATACATTGGAATGATTACAAGGAATCAATTCCCAATGGACCGATCAGTTTAGTAGTCTTGGAAAATATATTACATATATGAACGTTACATTATTTTATAAAATGAAAAACGACAACAACATTGTATCTATTGACCACATTCATATCCCTTATACTATCATTGCAGGTCAGTCATAATATACTTCTTCAAATCCTGGGAAAAATAATACATAGAAAGTGGTGAGATCCGATTATCAGTAAGGATAACAATATAGTAGAAACTTCCATAAATAAGAATAAACATTTAGGGTAATGTATAAAACTAAAACAAAACCCTTTTAAACTTAAGCTTCAACATAATATGTTAAAGATAAATCAAATAATTTCATTTAATTATTCACATTGATATTCTACTAGTCAAATAATCACATGTAATATCAATAGCTAATTTCATAATGATGGAATGCATAATGCCAGACTTCATAACCACATATTAAAGGCCTTATTCCAGGACTACAAGTAAGATTTTTCAAGGCCTTGTGCCAAGACAGTAGTTTGTCTAATGAGAACTACCAATGCATCGAGGAGCTATAGAAGGCTCCACCCATCACTTACTATGTCCAATTCATTCCTCATATGAATAGGTTCAAACATAACATAAACATTCATATTGAAACTAGCATAAGAAATGTCAATAATTTATCCATAAACCATGAATGATATAAAAATAACACATCTACAGTCAAACATATCACAAAACCTTTAATAAGATATGGAATATTTTTTTCATAATAAATCAACTTTGATCAAGAATAATATCTCATAAAGGATATTGACAGAGTTGAAAATGATTAGGAAAAATCGTTGAGAGAAATATCCATTTTTAATGAAATAATTTAAAATTCATATGATTAAAGACATTTAAAAGATAGTTTTGAATCAAAGTTTCATGTACCACTTTAAAACTTTTTAAAGTAATTAATATTTTAAAACATTCATGTCCATATAAATAAATCCTTAAAACCATTTTGAAAGCATGGACATTAATGAGAAAGGTTTAGAAGAATAAATCTTTAAAATATTTAAAATGTTTTTTTAGTAAAAATTACCTTAAAAGAATCCCTTTGAAATCTCTTTTATGAAATGTAGACATGTATAATAAATATTTCCCAGTAGATACTTACGTATAAACAACCTCAGATAATAAATAGAATGTGAAATTAACCATTACCTTGCACTTTCCATTGGTCAAGGGTACATTTAACCTCTTGTATAATAACCATAGTATGTTATTAAATTATAACAGAACCATATTCATATTTATCATATCATACATGATTCATTTATGACTTTATTCTACACATTTAATAATTATTTCCATGTTAAATTAACATTCTAGGTAATAATCTCTTTCTTTATCGTATGTGTTTTAACTTGTTTTTCTTGATCATATAATTTTGATCATGGTTTAAATATTTTTTTAATATAAGACTTGATTTATATATCATATATATTTATAATATAAATATGTATAATATATATATATATATATGAAATGGAAGGCATCATTTATGGAGACGGTAGGCCGTACGTATGCATAAACGTTGTTTCCATTTTCATATCGTATTGAACAGAAATATGTGAATAAGATATATGTAAGTACACACATACACATATATATATATATATATATCCAGTAGCATTATTATGTCATATATTACATAAATATTAATAATATATATGTTTATAATCATTGTTGAATGGTGAACGTGTGAATGAATCTCATCGCGTCATGGAGACGGTAATCCATATGTACGCACGTGAGGCAATATCATTATATTGATGGTGAAATAATTTTTAATTGGATGTAATATAATATATAAATAATCATTAACATGTTATATTTATTATTTACATCATTTATACTCATTATTATACACATCCAAAAAATCAAGTGATTGAATAACAAACTACACCCTGACAAGGAGACAGTAAGCCATACATATGCATGTATGGTGACTTTGTAATTTATAGGATGGATAGAATAAGGAATATGGTTGTACCATATTTATAATAACATCACATTATGTTGGGGGTACTGTAGTTATTATTTTGGTACGGAAACAACATAGAAAGAGGAAGTGGAAGAAGAAAAGAACCTGAAAGAGGGTGGTGAAATTATTACCTCTTCTTCAGGTGTTTCCTTTTGAGTAGATCAAAAGGGCTCCATAAGATGGATTTATGATCAAATTAAGGACTCTAGGTTCATTTGAGGGAAATTTTGAGGATATTTGGGCAGGTTTTGTCCGAGCCAAATGGCTTTGGAGGTGTGAAATTAATAGAAGGGAAATTACCCTTTTATAAGAGATGTGAGGGTCTCTAAAAAAAATTGAAATATTATTTTATAATAAAATAATTTTTGGTTTTTATTGGCTCAAAAATGATTTATTTATAGGATAAGGTGGTTTTGGGTTGAAATAATCACAACAAATTCTTTCTAGACACGTTTAGGTTACCATTTTAACCTTATCTTTTAGATTTAACTCTCAGTTAAATAGTTTAACTTTTATCGTGTCTTATTTTTTTCTTACACTATGTGGTTAATGAAATTACTCTAAACATCCAAGAGAACCTAAATTGGTTCATTAATGAAATATATAATATTATTTATGATTTTTTTTCTGATCTTTAGTTATTAAAGAATATTATATCAACCAATAATATAGTATTTTTAAAAAAAATTAATTTATGTGAATTTTGACATTATTAGGTTTTTGGTTTTTTTGGAAGTCATCCCAACTTGATTACATCAAAAAAAGATACATTGAATCAACCCTAACATGTCTTATTCACCTATAAAATTCGTGGATGTCATAAAAACATTTAAATTATACTTATTTTAATATTTAAAATACCATTTATGTGATTCTTTCATTAATAAGGTAATTATTGCATCATCAATATGTCGTAAATAAATTAAATTATTTAATGTATAAAAATTATAAATAAAATACCATTATGTTGTAAATATTTTTATATCTGTAATTAATATTTATAGTCAAATTTATATTGTACGTAACCCTATATTAAAAATTGTTTATTTATTAAACATTGAATTTAAAACTTTTAACTCTTCTTTAAATAAAATAATAATAAATGTCCTAATAAAATACAGGTGAACCTAAAGGATAATATTTTATTCCTAAGGTTTTTTTGGTCTATATATACCTATTAAATATAATTAGGACATGGGTTAGGAAAATTATAATATCATTTTTACCTTTAATTACCATATTTACTTTTAACCGTGGAAAATAAAAGTCAAAAGTTGCTATTCACCAAAAATTATTTTCATATTATTAAACCAGTTTTTATTTAGTGATATCAAGAATGTTTTTAGGATTTTTTAAATTCATCTCACAGAAGTAATAAAATTATGTTCTATGCAAATTTTCAAATTCTCCTAGAAGGTGGGTAAAAGACGGTAAAAAGTCCAAAAAAACTTTATAAATCTAATTTTATTATAAAATGACTCCAAAGAATTAAATTGAACCTATATATGTATTATATATCAATTATTACTTAAAATAAATTTAAATAAAATAAATAATTATTTAAATAAAAAGTCAGTTTTAAATAATAACGCAATTTTTTCACTATTCATGAAAAAATGAAAGTTTTCAGAAAAATACCAAAAATCACCATAAGATAATTTTGATATTCCAAATTCAACAAAATTATATTTTACCAAATTCATAACATAGGAGTTTCATTTAATAATTTAAAATTAATTTATGTTGTCAAAACCAAAAAGTGGGTTTTAAAAAAGAAAAAACTATCAAAAGATTGACATGTGATTATGACAAATTTAAATATAAAATTACTTATAATGACATAAATTGTATTAAATAATAAAAATATAATCTAATTATACTTCAATACCATTAAAATTCATAATTTAACAATATAAATTATTTCGATTAAAAAAGTTGTTTTCAATTAAAACATAGTATTTTTCACTATTCGTCAAAATATGAAAGTTATCAGAAAAGTACCAAAAATATTATCCAAACTAAATTTTTATGTCCAGCATCTAAAGAAGAATTTTATTTCATCTAATTTAATATATAAAAGTTTCAAATATTGTGTTTAAAAAGTGTTCGCCCTTGAAAGACGGTAAAATTTCATTTTTTGAAAAATACTTTTTTTATCTGAAAAATGAATTTGTTTTTATATTATGTATAAGAAACACATAATATGGATGTTAAATTTATATAGAGTATATAATATTCAAAATTCAGTTAATACAATTCATGACCACGTTTTGAACGACTATTTTGGTAAGTTGCGGTTCGCTCGAACTTGGTTTTGCGTGTAACACAAGCTATTGAATTACATTGATGAGATAATGTACTATGAAATATTGGGGTGTTACACATATCATATCACAATCCAATTATGTTTCTTTCAAAATAAAAAGCATAACAAAAAACTCTCCCTTATCATACCAGGGTAAGGGTCAGATCACTCCTCCCTTACCATACCAGGTTAAGGGTCTCGTATCATAAAAATTAACAATCACATTCCATATGTACCACTCTAGGTGGAAGTAAAATAAACTATAAAACAAGAAATAAAAGAAGAAAAAATTCTCACCCCTGACAACTTGGTTTTCCCCCCGTTCATGGGGCTGTAGGCACCCATGCCTGAGTTCTAAACCCAATTATGAAAACATCCAAATCTCTAGTATAGAATATCCCAAATAGTAAGACCAAAAAAAGAAAAATAAAATATGTTATATCATTAGTACATATCCAAAATCCACTACCAATTCCTAGTTAAGAACTATTATGATTCCTTTTGAAGCACCCTGACCTGATTAGGCACCCAAACACTGATCATGGGCCATGTTCCACTGGCCTTAGGTGTGCCTCACCATACTAAAAAGGCTTCTGACTAGAAGTGAGGGTTTGAAAGAGTAATAGTAGAAATAATTCACCCTCAGGTCATGGTATAAGAATTGTCCGAGTATGAATATTTGATAATAAGTGAATGAAAAGGAAATATAGACTAGAACCAATAACCCACCAAAGGTGGAAACATAAGAAATATCTAAAAATTGAGGAAGTATAAAAATTAAATAACAGCAAAAATAAATAAACACATCATCATGCTTAGAATCTAAATCAAAACATGCATTCAATATAGTTCATACATTAAAATAATTAGTAAAGGGTCACATATGGTAGACCATCAATACATACTGATACAAAGAATTCTAATACAGAAGGAAAACTAAAAAGGTGACTCCTGCTGAAGAAAAAACCAATGGTTCCTTTCCTTCCATCCCATGCTAACAGCCACTAATATCCAACCATGAGCCGAAACCTTTACCTTAATGTAAAGGCATAAAGTCTACACATGTCCCAAAGGGACTATGTCGGGTATGAGAAGGTGTTTCATTAGGCTACCACCCATGTATGCATACCTTACATTTCTGAGTAATTAGGTGTATACTAAAAATGAATAAGTAGTAACACATCCATAAAATAAACAAAATCTTCTCTAGTGATCAAAATACAATAAGAAGTTATTACCCACTTCAGCCAATTCTGGAATTAATGATCATGAGAGGATCCTTAGCTCATAGATCAAGTCACCGTCTGATGTCAAATAGCTCGAGGTGATCCCTCAAGGTCTAGCTCTAAAATCCATTCGATACCACAAGCCATCAACTGAGTAACTGATGTCCCAAAGGCATACTGAATCAATACATATCTAGTCCCTCAAACCCCAAATCAAAATAACATGTCATCTCGAAGCCTGATGTCCAGAGGCATAGTGATACATGTCCTCAAATAGTAACCACTTTAAGATCAACCACTAAAATTCCAAGGAATGGTGATTCCCATCCACTAAAATGATCCTGGATGAACAACCTCAATCACGGTAGGCCACAACCCCCAGCTGACAGCCTCAACATTATCATTCGATGGATCCTCACCATCCCTATGGATTTACATGGGAATCACTCCCATCTATTTACCTATGATGCAATTATCTGGGGCCTCTACCCTTTTGAGTGGTCAAAACAACCTTGTCACTAAGGAAACCTATGTAAATGTGACACAAAATCAAACTTTAGACAACATGGGTGATCTAAATCACTAATTTATATCCTAAGACACACCAAGACCGACACCTCGTTCCCCTGTGACCACATCACCCAAATCGGATGTCCATTCCATCCAATATCACATGGGCCTGCCCATAAATTGACGACCTTACCAACTCAATCCAAAGACCAAGTTGCCCAACTGTTGATCATCATCACACAATATCCTTGATACACGCTCATATTAATGATCATGTCACCTCAAAACTATATCCAATGTTATCTTAATCCTCAAGCCATGCCCATCATGTTCTACTAGAACCCAATAATGCATCCCAATCAATTCACATTTATATAAGAAACCCACCTAACTTAACTACCCAAGTGGTCGGTGGACCCTAACCTATAATTTTATGAGAAAACAATATTTGGTAATTTCTATCGGCATCCCATATAATCAAATAAATTGTTTAAATGTAATCGTATAAATTATAGTGTCTCACTTGGACAACACAAAGGCATACTAAAAGTCATTCACCCAAAACGCACATGAAATCTAAATGAAATATATGAAACACCTACCTTATAGTCATAGAAATAGGAACATATGATTTTAGCCTCTATATCATACCAATTTGGGTGAAATTGGAATTTTAGACAAAATCCCTAAAAATAGGGTAAAACTAGTTGAACAGATTTAGCAGCCCATGAGGTGAGAGAAAGAAGAAATGAAGCAAGAGAGATAAGATCCTTACTGATACATATCCAATGATAACAATTTCTTGAATAATAGATATTAAATGGAAGAGAGGGATCAATCCCTAATAGAGGAGGAAAAGGTAACAGATATCCCTACTGTGTGTAACCCACAAATGAAGAAGGGGGAAATGTAAATTATCTCCTTTAATGTGTCTCACGGTTAGCTCACACTGTTTTCCAAACCATACAGAAACTGTGAGGCTTATGTTTAATAATATCCTATCCTCGTACAATTATCTCACCTTGTTAGGCCATACTATGTGCTAACCATGCATGTTACAGTGTGAGGGAACTTCCCAAATTTCTCTAACCGTACATTTTGTCCATGATTTACCCTAACTGTGTGAAATACATGATAATAACCTTTGAAAAAACTATATAGGTTTATTCATGGTTGTGTGCCTCCTCTTTCAAGGTTTACTAAACTTTGTTCTGTGAAATAATAGGGAGCACAATTTTCAGTAAGAGGATACATGGTTTCACTTAACTATGTGTCTCAACCTACACTTCTCCAAAACTAGGCCTTCGAGCCTTCGATGCACCTGAATCACTTTTGAACACCCAAGTAATTTTCCATACCTCTAAAAACATCCAAAATCAAGGTTTTTGATCAAAGAAAAACTCATAATTAGGTTCTGATAAACAGGAAATAAATTTTCATACCCATAAAACTCTAAAAATTCAAAACATGTGAGGAATTTGACCCAATCAAAGCACATATGAAATTATAAGTTTTGAATCAGGCCCTTATAGGTTGACATCCATTTTTTTCAAGGGGAACCTCTGTGAGAGTTTGGCCCATGTTTATGAATTCCTTTTTTAGGTAGGGATCTTGGTTATAGTTTTGTGTGAGACCGATGCATGGTAGCGCCTGTGTTTTTTTTGTATTGGCATGTTGATGCCTTTTGAATTTGAAAAATCACCTTGGGTTCTTTGGAACCAAGAATGGATTCCACAAGAAGGACTATTTGGGTGTCTATCCTAATAAACACGTGTTTCCACTATTTCTAATGTAGTAAGATCATGGTTATATGCTTGTGACCGGAACAACATCAAGTGACAAGCATTCATGGAATAAAATAGTTAAACAGTTGAGGTTTCAAATTTTGAAGAGAATTTCCAATAGAGAATATATATTAATGATACTGACATGCCATATAGCACAATTAGTTTATCCTTGTAATGGGAGACTCACTATATTATGATTCGAGTGGTGAAGTTATATTCTTGTTGTGTGTGATATTGGTTGAATCCTAAATCGATGAGTGGACATGTGTGAGATAAGGGATGATGTTTTCAAGACTTTTCATGTGTAGGTTTTTCTTTTTGGTTAAAGGAAACTGCATCTGATTTTGTTTTTATCATGACTCGAAGTGATCTGTACACAATCTTTTATGGTATCATAGAATACACTTTTTTAGGTATGATCATGCTCTATATTGATATAACCCATATTACGCTAAGAGAGTGTTAGCCCTACATTGAGATTCATTTCTTTTAAATGTCCTTCCTGGATTGATGATGGAATCTTGTTGAGGTTACTATGGAGGAGAGGTGTAAGGTAATCAAAATGGTTGGGAGTGCAATGTTGTCCATTTGAGGGTGGTAACCCTCATTGTCAATTTAAATTCTTCATTTTTTGTTGTCCATTGAGATAAATGTTTGGTTTTGTGATGAAGATATGAGTATTCATATTGTGGGGAGTACTAGATTAGTTGTAGTTAACCATCTTCCTCGATGGAAGAGTTATTGATGTTATAGGACTATCATTGGAAAATCAAGATAACTTATTGTACATATACTCAGAGTGATATCATGGTTACTAGTCTTACCAACAGGCATCTTGGGGATGAGAAGGTTTATGGTGGGAATATTATAAGGTCCCATGTTTTTTCAAACTAAAAATTTTGAGTATAAAATTGAATTTTTCTTTCGGATTCTTGAAAGGGGTAAAATAGTCTTTTTCCTCTAGCAGATGATCACAGATAATTTTTTACCACTATGTTGGTCCTGTAATTGGGTTTTTATCCGAAAATAGGAGTTTGATGGAAATCCGAGACAATTGAATTTTCATAGAATAATAAATATTTAATATTTAAATTCAATAAAAATTAATATATTCATGTAAGTTTGTTTGATGTTATATTTTGAATGAACTATCAGATTGATATTTTTTCTCCGCAATCGAGTCAGGAATGGGGAGTTTTTCCTAGGTGAGGCATAAACTCAAGTTGGGTGATGGAACTGGTCAGGCCCCCCCCTCTTTTCTTCTCCTTTTATTTTATTTGTCTATTCTTTTTATTATTTTTTATTTCATTACTTTATTTCCACCTCTTATAATATAAAATATTCCCCCCTATGGGTTACTCCTTCACACAATAGCGAGAGAAGAGTGAGAGGGAGAGGGGGAGAGAGTGAGAGATAGGGGGGAGGGAGATAAGGGAATAAGGGTACCACCATGAAGCTCAGGATGATATGGATCATCGTGCAGTAGTTGTGGGCCATAGAAATGGGTCATGCTTCAACAGATTATTTCCAAAGGTAGTCCTTTTGAGTTTTTATTGTATATCCCCATAAATTTACCATTTTCTAGTTTTATTCCTTTATAATTACTTCTTATGACCCATTGTATTTTGATATTTTATTTGTGGGGACAAAACGCGGGGTTTGAGGCATTTTGAAGGGTTTTCTATTTGGGAAAACCCATCTACATAGTGTGTGGTTTAGGGAACACACACCGCGTGATCTTCCATTTTCGGGAAGATGGCTTTTTTGGAGTATAGTCCGTGTAAGTGGTATACACTTCATATACTCTAACTCAGATGTGTTTTCGAGTACCCAACTTGGAATCCCATGTATGGGGTACATTTTGGGTAGAGTAAACAGTTAGACCCCACGCCATGTAGAAGTACACAACTGATTCATATACAAAGTCATTCCATGTGAGTTACATGGTATGGTACCCCATGTAGGGTAAACATGGAGTACAGGACCAACAAGACATGTAATTGGGTGATTGCATGCCAAGTCTAGATAGAGTACACCTCTAGGTTGGACCTTGAGGGTACACTCTATGAAATAGGGTACACATGTTGTGCACTTCTCTATTTTTATTCTTTGAGGTTATTTCATATCTTATTTCCCATAAGTTTAAATTTGATCCAATAGTATTCCATTATGAGTATCATTTTCCATAAATCGCAATGGTGAAATCCTTGCGGTGGTTTGAGGAATCTAGAGATTCAATTCAAGATTTTATCAAAATTGAGAGGTCCTTCCTCTAGTAATAGAATTCAGTCATCTTTTTATAGAGACATTAATGATAATGATAGGTTAGGTGTTCTAATCAAACTAGTTTGAGACCTTGATCTAATATGGGTCATGATCCATATCTCATAACCAATGCATTCATATATTTTCCTTTGAGGATGTCTCCCTTAAGATATGATCCCTTCTGGACAATAAGGATGTGAGACTAGTTGTTTCTAAGGACCCCCAAAAGGATTCCTCTTATTATACTCTAACCTAGAGGATCCTATAAAGGGAGCCTCTATCTTATTTTTGTACTGAGGATCCCCTATGGGATGCTCTTGCTTAGATGATGACCTAGGGAATCCCTAGTAGGATCCATTTACCTGTTTACTATTCTGAGTATCCCCTATTGGATTTCTCTACATACATTTCAACCAAGAGAATCATGTGTATGATTACTCTATCTTCCTCTTGAAACTGTTTTGAGTATCCATTATAGGTTTCCTTTAACTATGTACCATATTGTGATGGTCCCTATGAGTATTCCCCTTACAATGTATCATTCTAATTATCTATTATAGGATGCCTCCATTTTCTTTCTGTTAGAGTATCCCTTGTAAGACTCCTTATTTTACTATTTCTAATGAGTATCCCAAGTAGGATTCCTCTCTTGTGTATGACTTAAGAGACAAAGTGGTTGCCCTGATGTTTAACCTACCCTGAGCTAGTATGTCATTTTTGGCTAGAGATGGTAACAAGTGTCACCGTAGAACCTGTAACAAAATTATATTCCCATGAGGATATAGAAGTAGTGGTGGGTTAGGTATTTTTCCACCCTCACACTTTTTTATACATTAACTTGTTTATTTTTGATGAAGTGATGATATCCAAAGGTCCTTCTTTGTTGGTGGTTGTTGAGTTTGATGTTATGTGTCTTCATTTATCTTTTGGATGCACAAAACTGTTTTCCTAGGATCCAGATTCTAAGTAATATTTTTTATTGTATACTCATACTTGGGATCTGGTTGTTGATTTTATATGTTTTGATTATTATATTTTTTAAATTTTTATAGGTTCTTCCTGGTACCTTGTTGTTGGGTTTGTGATTTTGATATGGGCATGGCATCCTTAGTATGGATACTCATGGATGAATACAACCTCCTGAGTGAGGATGAAGATTCTTCTCTTCTCTGTTTGGTATGTGATATGGGTGATTATTCTCTATTTGATTTTATTATACTCATTGATTATTATGATCTCCTGAGTGATAAGGATGATTACGCTCGCCCAGATTGGTTACATGATTGTGATGTTGGACATGGTGTTTCACATCATTGGATACTCATGGATGATTATGATATCCCAAATGATTGATATAATTCAACTATACCTTTTTTGAGACATCCAAGGGTAGTAATGGTGTATAACAAAAGATAACTCCTTATAGATCACCTAAGGGTAAATCCCTTAGGGTTCATCTGAGTTCCCAATGTTGTGATCGCCTACAAAACAGGAACTCGGGCTTTGAAATTAGACTAGATTTACATTGCATGATCATCATGGCATATAGCTCTTTTCCATTTATAGTATGTGTGGATATACTTCCCTAGAATCCTTATTAATATTTATTGGAGTTGAGTATGAGTGAACCCATGTTTAGAACAAGTATCCCCATGTGGTGACATAGCATTCTCAGAGATATTTCGAGCATTGGAAGAAGGAAATATATTTTGATTTGGATTATAGACCCATAGATTGAATTAATGATACAAAACATGAATGGTAAGACATCCAACTCAATTACCTTGCACAGGAAGTCTAGGAAAGTGGGATTATGGAGCCCAGGATCGACTGCTGATTGGTTTTATGTTATTTCATTCACATTACTCATGGATATTTATATTTATGTTTATACGTATATCATGGGACTATTCATGTATACGCATATAAATATGGATATCCATGGTGGAACATATCCAATTGACCAGGATTATGTACTCAAGGTTCAACTGTGGTTTAACATTTATTGGCTTTACTCGTCTTTTCAATTGTGTCTCATCTAGGCAGATCATAATGCATTTTCATGCACTTATGGTAGTTTATTTACAGGTTCATCATTAGGAGGTGACTACTGATATTATTTCTTACCCCTACAGGTGCACCTCAAGGATTATGTAGATTCTATGTATCCTTTTCTAGTTGAGAATGATTTTCATGGTGGATAGGGCTGAGGCCCATAGTTGTGTGATTGAGTATAGCTGCTTGAGTGGGTTCTTCTTATCGAGATGGAGTAGTACAATAGTTTCTGGAGACTGGGTATGGGGTATGGATTGAAATTTTTAGTAGAATAATGTACTCTTATTTTTTTACTCTTATATATATATGGTTGACCCATTGGGTTACTATTTTTGTGTGTATGACATAGATATTTGGGTTTTATAGAATTTTCATTTATTATTACTACATATTATATTGTAGTTTTTGTAATACTTCTATACACTATTTATTTACCAATGTGTATGATAATTAGCTATTTTTGTTGTTTTCTTACTCTGATATGTGTTCATAGTCTCCTCACTGTCACACCCTAGGCCATCACTACTATTTGGTAGCCTATTTCACATGGGGAGGCCTACTTGAGGCCTCGTAACAAACTGGCTAAGAGCTCCAGTTTAGTGGCATCCTGGTCGAAGCATTATTTAAAAAGAAAATCCAATTATCACACTCATGGATGGGAATTTTAATATATGTTTTTAGAAGTCACTTAGAATAAAATTTTAGGTTATTTACATGTTGAAGGTGATATATGCATCATTTTATAAAAGTTTGATGTTAAAAATGGTTTGTACTCATTTAGATATTTCATAAGATGTGGGATTTTTCAGCAAGTTAATATCAAAGCATAGAAGAGTGAACTGAGTGTCTTTGAAGTGGATCCTCTAATATGTGAAGTTTTCTAAAGAAATTGAACCTTTTTTTGGAATATATGATCCTATACAAGGTTTTTTAGACTCAAACAATGATTGAGATTCATATTTTCCAAATAAACCCACGGGGTATGTGTTTAATTTTTATAGAATGATGGAAAGTTTGATATCCATACATAAACCAATGGTCACACTCTATGTGAAAACCTATTTAATTCTAGAATTAAATAATTATTATAATCTATAATTATTAATTTTCTAGATTCAAAATCATCATATTTTTGTAAATATTTTTTTTGATAAGAGAATAGTTGTATTTTACTAAATTTTTTTTCTATGTATTATATGGTTTTATTTTAAAAAAAATTATTTATTTTAATTTATTAATTTTATAAAATGTATTTTATTTATTATATAACCATATAAAATTTATCATAGGGTTAATTTTGGGTATTTTTTTGAAAAGATTGATTTTTGGGTGAATAGTATTAAAATCTGATTTTTATTAAAAATGTCATTTCTTTTTAAGTATTTAAAAATATTAATTCTATATTAGATTTGTTTAAAAGTTAGAATTTCCCCTAAAACTAAAAATAATCCAATTAATTATATATTTATAAATTTTAAACCATGTTTTGGTATAAAATCATTTTTGTTCACAAAAAGGTAATTTTTTCTAAAACCATTCTTCCTAATTATTTGTATATTAATATTAAAATTACATCCATAAAATTTTAAAAATTTAATCCTGAAAAAATTATTTCATATTTTGAATCATTAGTTTCAAATTTTTTTAATATGTTCAATTTAATTTTGGGCCATTATATATAGTTACCATGGAAAAAATTTTCTACCACGTTAAAGGGTAAAAGGGGTTAATTAAGATAAAAACTAAGTGATAAGGCCACAAAATATTTTCTTAATTCTTATTGAATGGTTATATTTATTAAATTATCACCTTATATTTAAATTTTATAGTTTTAGTGACACGTTATTATGATTAATAATTAAAATTTGAATAATTACAAGTGATCCACTCCCCTCACTAATAAAAGGAAACCTCTTCTCTTCACTTATTTACAAAATTGGAGCATTTTATCTCAACCAATTACTTCCAAAATACCATAAAAAATATTTATCCAATTCCTAGTGGTTCTTTTCACACCAATAGACCATCCTAATAAGGATTAAGGTGTAATCCAAGGGAGGTTCTCCAAAAAAGATGAATAATTTTTTACTGAGTATTTTGTGTTTATTTATTATTCAACCTCCTTAAAATATTATTTATCCATTATAAAATAAATACATAAGTATATTCCATATACTAAAATGTTATTATGATTATGTTATAACTTTTGTATCTTCTTTTTCATCTTATTTTAAAAGAATATATCACTCATGTGTATGTGTGGACTGCCACCTCCATGAAGCGATGTGTTTCGTTTTTCATCACTAGATCATCCGGATGGTTAAAATGATATATCAAATTAATATATATTATATTTATAATATAAATATAATTATTTAAATATAATATATTACTTACCTTATTACCCTTTCTATCCAGTGTAAATTTATAACATCATTCGCATGTACATGTGGAATACCACCTCCACAATGTAATGTGATTCATTTTTATTACTACCTAATGAGGTTAGTCATAAGGTTAGAAATAATGAGTAAATATTTATTTATGATTCTTTAAAAGTAAAAAATTGTCTAATTTTTTCCCCCAGGTATAAAAATGGAACCATCGTTTATGTGTACATACGGACTACCGTCTCCATGAAACAACGTGATTCATTTTTATGACTTACTAACACGATTGGTTTTTAAATTTTATTTTATATATAAATATGATAGTTAACAAATTATGAATTTTTAGGTAATGGAAATATGACCCCTTTGACCCTGATAAATTAATCGATGTTGTTTTAGGGTTATAAATTGAATGGTCCCAAAACAACCAATGTAAACTATACATTTTAGTAACTAAATAAGTCAGGGAAATAAATGAAATAAAATGAATAAAAATAATTAAATGAACCTGAAAATTTTAATGAATAAATTATAAAACTAATATATTTGTATTATTCATGGTTTATTGAATGTATGAATCTATATGGGATATAAGGTAAGGGATATTCCTTTAAAATGTTATTTTAAATGTTTTAAATTCTTTCTCCCCCATATCCATGATCTTATAAATGTTCCTAGAATGTTCTTATTTATGATTAAATGGTTTTTAATTGTAATTTTAAACTATATTTTACTTTATCTAAATGGTTTTGAAAAAATGAATATTCTCAATCTTTTCCTTATGGATTTTTTTTCACATTTTAAAAAATTGAAATGAAATGTTTTTAAATATATATAGCTTGGCCACCATTTCCCACCATCATAGATGTTATTCATTACCAATATATATCTACATGTTTACATGGTTCTTCAAAGTATATCATATTCTCTAAATTTTATGAATTTTTCATTTTAGGAGTTTTCAAAGAAAAACGATATTTCTCTTTATGATAATGTGAAAATAGAAAGTGTTTTTCATATGGGTTCAAATGTGTTTTTTAAGGGTTTTATGATGAATAAATGAAAGATTAAAAATTAATTGTTCATGGTATGGTAATTTATTATTATATATAATGACATATGATCCTGATATATATCATTATGATGGGTGAGCCCACTATATATCTTTAATGCATTCGTTAATAATATTGTCTTTGAAGGAGAAAATGATAGAGAGATCCATGATGGATACTTCTATAAAATTAACTAGGATTTAGATATTATAACATTAATTAAACATGACTGAACATGGACTATGATTATAATGAACCATGATATGTATATTATGCTTGTAAAAGGTTTTTTATGAAAATATTTTGATTTTATGAGGTAAGTAAAGTTTTAAAGTGAAAGGTTTATTTTTTTAATGAATGTTTTCATGAGTTCCCACATTCCTCAACATTCCTTCATGGTTTATACTATTATTTTTAATGGGTTTCAAAGTTTGTATTTGAGAAAATATTTATTTTTACATATGAAATTTTTTTATTTATGTGCTCAATGTTTTATTTTAAAAACAGTAAATATCTTCTTGTGTTTTCATTTTTTTACTAGATTACTGGGATTCCATTATTTTTATATCCCTTACTATGTTTTGTTTTTATCATTCATAATTTTCAAATGTTTCTCATAGGATCGATTATATGTATAAATTTTAGCAAGGTGAATATTTTCACTATGGTGACTCTTCATAAATTAATCTAAAAAGTATTGAATAAAACAGGGATGTAAAATTAAAGCCCTATTTTCAGGGAAACTTTTTTAAATGTGTGGATGTATCCACATTTTATGTAATTTTTTCTTGATTATATAAAAATGTTGACCTAAAAGATCATGGGAATTAAAATTTTTGAAATTATTGATACTAAACATATAGTTATTGGTGTTAAAGTAATAGTTCAATATAGTTTGTATCAGAGAAAGTTTTTGATACATTTAGTGGCTAATATAATGTTAAGAGAAATTTTAAAAGAGAATCTAGTTTATGTTCATATTATCATGATATATATTTTTAAGAGTTTAGTATTACGTTATCTAATGCAGGTCTATTCAGAATTGTTTTCTACAGTTGAAACAAGGCAACTAAGTTATGAAGGAATCAAGATGATAATAACCTTCCAAATCAGTATCCAATAATTATTAGAGTATATTAGTTTATTCTAGTGTTAACTCATTTGATTCAGCCTATTAATGGTGTCACCCATGAAATATAACATCCAAATTATATATAGTGGAACATGTCTATAGTGGATTATTTCATGAAATAGTACCCATTGGATTTTTTTGGATCTTTAAACCTGGTGAAAACTGAGGGATAGATAAATGCGTTATAGATGATATTTAATGTTTTATGATATATGAAACATAAAAAAGGCAACTCTTGTTATTTATTGTTTTAAAGGTGATGATTAGGGTATCTGAATAAGAATACTATAGAAAAAAAAAAGATAAGATAAATTCCATGTAGTGGATGGTATTTAAAGATATTTTTCTTGAGAAGTATTTTTCTAAAGATATTATAATTAGAATGGAAAATATTTTTTATAATTGAAGAAAAATGAAAAATAAACAGTGGTTTATTATGACGAAAATTTTTCTTTATTGTCCAATTATGCACTAAATTTCATTTGGGACTATTAAAGTAAAATTTTAAGATGATACATAGTTCTAAAACCAAGTTGATGAATAGTTTTGTCCTCTAATGAATTTAAAAGTTTTGAGGTTGTGTTCTTTATGATAATGTTGATGTGAAGTTTATCAACACTTATTTATTGCATGATAATAATGGTGAGAAGTGGAAAAGGTGGAAATAAATGAAGAGGTAGTAAACCAAGAAATATGGAGGTAATCATCAAAAAGTTCAAAATGTGGTAAAAGAAAATTTAAGGAATGTTTAATAGGGTCAAGAAATTTTTACCGATGTGGTATGCTCAGTCATTTGGCCCATGACTATGAAGAAAATATTTATGATGATAATATTTATTGGAAAATAGATAATCATACAATAGTAAGTATTATAATTTCATTGAGTTGGGAAATTATGTTAATGCATATAGGAAGTTAGTTACTCAAGGTGAGAATAATCATGATCATAAATAGAGAAATGAAAAAGGTCTTTTTCTATTATTATAGATCATGTGATACCCATAAATAAAGTGTTGATAGGTATATTACATATATATTCAGATGATGAATTTTTTATGTTTTATTTTGGATCCACACATTCTTGGTTTTGACAATGTGAAGCAAATTTTAAACTGAAAGGACACTTTTATATGGAAAACATTTACTTTGAGTTTTAATGGAAAATAATGCGTTGGATTGAAGTGTTATGGATTCATACACATCAAAAATAAATTATAAATAATTTTTATAATGTTTTAAAACAATATGATCTCATTTTCTCAGTTTTGTCTAAGTTACACTTGTTTTCAACTAAAATGACACTTTTATATTGAAAATAAACACTTTGATTCATATTGGCCATATGGTATGTTGGATTTATGTATTGTTGATTCCTATACATCTAAAATTAATTACGCATCATTATACTAAATTTTAAAAATAATCTAGTATTTTGTTTCTATGTTTTGGCTACATGACACGTGTTTTAAACTAAAATGACACTTTTATATTGAAAACACAAAATTTGATTCATACCAGAAATATATTGTTTCATATTGAAATGTAGTCATTTCCTATAATTCACACATAAATTATGGATCATTTTCCTAATATTTAAGAACAATTTGATCTTGTTGGATTGGTTTTGACAATGTGATGTGTATTTTAAACAAAATGGAACTTTTATATTGAAAATATGAACTTTGAGACATATCTGGAACATCATGTATCAAATTTACAAATTATTATGTTGAGGAAGAATAATTTATATGTTATGAAACAAATATAAATAGATAAAGGAAAAACAAATAAATGTAAGAATTTACATGGTTCGACACTATGCATATTTCAATAGGAAAGAGGGGGAATGTTATTTATTTCATATCTAGATGAAATATCATAGGATCATGATTACAATTACAAATATAAGACTTTAATTTTATATAAGTAAAAAATTTAATAGTAGTATATGGGTTTGTTTGTGGTGGTTCATCAACCCTTAAAAACTCCTCCTCACCACCATCTATGTTTCACATTGGTTGACCACCAAAATAGATAGCTTATCTTATAGAATTTGTTATTGAAAGAATAATCTAACTAATTTCACACATAATTGGGAGTGGAAACCATAAATCTACCCCTAATGAATAAATTGGGGTAGAATATGGACAGGTAGTCTCCTTCTAGGCTTCTAGCTTCTCTTTCAGTAGAAGCTTCATCGTCATTTCTATCTCGTTATCATTGTTAATGAATTTCTCAATTTTCAAAAATATTTCTTCCAATGCATTATGGATCCAATGATATCATGTGTCAATGTTTTTATAATAGCAATTAAATGATGGGTTTATGTTAAGATAAATAGAACTCTGACTATCATAATAGAGAATGTAATTTTCCAAATACTATCTCATCTCTTATAAAATCTACTTCATACACAGTATCTTCTTACAGCCTTAGTGATCATGATATATTATTATTTTATTGTTGAAAAGGTAACACACTTATTAAGTCATTGTTTTTATGAGACATATTTCCCTAGAAATTATATCATGTACCCAGATATATATTTAATCATGTCTATAACTCCAACCATATCAGAATCTATTTACCCTAAAAAATAGGATTATCATTATCTAAACATAAAAAATGAATGGATATACCTCAAAGATAACTCAATGTCCATTTTACTAATGTTTAATAGTCCATTATGATATTTGATAAGAATCAATGCATAGATCCTACTACATGTTTAATGTCTATTCTAGATCACACCATAGTAAACATAATACTGCCAACTATAACTGATTTCAAAATTTTTCCATTTTTGTTTTCTCCACTTTATTTGAAAGACATTGACTAGTCTTAAGCCAAAATTGAATCGACAGTGGAGTGATAACTAGTTTCTTCTGAATATTTTTGAACATTTCATGAATATTCTCATTGTACCATTCCTGAGATAACCAAATATTATTATTCTACTAATCATGAGTAATTTTCATACCAATAATCTATGTGGAATCTTCAAAGTCTTTCATTTCAAAATATATTATCAGATCTTCCATCAAACTATAAATATTCGTTATATCTATACAAATTGTTATCATAACATCAGCATAAAGAAACAAGGTAATGGAATCACTATCAAAAAATGTTTAATGAAAATTTAGTGATCAAAAGTCATCCTCCTATACACATTTTTCATCATGAATGAGTTGAATTGCATGTATCATTGCCTCAGTTTCTGTTTCAAATCAAATACATTTTATTATATTTTCATATGTAACATCCTAGACAATTAATCCCTCAAGTGACCATGTCAGTTGGATAAATGATATTAAACACACATCCACATATGCTTGTGGGTAGGGATTAACAATGACGGTTTTATAATATAGAGGGGAGACTATACCCTCTGGTAAAAAGATGAAATAAAATAAGAAATAATAAAATGGTAGAGGAAATGATAGAAAAAATACGAATAAATAGTCTGAAAACCAAAACTGATAAAGGTCCAAAATGAATCAATCCAAATAATAAAATAATAATGTAATGACAGGATAAATGTATCTAAATGATGTGATGAAATTAATACAAATTAAATAATATGAATACTCAAGTAAAAACTACAAAACAATAGTCTTGAACCCAATGTTGGTCTCATATCCAAGATCCAACCCATCTTCCAAGCATTCAATCAACTACAAAATCTTTTTTCCTTGTCAAAACCCACATCATGTAATCTGTGGAAGGTCCAAATGGTGGCCAAAATATGGTGTGAGTAAAACTCATAAGGTCGACACCACCATGTCAAATCAAATATAAATAGAGAAATAAATTGCATGAAATATCACAAATAACATCATATTAATTTAATAAATTGATATTTCACATGGAATAATCCTGTTACCCTCAGGTTATGGGATAACACCCAAGTCCATCCAAACCCGATTTGGCACCCTTCTAGGTATCTCTATCTGAGGTTATAACCTCATGCAATGGGATGGATCACTTGAATTGGTAGAATATTCTTCTTTCAATGTTGAATCACTCATAACACATCATAAAAAATGCACCCATCTTACAATCTATCCAAAATCGCACACATGATCATCAATTGACTGTGCATCTAGTCCTCATACATTCCATATAATCATATACTCTTCCCTCAGGAATCATTTACCTCTATGCCTAGCCCTCAGGCAGTAAGACAAAATATCATTTACCAATGCCTTGAGAACCAACATCAATGATGAGTCATATCCTGACAAGGTGAACATGCCAATCAGCATCAAACCCTCAGGTACAAATCACATTGATAACACATAATATCAAAATCTAAGAAAGTAAAATCATGAGGCCAATATCAAACATACCATATGTATCATAATAATACATAATGATAAATTTATCAAATTATCATATATATAAAAAAATTCATTTCATTGGTTAGGGTTCCTAATTATCATTATAATTATATCAACCAATTTAATTTATAATTTAACCCAAAGGTATTTTACATATCAATTAACCCAATTTAGTCGATGTGATTCTACCACAAGAAATCACCCAAATCTATTGTTATTCCAATTCAAATAACTAATCTAGTGATCAATAAATTTATCTAATATATTATAGGGTTATGATTTCAAATACACTAGGTCATAATAAGGTTTAAGGTTGGCATACCTATCTGGTGGTTGCAGGTCTGGGTCTCCATGCCTATAAACCCAATGGAATCTAATGAAAATTAAAAAAATATTATTTGATAAGGTTAATGCAATTTTTTTGTCGCGCATACGGCATTTCAGAATGATCACACATATTAAATATACAATAAATAATTAAATCATATAAAAAGGGATATGATTTAGACTACTAACTATGAAAGTTGAGAATTTGATGTCAAAACCCAGCATCTTCAGTAGCAATCTACCACTTCCTTCATTTGAATAAGAAAAAAAATATTTTATTAGTAATGGATTGAGAAATGGAAAAATACCCAAAAGGAATACCTTAAAATTTTAGGTTCGTAGATCCAATATCCAACATTCACTTATTCAGGGATTGAAATGGACTTCCAAAAATATCCTATGAAAGGTTTACAATGAAGAGGGAGGTGCGCTGAGGGCCTGCTGTCAAAAATGAACATGTGCCAAGGGTCTTAGGTCGAAGATGTAGCTGTGAAAATCATATATAGTGGAGAGGAGGGGATATGAGGAGGCTTTTCATTAGAGAGAGAGTGGAGGCATTATAAAAACATGATTTAAGAGGGATTTTTAATGGGATGGGTGTCACTTTTACTTGACATGAATTTATTTCACATCATATAAGTATTGATCCCTTTTTTATTTCCCTTTTTCAAAAAAATATTATCACCACTATTAAAAAAAATAAAATAAAAATTACATGTTGTTTAATATGTTTTCATTACATGCCTACAAATTTTGAAAAATACTTATGTGGCATGTGTACATGTGGTGAAAAAATACTTTCATGATCATGTCTACATGTGGTGAAAAATGCTTCTGTGACATGTCTGAATATGGTGAAAAATATTTCTCTGGCATGTCTAAATGTGGTGAAAAATACTTTCATGACATGTATATACATGGATAAAAATATTTTTGTGACATGTATATATTTGGTGAAATATTATTACAAGTTGTGTAAATTTTTGACAGTGTGAATTAATTTAGGCATTGAATTAAATTCACAAGGTCTTCCCAAAACAATGCACATTGTGAATTGGGTTCACAACATAAATGTGTTCTATAGCTATAACTCACCTATTTAATCTTGCACCACAACAAAAATTAACCACCCAAATCCAATCATTGACCAAAAATGTTTATAAGAAATAAAAACCAACTCAAAAATAGTTAACCAAAAAAATTAATAGATTCATACCTAAAAAAATATGGGATATTACAACATAATAGATTTTATTTACGATTCACATAAAATCCCTCTTACTTATATATATACATATCCTCTTCAAGAACACCATGTAAGAACACTATATTTACAACCATTTTTTGAGCCATTATGTTTATACTAGCATCTAATATAGGAACAACTCTCAAAGAATACATTTTTACCACATGAGAAAAAATTTCATCGAAGTTAATTTGTTTCTTCTAACTCGATCCCTTCACAACCATTCTATCTTTGTATCTTGGTTATAAGATTCCATATTCTCCTTTGATTATCTATACCAACTTATTCATGAGTTATTTATATCCATGTGGTAAATCCACCAAACAAAATGTATGATTATTGTGAAAATATTTCATCTCCTCTTTTATTTCCTTTTCCCATTTCATCATCTAATGGGTCCTAATCGCATTATCATAACTTTTGGATCTCCCCCATTAGTAATAATCACATACTCATGTAGTGGTTATCTATGCCTCGTTTTTCATTATATGGTGGATCTCATCAACAATACTTCCAAGAGAATATGTTCTGTGATATTATATGATGAAGATATATCAGCAGATCGATACATATTAACTAGTAGTGATGTATCATTTCTGTCACAAATCTATCTTATACTTTCTAGAACTAATGGTGGTGATACTGGTTCCAAATTATAATTTACTCATATTGTAGCATCTCTACATTTTTTGGCTTCTCAAAACCTTCAATAATTTGATTCTTAAGGAACACAATATCTCTAATTATGAATATATTATTGATGAAAAGATTCCTAATTTTATATCCAAACTCCTCATGATAATATCCAAAAAAGATAAAATGATTTCATTTTCCATACATCTTTTCCATCTCATCTTTTATGATGTTAACCAATTCCATACATCCAAATATGCTCAATGTTTTGTATAAAACATCTTTATCTATCCAAACCTATTCTATAATGACATAGTTCAACTGAAATGATGGATAAAGGTTGATAATATTATATTCATTCCTCATTACCTTCCCTAAAAGGTGTTAGGTTCATCACCTTTGAGATCATACACTTGACTCTCTCAAAAATTATTTTGTTAATTCTCATAGACATACTGCTATATTGAGGAATCATGAGTTCTTATTTTTTTCTCACTAATTTCAAAACTATTATATTACTCCACAAATATACCATAATATAATTCTCTATTATCTTCTCACACACACTTTAATTTTCAGTCTAGTTTCTCTTTCAACATTCACATGAAAATACTTGAAAGAATATTTCATTTTACCTTTATTTTTTAATGAAAAGAGAAACACTTTTCTAGAATGATCATCTATAAAGGTAAAAAAATTCACCTCCCATTAACATAATAATCATTATGTAGACATCAATGTGAATTGAAAATAAAATATTATCTTTTCTAGATAGTAAATAACTAGGAAACTATACACTATATTATTTTACCATGATGAAATCAACACATGTATCCTAATTTGTACAATTTATTCCTAGAAAGTGATCCTCCTAAGAGAACATTCTGATTCCTCTCTTTGTCTTCATCTTACTATACTCATGAATGAAGAGTCGAAGATTTCCACTATGGGGGTACGTCATGTCATTTCTCAATCAGGATTTCAATTGCTTCCTCCTTTGCAGACTTTGGTCCTAGGGTTCTCTTCCTCTTTTTCATCCCTGCCATTTTTATTTCCTTTGTCTTTTAGGGATAAAAGATTCTGATTTCATTGTTAATCTCATATTCTACCTTATGTATTATTCTTTCATCATTCTATCTTTAATTATTTCCATAGTGAGCATTGTATTTAGTGGCCAATTTATGACTAATAAAACTAGTGTGTCGTGAGTCTTCAGTAATGAAATCAACATCAATCGTCCCTATAAGTCATTATCAGTTGGAATTTTAATTTAATTTAATTGATCAAAAATACCTTCAATCTCACTCATGTTCTCCAATTAATTATTCCCATCCTTTTAATTCAAGTTGAAAAGTTGAAATTGTTTCTTTTCTTTTCTCTATCATGTTTTCCAGAGATAAATATTTTCCATGTTTATTCTTATAATAGAAGTATCGTGCTCGTTAGAAAAAATATGGAAGATAATATTGTTGGTCCATTTCCTGATTTGGGTAGGGAACATTCTATTAATCATAGACCACTCTACATCAAATGGAGGGGTACTAGTAAATATATTCTCTCCATATTGACCACCATATGTTGGTTTCTCCAATGTCTCTATAATAGGCTTAGTATCCTCTACTAGAGGCTTCCAAAAATCATTAATGTAGAAAATAACTTCTATTTTGAATTTGCAATGGAGTAATTAAAATCTATTATTTTAATCATGTTATTGATATTTTTTTCATTGATTCAATGAGAATATAAAAAATCTCACCAAATGGATGTATCAGAAGTGGTAAAAAAGTCATGAAACGACTCCTAGATTACTGAAAATGGACTCTGATTGGACAAGATAGTGCCAAATATGTTTCAATAATCTAGATCAACTGATTAGGTGGTGCTGATGTGCTTCACTGGAATAGCCACAAGAAAATCCACTATAAATTCATCATTACTGTGGATAGTAATGTTTTCCCTAGAAAGAGGTTATTGTAAACCTGAGGTTTGACCTGATGTTTGACCATATCTATCGACTTCATTTGAGCTATATTTTCAATGTTATTTCTTCCATTAGAATCAGCTCTTGAAAAATTCATGAATCTATATTCAAGAATTGATTTCAACCACATTCAATTTTCTAGTCCCTAGAAAACCTCTCTACACTATCATTATTTTTATTTTGATTCATCTGATACAACTATTTGGGGAAATATAAGTTTCATGAGACAAAAAAATCACAAACATAAGGAGAAAAACAAATGAATATGATAATTTACATGTTTTGGCAGTGTGTGTACATCCATCGGGGTAAGGGGAATTTTATTTATTTATTCTCCAGATGAAATGTTGTAGGATCAAAATTATAATTATAGAAGATTATACATGAATTTTAAAAAATGCAAAAAAATCACAGTAATCCAAGGCTTGTTTAGGGTGGTTCATCAACCCCTAAAATTCCTCCTCCCTACCAGATGCATTCTACATTGTCTTTCCACCATATGAAACTACATCTCCTATAGAAATAATTACTGATAGAGGTTTCCTGTTGATTTCTCCCATAATTTGAAGTTTCCCCCACATGTATATTTTTACACCTCATAATTGAATGATGTATTGTTGTATTAATGTTTGAAAACAATCATACCTTGTTTACATAGATTGGACAATATAATTTAAATATTAAACTAAAATGATACTTTAGTATTGAAAATAAAAACTTGGAATCATACTGGCCACATCATGTGCTGGATTTATATGTGATCAATTATTACACATAATAAATTAATTATATATCGTTTTCCTAAATTTTAAAAAAAATTCAATCTCATTTTCTCAGTTTTTTCTATGTAATGTGTGTTTTAAACTAAATAATATTATAGAGATCAATTGAACTCTTCTCATTTCCAACTTCCAAACTTGGTTCAAATTTATTTACATTTTATTCCTCATTTATATTTTGAGCATTGGTTCAGGATATGGTTGATGAATTTATATTATTATTGAAAATATATTTCAATTACATTTATTTGGTTTAATCAAATTTGAGGTAAAATAATACATATTCCATCTCCATCATGGATGTGGAAGTGACTGTAATAGAGCCCAAACCATTTTTTAGAAGTCATAAAAAGATAGAAAGACACAAAATGAAAATTATGAGGCTAATAGAATAGAAGTGTATTCCCAAAATAAGGGTCACTAATATTAAAGTTATTTCATAAAATAAGATAAGGATACCATTGAACATCTTATATTTTGGTTCAAGCTTATTAATTTCTAAATCGTTAGTCTTGTGAACCTATAGTGCTTAGACACAAAGAAACACTAGCTTTAATATAGTACTAAAAACCATGAAGAAAAAGGAATATTCCTTGCTTAAAATTAAGAAAAAAACCTTAATTCACACACTATTTCACTTATAGGGGTGAGGTTCATTCTAGAAGTTAGAAATATTTCATAAAATTTGTGGGTATAAGGATCATTGGGCATTCCCCTCTCACAATTATCTTATGTGCAGTCTAGAATTCCAATATCTCATGATCACGAGAATATTTAGGCATGTTACTAGATCTTCTAGAATCCATGGTGAATATCCCTCCATGATACATATTCTTCATAAATATTTCAATTTTTTATTGCTTTGTAGGGTCATCAACACTACATTTTATAGTTTCTAAAAATTCATCTTAAACCCTAGAGAATTCATATTAGTGGAAATTTGAAAATAAAATCAAGGTCAATTGAAGAAGTTGATTATACCCATTAGAATAATTTAAAAATTACATTAACAAAAGTAGTATTGAATTAATTACATGAGATATAATTTTAGTAAATAAAGCTAAAAGGTCGAATTAAAGTTGGACTATATTTGTTGAATAATCAAGTGGATTTGAATGTATCTAAAATGATTTATCATTTGTTTGTCCCTTGTTATTGAGACAATTTTGTTGTTAATATAAGATATTTCTTTCATAATAATCATGGTCATATCCCCTGGTAAGAAAAAAAAATTAAAGGGTTTAAGCGGTGTTTCTCCCTATAGAGCTCCTAAAATAGTTTACCACAATGAGATACTAAAGTTAAAACACCCTTAATAAAAACATTCATATAGTTTTTATTAGGTGTAGGAAACATATGTGGGGGTGGATTATCAAATCTCTAGCCTCACTCACTAGGGTAATAAAATATATGGTGGGGTTTAAATTCCTTTGGGATAATAGGTGGATCAAATCTGGGAAATGGATTGAAATTATATATGTTGTATTATAAGAAAAATATAACCAATAGATTTCCAATACTGTAGGAATTTTTTGTTAGGAAAAATAACATCTAAGCATTTTGATACTAATTCTTCACATCCCAAATTTACCTATAATTTAATATTCAGTACTAGATCAAAAACATAGTAGGTAACCACCTCAACTTGATGTTAGAAAACATCCCAACACCATGTGCTTCGATCGCTCATTTCTAAAAAAATTTACTTACTATTTGGAGAACATAGATCGTTTTAAATCCTAGTATAACTAAGATAATATAGAAAAAAATATTAGTAAATATTTTTAATGAAATTTTAATTACATTCGAAAATTACCTATTCGGGGGTGCTTGTTTGTTGATGGTATATGATATCATTCATACATTTAAAAATGTAATATAAATAATCATTATTGTTATTTTTATTACATTAAATAAACATACACCAAATAATTAAATTGTTTTGAAATATTTTTTGATAGTTAAATCATACTATATACCTTAATCTTTCTCCATTTTAATAAATCTATAGTCTATTTATGTTCACCCACCAGCCACAAACCATGATTTTGATGATATTTATATATCACTTATTCATAACAAATTTATCATTAAAACAAAAAAAATTAAACATATAATTTCAATTTTATCTATAAAATGATTATTATAGTGCATAAAAATTCACAATGGGCATCATGTGTGTTTGATTTTTTGGACATCCATTCTATGGATACAAAAAAACATTTGGGGTATCCAAATTGATTGTGATGAGCATCCATTTATAACTAAACAAATTAATAAATAATGAAAAAAATTAAGAATATATATATATGATTAGATAATAGAGTTTTACCCATATATTGAAGGCAATAAGAAGTGTTTGACATCACTTATTTTTTTTAAACAACATCCTTAGATAATATTTATTGTTTTGAATTTATTTCAATTACAAACAAACTTTTTATTTATAAATGATAGCAATATTAATGAGTCCAAATATTTATTTAGATGAATTTACCATTATATAGTAGTAATATATTTTTATATAGAAAATATAAATATTTATTAATTGTAATGAACATGGTAGATCATTTTTTTTACAAACAGATTATCAAAATGTATCTCATCTATAAATTCAAAACTAAGTCTCCCAGTCATTCAAGCTTGATAATTTCATTTATAAAATTCCTGATCAGTGTCATCTATAATGGCCACTCTAAATATTTCTTCATCATATTCAATAAAATTCATATTTCCATATTTTAATTTCGTATCTATATGATCTTGTAATTTTAAAATTTGTGGTAGTTGAAATGGTGGGGTGAATGTACTCTTGAAATTTCCACTTTTGATTTCTTAGTTAATCCAAAAGATTTTTCAGATCTAACCATCTTTTTCTCCTTAGTTTTGTCCGCCTATAATACCATACCTCATTTTAGACCTTTTTCATCAATTGTTAATGGTTTTTTTATTTGAAAAAAAAATTAAAGGGCATAACACATGTATCTTTATAATATTAAGCAACCATTCTATAAAATTTCCAATAGAATTATCATCTATGATGACATCTAGTTCATCAAGTAAATAGTAAAATCAATAATCAAATCATGAGATACATCAATATTCACTATCAAATGATATTTTGGGGCTTGTTTATTGTGTAGCATGTATCCTTGGATGTTGTACATTGTACCTTTCATAACTAGGTGATGCATCGGTGTTGACAGATATAAATCACATATAATTTCACCCTATGGAATTTTATTAATATAAATTTATTAAAAGTTGTTAGATTCACTTTTAAGAGAAATATTTAGGATAAAATTGACTAAATTAGGTAAGGAAGTGATTAAGGGTAATTTATAGAATCAAAGATGGTGGGGTCATGTGTCTCTTCATGTACTGATTTGTGTTATACTATTTGTTCACTTTGATCCTTTCACATATACTAGTATTCAAAAATAGACCAAATAATAATGTCTTTTAAATCATTTAATGTGTCTTCCTACCTTTCATCATCTCAGATGTATCTGATTAAAAAATTATATTCTTGAAATATGTTTTAGCTGACACTTCAAAACATGAACCCTTAATGCAACCATAATGTTTTGGCCACTTCAAAGATACTAAAAGAAGTTATTATTCAGGAACATTTGATGAAAATTCATGTGTCTAAATTTTATAAATATATAAAAACCTAAATATATAATTTTATGTATTATTATTATAAATAATCTAAAATTATTATTATTCCATACATGCACATAATTCACATACTACTCGTGTTTTAATCTACTAGTTTTCCATATTTATTTACATGGGCCTCATTCCATACCACGTTATGTGGGAGGAAAGTGGATTTGGATTCTGATTCATGAATATTAATATAAATAAAGGTATATATTTTTCATTATATCATAGAAAATTTTTACTCTTGAATTCAAATATATATAATTTTCTTTTCAAGTGAAGTGTACCTCATCCTTTCTTTACGGTAGGGTTAAACTGGTTTTGAAGTATGTTTCTTATTTTCAAAACACCTATATTGTTTCATAATTTAAAAAATTTGAATCAAAAGATAAAATAAATAATTTCAAATAAGATATTATCAATTGAAATTCACCTAAAATGATTCAACATTAAAATTACTAATTAAATATTTATATGATTCTCAGATTATAATGTGTATATATGTATCTAGTGGGTGGTGGTTTACCTTCCCCTCAGCATCCCTAATATTATTCTCTTTCATAAGTGTGTGTAAGTCTCTCTAAGACGTTCTAGTTACCATTAATACAATTTTATTATGGAAATAATCTAAGATAATTGAACTATACAAGGGATGATGATAAGTAAATCAACGTTTCATTGTATAATTTTTTGGTAAAATGTTCAAATAACATCATTACATTACCCTAATATCTCCCCAGATGGTTAACTTCAATTTAGGTATGACATTACACCATGTTTGTATATCAATTGGAACATTAATTCAAGTTGTGACCCTAATGTAACTAATGAACATTGACATGTTGGGGTAAATAAATTATCTGTATTGATTCCATACATCCTAAAATTTTATACCTTTGACTCTTTCCTTAGTAAATATATTTAACATGGTTATGGTATTTTGTTCTTATTCTTTCATCCATATTTGGATGAAATCCTAATAATTCTGTATTTTTAGCATCGATAGTGTGTTATTCCTCTGTATTTGTAACATTAGTGTGTGGAGAAGTCATTATTTACAAGATTAGTTGAATACTTAATTTATATTATCTAAATGAAGTTGAGAACACATAAAAATATGGTGAAATCATATTATATTAAAAAAAACATATTAATTGAAATATATTTTTTTCTTTAAAGGTTGAATGGATATTTATGCTCTATGGAGCATCTAAATCCTCTCATTGTAGTTCCCTACAAAGTAAAAGATGTTATCTATATGGGGATTGTCATGAAATAATTATAGTCTCCCAATAAATGGGTCATCTGTAATTAAATTTTCATCCAATCTTGTAGTTGTTTTATTCACTAACAAAATAATTAACCAATTCACATTTTCTAGATCTAGGATATAAACTAATTCGACTAATTATAATTCCATTATGAATGGTTTGTCCTTATATCTTTCCACTCTATGATTCACCTTCATAGAGCCCAATTCAACCACATTAACTACACTCTTATTTTCAATCTTTTTGCAATGATAAATCTACCCTTGAAATATTATATAATCTAACTCGTGTATTTGTTTGATGATTCCATAATATAATATATTTGTATAATTTGGATTTATATCCTCGTAATTAGATACATACATCGCTTCATCCCCAGAGTAACTCTATTTATTTCATCATAATATGTTCATATTTTTCCTTTATATAGAACATATAACCATTAATTCTAAAACCATTTTAAGAGATGAAATTTTTATTTGGTTCCATGGCTAGCCATCAAAGTCATCCAATAATTGAATTCAAATTTAAAGTAACTCATTATAAATATGATCTTGAAAACATCCTATAAACTGTTGATTATGTGTATTAGAAATCCATATTTCAACCCTTGATGGATTCAAATATCTAATAATTACTTTGTAGGATTCAATGTGTAGAGAAACCTATATACTATTATATAAAATTCAATAGTGATTTTGTTCCCGCTCTATAAGGGTAATTATATCTATATCTCTTTTGGAAATCCCTTCACCCATAATATGTCCATTGTGATGAGATTTTGGTACAATTATGTTATCAACATCATATAGGTAATTATGATAGAATTCAATATCTTTTTCTCCAATATATCACTATGAAATACAACCTTATAGATGACCTCGATTCATATTGTAGCCTTCTAAAATCTTCAAATACCATTCAATGTGGCAGATCTATCTATAATGGAAAATTCCACATAGTTTAATCTCTATAACCAATTTAACTATCATGTGATACAATATATCAAAGAATGATGGTGTAAATTACATCTCCAATTCACATAATATGGCTACAATTTTCTTATTCATTATTGGAAACGTGGTTGAGTCTATAACATTAATGCATATGGATTTGACAAATAAGTAATGTCTGGTTATTTTATGTATTATCTTTTTAGGAAGAATGAAATATAAATATACATAAATTAAATATTTTATCAAAACATGGAATTCGGGTAATTTTAGACCCTTTAAATTAAAATTATTTTTTGATGTGGCATTCTTGATATTTAATGAATTCCCCTATAAAACCTTTACACCACTAATAAAGTTGAAATTTAGAAATTCTTCATCTCTAGATAGAGTGTAAACTGTTGAAGGAAGAAAAGTTCATCTTTCACCCATCACTGGTGACAACTTTTCAATTATCCCCATGTCAATCATGTCCAATATAGCTTTAATTCTATGTTTTGTTTTTTCTAGTAAATTTAGTAACATTCCACTAACACTATCACATACATTTTTTTATACATGTCTGACATCAAGAAAATGTATAACATTAAAAAAATTCCAATTAAATTATTCAAATAAACCTGATATATTTTTTTCAACATTATTTCATATGGTTTTTAAAAAAATATTTACTAAAAAATCAATATCTTTAACATTCTTGAACATTTGATCACTTCTTAGTGGAGAGGGTGTTGTACCTTGTTCTATATTTCCATTGAATGATTCCATCAAGGATTGGTATTTATGTCATCAGGGTAAAACTATTTTTGTTTCCTAGAAACATAATCTTTGAGGATTTTTTCAACCAAACTAAAAGGTTAAGATCATTTTGGATGATGACAATACTGATGGTGTTCAACACAGGCTCAGAAATGCTCTGGATGGCTATGTGTCGGCATCACAGATTTTTTTATTTCATCTTGGGATCCCAGTGGAATGGATTTTGCAGCTGCTCACAGTGGGGTTAGCCTGGTGGTTTTGGGACCCCAGTGTTGTCGTTGGGGTTCTTTTCCTCTCTAGTGACGACCTCATAGGGGATATTCTTATATGGAGATTACTGATTTTCTATATTACATGGGTGATTATTGTGAGGTTGAAGGTGTCATTCAGGAATGGTGTTCCATACGATGACACGATGCATTGAATAGGGGGATGAATCCTGGTGGATGGACCTTGAGAGCAAAGGTAATGGAGCTAATGTGGAACTGATGTTGGGGATGATCTCGAGCGATGGTGTGGGTTTCAATTGGTAATTGGATCTCAGATGTTGGTTCCCTCAATGTTGGGGGATGGATGGTATGGAGATCAGGTTTACCGATGACAACAAAGACATGTTAGTGATGTGATGAGTGGTCAACTTGAGGTGTGGGGTGATGGTGATTACCTTTGGGAGTGGATTTTCTTTGGCTGGCGACATCTGGGTGAGATTATGGCCACATGTGTGACAGGGGGGATGACCTTGAAATTTGTGTTTGGATGACCTCAAATGAGGTTCCAAGATAGTATTCTGACAACTTATATATCATTCCATGTCTCAGATGTAGTGGGGTTCCTTTTCCTAGCTTGTGTGTTGTTGTTTTATAATATGTATCTTAATTTGGGAATGTGTGACTATTTTGTGGGTCATAGGACCAAGTACTGCATGGATGGTTTTGGGTGGTATTTTTTGTACTACACATTTTCTTGTGGTCACTTCAGAATTTTAATTTTCATTAAAAATTTCAGGGCTGAATACGCTCGATCCTGAACGTTCTTGGTATTTTATAAACCAAAATGATTATTCCATTTATAGATAACGTTACATATAGGTTTCTCAGCTCATTTCCAAATTCATGATACTCATAATAAAAATTCTTCCACTAAGGAGAGTATATCAGGTGGCATAGTTTCTCATCTTTAATTAGTATATTTGCATGCCATTTCAATTTTGTAGTGGTTTCTTGACATCCATATGGTTGTATAAACCTTGTAATGATAGGAATGTACCATAAAATTTTTGAAAGAATTGATTCATTTTTATTATAACGATCTGTACCAAACTTACGGAATTTTATTAGTGATTCATAGTCCTTAGGAAAAAATATAAAGTCCATTTGTGGGAATTTTATTTTTCAAAGATTATACCCATTGAACATGTCATTCTTTTAGAGTTATATGTTCAATAAGGAAGACCATTTTCATTCAGTGACATGTCATTCAGGATACCAGGTAGTTCTATAAATCTGGTGTCACTCCATCAACTACTAGATTTCAAATTATTTAACTTCAATATAGCTAACAATGTTGAATGTTTAGTACAACCAGTATAAAATGGTCTCTTTGAAGAACTATTTAACTAATTAAACAACTTTTTAAAATAATTATGGTTGTCTTCAATTGTCATTGTTATTTATTCCATAAGATCTCCATCACACTTTAAATTAGTATTCATATAAAATGATCCATATATCATAGAATCATCCTAGTTAGTATGTACATTTATTTTTTCCCCATTTCTAGGCAAAAACTTATAGCTTCAATCTATTCTGTGACAAATAAAATGTTCTTCTAACTCTTCTAGATGAATTCATCTTGGATAACAAAAATTTAAATATAGAAAAAGGATTTGAGAAGGGTAGAATGCATACTCTATTATAAACATGATGAACTCTTTAACTCCATATTCATACTCCATTATCATATGATTATAATCCATCAATTTCTTATTCATATACATACTATTAGGATTATTATTATTTATTTAGTACAAAAAAGTTATTATAAACTTAAGGTATCCATATAATGTATATATACATTGATATGTAAACAAAGTATTGGAATTTTAGTGAAAATATATAATTATGTGTATGTGTGTGTCTAAACATATTTGTGCATAAATATATAAATTTTATGCTTTGAATAAGTATAAAATAATCCAAATAAATGAATTAATTTATTGATACTTCTTAAGAAATTTGATTATTTTCCTAATAAAAAAGTCATACTCACTTTGGACACACAAAGAAGCAATGAAAACAAAAAAATTAATGATAAAAAGTATATAATATTTTCTGTTTCCATTTTTGGATAAACCACTAGTGACCTAAACATGGGAGAGATCAAGTAAAATATTCAACTATATTTTACGTACTCTCATAATATTTTTTTTAAAATGTTTACATTTAGTTGAACAATTGTTTTTGTTCTTTTTTTCATTATTCCCAAACAATTTAATTTTTTTTATCATTAATTCATTTAGTTAAGTATATTTTTTTGAAATTTAATTGCCTGTTAAATGTAATTATGAGAATCCAAAATAGAATAATAATTGTTTTAATTATTTTAAAACTATTTATTTTTCCCAACACTCAATTAAGGGAGTGAGCATAGTTAGTACTACATTGAACTATTCTTTAGTGATTTTTATTACTTAATAAATCATACTTAAATAAAGGTAGCACATATAGTTATTGTGGTAAATAATCTCTATTATTTTAACCATTTCATTGTTTTGTTCATAATTATGGATTATGAACTAAAAATCAATTAGTTAAAGAAATATTTTGGACAATTGAGAAGAGTATTATAATTTCATGGAAATGTTTAAGGTCTATACTCTAAATAATGTTCTTACTTCCCTAAAAGATTAATTCTAACCTTTGCAACTCGATATCACTATTTCACTTATTTTCCATTCTTAAAAACCCATTTTTTCACGCAAATTTTCCAATAAAATTGTCATTTTGAATTACATATAAAATCTACTTTCAATAAATCCATTTCTATTAATTTTCAATCAATAAATCTCTTAATGAACATATAAAACAACATGAAGCCTCATTTATATATTACATAGGACAATTATATTGAATTCTTAAGTAAAAATATATTTATTGGTACTTAGTGATTGAATTATCACTATCAAATTGGCATTATTTTAAGTGGATTACCAAGAAGTTATTTAGATATTATATTTTGATTCAAATATTTTTTAAGGTTCATACTATTACATTCAATTTCAGATTGAAAACAATTTTTTATATAAAAAATCACATTCCAAAACACCCACACACTGATTTAGAGATATTTGACCCTAAAACTAAAATGAATTTTTTTAATAGAGTCAAAAAATACGGGAGATGTATATTTTTTATTTTAGAAATGTATTTTAAGGTCAAATTTTGTGAAGAAAAATATGAAATATTAACTAAAATAAATAAAAATTTTAAAAACCAATGTTGAGTATCCAAACCATTTAGAATCATGGAAAAAAAGAACCATAAAGGAATTAGTTGTATCAAACTAGAGTAATACAAAAACATATGGTCTAGATTGTTTACGTTGGGTTAAACCACTATGGTATCAATAGGCTAATGAGAATTTGGGTTGTATGGAACATAGGCAATGAAGAACTAATAATTGTGAAATTGTCAAAAAACAACCCAGGTTGACCCCAAACCGGTCACCGAAGTCATCCTGAGACAAGGTCCGAGAGGCATTCTCGATCCTCCTGGGATGGAAAAGAGTATTGGGGCATCAATAGAGAAAACAAGGGAACAATTTTTCTGAATATAAATAAATAAAATATAATAAAAAATAGATCACCCCAATTAAAATAATATAAAGTTTCCAAACTAAACATCCTTTATACAGAAGCTAGAAATACTACCAATTAGATAATAAAACTAAAACTGTACATGACAACCACGATGTCTCCATGTGACCCCAGGGGTCACTCTTTGATTCAAAAAAAATCTTCCATTAAAATAGAAACCAATCTGAAACGTGCACCAAAAGCTAAATAAGTTTTACTATTGTCCTGAGTATTAAAAATTAGTAGTCATGCCCGAAAAAATATATTACTGATGAACTTCCCTTAAATAAAAGAGACCTGAAACTCATGTTTGAATATAATATATAAAACTAGTCTTTTCATGCACATGTTCTTTCTTTAAAACAAAACATGTCCCATTTACCTTTTCCCATTAAAATTCAAATTCTTTTCCATGAAGATGACATTAAAATTTACAAGTAAGAAGATAAGGTTTTCATCTGAAAATCGGTAAAGGGAGATAAAAAAATATCCAAAACATTTTCCAAAAACCTTTGAAAACCAACAAAAATATTTTATCCAGTAATTACACCACACGAGGAAGCAACAAAAATTATCACATAATAGGGAAAATTGAAATATAACACACACAAGTAACAAACCAACAATGTATATCAATAAGATTCCATAAAAAACAATGTTACAAAATACATGGGAGAACCTAGGAGAAAAATGAAATAATCTAGAAAATACTATACATTTTGAATCATCTTGAAGTAAAGTCTCACCCAATGACAACAATTTTCACCCACGTGCTCGATCTCACCCTGCATGGTCTGACTAAGAGGGGGAACTATCCTATAAAAACAAAAACCAAAAAAATATCATGTTATCAGCCACTAGCCATAGTGAAATCCTAATATAGTGGAGCAACCATTCACATAAATCTACTAGATTTTCTATGTTCCTATGTCAAGACTAAATTGGGGGTGATACAACAATTTCAATGAAGCATCCAATCACATTCACATATATCACACATAAGAAGATAACACAACAAGTCACCCCGGAGCTACCCTAAGGAACAATATATTACCTTTAAACCATCTGATAACAAGGGATTCTCTCAGTGTGGGCCTCCCACAACAATCAACATAACTAAAGAAATATAATTATCTAAGGAGAGTTTTCATGACCATCATTTTTACAAAAGAACCAAATAGGTCTCAAACACCCTTTAATAACCCTCCCTTTTTCAAAGAACCAAAACCAACTTTCCCAAAAGGTGAAAACACACCATTTTTTATTTCCAAATCATTTAGTCAATTCTATTTAATCACTAACACCACATTCACTTTCATCAAAATTTCAAATGGACCACACATAATCATCATATGTCAAACCATTTTCAAAGAACCAACAAATGTTACAGAAAATTCCAAAACCATTTATAAATATTTTTCAGAAATCCAAACCACCATTTTAGATTCCAAAAATACACTTACAAATCCACTCCATGATTTAAAAACTAAAAATCACTTACAAAATCCAACTGGAATTTTATCAAAAAGATGGTGTGCATCAATTACATGTACTTAAAAACAGTCATGAATAACACCTCATTTCATGTCAAATAATTATTATAAATAATACACATCATTATATAACAAGTAATGAAGGTTCAAAAATCAATAAATCCATGATTCTTAAATTTAATGGAAAAGTGGAAATGGAAACCTACCTCAGATCACATGTGTTTCAACAACTTCAACCCAAAACAACACCAATAAGGATACAAGATCCAATTAAAGCTAAGAGAATCCCTAATAAGAAAAAAACCCCAACATAAACAATGGGAAACATGAACCCCAGATCAACAAGACCAATGTAGAATAATAACTCAATAATAAATGCAAGAAGAACTAAGAGGAAAGAAAAGAGGAGTAGATTACCTTGAGAAATCACACCAAAACCTTGAATAAACACTATCAACACACCAGGGGAGAGGAAGAGAAGCTTAGAGAAGGAGGTAGAAACTACCTTTGGGTTGAAAGAACTAGGAGAGGGGGGAAATGGGTGTTTTGGTGATAAAATACCAAGAGGTTCATAGAGAAAACACACATTTTTTAACATCTTGTATATGTCTCACGATTAGTATACATGGTTTTCCAAACCATGGGGCAACTGTGAATCACACACTATTCAAGTGGAACTAGCCAAATGGTTAGCCTACATGGTTTCCCAAACTATGCAGCCACCACTGGCCAAAATTGAAATTGGCCGCACAGTTTTCTGATTAAGGGTGCACAGTTCTCCATGACCATGTGAAATTTGTGTTCCACCTTTTATCAATCCCCAAATCCCCAATTTCACAAAAGACTTCTAGGGATACTAAGGAATAAACACACGACCAAAAATAAATTAATGAAAACCTCAAAATCTAAATCTGAATCACGCAGAACTCAATAGGAAAACCATGATCCAAATGATGACCTAAAATGAAAAAAGAAAATAAAAATTGGGGTGTGAAAATTCTCCCCACCATTATAATTTCTGCCCCCATAAAGCCAAAAAATATCCAATTCATTAGTTAAGTAGAATGGATTTCCACAACCGCATGATCCAACCTCTCAAACCCAGAACACCTCAACCACCACAAAACAGAACATAGACCTCTTACAAAGAACGGTCCAATGATCTAAAACTACTTCCAGAAAAATGATGAAAATCTCAAACCACACCTCTACAACCATTCCTTAAGAAATACCATTGGGCACACTCCTAACATCCAACATTTACTTGGAAGGAAATAATTGGAACCAAAAACCTAAATGAAACCACATGGTACCAATCCAACATTAGAGAATTAACTGGATTTCCAACAAGGGAATTCGGATTGAAATCCCCACCATTAGAATCCAACTAGAACCGGCCAATCTCTGAAGGTGAGTATCATAAGACACACAGTGGGTCTTCCCACCATTAATTACTGACCAAATTAAACCAACCATCATTGGTTGACATAGGAAACCCAACACGGATCTACCTAGAATGCATCACACCAAGAAAAACCCCACCACAAGCGAGCCTTGATTAAATAAACATTAAACCATATGGAAAACCAATCCATGATTCATCATATCCATAAGATGAAAATTTCTCCAAATGAGCACAAACCAAAATCAAAATTGATCCACAAGGATAACTAGAAAAGAACAACGCGCCATAGATCAACATTTGAAATGGCACACCCACTTAAATTACAATGAAATAATACCACCAAGAATTATTAAAATCCAATAGGAACATTAAATTAATAATGACCACTATAACAAAATGTGGCCTCTACACCTTTTTCCACAAAAAATGGACCTTCCAATATGAAGAATATATAACATGGTAGCTTTAATTTTTCTCATTTCAAAATTTAATGCAAACATAGACCAAGATCCTCCGCACTACTATGATTCCTGAATATGCACAAGATTCACTCTAGGACCTATGGCAAGAGCCATGATGTCTTGAAGCATCTACTACCTTGTAGTCAAGAGCTCATAACCCCTGATTAGAACTATTACTTTTTGGTGCCACATGCATCCACACAACATCCAAAGTAAAACCAAACGAACATAAAACACTATGGGGATCACTTTAATCTAACAAAGCACTTCCACCAAATAGATAGAGACACCCACATCATCATATTTTATCCTAATGAGAGACAGCGGTAACAAGGTACCCACAAAACACACCTCTACTTAAAATGGAAAAAAAATCAGAACTTCCAAAATAAAAACCTGATTAAATTTAAATATCTGATTGTAGGATATCTACAATATACACATTTATATTTTAAAGAAATACAACACCACAAACACCACCAGTCACAATCATTATAATGAAAGGAACACTAAAACAAAAAGGGTCTTCAAACTTCACCCAAGCTGGAACCTTACTCCTGCAAACATGGTATGTTGTTCTTCGAAGGGGTGGATCTATCTCCACATGAAATCCTAGAAACAACTTGAAATAATTATTTCACATGACTCAGGAATCCATGGGTATGGAAAGTATTTGGATTATTCAGTCGCAATGACTTCTTATGAGTTGACATTCAACACAAATGGCTCACCACGATCCTGCACATAGAAGAAGCTGACGAAAAATATAGATGCCTTTTAATACCAAGACCATCACCGTCAACTTTAGGCCATTTTACGGTCACCTTACTATAATTCCGTTCATCATTTCCATAGACTGGAGGATGGTTGGATGCCTCAATCACTCTTACTAACATATCTCAATCCTGAACATCATGCCTCACCATGTTTGCAAAGGAGGTCGGACTGAACCTCGACACCTTCAACTACAGATCGGGATAAATAAAATTCTCAAAACATTGAGACTTCAAGGAATCATCTACAACTAATTTTAGAAGGAAATAAACTAGATCCAAAAAAATGAGAAAATAATTCCAACACTGATCCATCACCTTTTTATAGACACCACATCTTCATCCCCTTCCTCACCTTAGTTACCTCATAGATATATTGATTGATGAATGAATCCTTGAAGAAATAACATGTGAGATATTCATGAGGCTTGGTTTGAGAGACAGACTTCCACCAATTCTGGGGTTGAACTTCTAATATAAAGGAAGTAAAATTAACTTTTAATGATTCCGGAAACTCAAAGAAACCAATTATTCATTCGATTTTCCCCATCTACTAGTACACTTTGAGAGGATCTGATTGACCATAAAAGAGATTAGGATTTATTGTGGAAAATTTAAGAATAAATTATATGGGTTGATCAACTATGGGGTCTTCTAATGGTGAACCACACATGGCTGCACCTCAAATATCCCTCGAATCGTTGTGGGGGCATACACTAAGAAACAAGAAATCCAATACCTCAATAAAAAACCAACTCACCAACAAGAATTTTCAAACTCAAAACATCACATAAACTATATTCTCAAATCACAAGAAAACAAACCACAAAATCACTGGTTATTAAAACATCACATCCCTTCCTCTTGAGAATACTTTTGAGAAAAAAAACCAATTGGTTTCACAATCACCAATAGAATTTCTTATAGCCTCACTCACATGCACATTCGCGTACTAAACTAGGAAGCCATCAATTCATGTCATCAATACTCTACTTCATCAAACACATCCATGTATGTGAGCACTCATGAGAATACCGAAGCTCAAACAAGACCTTTCCACTTTCCGATAAAAAACATTCAACCCGAGTTTTCACATTCTTAATTTACTTCTGACATTAGCTTTCACAAAACTTTTCAAAAGATCACTAACTACTAAATAAAAAACCGATTCTGAAATTCACACACAATTCATTTAATTCAATTCAGAAATAGAAAACCATTGATTTCCAACAAACAAATCAATTTATCCCATTCAAAACATTCCAATTAATTCAAAAAATCCTATACCATCAAAAATTAATTGATTAAAACTCATTTAATCAACCATTTGTTCTCATTTAAAACAGATTTCAAAAAACCTAATTATAATAAAATATTGGTTACCAAACAAAATAAACAATAAATCTCAGTTTTTGATAAGATAAATCCAATCTCATTAAAATCATCCCCATTTTACCAAAAAATAATTTTATAAAAATACAATTTCCTAAATATTTAATTAAAATAAATATGAAAACACATTTTCCATCGTCCCAAAAAAAACCATTACCATTTTAAATCCAGTTTTTAAACATCCAAAAAAATTATTTTCCAAACATTTTCTAGAATCTACGAAGACACAAAAAAACTAACAATACGAAACTAGTGTTGATTGGTGGCTTGTAAATATGTTTGGAATCCATATTCCAATTACACAACCATTATATATATATTATTTTAGAACCACATCCCTAGCTTTTCATGGATTTTCAGGCCCTATGAGCTCACCAAGACCACTGTCCCCACTCCAAATTTTCATTCCCAAACACCAAAAAAACCCCAAGAATAAAATTAATCAATGAAAACATGACTTGTGATGGAAACTCGAGGTTTGTCATCAAAAGTGTTGTCCAGACACTCCCTCACACCTACACCCTATGTTCTAAAAGTATAAATCCATTTTTCTTGACATCCCAAATAATAAATGTTGCTCTAAAAGCTAAGTCTTATAAAGAACCAAACTCCTTTGATACTAATTTCTCATGAACAAACTCGGGTGAACCCAAACTGATAACCCACGTCAGTCTGAGACAAGGCCCAAGATGTGTTTCCAATCCTCTTGGTTGGAAACTAGAGTTGGTTCATCAATAAAGAAACCAAGGGAATGATTTATCCTAATATAAATAGATATAACAGTAGAATCAAATAGAATAACCGGAATAAAAAATATCATGTTTCTAAAATGAACATCATTTATAGAAAATATAAAAAATAGAACTAACGGAACAACAAAACCCAAACTGAACCTAATGACCACAACATCTCCATTTGACCCCATGGGTCACTCTCCAATACCAAAACTAACTATATCTCTTAGCGATTGAAACCAAGACTGAACCTGAACCAAAATCTAAAAACCAGAAATAACTATATGAATGGGTATTAAAACTCAGTATACATGACTACAAAATCTATTCCCAATAAACATCATTTAAATAAAATCAACATAAATCTTAGGTTTGAAATAAAATATATAAAACTAAGCATTACACACACATTATTTCTCTTTAAAACCAAACATAGTCTATTTCCCTTTATCTAATCAAAATCATATTCTTTTCCAAGAAGAAGACAATAGAATTTATAAGTAACAAGATAATGTTTTCATTTGAAAAGTGGGAAAGTGAGATTAAAACATTTCCAAAATATTTTCTGGAAACCTTTGAAAAACGACATAAATATTTTATCCAATAATTAAACCAAATAAGGAAGAAAAAAAAATTATCACATAATAGGGGAAATTTAAATATAACATTCTCAAGTAACAAACCAATGAAGCATCTCAATCATCCACCACAGAAAAATAAGTTCCAAAATACATGGGAGAAACTAGGAGATCAGTGAAACAATCTTGAACATACTATACATCTTGACTCATCCTATATGCATGAATAACCTGATGACATCAATTATCACCCACATGCTCGATCGCACCCTACCTGGTCTGACTGAGGGGCACTATCCCATAACAACAAATAAAAATCTCTTATTATGGGTCACTAGCCAGAGCGAAATCCAAAGATAGTGCATCAACTATTCACAGAGAATATTCTAGCTATATTAGTTTCCCATGTCAATACTGTAGTGGGAGTGAGTCAAAATTTCCATCCAAGCACCCAATCACATGAACATATATCGCACATAAGAAATTCACAAAACAAGTCACCCCCATATCACCCTAAGGAAACATATCTTGAAATTAAACCATCTAATCACAAGGGATCCTCTCGATGTGGACCTCCCACAACAATCAACATAACCCAAGAAATATAATTGCCTAAGGAGAGTTTTCAAGACCACCATTTTCATAAAATCACCATATGGGTCTCAATAACCCTTCGAGAAATAACCCTTTCTCAAAGAACCAAATCCTCCTTTCCAAAAATGTGAAAACAAAAAAAAATAATTTCAAAATCAGTTAGAAAACTCCATTTGAGCACTAACATCACATTTTCAAACGAAACCGCTTTCATCAAAATGAAAAAACGATCCACACGACATCTTCACATGTCAAACCATTTTAAATGAACCAACAAACACTACTTTTATGTCCAAAACCATTTAGAAATAAATTTGAGAACTACAAACCACCATTTTAGATTCCAGAAATACACTTACAAATACATTTCATGCTTTAAAAACCAAAAACTACGTAAAAAACCCAATGGTATTTTATCAAAAACTTGGTGTTCATATCTTAATGATACAATGTCATATAGTTCAAAACAATCAATAAAACTGCCTCATTTCATGTAAAACAAATATTATAAAGATCACACATCATTATCTAATATATAAGGAAGTTTCAAAAAGTCATAAATCAATGATTATTAAATTTAAAGGACTAGTGAATAGGGATATTTACCTCAAATCACATGTGCTTCAACAACACTAACCCAAAAAAACATCACGAATGTTCCAAAACCCAAGAACAACCAAGAGAAAACCTAAGAAGAAGAAACCCCTAACATAATCCAAGGGAAACATGAACCATGGATCCACAATACCAAGAGTTAAAAAGAACTCAATAGAAAATGGTAGAAGAATGAAGAGGAAGAAGATATGAGGAGATTAACTTGAGAAATCACCCCAAAACCTTGAAGAAACCTTAGATCACACCATGGGAGAAGAGGAGAAACTTATAGAAGGAGGGAGAATCTCCATTTGGGTCACACGAACTAGGAGAGGAGGAAAATGGGTGTTTTGAGAATAATATCCCAAGAGGTTGGAACAGTAAATGCACAATTTTAATTGTCTGGATAGGTCGCATGGTTAGCCCGCATGGTTTTCCAAACAATACATTGATTGTGCGCCCCTCACTATCCAAGAGAAACAAGCCACATGATTATCCTACACTGTTTACCAAACTGTGCAACAACCATGAGCTCACCACTTTCTAAAAATGAAATTGGACACATGGTTTCCTTGATAAGGGTGCACGATTCTCCCTTACTGTGTGCCACCTACTGTCTACCCCAAAATCTCTACTTTTCCCCAAAAACTCTCAGAGAAACTAAGGAATAAACACGGGACCTGAAATAATCAAAGGAAAATTGCATAATCTAAATATGGAATACTCAGAACTCGAGAGAAAAACCACGATCCAAAAGGTGAGATGGAACAAAGGATGAAAATAAAAATCTGAGTGTGATAGAAACAATGTAAGATCAATTAAAAGGCCGAACAAAGAATCACATACCATCATTTTTAGAGAGTTTATTTGTTCAAGAAGATCAAGGGGGTAGTGATTGAGATTGACTTCTGCAAGATCTTGAATAGCATGAGCAAGTGGTATTCTTTTAGCATTAATTTTAAAAGATAGTGAAGGGTTTTTATCGACACTTTTTTAAGTGGCGATAAAAACTATTAAAATAAATTAAAAAAATATTAAACGAATATATATTAAAAATGTATAAAATTTAAAAAAACTGAAAAATAATTAACATTATTAATGAATAAATAATCATAAATGAATGATTGTAAAAAATGAGTGAGATTTAATATTTTAAAATGAGTAGACTTCAAAAATATTTTAAAAATGGATAAATTTATTAATTATAAATATTATTAAAAAAATAAAAATGAATATATATATATATATATATAAATGAATAAGAATACATATTTAATATGTATTAAATGAATAAATTTTAAAAAAGAGAAAAATTTAATAGTTAAAAAAATCATTAGATTGCAAAAAAAATTAAAAAATAAATAAGTATTATTGGTTATATATGAAATTAAAAAATTAAAAATGAATATAAGTTAAAATAAAAAATGCATATTAATTATATAAATTACATGTATCATATTGAAGGAATTAAATTTTAATAAATAAATGTGTATAAATAGAAATAAAAAACGGATAAAATTACAAAAAATATTAAATTAATAAAAATTAATGGTGAATTTTTTTTAAAAATATTAAAAAATTATTAATATTTTTAATTAATAAATAATATTAAAATTGAATAAATTAGAAAAAATATATATATGTTAAATAAAATTATAAAAAATTGATTATAATTTACTGATTAAAAACATAATATTTTAAATACATCATGTTAGTAAATGAAATTATAAAATGAATTTTAAAAATTGATTAAATTGGAGAAATATTATGTGTGTGTGTGTTTCTATATAAAATTTCATTAATTACATATTTGTGTGTGTTAAAGTAATGTATATAATAAAACACTAATTTGATATATGTTAAATTGAAAAAAACGATATTTATATAAAATGTAGATTAAACATCCATTATATCAATATGGATATATTATGTATTTAAAATATTAAATATATTGATGAATATTTATGTATAGAAACATATAAAAAATGAATAAATTAGAAAGATAATTAGACAAATAAATATTAAAATTGAATAAATTATAAAAAAAGTAAAAAATAAAAAACATTACTAATGAAAAAATAATATAAAATAAAAAATAATATTAAAAATGAGTGATATATATTTAAAAATCGAATAGATTAAAATAATATTTGAAAAATGAATATGTTTTATTAATTATATAAATTTAAAAAAAAGTTAAAATGAATATATGTTAAAAGTAAAAATGAATGCATATATTAATTATGTAAATTAAAACTATGTTAAACACATTAAATGATATTAAATAAATATTAATAAAATAAATATTAAAAGTGATTAAAATTAAAAAACATTAAACAAATAAAAATTAAAAATGAATTAATTTAAAAATATTATTAAAATGTTATCAAAATAAATAATAAAAAAATGAATAAATTAGTATATATATATTAAAAAGTAATAAATATTATATATATGAAATTAAAATATGAAAATAAAAAAAAATTAATAATTAAAATTATAATATATAAAATATAAAATATTAATAAATAAAATCCTTAAACGATAATATTGATAATTTATTTTTTGTGTATGTGTGTTTCTAAAATATTAAATTAATTATATATATGTGAAATTACTATATGACATATTAAATGTTAATGACATTGATATGACAAAATAATAAATATCTTTAATATAATAATTAAATATTTATTATTTGATAGGTAAGTCAAATTGAAAAAACAAAGGACATTGATATAAAAAAAAGTTATTAAATGTCTATTAATATTAATTAGTTAGTATTTTTCATTAACTAATAAACCATTTTTCAATAAATATATGGCATATTAAGTGTAAATGCATATTTAGTGTTATATAAATCGTATTTAAGAAAATTATATATATATGTAAATATAAATATATTTCAATATTAAATAAGATTTTTAATGATATGTAATTTTTCTAAGAAGGTATCCTTTTGTCAGTGCTAAAACACTCATTAATAAAGGTCACTATTATGAGCTTTGGATAAAATCACTAATAAATATGACCATTATCAGGGCTAAAAAAAGTGCTGATAAAAGTGGTACTATTTTCAATTCTTTTTAGCAATGATAAAGATGTCATTTATCATTTCTTTTGTCTAGAACTGATAAAACCACCTCTTTATTAATGTTAATTTTTTAGCATTGATAAAGGATGCCTCTGAATATTTGGGATTTTATAGTAGTGGTTTTTGATGTGTATGAATTAACCGCATGTCAATCTATCATACAGTGTGACTAGTATGACTGGAAGTTTGTTTTTTCATTTAAAAGTGACATTTTAGTTCAAAACATGTGTCACGTATTCAAAAACAAACACACTCAGATTGTCTTGATACTTTAGGAAAAAATTGATAATTCATTTGTGATGTGTAGGAATTAACAACACATCAATCTGACACACGTTGTGGCTTGTATAACTAATGGTGTGTATTTTCTTTTAAAAGTGGAATTTTAGTTCAAAATGGTAATCATATAAACAAAACCAAGAAAAAAAATTTAGATTGTCATGATGTTTAAAAACAATGATCGATTATTCATTTGTAACCAATATGATGTAATGTAATATTATTTCAATTGAATGTTATTATGGATTATGTAACACAAATACATATCATGAAATATTCAGTGCTAACTTTTATCAACGCTAGAAAAAAACAATGATAAAGGGGATTCATTTCTTAGCACTAGAAAAAGGTGCGGATAAAGGGCATCTTTATCAGTGATAAAACAATAGTGTTGATAAAGACACCCTTTATAATTGTTTTTGTTTTATCGTGGATAAAGGGGGTTTTTATCAATGCTTTTTTAAGGCTGATAAAGGGTTCTTTTATCATTACTAAAAAACAATGATAAATTCCTCATTGATCAGTTGTCGAAAAAAACTAATAAAGGATGTCATTATCAGCGCTTTTGTTTAAGCACTGATAAAAACACCCTTTATCAGCTTTTTTTTATAGTGTTGATAAATGATATATTAAATATATATATATATATCTTATTAAAAATAATATATTATTATACAAATTTATTCATATTGATATAAATATATTTATATTAATGTAAATAAAATATATTTTATCAAAAATTATTTATATAAAACTAAATGTACATTTACACATAATATATAAGATATTTAATGAAAATGGGTAATAAAATAATTAAAAAATTGTATTGATTAATAATTTTTGATTATTATTGAGTAATTGTCATTTAATAACATTTGGGTGACATAAAAATTAAATAAATGAATTAATGATTTAAGATAAGTTAAAAACATGACTTGAACTTCAAATGACCATAACTTTTGATATGGTTGTCCATTTGAACTCTACCACATATCAAATCAAATCCTATGAAGTAATATATTCCTTTTGATCAATAGAACTCCTTTAACTATTCTTTTGAGGTCAAAAATGTATATGAGGCCTCCAAAATTGAGTTTTTATTTGGGATACACTGATTTTTTTTAATATTCTATTAGATTTCACATTCATTTAAGAGAGCCATATTGTATTTTTGAGTAGAGACTAAATTTATTTCCTATTAATATATTCATATAGATGTTATGTTTTTTAAATTTTATTTTTCTTTCATATTGTAGTTTAATTTATGATTAAATATATACATATTTGCTTATATTTACAGATAATAAATCAGTTTTACAAATAAATCTTTACAAATATTTACATACATATGTATCTTTAAATATATAAGCCATATAGAAATAAATATGTATTATTCTTTTTATTTAAAATAAAAAATTATCCATACCTTATAAAAAATAATTAATATATATATATATACACACACACACACATACACACACCTATACAAGTACTGTTTATATATAAATAGGTATGTGTCAATAAACTAATATATATTTAGGATTATATTGTAATATATGTAAATAAATTCATATATATGTAAATATTAATGTGTTTATGTATAAATATATATGTAAATATATTGACATATAAATAAATATGTAATGTATAAAATTTATATCTAAATATACAATAAATAGACATATTTTAAAAATGTAGTTAGAAATAGTGATATGAATCATATTGAAATAATTATTATCCTTTTTATTAAAAACAATATCTAGCCATTTTTATATAAATAAATATAAATGTCATAAAATATAGAACAAAACAAGCTTCTACCAGTAGTAATGGAGTTCAAATTGCACACAAGAGGTCACATGATCGAGTCCAGGCGCGTACGTAGGTAAACGGGTAGCTAGGCATTGGAAGAAAATGACAAATGGATATTGTAGGAATTGATAGGGGTGAGTGAGAGTAGAATAAGGGGTTCGAGAATGGTGGAATGATGATTGCTCAAAAAAAATAATCTTTTTTTAAAGCGCTAAAAAAGTACTAATAAAGGGTACCTTTATCAGTGATTATAAAATCACCATTTATCAACAAATTTCTTAATGATTTCAAATAACCCATTTAACATCATTTTTTTCTAGCACTGATAATGTGTTTTTTATCTGTACTTGTTTACTGTTGATAAAACCACCTTTTGTTAACATTAGCAAAAAAGCGTCTATAAAGTCTTCCTTTATTAGTGCTTAAACATTAACCCTTATAAAGGGTGTCTTTATCAGTTCTTTTTTTTACTGCTGATAAAAATACACGTAATCAGTTCTTTTTTATAATGTTGATCAAGGTTGAGGTTTTCAATGTCACTCAATAAAATATTATTTTTTTAGTTCTAGTAAATATCATTTACAGCTCTTTTAAAAGCGCAATCCAGGATAGTGAAACATTACAATTACAACTGATTTTTATATATTTTTATGTAATATTACTAAAATAGAAATTTTTTATTGTTGAAAAAAAATTGTATGATATTGAGTTGATTGTAGGTCTTCAAACGTGTTCATTGGCCCAAAGTAGAAATCTGATGCCACACTGCCTATGACATTGGTGAAAGACTGTGATATTTGTCGATTCATTCTCATGCCGAAGGGGAAGATTGGTTTGACTCACAATTGATTCACGTGAAACCTTGGCAGTTATTGAATCAAATACAAAGAACCTGTAAGATCATCTAGTTGAGTGTAAGTTTTTTATTCTTTTTTGTTTGGTTATTACATAGGATGCGAACCCATAAAATATTAACTCCTTGAGATCTCATCTTCTTTGGATTTGGGACTTTAGTGGGTGGAACGTCATCTTTATAGGGAAGGGTTTTTACCACATTGTCTTCCCTTCTAAGGATCACAAGGATTGAGCTTGGGGTCACAAACTCGTCCCCCTCAAACTGGTCTTTCTAAACATTCAATATTGGGATCTGTTATTTGATCCCAAAATGTTGAAGAAATCAATGGATCAGATCTAGATTCGAATCCATGGTCCAAGATGGTTCTTTTTGTATCAAAAAATCCTATGATATGTAGCATCATCAATTGGTGTTCTAATTCATATTGACATAGAAACGTAATGGGCTTGGTATGGTAGATTTTTAAGGATCCTTATTGAGGTATACATCTCTTCTACTATGACTGATTTTGTGAATTTGGTTTTTATTGAGCATCTTCTTGAACTATATGTTGTTTATGTGCAATGTCCGAATTTTTTTAATGTCTATAATTCTATTGAGAATCTTCCTAAGAAGTGTTGCAGGAAGAGCTTGTGCTCACAATGCCGGAGGACTGGTCATCACAGTGACTCTTTCAAGGCTAGGCCCCATGTTGTTGACAGTAAGAGTGCATGTATAAATGTGGATGGAATTGATGTAGGACACTCTTTGGTGTCTGCCTCTATTGCTAATCCAATAAGGGGTTCTCTATAAAGGTCTAATGGGAAGTACCTCATGGATGATGTGGGGTCAATGGGTTATATTGTATAGATGGGTGGGTAGTTTGGTGATCAGGTCATTTGCACACTTCTATAGTATGAGCAGCATCAGGGTTTTGAGCATGGGAAAGGTGAAGAATATAGTAACCAGGATAAGCTAGTTGCATCATTGACTCCTATTTTAACACAGGGTTGGGATGAGATTGCAGTGGATGATACTATCAAGGATGTCTGAGATAAGGTTTCCCTTATTTTTGTGGACCATTTCAATTAAAAATTTAGCTGAATAGGTGGTGCAAGAGGCTTTATAGATCCAAGGAAAGAAAATCTCAGGGGTGGCATATGTTGGGAATCCTAATAAATGGAAGGAATTAATTAACAGTGAAGGCTTTCAAATGGTTTCCAAAAAACATTCAAATCTAATTAATATGGATCATTTAGATGTTTTTCTAGTTAAAAATACATTTGAAGTACTTGAGCATAAAAGGAAACAACATTTTGATCCACCTCAAATTGATACTAGTAATGTAGAACGAGAAGGGAGTTGGCTACAACCAAAAACCTGGCAATAAGGTCATCTTCCAAAAGGTCACAACTATGGACATAAGAATGAAGCTACAGGGCATCGATGATATCATCTCAATCCAGAGTAGTTGAAGATCAGGAAGAAGTGTGTAGCGATCTTAAATCCAAAATTCCTACACTTTGACTGGGAGACTGCCGAAGATGATGACAGATCTGGCAGTGATTATGGGAATGATCTCCCTTAATTTTATTCCATTTTATTTCTTTTTTTAATGAAATTTCCTTTTCTTTTAATAAATTTGTGGGTATGGGATGGATTTCCAACTCGTGTTTGGACCTCCTTTGATATATAATTATTAAATGGTGCAATTTAAATTAATTTTTTATTTTATTATTGGCTCATGTAAAGTGTTATATATTTAGCTACTAGCACTCTCCATAATCCAAAGGAAAAGGATTGGATGGGGAAATAAAAAACGACCACATTTCCATTTTCTTATGGGAATATCATTTTATAATTGATTATTATTTAAAATATTCAAGATGGTGCCGACCTTGGTGGTAAATTTTAGCTATTGGGTGTTTTTTTAATTAAGCGGGTGTATGATTTTAATATTTAGTAAAAAGGTTTGGGTGAGCACTAGATGAACTGGAGCTTTGGGATAAACCCCAAAGGGCCAATTCCATTAACGCTTTGTGATTTTTTTACCCTCAAATCTCATGCCCCTCCGCCCCCACCAACCACTATTTATTATATATATATATATATATTATTAAGAAGTACAAATATAATATGTATATATATAATTTTTAATAAATTAATATGTAATTTTATATATTAATGTTAAATATATTTACAATTACATAATTATAAATCTATAATTATAAATCTCTATTTATGTAGTTATAAATATATAATTATTTATTAATAAATTTATAATATTTTTAAAAATATAATAAATTATAAATAAATATCTATAAATATATATTTATTTTTATAAATATATATTTATAAATATAATAAATATATAATTAGAAATATTTATAATAAATATATAATTAATATAATAAATGTTTATAATAAATATATAATTATTATGATAAATATTTATAATAAATATATAATAAATATATAATAAATATATAATAAATATATAATAAATATATGAATATAAATATAATAAAAATATAATTACTATAAAAATATTATTAATAAATATATATTTACTATAATAAATATTTATAATACATATATAATTATAAATATAATAAATATATAATTATAAATATTTATAATAAATATATAATTAATATAATATATGTTTATTTTTGGAAAGGTTAGGGACAAAGTCCCTTTTATTGAAAAAAAAGAACAAGAGTTAAAAGAAAAGGAGAGATGAGGTAAGACAAGGCATCATTAACCTCATCAAAATGGTCACATACCAAGGTTTTTCCAAATATTTATCTCAATCCCGCATTCTTCTTCCCGCAAGGCATTCCAATCAATTCCTCAACCATGTTCGCACCCATGACCCCTTGTATAATGTTCTATTACACATTCCACTGGATGTAGAAGTCTTTCAATGTTAGAATCATCTGAATCAATATCCTCTAGATGTGATGCCTCATTCTTAGAATCTCAATTGGCACAACCACATCCTCTTACATGAGTTTTTGGATGATGTTCTTGTTTCGATGACTTGACTTGCTGCCAAGTTCCTTCTAGCTTATCATCTTCTACTTCATTGTACTTTTCCATTAGTGTAAGATTCTTAGAAGAAGTGTTTCCATAAGTGTTTTCCTACAAGTCTGCCAGAAATAGAAAAAATTAGCAGGAAATTAGTCCTCTCAGATGCCTTATCCGATGAGGTCTGCTTCTTCATATCTGTCTCTTCTGTCTGCATACAGTCTATACAACTAGCTACCGGGGGAGAATTAACACCATCATCAACTTTGCATGCCCGCCCTACAATATCATCATGTGAATAAAGCACGTCAAAATCAGTTTGAAGTTGTCACCTTCACTTCAGTTAAGTAATCCAAATTATCCATTTTCAACAAAAAGAATAGAACTGTAGCCAGGATTTCACCATCCACTGATTTTTATCTTTTAATTAACTTATTTTCCAAGACTTTCATGGGAGCCAAGGGGGTACTTTGATCAATCCCATGAAGTGAGGCTACTATTACCATTTTACTAGCCTTCACTATTACGAACCAACCTAGGTCAACCTTAAACCAGTCACTCGAGACGATCCTCAACATGTCCTGAGAGTCATTTCGGATCCCCATGGGCCGGAAACTAGTGATGGACATCATAAATACACTAGAGAATGATTTCTCTCAATAAACAAACAATAAACTAAATAACAGAATGATATAAACAACCAAATATACATATAGAAAATTGGACTAAACAACATTAATACAAAAAACTAAAAGTACAACTGAACGTTGAAACTAAACCAACCAAACCTGACAACTAAACTATCTCTATGTGACCCTGCAAGTCACTCTCTAACATAATGATCAAATATCTCCCAAGGCGATCACTCTCAAACTGAAACATGAAAAAAGGATAAAAAGAAAAATTAATTAATGGCATGACTATTAAAACTCCATAGTCTGTCCCAATAATCTATTCCCAATTGTAAGAATAAACACCTCACTTTTGGGGGTTGTATAGCACTGATAAACAGTGTGCTCATTGATACCCATGTATATGTACCTTTTGCCATTAATGATCCGAAGGGTGTCATTACAAAAATTGATAAGATACTGGATAAGTTTATTTGGGACCCCAAAGCAGAGGGAAAAAGCCACTGGTCATCCTGGAATTGAATAGAAATACCATCCAGTGATGAGGGAATTAATGTTTAAAGCCTTGTGGGTACTCTACAGTACATGCATGCTAACATCACCTGGGAAATCCTAGAACAACGAACTCTATGGGGAAAAATTGTAAATACCTCTCAGTTTGGAAATATGTAATTACTCTAAACACATGGTCCCCATTCAAGGCCCTTACCTTCCCCTTGTTCTTGATATCCATGTGCATGCATGCTGGATCATAAGAAGGGGAGACATTTTGTTCTGGATTCAAAACAGGGCAAGGGAAGTTCTCGGCTTCCCAGGATGTCCTACCCCCTCGATTCCATTCAAGAAGCAAGCATTCACCCTTAATTCATCACGGTAGTGTTGGATGAATATCAATAGAATGCTTTCAACCTCATTTTTAGGTCCTCTGAAAATGATAAATGTTTCTTCACCCCTTCATCCTCTGGGGTCCTCACTTCTAGGGACTTCCATCGCTCACGGGGATTATAGGAACCTCTGCATAGTTGGAATGATTCCTTGTGATGTAAATCCATCTTTTATAAATTCAACTTATATCTTTGGAGAATCAGAAATAGAGCCCTCCCAACTGTGGAGAACATCAAATGATGTGGGATTCAACTGGGGTCACACTACTCATGTTGTCAAAGCTGCGAGGAGGAGAGTAAGGACCACCTGTTCTTCAATGGTGAATGGGATGGTGCTATTAGGAGCTTCTTTGGTGAGTTCATAGGTCTATTCAGTTCTCACTTAGGTGACCCCACTTTCATGGAATGGTGGTTCCATGACTCTAGAGATTGGGGTCCGGAGAAGATGGCCCGAACCATGATCCTACAAGATGGATGCTGGAGTTTTTGGTAGGCCCTCAATAAGGCAAGGCATGAAGGGATGATGGACAAGGAATACAATATCATTTTCAGGACCAAAAATCTCCTCCTTTATATGGTTAATCTCATCACCAAATGTAAAGAGGTGCCCTCACTCTGCAAATTACAGGTCATCTCCCACATCCCTCAACATGTTAATATTAACAATAGGGGGCAATGGGTTTGATGGTCCCCACCAACCAGGGGCCTCAAAATCAACACAGATGAATCATGAAACATGGCTATCCATTGAATCAAAGGGTTTTTTGGAATTATCATGTCTAAGTGGTGCTAGATTTCTCTACCAGGCTAAGCCAAGGGACCTCCCTGCATACTGAGGCTAATCTTTTCTCACATGACTCCGTATTTTCTACCTTATAAATGTCTGAGTTGAAGAAGAAAAAACTAACTCCAAAATTCATTATGAAATATTGTATGGCATTATCCAATCTCTATTTTCCATATAATAAATTATTAGAAAGTTTAGGGCATAGTTAAGTAACAACATCAAGTTTATACACACCTAGAGAGAGGGGAACCAAGTTGTAGACTACCTTGCATCGTTGGAGGTTACGGGCTCTGATCCAATTTTTCATCATACGGTGAGCTCCTTGAAACCTAAGGGTGTCCACATAATTAAAGGGGATGCCCTCAGCCTTCACTATTATAGAACCCATTAGGTACTTTCCCAATGTATGAGTTTTTGGTGGGTTTTGGTTGTACACATCCTTTCCTAATAGAAATTCAATTTGATGATGATGATGAAAAGAAACACTAATCTCATGTTTTAACTACAATATATAAAAGTAATCTTTTCAAAAAATTTACTCAATAAAAGTATAACTCATTACCCTTGTTCATTCCCAAAACCAAGGTAATTCTATTAGTGAGACACTAAAATTTGCAAGGGAAAAATTATGATTACATTTTCAACATTCTCGAAAAGAATAAAACAGTTTTGTCATGACCCGTCCTCGGGACCCGTCCCGTGACTACCCCAAACACGCCTTCCATTGGCTAGGGGTTGGCAACTAGCACCAAAAGCACATATCTCGATAAAAAGAGAAGTAATTTCCTTTATGAAATGTAAATACACACACCCCGAGAGTATAGGTGGAAGAAATCACTTTGTAAAACTGAAAACAAAAAGTAGTGCTGAAAGAAAGGGGCCAGAAATACAAGCCCACCTATAAAGTTTGTGGTATAAGACAAAACAACAGGAAGGTGTCAAGATGCTCGTGGATTGTCCTCTGTAGTTCCTACCTGAAGGGTAGGTACAGATGGCCACCTCATCTATCCATGTCTGTCTGTCACCTCCAAGTATTATCTCATCTTGAATTCCACCTTCGGGTACCGTCTCGTCGTGAAATACACCTCCCGGTATCGTCCAACTCTACAAGCCTTAACCATGATCAGTGTTGTCCGTATTATGCATCCAACACAACGAGGTGCGGGCATATCCCGTGAAGGGGTGAGTATAATGATACTCAGTAGGGACCCTGAGACCCTCAAGTTCTCACTAAAACAAACAAGGATAAACCACAAAGAATGATCTCAATATATAACCATTAATTGGGTATATGCCCATACATATACCTAAGTTATCAAGTAGCCCATCCCAATCATGAGGTAAACACAATGGTCATTGAATCAGCTCAAACCAGGATTTTTATTCACGATGACGAAAACAAGGAAGTGGAGAACTCCTCCTATGTCGAGCATAGTAGTCCTGTCACGGTTCCGAGGTGCCACTCACTAACCTTGGACTACTGTGGTACTCCTCCACCGTCGAGTACCGTGGGTCTGCCACCCCAACACAGCAGTGCTCCCCCTACTAGCCTACAGTGGTACTCCTCCTATTGAGTATCTTGGGTCAACCACCCCAAAATAGTAGTTCTCCCCACCATGGGTCTGCCACCCCAACACAGTAGTGCTTCCCACTAGGCTAGTCAAGTCATTTCTATACGAATCGGACAAGCAGTCATCAGGTCTCAGCCAGCTACAAGGTCACCGTACACCGTAAGATGGTCTCTGGGAGGATCCTCTCCACGAGCTACTGGTCGACACTCCAAGTGTCATGAATTTCCAAAAAAAAGTATCTCCAAGGACTGCCTCCTCATAGGGGTCTCAACACAATAAATGGCGTGTCAATCAGATGCTTGGTCTGTGAGTTATTAGCTTTTCCGTTTCTTGGGGCCCGATTTGTTTTTAAGCTAAAACCAAACTGACCATACATTTATAATATCCTAAACACACATATATTATGAAAAAAAGAATTGTCTCATGAAGAGGAATCCATCATAGTCTATGGCACGTCATTCGGACGTCCGGTCCTCAAGTTATAAGCATTCCCGCTCCGAGGGCCCGGTTGGTTTAGGGATCGAGCCAACCCGACTGTACCCCAATATTCACCAAAAATAATTAGTGTAATATACCGAAACAACCGTCTCAATCCGTGGAATCCTACGCAACTGATGGTGAGTTGATCGGAGGTCCACAACTCATTTTATGGTCGTTTTACTGAAAAAGGTTCGAAAATAGGGGGTTTGGGCCGAGTCCGACCCGACCCAACACCCCCCAGGTCTGGCCGCACCAGGTCGACCCAACTAGGGTCCGGGTCCGGCCCGATAGTGTGTGGGCCTACCCGACTGGCGCGACCTAGCTCACGGCTCGGCCAGCCGAGCCGAGCGTACATGGAGAAGGGGAGGCGTGGCCTTCCCACTGATTGACACCAGCAGTGCCAGTTGGTGCCCCCCCAGGCATCCCGGATCCCATGATGCCTCGGGGTCCGTCGAACCGCCACCGCAGCTGTTGTTATGGCGGTTTTTCTTTAGGCGGTGCATTGGGGTGCCGCCGCCTCCATGCGGCCGGCCGGCCGTCGACCATCGTCTCCGGTCGCCAGTGCGGCACGCCATCAGTGCCTTCCTTGGACCACTGAACGTGCTCCGGTGGTCCGATTTTCCCACCATCTATGTCTGTGGCTCTCCCGAGACCCGTTCTTTACTGCGAAGGCTTACATACACCATTGAGGTTCGTTTCATCATCACCAGTCAATACATGCATAAAAAACAATATGCGGAGGGTCGTGTTTGTTCTTCGGCCTCATCCCACCGCGTTAGAAGTTTTTAATCAAGATTTAAGAATTTAAACACAAATCTAAACCTGAAAAATAACCCCACATCCAACCCGCATGTACGAGCGATCCTCAGATCAACTGGGCAAAGGTTGGTCCGCGCTCATCATTCTTTCCTCAAAAAGGTAAGGAGAAATTAAAAACTAATACCCCTACCTCGATTATGTTTCATTCATCATAGACGCAGAAAATGTTGTCGCTCCCTCAATGCCGAGAAAGAACCATCATCATCAGAGTGTACCCGAAGATGTGGCATCTTCCCTCATGTCACTAAGAAAAGGAAAGAAGGTGCGTTGATCATTCTTCGTGGAACCAGAATTCTTCATTGAGGGAGGAAGTTGTTCTTCGTGGATGATGAAAGATCTCATCTAATTCTCCCAAAATATTTTCCAAGAATATATTTAATTATGTCTCCATCTTTTAAAAGACCTCCAAGAAATTCAAAATAAGTCAAATAGGTGTGACAAAAATAACTAATAAGGTTATTAATTACATTAGTTGGCTTCATTAATCATGGGAGGTGGAGAGGTTCCCCTTTAAAAAGGGAATTTTTCAACATTAAGCAAGGGAATTTATTAGGGGTTTATGGAGGTTTGGGGAAAAATGAAAGGTTGGGGCTCATGTGGGTCCCAACTCTCATATGACCACACATGGGATGTTGGGGGGTTGTGGTCTCCACCAACAACTTCCCATGGAAGGATTTAACTTCCAAGGTTACAAAATAAAATTGTTCAACAATTTTATTTATTTAAAACTAATTCCCCATATAATAAATCTCACCCAGCTTAAAACACAACTGTGGTAAAGGTCCCCTTAAGAAATTACTGGCGTTGCGAGTTCATCGGTGCCATCAGATTTCAATTTTGAGCACCGGTTAAAAATATAGAAAAACTCTCTCATTTGTTTACTGAATGTACCTGAGCTAAACTTCGGAAATTGATTCCGAGAACCCCAGTCCTCAGAATCATGTTCTATCAAAAACTACGTACTCGCAAAATTCCAAAGAAATCATGAAAAAACAATTCCATGAAATTTCAAGGTCTTTACATTACTCCCACCTCAGGGCTTTACGTCCCCGTAAAGCTACAACACAAACTAGGGAAACAAAAGGAGGTACCGAACACGCATCTGAGCCTCCCGCTTCCATGTTCCCTCATGGAGGTTCCTATGTTGCCAGCGAAAGCACACAAGAGGAATCAACCATCCTCATACGACCCACTCATGTCGATCCTCAACCCTTACTGGAACCCCATGAATGTCACCCCGTCAATGATGTCCAATTCTCCGTGCTCGATGATGACTGATAGGTCATTCACAAATCTCTTCAGCTGAGATACATGGTAAATGGTGTGCACCCGGTGCAACTGAGGTGGAAGGGCCAGGCGGTAAGCCACCTTTCCAACACCGCTGAGGGCCTGGAAAGGTCCGATGAAACACGGATATAACTAGCCGCCCCAGCCAAATATTCTTAGACCCTGTCGAGGTGAGACCCGTAAGAAGACGTGGTCGACCCCTCAAACTCCAATGGTCTCGTCTCCTATCAGCACAGGACTTCTGTCTGCTCTGTGCAGTCTTCATCCGCTATTTGATGATCTGCACCTTCTCTGTCGTAGCCTGAACAATCTCTAGTTTTACACGTGCTGGCTCCATCACTAACCACAAAGGATATCTGAAACACGTCAACTTGTTGTCTTGCCACTCCTAACAGCTGAATACCCGATCTCCTACTAAGAGTATCTGCTACAACATTCCCCTCCCTAGAAGTATAAACTATCTCGAATTCATAGTCATGGAAGAAATCAATCCATCACCACTTTCTCCGGTTCATGTCCTTATGAGAGAAGATACACCTGGGAATATTGAGATGGAGAGAACCATAAGATATTCGCTTAACGAAAAATGGGCGAGAGTAGCCAAAAGTAAGAACTCATCTCCACCCTTCTTCATCAATGATCTACCAAAGAGCTTCTGAAGTTTCTCCTCTGCAGAAAAGAGAAATATGGTCTCATCCCCTGGATAAACCACTTTATTTTCCTAACATAGTCATTCCTGACATGAACGGTTCAATTCCTATCTTCAATGACGTCGTCGTAAGGCCTCGACGCTACTTCTAAGAGATCCAACTATTACTCTCGCCTCCAAGGGTTGAGTCACACTATCGACATCAGTGCATGGTTACTAGGTCTCCTCTAGTAGGAATCTCACAAGTGAGGTTCAATTCAACAGTCTTAACCAGAACCTCTTAGTATCAACCATAAAAAATGACAAGAAAGTAAACATCAGAATGATAAGTGTATTTTATTACATCAGCTCAAGTACAATACACACAATTATCACACAGAAAATATAAGAACCAAGAACAAAGGCCTACATGGCTGGAACTAATATCGCTCTTGTCCACCTAAATCTGAAGATCCAATGCCTTGTCCACTGCTCGGCTGTTGCTCAAGCTCCCGCCGCTGCTTCTGTCTTGGTGGCCCCATCAAAGCCTGCGGATCAACTGTGTGGGGTGTCGGATAGTCACGTTCCTGTGACCAATCCTGCCATTGGAGAAACACTATACAATCCTGGTATTCCTTGCTCTTACTCCACCATGGGTGCCCTGCACTACCGAACCTATAACTCGAGGTCACCAACCTATTTCCATGGTCCTATTAGACATCTACATCATCTGTCTACTACCTACTGGTGACCCAGATACTGACGGAAAACCTTACAGGAAAGGCAGCATCTCCTAAGCATGCTCGTAGTTTAGAGTCACTGGTATACACTCCACCCTGAAGAAAGTCTCGAAATCTTCCCAGGTGAAGGTCATTTCATCGCAAAACTTGTGCATATGGATCCACCACCTCTATGTTTCTCCCTGAAAGAGACAAATAGCTAGGTACACCATCAAGTCATCGGGTGTCCTATCTGTGTGGAAAGCTCATGCTACAAACTCCAGCCACTGCCAAGCTATCTGAAAATCCAACCCGCCTCGAAACGTCAGAGGCCTCAGTCGCAGGAACTCGTGCAATGCGTTCAAGCGGAGTGCACTCTCCACTAGTGTCTCGACTAGAATAGGGCCATGTACTGAGGCCTCGCTTCTCGGTGGGCTATCATCATGCTCTCCACTTGGTACCCATGCTAACTGAAAGGGGGAATACATCCTGAAAGAAATAGATGTGACATGGTCAAAAGTCTATACCTGGTGAGTTGACCTAGTTTGAGACGATTGAAAAGAAACTTTTGAAAAAAACACACGCAATCAGTGTTTTCGTGCACTGGGTTTGAAATCAGAAGTCAAGGTCCTGGTGTAAGGATAAGCCGACCACCCGCACCAACATTGGACTCCTTGAACTGAAAACCACACGTAGTACCCTTAACATTGTTGCTTCACAGAAATAAATATCAGAGTCCTAAGTTCTGTGGTAGAACCGACTCCTTTGATACAAATTTTCATGACCCATCCTCGGGGCCCATTCAGTGACTACCCAAAGCCCGCCTTCCATAGGCCAGGGGCTGGTGACTAGCACCCAAGACATATATCTCGATAAAAAGGGAAGGCATTGCCTTGATAAAACTTAAACACAGACACACACACCCAGAGTATAAGCAGAAGAAATAACTAAGTAAAACTGAAAAAATGTAGTGCTGAAATTAAGGGGCCGGAAATACAAGCCCAACTGTAAAATACAAGGTAAAAGACAAAACAACAGGAAGGTGTCAATATTCTCATGCATCATCCCCCGGAGTTCCTACCTAATGGGTAGGTATAGATGGCCACCTCATCTCTTCATGTCCATTTGTCACCTCTGGGTACCGTCTCGTTATTAATTCCACCTCCTGGTACCCTCTCGTCGTGTAGTCCACCTCCAGGTATCATCCAGCTCTACTAGCCTTAACCACGATCAGTGTTGTCCATCATCTGCATCCAACACAGTGAGGTGTGGGCATATCTCATGCATGGGTGAGTATAACGATACTCAGTAGGGACCCCGAGACCCTCAAGGTCTCACTAAAACCAGCAAGGATAATCCACAAAGAATAATCTCAACAGATAACCTTTAATTAGGTATGCGATCGTACATATACCTACGTTATCATGTAACCCATCTCCATCATGAGGTAAACACAAAGGTCATTGACTCAGCTAAAACCAGGATTTTTATTCATGATGAAGAAAACACGGCAGCTGGGGAACTCCTCCTCTGTCGACCATAGTAGTCTTCTCATGACTCCGAGGTGCCACTCACTATCCTTAGACAGCTGAGGTACTCATCCACTGTCGAGTACCACAGGTCTGCCACCCCAACACAGTAGTGCTCCCCCTACTAGCCTACATAGGTACTCCTCCTATCGAGTACCGCGGGTTTGCCACCCCAACACAGTAGTGCTCCCCGCCATAGTTCTGCCACCCCAACACAGTAGTGCTCCCCACTGGGCTAGTCAAGTCATTCCGATACGAATCAGAAAAGCAGTTATCAGGTCTCAGCCAGCTACAAGGTCACCGTACTCTGTAAGCTCGTCTCCGGGAGGATCTGGTCCACGAGCTGCTGGTCGACACTCCAAGTGTCATGATGATAAAGAAGGAAGTATCTCAAAGGACCACCTCGTCATAGGGGTCTCAACCCAATAGACGACACGTCAATTGGACGCCCGGTCTGTGAGTTATTAGATTTTCCATTCCAGGGGCCCGGTTGGTTTTTAAGCTAAATCCAACCAGACTATACTCCAATAAATTCTGAAACCCACGTAGAGTATGAAAAAAGAACTGTCTCATCAAGTGGAATCCAACATAGTCGATGACACGTCATTCGGACGTACGGTCCTCAATTTATTGTAATTCCTGCTCCGAGGGCTTGGTTGGTTTCAGGTTCGAACCAAACTGTCCATACCCAAACTTCACCAAAAATCCTGAGGGTAATATAGAAAAACGACCATATCAATCCGAATAATCCTACGCAACTGACGGTGCATCGATCGGAGGTCCACAACTCATGTTATGGGCGTTTAACTGAAGGTGGTTCGAAAATAGGGGGTCTGGGCCCGGTCCGACCCAGCCCAACACCCCTTGGGTCGGCCCGATAGGGCGCAGACCGGCCCGACTAGCACGACCCGCCTAGCCAAGCGTACACAGACTAGGGGAGGCGCGGACTCCCTTCTGATTGACACTGGCGGCGCCAGCTGGCGCCGCCCCCCAGGCGTCCCGGATCCCGCACGACCACTAGGGCCCTCGCACCAACGTCGCGGCTGTTGTCGCGACGGTTTTCCTCCGGCGGTACGCTGGGGCGCCACCGCCTCTAGTCTCCAACACCACTGCGTCGGCATGGCTCGCCGAGCACACCTTCCACGGACCACCGGACGCGCTCCGGTGGTCCGATTTTCCCACCGTCTGCGCATGCGGCTCTCCTGGGACCTGTTCCTCACTGTGACGACTTCCATAAACAGTTGTGGTCTATTTCATCATCGCCCATCAATACAGGAATAAACAAACAATCTTCGGAGGGTCAGGTTTGTTCTTCGGCCTCAGCCCACCGCATTATAAGTTTTCAATCATGATTTAATAATTCAGACTCAAATCCAAACCCGAAAAATAACCCTGCATCCAACCCGCATGTACGAGTGATCGACGGATCAATCGGGAAAAGGTTGGTCTGCGCTCATAATTAATTCCCCAAAAAGGTAAGGAGAAATTCAAAACAAATACCCCTACCTCAATTAGGGTTCATTCTTCGTAGATGCAGAAAGCGTTGTCGCTCCGTCAACACCGGGAAACAACCGTTGTCGTCGGAGTGTACCCAAAGATATGCCGTCTCCCCTCTTGTTGTGAAGAAAATGAAAGAAGGTGCGTCAATCATTATTTTTGGAACCAGAATTCTTCATTGAGGATGGAATTTGTTCTTTGAGGATGAAGAAATATCACCTCTAATTCTCCCAAAATATTTTCCATGCAAATGTTTCATTAAGTCTCCTTCATTTAAAAGATCACCAAGAAATCCTAAATAATTCAAAGAGGTGTGAAAAAAATAATTAATACGGTTATTGATTACCTTAGTTGGATTTATTAAGCTTGTGAGGTGGAGAGGCTCCCCTTTAAGAAGGGAAGTTGTCAACATTAAGAAATGGAATTTATTGGGGGCTTAAGGAAGTTTGGGGAAAAATGAAAAGTTGGGGCTCGTGGGCTCCGCCTTTCATATTACCCCACATGGGAAGTTGGGTGGTTGTGGGATCCACCAACAACTTCCCATGGTGGGGGTTAACATCCAAGGTTACAAAATAAAATTGTTCAACAATTTTATTTATTTAAAACTAATTCCCAAAATAATAACTCTCAACCTGCTTAAAATGAAACTGTGGTAAAGGTCCCCTTAAGCAATTACCAGCGTTGCGAGTTCATTGGTGCCCTCAGATTTCAATTCCGAGCACCGATTCAAAAGATAGAAAAATTTGCTCGATGTTTTACTGAACGTACCCTACCTAAACTTCGGAAATTGATTCCGGGCACACCGGGCCTCAGAATCAAGTGCCATCAGAAACTACATACTCATAAAATTCCAATGAAATTAAGAAAAACCTTTCTTGAAATTTCCAGGTCTTTACAACTTTTCCATGAAAATAATTTTTATGAGACTTATTAAAACAAAAACATCACTTTATAATAAAAACATTACACATGAAAGCGCTACATTTTTCACACAACAAGGGGAATGAAAATTATACATACAAGTATCACATTCAATACTACAAGATACTAAGAAAAGGTGGAAATAAGAGAACCTAAGAGATCAAGAATAATCTAGAACGTACTAATACATCCATCCCCATTTACATGTCACATATGATGAAAATATAAACTCCCAAATTCCCAACCACCCTAAATCAATACAGACCGAGGGGCCCAATCCCATAGTAATAAGCGCAAGTATATCCATTTACTATGAGCCACTAGTAAGTATATAAACTACCAGTGAAGTAATCATTCTCAGAAAATTATCTCAATATTCATGGTTCCCATGTATCATGTATATAATGGGTGTGATCCAAATGATTCCAATTCAGAACCTAATCACAACATATATAATAATAATAATCCACAACAGGCTTCACATCATGTCTCCCCAGGGGATACTCTCAGGCCTTAAGATGAATAGATCACAAAGGGTTCCAACTGAGGAACCCATATAATGGAACCCAAGGATTCCACAATAAGGACATCACAACAATTCTATTTTGAAAAGTCATGAGAAACATCCAATGGGGGTTTTATAACAAACACTTTTCATTATTTTCAAAAGTGGCCAAACGGTCCCCTAAACATTTCACAAAACCAACCTTCATCAAGATAAAATTCATTTAACAAAAAGAGTTTCCAAACCCACTATTTCCATTTATATACATTTGTAAAACACCTTTTAAAAAATTTCCATCCCACTTTCAATCCAAAATCATTTTCTATGAAAGTGCCAATCGAGCTAGAATTCATCATCACATAACCAGAAAATTTTCAAAAGCCAAATACACGTTTCATATGACTTAAAACCATTGGAAAATATTTCAAGAAACCCAAAAATATTCATTTCACATGACACAAAATTATTAACAATACCAAACCATGCTTTGAATATTACAAAATATTGAACAAACATTGACCGAACATTTCATCAAACACTTGGTGTGTGCTACTTATCAAAAGAAGCCTAATTATCAAAAAAATAAGGTATAAAACTACCATTAGCACACTTGAAAATTAAACCAAGACTAATACATCAATACATATTAGTCATAGAAGCTGATAAAATCATTAAATAAATGAATTTTAAATTATAAAGGGCAATTTCATTGGAAACCTACCTTGGATCCATGGCGTAATAAAAACACACCACTTAAAATACCCCACAGGGGTTACACAATCCTATATCTACCAAGATAAACCCTAAAATAACTAAAAACCCAATATTAAAAAGGGGGAAAACCTAGGTCAACATGGTCATGGGATAAGAGGAAATCAAGAAGAAATGAGAGGAGGTGGAAGAGGGAAGAGGTATGAGAAATATTAAATGAAGAAATTAAAAAGAACCACTAAACATTGGTGAAAAATTGGCCAAAAAGTGGCCCATAATGAATGAGAACTAAGGGGGGCCTCTGGTCGATAGCCAACACATATGGATTCAAACGGGAGGTGTAATCACTCATATTGGATTTATAGGTTAAAAGTTATTAAGCCTCTAATGTTTTGCACAGTTTTTTAAACCATGCACAAACTATGATAATGCTATTGGAAAAATTTGAAACTTTTCAGGTTTATGTTGCATGGTTTAGGAAAACCGTGCTGAAACCGTGTGAACCTAAAAATTGTCCAAAAACCTCAAATGACACCCAAAATGCTAGGAATCCCCACCCAATGATCCTTGAATGATTTAAACACAATATAGTGACATTGTGGGTTCCACAAACTCTCCCCCATGAAACTTTATCTCAACATGAAGCAAGCTCCAAACAAGATGTAAATATTAGAAAAGGAATGAACTTCAAAAACTAACACCCATCACAACCAAATGCTGAGAAAAGACCATAATTCCCAACAAACTGAAACACAAAACAAAACGTGAAAAACCAGGTGTGACATTCAAAGAGTAATAAAATTCCAGAACCTAGTTTACATTATGTTTTTTTAAGGAAATCACATGCTCATGCAATATATACTCATCCTCCATGTTGATATCTTACTCACAATGTTGTGCACCAGCCTTCTCTAGTAGAAGAAACAAGCCATGTCCATCCCTGTCAGCATGATTATCCTTGGACTGATCCAAGGAGTGAGATGAAGGACTCACCATCACCTTATCCTAATAATTGAAGGTTTGAGATTCAGTCATAATTTTATCAACAAAATAAAAGGGATAATTTGATCTTTTTTATCTTGAGAATAACTAAAGTATATAACCATCCTATGTTGCATCCTAGTTTTCAAACCAGAATCATCTCCAACTGCCACCTCAACGCGTTGATCAGAGTTCAAATTGTGTACCCATTGTACATGACCATCATTATCTAGTGGGATAAAATGGTTGCACTAAACCCTTTTAGTATTTTAATCCTTAGACTAATCTAAGGAATTAGATGAAGGACACACATGCATAAGAGTTTCTACCACCTCTTAAATGAGGGGAAATTCCTAGTCAATCTCACCATAGGCCAAATCCATACTAATATGAATGTTTGAAGCTAATACCCTACCATTATAAATGAATTTTTTCTTCATCTTTTTAATTTATAAAGAATCATCAACTTTTAATTTATCTTTCCTATTTCTAGATGAGATCATCTGCTCCATGTAATACTAAGAATCAACATCTAATTACACATGGATTTCTAAATCAGAATCATAGAAAATATCATCATTAGGATCCTTCTATCATGAAACAATATCATCATGGAACAAAACCCCAACTAAGTAGTTGACAACTTGTTGAACCACCAAATTTTTATTCCTCAAAGCAGGTGTAGAGTGTAAAGACACATGAATTATCATAGAATTGAGAGCACAATGAGTCATAAATTGGCCTTAAGTGACATCCCTAAGATTCCAAAGGCTGGAAATAAATTTCCAAGGGTTTCAAATACAATTTGGGGGATGATTTAAAGTTAAATAAATAAACCATTAAACCAACAACCCATGAATAAACCATTCACTAAATTATGCATGAACAACATAAAGACAATTAAACAGCTTCATGTATCTCAAAATCACATCAAAGTGTGTCAAAACGGAAGAACAAATAGGTATCAATGTACACAGTGGATAAACAACTAAAGACTCTCAAGAGGCCACAAGACTCCACTCTCCACAACCTCCAATATCAACATTCACTGAACAACCTAACTATCATGAGGTAGTGCTAAAAACGTGGGAGACATTACCTTTTCTGCTACCCTAAAAGATAGCATCTGAAAAATCACTAATGATCCAAAGTAGGGGTGAGTATACAACTTATTAGGTTTTCCCCAATGACTTCCCTACTCACACTACTAGGATAGAAAAGTTGGTCCCATTTATAAAAATAGTTTATATAAAACAATTCACGAAAATAGTTCATAACCAAATATGATAAGTTCCCAAAACCATTTACAACCAAGTGAAAGAAAAAATAAATGAAACCAATTTCCAGAAAGTTATTTTTTCAGAAATATAACTAATCAAAGCATAAAACCAATTTTTATTATCATTTGGCATACCCATTCCATAGTTCACTACACACCCACATATGCATGCTTCATTTGACAGTTCTATAATCATGATCAGTCTCTCATCCAATCACCTTGTGTCCCAATGACACACGCCCCCAATCCAGGGTCATGTCCCTTGTACCCCAATGGTACTCGTCTCTTATTAAGTTCATATAAAGCATGAACTCAAACCAACACCATTTATGCCAAATATTTCTATCATCAAAAAATTCATTTCAATAAAATTGAACTTTTATTGAAATACAAAGCACAACCAATTTCAAAGAATCATTTCATTTCAATAAAACATTCCCATTTTATTGAAATAATCTAATCCCAATCATGTGCCAAAAATCCATAAAATACCCTTCTTAAAATCCATGTTAGGTCCACTGGGTTAGATACCCAAAGAGGGGGGTGAATTAGGGTGTGACAGATTAAAACAACTTCCCCTATTGATCTTTTTTTACTGTTAAGAAAAACTATCTTCTCTCTCTTTCCTTTAGAAAAGTATAAATAGAAACTATATCATGAAAAAGACACAACAATTTTTACTTGGTTCACCCTCACTGGGCTATGTATAAGGATCATACACTGGAAATGTGCCGATGTAACAAATTCACTAAAAGCGAACTACTGTTAACAAAGTTCAGAGCAGACTCACTTTCCTTCCTGGTATACAACCACTCACTATATGAAAGCTCACTACTCTCTCAACTGAAGTGTGCTCACTACTTAATCAGAAGATCCACTCACAGTTTAAAAACTTGTAGGTCTCTTCATTATCACAAATGAAGGAATCTTATTTCATATGTAGATGCTCTCTCGAAGTTCTACTTTAATCCAGTGATGAATACAACTTTACCACAGATGCACAAGGTAATCTTTCAACATTCATGTACCCCTAAAATAACCAGCGTGCTACTCTAAACCTAGTGCAAAAGTGTCACTAAACCACTTGCGTGACACACCCTTCTTCAACTCTGAACTTGGGCGAATCAAACCTTTTAATGCCCAAATCAATACTGGGGTACAACTATCAACTGGTGCTCTTCTTCTAGTCAGGCACACAAGTGTCACCAAAACATCTTGAGTGGCACTCCCTTCACCAACTCCAAACATGGGTGACTCAAACCCTTTTACGCCCAAATTAATATTGGTGTGTGACTATCAACTGGCGTGCTTCTTCTGATTAGCCTTATACTTGCACGCTCACACCACCGCTTGCGTGACCAAATCACCTGCATGGCTGGAGCTCTAATTTTCTCTAAGTGTTGAACTCCATGAAAAATTAAAAGGGTCAGCCCTCTATTTATATGCATTTTGGGTACCCTGAGCATCAGCGCTCAAGTCTCCTCTCGACGCCCAAGTCCATCCACCCTAGTCTATGTCGCCCTATCCACTAGCGCTCCCAGACCAAAACATGGGTTCCCTCCTTCATTTTCTATATTTTTATGTTCTGATCTTGAAAAACATATGGTGTGCATGTTTCCAAGCTTCCAAGACACTAGTGTACAGGTCCCTTTCCCAAAACACTTTTCTCCATTTGTTGATTTGGAGGTCGAAAAATTTGGAAAACACTGGAAAATGGAACCACCTTGTATCTACTCTTTTTGTATGGCCTCTAGATCAGCCATCCCTTTTTAAAGGTTCTTCAATCCATCATGGATTGTTAAAAACATATCTTGAACTTGACATTTCACCATGAAAACCCAATTTGTCAACTAATTTGTACAACATGGTCTGCTTTGTCAACAAACACAACATAGAGGTCCGGTTTGTCAACAAAAAAAATCACCTAAAAAATGATGCAATGATACATTGATGGAGTTTTCCCCAACAATCCATATTTTAAATCCAAGAACGAAAGCACTCATTAAAAATTTCCAATTTTCTAGATTTCACAACCCACACTCAAGATGGTTTCCAACAAGTGTTCAACAAACAATTCACAATCAATTCAACACCACAACTTCAAATCATACCAATCAGTTCTATTAAGTGGAGTCGAGATTGACTCCTCCTTCCTCGATGGTTTTGATGTAAACCCCAACGAACGGAGAACACACAAGAAAACTAGGTCAATTCTCCAAGAACCCACCTTAGATCTCTTATCCTAGAAATATAAAGACCAAATATCATCATATTTGCTATATAAACACCAAGATCTACCGATAATGGGAATATATCAATGAAACCAAGAGAATATGAGATGTATATCTAAGTAGATCAAAGAAACTGATCAATAATGCAGAAGAACGATCACATACATCAAGTATCTAGATTCGATTCACCAAGGGAAGCCTTCAGATCACCTTCAGGCCAATGGGAGGACCTTATTTGGAATTATGAGAAAAAAATCCTGATTTAGGGCCGATTTGGGCGAAAAACAATGGAGTTATGGAAGAAACAAGTTAGATTCTATTTTTTAGGATCTCATCCTGACTCTGTGCATTGTTTGACCACGTGGTTATGCAAATTGTGTGATAATAGTGTGGTAGCCACTATCCACATGACTTCCCCTTGCACGGTCCCCCAAACCATGTTCTAACCGTGTTGGAGCTACTGCCTCAAGAGGACTACTACGCATGGTTTTGCCGCATGGTTAGGCAAACCATGAGCTACCCGTGCGACTTCAATTTACCCCCCAAAACACTACCAAAGTTCCCCCAACTCTCTTATCCATCACCCTTACACTTTATAAAAATAAAAACCATCAAGGGTTACATACAATAAACTGGGGGTACAACATTCCCCCCACCATTGGTATTTCATTCCTCAAAATGTAGAAAAATCCCACTGATCTGAAAGAGTTCCAACCACTTCTCTTTTATATCCTTCTTGTGTTCCCAAGTATCTTCCTGAATCTGACCAAGATACAATAAAACCCACACCATAATGATGCTTTCTATTCACAAGACTTTTTATTTCCTATCCACAATTCATACTCAGACATGTATTAATGAAGGATCTGGCTCTAGGTCTATGTGATCCCATATGATCACATCGTCAGGATCAGACTGATATTTTTTCAACTGAGATACATGGAACACATTATGCACTAAACTGAACCATGGTGGTAATGTCAACCGATATGCCACCTCTCCCACCAAATCCAGTATCATGAAAGCGCCAATGGATCTAAAAGATAACTTTCCCTGCTTCCCAAAATGACATTGTCCATGTCTAGGAGAGATCCTCAAGAAAACAAGATCACTCACAAAAAACAAAAATGACCTTCGATGGTAATCTTCAAAAGATGTATGACGACTCTGATCCATCTCCATCCTCTTTAAAATCAACTGGATATTCTCCATTGTTCATGGACAAGGCTCGACCCAACAAATGATTTTTTACTTGTTTCCACCCAAAATAGTGGAGAATGACAAGGACGCCCATAAAATTCTTCAAAGGGAGCCATATGCATCAAATTATAATAGTTGTTATTGTATGAGAACTCCACCAAGGGTATATAATCATCCCATGAGCAACTGAAATCCATTATATAAGCCTAAAACAAGTATTCTGGTTTCAATATTGTATGTTTGGATTTCCCATCCACTTTAGGATGATACACCATGCTCATATCCAACTGAGTCCCATGGGGTTTTTGTAAGGATTTCCAAAATCCAAATGCAAACATCGGATCTATGTCTAAGACGATTGATACTGGTAAGCCATGTCTCTATAGCACTTCATGGATATAATTGTTTTACAGATCCTCCACCGTATTAGTTTCATGAATTGGAATGAAATGGGCCAAATTGGTAAGACAATACACTATCACCCAAATGGCATCGTGTTTCCAGACCATTCCTGGAAGACCTATAACAAAATCCATCACTATCTACTACCATTTCCACACTGGGGTAGGTAAGGACTGTAACATTCTCACTAGTCTCTGATGCCCTAATTTAATTTTTTGACATGTTATGCACCTTGAGACGAACTCATACACATTCCTTTTATGACGATCCACCAAAAATTCGCCTTTAACACCTTATAAATCATATGTGTACTTGTATGTATATTCCATATGAAATGGTGGTAATCACGAAAGAGTTGATCCTGAAAATCCATAGGTACACCGATATGATCTCTAAAATGGAAAACTGAACTCCTATCAAGTTACCAGCCCGCAATGGTCTCCCCACCATTGAGTTTTGAACTCATAACCAGACATTCTGCATCAGATGTGTTTTCCTATTTGACAATATTTTCCAAATCAGGAACAAGAATAGATGAAAAGATAATAGAAACATCACCTCGTCTTCATATTCCACTCACATGTCAGCTAGGACCGACATAAAATGAAACTCATTTGAAGGTTCTTTCACCAACCGAGAATATGAATTTCTTCTCAATGAATCTGCAACTGAGTTCCTTTTTCTTGGAGTGTAAATCAATTTAAAGTCAATCACCTGGAGATACTCCATCCATATAATTTTCCTCAGACTAAAATATCACTATGATAAAATGTGTTTCATGATTTTGGGGTCTATGAACACAGTGAATTTCTCACCAAAAAGATAATGTCTCCATGTTTTTAAAGCATGGATGACTACAGCTAACTCCAAATCAAGTTTTGGGTAATTCTTCTCATTCACCCTCAACTTACTTAAACCATAAGAAATCATGTGGTCTCCTAGCATGAGAAAACATCACATCCCTGATCTTGAAGCATTACAGTAAACCACATACCCCTGTCCTGATTCTGGAAAAATCAGGAGAGGTGCTGATGTAAGCCGAAATTTTAGTTCCTAGAAAGATTTCTGACATTCCTATATCCATTGTAATGGAGCATTTTTCTTTGTCAGAGCTATCATTGGTGAATCTAGTTGTGAGAAATCATTCACAAAGCTTTGTTAGTAGCCAGCTAGACTAATAAAACTTCGTATCTCAAAGAAATTATTCAGTGGTTTCAATAAGATAATAGCTTCATATCTTTTCAGGACCAAAAGAAACATGTTTCTCAGAAATGACATCACTAAAGAAATGTACTTCCTGTATCAAAAAATCACACCTTGATAATTTGGCATACAAACAGTGATCTCTCAAGATTTGTTGCATTGTTTCCAGATGCTCCTCATGGTCAGACCTTGTCTTTGAATACACTAAGATGTCATCCACAAACACCACCACAAAAGAATCATGATATTGCGGAAAATCTGATTCATCAAATCCGTGAAGATTGTTGGTTCATTCGTTAGAGCGAAAGGTATGACTACATATTCATAGTGTCCATATCTTCTTTTGAAAGATGTCTTTATAGTATCTTCCTTTAGAGCTCACAATTGGTGATATCCTGGTCATAATTCAATCTTGGAGAACCACTGATCTCCCCTTAATTGATCAAATAAATCATCAATGCGTGGAAGTGAGTGTCTATTCAATATTGTAACTTGTTTAAGATTACAATAATCAACACACAACCGAAGAGTTCCATCTACACTCATCATGAATATGACCAGTGATGCCCATGGATACATACTTGGCCCAATTAAACCCTTTATTTCCATCCCCTCCAAATGCACTTTCAATTCCCATAACTCTGTTGGTGTCATACAATAATATGATAGAAAAATAGCACTAGTCCCTAGAAGGAGATCAATTTTAAACTCCACTTCCCTTATAGGTGGTAACCCTGAGAAGTTCTTAGGAAATAAATATAAAAAGAAATACAATATTTATGGAAAACTATTTCCATTGATCTCATCCATTGATTCCAAAGTCAACACCGCCAAATAGTAACAGATCTTTCCCAACATTGGTGCCAAAAATATCTTTTCACATTTTTTTACCATCCTCTCTGCTCTGAAGATATGTTTGATGTCGTCTACAGTCATGAAACTTACTATTCTCCTATAATAGTTGATGTGAGCCTTAAACATTTTCAACCAATCCATACCCAGTATTACATCATAGAAATCCATTCCCAACATCGAGAAGTCCTATTTTATCATAGTTCCATCAATAGTTATAACACATCCTCTAAACACAAAGGCTTGACATTCTCTTTCCTTGAGAGGAGTGTCGAGTTTTAATACAGAATTAATCATTTTAAACTTTAAACATAGAAAATCAAAAGCACAAGAGGAAATTAATGAATGTGATGAACTTGTATCGAAGAGAACTTTCACAAGGGTAGAATTCAAATGGATCATACCTATCATTGTAGATGGTCTATCCTGATCATCGACAATCATCATCTCAACTATATACAATTGTTTCATCGTTGTATTATTCTCCTTGTTCCCTTGTTGGGATTCCCCTGGTTGAGGAGTCATGGTATTTCTAGAATCACCAGGCCTAGCTCAACGCTGCGAATGATACTGATTAGGTTGTCTTCACCCTATCGAAGCATATGATGTCTGCAATGCCTGAGAAGTGTCTTGAGCACCTTCCCTTGGAGCACTGTGAAAATAGTGCTGAAGATGCCCCCATCTTCTTGCAGTTATGACATGCTCTAGGTTGTGTCATACACTCTCACTTTATGTGGTCAAGTGAACCCCATTGAAAGAAACATGCTTTGCTCTGGGTTAGTGATGGAAGGTTCATTGATCTAGCCAGCTGGTTCTGATTTCCACTACCACCATGGAAATAGGTGTCAATTTTCTTCTTACTTATAGCATTTTATTTTCCACCATTCACTATAGGTATTATTATACCTCCTCCCATATATCATGTGACGTCACTTTTAGGCACACTCACTCTGTCCAATATCTCTATATAATCTGTAATACAGATCATTGCAATCTTCGATCGAATATCATGTCATACCCCCGATTCGAAGATGTTTGCCTACAAGGAGGTACTTTATGAAACTTTTGGTGCAAAGTTCACTAAATTCATGAATTTATAAGCATAATCTCTGAAAGAGAGACTATATTGTTTCAGGCTCAAGAAGTCTGACTTTTTCTGGATCTTAAACGTGTGAGGGTAGAATTGTTTATTGAACAATTCCACAAAATCCTCCCATGTAATGCCTTCATAAAATTTAGAATGCACCACTAAATCCCACCACTGGCGTGCAAGATCCTCTGGCATATATGATTCCAGATTGACAATTAGCTCCAACATTGTTCCTATGAACTTGAAGATGTTATTCATCCTAATGACCCACGCCTATGGTTTTTCAGGTTCAGCATCACCGCAGAAGTTAGTTGGATTCTGCTTCATGAATTGAATGTTATGATTCACATGTCATGGATCATTACTTAGGTTCCCTGTATCCATATATTAAATGTATTGGAAAATACTCTAAACCAGCTCTTAGTTCACTAATGGTTCAGGTGAAACAACATTCTCTGCAGCTTCCTCCAGTTCGTTCTTACGAATCCTACCAGGTTTCATTTCCTAAACCAACAATGAACCCTTCAATTTCACTCTCTAGAAACTATCGGATTGGCATTTTAAATTCTATCGCATCATTTATCAAAACAATGTTTTCTAAAAGACCTTTTTCTATTCCAACCATTTTTTGAAACATTCATTCATGATTTTAAAAACTAAACCATTTTCAAAATACACCAAATATCCTCATTTAGAAATCATTAATTTGAAAAAAAATTCTTCATTTTTCAAAAAAATAAACCTTGTAAAAAAATAATAAATCTTTACTCCAAATGAAATATGCAATCCTAGTGGGAAGTCATTCCTCTACAATGCATTCCATGCTCATCTCATTGTCTAAACCCATGACAATGAGAATCCAAGATCCTAGAAGTGTAACCAAACACTTGTTTACCCAACTCCCTTTTAACTTGAAGTTCAACATAAAAGGGTTAGCTACATCCTTTTATGATATACATTTCAAGTTCCAAAAATCCTACTCCTCTCTAAGATTTAATCCTAAAGGATAGACAAGAAGGAATTTCAACTCCAAGATCAAGAACACTGATGACCACTTTTTATGCAAGGATCGAACAAGATGGTAACATGTGTACCATAAAGGAAGGAATAGATTGATGCCATTTGTAATGACCCATAAATTCTCATTGGCTTGAGAGCACAATGAGTCATTACATGGACTTAAGTGACATCCCCAAGATGTAAAAGTCTAGAAATAAATGCCGAAGGGTTTCAAATACAAGTGGGGGGACGATTTACCCTTAAAGAAATAAAACAACAAACCAACAACACATAACTAACCCATTCACTAAATGATGCCTGAACAGAAGAAAGGTAACTAAACAAGTTCATTTATCTCAGAACCATATAAAATTGTGCCACAATGGAATACCAAACATGTATCAATGTACACAGTGGAAAAATAACTAAAGACTCTCAAGATTCCACAAGACTCCATGCCCCACAAGATCCAATATCCACATTCACTGAACAACCCAAGTATCACGAGGTAGTGCTAAAAATGTGGGAAAAGTTACCTTTGTCTCTATTTCAGAAGATTGCATCTGCAAAAGTACCAAAGTGCCCAAGAAGGGGTGAGTATAAAACTCAGTACATTATCCTCAATGACATTCCTAATCACTACAATATGATAGAAAATTTAGCCCGATTTATATAAAACATTTTATATAAACCAATTCACCAAAATAGTTCATAACCAAATATGATACGTTCAAAAAATGATTTACAACCAAGTGAATGATAATCTAAATGAAACCAATTTCTAGAAAGTTAATTTTCTAGAAAAATAACTAATCAAATCTTAAAACTAATTTTTATTATAATTTCTCATTCCCATTCTATATTTCACCACATACACACACATGCATGATTCATTTGATAGTTCCATACTCATGATCGGTTTCTCTACCAATCACCTTGAGTCCCAATGACACACACCCCCCGATCTTGGGACACATACCTTGTATCCCAATGGTACTAGTACCTTATTAAGGGCCCCTTAAGCATGAACTCACACCAACACCATTTATTCCAAATATTTTAATTTTCAAAATAAACCATTTCAATAAAACTGAACTTTTATTGAAATCCAAATTACATCCAATTTCAAAGAAACATTTCATTTCAATAAAACATTTATATTTTATTGAAAACATATAATCCCAGTCATGTGCCAACAATCCAAAAAATCCCCTTTTTAAAATCCATATTTTAAAACCAAGAACAAAATCACTCATTCAAAATTCCTAATTTTCCTGATTTCACAACAATCACTCAAGAAGGTTTCCAACAAGTGTTCAACAACCAAATCACAATAAATTTAACACCACACATTCAATTTGAAAGCATTCCAATTAGTTCTATTAAGAGGATACGAGAGTGAAGCCTCCTACCTCTAAGGTTTGGATGAAAACCCCAACGAACGACGAAAGAACAAGAAAACCATGTTGATTCTCCAAGAACTCACCGTAGATCTCTTCTCTTAGATATATCACTAGAAAATATCCTCATATTTGTCATCCACACTATAACGACCCGGACCCGAGCAGCCACACGAACAATGCTAAATGGGTTGGGTGCTACTACCTTAGGCACACTTCCTCGAATGCTAATGGATTCCGACTAGCAGTGAGGGACTTTTAGGTATAGTGGGGAGGATATACCCCCTCGGAGGATAATAATAATGGTACTTGTCCAAGTATAACAATAAAGATGTAGCGGAATAAATGACTCATCATACTCGAACCAGACCCGCAGTGTAGAAGCACATTCAAAGTCAATAAATAGGGTAAGTAATAAATATAATAACCAACAACATAAATAAACACAACAACATGCTAATCAATGGTAACTACTACAAAACAACCAAACATGCATCCAAAGTAGGTCATACATATCTAAATATAAAAGGGCACCAATGGCTAACCAACGATATCTAAAAACAAGCATGCTGATACAGGAATGTACGTAAAAAATTGTAAACTCCAATTAGGAAAGACCTCAGGGTCCATACGATCTCTAAGAAATAGCTAATACATTCCATTCCTTGAAGCTGGCCTCTTTTCTACATGTAAATCCATAAATCCTTCACGTGTCTCGAAGGGCTCGTGTAGGGTGTGAGAAGAATCTTAGTAGGATACCACCCAACGGTGCATACCTAATATTAGTGTTTAAATAGGCATGCATTTATAAGGAAAGAAGTAAACAGAGAGATGCACAAATAAACAAAAACTCCATTGGTGCTCAGTAGCCCCCATGGAGTGTCACCTTCGTCAGCCAACGCCGAAATCTCTATCACGTAACATGGAACCATGTTCCACCCCCCCTGACACCACGTGTCTCCAGTACCGACGTCCCGAAGGCACTCCCACTGGTAGTAACCTAGAGGAACAATGAAGACTATCCTAAAATATGTAAACAGAGGGACAACGATGTCTACCCTCAAATAACGAAACCGGAGGGACAACGATGTATTCCCTCTAAAAACGGTGAGCCTCTGTCCCCAACCCAATAGCCTAAATGCTATCCCCTGAAGGCGCCTCACCTTCCACATGGATTCTTACAGAAAGCACCCCCAAACCAATTGTACCTAATCCACAACTAATAGGGTCATCTACCCCTATGAGTGGTAAAAAACACCTCATCAAAGAGTCTCCCTATGTGCACACTACTCAAAGTTTCCGGGTGAGCGGTAATCACCAAAACCGTACCCAAACCACAACACCTCTGACACCTCATGTCCCGGCGACCATGCCGCTCAAGTCTGATGGCCTTACCATCCCAGTAACCCAGGACATGCCCAACCTGACAGTCACCCTGCCTCAAACTGATGCCCATGACGCCTAATCTCATGGTAAGAACCACCCAACGTAACCCGGGCCAAGACCAACCTGTGATCAACATCACTCAATAATATCTGAACCATGCCCAACACAACCAAAAAGGGTTCCAGCATATGGAATTTGACAGTTACATATATATATATATATATACACATTTAAACAGAACACAATAACCAGAAAAAAAATCTAAATAGTTTAATTTCTCTAGCCCATCAGTTATCTCACAACAACATTGAGGTATTTAAAGCCTCTAACAAGTCATATAATGTTTCAATAAACTAAACTCAACAGTTTAGAAAAAACAATTCAATTAATACCATATTGGTGCCCCTAGCAAAAAATTCCCTGATGAGCGATGACCACTCACCCGGTCCTACTCAAGCAACATAGGTAACAGGCATTCCCAATGGTATCTCATAGGTAAATGAACAATATATAATGCAATATCAGACGAAAATGGGTCCCACTCAAAATACCCGAAAATACGTCGAATGCCCCATAACATAAATGACCATGAAAACACAAAAAGAGTAATGCACCACTTACCTTTAGGGTTCCGTTGGAAATGACCCACAACAACTTCACCCCAATCCTGAAAACACTTCTAGAAAACCACTCTATATCTCCTTCCCTATCATCCACAAGCCTTAAAATTAACATGAAAGGAAACCCCAACAGTAGATCTAAATGCAATGGATGTTGATCTAGAAAAACGAGAGAGTGGGAAAAGAATACCTAGTGGAAAACACAAAGAAACCAAGTGGAGAGACTTACCCGAGAAGAACCGGCTTCAATCCCATAAGAAACCCCTTTGATTTTCTTCGAAAATGTGTGGGAGAGTACCTTAAACCCCTGAGAACCAAAAAACCCAAGGGATATTAGAGTGAGGGGAAGAATGAGGGGGGAATGGGAAATTCTAAGTGACCTGAGACTTAAAAAATCCTATCTTTAAGTGGCCACATGGTTACCCCACACGGTTTGTAAAATCGTACGACAACCGTGTGGTTTCTACTGTCTCACCCAGAAACTTCGCACGACTTTTCTGCATGGTTTGTCAAACTATGCACCGGCCATGTGGAGCCCACTATTAAGGGTGCATGGTTTCCTGGGATGGCAATATGGTTTGTTCAGATCGTGCACCAACCATTTTCCCCTGCAATACCTCCAAAAATTTAAAAGTTTTTCCCAGAACTGTCCAATTTCTCTGGTTTTCTCAGAAACGTGTCCAAATTTCAAATTGGGTTGGGATTTTGACCCATTCCAAAAACCTGGGTTCTTACACACACACACCTAGATCTACACATAAAGGGTTTATATCTATGAAACCATAAGAAGATGAGGAGTAGATCTATGTAGATCTAAGAAACTGATCGAGAACGAAGAAGAATGATAACATACCTCAAAAATCCAGCTTCAATTCACCAAAGAAGCCTTCAAATCACCATCAATCCAATGGGAGAAACTTCATTGTCCTTAGGAGAAAAAAAATACTAAGTTAGGGCCGATTTTGGAAAAAAACAAGGGAGTTATGGAAAAACGAGTGCGATCCTTTTTTAAGGATCTCATCCTGACCCCTTAAACTGTTTGACCGCACAATTAGGCCAACCGTGTGCTAACTGTGTGATAGCCACTACCTGCATGAATTTTCCTTGCACAGTTTCCCAAACAATGATCCAACCATGCTGGAACTACTGCCTCAAGAGGACTATTGCGCACGATTTGGTTGCAAAGTTAGAAAAACTGTGCGCCGCCCGTGCGACATAATTTTTTCACACAAAACACATCTATAGTTCTCCCAACTCTCCTATCCAACAACATTACAATTTATAACCATAAAAAGAATCAAGTAAGGGTTACGTACCAGAAACCAGGGGTACTTCATAGAGTGATCACTTCTTTGATAGCCATTGGGAACCATTTCTATGTCCATCATATGCATGGATACTACATTGTGATTTATCATCTCCATGTGGAGGTGATCCTCTTTAAAAGAAGTATCATTATCCAAGGGATCACCCACTTCTCACCCCCCCATTCATGTAATACTCTTTTCCTCACACAATAGATCACACTCATGGATTTTTTTAAAGCAAATTCTTTCATCATGCCCTCTAAAAAATATAAGGCACAATTAATGGATCTTCTACAATTCAAGCCATTATGCCCAATTTCTTTGCAAACTATATTGAAATGAATATTTTTTTTACATATTCTATTCTCAATTCAAACTCGCCTTCATCAGTGGATAGAATAACCATATTTACAAGAGTAGAACTCAAGTTGACATCAACAAGGAAATGAGAAAAGTGACCAAACATTTCCAACAAAATTTCCTTGTCCATTTTGATCAGACACCTATAGCTAGAGCAATGTCATACTCTATTCCGGGATGCCAAAGAACCCAGTTTAACCCATACACCATTACTCATGCTTGAAGAAAGAAATTTCAGACCTCCATTGGGTTGAAATTACAATCTCATTTCCATATGTAAAGAGTACCCAACACGAGGGAAACAAACATAAAAACCCAAGCACACATCTTCAAAGCTTCAGAGGGTAATAGGATGTGAAAGAATTCAGGACCCAAGGAGATGCATTTCCACCTTTAAAAACCCCATATTTCCGAGAGTCACTTCACTAGGTCCCTCATTCTCCATGGATTGAAACCTCTAAGAATCATAATACGAGTGATGATGGAGTGCTTACAAATTTTCAATCACTTTGAGATCACAAATAGACCAGATTTCATGTGAGCAACGCTACCATTGTGTTAGATACCCCCAACGATAGAATCCTTGAAGGTAGAGAATGATCGGCTCAGTCCAAATTGTGAGTATGAAGCATCTATAATCACCCTACCGTGAAAATTCCTTTTTCGATCCTTACCAGACGCAATGGGCTTATGATCGTCAATGCGTTCATGAGAGAGGAAGGCTTCAGCCAAGAAGGGAGAAGAAAAAGAATCAATACGAACAAAACCCTAATCGTCATATTTTCAAAGAGAAAGAAGCTCTCGACCATGACCTATCTTCCTTCAACTATAACAAATGTTTATAAAAAATGTATAATTACTATAATAAATATTTATACAAAATAGATAAGAAATATAAGAAATATATAATAACTATATGAATATAAATATAATAAATATAATAAATATATAATTACTATAATAAATACATAATTACTAAAGTAAATATTTATAATATATAATAACTATAATAAATATTTATAATAAATATATAATTTTAAATATTTATAATAATTATATAAATCTATATTTATATTTTTATAAATAAACCTCATTTAATATATAAATTACTATAATAAATATTTATTAAGTATATATAATTACTATAATTAATATTTATCATGAATATATAATTATAAATTTAATAAATATATAACTGTATAATTATAAATATGATAAATATATTATAAATTTAAAATAATTATTTTATATATTTGTAATTGTATATATATATGTTATTTAAATAAATTTATTATAATAAATTCAAATATAATAAATTTATTAAATAATTATAAATATAATAAATAATTATTTATAATTATATATTTACAAATATAATAAATATATAAATGTAAATATATAAATATTTATTATTATATATTTATAATTATATAATTATTATATTTATAATTATTATATTTATAATTATAAATATAATAAATATATAATTGTAAATATTTAAATATTTTTTTATAATATATTAATTTTATGCAGTTAGGGGTTTACCTGAGTGGTAAAGGCCCCCTGTAATCCTGCATTAGATCCAGGTTCAAATATGGGGAGTGCAAATTTCCATAGGCATGACGCATAACGAAGGCAGGCGGTGACGTAGGCATGACGTAGGCCTAGTGACGCAGGTAGTATGATGCAAGCATGATGCACTTGGCCTTCGTTCCAATTAGTTGTTCTTTGTGTCATGTAATGAGTTTCATGCTCACGCAGTATTCAGACCACGTACTGAATATATAAGGTATGTTGAGTGTGTTATCTCTCATTGGGGGTTGTGACCAGTCTTTCCTGTGTGTGGTGTGTGTATGTTTAAGGTTAGTGTACCCTCAAAAATTTTGGATTAGTCCCAGGTTTTAATCTGAGTGCGGGTGAATTTCATCAGGAAAGTCGTGACGCAGGCTTGACGTAGACAGTATGATGCAAACATGATGTCGCACTAATCTTTTGGGTCATGTAATGGGTTTCATGCCCACTGGGCCTTTTGGGTCATGTAATGAATATATAAGACATGATGGATGAGGTATCCCTTAGGGGGGACTATGGTCTGCCTTTCTGGCTGGTGTATGTGATGTGTGTATGTTTAATGTAGTTGTACCCCAAAACACATAATATATATATATATATATATATAATTATATAATTATAAATATTGATTTATTTATAATTATATATTTATAATAATGTTTATATATATATATAATTATGTAAATATTTATAAATATATTTATCTATAATTGTATATATATATTTATAAAAATAAATTTATATTTATAAATGTTATGTTTAAAACATATTATAAATTTATTTATATATAATTATATATTTATAACTATATAAATACAGATATATAATTATATAATTATTAATATATTTAACATTAATTTATAAAAGCATATTTTTATTTATTGATAATTGTAATTATATAATTATAATTATATATATTTATTATATTTATTTATAAATATTAATATATATTTATATACTAATAATAATAAATGGTTGTTGGTGGGGGGCTTTCCAAATGCCAATTCATATTGCGCTCCCCCAACCCTTTTTCCTAAATATCTAAACCCTACACCATGTTAATTAAAAAAAACACCCAACTGCTGAAATTGAGGGCTTGGGTGACATAACAGTGACAAATTTTTTAAAATGGGTTATTTAATTTTTTTTTCACAAAACTGGATAGGGTTGGGGTATTTTTAAAAAGGGGGTTGGAGAAGCGTGAACCCTATTCACGCTTGTAGTGTGAATTTTCTAAAGGAAGTGTAAACCCTGTTCACTTTTCCTCTAGAATATATTAAATTATAAATATTACTATATATATATATAAATAACTATCAAACAAAAAACTAAAATAAATATTTTAAAAAAAATATAATAATAAGAACCAATAAATTTATTAATATTTATTTAATATAAATTAAATATTAATATTTAATTAATATTAATATATTTTTTGATATTTATTTAATATTAATTAAATATTAATTAAATATTAATATGAAAATAATATATCTATAAATATTTATTTAATATTAATTAAATATTCATAAATATTCATAAATACGAAAAAAATATATATGAATAAGTACCAATAAATTTTAACAAATCTTAATAAATATTGAATAAATATCCATAAATAAAAATTAAAATGTTAATCAAATATTTACAAAAAAACAATAAAATGTATTTAAATAATTCATAAATACTAATAAATATTAATCAAATATGAATAAATTCCAATAAATGAAAATGAAAATAAATAATTATTAATACATTTTAATTTATATTCTAAAATATAAATAAAATACTAAGAAGTATTAATGAATAATAATGAAATAATTTTCAATATTTTTAAATTTTAATTAAAAATTAAAAAATATATATTAATATATATTAATAGATATTAATTAAACATTAATTCTTGTAAATTAATATTAATACACATTAAGTAAATACTAAAAAATATTAAGTAAATATCAATAAATTTAAATAAATATTAATAAACAATTGATAAGTATAAAATAAATATAAATTTTTTTAATAAATATTAATAAATATAAATAAATATTAAATAAATAACATTAAACATGATTAAATATTAACTAAATATTCATAAATATTACTTAATTTTACTAAATTTTAATAAATATTCACAAATATTAATATTTAATTATATTTAATAATATTTACGAATAATTATTTAATGGATAACTATTATTTAAAAATATTTGTTAACAATTATTAACATTTTTTAATATTTTGTTAAAATTTATTAATATTTAATTAATATTTATGTATATTCATTAATATTTAATAAATATTTATATATTCTTAATAAAAGTGGTCTTGACACTCAACTTGCTAAAAATTTAATAATATTTATGAATATTTATATAATATTTATTAATATTTAATTGATATTTATTAATATTCATGAATATTTAATTATATTTATTTAATGTTTAATAATTTTAATTAATATTTATAAATATCTATAAATGTTGGAAAAAAATTTCTTACTAATTATTTATTTTTGATAGTATTTTATTTATATTTATGACTATTTAATTAACATGTATTAAAATTTATTAATATTTATTCGTATTTATGATTATTTATTAATATTTAATTAATATTTGTGAATAATTAATTAATATTTATTAATATTTTATTACTGTTTTATTAATATTGATATATATTTATTAATATTTATTAATATTTGTTTATATTCGTTAATATTTATTAATATTTAGGAATATTTATTTAATAGATAGTTATTATTTATTAATATTTTTTGTATTATCTGTATATATGAATGTTTATTTAATGTTTATTAATATTTTTGAATATTTATAAATATTTAATTAATTTGTATTGATATTTTATAAATATTGATGAATTTTTAATTTATTTTTATTTTTATTTAAGTAGTATGTATTACATTTTAAGAATTTTTATTTATTTATTTAATATTTATCTCAATATTTTTAGATATCTATATATTTATATATATATATATAGTAATATTTATAATTTAAAAAATTACGGAGGAAGAGTGAACGGGGTTCACTCTTTAGAAAATTCACATAGGAAGCCTGAAACTCTTTATGGTTTGGTTTTTTAGGAGGGAAGAAACAAGACTCCGTTTTCAAAATACCCCCAACTCAATCCAGTTTTTTAAAAAAAATTTATAAAACCGGTAGAAAAATTATACATACCAACCCCACCTCCTCAAATGCGAAACCGACGATATTAATATCACATGCCTGGCGGTTTTGCGGTGCAGGACCAAGCTGACGTCATCAGAGTCCCTTATATTATGTTAATGAGACAACACTGATTCCTGACAAATTTGGCGTGAGAGGTTTTTTTTATTTTAATGGGTTTAGGGTGTAAAAATTTAGGGAAATTGGGCCTTTGAGCGCCACATGAAGTGGCGCTCAAAGGAAGAGGTGGTCGAGCGCCACTTCAAGTGGTGCTCGGCCGTTTCGGCCGAGTAAATATTTAGCGCCACATGAAGTGGCGTTGAAGGAATAAACTAACAACGAGCAGTGCCACATCATTTGGCGCTGCTCCTTTATTCCCTCTCCCTTCGGCGCCACTTCAAGTGGCGCCAAAACATCCCCTACCTATAAATAAGGCCGCTCGCCCTCCCCATTTCCCACCTCCTCACTCCCCCCTCTCTCTCTCAAAGTTATTTTCTCTCTAAAAATCTCTGGTCGCTCTACGCTTTGCCTCTCCTTTTGTTGTTCCTGCGTAGCTACGTCTCCACAAATTTGAGGTAAATCATTCTTTAAATTTATTTAATATTTTGATTTAATAATTTAGTTGTTTAATTTATAGAATTAGTATATAATATTTGTATTATATAAATAGTATAGTTTTTTAAATGTAATCAGGTAATGACATGATTATAGTTAGTTAATTAATTAAGTAACAATAATTAGGCAATTAATTAATTATAACTAGGTAATTAATTAATTATAATTAGGTAATTAATTAATTATAATTAGGTTATTACTTAATTATAATTAGGTAATTAATTAATTATAAATAGGTTATTAATTAATTATAATTAGGTTATTAATTCATTATAATTAGGTAAGTAATTAATTCTAATTAGTTTATTAATTAATTTTAATTAGGTTATTAATTAATTCTAATTAGGTTATTAATTAATTCTAATTAGGTTAATAATTAATTATATTTAGGTAATTAATTAATTATAATTAGGTTATTAATTAATTCAAATTATTTAATTAATTAATTCTAAATATGTTATTAATTAATTCTAGTTAGGAAATTAATTAATTCTAATTAGGTTATTAATTAATTCTAATTAGGTAATTAATTAATTATAATTAGGTAATTATTGAATTCTAATTAGGTAATTAAATAATTCTAATTAGGTAATTAATTAATTATAATTAGGTAATTAATTAATTCTAATTAATTAATTAGTTAATTCTAATCATGTAATTATTTAATTCTAAGTAGGTAATTATTTATTTCTAATTAGGTAATTAATTAATTACAATTAGGTATTTAATTAATTCTAATTAGGTAATTAATTAATTCTCATTAGGTTATTAACTAATTCTAATTAGGTTATTAATTAATTCTAATTAGGTTATTAATTAATTAAAATTAGGTAATTAATTAATTATAATTAAGTAATTAATTAATTAATTAATCATAATCAGGTAATTAATTAATCATAATTAGGTAATTAATTAATTCTAATTTGGTAATTAATTAATCATAATTAGGTAATTAATTAATCATAATTAGGTAATTAAGTAATTTTAATTAGGTAATTAATTAATTCTAATTTGGTAATTATTTAATTCTACTTATGTAATTATTTAATTATAATTATGTAATTAATTAATTATAATTTGGTAATTAATTATTTCTAATTAGGTAATTAATTATTTCTAACAAGGTAATTAATGATTTCTATTTAAGTAATTAATGATTTATAATTAGGTAATTAATGAATTCTAATTATGTAATTTATTATTTCTATTTAGGTAATTAATGATTTCTAAATAGTTAATTAATGAATTATAATTAGGTAATTAATTAATTCTAATTAGGTAATTAATTAATTCTTTTTCAGTAATTAATTAATTCTAATTAGGTAATTAATTAGTTATAATTACGTAATTAATTAATTTTAATTAGGAATTTAATTAATTCTAATTAGGTAAATAATTAATTATAATTAGGTAATTAATTAATTCTAATTAGGTAATTAATTAATTCTAATTAGGTAATTAATTAATTATATTTAGGTAATTAATTAATTCTAATTAGGTAATTAATTAATTCTAATTTGGTAATTAATTAATTCTAATTAGGTTATTAATTAATTCTAATTTGGTTATTAATTAATTCTAATTAGGTTATTAATTAATTCTAATTAGGTTGTTAATTAATTCCAATTAGGTTGTTAATTAATTCTATTTAGGTTATTAATTAATTCTTATTAGCTTATTAATTAATTCTAATTCAGTAATTAATTAATTCTAATTAGGTTTTTAATTAATCATAATTAGGTAATTAATTAATCCTAATTAGGTAATTAATTAATCATAATTATGTAAATAATTAATCATAATTAGGTAATTAATTAATCATAATTAGGTAATTAATTATTCATAATTATGTAATAAATTAATTATAATTAGGTAATTAATTAATTATTATTAGGTAATTAATTAATTATAATTATGTAATTAATCAATGAAGTAGTTATATTAATCAACAAAGAAGTTATATTAATCAGTGAAATAGTTATATTAATTAGCGAAGTGGTTATATTAACTAGCGAAGTAGTTATATTAATTAGCGAAGTAGTTGTAAATTGCTTCTAGAATATACCTTTGCATTACATTCTAGGTATGATAATGAATTTAGTTTCCAATATACCTTGATCTCGGTTTGTAATTGATGTTATGAACTTGAATTTTGTAGATGAATATTTTTTTTTCATATTAAGTGTTAGAGTTATCATGAAATGATTGCTCTCTTGAGTAAATTTTCCCCTGGTAGAGGGGCTTGGGGTCGGACCACCTACTTTCCTGTAGGCTTGCCTTGTCTACGAAAGTGAATGGGGTTGGCTATCTGTCGCTCCGGTCTTACTCATGTGGAGATTTTCAATTTCATATAACTCTATATTTTTACATGACGTCTTCATGTACCTCATGCATATAACGCATGCAGATGTGTATGAATATGTTTGACTTCTATTTTTTGGTAAGTAACACAAACTTGTGGGTTGTGTAAATAGTTACACATCAATATGGTTTGAAAATATTGATTTAGTGGAGGGATAAGGATTCCAAACAAAATTACTAGAAGCATGCATACATAAATTGATTCTTTAATCAGAATTATTTAATAACAATGGTTTCATTTCGATAAAAAAGATGGTTGGTGCCTATATTTATTGCAACAGTCAAATAATTGAGACAGAACAAGGATGTAGTTATAGTATACATCCAGAAGCTGTTGTGATGCTTGAAGGATGTACTACATTGGAAACTATGCAAACAAAAATTCATCAGAAGTTAAAATTGGAAAGGAATCAAGTGATAGATTCCATCATATTCAGACATCTCCAATTTATAGATAGTTTTTGGCATGTGACCTCTCCGGTAAGTGATGATGATTATTGGGAATATATACTTTCATTGGATAAGTATATACATAAGAATAAAATGATGGAGTTGTATGTCACTATAGCTATAATGGAGGTTCCATCGACATTGGATGTTGACCCATCTCAAATTCATGAGACTCTGTCATATGCTCATTCACATCAAGATGCCACTTCAACATCGGTAGTTATTCCATCATTTCCATCAGCCACATTTTCAATGGATTTTCCTCCACACACTTTAGATGAATTGGTCGATGAATTTGTTGATGATTACAATTTCGAAGAAGAAGATGAAGAGGAAGTTGAAGAAGAAGAAGAGCATGCAGATGATTAGTCTGTGCCAACTCATGTGAGGTTGAACTGACCATTGAACCATTCTCCACTATTGGCTTCATATTCAACTGATGGCATGAATCAATTTGCAGAATTTGATTATTCAGTTATTACTCCCAGCTCAGAATTTCCAAGAATCATTGGTGGCACAAATCGAGTGTCAGATAACAGTGTTCTGTACATTGGTAGAGTGTTTGAGAGCAAATCATCAATGAAAAATGTGATAAAACAATATCACATTGAAATAAATTACTCATATGTTGTAGAAGATTCAAAGAGGTCTTACTATTTGATCTGTTGTGAAAAGTATGAATTAAACTGTCAAATGCATCTTTGAGCTATTATTGATAACACTTTTCATAGCTGGCCCATCACTAGATTTACTACACACACTTGTGTGAACCCAAGCTTGTCACAGGAACACTCTTCATTAGATGTTGAGTTTGTTTCAATTATTATTGTTGAAATGATTCTAGCATGTCAAGACGTTCTTGTGGTTCTGGTCATTGAGCGAATCAAACAACTTTATGGGTATCAAATCTCTTACTGGAAGGCATGGGATGCATGAAAAAAGGCTATTTTGAATGTGTACGGTGATTGGGATGACTCTTATCGAGTTTTACCACAACTGTTGGAGCTTCTATACCACAATAATCAAATAGTATATCAGTTACATAATGATGAATATGTTATCCAACAGAACCAACATGACCGCTGAATGGTTGTGTTTGATAGATTATTTTGGACATTTTTCCCATGTGTGGTATCTTTTAGACATTACAAGTAGTTCATACAGATTGATGACACATTTCTGTATGTAATGTATACAAGAACTTTACTGATTTCCGCCACACAAGATGGAAATCGAGCCCCTCTACCTATAACATTTTAAATTGTGGAGAAACAGAATTTACCATCATGGAGTTTGTTTCTGGCATGTATCTGAGAGTTTGTTAAGGATGCAGAAGGGATTTGTCTTTTCTCTAATCACCACTGTGCAATCAAGGAGTCGATACAGTCTGAGGGTCTTTCGTGGAGACCACCATATGCCCATCATCTATACTGTATTTGACACATTGCCAGCAATTTGTGAAAGAAGTTCAAGAATGAGTAGATGAAAAAGGAAATCTTAGAAATTGGTATAAAAATCCTTTTCTATTTTAAATGTTTGATCATGGTTATTTTCATAACTGCTCAGATGGCTGATTTTATGATATCATTTGAGCCTCAACAACTAATGATGGAGGGAAGTATTCACGATATTCACAGAGTGATTCTGGAAGTGTATGATTACATGATTAAAATTCTATAGCAGAAATGGTTGTTGGCATATGATGATGGGAGGAGATATGATCATATGACGACCAACATTGTAGAATGTATAAATGGACTTTTCAAGGGATTTCGAAAACTACCAATCATAGGTAAATACGAGTATTTGAATATATGTTGCTCAGAAGAGATACTATTATAATATAATATTTGTATAATATTGTAAATCAAAATTTTAGGGTTAGTACCAGAGACCTTATATCGTAGTGGAAAGTACTTTCTGGAAAGAGGAAAGCAGGATGAAGAGGGCTTGAACAGAGGGATGTGCTATGGACACCATTTCCAATGCGACCTAGATACAGTTATTCAGGAGGCTACATCTTACCGTGTCACTGTATTTAATCATACAGAGCAATGATTTGAGGTCACTGATCCTGGTGATGTTGTGGCATGTAGCAATGGTCGTGTGCGAGTTGTTTTACTGGGGAAGTGTTATTGTGATTGTGGCAACTTTCAGGAACTGAGAGATCCCTGCGGCCATGTGATTGCATCATGTTCTTAAGTACATGTATCTTGGGATCCGTTTGTTGATCGGGCTTATCGACTCGAGAGCATCAACTCCTACTACAGTACATCGTGGATTCCAATCGGGGAATATCAGAATTTTCAGTTGCTAGATGGCACACCGATGCTTCTACCGAACAACAATAGACATCGACCTAAAGGGAGGCCAAAGTTGACTCGTATTCGGAATGAGATGGATTATCCTAGTGAACATCCAGCTGGACGGCGGTGCGAAATATTCCGCCAAGAAGGTCCTACGAAGTCACGTTGCCCTAGACACATAGGGTAATTATCCAATGGTTAAAATGAATCATGTAATCTATCATTTACTGTAAAACATTGTATATGTAATAATTTTTATCATTATCACCATTTTTAATCTTATTTTTCTTACTTCTATATAAGTTAACTTTTGGAAAATGTCCCATGATTTTACTTGACTTTCATTGTCAAACTTTCAACATTACATGAGTATCTTTAAACAGACAACACCAACTCAAAAAATGGAATGTACCTATATAAGAAAAAAAACCATTTGACCTATTAAATGAAAATTTCATCAGTCTTTTATAATGAAAGATGAAATTACAATGCCCACAAAACAAACACAAGGAAACTCCGAACGTCTTCACCCCAACACCCCAACATGGGAGACAACAACTGACCCAATGTGTTTATACTTCTTTCAATCATTAAATGATAAATTTCATATATTACATAATATATGTCATATCATACATGAAATTAATGTTTTACTATTTTCACATTCAGATTGAGCAGCCACTTTTATCTGGCCATAAGACGCACGTGTCGCGCGATGTGTTGGCGCGGCGACCTGTTAGACATCTTCATGTTCGGAGAGCGCATCGTTTCCGTCATGAGGCACCGCTGGTAGCTATTTATACATACCTTAGATGTGAATGCTTTTATGGAGTCACTATGTGTGACATCAAGACCATTTACTATCATTTTATAGCTGCGTTGGTTGAGAGATGGTGGCCAAAGACACACACATTTCATCTCCCAGAGGGGGAGATGACTATTACATTATAGTACGTCGCCTACATGCTGGGGTTACCTATCAATAGACATGAAATTAGATGTTCTAGTACTGGAGATTGGGCTACAGTCATACAGAGGCTGCTAGGCATTGACGTCGTCAGTGCATGGGGTGTCCTTCAGGGTTCACTCTTGCGCATGAGGTGGCTTGATCAACATTTCGACGTCATTCCAAATGATGCAAATGAAAAGATGCTTCTTCAGCACACACGTGCATACATATTACGGCTGCTAAGAGGCATGTTGTGCAACGACTACTCCACCACTTTGGTACACATGATGTACCTCCCATTTCTTGAGGATTCAGATCAGACAGCTATATATAGTTGATGGTCTGTTGTATTAGCACATCTATACAGATCTCTCTGCACTAGTTTTCAGGCCGATTCACATCAGATTGCAGGTTTCATGGTGTTAGTATAGATGTGGGCTTGGGATAATTTTCCACGCATCGGTCCTCGACTTTTCGAACCACCTGCACCGGAGCTACTTCAGGACTGTCCTTAGGGACGATGGTATGTCTACATCATTACATTCAGTTATTTTGTACTTTTTTATTGTTTTTTATAATCTTACCATAGATTAATCTTTTTTTATCTAGTTGAGTCAGTCTCATAAGTTTACACATACTCCGAGACATAGTGTGCACAGCTACTGACAGATATTCGACGTCATAGTGCCAGTTGATGTAAGTTAAACAATACTTTTTTGTAGGAAAATTTGTTTTGTTATCACTATTTTATGATATTTCAATATAATCTCAGTAACATTATAATGCTACTATATGACTTATTTTTTGAGTTTATATTTCAGGTTTCATGGACTCCTTATACAGGTTATGTCTACACATCACTTCTACTATAATGCAAAGCTATGGTTGGAGATCGTGCTGCAGTCGTGCCACTCATTCACTTCCACATCATTGAGTGGCACCAGCCAGAATGGGTCATGCACCAGTTAGGTTTTATATAACATATCCCCATGGCACCATGACAGTCTACCGAGTTACATTCGATTGTGCTTATAGGTAGACATACGACAGAATGGCGGCAACATCATGCATCCTATATCGAGCTTTGGGACAGGTGTGCCTGATTCAATATCATTCCACATGTATATACCACAAAACACTCTCAGTTATCTTATCATGGGTATTACGCACACTTGTATTGACGCCACACCATTATGCGCCATACACGTCAGGGGATTTACATTCAACAATTGGTATGTTTTCTAAGATTTATTATTTTTATTTAACTCATTTTTTATATTAATTTTACTGTTATTTCATTTGCAGGCAGATTCCATTGGTTAGCTTGCACATTCCAGACAGCCTCAGGAGCATGCATATATTCTGTGGGATGTAGTTTATCGGGATGTGGTTGCTCTATTCGATCATCTCCAGTTGATATGTGATAGTATTTTTGATGAGAAGCCACATATATATCCTGATCCATATCATCATGCTAAAGCACTTGATGATGATGATGTCCTTACTATTCCTGCTGAGGAGGATGCACCGCCACCGTCGCCACCAGCTAGACGACAAAGATGAGCACAACCGGAGGGGCAGCGGTGACAACATCAACATTCGAGAGCGGCTCCTAAAGATGTTGTTGCACCACAGAGAGTCGATCCGGCCCAGCCGAATGATGATTTTGCATAGTTGGGAGACACTTATATACAACATATGGCGTCTCTGCAGACTACTATGGACATAGATATGGGTGTAGTCACACAGCTTATGGAGGCCCCCTCTCCTCCCGATGAGACCTTCTTCAGTACCCCATTTCTACCATTTTTAGGAGCTTAGGAGCCATATGGCATCCCATATGATTTTGGGGAGTCCTCCTCATGTGGTTTTGGTCAGTCCTCTACATAGCACCATGGGGAGGCACTAGAAGCACCAGAAGAGGAGGAACCTACAGATTGGACACCGGAATGACACGGCCGTTGGACACGAAGAGGACGTAAGATTCAGACGTCGCGTTGTGGTACCAAAGGTCATCGTCGTAGATATTTTTGGATATCATGTTGTATATATTAAAAAACATATTTACTATGATAAGTAATTGTTGTTGAGGACAAATAACAAGAAAATCAAAAATATAGTAAATACAAACTGATTTAAATTAACTATTAAATTATAAAGTACAAGTACATTATAAACAAAATTTGTCACAAAGAATAAACATCTGATAATTTTTGAAAAATGAAAATAAAAACATACATATAGTAAACAAAAAAATATTTTACATGACTACTTAAATATTTAAAGACATTACATTTATAATTATATAATAATAAATATATTTATAAAGGTAAATTACTAATTAGTAATTAATTAATTAATAATTAACTATTAATAATAAATAATTATAATGACGAATAATAATTAAAAATTACATTACTAACTAACTAATTATTTTATATTTAATAATTATATTTTATAGGAATTCAAAGTCAAATACTTGAATCATTATTAAGTTTTAAGTAGGTGGTTTTGAAAGACTGTAAAATATTTTTTATCAACATTGTTTAAGTAATTTTTTTAATTTCATCTATATAGTATAGGTTTAATCCATGTTTTATGTTTCATTTGTATTTCTTATATAGTTTAAATTTTACAGGCTTTCAAAGTCTCATACTTGAAACAGTTTTAAGTTTCAAGTAGGTGGTTTTGAAAGACTATAAAATATTTTTATCGACATTTTTTACATAAGTTTTTTAATTTCATCTATTTAGTATATTTTTAATCCATGTTTTAAGTTTCATTTTTATTGGTCATATAGTTTAAATTTTATAGGCTTTCAAAGTCATATACTTGAAACATTTTTAAGTTTCCAGTAGGTTGTTTTGAAAGACTATAAAATATTTTTTATCGACATTATTTATGTAATTTTTTTAATTTCATCTATTTAGTATATGTTTAATCCATGTTTTTTGTTTCATTTATATTGGTCATATAGTTTATATTATATAGGTTTTCAAAGTCACATAGCTGAATCACTTTTAAGTTTCAACTAGGTGGTTTTGAAAGCCTATAGTATATTTTTTATCGACATTGTTTACGTAATATTTTTAATTTCATATATTTAGTATATGTTTAATCCATGTTTTAAATTTAATTTATATTGGTCATATAATTTATATTTTATAGGCTTTCAAAGTCACATACATGAAACATTTTTAAGTTTCAACTATGTGGTTTTGAAATCCTATAAAATATTTTTTATCGACATTGTTTATGCAAATTTTTTAATTTAATCTATTTAGTATATGCTTAAACCATGTTTTAAGTTTCATTTATATTGGTCATATAGTTTATATTTTATAGGCTTTCAAAGTCACATACTTGAAACATTTTTATGTTTCTAGAATGTGATTTTGAAATACTCTAATATATTTTTTATCGACACTGTTTATGTAATTTTTTTAATTGCATCTATTTAGTATATGTTTAATCAAAGTTTTAAGATTTATTTATATTGGTCATATAGTTTAAATTTTATAGTCATTAATAATACTGTTGTTATTACCAATTTATTATATATTTAACAATATTTTAAAATTATTTATAAATAATTACTTATAACTATATAACCCTGGATTTGTAATTATAGATTTAAAATTATATATATATGTAAAAATATATAATTATAAATATATAAGTATAATTATAATTATAATATAATTCTAAATATAATTATAAATATAATTATACACATATATATATATATATATTTATATATGAGTATTAAATATATTTATAAATATATTTTATATATATATGTAACAATATTTTCATAGTTATATATTTATAAATATATTCACATTTATATAACTATAAATATTTATTTATAAAGATTAGTTTATAATTATACAATTACAAATATATTGTTTATTTAGCAAATTTATATTAATAGATTTATATTTATAAATATTTATTTTTAATTATATATATACGTAATTATATTTATACACACATATATATTTAAATATTTATAATTATAATATTTATAATATTTATATGTAAATATATAAATAAAGCACACAAATTGGGGAAAACCCCTTGTATTTTATATAACTAGTACTTACCCGTGCATTCACACAACAATACGTTCAATGCTTACATTCAAGAAGACAATACTATACGCCAATATTAATAAATAAAATCCATATTGTATATATTGAAAAAAATAGTGATACATAATATTGAACTATAATAGGATAAAATATATAGAATTGAATACATAAAGAAATAATAAAAAGAAAATAACATAGAAGAAGATATAGGATAATATTAAAAACATATTGGAGAACATATGATAATATATAAGGAAAACATAAGAGTACCATCACTGTACAAAATAAACCATACAAATGCATGATGGAAAATATAAGTAAAACATATAGAAAAATATAGATGAAAGTAAAATTATTTGAAAACATATAACACATATAGAAGAATATAGTGGAAAACATTAAATTGAAAAGAAAAAAACATTTAAAAAAATGAAATTGACATGTATAAAAAGAACATGAATGAAAATAACATTCAATTGGACATGTACATTTCAAAACATACATCATAAGTCTTTATGTCACCAATAAATTAGGTCAAAGTGTACAAATATCCAACCTCAAATGCCTGAAAAACATTTCTACAATGAAATAAAATGGTTACAATAAGAACACCTGAATTTGTAGAATTAAAAAAAACGATAACATAAAAGTACTAATTAGAAAGAAAAATAAAAGAAGTCTTAATTTACCTTTAAATGCCTGCAATGAAAACTAGCGTGCTGCTACATGGATGTCCTCACGGCCTAGCTACACTCCATATACTTAAATGCCACATGGATGTCCTATTTCTCATGATGCACTGATTCTTACAATTTCATGGGTGTTTCCAAAAATTCCCTGTACCCTCCCATGTCATCTCCTCCTCCATCTTTCACGGCTTCAGACCCTTTTTCCATGTTAACTGATGTGCTAATATGACATTGCACGTCATTATAATGGTATAAGCACTACAAAGATCATTATTGAGAAGAACATGAATGAAAAAAGCACATGAATGAAAAGAACATTCAAATGGACATTTAATTTTCAAAAAATACACCATAGGTCTTTATTTCACCAATAAATTATCTCAAAGTGTACAAATATCCAACTTCAAATGGATGAAATTTTTTTTTTCATAGATAAAAATTTTTACAATAAGAACACATAAATTTTTAGAATAATAAAATGATAACATAAAAGTATTTATTAAAAAGAAAAATAAAAGACGTTGAAATTTACCCTTTGAAGCCTCTAATGAAAACCAGCGTGCTGCTACATGGATGTCCTCATGGCCCAGCTACCCTCCATATACTTCCTTTGTTATCTTATACATGGATTTCCTATTTCTCCCTCTACACTGAATCCCACACCCAAGCGTGCACCACCACTGATCCTTGGACAAGAAAACAAAAAAAACCATTAGATTGGCATCCTGCCTAATAGGAAGAGATTAAGGGATATTTTTGGAAAAAAACACGTGTAAATCTCCTGGAGAAGAAATATGGATATATTTCACAATGAATTTCGTATCATATATATCCACAAAAACCACTTGACCTCACAACATGAGTCTAGAAATTTGTTTTGATGGCCAAGAAGTGGCTGTTTAGACACTATCAGTTTGACAATGAATAAATTCAGCTGTTTCTGTTCGATTTCAGGGTGTGGGGGAGTTGCGGGACTTCACTTATTTACATGTTCCATCAAACCTTCATGGGGTTGGAAGCAAAGGGAATGCCTCCAATATTTGTAGTGAGTTGTGTTTCATCTTCCCATATCAAGAAACCGAAAACCGGGAAAGGATGGGGAAAATGAAATATTGGATGCCTTATGATGCTAATACTGAGAGAAGATGGGATGCAGGTTACATGACTGCATTTCTTGTATTTCAAAAAATAAAGGGTCCCAACGTACCAAGATTGGGTGGCATTGTTGTTTTGTGTCTGCCATATATGACATTTTTTTTTCCTCTAATGAAAGAATCTGTGAGTCTCGAAATGCATTTAGAAGAAAGGATGGCACCTTTTAAACATGAGATGAGTATATCTCAATAAGTTGAACCATCACTTTCCCATCCTAAAAATTCAATATTGTACTAAAAATTAGAAAGTATATATGAAAAGGAATGGTAATATATTTTCAACCTAGAGAAATAAAATATATGAGGTGTCATTTAGATCAAATAAGAAAAAGTAATAGAGAATGTGATACATTAAAATTGAAACAGTAGTTGTGTTAGAGTTCATTTTGAGTTGAACACATGGAAATAAAAGAAAATTTTTTGGACTGATGGTTTATTTAGGAAAAATCTGGGTGAAAATATTACAGATTCGGAATACTTTAAGCTGATAGGGTCCCTCTTAGATTCAAACTAAATTCAGAAAACTGCGCTAGTAAAAACCATCAAGAAGTGGGTTCATGTGGTGCTGCAATAGACATGTATTGGGGGTTGCTGGTTGATAGTAATCTGGTAGCTGCACAGATTACTAAAGTTGATAATTAAACTTCACAATTTATACATACTACAAGGACAATGAAAATGTTTTATTCATAAAAATAGAACCTCACATGGAGCATCCAAACTTCATCTCCCCCTGTTCAAAGGAAACAAATAAACTTATGGTGTTTAAAACTCTAAGAATTTATGTGGATATTCGGGAAATGGGAGAGATGCAAAAAAAGTTATTATAAATTGAATCCACAAGTTGATTCACTGATATACAAACTGAATCTAGGATAGAGAAAAGTACGTATATTGTTTTTCTGGAAATAAACTTGGAATAAATTAGAATCCAAATCAAGAAAAAAATTGTGAAATGTGGATAATTTTTTTTCTCATGCAGCACAAACAGACTGTAAAAAATTTGTTTAAAAGAAAATAGAAAATAAAATCAGCAACTAATCACTTATGAACATGAAACAAAATATGATTTTTATACCAAAAGTTCCTCACAACCAGAGGAAGCTTCACACAAGAGAAAAAAACTGCATAGAGTAATAATAATGCAATATGATTACTGTATAAACATAGTTTTGTCAAAATTCAAACTACATTCCCATAAATTATGGATACAGAATATAAAAACAACAATCAAAATAGAATCTGATCAGAAAAATTTATAATGACCTGTTATAAAGAGCATAAAAAAATCAATGTGGAATATAAAAACAATCAAAACCGAATTTGATCGAAACTCATTTGGTCAAAACAAAATTATGCAATCAATGTAGGGGTATACGCTTGTACCAACAATTAATAATATAATAAAAACATAATACGATCTGTATAATTTATAAAAACAAGTTATAGAGATATTATAACAATAATTCGTGAGCATCAAAGATCTCCCACCAGCAACATGTTGTAGATAAACGAGCAATTTAGATGTTTAATATATAGTAATGATATAAAATAAAAATTTGATGTTATATAGTCAGTCAATTAAAAAATGTTTTTCAATAATCCATCAGCTTGAATGAAATGAATTTAAAATAACGTTTCAATGATAAGAATAAATAATCACTATCATTTATGTTTGTTTCATATGCTCCCAAATAAACCCAAAGAATGTATTTTTCTGAATACCAGATTAAACAAACTCATACAATTTAATAGACCTGAATTGGTAAATTCATTAGGATTTTTTCAGTTTTTCCGAGATGTAAATAAAGTGGATCTACATAATATGAAGAATAAACGATCTCCATATGGAAGAAAGTTTAAAGATATCTAGGTGGCAGAGAGTTCATCTACCCAAGAGTATTCATCAAAATGGAAAGCAAGTAAAAGAAACAATATAAAATATGGATAGATGTACCATTTCAAGATTGAAAAACTTTGAGGAGAAACCTATCAGAATTCCAAACACAACCCATGAGGATGTTGTAACAATCTCCTTTGATTTTCTGAAAATTGAAACCCAAAATAGAGAAAACCTTAAAGCATATACAGATGCATTTTTTTTGTTATAATTCAAAACCTAGAAAGGAAGGCATTTGCGTTCTGAATATTACATCCAACTATTCTTTTCAGGGTTCCATAGCAGACTGTCATACAGTTTTGTTGAGTATCTTCCTTATAAGGAACTTGTTCATGAATAGTAATAAGAGAGTATTGATGATAGATCATTAAATAATTAGATCATTAAAGAATTAGAGAAACGAAAGAAACAAACCACAAATAGCACCTGCAACATCTAAATCAGTCAGTCAACTCCTGATATTAATATAATATTTAGATCACATACCAAATATGAAGTTGCTGACATTGAAGTTCTTAGTTACTTATAACACATCAAAAAAATAAATAACTACTTCCTTCATTTCATCTATCAAAAGATAACATAGTTAATAATATGCAGTTGAATTGCATGCATCAAATAAGAGAATGAAAGTACCATTAATAGTTCCATTAATAGTATCAATGTTTTTAAAATATAATCTATTCACCAGTAAAAAACAGACATAAATCATTATTAATTTAAGAAAAATTAAACTACATGAAATGAAGAGAAAACTGGAAAGGTATCATTAGATGTGTACCTAGTTCACAAATTTTGTTACCTGGGAATGACATTGGAGACAAAAACTTATTTATCGCACCTCACCCACCTTCCCGTGTTGGAGAAATCAAACCTGATGGAATGAGAGTGGAAATGTGGAAAATGTGATGGGTTTGGCCTCCCCAAACTGGGAATCTTGGCTTAATGGGTCATTAGACCATATGTGGGGCGACCCATGAAGATTTTTTTCCAAAGGGATTTTTCTTTGCAACTGTCCTCCTACAGTAAATTTATTAAAACTTTGGAATGGTGTAGAACACATTCAAGAATACAATATAGCATACTGACATCACGACCACATAATAAGAGCATATACATACAAAATATGCTTCCAATGAATACAATATTCAAACATTGAATGGAAACAAATATATAACATACCAGCATCACATATAATTAATACCATAAATACAACATACTAAAATTGAATGGAATCGAAGGTACAATATTATAGCATATATGATTGCATACTAAGAGCATATACTAACATAATAGTAACATATATGACATCATAAATATATAAATAGGAAACACATACAATGAATACAATAGACTAACAATGAAGACAATATACAAATAGTTAAGGGGAATTGATATTGGTGAAATAAGATAGATAGTTAATATATTATGAAAACATTATGTGATACTGCTTATTAGCTAATAATTAATGCATGGGTATTCATTATTTTCTATGAAAAACTCATGAAATTCATTTAAATGTGATATATTAGGTGCTTCGTACTCTCATTGATTTGATTGATATCCTAGTATCCTTCCTGGTGAAAAGTTTAAAGTTCACTTTGAACCAAAACCATAGATTCTTCAATGGTTATATGAAAACAACTATAAAAATATTGAAGAGGGAAAATATAGGTATAGAAACATTGTAACCTATAGTTGAACTTCAATAGATGAAGGTACACATATCATTATTGGACTATCATTCTCATTTGCATACAAAATATTTGAATGTATTAGTTCTAGTGATGCAAGGGAATGTAAAAATGTTAAGTACAATAAAAAATAATTACATATAATTTGTAACATCCATTAATTTTGAGAAAATAAAAATAAACACACCAAACTCACCATTTTAATGTATTAGTTCTAGTGATACAAGGGAATGTTAAATTTAAGAATAATATAATACAAACATGTATAAAAAATAGACATGATTTAAAAAAATATGAACAACTGAGAAAAAAATAAGAACCTAGTGAATCTATAAAAAACCAAACTCACCATTACAATAGAACATAAAAACCTCCACCATGAGATGTGCCATGGGTGTTTTGAAGCCCAAATAGACAACACCTAGAACCAGAAGCATACTAAAATTCCTCATATTTTTAGAATACATAATCAAACATTGAATCTATTCATACCCAATTGTATTATCACCACTATATGTCAGAGAGGAAACCAAATTTTACTTTTTTTTCCACCTAAACCTATATAAATAACCATAAATATGATTATATACATTGATCATTAAAAACAAGTCTTAGAAATGAGGCTCAATGAATCTCTTGAAAAATTTCCATAGTATAGATATGGTGTAACCAAAACATCTTGATACATGTAGAATATGTACATACTGCTCAAAAAATTATTTAATGAACATGAAGAAACATATTTTTGTCAACATTCAAACTAAAATCACATAAATTATGGAGATAAAATAAAAAACAAAAATAAAAAATGAATCCGATCAGTAGAGTATATAAAAATATGCTACTAAGAGTATAAAAACAATCAAAACAGAATCTGATCAACAGAATATAGAGATATCTGTTATAGAGGATAAAAACATTTAATACAGAATATAAAAAGTATCAAAATAGAATCTGATCTGAACTTGTTAGGTTATAATTGAATTATGCAATCAATGCAAGGGTATACGCATGTACCAACAGACAAAAATATAATAAAAACCGAATCCGATAAGAAGAAGGTATAAATACTTGTTATAGAGAGAGTATAAGAAGAGAATAGTTTCACTATATTACTATTTTATGCTAATCAAAATTGTAAGAAAATAAAGTAGGAAACTGGATATTAAACAATCAAATATTATTGACTAAAATATGTAAGTTTTTTTTGAAAATGGATTTTAATGTAATTGAACCGAAAAAGTATAATACGTAGGAGGTGTAGTAATCCAATAAATTCATTAAATATTCGTAAATATTTAATGTAAAATTACATTAAATCTATTCAAAAATTTATGGATCTTTATATGAAAACATTAATCTATTTTCCCACAGTAGTGATGCATATTACATTAACATCTTAACCTAAGACGCGACTTCCACTCCACATTATGTCAACTTCTTGACATAACCGCAAGTGGTTCTCTTGACATTGCTTAATCATATATTGTAATGTCAAGAGGGGGAATGATTGTTAGGATTCATAAAATGCGTTCTTCATATATAGTGGATTCAATATTCAATGAAAATCACCAATAGTGAATGGAAACATGTATACCGTTAAAACACATATAACATGGGAAAAACATATGAAGTAGAAACACAACATATTAATAATGAAAAAACTAACCGATTATGAGGCGTGCACCAATGGTCCAAAAATACCTGAAAATATAATAAACTATATGTTATAAAATGAAAACTATAAAAAAATTACATGAATAAAAAACATGAAATTGTCTTTATTATATAGAAAATGAAAATGAATCGACAGTAACATTAATGTGGTGGTACACTCCACCCATTCGGATGGCCTCTTTGAATAAGGAAGCTTCTATTATAGTAGTAATACAGGTTAATATATATCAAATAAAAAATAAAATAGTCAAACCATTGACAAAAATAATAAGAAAATTTTGAAGAAATTCCCTTGTTAGGGTGTCATTAATTCAAATTTGTGTGTTATGAGCAGTAAAGAAGAACCATTCAGATTCTTATTACACAAGATGAGTTCAAGTGCATACAGTAAACCACATGTTGATGGAGCAGATACTTTTCAGAATTCAGTTCAATCTAACTGATGCATATAATATATATGTGCATTCATAAAAAATAATCCTAGGTATGAATGTGATCATAAAGAATATTATATGCAAAGCAGTCCATCAGACACCAAGGTTATGTGTACCTGAACGACCTCCCCTCCAACGATTTCAACACCGTATTCCAGTCTCTGCTACTGGCGTTTCAGCTGGATAAGAATGGCGGTGGGCAGTTCATGGTGATGGGTGTTCTAGGATCCTTCTATGGCCGCCTCTTCCCCAAGATGAGGGTGGTTTCAGAGTCTCTTCTGGCACATCATTTCAGGGAGGAGGTGATGGAGGAGCTGTACTGGCGGTATGCTAAAGTGTTGGGCCGACACCTATCTGAAACCAGGGCCGTGTACATTAGTCTCGTCGTGTCTCTTGTCAAGAAGACCTGGTGTGGGCCATAAGTGTTTGAAGAGGGACACTCCCTCTTACTCATTATCCACTCATACCTTTAATCATATGCATCAAAACAATAGTTTCTACATTAAAGATCAATGTCATCCCCCCCCCTCAATATTTGAAATTAGATTGAAATGACCAACTCTATGTGAAGAGAGTCAATTCAATGTCATCATAAGATCACCACCACAACATCTTAATACTCATGAAGTGTTATAATCAGATATCTTACTAAGTATAAAGATGTATCCCTGTATAATTTGGAGGTCAATGTCGTCCATGAAATATTCTTCCTCAATAACAAATTTTTACCCAAATAAGAACATGGAGATCAATGTCACACCAGTTTTTTTCTTTTCATGTCAGGGTTTTGATCCGGTTCATTTAAAATATCGTTCCTTTTCATGGGTGTTTTGTGAGTTTTTTTTAGTTTCTATCTTCCATATATGTCTAATCACCTGAATTTGGATTTCCAATTTCTTGTTTAGGAGTCTTTGGAGAGAGGGTGGTTACTTCATGATTTGGGCCAACCATGGGCCCATTTCCAATTTAAAAAACCAAATTTTTTTCTTTTATAAATCCTTTTATTTTCAACAATTTTCACCCATTCAAATTTATAAATTTCCTCCCATGACATTTTCAAACCAGCATATCCTTCTGGACCCCTTATGAATTCATAACCGTGATGAATTGGGGTATCTTATTTAGGTATTGGGCCAGCCCGTGGGCCAATTTCCAGTTTTAAAAACATAATTTGTTTCTTTTATATCTAATTCAATTTTTTAGATATTTCGTTTATTCCACCTCCCACTCAAATCCAATATCCATATACGAACCCCTATTATGTATTTTCTCTTTTTTGAGCTCATACGAGTCACAGATTAGGGATAAAGTTCTCATGTTACCTCAAAAAGTCCAGAATAGATAAGGTAAATATTTTCACACATACATAATTCAATTCTTACTCTTTTTCCTATAAATCTTCTTTCCATGGTTCTTCCAGACAATAGGGGAATTTACAAGAATTTTCAAGCCATTACCTTTTCTCTAAGGGTGCCGATCTAATAGAATACGATGAGTTTTCTAGTTGAAAATGTGAGATTCCTTCTCCTTTATCCTCTCTTTTCTTCATTCTTTCATTATTTCTTGGTTTTATAATCTCCCATAGTCATGATAGACCTAGTTTTCTGTCATCCAATTATTTTTGATGGGTTTTTTGTTCGTTTGGGGATGGTTGTAATAGGTTTAGTGTTTGTAAACCCTCGGATGGTGATTTTGGGTGTGCGTATCCTTTACGCAAAGGATTTGAGGTAGGATATCCCTTGCACATGCATTTATCTTTTAAGATTCATCATTTTCATATTTTTTGAATCTATTATATATGTTTATAATTATTTTTCAGCATTTGGATAATTTGTTTAGTGTACAAAATGGTTGTTCAATCCTTGTTTTGTGAAAAGTAATGTTGTTTTGTCATAAAAGTGCACACCATGTTCTTGTTAAAATGTTCTACTATCTTTCAAATCTATTTTGTGAAGGTTAAAACATGGTTTTTGGTATTTTGAATATATTACAGTATCTTGTATAAAATATTGAATGAAATTAATGCATTATTCCATGTCATGTTCTTAAAATAAATTGTTTTGTTTAAAAGGGCATGTCAAGTATTCGGTAAATTGCCTGGTTGTCTTTTATGTGTTATGTTTAATTTAAAAATTATTATTTTTTGGATTTATAAATGAATTGAAAGAATGATAAATGATATTTTTGGTTCCTTATATGGATTTCCAATTTTTATTTGGTTTTACAAACAAATTGGTTTTGGTTTATAATATGTTTTGGCCCAAGTTGTCGGAAAATTGACTGTTTCACATCCTTATGAAAATGGTTGTGTTTTGAATATATAACCTCAATGTTTTAAGGGATTTATGATTGTGTTTTTCTGATGTAAATGATTTATATAGACCTCCTTAATAAAAGTGAAATTCATACCTTGGTCAAATGATAGTTTTGAGAAAGGCTTAAAGGACAGTTTGGCATTTGTTTTGTTTTTTGTAAAAATGGTTTCCATGTGAATTTCATGTTCTATCTTTTGGGACAATTTTATGGTCCAGGAAAATGATTTATTAATTGGTTTTGGTGCTTCCAAATCTGGGGTGTTATGTTATTGATGGGTTTTTGGCCGTAAAAGTGAATTATTGAATGGATTTTATGTGTAAGGCCTCGTTATAGTCCTTGAAACTATTTTACAAATATTTTTAGTGGTTTCTTGATTCGTGAATGAAATGTGAAGCATGTTTGTGGTCTGTTTGTGTGTTTATGTTTGGGTAATGGAATTTTTATGTGGAATGTGTATTTTATAATATGTGTAACTTCATTGAGCACAAAAGGGGAATCCCAGGTATCTAGGTGGGAAGACATGTACTAGTATACTAGTGGTTCTGTAGAGTTTGTCCCTTGTTTCACGTAGCATGTTTGACGATGAAAACACTAACTAAACTATGATGATGATGTTGTTGGGGGACCAATAGGTTATGGTTATTCTCTCTACTAGTGGATCATGTGAATGAGAATGGATATTTATTATGGTTACTTTCCACGAGATACAAGGTACCTAGGGATCATAACTAACTAGTGCCTAGGGGCGTTCCAGTGACTTGTGCTCATTGGCTATTTTGTACTAACTGTCACATGCAGTGTGTTTGGTTGGTAAATTCAGAAGTGTGTGTGATTTATTTAAATGTGTGAATTCTTTAAAGCATCCCACTTGAAAACTCTTTTCATTTTGAAGTTGCACCTCTTTGAAAATTGTTACTAGATTTCTTGTTTATAAAACATTGAAGTTTTTCTCTGGTAAATTTTTTCTAGAATGGGACCTCATTTGGAAAACATACCATTATATTTGTATTTTAAACATGAAATTGATGTTTCTCTTATTTTAAAGGATGTGCATTGGGAATAGAATATCAGGAAAACCTACCGCGTTTTAATACTCACACCTATAGTCTTCTTCTATTTTTAGCCCTTTTGTAGGTTTCAGCTTGAGTTCGATTGCCCTGGGCAGCATGTGATCATTTTGTTGGAGAGTGACCAGTGGGGTCACATGGAGTCAGTTGGTTATGAAATTTTTTAGTTGAGTTGTTGGTTTAGTTGTTCTTTATATTTCTTGAACAAATAATGTTCAATTCAATATTTATATAAATGTATTTCGGGCTGTCCATTTTTTTCCGTTGTTTGGTTGGTTGTTTATATATGGGAGAAATCATTCCCCTATGTACTCTATTGGTGCCATTGTTGCTTGTCACCATCCTGAGAGGATCGGGAAAGCCTCTCAAGACATGTCGTGGGCTAGCCTGGGTGACTGGTTCAGGGTCAAATCGGGATGGTTCGTGACAAAATGGTATCAGAGGAGGTCGGCTCTTAACAAACCTTTTTTAGGCCACCCTTGTTATTTGTTGGATGTCAAGGTATATGGATTTGGATTATTATGACTTGAGGGGTAAGTCCGGGAAGAGTGTCACAAACTCTTTCTCATTCTGAACCTCAGGTTTCCATGGGGAATCTGGTTTTATTTGTGTCTTTTGTTCTTGTTGATTGTTTAGTGTTGGGATATGACAAGGGGAGTGTGACTAATGGCCTTCATGAGATCATAGGTCTTGACAAGCCATGTGAAAATGGGGAATGTTCCTAACAAGTCTCTCCATGTCGGTGTTGTGTTTGACATATGGCCACCAACCATATGGTCAAGTCACCCACCAACACTAGTTCCCTTTTGCGGGTTTCTTGAACCTTTCTAGAATTCTGAATTTTTTTTAGAAAATCCTTGTGTGAGAATTATGGAAATGGGTTTTAAAGGAAGGATTGGATTTTAAAAAGGGGGAAATGGGTTTTCAAAAATTAAATATAAGAATTGTTTTGGAAGGTTGTGTTTTTTTTGAAAAATTTATTGGGGGAAGTGGAAATGATTTAACATGATTGGATTTTCCTTAATGAAAACTTGTGGTTTGTTGAAACAAAACCTTTTGAAATTGTGAATCATTTTAAAGTAATTATGAAACATTTTTTTAAATGGGGTGTTTTGGCCTATTGAAAAGTGTTTGAATATGAGTAATTGGTTTTGGAAATTTGGTTTTGAGTGACTAGTGTTTTTATGGAAAGGTGTTGTGGCCTTTGATGTTGTTGGATTATGAAAATAGACCTTACTTCCGTTTTATAAAATTGGAAAGGGATATTGGGAATAGAATGGTTGTTTTTGGAAGTTCTATTAAATGAATTGTATTATTTTAATCAAATTCTTCTTGATAAATCTTGGATTGTCTTGTGAAATTTGAAAATGGTTTTTGATTTGGTGGTTAATGTGCCTTTTGAAGGTACATGATTATTTTTGTAATGATGGTGTTTTGTCTTTTTTCTTTTGGTGTTTTAATGGGATATCACATGCAAGGTTTTGTGGATATATGGATGAATGACCAATATGGCATGGTATTTGAGTGCCCGAGGTGGCATGTAAATGTTCATGTGAGTGAGACTTGATAAAACACCATTGGTGAATATGAAAATCCAACAAGTTAGTTTATTTGTTTTTGAAAAGTGTTTTGAGCTGAAAAATTGTGGCATTTTTTTTGAACTGACAGTTATGTGGATGGTTTATACTATGTCTGAGAAGCATTTTCTATTCAGTATGCTTCCTTATGATCTATAATTCATACTCATATTGAATCTTTAGATGGGATCTTGTTGGTGGCTCAGTTTTGGGGAAATGTACAATGGGTTTCTAAAGATGTGTTGGATGTTGTGATATATCCATGGATGGTTCTCCATTTCTATTATTTCCATTTGATCAACCTATGTATTTGTTTAGAATGTTAAATCTGCCTCTTAGAATGATACCTTAGCCTGTTTGTTGAAATAGAGAGAAGTTTGAGCTCGATTTAAAGTGCCTCCCCTTTATGGTGATTCTCTCGGATGTAGTAGTTGAGCTTGGTGATGTTTAGTGGGTGTTTTTTTGTGCCTTGTTCATTTTGATCCCCATTCAGAGTGAGATAAAATAGCTTTGTGAATCTCTATGTTCGTGTTTGGGTAAAAATGTGTTGTTGAGGAAGAGAGTTTCATGGTTTCTCTTGATCTGTTGTTTCTTACTAGGAGTGTTATGTGGTACTGTGTGGAACTAATGGATAGAGTACATGTTGGGGATTATGAAAGCCTTTCTACGAGGTAAGATATACTTCATACACAAGAGATCCATCCATAGGTATCAGAGTGATGTTAGCGCATAGTCAGGAGTCCTTGGATTGTGGGCAGTATTTATAAACTCATAGCTATTATATTTCATTGAAGTAGTTACACTGTGCCTTGTGTGGTTTCAATGTCCCAATTATTGGGTCCCCTACACTCCCCCCCCCTAATTGGTGAGGGTTTGGATCCATGTAGAGAGTGTTGGACCTGTTCTTGCTGCCTCTATTCAATAGTGGGTGGCTTAAATGTTCATTTTGTGTTCCAATAAACTTTGGTATGTAGGTTGTTGTGGGAGAGTTTTGGTGGTCCTGTGATGGTGATTCTAAATTATATTTCATTTTGATTTCTTTTTTTTAATCATTTATAGTTGGTCTCTAATGGTGGGGAGACCCACTGCGGGTCTCGAAGATATTTATTTTAGGATTTTTCGGATGATAGTTGTGATTTAATGTTCGGGAGACCGTTCCAGAATCCACCCCAATTCATTGGATATTGTGAGTGAACTATGGTTTGGGGTGATCATTATATTCATTGGTAGAAGTCTCAACAATCTAGTTCTTGGCTTGGATGTGGAGGTGGTGGCTTGATCTTATTGTTGATTCTTTGGAAGTGGCTGTGAGTTGGTGTTTTGTTTGGGAAACAATATTAAGTTACATTATCGGTGAATGATATTATCTTATCTTTAGAGTATGGATTATGTTTATAACGAATCCTTAGATTATGTTCTATTAGTTGAAAAGCGTTATGGCTTTCCGGGGGTAGAAAGAATTAATGGTGGGGAGAATTGTCACACCCGTTTTTTTTCTTTTCATGTCAGGGTTTTGATCCAGTTCATTTAAAACCCAGTTCCTATTATTGGGTGTTTGGTGAGATTAATTTTGAGTTTCTAACATCCATATATCTCAAATCACCATACTTTGGGTTCCCCATTTATTGTTTAGGAGTTTTTTGAGAGAGGGTGGTTACTTCATGATTTGGGCCAACCATGAGCCCATTTCCAGTTTTAAAAAGCAAATTTGTTTATTTTATTATTCATTTGTTTTTCAACATTTTTCACCCATTTCACTTCATACATAGCCTTAAATGACATACTAAAACCCTCATATTCTTTTGTACCCCTTAAGAATTTATAATCATGGTGAATTGGGGCAACTTATTTAGGAATTGGGCCATCCCATGGGCCCATTTCCTGTTTTAAAAAAATATTTTGTTTCATTTATATCTAATTAAAATTTTAATATATTTTGGTGATTATACATCCAAATAAAAGAAAATATCCTATACTCACCCCCATTATCGATTTTCCCTCTTTGGTGCTAATATGAGTCACATATTAGGGAGAAAGTTCTCATGTTACCTAAAAAAGTACAGAATTGAGATGGTAAATTGATTCACACATAAATCATTCCAAAATACTTGGTTTCCTGTAAATCTTATTTCCCTAGTTCTTCCAGACATTAGGAGAATCTCCATGAAGTTTAAATCCATTACCTTTTCTATAAGAGTGTAGATATAATGGAATACAAAGAGTTTTCTAGTTGAAAAGGGGAGATTTCTTCTCCTTTGTCCTCCCTCTTCTTCCTTCGTTTATTATTTCTTTATCTTATAATATTTCCTAGTCATGATAGACCTATGGTTCTATAATCCCATGATTTTTTATGGTGTTTTTTTTTCATTTGGGGCTGGTCGTCATTGGTTTAGGGTTTGTAAACCCTCATATGGTGATTTTGGGTGTGCATTTCCATTACGCCAAGGATTTGAGGTAGGAAATCCCTTGAACATGACTTTATCTTTTAAGATTAATAATTTTCATATTGTTTTAATATTTTATATATGTTTATTATTATTTTTCATACTTTGGATAATTTTCTTAGTGTACAAAATGATTGTTTAATCCTTGTTTTGTGAAAGGTAATGTGGTTTTTCCATAAAAGTGCACACCCAGTGCTTGTTTAAAGGTTAAACTATCTTTCAAAACTATTTTTTGAGGTTTAAAACCTGATTTGTTGTATTTTTAATATATTAATGTATCTTGTATAAAATATTACCTAAAAGTAATGCATTATTCCATGTAAAGTTCTTAAAATAAATTGTTTTTTTTAAAGGGAATGTCATGTATTCGGTAAATTTCCCGGTTGGATTTTATGTGTTATGTATGATTTAAAAATTATTTTTTTGGATTTATAAATGAATTGTTAGAATGATAAATGATATATCTGGTTCCTTATATGGATTTCCAATTTTTATTTGGTTTTACAAACAAATTTGTTTTGGTTTATAACATGTTTTGGCCCAAGTTGTCGGAAAATGGCCTGTTTCACATCCTCATGAAAATGGTTGTGTTTTGAATATATAACCTGAATGTTTTAAGGGATTTATGAATGTGTTTTTATGATTTAAATTATATGTATATACCTCCTTAATAAATGTGAAATTCATACCTTGGTCAAATGAGAATTTTGAGAAAGGCTTAAAGGCCCATTTGGCATTTGTTTTGTTTTTTGTAAAAATGGTTTCCATGTGAATTTCCCGTTATATCTTTTGGGATAATTTTATGGTCCATGAAAATGATTTATTAATTGGTTTTGGGGCTGCCAAATCTGAGTTTTTATGTTATTGATGGGGTTTTGGCCGTAAAAGAGCATTATTGAATGGATTTTATGTGCAAGGCCTCATTATACTCCTTGAAACTATTTTACAAATCTTTTTAGTGGTTTCATGATTCGTGAAAGAAATGTGAAGAATGTTTGTGGGTTATTTGTGTGTTTATTATTTGGTAATATAATTTTGATGTGAAAATGGTATTTGAAAATATGTGTAACTTGATTGAGAACAAAAGGGAATCCCAGGTATCTAGGTGGGTGGATGTGTTCTAGTATGCTAGTGATTCTGTGGGGTTTGGCCCCTGTTTCACGAAGCAAGTTTGATGATGAAAACAATAACTAAACTATGATGATGATGTTGTTTGGGGATCAATAGTTGAAGGGTATTCTTCCTACTTGTGGCTCGTGTTCACGAGAAGAAATATTTATTATGGTTACTTTCACCGAGATACGTGGTACCTGGGGCTCACAACTAACTAGTTCCTAGCGGTGTTCCCATGACTTGTGCTCATTGGATTTTTTGTTCTCACCTTCAGCATATGGTGTGTTTGAATGTAAATTCAGTAGTTTGTGTGATTTATTTAAAACTGTAAATTATTTAAAGCATCCCTCTTGAAAACTATTTTCATTTTAAAGTTGCGCCTCTTTGAAAATTGTTACTAGTTTTCTTATTTATAAAACATGTAAGTTTTTGTTTAGTAAATTTTTATAGCCTGAGACCTCATCTGGAAAACAAAACATTATATTTGTATTTTAAACATGAATTTTATTTTTCTTTTATTTTAAAGGATGTGAATTTGGAATAGAATATTAGGATATCCTACTGAGTTATAATACTCACGCCTATAGTCTTATTTTGTTTTTAGTCCTAGTGTAGGTTTCATCTTTAGTTCGATTGCCCTGGGTGGAATATGTTCATTTTTTTGGAGAGTGACCAGTAGGGTCACATGGAGTTAGTTGGTTATCGTTTTTGGTCAGTTGAGTTGTTGGTTTAGTTTTACTTTCAGTTTCATTAACAAATAGCATTCATTTCAATTTTTATATAAATGTATTTTGGGATGTCCATTTATTTCTGCCATTTGTTTGATTGTTTATATATGTGAGAAATCATTCCCTTGTTTACTCTATTGGTGCCCTTGGTGCTTGTCACCATCCTGGGAGGATCTGGAATTCCACTCGGGACATGTCACGGGCTGGCCTGGGTGACTAGTTTAGGGTTGACTAGGGCTGGTTCGTGACACGATCACTACCATCAATCAATTAAATATCACACAGAAAAGATCTTCTCCATTGCACAATGTGTCAATAAAAATCACTCCTGAAGGTTTTCAATCTCATATGCTTATATGGTTTTCTCACATAGTTTTCTGAAGAATGTAAAAAATTGGAGTACAACAGTAGTAACTTTTACTGGTAATAATCTACGTAATTACAATGGTAGTAACTGGTGTAACAAAATATGTGAATCAGGAATTTTAAATCCATGTAACCTATTATGATTTAATTCAACACACCTTGAGATGTTACATGAATACCCATCAAATACCTTCACATGTTTTAAAATTTAAAGGAATGAATCTTTATCACTACTTTTTCATTTCCAAAGTCATTGGAGAAACCTTTTCATTTTCATCTAGCTAGAGATCACACTTTATGCTAACTGTTTGTAAGTACTTTCGAGCATTATGATGATACGTCAATTTTCCATGCTCATTGAGAAATATGAAGATCAAATTTTCAAAAAAATTCTTCTCAATATGCTTAACATCATAATTATGCTATATTAATTTAAATTCCCAATATGGAAGTTTTATAGAATACACCTTTTTCTTCCATTGTTGCATTCTGATTTCATTTGAGGAAGCACTTTTAACTAATTTCACAGTATAATTCAAATGATGCACTTTCCCAAATTTTATTTCAACATTTCCAAATTGTGGTCATATTTTAGAGCCTTACAACAACATTGGAGGTGGACAACAATCAATAGAACCATCAAATTTTAACTTATTCCACTGAAATCTATGAGATACATCGAGAAATATCCATTGACACCCAATGAACCATTTTTCATACTAAGGTAGTAGTACAGACTCAAAATGAATGTTACAAACAAGACAATCCCAACCTATATATTTATTCAAACCAGATAAGTTCCCAAGTCTTGGGAAGTCACTAATGGTCCACATTATAGAAACATGCATTTTGAACATTGTTCTAGAAGATGTGTCCTATTTATCAACATTGTTGCTCCAAAACTCCAATAATTATTCAATTAGAGGCTAAAAGTATACATCAATAACATTTCTAGGAATTTTTTTCATGAATAATCATCAAAATGATAAAATACGTTGGTTGCATACACATCCATAGAATACAATTTTAAGGGACCAAAACAATCATCCAAATGTAATAACTGATGATCAAAGTCCCAAATGGGTTGAATCCTTCGGAAACCAATCCCTATCGCACATTTCTAGGATCAAATGATAAATATGGATTTAACCAATCATATGTCTTCCACTATTTTGAATCTCTTGGATGTTACATTAAACCATCATTGCTATTATTTATAGAATGTCTCTTTATATGTTCCTTAGTTTCTTGATGACATGAATAATATGTGCAATCAAGGATTTAAAGGGAAATAACTCAAAAACTTTGCAGGTGCGTTATTTATTTGTTCTTCTTCATAGTAGTATATTTCCTCAAACTTCCAACATCACCCATTGAATTCCATCTAGAAGAATATTTTTTTTGCAATCCTGTCTCCTTGAATCCTCTCTATAATAAAGCATAAAATCATTGGGACAAACAATGTATATTTGTATTATTCTGACCAAGATTGTTAAGAAATTTTATAATATAATAAAAATACTTAGGGATATTAGCTTTAGGAAATGCATCATGCAACAAATCCAAAATCATAGACATAGTCTTATTTGTAATTCTGCATAGGCATTTGATATGATACAACTTCAACAGAAAAAGTATGTTTTGAATATTTCAAACATCCACCTTACAACTCTTTATTTCCATCATCAACTAAATCATGAAACACATTTTTCTTCTTAGTGATGTTATTTATTACATTAGTATCCACATAATCAATAGGAGGATCCAATGATATGTTACAATATTGATCTGGTTTTCCTATATTCCCAAAAACATCACTTGTCATGTTACTATTTGTAGAACCCCAACTGGTTGTTCTGATATGTTTTGATGTTGATTCTGTTTTCTTGTAATTCCAAAAAAATTATTTATAATGCTTTTTTATTTCACTGTCCAATGTCGATGAAGTTGGGAGATCATTATTTTGATTGACATAGGTTCTAAAACATTCCCTAACGTTCAATTCTCCATGACAAATCCACAATGAATATTGAGTAGATAATTTCATTAATATAAAGTATTCATGAACATCATCTCTCTTCAAATATCTTCTAAATTTACATTTATGACATGGATATCTTATTTTCCCATCAACAGATCAATTGGAAATGAAAAATCTAAAAACTCCTCCAAACCTTTAGCTTACATAGGTGTGTTCCTCAGTAATGTGATCCAGGATTTATCTATATATATCACAATGTCCCTATAATTTATTAAAAAAAATTAATACACCTATGTATTATTATGTAGGAAAAGAGATAAATGGATGTAAAACAAAACACAACCCAAATATTTATAAGTAGAGTCATAAAAGTACTAAAAACATAAATGTAAAAAATGGTAATCAATAATCGATAGTATTGTGTAAAATAGAATCATGAGATAAAACATGAAATCATTAGAAAACACATAAATATTCATCAATAAAAAAATTCTCTCATGGGATAAAAAGTCTCCTTGGTTTTAACTAAAGTAACACAATGATCAAGTGGGTCTCACACATTTATAAAAACATTTTTCTTAAAGTGTCAATAGAGATTATATAAAGAGCATTATAAGCCAATCCATTTTGACACCATTTGAAAAATAAATTTCAAATGTTCATTGAAAACCATTTATAAACCACACATTGAAATCCAATTTATAAATCTAACTTCGTCCATAAAATCAAATTTTAAGGAATAAATATTTAAAATTTTAAAGGTCATTAATAGGATGATGAATATATCATTTGTTTCAATTATGTATATAAAATATCAGTAAAGTTCTTTTATAAAAGAATTATAACCATTCCATTAATTGATCATCTAATTTTATATACATTTGACCTTAATGGCGTGATATTTTTTGTACGACTCCTATAACATAACATATATTATTTTAATCATCACAACTAGATGTTTTAGTCATTTACCTGAAGTAAAACATAATAATGTTATTTTTCTTTGCAAAAAAGGTATTATCTATTTTCCCAATGATGACCATGTAAGAAACTAGGCACAAGTTGTCACTCAATATTTTATTCACTAATATAAAGGATTATCTTAATATAGTGATTTATCTCTATCATTGTTCAATTTTTTCACATAGTAATTTATATGTTCATTAATTCAATTATAATTTCTAATGTGGAATTAACTTACATGAAATTCTCTCTACTGTAACAAAATACTATATGATTTTCTAAAAATGGTAGAATAATATTAGACATTGATTATATCACACTTAATAATGAAGATTTTGTATCAGACATAACATACATGATTATTTTCAACTATGATTATGATGAAATAATTTCATAATAATGAAATTTTATCTTTTATCAAGCATCATAAAAATAATTTTACATTATTTTTTTAATTTTGTTTCATACCATTTCAAGTCTCATTTATAGATCAAGATTTAAATTTCATGATCAAATTTGACCTTTTATTTGTCTATTCAAATATTTTGAATCATGATATTTATATTAAAACATCACCAAAACCATGTTTTATTATTTTATATTTATTTATTTTTATATTTCATTTCTATCACTATAGTGATGATAAAATACAAGGATCTGATGATATAAGATCATACGAAAGGATTATTTACAAAAGAAACACCATTAGAAACACCTGTAAAAAATTGAAATAGAAGGAAGACGTTAATTCATCAATGAATAAGAGATATTCAAGGATGAACATTACTCCCACATCCTCATGGAATAGTTCTATGGTAGGGGAAAATTTGAATGATTATTGATTAAATAGAAGAATCATGTTTTGATCCATGACTAATATTGGATGGAAAGTAGATTCAAAACTAGAATATTATATTTTTTTATCAATTTGTTTTTTGAATGATTTTTCTTTATGTCTATATATGTTTTAGATTTTTATTGATATTTTAGGGCCTTTCAAACCAGTTTCAAGTGGATAAAAAAGATAAATTTTGGTCTCATCATGTTAGGGGTTATTAGTGTTTACAATAAGGCCCCATAAAGATAAATTTTTGAGTTGTTATATATATGTAATTAAATAAATTTTCTTTTTAGAGATAAATCCATTCTATGTTAGATATATATTTATCTGGAATAGAATTATATGGTGCTAGATTTTTCATTTAGTTACAATAGATTATAAATGAGTTAGTTTAATTATTTCTGTAGATAATATGTGAAATTTATCAAACTCATTTGTGTACCATGGATGAGTGGTTATGATCATGAAAAATTATATAATGTTTATTTTTTAAATAATCATGTTAAAGAAACCATTGAATCTGGTTAGAATAACGTTTATGATTATCAATGTAATTTCCTATCAAAAGTGGATAGTTAATTGAGATTCCATATAAGATAATAAAACTTATATAATACTGCATAAATTTAAAATTTTAGTTAGAAATTATACAAGAAAGGTACACATATAAAAGAATTTCATAGGTTATAGTATTCTTATGGACATGAAATTATTTTGGGATTAATTTAGTTTGAATTATATTGATATCCTTACAAAACTATTTATAAATTAAAATCAATCATAACTTCCAAAGTACCATGATTGAAAAGAAAAAATAGTGATTCCACAAGTCATTGATAGATGGATGTTATGTCTCAATACCAAAATTATATAGTTAATGTTTTAAAAATAACTACATAACTATTGCATTAACTATAAATAGTAAAAAAATAATACACAATAAATATTAACATCCCAAATGAATAAAATAACATGCTTATCACTAGCTAAAATATATTTAGAACAATTGAAAATAATGATATAGAATAGCATCTATCCTAACTCACAATGTATATTTAATAAAACATTAGACTCTAACATCCAATCAAACTTGAACCACATGACAAATTTAATACAATACATGAACCTAAACTGAAACATGAAGATTACTATTATTCTTTGAGACCTAGGTGATGTATACATGTAGGAGACTAAACAATCATGACAATAAGTAACCTAATCTACCTAGAAAACCAAAAACAAAATCATTAGAGCTTCCCAAAACATTATTCAAAACTCAAAAATTGTTTATATGGGTCAAGGGAATAAGGGAGGAAAAATAGGGCTTACCATCGAGGGGGTTGGGGGAGAAGGTGGTTGGCGGTGATTGATCAAGGGATAAAGCTAGGGAAATGAATTAGGGGCTCATGGGCAACAAAAACTTAGGTGATGGAGGACTTATCTCTAGTGAGAGAGGTATGCGACTTGGGGGAGAGTGAGGGAGATAGATTGGGTGAGGGGGAGGATTTGGGGGCTCTGTGGTGACTGCAGTGCTGATGAGGGCTCAGACTCGGAGTGCTAGCGGGGGGAACCACCATGGATGAGGGATGAAGATCGGGGGGGGGGGGGGGGGGGGCTAAGGAGAGAGAATTTGGGAAGAAGGGTGGGTGAGGGATATGTTATTTTTTAAAAAATAGATAATATTTAGTGGAGATTTTTATAAAACCACAACGAAATAATGAATTTGGTTTAGTGAGCCGTGCATCTTCCCTCCACTACTTCATTCAAATCCAGATATGGTAGTGTCATTATTATTCATCTCAATGTCAGATATTCAATGTTTTTAAACTTTTATTGGTCATTTTTCTATGAATTATATCTAGCAATAAATATCTATTCTTGGAACTACTCATTTTTTTAACTTCTTATTTTTTCCTCCTAATTTTTTCAAAAAAGTTCCCTATTTATATTTAAAACTATAAAACTGGGTTTCATAATGTTTTCTAACTTATTAACCTTATATCAATAATTAAGATCACATCTCATTTCTTAAGGTTTCATTATTTTTTTGAAGAATTCTCCATGATTGTGTGGAATGGGAAGGAATTTCATGACCAACATCCATTGGGAACCCCTTTCGAGCTTGTAGTGAAAATGAGGGTGATCCCCAATTCCCACCTCAAATAGGCCATGGATTAACAATTATCATCGAGGGTATGAAAATTACAAATTAAAGAAATTTCCCTCATATAACCCAGTAAAATAGAAAAAAAACCAATCAACACCATGATATAAATAAATTAAGATCTATAATAATCCCATAATGCATGAATATTTCAGAAAAATGCAAGTCCCAAAAAAAATACCAAATAAAATTCCTGGTTAGTGACCCCACAACCAATGATAAGCTATAATATAGTACAATCTAGAGTTTTCACCCAACCATTCATGGAAACCTGAAAAAAATATATATATGTAGGGGTGAGAATAACATGTATACATAGTATGATTATTTTTTAGATCTCTTGTGAAAATGTGGAAGGATCATATTAATGCATCGGTGGAAAACCAAAACAAAACCAACAAGAACCTATTATATAAAATACCACCAAGTCTAACTAAGGTTCACTCACCAAATATTTCATCCAAGTGTACTAAAATAGTAATGAAGAATATAATTAGAATGTACCACACAACCACTTCCCCACCAGTTTCTCACTCTCATGACCCAACGTCAAGCATTATATGCTCCCAATCCATTCCACAGCCATGCCACTACACACCATATCTCATATCATAGTCCATACCTATTTCCATATTTATATCTTCCTCATCTTCCCATATCTGGAGCCACATATCATGTCCCATCCATCCATCACATAATCAGTATAATAGGGTATCATGAACATTAAGAACATCAACATCATGCTATCCACCTACAATTAATGACCCCCAAATACATTTCTTCAAATCAGTATCACCTCATAACATCCCATTAATACCCTCACTGGGTATACCAGTGAGCTTATAGTATCATCATCACGAATACCCCATACAGTCTACCATTACCTCTTATACCTCCTCATCATTACTGTGTAGTGTTTTCAATATATCCTATACCTAACATCACACCAATAACCTGTAGGGTTAGCTATCACACCACATACTAAAGTATTATGATCATAAATACCTCAATCCATCACATCCTATACTACACATGTGAGGGATAGAGATGAATTGCGAGTAGTCAACAATCTCTTCCCTCATTAACCTAGATGTTTAGTGAAAAAACCAAGCACCCAAAGCATTCTACGCATAAGTAAGGGAATCTAACTTAGGTGGGGTGCTTATATAAATAACAAATAAATTAAAATTATTGAGATTCACAAATATCCCAACCTAGAATGTTCACCAAAAATCACAACTATTACCCAAAAACATCACCACACTGTTATCGCCACACTCCGCTACTTCTGTCATCTATAACACCTCCAACAATCCTATTTTCCACACAAATTGTAACGACCCAATGCTTTTCAATGGAAATTACCTTCTTATATTTATGTCATAAAATAACATGAAATCACAACATAATGAACTATTAAGTGATAAGTGACCCTTAAACATAAATTTGTCACTTCTGTGTTTTGAATTTCGAAAATCCGATATACATGGTTGTGTTCAAGGTGACTTTTGGAGTCTAATGAAAAAAAAATAATTTTTGGTGAATAGTGACCTACCCTTATGAATAGTAACATACCATTTTGAATAGTAATATGACCCTTATTAATATCAAATAATCCAACATAAGATTAACATTCCCTATGAATAATTAAATAAAATTTAGACATCTTAGAAAGTGACAATTTGACCTTAGTAAATGTTTTGGTATTTTGTAAGTCATAATTAATTAATTATAATAAATTAATTAATTTGAAAGAAAATTTATTTTTCTAAAATGTATTAAATAATTATAAAATCAATGTCTTATAGTTTTTAGATCATTTTATAAGGCCCTATGTAATTTTTGAAATCCCTATAAAATCAGTTTTAATTTTAAAAATTGTTTTTTATGTAAATTATGATTATAATGAAATATTAAATTAATAATATTTAGAAAATTATTTTCGAAAAATGGATGTTATTTTTTTATTCTACATGTCAATAAATGGTAGGGGTAATGTTTTGGTATTTTTCCGAGATACTTGAATTTTTGATGAATAGTGAAATACCGTAATTTACAAAAATAAGCCAAATAATATAATTATAGAGTCATGTGTGATGTTCTTCTGATGTAAGCCCACTTGTTTTGGGATAACATGACAAAATTACTATTATTGGTCATTAAAGACTCACTATTCATTGTCTTAGGGAAAATTAATAAACTAATAAATTTTATATTAAGGAAATCCCTCACCCCTCCACTATAAAAGCCACCCTTCACACCCTCATTTCCTCAAACCTATCAGGCTTCAAGCCTTCTATAAACTCTGCCAAATAATATTCCATAGCCCCTCTCCCACGTCCAAGATCTGATGGTCTCATAAAAAGACCAATCCTAGCTTCTTTAAGGAGGATCTCAAGAGGAGGATTTAAGAGGTAAAATCTCTCCCTCTTCTCCTTTAATTTCCTTTCATGTTCCAGTTCATTTCTTGATCTCTCCCCACCTATCTTCATCCAAATTTAATTTTAACTCCAGTATTATATATATAATGTAATTGTATGATTCTAATGTGATATTATATCATCCAACCCCATTTACCTCTTTATTTTATTTTATTAAAGAGAACGTTGTTCGTGAGGTGTTAATTTATCACCTTCAAGAATGACATGCTTTCTTCATCCATTTCTACCATCAGATATGGTCATGAAACCATTTATATGGTTGAAAAGTAATATTTTATATGTATGATGTTCTATTTAATGTTCTAGAAATATCCTATGGCCACATTACTATGTGATAAGTTAAAATGTGTTCGTTGTGATCAAAAAACCGCCCAAATTGACCCAAATAACCACCATTTAATTATTATCTAATGATTCATCCACATGGATCTAATATAACTCATTATAAGGTATTTAAATATCCTATAATATCATTAATGACATGTAATATAATTTTTGTATGTTTACTCATGTTCTACCCAAACTTCAATTTAAGAATACAAGTGAACCACTCAAGAAAAAACCATAAAAATGAACATCCCTGAACAAGGCTTTTAAACTCTATAAGTCATACAAATGAACATAATAAGACATAATGAAACCATAATGAGACCTATTAATGAAAAAATGGTTATGTATTTCTTATTAATGAATATAATGTCATTATAAATGACATTAAAGAGAAGGAAGCATTCTGGTACAAGGTAAGGGGAAATTCTCGAACCCAACTTTCATCCTTTGGGTTATCCCTCTTTCACTCCATTTTTGATATGGTTACTCCTTAATGATCATTTGTTCATAATTATCATAAATTTTATGTGAAATACATGTTTTCTACTAAGTTTTATTTCAATCAAAATGGTTTCCAAAAGAACTCTTCATTTAAGAACTCACCTTTTACCTCTCATTCAAGGTTGATGGTTCTTGTATCAAGTATGTTGTTCCCTATTTCTTTTGGGAACCCAAAGTTTATGAATGTTTTCTTATGAGATGAAACCCATTAATTTTCATGGTTTATTTAGGTTCATTTATCTTATATGTTCATTGTGTCATGCATGATAAATGATAATGTAATGTTGTGACGGATGCGCCCAAAATTATATAGCGCAATATGAATGTTTAAATGTGACGGGTGTGCCAGGATTTATATAGCACTCCAATGCATTGGGTAAAGTGATGAATATTATGACTAAATTTGAAATGATGTGTGAAAAAGATTATAGCTTGATTCACAATTATTTTTTGTAGTTAACCACTAAGACATTATGTTTTATTTTTAATCATTTCCACATATCAAGTCTTTTATTTATGCTCCTTCATGTTCATGATATTTTTCCTATGTTATGATTATGCTCACCCAATGATATATTGTCCTTATCTATCATCTTATTGGGCTTCTATCTCACCCATTTTGATGTATATCCTCATGTGGCTACATGTATTAAGGAGAGGACAAGTCCCTATAAGATGCTAGAGAAGAAAATATTAAGTAAATGTTTATAATAGATGTTGTATTTTGTTATGTGTGGTCATAGTTTGCCCAAGAAACTAAACCTTTGGATCCTCTATGTGTAATCCTACTATGTTTTTTATCTTTGAAATGATTTAATAGTAATGTATGAAAAGCCTGGGTCGCTATAGTTGGTATGAGAGGATGGTTTAGTTATTTTGGGAATTAGGATGAGTGAATCCTAGAGAAAACCTATAGCATGAGACTAAGTAAAAATATACACAAAAGAGTATTTACAGAGGAATACCATATGTTATTCTTTTAGTATAAATTGTTCAAATTAATAAATTATGTATTCATTACTTGTTTACTTATGTTTTGTTCTAACCTTTTCTATTTTAGAAAAAGGTGGTAACGAGAAGAAATCCTGTCAAAAACTTCTGCGAGGGCCAATGCAACGATTACCCGAATAACATCCCCAAGGATTTGGGAGGTGGAGTTAAAAACATAATGGTGATGCTTAACCAATTATCTCAGGTTATGAACAATAACCATAATAATGGGGAACGTCCTCCTTCACCAAAGAGGGAGCAGCTAACTATCAAATGTTTTATGTGGCAACGACCATCGACGTTTAGTGGATATTTTGATCCACTAGTTGCGGAACATTGGGTCAAATATATGGAGATGATCTTTTCTATTCTTCACTATTCTGAGATGGAGAAGGTGACTCTAGCCATTTATCGTCTAGATGGAGAAGCCGATCAATGGTGGGCTTTGATTAATAACACCAAGCCAAGGGAGGAAATTTAAGTGATGGAATGGGAAGACTTTAAGATAATGTTTCTTAATAAGTATTTCCCACGAACTCTTTGCATGAAGATGGAGAGAGAATTTATAGAGCTCAAGCAAAAAGAAGGCGAATCTGTCACAGCCTATGAAGCGAATTTCACAAGGCTTGCAAGGTAATCTTCGGGTTTTGTTATCAACAATGATAGCAAAATTGATAGACTCTTTAGTGGATTAAAACCACACCTTTGAAAGGATCTTGCAATTCGAGACATTGGGAGTCATGAAGAAGTTGTTCGTTGTTCTCTCAAAGTGGAGATGTAGTTTGGAGAATGGTCCCATGGAAATGGTAATAAGAAAATAAAGATGGAGTTTCAAGCCGGTGGATCTAATTACAAATGCGGGAAGAAAAATCAACGACCCACATGCCAAAAAGATGCGATGTTGCACCATGGGAACTACCTCAAAAGGAAGGGGAAATGCTTCATGTTTGGGAAAGAAGGACACCATGCTCAAGAGTTTCGAAAAAAAATGAAAAGGATGGAGAATTTAGCCAATGAAAGGAGGGAACCACTCATAGTTCAATGCTACAACTTTAGGGAGCTAGGGAACTATTAAAACCAATGCACTAAACCTCGATCACTCGAGGGTAATCAGCGTCAGTAGCCACCAACGCCAAATGAACAAGGGAAGGATTATGCCATCACTACTGCGGAGGTAGAATGTGATAATGAAGTCATACGAGGTACACTTCCAATTCACTCAAGAATGGAAAAAGTCATATTTGATTCCGGTTCTACGCATTCCTATATATCTTGAAAACTTGCTAGAACTATAGAATCGAAGCCCCGAAACCTTGAATTAAAGATATCTTTAAATACACTGAGTGGTGGAATCATTGAAACCAATGTGTTTGACTCTTCTCCCTCTATCTTATGTGGGAATATTCTTCTGGAAAATCTTGTAATACTTTCCTTGGTGGAATTCGACAATATAATGGGAATGGATTGACAATCATTATATAGAGAACATATCAACTTTCAGGAAAATGAAATATCATTTCATATTCCGAACCATCCCATTCTCCTCTACAAATTAAAGTATGATCATGAATCTCCTTTTAAAAATCCTTCAATGGTGTGGGGGTTGATTCCCTATGAAGAAGCATACCTCAACCAAATGGTTGAGTTGAAGGAAAGTTCCAACCTTGAGGAAATGCCCATTGTGAGGGAATACAGCGATGTCTTTCCAAAAGTGTTACCTGGAATTCCCTCGGATCATGAGGTAGAGTTCTAAATTGAATGCATAACCTAAGTTACTACTATCATGGAGTTCCCCTATAGGATGACTCCTATCGAACTGGAGGAGTTAAAGAAGCAGCTGCAAGAGCATCTGGATAAAGGGTTCATACACCCTAGTGCATTGACTTGGGGTGCTCCAGTTCTCTTTGTGAAGAATAAGGATGGAACAATGCAGTTGTGCATCAATTATTGGGAACTCATCAAGATCACCATAAAGAACAAGTATCCTCTCCTAAGGATTGATGACTTGTTTGACCAATTAAGAGTAGATCAATACTTATCAAAATTGGATCTTTTTTCTGGATATCATCAGGTAATAGTGAAGAAGGAAGATATTCAGAAGTCTAACTTCCGAATAAGGTATGGGCACTATGAGTTTTTGGTGATGCCCTTTGGACCAACTAATGCCCCTGAAATCTTCATGGATTTGAGGAATATAGTCTTTAGACATTACCTCGAAAAATTTGTGGGAGTGTTTATTGATGATGTTGTCATATACTCCAAGAGCAAGGAGGAACATAAAGAACATCTAAGACATGTGTTGGTTACATTAATAAATGAGAAGTTGTACGCCAAGTTCAGCAAGTGTGACTATTGGATGAATCAAGTCACATTCTTGGGACATGTGATCACAAGTGAGGGAATTTCTGTGGATCCTTCAAAGACAAAGGCGATTGTGGAATTGCCCAAGCCCTCTAGTGTCATATAAATCCGTAGTTTTCATGGATTAGTAGGGTACTGCCGATGTTTTGTGAGAAAAATCTCATGATTGTCAAGCCCGCTAACTAAGTTAACAAGGAAAGGGGTAAAGTATGACTTGATGAAAGAATTTGAAGGAAGATTCAAGGAGCTAAAGAGAAGGCAAATCACCGTACCTGCACTCACACTATTGAAAAGTGGAGAAGGTTTTGTGATATACAGTGATTCTTTAAAGAAACTTTTGGGTAGTGTACTCATGAAAAATGATAATGTGATAGCCTATGCCTCATGACAGTTGAAGATCCATGAGAAGAACTACCCGACACATGATATAGAGTTGGTATCCATGATTTTTGCCTTAAAAATCTTGTGGCACAACCTTTATGGTGAGAAGTGTGATATATACACTGACCACAAGATCCTAAAGTATATATTCACACAAAAGGAGCTAAACATGCATCAAAGGAGATGTTTAAAGCTAATCAAGGATTACGATTTCTCTATTCACTATCATCCTTTAAAGGCAAACAAGGTAGCTAATGCTGTAAGAAGAAAAAAACCACCTACTCTTTCCATGTTGTGGATTGAGAAAGAACCTATCTTCTTAGATATACAAAAGATGGATTTGGAAATCATAAGGGTAGGGGATACATCCTACCTTGCCCAAATTATTGCACAACCATCCATCAAAGAGAATATTAAGGAAGCACAAAAGGATGATGTGGAGTTACAAAAGATGGTGAATGCAGTAAAGGAAAGGAAGCTGCAAGAGTTCTATATCGATGATGATGGTGTGATTTGGTTTGGAATGCGACTTTGTCTGCCTTCATCACTTGGGATAAAGAAGGATCTATTGGACAATAAACATAGATCAACTTCCTCTATCCATCCTTGGAGTACCACGATGTACCGTGATATCTAAGAACACGTTTGGTGGGATAACATGAAGAAAGAGATTGCGGAATATATATTAAGGTGCTTGGTATGTCAGAAAGTTAAAGCTGAGAGACAAAAGTCCAAGGGTATGCTGCAGCCATTGCCTATACCCAGGTGAAAATGGGAAAATGTAACTATAGACTTAGTCACGAGTATCCCAAAGACGCCAAAGGGAAATAATGCAATATGGGTTGTGGTTGACCGACTCACCAAGACTGCACATTTTATCGCTATTCGAGAAGACCTCTCACTTGAAAAACATGAAAATATATATCTAAAGGAAGTGGTGAGACTATAAGGTGTTCCAACTTCAATTGTTTCTAATCATGATCCAAAGATCACCTCAAAATTCTTGATGAGCCTGCAACATACTTTGAGTACTGAGGTAAATTTTAGCACGGCATATCACCCCCAAACTGATGGCCAATCTGAAAGGCCTATTCAAACGCTTGACAATATTATAAGAGCATGCTCCCTAGAATTCCAAGGTGGATGGGATCATCATCTCCCATTGTTCGATTTCTCATAGAATAATAGCTTGCACTCGAGTATTTAGATGGCTCCGTATGAAGCTCTTTATGGGAAGCGATGTAGAACACCAACATGTTGGGATGAAGTTGGAGAAAGAAAGCTACTTGGGACCGATCTTGTTCATGAGATGACAGATAAGGTTGAAGTCATCCAGAAACACATCAATGCGGCTCAAGGTCGGAAAAAGAGATATGCTGACAACCATCTAAGGGACTTGGAGTTCAACATTAGTGATAAAGTCTTCCTTTTAAATATCTTCATGGATGAGAGTCATGCGATTCAGGAAGAAAGGGAAGCTAGGACCAAGGTATATGGGCCCATTTGAGATCCTTGACTACATAGGATCCATGGCATATAGTCTTGAACTTACACTAAATATGGATCAAGTTCATGATGTGTTTCATGTATCACTACTGAGGAAGTACATACCAGTCCCCTCACATGTACTAAAATCAGAGGTGGTGCGGCTAGAAGATGATCTCTCTATATGAGGAGTAGCTAGTAAAGATTCTGGATCAGAGAGATAAGGTTCTATGAAACAAGACAACCCATCTTGTCAAAGTGTTTTTGAGGAACCATAAGTTTAAGGAAGCATCATGGGAACCAGAAGAGGTAATGAAGGAGAAACACTCTCACCTGTTTGTGTAAAGTGAAATTTCGGGGGTGAAATTTCTTAAGGGGGGAAGAATGAAACGACCCAACATTTTTCAATGGAAATTCCATTCATATATTTATGTCATAAAATAACATGATATCAAAACATAATGAACTACTATGCGATAAGTGACCTTTAAACATAATTTTTACACTTCTTTGTTTTGAATTTTGAAAATCCGATATACATGGTCGTGTTCAAGATGATTTTTGTAGTCTAATGAAACAAAAATAATTTTTAGTGAATAGTGACCTACCCTTATGAATAGTAACATACCCTTATGAATATTAATATGACCCTTATTAATAGTAAATCATCCAACATAATAGTAACATTACCTATGAATACTTAAATAAAATTTAGACATCTTAGAAAGTGACAATTTGACCTTAGTAAACGTTTTGGTATTTTATAATTCATAATTAATTAATTATAATTAATTAATTAATTTAAATGAAAATTTATTTTCCTAAAATGTATTAATTAATTATCAAATGAATGTCTTATAGGTTTTAGATAATTTTATAAGACCCTATGTGATTTTTTAAAGGACTATAAACTCAGTTTTAATTTTAGAAACTATTTTTTAAGTAAATTATGATTTTAATTAAATATTAAATTATTAATTTATAGAAAATTATTTTTGAAAAATGGACTTCATTTTTGGAATCTACAGGTCGAAAAATGATAGGGGTAAAGTTTTGGTAATTTTTCGAGATATTGGAATTTTTTATGAATAGTGAAATTCCGTAATTTACAAAAATGAGCTAAATAAGCTAATTATAGAGTCATGTGTGATGTTCTTCTGATGTAAGACCACTTGTTTCGGGATCACATGGTAAAATTACTATTATTGTTCATTCAAGACTCACTATTACTTTTATTAGGGGAAACTAATAAACTAATGATTTTTATATTAAGGAAACCCCTCTCCCCTCCACTATAAAAGCCACCCTTCACACCCTCATTTCCTCACACCTCTCAAGCTCCAAGACTTCTCTAAACTCTGCCAAAAAATCTTCCCTAGCCCCTATCCCACGTCCAAGAGCTGCTGGTCTAATCAAAAGATGAAGCCTAGCTTCCTTAAGGAGGATCTTAAGAGGAGGATTTAAGAGGTAATTCTCACCCTCTTCTCTTTTAATTTCCTTTCAAGTTCAAGTTAATTTCTTGATCTCTCCCCACATATCATCATAAAAATTGTATTTTAACTCCATTATTATACATATAATGTTATTTTATGTTTATAATGGGATATTATATCATCCACCCCCCTTTCCCTCTTCCTTTTATTTTATTAAAGAGAACGTTGTTCGTGAGGTGTTAACTTATCATCATCAAGAACAACAAGATTTCTTCTTCAATTTATACCTTCAGATCTGGTCATGAAACCATTTTTATGGTTGAAACAAAAAATTTTATATGTATTATTTTCTATTTAAAGTTATTTAAATAACTTATGGACATATTTCTAAGTGATAAGTTAAAACGAGTTCGTTGTGATCCAAAAACCGCCCAAATTGACCCAAATAACCATCATTTAATTCTTATCTAATGATTCATTCACATGGATCTAATATAATTAATTATAAGGTAATTAAAGAACATTTAATATCATTATTGACATGTAATATCATTTTTGGATGTTTACTTAGGTTCTACCCAAACTTCAATTTAAGAATACAAGTTAACCAACCAAGAAAAAACCATAAAATTGAACATCCCCAAACAATGTTTTTAAAATCTATAAGTCATCCAAAGGAACATAATATGAAATAATGAAACCAGAATGAACACTTTTAATGTACACATGGTTCTGGATTTCTAATTAATGAATATAATGTCATTATACACGACATTAAAGAGAACAAAGCATTCAGGTACAAGGTAAGGGGAAATTCTCGAACCCAACTTTCATCCTTTAGGTTCTCCCTGTTTCACTCCATTTTTGATATGGTTACTTCTTAAAGATCATTTGTTCATAATTATATTACATTTTTATGGGAAATAAATGTTTTTTAATAAGTTTTATTTCAATCAAGATTTTTTCCAAAAGAACTCTTCTTTTAAGAACTCACCTTTACCTCTCATTCAAGGTTGATGGTTCTTGTATCAAGTATGTTGTTCCCTCTTTATTTTGGGAACCCAATGTTTATGAATGTGTTATTATGAGATGAAACCCATTCATTTTCATGGGATAGTTATGTTAATTTATTTTATATGTTCATTGTTTCATGAATGAAAAATGATAATGTTATGATATGATGGGTGCATCCTGAATTATATAGTGCAATATGAATGTTTAAATGTTACGGGTGCGCCTGGAATTATATAGATCTCCAATGAATTCGGTAAAGTGGTGAATCTCATGAGTAAATTTGAAATGATATTTGAACAAGTTTCTATCTTGGTTGACAAGTATGTGTAGTAGTTAACCATCAAGACATGTGTTTCATTTTTATGCATTGCCACATTTCAAGTCTTTTATTTATGCTCATCTCATGTTCATGATCTTTTGCCTATGTTATGATTATGCTCACCCCATGATATATTGTTCTTATCTTTCCTCTAACGGTGCTTCTATCTCACCACTTTTGATGTATATCCTCAGGTGGGTACCTGTATTAAGGAGAGGAAAAGTGCCAATAAGAAGCTAGAGAAGAAGAAATTAAGTAAATGTTTATGCTAGATGTTGTATTTTGTTATGTGCGGTCCTAGTTTGACCAGGACACTAAACCTTTGGATCCCCTATGTGTAATCCTATTATGTATTTTATCATTGAAATGATGTAATAGTAATTTATGAAATGGATCGGTCGCTAAACAAATATCCACTAAAAACATTTACACAACCCATTTAATGATATTATCACTCCCTATAAATATTTAACATTTTCTAACCAATTCAAATTCATTAAATAATTCAATTTAGTTGTGAAAAATAATCCAGTGACTCGTGGGCTTCACTGGTATTTGGCGTATGCCTGCCAAGCACGGCCAAAATGATTTGACTATTTATAGAGTGGGATAATACGAGTAATGTCCAAATGGGTGTGGGAAAAGGGGGGTTGAACCCATGCAGGCGCAGACTTACCTGCATGTCTGAAATTAAAAAATTATTATATTTACAATATATAATTCATTAAAATTTTAGTTTTTGTAATAAAAAATCACGATTAAACCATGAAATTTGTTTTATCACTGTAATGGTCATACTAATTCACCATTAATTCACATGTTAATTTTAAATAGGTATATATTTATTTTTTTAATATGATATTATATTATTTATATAGTAATTATGTTCCATATTTACATGGTGTGTCACCCCACCTCTCTAAAAATGGAAGTCATCTCCCCTATACATGATTTAAATATTAAAAGAGTTAGTATAATCATAATATTATTTTGGTTCGATTAGTTTTTTTCTATTTAATTTTACTTTATCATTAAAGAAATAGGAAAGGACCTCATGGGAACCCTAATAGTCTCCTCTGAAACTGATCAATAACTGGAGATTTATCATTCATTCAAAGGACATCACCACACAACCAACATCATCATTCATCACCCCTCATCTACTACTCACATACTTATCATTGAAACATTTCACCACCACATCGGCACCTCTATATCTCACCATTAACCCCAAGAAAAATTTTCCATCACATTACTTAAAACTCTATATATTGTCAATTCATACTTCTCCACATAATTACCATTATGAATGAGAAAAAATAAATTATTTAAATAATTATAAATAATATATATTTTTTAAATGTTGGAATGTCTGTGGGCTTTCCATGGGCTTATTTAGGGTGGTACGGGCTTGAATTTTTTTGTTCACATTATTTGAAGGATTTTGAGGACAAACCCATGCATGCTCAAACCCGCACGATTTTGGCCCACCCCACTCTGACTCGCCTATTTTTCATTACTATTTCAATTCCATATTTAATGAAAAAATACATCTATCCAATACCAACATTAATTTAAATGATTTATACATAATTAAAATTAATATATATTTTAGTCATATCCAATATTTAATTCAATTACATCCGTGTTCATTTTTATTATATCATTCTGAGTTATATTCTGATACTATTGGGATACTAAAAATTAACCCACAATAACCGCCCATTCTAGTATCCCATGGAAATACCCACATTCCTCTTATCAACCGTGGTAATAAAACTATAGCCCCATTGCAGAATTATGCATTTCCCACCATATCATACTATTCCACCCACAACATCTTCTATAGTACCCACTGTATAGCTCATGATACAACCCAATCAACATCAATCAACAATTGAAAAAAAATTCAATAAATCATCTTGTACTAACCAACAAATCCAAAATTCCCCAAAAATAACAACCAACGAAACCCCACTACCCTAAGCTTGATTCTGAATCATTTGCTGATGTTTTTGCTGGAAAATCAAAAGATGCCCTTCCTGCTCAGCCTGATGTGGTGCAAGAAATTTATGTTTGCCCTAAATATTTTCGACATTGTGGGAAACCCGTGATTTCATTCTCAGCAAGTGAGGTAAACTTGCTTTCTTCTGATTTAAAAATTATCTTGGTTAAAAAATTTATGAATCGAAGGCCTTCTTTGAAGTATCTTCGATCATCTCTCGAAGCAATAGGCTTTACGGGATTTCAAATCAGTCTCTTGAACCCCTCACACATTTTTTTCGGTTTGCATCCGAGGAAGAATACTATAGGCTTTGGATCAAGAGGTCATGGTCCTTTGGAGGTTGTTTATTGAAAATTCTTAAGTGGACTCCAGATTTTGATGCATATTCTGAATCCCCTATTGTTCCTATTTGGGTTAGCTTCCCATAGTTACCTCTTCACCTGTTCAAGTAGGCAGCCCTCTTCCCCATTGCTAATCTTATTGGGAATCCTTTGAAGTTAGATTTTGCAACAAAAATGCTTTCAAGACCCTCAATAGTTAGGATTTGTAATGAGTTGGATGTTCCCCAACATTTCCCCTCCAGTATTTGGATTCAAATTGGAGACCTTGCATTCTCCCAAGATGTTTTTTATGAATGATTAACAGACTACTGCTCCAAATGCTTCTGATTAGGACACAATTCAAACAAATGTGACAAAGCCAATGTTTGTTCTTAAGTCTTAAACCTATTTGGATAGAAAAGTATCAAAATAATCAAGAAAACATTGCTGGACCTTCTAATTCTGTCATTAAAAAAGATGATCTGGTGGTTAAGGACAAAGAAAAAACCCCTGATTGTGTTACCAAGGAAAGAGATGATGGGGTAAATGTACAATTAAATTTTCAAACACCTCGTGATCCACTCTCAGAATTTGTCAATGAAGTTCTTGCTGTCACCAAACAACAAGAACATCTTAATGCTGGTAAGAGGGATTCCACCCACCTAACCTTGAAGGAAGTTGAAAAATCAAAGGGTCATGTGGTTAACAAATATGGGCTTACAGAGGAATCTCTCCAGGTTGTTGTTGAGAAGATACCTAAAGTAGGTGAATCTTTTCATCTAAATGATCGAAAAGGCAAAAAAGTCATTATAAACTCAGATGGTTTTATCCCTCCACTCCCCAGGAAAACTAGGAAACATAGAGACAACATAAATTATGAAAGAACCATCATCAGAAAATCAGTTGCGGCCAAAAATCCTGACCCTGAGGTTCCTCCACAGCCAATTCCTATAGAGCCCCTGCCTGAATATCCACAAAACTCAGATGGTTCTGATTCCGACACCATCTTTAGTGATGTTGATGAAAATGACCAGGCATATAGAGATGCCTATCAGTATGATTATGATCTTGATTTTATAAAGGAGCTTGACTCCTGGTTCGGGGAAAATGAAACATCTACATTTCGGAAGTATAAAAATGGTGAGATAACTGCTCGTGTTTACCTGGATATCAGAAAGAGGATGTTAATCAAAGTTTCTGAGGAATTCAATAAGGATCCATACATTGATTTCATGAGTATCCCATGGCAATAAGTTTTAGATCTGGTTCACTCTTTGCATGACCTTTTGTATTGTTGAATCTGGTTGGTGCTGAATGTTATCACTCTTACTTCTGAATGTTTTCTCATTATTTTGACTCATGCTCATATTTCACTCATTAATGGATGACCTTTGTTTCTGGTTCTGGATTTAAAGGATTGAATTGGATTGATTGCACAAAACCATCAAAGAATGTTTTTTTGAACTCTAATGGTTGGTTTTAGGGGATTTTCTGTTTTTTTTTTGATTGCTCCCAGCATGCAGAAATAGTTTTCTGACGGAACAGTGGGTGTTTTACTGACTGCTGGGCTTGATGATCTCTGTCCTGGTATCTCTTAATTAATGCACTGGTTCTGTTTGAGTGATATACTCATGTTTTTTGCTGTTGAAGTCTTGGATTGGAAGGCTTTTATTTGGATAGATGCAATCTTCAGCCTTGGGTCCTCAACCTTTATATGATATCATGAATGCTTGATACTTATGTTATGAATTGGGGAAGACTCAACATGGCTGCATAGATCTTGTACATGATTTATGTGTGATACTACATTGTTTCTTTGGTTTTTTCTCATCAGTTTGGTTGGTCCTTGTGTTCTCAGTTTGGCATGAATTTTATATGAATCAGTTTCAAATTTATACTAGATTTTTGATCTATATTGTTGGACGAACTGTTTATCTTACTCTGAAACAATTATTCAGTCATAAACATCTGTTTGTTCTACTGGAATCTTTACTTTATGGAGTCCTGCATTCACTATCCTTTCTGGATGGCTTGGTGATCTATTTGGATGTTCTGCACTGGAATTGTATCAGACTGTGCTGATTATGTCTTCTGTCCAGCTCCAAGTCACAGTTTTTCTCTTCTTTTTCTTTTAGTTGGGCGGGATGCTGGTTCTGATTGCCTGTTTATCTATGCTGTTTACCTGGATTTGATTCGCTTGGAGGCTCTGTTTATTTCTGGTTGAGGGGTTACTGCATATACTAGATTCTTCTTGGTTTCTGCTTTTGTTTCTTGGGTTATCAATTGCTGTTTTGATACCTGATCCTTGTTTCTGTCTGCTTCTGGGGATGATTCTGCATAAGAGATTATGTCAATTGGTTCTTTTGGTCTGTCTTCTCATCTACTCTGGCTGCCTATTACTAATTTGGCTGGAGTCTGCTGATCTCTTGCTACAAACTCCGCATTTGATGGTTTATTTCGCTAGAATAATCAACATCATGGAAGGTGCTGCTATTTTCTCTCTTTTCCCACCTTTCAGTTTGAAATGGGCTGTATGTATGCTTTCTTTGTATCCCACATTATTTTTCCTTGCTGGTGCAAGCACTTTCAACCTTGTGTTTATAATATCAACTTTGTTTTTAATAAATTTCTTTGGGGCATGAATTGGGAAACCAATTCATGTCGCCACTTTCCAAAAAAAAAACATAAACATAGCCACAAAGATTTTTCAATAATGGACATACAATCAAAACATGCACATAATAACCAATTTCAAGAACAATAACAACCACAATTATAACCCATTTTTCTTTGAGATAAATATCTCCCATTAATCATATTGTACATAATCAGCTCAATTTATATATTAATTTATTTAACTTTTATTAAAGGTGGTTGTGATAGAAAAATCATACCATTAACACACAAGGATGTATACCAACAACTAATTTATGAAATAGTATAAAACAAGCACCAATTGCTAGAAAAATATAATGAAAGAAGGAAAATTAAAGTGAATCACTCCATTCACTTCAATTTACCATCACCAATTTCATTATATTTATTAGTACAATTCATACTACTCACCCAAGGAAGATAAAAAAATTCCAATACCATAATGTTCATAGAATAAGGGAGAGTAAACAAATCCCCTCCCTCAACCAAAGCTTCAAAATCCACTACGTAAGTGGAATGGATGATGATTGCACCACATACACACAATTTAATCCTCATTAAAACTAAAACATAATAATACCTCATCATAACACATCCCCAACATCCAAAAATTAAAACGTTCACCATCACCAAGGATTTTGAATGAAAAAACGAGAAGATACCATGAAGGATATGGGAAGAACTCACCTTGGATCACCAATAATAAATCTTCTAATATTGAGGATAAAATCCTAGAAAATTTGGGATTAATGGTATCTAAATATTTCCTTGGTTATCTCAGGGTATGAAGGATAAGGAAGAAAATAAGTGGGTTTCAAAGGTGTGGACAAATTTATACAATCATTAAAAATAAAATACCACAACACAACACCCTTAACTATAAAACAACATCTATGTTTTTTATTAAAAATATGACATAGTAATGGAGGATACACCGTAATGAACCTAAATCAAGAAAAATTCTAGAAACCAGTGGGAAATAACCTCATATCTTCCCATATAGATGCTTGATCAAACCTCGATCCTACAAACCTTGGGTAGGGCTATGGTGCAACCAATAACCCATGCCACAAATATAAGGACCAAACTTATTACATTACATAATCATGAATTTTAGTCATGAACTACCTTCATTTAATATTGATGATATTTTCAAGTTAATAATTCTAGAGAATTGGGATATATTACATAAATAACATTCCACATTCATATAGAGAAGATACCACATAAACAATATCCATTTTTTTCCAAAATATAATAATTTTCAAATAAAATATGATTTCCTTGAAAAATATTCATAACATTTAACTTGGATTCCTTATTTGTCTTATAGAACTTTATATCCTATGAAAATAATTAAAAAACTTGTATTGAGAATAAAAATCTCAGTAAGGGATATAAAAAGAAGAAAATAAAACATTAGTCCATGAATATTCGTAAACGCATGAAATCATTTAAAAAAACATATATGTCACCCATATATACTTACATTGTGAAACATGAGATTAACAACAAACATAATGAACATAAATATACCCATAAAGGTATCTTGGGGAATTAATTACATAATCTTGTAACCCTATAGGCTAGCTTATAATTTGTAACCCTCACAGATACCTTACAATTTGTGTAACAATCACAATTACACTTGGTGTAAACCGTACGACCGACCTCAAAATTAAACATACCCAATAAATTAAAGTGATATATAGGTCACACCCTTCATAATAAACAATTCAAAAGAACCTTAACACAATCTTACAACATGAATAATTTCATAAAATCATTGCTTTTGAATTTCATAAAACAGAATTTTAAAAGTGGGTTTTAAAAGCAAAGTACCTTATAAATATCATATAATTGATGTGAGACTTAATATAGTGGATGGAATATGTATATAAATTGTAAATACAAATAATTAAAAATAATATAAACAAAATTAATCTCAAAAACAATTTTAATACCACATAAATAATGAAGTAAAATGTTAACCCAAAGAATGGAAATCGGGTTATGAATTCCCTTACCTCGGGTTTGTCTTACTTCAAAATCATTTAAAACTCATATATAATGGTTAAAATATAATTATTAATATCATAAAAAACATATTACATTTTATTAAACCTTATATTATAATTTCATAACATCAATTTTCTCTTTAATTATTAGTATTTTGTTCCTACCATTGTTTTGGGTGTGTTCTTTACATGATTTCCATGGATGGTTTGTATTTGATTTTATTGTCATATGGAAATGAAATTCCAGAAGTGGATAGAAATGGTATTAATTTTTTTTAAATATATAATGTTACCATAAATCATTTTTTATCATATATTATGATGGATCATTAGAAGAAACATTAATGAGATTTGTTTAAATAATTTTTGGTTGTTCCTCGATAATCGTGAACTTGTTTCATTATATAATTTAATTTCATGAATAAAGGTTCTGTCCAGAACATAAAATAGGTTAGAAAATATAAATAAAATTATATTTCAACAATTAAAAGGGTTTTATGATCACATTTGAATGATGTAATGGATATTTCAAACACATCGTCCACGATTTTGCTAAATCGGCACATCGTGGATGATGTTTTTATTTTTAGAACAAGAGGGAGAGGATAAGAAGGAAGATGATGAATATTTTACATGAAAATGGTAACATAAACAATATATACGATTATAGAGATATCATAACTCTTGGATTAGTTTAGGGAACGACAGTATAAGAAAAAAATGGAATTAGAAAGAAAACACATGGAAAAGGAAGAGGATTCTTACAACTTGATCTCTTCTCCTTGAGATCCTCTTTAAGGCCTTTGGTTTTGGACTCATTGTGAGACCGTAAGATCTAGAACGTGGGGTAGATCCTTGGGGAGGGTATTTGGTAGAATTTAGACAATGATCAATGCTTTAGAGCTATGATAGGAAGAGGGGAATGATGGAGGTATTTATAGTTGAAGAGAGGAGGGATTTTTCATTATTTTAATCATTATTTTATTATTTTTTCTCAATACTATGAATAGTCTTGATTCATGTGACCCAAAATATTAAAAATTGCATGATATTTTAAAATAAGTTGGCTCACCTCATCCTTTCATCACCTATGATGCAATAAAACATGTATTTAACATTTATCGTAATTTATCGTATTTTATTAATCATCAAAAATTCCAGAATTTCAGGAAAATCCAAAAAATTCACCCTAACCAATTTTTGATGTGTAGACAATAAAAATGAACTCCAATTTTTTAAAATAATTTCTTAAATGTTATTAATTTAATTTTTAAATAAAATCATAATTTATTCAAAAATAAAAATTTTAAATCTAAAACTCATTCTTTAACACCATGAAAAATTAATCGTGTTTTCATTATCTTAAATCCTTAAGAAAATAAAATAACAATACAATTTACTATTCATTAGGGTCATATTACTATTCATATGGGTATGTTACTATTCACCAATAATCAATTTGGTTCTATTAGACTCCAAATAACTTACTGATCATAATTGTAGATGACGATTATCCGAAATCCAAAATATTTAAGAAGAAAACTTATGTTTAATGTCTAGTTATAAATATCTAATTAAAAAAAATTTCATGAATTTCAATTAATTTTTAAAACCTTATGGTGTTACCTTATCCCCACAATCTAAAAACTATATCCTCGCAATTTTATTTACTTACTAAACAAGTGAGGGTACCTTTACATCATAGCATTTTCAGACTCCCATGTTGCTTCTTCAACCATGTGGTTTCTCCACAAAACATTTACCTGGTGGATTACATTATTCTGAAATACCTATCCCCTTCAATAAAAAACCTGAACTGGTATCTCTTCATTAGAAAGGTTCTCTTTGAGATGAACTACTTATGGGCTCAAGACATGAGATGAATCTGGTACATAATTTCTCAACATCAATACATGAAAAAAATTATGTAACTGAGATAAAATCGCAGGAAAATTTACTTGGTAGGTGACTGGTACAAGCTTTTCCAAGATTTCATAAGGTCCAAATGAACCATGTACATAGCTTTCCATTCTTACCAATATGAATAACACTCTTCTATGGTGAGATTCTAAGAAAAACATGATCACCTATGTTGAAAGAAAAGTCTTTCCTCCTATTTTCTATATAATTTTTTTTCTACATTGATCTGTCCTCATGTTTTGCTGGATCATATTTACTTTCTCATCCACTTATTCTACTAATTATGGTCCCATAAAATTCCTTACCCTGACATCTTCCCAAAAAGTTTGAGTTCAATATCGCTCCCCATACAATGCCTTGAAAGGTGACATCCGTATACTAGAATGAAAATTGTTATCATAAGAAAACTCAAATAAAGAATGATGTTGACACCAACTTCCCTGGTAGTCCATTGAACAAGCACAAAGCATATCCTCAAAAGTCTGAATCATTTGTTTTTTCTGTCAATATGATTGAGGATTAAAATATGTAATGAAATCTAATTCTATGCCTAACGACTTCTGAAGGCCCTTCCAAATGTTAGAAGTGAACATGTGATACTAGTCAGATACAATTGAAAGAGGAACTCAATTCAACCTGACAATTTATTTGAGGTACAATCGAGAAAGATGATCCAAGGACATTTTTTCTTGAATTTAAATAAAATGGGCATATTTTTTCAGCTGATAAAAAATTAACCATAACACATTTTTACCTCAAGATGTCTTAGTTAGTCCCAGCACAAAGTCTATGGATACAATCTCCCATTTCCACTATGGCACTGGAAAAGACGGAAGCATCCCCTTCAGTAACAGTCACTCTACTTTAACCAGTTGACATGTCAAACATTTCATGGTAAAATATGCAATATCTATTTTTATTCCATCCTACCAATAATACTCCTGAAGGTATTCGTACATCTTAGTACACCCAAGATGAATTAAAAATAGAGAACATTGAGCTTCACACAACAAATCCTTCTTCAACTAGTAATCACATGGAAAACACAAACATTTACCAAATGTTAAAACACGATCTTTATCAAGGTTAATTTCTAGAAACATACCCATTTTAACAAATTCTAACTTTTTTTATAGCTCACAGTCTTCCTTTTGTGCTTGCTTAATTCTATATGATAATGATGAAAGTACTGAAACTTGAAACAAAATAGAGTTATTTCATACACCAATAACATCTAATACAAAATTCATCAAATCATTAATCAAGGGACCGTGTTCCTAAAGTAACATGGTTAATGATGCATGATGATTTCGACTTAGGGCATCCACCACATATTTTTCCTTTCTATGATGGTAATTGATCGTGAAATCATAATCCCTTATCAGTTTAAGCCATATTCTATTCCACGTTTTTAATTCCTTCTGAATGAATATAAACTTCAGACTTTTATGGTCGACATATATTTTACATTTCGCTCTGTATAAATGATGCCTCCAAATTTTCAAAAAAAAACCACAGCTTCCAATTCCAAATAATGTGTGGGATAATTTAACTCATGAAGTATTAGTTGTCTTTAAGAATAAAAAATTAACTGATCATTCTATATCATAACACAACCATGTCCCTTCAATGATGCATTACTGTAGATTAAAAACACTCCCTTTTGGGAAGGAAAGTCCAAAACTGGAGCATTCACCAATCTCTTCTTTAGTTCCTGAAAAAAATATCACATTCTTATGTCCAAATAAATTTAACCCCTTTTCTCATTAGCTTAGTTAGAGGACTAGATAACTGTGAAATGTTTTTAAAAAACTATCAGTAATAACCTTCTGATAAAATAAAATTAAGTATCTCTACAACATTTTTATGTCTTGGCCATTCATCAACAACTTTTTTTTATAGGATCAACTATTATTCAATCATTATTTACAATTTTCCAAATAAAAGAAATCTATTGTAACCAAAAATCACACATGTTTAATTTTCCGTATAGTTTTTTTCCATTAGGGTTTTCAAAACATCCCTTATATGTTTTTCATGATCCTATTTACTCTTATAAAATACCAGAATGTCATCAATAAACACAACTACAAACTTATCCAAGAACTCATGAAATATTATATTCATAAGATCCATGAATACATCACATGCATTAGTTAACCCAAACGACATAACTAAAAAAATCATAATTCCTATATCTAGTACAAAAATATGTTTTTGGGATGTCATCCTATTTAACCTTCAACTTATGGTGTTTAGATGTCAAGTCAAACATGGAAAAATATTGAGCTCCCTAGAGCTGATAAAAAAAGTCATTGATATGAGGCAAAAGACACTTGTTTTTAATATTGATGTTCTTAAAAGCTCTATAATCAATGAAAAGTCTCATGGAACCATCTTTATTTTTAACGCTAAAAATATGAGCACCCAATGGTAAAGTTCTAGGATGAATTGAGCCTTTATTAAGAAAATCCTACAACTGATTTTTCAAATCAAGAAGTTCCATTTGAGCCATTCAATATGGGTGTTTTAAAATTTTCATAGAATTATGAACTAATTAAATTGTAAATTCGACTTCCCGATCAGGTATGAAACTTGGTAACTCATCAGGAAAAATATCAAAGTATTCATTTACCACTGACACATCATTATTCTAAATAGTTCCTTTGTTTTCAACAATATGAGCAAGATACATTTCATTAGCATATTTCAACAGTTTCTCGGCTTCCAGTTATGTTATCAATTTTATGGGTTTGTTCTTATATACACACTGAAACTCTTTTTGAAAAACAACTTTATTAGCTCTATAGTTAATCTTAGCATGATAAAAAGAAATTCAATCCATTCCTAAAAGGACATCAAACTATACTAAGGAAAAAAGAAAACGGTTTGCAGGTAAATTCGTTCCACATAAAATAATATAAATATTCTTATAATTCCTCTTTTCTATAATATTTCCCCCAGGTGTTTTAATAATAAGTTCCCATCTCATTTGTTGAGGTGATATTTCCAATTTACTAGAAAATTCTCCAGAAATAATGGAATGTGTGGATCCTATATCAAAGAAAACTTTTGAGAAATCCGAGTAAACAAACATTGTACTCGATACAACTTCATTGGATGGCCTAAAATCCACTGAAATAGTCGCAAAGGATCTCTCTACACCTTTCTACTTATAGTCTAGCTTATTTTCATCATCAAAATCTTTCTTGGGGTAGGCATTTGCAAAATAACCCATATCTTCACATTTAAAACACATTATAATTTTATTATCAGGATTAATCGTAGGATTTTTTTCATTACAATATCAGGAAATATGTCTAAACTTACTACAAAAAATACTTCCCAATTTTAGTAAGTCATTTACCATGGTGCTTTTTACCACAGTTGTCACAAACTGGAAACTGGAATTTCTTACCATCAAATTTGTTGGTTGAATCTTACCCATAAATTTCCATCTGGACCTCTTCTTATCCTTGTTGTCAAATTGCATGTGATCATCATCAAACTCCATCTCTACCCTCTCATCACATCAGACAAGTTTCTCATAACATTTGAATTCACGAGAGGCCAATTCCATTCGATACCTTGGATTTAATCATGACTAAAAGTGGTTGATTTTGTTATCAAGATCCTGAATAATATTTGGAGCATACCTCGCCAGTCGGGTGAAGTTTCCGTCATATAAAGCCAGGGAATCATTCTTATTTTTATTTAATTCAAGGAATTTATTCTCCATCCTATGTCATACCTCCTTAGGAAAATATTTTTCAAGGAAAAAACTTTTAAACTCGCCCCACTCCAAGGCATCAATATCCTCTCTATCACTGATATTTTTGACCATTAACTACCACAAATCAGCTTCACATTTAAATTGATAAATGGAAAGACTTAACTTTTGATTATCTAAAAATACCATAACATCGAATATCTTTTCAAGGGCATTAATCAATCATTAGATCTCTACTAGGTTAAAGGATTCATTGAAAGTAGGAAGGTGTTGTCTAATAAAATGTTCCGCTATCGTCATGATCCCTTGTGGTACCTCTGGTTATTATCATTCATGGAAAACACCACCATTTATTACCGGCGTCAGATGAGACATTACTGTCATAAACTACTTGGTTTCACTGGCTACCATTCCAGGCTATAGGTTCAGAATGACATCATTTTGTCAGTGCCTCTCTTCTACGTCTTCCATATTTCTTCTACGGAAAAACATTCTGAATAAACATATCATAGTTAAAGAAACATGGTAATCATTAATTTTTCTATCATTTCAAATTAAGTATAATATAAAAATCATTTATGGAATTCGGTTAACATCATTTTAACCCCTAAAGTTATCTAAACCATCCTCTAATACTAACTATAAAGACCTGACCTTATTACAATACATAATCATGATTTTTAGTCAAGAACTCCATTTATTTCATATTAAGGATATTATCATGTTTATATTTTTTGAGAATCGTTATATAATACATACAAAACATTCCACATTTATATATAAAAGATTCCACAAAAATAGTATCCATTTTTCCAAAATATAATACTTTTCAAATAAAACATGATTTACATGAAAAATATTCAAAACGTTTAACTTGGCATCCTTATTTGAATTACATAACCTTGTAACCTATGAAAATATTTTAAAAAAATTGGTACGAGCACAAAAATCTTATTAAGTTATATAAAAATAAGAAAAGGAAACATTAATCTATGAATACCTATAAACACTTGAAATCATTTAAAAAAACATACTTGTAACCCATATATACTTAATTTTTTTAAAAAGAGTTTCCCACAAGACACAATGAACCTAAATAGAACCATAACGTTATCTTGGGGCATTACTTATATAATCTTGTAACCCTATCATCTACCTTATAAATTTTTACCCTCACAACTATCTTATACTTTGTGTAACCATCGCAGTTACACTTGGAGTAACCATACAACTGACCTCCAACCTACAGATTCCCAATACACTGGAGAAAGATATAGTTCTCAACCTTCATCATAAAAAAATCCTGAAAACCAAAACCAAATCATTCAACATGAACAATTTCCTAAAAACAATTCTTTAAAATTTTGTAAAAAATAATTTTAAAAGTTGTTTTTAAAAGAAAAGTCCCATATAAATATCATATAATTTATGTGAGACTTAATAGAGTGGACGGAATTTGTATATACACTATAAATAAAAATAATTCAACATAATATAAACAAAATTAATATCACAAACAATTTTAATACCACATAAATAATGAGGTAGAATGTTAACCCAAATAATGGAAATCGGGTTATGAATTCTCTTACCTTGGGTTTATCTTACTTAAAACTAATTTAAACCTACTATAAAATTTCTAAAAGAGTGTTTTTAATATATTACAGAAACATATTCATGTTTATAATTCCTTATATTTTCATTTCATTACATCATTTCACTCTTTAATTATAAATATTTTTTTCCTTCCATTGTTTTGGGTGCATTCCATACATGATGTCCATGGTCTGTTTGTATTTTATTTTCTTGTTGTACGGAAATGAAATTTCAGAAGTGTAAAGAAATGTTATTAATATGTTTCATGAATATATAATTATTACATAAATCATTTTCTATCATATATGATGATGGATCATTAGATTAAACATTAATGATATTTGTTTAGATCATTTTTGGAGGTTCCTCGATAATCATGAACTTGTTTCACTATATAATTTAATTTAATTCATATAAGTTAATTCCAGTACATAATATAGGTTATAATATAAAAATTAAATTCTTTTTCAACTATTAAAAGGGTTTTATGATCATCTTTGAAGGATTAATGGATATTGCAAACACATTGTCCAGGATTTTGGTGAATCGGCACATTGTGGACGATGTTTTTATTTTTAGAGCAAGAGGGAGAGGAGAGAAAGGAAGACGATGATTAATTTACCTGAACATGGTAAAATATAGAATACATAAGGCTTTGGAGATTTCATACCTCCTAGATAAGTGGAGGTAAATAGAGTATAAGTAAATAAATTAATTGAAAATAAAACACCTGAAAATTGAAGATGAATCTTACATCATGATATATTCTCCTTGAGATCCTCTTTAACGACTTTGGTTTTGGCCTTTTGATGATACCAAAATCTCTAGGAAGTGATTAAGATCCTTGGGGAGTATATTTGGAATAACTTTTGCAATTTTTAAGGCTTGAGAGGTTTGAGAGGATGTGGGGAACGAGGGTGGTATTTATAGTGGATGAGAGAAGGGATTTTACATTATTTTAATCATTATTTTAATACTATTGCTCAAGTATATGAATAGTCTGGATTAATGTGACCCAAAATATTAAAAAGGTTATTCATGTTTTAAATAAGTGCACTTAAATCAGCCTTGCATTACCTATGATGTAGTAAAAAAGTATTTTGCAATTATCGTAAATTATTGTATTTTACTATTCATAAAAAATTCAATAACTTCAAAAAATACCATAAATTCACCCTAACCATTTTTAGATGTGTAGAATTCAGAAAAGAACACAATTTTTTTTAAATATTTTTCTAAATATTATTAATTTATTTTATAAATAAATTCATAATTTATTCAAAAATAACAATTTTAAATCTATAACTCAATTTTTAAAACCTTGAAAAATTAATCATGTTGTCCTTATCTTAAATACTAATGAAAGTAAAATAATAATATAATTTACTATTCATTAAGTTCATATTACAATTTATATTACTATTTATAAGGGTATGTTACTATTCACCAAAAATCAAATTGGTTCCATTAGACTCCAAATAACTTATTGATCATAATTGTAGATAACTTTTATTCGAAATTCAAAAAAAAAGTAGAAAAAATATGTTTAATGTCTAGTTATAAATATATAATTAAAACAAAGTTCCATGCATTTCAACTCATTCTTAAAACGTAGTGTGTTACATTTAATTTCCTCAAATTGGCAGGGAGAATTTCTTAAATTAAAAGACTCCATGGTGTATCCCAATCCCTACACCGCAGTGTCCCTCAAATCATAACAACCAACAAACTGGCCACCCGAGGTCCTACACTACAACCAAATGGGACACATCATAATCTATCTTTATAAGATTCATTCCCTTTACATAAATCCTAACATAGAACCTCCACACCATTAGGATTACCACAAAACTGCAATTTAGGCCCCCAAATGAAAATCCTACATAAACTCCATTGTTCCCTACTCAATCCTTATTCCGAAATCTCTAACTCTAAATACTGAAAATGTAATGGGCTGAAAGGGTTCATTTGATTATGTTTGATACCTCTCAAATGAATTTATTCCTCAATAATTAAATCCAAATCTAGAAGGAAAACCACCCATGCCACCAACCAAACAGTCCCTCGAAGATGCCTCTTAAATGAGACAACATGATCAACTAAACATAAAAATATGGGATAAAGAATTACAATTAAATACATATCAAATAACCACAATCATCAACAAATATTATCAAAAATAACAAAAAACATCACGAAAAAACCCAAAACTACTCAAGATACAAAGTGACAATCTACAACTATCTTTCCCAGATACTCTACTCAATATCACCATGCCTCCACATAACTCGAACCAAAGAAATGGGTCATCTTCAAAAAACATTCTCCTAGAAATCCTGAATCTCAAAAAGCATCTATAAGAACATTGAATCATCCTCGATACGTAACTACACCAAATTAATTACATGAGACTTTCCATGAATATAATGACAAATACGAGACACATGATATAAATTATGCAATTAATCAATCAATGGAGGAAGATCCAACTGATATTCAACCTCTCTAATAAACTAAAATACATAGAAATGACTAATAAATTGGGGAGAAATCTTACACCGCTAAATAAAAAATTACTTCTCATGATGAGGGGAAACCATAAAGAACACAAGGTCATAAACCCCATACTCTTTAGGTATCCTTTTCCAATTGACATAAGCCTTATGATGGTCTTGCACCACCTTCATCTTCTATCAGATCATATAATATTTTTTCTTATACTCTATGCCACTTCTAGTCCAAGGACTCCCGACTCCCCAACCTCAGACCCTAACAATAAATAGATCAATGAAAATGTTAGAGTGGAATATGTTGTTATAATAAAAATCTACCAATGTAAAGTGATTTTCCCATGATCCATTGAAATCTAGAACACAATCTCATAACATATCCTCCAAATCTGGATGGCCTGCTCTATCTGCTCATCCATCTGTGGATGGAAAGTAACACTAAGTTCCAATATAGAGTCCAAATAATGATAAAATCCTATATAAACTCATGAGGTGAAAAAATGATCCTTGTCAGATATGATGGTCCTCTATAACCTAGGAATATTCACCACCTCATCCACATACCGCCTCTCTAAACCCTCAATAACACCCAAATCCCTAATCACCAGGAAGTGGGTAAACTTTTTCAATTAACATAAGGTCACCCAAATAATATCACATCCTCCGTGGGATTGTGGAAGATTGGTGATGATATCTCTCTATAAGACCTTATATTTCTATTTTGGGACATACAAAGGCTGTAAATACCTACAAGGAATATGATTCTCCGCCTTTACCTACTAATAAACAAAGCACCATGATACAAACTCTTCCATTGACTGCTTCATCCCAAGACACAAAACCTGACCTCTCAAGGAATGATACATCTTGTCCACACTATGATTCACTTCCACTACTATTCTATGAAACACATAGATAACCTCATCACACATCACAAATGGAATAAAAAACCTCTCTAGAAACATTTTCTAATGATAGCCATTCGCCGACCCCCTCTAGAGAATAATCATGAAAAACATGATCCCACATCACTTCTACCTCAGAGTCTCCCCACTAAAACTCCTTTACCTACTATTTTAAGGAGGATTACAATGCATATGAATCATGAAACCTCTAACAATGACCTCATCTTTTTCAATATGTATAATCAAAATCTCCTCCACCCCTCTCCACACATCCCTAGATTCCCAAACAACATCTCCCTAAAAAATCTTAATCAGCGCATCTGCAACTAAAATCCCGTTAGTTGTAGTATAAGATATCTCAAATTCATTATCATGAAGAAAATTTATCCAAATATATTTAAAAAAGTCCCTATATCATTATGATAAAACATAAATTAGGATCTTGAGGTCTATGAAGGCTATAATGATCCCAATAATGACGTAATTTCACCACAAATTCATAAAAAACTACCATTTCCAACTTGAGATATTGGATTACATAGTTATTATCAGGGGGAAGTAATTCCCTATATTAATATGATATTACTTATTTTTGATACATTAGTAAAAAACCCAATATGAGAAGGAAAGTATCACAAAACACATCAAACACCTCTTCATCATTTGAAAATTGAAGAACATGATCACTGCTCAACCTATTATTTAGATACTTGAAATCTACTTGATACTGATTATCCCATATAAATCATTTTCCTTTATATTCATGTATATCAAAAAGTTTTTTTAACTATGTGAATTTTGATACAAACATTCTATAATAACCCACACGACCAAGGAAACTACAATATTTTTCATCATTCCTAGGTTTTACCCAAGAAATAACTATATCAATATTTGATGGATCCACTAACACTTACATACAAGATACCACATGTGTAAGGAAGTGAAATACCCACATCTAAAACCAACACTTGGGAATCTTACAATAAATATGATGGTGTCAATGGAATTATAAAACATCCTTGAGGTGCTTAGTATTTTCCCATGACCTCGAGTATATGAGGATGTCATTGATAAACATGACCATTAGTGGAGATATGATCTCATGGAACACATATTTAATGAATCTCATGTATAAAACTAGGATTTTCACTACAATGAACGAAATGAACAAAAAAATCAAAGTGACCATAATGATGCCTAGAAGTGATCATAGAGATATCCTCCTTCCTAACATCAATCTGATGATATCTAGACATCATATCAAATTTTAAAAACTATCTTTTACCCTTTAACAAATCAAACAAATTATTAATATTTGGAAGACATTAATGGTTATTAATAACCACTTGATTCAGCCACATGTAGTCTACACATAACCATATACCACCTATGGCCTTCTTGGTGAATAATACATGAGAACCCCACTATAACACATTTAGATCGGTTAAAAACTTATGTATCAAATTATCAATATAAATTATCAACTCCAAATGCTTTGAAGGTTACATCAGATAAATATCTATCGAAATTAGAGAGACGTTAGTATTTAACTGGATACCGAATCTGACATCCCACTGAGGGGGTAAATCCAAAAACTTCCTATGAAAAGTAGTAAATAACTTCTCCATTACTTCAGAAAAATCCATCACCTATGCCTCCACTAAATATAAGGACAATTTCTCTAGTAGAGACAATGAATTTAAAAAAACTGTGACTTATACAATGGTCCAGTTTTCCAAAAAACACCACATGTTAGAACTAATCATAATAAAAAATAACTCTAATCTATATGGAATAAATAATCATACAGACAAAATAAAAATAGTCTATGCAAATAATGACATCATATGGATGTATATAAAGAAGAAATAAATCCATACACGACTGATGCCACCCAATTATCAACTCAAAACCCCAACACCAATCAAGAATGGATGGTGTCATTTAATCATATAATGATTATTGGATGTAGAAAAAAACCAAAAAAATATAAATCAATCTTCAAGAAATCAAACATGTAAAATATTTGAAAAATATAGTGACTAGTATTTGGAAATTGCAACATATTCCATCTTCATCATTCATAGGAGAATATTTGATGAATATCACATGAACCAGAAAAAATATTCATCCTACCTAAAAGTCAATACACTAGCTAATAGATTATTAATCATACCAAGAGGATACCCAAATGATTAAGGGGTTATAGAGACATTACCATGAAAAAATAAATAACACATTATGAAGGAAGAGTGTTTTATCAACATTACCTAAAACTGATGATCATAGTTACATCGAATGAATGTGATCCACACCCAAACTCGATAGGAGAGATCATATCCCATTATATAGGTAAAGGCCATCACTACACCTTCATAACACATATTATGAGTTAATACTATTGAATGTAATAATTTACCATATTTCAGTGAATAAATGCAATGATTTTAATGAACAATTCTTTTGTTCTCATACTAATGAAACCATTTGGGAGAAATTAACTAGTCATTGCATCACATGAAAAAGATTATATATAAATATATATGAATCTTAATAATTGTTAATACAATATATATATCACAAACACACACACACATTTTTTATTTATACATAGAATGCATGATAATATTTATGCTTCACTTATACTCAAACTAATAAGAGATCGGATTTGATCTCCACCAAATATACTTATATCCCTATATGAAAATTTACACCACAAGATGTATCATATAAATCACATGTATACCTATAAAACCCCCTTTACATGAAATCAAGTGAATACGAACACATACATATAGTATAACCAACTCATATACCATTGATTCTACGAAAAACACCGACCAAGTCATTGAATACATCACATGTCATTCATCTTACAGATGAGTACATATCACATCTCTCTTAGAAATATCTAAACACAGCACATGTGACTAAACTAATAATGACCATTGATTTCATCGATATAATTCTATCATGGGAATTTTTTTTTACATTTCATACTACTGGTCAAATCTCATGTTGGTTGCACTCCAAACAATGACATGATCAACAACATACAACAATGATATTTTCAAACTTAGGAAACTATGGTATTAATGTATGAAGGTTTTCATGCTAGGTATCTCACCTACATCAGGAATGAAGGATTTATAACATGCATACACCCCTAAGTATATCGATGAATTTATGATATTCCATGATATATACATAGTTGTGTTAGTCCAAATAATAAGTATCTACTTATCACCTCATGAATATATTATTTATATCTTATATACATTGTAATGAGCACAAGAATATATTCAAGAAATCCTTAAAATATCACCACAACCCATAATACACCATAATTATCATAGACTAGGGATAACTCAAAGTCACACTTTGAGGAAAAATTATCATTAAATTATTCATGTAAAATAAATTTCAGCACACATGAATGATAAACGGGGAATTGATTTATTATAATAACATGATAAATTTTATAACCATTACAACCATTCTCTCATGTGTCTTACACCCGTAGATTCTATATGACCCTCATGTTGTAATTGTAGTAACAATTTTATCCATGAATTTGTTATATTATTTTCTATTACCACCAAATTGATACTTACATCACCCCTCTCAATGATATCCCATTTGAGATGGTTTTGTGAAGGGTGTTTATATTCATTTTGTGAGATAATGTTTCATTAGCCTAAGAAATTTCCCCATTATTATCACAATATAACCCAATCTCTCCCTTGATGATAAGAACCACTCCATGTTCAGTAATGATCTACTTGATCGAAATAAAATCCTTCACAAAATTAGTTGCAGTGATACAATTTGATTCAATTTTCAAGTCTTCTACGGTAGATTTATTCGAACTCTTGAAACTGATAAATCCACTATTTATAAAATACATGAATTTAGATTCAGTTATCAGACCATCTTTATCATATTGAAAACTGGCATATGTAAAAACCTTTAATCAAAGTTAATCCTATACTCCAAAGAACATATCCTCAGTCCATATTAAGTACTTGAGAATATTATTTCCAACAACCAATATCCCATTTACAAATAATATAAAAAATACTAATATACTCCCACTAACACAATTATATATACAACATTTCTTGATGAAACCAAACCATTAAATTGAATCATCAAACATGATATTACAACTCCAAAAATCTATCTTCTATCCATAATTATAGCACTGCATCATGAATACCTTAACATTCTCATTTTTCAATTCAAAACCTTCTGGTAGTATCATATAAAAAATCATTGGATAAATTCACATTATGGAAAAAAATTAATATCCATATGATATATCTCATAATCATAATGAGATGTTATAGAGAGAAGAATATGAATGGACTTTATCATCGCTATAGGTGAAATGGTTTCTTCCTAGTCAATTCCATGTTTTTTGTAATATTTAAAAACTAGGCAAGATTTATATCTATAAAATCTACCATCCATATTATTTTTCAAATAGAAAACCCATTTTCACCCTATGGGTATTACCCCTTTAGGTGTATCTAGAAATATCTAAACATGGTTAGTGTATATGGATTAAATATTAAAATCAATGGTTTTTAACCATTTATTTGATTAATAACTCTCAATATCCTATCATTAAGAAGTAGGTTTATCAATTATGAGCATAAATTCATCATCATTATCCATGATAAATCTATATCTCTTAGTTTAAAAATGAATCCTACCATAAAATTAATGTTCTTATGTAATTTGAGTTAGCTCTTCTACCATGACTCTTTGTGAAACTGGCTCAACCACCATGTTAGGAACAATTATTACTTGTTGCTCTTAAACTTCTCTAAGTACAACTTTCCTCTTAATAAAACTTATATTTATGTGTTACCCATTAAATAATTTAGAAAATCTTGAAACAAACACTTTTTTCTCAGTAGGATTATAGAAAAAATATCCCCTAGTTTATTTAAGATAATGAATAAATATTCACTTTTTAGATTTTGGGTTACGTTTTTATGAATCTATTCATTATAAAAATGATTCACGACCCCAAAAACTTGTAAAATAAAAAATGAGAAGTTTATCATACCATATATCATATAATATCAATATGAATACTTTATATGGTTAAACAAATAGTAATAATGCAATAATCTCCAGAGCATAAACCAAGATTTAAATATGATGGTCACACCGACTCATCATTGATCAAACCATGTCTAAAAAGGTACAATTATTCCTTAAAAAATATTTTACTACGATGTTCCCAAAGGAGTGAGGTTTGGAATAATTCCACAATTCTTTATATGATCATTCAATTTCAAGATCAAGTATTCACCATCCCAATATGATAAAAAAAATTAATACTCTTTTCCAATTATTTTTTTTTACTTTTTTCTGAAACTCTTTGAACTTATAAAAAGTTTCATACATGTTTCTCATCAGAAACACATATCCATATTGAAAAAAATCATCGGTAAAAATTACAATGTATTTAAAACCACTACTTTCCTATGCACTCAGTAATCCACATACATCACTACGTCTATGATCCAACAGTCCACTATCCCTTTCACATTTCTCTTGAAAGGTGCCTTGGGGAATTTTCCCATCAAATAAGATTCACATATATCAAATGACTCATAGTTTAATGAGTTCAATGATCCATATATATCGAGTCATTGAATAGATTTCACATTTTTAGGTCCAACAAAATATTGATAAATGTTGGGGGGATTATAATCAACCTTGAACATCTTATTTTGAATTTTATAAACAAGATTATTCATATATAGAATATATAAACATACATTATATTCCCAAAACTATAAAACACTTAATTATTATATATACAAAAACTCTAGTTATTAATAATGAGTGAAAATTTCATATTTCCAGAAAAGATACATAAATAAAATTCTGGTTTATGGAAGGAACATAATAACAAATTTTCAATTCTAAGACTAATATTATGGGTAGAATTAGATCCCAATATCTGAAATTCAATGTAAGAACTCATGAACCAGTACTAACATGAAGATCCACATCTCTATTTATTCATTCTCTCTCATCTCTGAGTCTATGTTTGTTAGAAAAAATATGTGATTCACACCTGGTATCTAATACATATATGTTATAGTTTATAGAATTAATATCTATAACATTCAAATTTAGATTATCACAATGTTTCTCTTTACGAACACATCTCAAAGGTAGATACAAATATTTAATTATTTCATAAGTAATACCTATTAGATATATTAATGATTGCGATTAAGTACTCAATAATATTAAAGATAGATATTAACATGTGAGTGTTATGTATTATATCTTATCATTAAGTATTTTAAATGAAAGTGATCCCACTAAAAATGATAAACCCTAACATCATATCCATTCAGATATCAATGATCCATATTTCACTATGAAATGAGTCTTCTATATCGTTCCCCTCATCACTTAATTATTTAGGTAGGGAATTATAAAAATCAAAATAGTTGTGAATCTTTTATAGTTGATTGGATAACTCTTTACCCAAACCAATCATATGAATACAACAAACTATATTTCTCTTGTATCCTTCCTAAGGGTTTACCAGCTTTGTATAACCTAAATAAATCTTCATGAAAAGACTAAAAAAATATAATCCAGAGGAACCATTTGAGGAAATAACCTACCAAAGGATGATTTGGTGTTATATATGACTTACTCTTCGTACACAAGACAATTATTGGGAACTATGATAAGGTATAAGCTATCCTGTTGAATGATCAGGGTCTTCACATGAACCCCCCAACCCCCTTATTGTATTGAGAATATGTGAAGTGGTATTGGACTTAGGTGACATCCCCATGGCACCAAAGGCTGGAAATAAATTCTCATCGAATTACAAGATAGTGGGGGATGGTTTTCTTGAGAACAAACAACTTGTAAAGAAACATTAAAAATCTTAAATAGACTAAATTGTGAATGATGCTAAAACCACATAACTCAATGAAATATCAATATAGAATAACATTAAAGTATTGAGGAAAAAGAAAACAAAGTGTAAGTATAAGACTCCAAATATAAATGAATTGGAAAAAAGGTAGCACCATCCCAAATCAAGATGCAGACCCTCCCAAGCTCCAACATTAATAACCAAAACATTATGTCAAGAATCACTACTAGAGAAGTATGACATGTGACCCTTCCTTGTATCTCGATAGATGACTTATGAAAAAAACAAGATTTCCCAAGAAGGGGGTGAGTATAATATCCAGTAGGATTTCCCAAAAGATATCCCAACACACACCACCATAATAAGAATAGGTTAGAACATTTTAATAAATCATGAAAAAATTATACAAGCGAATAAGAAAAACTATAAATAAATTTCATATGATGAAACATCAAGATGTAGATTTTAAAATAATTTAATTTACATTTGCACAATCAAATAAATTCACACCCATTCACACACACAATAGATGTAACTATGGACCTCCCCGTACACTTGAGTGGTGGTCATTATATCACTAATCCATTACTTAGTGACCAACTTTATGATGGTAATTCCAACTATGATTTGTCCCAAATTATCATTTTTCATTGATGGTGGTATTTATGACCATTACCCATACCAAATTATTATTATTTGATAGTGGTACTTCAGAACACTATACATACTACATGAACAAGAACACACACCACACCTTTATTCCAAAATTACCATGAAAAAATTGATTTAAAAAAACCCAAATTTCAAACCCACCCTTTTAAATCACCTGAATAAGGTATTTCCAATTAATTTCATCAAATATTTCCAAAAAAAATTAATATGATTTTGAAAATATGAAGACAATAAGTTCTATAATGGTAGAGTGGGAGAGAATCTACCCACCTCGATAATATTAGTGTAAAGGATCTATGATGATTTGGCGGATTAAACCTTTTGTCTCCCATTGCTTTACCAAAGAGAAAGAATATCTCATCTACAAAAATATGAGCCCATATATCCAGTTATAAAAACAATGATCTATGATTACAATCAAACCAAAATGAGGATATCCTATCACACTTGTACCTTTATTTTAAGGTATTACCCATTTTTATTTTTGGTTTATCTTTTTTCATAGGTTCACTTATAAATTTTGGAGAAAAATGGAGGTTTTTGTTGGATCGAATATGTAGATGTATATGTATATTAGATGGAACAATACAAGAGGAGGGGTGAATTGTATGTTTAAAAACTTAGAGTTTAATCACTTAAAGAGATTAGTTTAAACAATATTAAACTAATACAATTCAGACAACCACAATTGTATTGAATAAAAAGGTATGAAGTAATGTAATACTAATAGAGATGTGAGGTAATTGTATTCAAGATGTATACAATTATCAGAGTAATACAAGTGAGAGATTCTACCATAAAGCATATAGAATCTATTAATACAAAATGTAATAGAATAATTGTAATTGAGACAATTATAATTGAAAGTATAATGAAGAAAGGAAACAGTACAAATTCCTTTCTAATACAAACAGTAGCATAAATGTAAAAGTATTACAATTCTTTTGAACCAAAGATAAGGGTTATCCTTTCACCTAGGATAAGAGGTCTGTCTTACCACCACCTTGGTAAGCCCTCGATACGATGATGGGTTCGTCCGTCTGCCTTTCCCCGGCATCCCTCGATACGATGATCAGTTCGTCCGTCTGCCTATCCCCGACAGCCCTCGATACGATGATCGACACATCTGTCTGCCTATCCTTGGCAGCCATCAATTTTGTAGGTTATATGAATGTTTGTCTTTCAATTACTTGAAAGCCCTTGATACGATGATCGGACACACAAATCACATTGCATGAGAGAAGTCACAACGTCTCTCTTTAGAACTCGACAGAAACAAAGTATATCAATTTTACACACACGTTCATGCTTGTTCTCAGGTGTCATTTTTTTCTCATCTTCTAATGACATCTTATTTATATATCTCGGGTTCCAATGGTCACATCTCCTCCAACTGTCATATTCCTCTAAAAAACTCTGAGTGATTTGGACACCTGGCATCGTAATAGTCATATTGAAACAGAAATCACGACATCGTTTGGATTAGTTTGTAACTAACTCAATGAGATATTATTGGTTAAAACAAGATATATGAAGATGATAAACAATAATACGATTAATATGAAACAAGTGTTTTTGAATAAGTACCAAAACAAGTAATGAAAGTATGAATTGCAGAGTCAGTACGATACAATTGATAGAGTCAGTACGATACGATTGAAAATGTCAGTACGATATGATTGTCATGGTCAGTACGATACGATTGTCAAGGTCAGTACAATACGATTGACAGAATCAGTATGATACGTTTGACAGAGTCAGTACGATACAATTGACAAGGTCAGTACGATATGATTGACAAGGTCAGTACGATTAAAAAGTCATTTGTGATTTCCAAAATTGAATATAGAAGTCAAAAGAGAACTTTTGACTTAAAAATCTCCCCCTTTTTGGAAAGCACATCACACAAATTAAATACATCAAGAAATACATATCTCCCCCTGAGTTATTGGAAACTCTTCTGATTATGAATTTGAATACAACTAAATCCCCCTTAGGTGTATACATTCCTAAGGATTGTATTCATAGATTTTACTTGGTTTCGAAGTATTTGATTAAAACATTCTCCCTTTGTAAAAAATTCTCCCCCTTTATAAAACATTCTCCCACTTTGTGGTTTAAAAAAATAATGGGGTCACTTTGAGTTTCCTTACTTTACATGAGGGGGTGTTTTATTTGTAGTTTTAGAAGTTTCAAAAGGTTCTTGATTGATATGAGGGGTTTGTTGAACACCTTCACTCTGCTTTCGAACCGATTCCTCCCTAATCTTCTTCGAACTCTGAAGGAATTCTAAAAGAAAATCTCCTTCCTCCTCTTCCACTTCTTCTATCTCTTCCATCATTTATTTTCCTTTTTCTTTCTCATGAAGGCTCTGTACGAAGGGCCCTTGATACACTTCTGTGGTGAGTTGAGCACTAGCTTCCTCAACTACTTTCAATACATTTGGAGCATCAAATTCCGATGATTTCTTTTCTAAAGAACCTTCTTCTTCTTTTCAGCTTGAAGGGTATCCTCAATCCTTAATCTCTCAGCAAAGGCTTCAGCTGGATAAAGTCCAAACATGGGATCACCATCCTTTCTCTGTTCCTTATCCTTTCTCCATTTGGCTACAACCTCCTTACTGTACTTAGGCTTCTTCTTTGGCATTGAGCTGGTTTTCAGATCAGACTTTTGAGGAACAACAAAAGAAGGAATGTCTTTGGCTAGCATAGGTGCCAATTGATTTTGAGCCGATTCAGCTTCTACATCTCTTATAAAAAGTATTGAATTTGGATCAAAACAAACATTCATCTTTTTCATCGTACTCTTACTAATCCAATATGGATTCAGATCTATCATGTTTCCATTCAATGGAATGTTGCAAGACTTCATGCTCTCAAGAATAAACTTTGTAAGGATGGCTGGATACATAATAATTTGGGACTTAATCCCTCATGTCTTGGCATTCTTAATGGTTTCAAAAACATACCCCATGAGATTAACTTTTCTCATATTTACAAGATAGTAAAGCATAAAAATATCCGAAACTTCTAGAGTTTCTCTATCCCCTTTCCTTGGGATAAGAAAACCTTGCATCCATAGAGTCACTAACCGATTATCTAGAGAAAGATGAGCCACTTTTCTCTTCTTTTCATTTATAACAAACAAATACTTCTCAACACTTTCTCTATTAAACGTACCGACTTCCTCTGGTAGTTTATGATATGGATAGAAAAATCCCCTTCTATTGGGACATTCAGAAAATGAGCCGCTTGTTTCACAGACTTAGACAACTTTCGATCGTACATAGAAAAATTCATAGTCATGTCTTTGTCGAAAGATACGGTTTTATAGAACTGACTGACCTCATCAAAGAGAACTGGATCATGAGAAACAGGTCTTTCGACACATAAATTATCCCATCATTGAAACAAAATAATTCTTCTGATTCTGGAATCATACAAATCATAAAAGTCCCAAGAAACTAACATTTCTCTGAAAAATTATTTCTCTAAAAAATCCTTTGAAGACATTTCGGTGGGAGTATTAATAGAGGACTGGACATATAGGTGCTGCCTATGAAAGATCGAATGATGCTTTAAAACCAGTGTAGCAGAGATTCGTCTCAAAACCTGAAAACCCAATGTGGGTTTGGTGAGGGTGGGAGGGATATTTATAGGCTATATAAGGGTGATCGTTGATCATCTACGGTCAAGATTAGTGGAAAAAATATCAATGGTTAGGATTAAAACGAATGAAAAGAAATTAAAAAAACTGCCGGAGAACGTAAGGTAATTGTTGGTTTTGGTATAGTTAAAAAGAAAACAAAATCGAATGAAGTAAAAAAAATACTGTCAATCGTCATACCGATGGAAAACAATGTCGATACTATTAACTGACAAGCCGATGGAAAACAATCTTGTTACCATGACCTGACAAGCCGATAGAAAACAATCTCATTACCATGAACTGACAAGCCGATGGAAAAAAATCTTGTTGCCATGAACTGACAAGCATATGGAAAACAATCTTGTTACCATGAACGTACAAGCCGATGGAAAACAATATTGTTACCATGAACTGAAAATTCGATGGAAAACAATCTTGTTACCATGAACTAAGAAGCCGATGGAAAACAATCTTGTTACCATGACCAGACAAGCCGATGGAAAACAATCTTGTTACCATGAACTGACAAGCCGATGGAAAACAATCTTGTTACCATGAACTGACAAGCCAATGGAAAACAATCTTGTTACCATGAACGGGCAATCTGATGGAAAACAACCTTTTTACCATGAACTAACAAGCCGATGGAAAACAATCTTGTTGCGATGAACTGACAAGCCATTGGAAAACAGTCTTGTTACCATGAACTGACAAGCCGATGGAAAAAAATCATGTTACCACGAACGGAAAATCCGATGGAATACAATCATGTTACCATGAACTGACAAGCTGATGGAAAACATTCTTGTTACCATGAATAGACAAGGTGATGGAAAAGAAATTCATTACCATGATCGGTCGATACGATGGAAAAGAAATTAATTACCATGATCGGTCAATATGATGGAAAAGAAGTTCATTACCATGATCGGTCTATACGATGGAAGAAAAATTCATTACCATGATCGGTCAATACGATGGAAAATAAATTCATTACCATGATCGGTCGATACGATGAACAGAATAGTAAATGATAAAATAAAACTATCAATATGATAAACAGAATCGTAAATGATACGATAAAACTGTAAATACGATAAATAGAAAAGTAAATGATACGATAAAACTGTCAATACGATAAACAGAAAAACAAAAACACATACCAAAAAAGTAAATAATTAATGATCATAAGATTAAAATAAACATAGTAAGAAAAAAACATAGTAAGAAATGTCCTCCCCCTTTGAAAGGGAGTTGTTTGCTGTAAAGAGAAAAGTAAAACATGAAGTGGATATGAATGATTATTTTAATGTAATCATTCCTGGATTCTATTTTATACATTCTCTTGGATATGGGCTGATAGAATGAACTCATCCTTGGAATTGTGGACTAGACACTTATCATTCCTAAAATTCGCAATGTAACCTTCATCACATAATTGACATATGATGATGAGATTGTGTCTAAGACTTTTAACAAACAAAACATTTGAAATAAGAACTTTTCCATGAAAAACAATATTTGTTATACCAACAATCATTCCTTGAGCATTATCTCTGAAGGTAACTTTTCCACCTTTTGGTTTGATAACCTTTTCAAAGAGATCTTTGTTTCTGGTCATGTGACGAGAAGAACCACTATCCATGTAGCAAATATTTTTGTTGGTACACTTCTCATTTTCCGGAAAAAGAAATAATTAGATTTTCGGAATCATAACTTGTTTGGATCCAGAATGGTTAGATAGAAAAATCATAGGAATCCACATTTGTTTTTCCAAATGAGCTTTATGAAATCCTAAAGATTGAGTTTTATTAAGAGAACACTCTCTTCTCTAGTTTCCACCACATTGTCACTTAGAACAAAAAGAGGTTTTTTGTGGAACAAAATAGTTATTACTAAAAACAGGATTGGAATGAGTATAACCAAGACCAGAACAATTTCTCAAAGGTCTAATTTGAGAATAATTATTTTCAAACATTTCATTTCTATGAGTAAAGTTTGACAAACATTTCATTAAGGAAAAAATTTCCGACTTTAGTTTTAAAAATAAGTTTTTATTTTCCAAAACATTTGATTTTGAACTAGAGTTAGCCTTTAAAACATTTTTGTTTGATAACACAGTTTCTAGGTCCTTAGAAAGTTTATCCTTATTAGATTTGACTTTCTCATGGGTTTTTAAAATACATTCAAAATCAGAAGTTTTCACATCAATTTCATTAGAAAGATTCAATAATTCATTAGTTAAAACAAAAAATTGAGAATTTGCTTTCTCAAGCTTCTTCATGAGTTTAGAATTTCCATTTTCAAGTAATTCAGAAAATCTAGACACTTCATCAAAAGAAGGTAATGTATCAACTTCTGATGATGAAGAATCATCATTTGAAGATTCATAATATATATCATCAATATATTTTGAATTTAAATAGACATTTGTAATAGCTTCATCATTGTGTACCTTAACCATGAGACAATGATCATCAATTGGTTATCTGACTATAAGTCCAATATTCCTTCATCCTGAGGACTCATATTCTGAAGAATCGTCTGAAGAATCACTACCACTTGCACTCCAAGTATCATTTTCCTTCAATACTTTCTTTTTCTTATAAAACCCTTTCTTGTTTCTTTCAGAGTGTTTCTCCTTTCTGTCTTTCCTCTTCAGTAAAGGACAATCAGGCCTTATATGTCTTACTTTCTAACATTCATAACAAGTTACCTCTGAATCTTTCTTATCCTTCCTATCTTTCTTTTTGAATCTATATTTGAAGTCTTTCATTCCTACAATCTTGTTCATCCTTCAAGCAAGATTATCTATCTCATTATCCAAAAGATCACAATCACTTGAATGAGATATAACTTTCTTGTCTTTGGATCTTGTAATCATTTCAAGTGTTTTAGCATTAGATGTAAAGGCTACACTTCCATTCCCAATCTTCTTCTTGTTGAAATCATCATCTCTCTTCATTATTTTCTCTTGCTGTAGAAGAGTTCCAAAGAGATCATCAAGAGTATTCTGGGAAACTTTTCTATTTTCATTAATAGTTTTCCTTTTTGACTCCCATTCATTTGGCATTATATCTATAATTTTATCTACTAGAGCTTCATCATCAAGGCCTTTTTCACCCATATATTGTAATCTGTTTACAATTATCATAAATCATTGTTGCACTTTACATACTGGCTCTCCATAAGGAAAAAAAAATCCATGATACTCTGCTCGAAGCATTGCCCTTCTTATTTATATAACCTTGGATGTACCAAAATGAGTGACTTCTAATTTCTTCCAAATACAGTTGGCTGCTTCACATGAAGATATATGACTATATATATTCCTGGTCATAGAGAATAATAATGTATTACGTACCCTGTAATTCAGTTGATATTCTTGCTTCTCTTGGTTAGTGAAAGTATTGACTTCTTTGTCAGGAATTTTGTAACCTCCAGTAAGCATTATAAAATTGTCTACGCCAGTATTGATCACAAAAGTCATCATATGATCTCTCTAGTACTCACAATCATTCCCATCAAAGATAGGTGGTCTAGAAGGATTTAGATTGTCTTCTGACCCAATATTCATTCCTTCCATCTAAAGAAACAATATCTTTTCCACTCCACACGTTAGTGTAGTAAGTAAAAAAATAGAACAAGTAATACAAATCAGTGGAAAACCTCCTCTGATACCAAATGTTGGATCGAATATGTAGATTTATATCTATATTAGATGGAATAATACAAGAGGGGGGTGAATTTTATGTTTAAAAACATAGATATTAAACACATAAAGAGATTAGTTTAAACGATCTTAAACTAATACAATTCAAACAACCACAAATGTATTGAATACAAGGGTATGAAGTAATGTAATACTATTAGGGAAGTGATGTAGTTGTATTCAAGATTTATATAATTATTAGAGTTATACAAGTGAGAGATTCTACCATAAAACGTATAGAATCTATTAATACAAAATTTAATAGATTAATTGTAATTGAGACAATTACAATTGAATGTATAATGAAGAAAGGAAACAATACAAATTCCTTTCTAATAAAAACATCAGCAGAAATGTAAAAGTATTACAATTCTTTTGACCCAAAGAGATTGGTTATCCTTTCACCTAGGATAAGAGGTCTGTCTTACCACCACCTTGGTAAGCCCTCGATACGATGATCGGTTCGTCCGTCAGCCTATCCCTGGCAGCCCTCGATACGATGATCAGTTCGTCCGTCTGCCTATCCCCGGCAGCCCTCAATATGATGATCGGCACGTCTGTCTGCCTATCCTAGGCAACCCTCGATTTTGTAAGTAATCGGCACCTCTGTGTTTTAATTACATGAAATACCTCAATACGATGATAGGACACACAAAGAACAATGCATGAGAGAAGTCACATCGTCTCTCTCTAGAACTCGACAGAAACAAAGTATCTCAATTGTACACACACGTTCACGTTTGTTCTCAGGTGTCTTTTTTTATCATCTTAAAATGACCTCCTATTTATAGGCCTTAGGTTCCAACGGTCACATCTCCTCCAACTCTCATATTTCTCCGAAAAACTCGGAGGGATTTGGACACCTGGCATCATAACGGTCATATTGAAATAGAAAGCACGTCATCGTTTTGATTACTTTGTAACTAACTCAACAAAATAGTATTGCATAAAACAAGATATATGAAGATTATAAACAATAGTACGATTAATATGAAACAAGTGTTTTTGACTAAGTAGAAAAACAAGTAATGAAATTATTAATAGAAGAGTCAGTAAGATACAATTGATCGAGTCAGTACGATATGATTGACAAGGTCAATACGATATGATTGTCAAGGTTATTACGATACGATTGAAAAGGTCAGTACGATACAATTGACATAATCAGAATGATAAGTTTGACAGAGTCAGTACGATATGATTGACAAGGTCAGTACGTTACGATTGACAAGGTCAATACGATTAAAAAGACATTTGTGATTTCCAAAACAAAATATAGAAGTCAAAAGAGAACTTTTGACTTAACAGTTTTGGGTTGGAAAACACATGCACACAGTTGGAACATGGTTAGTGTAAACCGTGCACCCAACAATGGAAACTGTGTGATAGAATGTAGAACTTACCATAAAACTACTACACAGATGTGTGCCTAGGCCCAACTAACCATGTGATCTAGAAAGTGCATGCGCATGGTTGCCTCAAGGTTTATTAAACCGTGTAGCCAAACCATGCGTCCAACCTATAAAACTAAAAATATTTTTATTCCATGTTTTTCCTTTTCAGATTTAACCCCTCCTATTCCCATTTTCTTCACCACCAAGTATTTTCAGCCATAAAATGATTATTTTCCCCCTCTATCACCGTTGGTCACCCATTTTGAAGGGGATTTTGTGTGGTAAACTCAAAGATTCTTCAAGTAAGTGATTCTCCCCCTTCGTTCATTCTTATTTCTAGGTTTTATACTCTCTTTCTTGGGGATCCATTTTCCAGCATCTAGGGTTTCTTTCTTAGGGTTTAATTTTTAGTTTTTGGGTGCAATCTATTGTAATAGGGTTTGATCTTGATTTAATGTGGTGTGGATGAGGTTTCACAAATTTTTTTGGGGTGTTTGATATCCATGTTCGTTGGTTCCATGTGTAAATTTTTTTAGTGAATTTATGTTTCTTGAATGCTTAATTTTGCATGTTCCTTATTCATTTTTTGTGGTAAAAAAGAGGGATTCAAAAGGATTATGTGTGTGTTTGATTTCAAAGTGGCACTTTTACATGAAATTGGGTATTTTCCATGTTAAAACTCTTTTTGTGTCACTTATAATGATTTTATAAATTAATAAATTGGATTATTATATTATTTAAGGGATGAAAATCATATTTTGGTATGGGGTTTATGTGTGGTTTATTTTAAAAGTGGGCTTTGGGTGCATTTTTGGTTAGAAATTACTGATGGTGTTCTTGAAAATTATTTTATAAATTTTCAAAATGGTTTATTGAATTGTATAAGAAGTGCGAACAATATTTGGGAATTTTTTTGTTGTGCATATGATTTTGACATGGAATTTGGATGTTCATGTGGTGTTATGTGATATGTGAATTTTGTTTGAGCACCAAAGGTAAGCTCATGTATCTAGGTGGGCAAACTAGGACTAGCATGACAGTGATTCAGAAGTGGTTGCGGCCTAGTTTCACTAAGGGGTATTGATGATGAAAACACTAAATATACTTAGAATATTGTTCGAGACCACTATATCTTTGGATATTTCTCCACTCTAGTGTTTGATGTACAAGAAAGTTAATGTTTGTGGTTCTTATACCACATTTTATTGAGATACGAGGTACCTAGGGTCCCATTGGTAGCTAGTTCCTAAGGATAGTTCCCACAATTAGTGCCCATTTTCTATACTTCACTCACCATAGACCTAAGGTTGTGTTTGGTTGAATATTTTTAGAAGCAAGTGTGTTCTTTTTAAAATTGATTTCTTTAAAATTATCATTCATTTGAACGTTGTTTTTCTTAAAATTGATACTAGAGTTTTCCTTTGTGTAAAATATTTAATTTTATTTAACTTATAATGTTTATCTCATGGAATTGGGTGGAATCCTACTAGGATTAGGATCACACTTTAATTATACCTTTGTGTGTAAGTAGACTAGGTAATGTTTGACACAGGTAAGGGAAAAGATTTAGGTGATGGCAGTTTAGGTTGTTAGCTGTTTTCTTGGTGTGGTGTTGTGGAGGTGGATTGAGGGCGATGCCCCATTTCCTTGTTATATTTTTTTGAGTTGAAATTGATTAACCTTTTTGTTGTTTCCTTTTTTTTATGATGGTTTAAAAATTTTCAACTCAATTCTGAAAATTTGTATAATTTTTTTTTGGTTGAATTAAATGATTCAGTTTTTTAAATATTTCTAGTTGTTTTATGCTTATAAATTACGGTAAATAATTAAAATGAAATTTTTACGATACCTGGGTACTTGTGCCAGCCCAGGGGGATTGGGAACTCCCTTCGGGCTATGCCATGGACCAGGTCGGGCACCAATTCTAATGAAAAATCAGCTTGGTTCACGGAAAAAAAGGTATTATAGGGAGGTTTTCTCAATGGTTCATTTTATTTTTGATGATTCGAGTTATATAAGAGCTATGAATATCAGGGATTGATGTTCTAGTTTTGAGTAGGGTGCTTGGCTAGCACACCTTATGACAGATCATGAGTTGCCATGGAATACTGGGACTTTGGACGACATTCATCTAGGTGGGACGTGCAGGCTATAGACTACACATGGAAACTAGTTTGGGGTGAAGTGTTTTGGTAATTTTATTATCGTGGAAAGATTCATTCATTTATATTTAATGTGATTGGTGAATTTTTTTTGAACTGTTGTACTAATATTTTCTCTTGTGAATGTCACTTTTTGTAGAAACATGCCTCTTCAGAGATATCCCTTACAACCATGGTAGGAAGCTGGAGAGGGTTCTACCACACCGCTTGATCATCGGTTGGTGGAAGATGTGGTCTGAGTAATTCATGCTCTGGTACATGGAGAGGCTTCTGATCCCACTCCAATTATAGAGGATGAATCTAGTCCCAAGAAGGAAAAAGCTTAGGAATTTTCTAGAGAAATCCTCTTACTTTTTAGGGAAATGCTGAGCCACATGAAGTAGAGGAGTGGATTGGGAAGATCAAGAGGATTTTTGAGTTTCTTGACACCCCTGATGAAGGAAGGTTAAAATGTTCTTCATTCATGCTAGAGGGTCCCAGCCGAAGGTGGTGCGAATCAATGATTTAGGGTGGGAAATTCTAGGATCTGATCTTGAAGGATCTCAAGACCATCTTAAATGATTAGTATTATCCAGAGGTCTAAGATATTAAATATCCTCAAAGTTCATGGATCATTTCCAAGGAGATCAGTCAGTGATGGAATACGTAACCATTTTTCTAAGCAAGTGTGGTACAAACATGAGATTGATTCTAATAAATATATTAAAGATAAAATGTTTTGGAAGAGGACGTGACCAGAAATTTACTCATAGGTCTTCTTGTTCAAGTTGGAAACCTATAATGAGGTAGTTAATTGTTCTTTAATGGTTGAGATTGATCAGAAAGGAATGTTTGGGCGTTTTGGATTGGTTCCATCTGTGGGTAGTAGAATCTCTACAGAGAAAAAGAGGATATAGGATGAGTAAGGGAAAAATGTATGTGGTAGTTTAGTCCATCCTTCTAGGTAGATTTCTTCTGTAGCTTATGATGTGAGATCTATTATGTTCCATCAGTGCAGGAGGGTAGGGAATAATTGACCAGCTTGCACATCTCCTCCTAGGACTTTTCATCAATGTGGAATTATGGGTCACTTACAACATTCCTACAGGGAGACTCACCCATAACAGGGTGGAGTAAGATCTATGGATTTCAGGGGAGTGTCTATTCTGTCAGAGCTATCCTATATGGTGGGTCTCTATTTTGTGGTCATGGTGGCCAAGATTGATCATCTTCGGGGCAGAGTAAGTGCAGGGAAGAACCAAAAGAGAGTGTTTGTACTCAGGAAGAGACCATACATCGTCATGCTATGGATCAGGAACTAGTGGGATAGGATGTAGGGCCCTCGACAGTTAGAGGTACCATTGAGATTTCATCTACAATAGAAACAACTTTATTTGATATCAGTGTATATATTTCTTTTATCTCCACCCATATTGTTGATCTGTTGAACATTCAAATATTGTTTATATCATTTACAATGGAGTTGGTAACACCATTGGGTAGGAAGGAGCGGGGTCTCAAGTGTCCATTTTGTGCACTCTCCATGACTAGGGTTGATATGGAGTGGGATTTTTAGCCCTAAACATAAACCTATTTTATGTGATCCTTAGAATGGATTGGATGGTGTGATTCTAAGTGCATATAGATTGTTATAGGTAGTGGGTGCGTTTCATGGAACCAGATGAGAGTCTACATGTATTTCATAGGGAATGGGATCCTCGGTTAGGTTGCACAAGACCTCCACTCATAGAGTTGGGAAATTGTATGTTTTAGTTATCATTTCCCATGATGGAGGAAGATGGTGGTGCCCTAGAGGGTCGATTACATCGATTAATGGAATAGATCCTCGAGGTATATATATATGACTTTTTGAGATTACCCTCAGAGCATGATATGGAGTTCTCGGTTGATTTCGAATCGATAATGCAGTAGATATCTCTTCCCTCATATTTCATGTCCCCCATCGAGCTGAGGAAATGAATGATATAACTAGATGATTTGGAATCAAAAGGGATCATTTGCCCAAGCGTATCACCTTAGGCTACTCCTATTATATTCGTAAAGAAGTCCAAAGGATCCCTTCGGTTGTGAATTGATTAACAATAACTGAATAAGTTAACTATTAAGAATAAATACACTTTTCCCTGAATCGATTACTTGTATGATCAACTTAAGGGGGAAAAGTGTTTTTAAATGATATATTTACATTCAGTTTACCACCAAGTCTGGGTGAGAGAGGCGAAAATCCTGAAGATGGCTTTACAAAGTAGGAATGGCCACTTTGAGTATTTGGTCATGCCTTTTGGGTTGACTAATGCTATAATAGTTTTTTTGGAACTCAGTAATAGGGTGTTCCACCTGTATCATGAATCTTTATTTGTGGTATTTGTGAATTACATCCTAGTTTACTCTGGATATGAGGGGAGCATGAGCATCACCTTAGGACCATTTTGGGAACACTGAGGGGTAACCTCCTATATGCCAAGCTTTCAAAGTGAACCTTGGATCAAGGAGGTGAAGTTTCTGGGTCATGTGATTTTGGAGTAGTGGGTTTTGGTGGACCCCAAGAAGATCAGAGTAATTATGTCATGGGAGAATCTAATTAATATGTAAGAAATCGAGAGTTTTCTAGGCCTGGATGGTTTTTATAGATGGTTTTTTTGGGATTTATTTTAGATTGACTTGTCCATGACTACACTCAATCGGAAAATGGTGATGATTGAGTGGGGCCCATAGTGTGAGGAATCCTTTGAGGAGATGAAGCGATGGCTGACTACTACATCTGTATTGATATTTCTAGATTCATTGAAGGACTATGTGGTTTATTTCGATGGTTTAGTTATGGGTCTCAAGTATAAAAACACTACTCTTTATTACAAACATAATAATTATTTATTACATAAAATTGCACATAATACAACATTGAGGATTTAGAGGACTAGTTTATTGGGAAATTAGGAACATTACATAACAACTTCGAAAATAAAACCCAACATATTTATTGAAAACTTTATTTATATGACCACAAAAATCCTTCGTACTTAGCATTGCATGAGATAACCTGAGGACATGCATAAGAAAAGGGTCATCTATAAAGTACATTAAAGGAGTAAAAGGAATAACATGAAGAATATAGTAAATTTTTATGGCAATATGCATATCAATATAGAGCAATATAAACATGAACATAAATTCTTGATATAACATTATTATCATAACATGAAAGTCTGGCAACAACATTTAACATTACATTAGCATGAGACAAGGCTCCTTGCACATGGAGAATGCGTAAAACCTCATTAAATGTGAATTAGAATGAGTAAAACCTAATTTCAATTGAAATATTATGATACTAATCTTTACGCAATACATTGGATCACTAGTAGGTCACACCCTTCTTAATCATTTCATTTCATGCATAAGTGTGCCACATAGATCATATAACATGGAATCATTCAACATCATCATTTATTACATGATAAATGAACATGGAATAAATAAAGGAAACTATATAATCAATATGTAAATGTTCATAATGGATAATACCCTTGATATATAATTGGGCTTGGTGTTCACTACACAATGGCTTTGGGTTGGAAAATCAAGATGCATTTTCAGCAGCATAACGATGTGATATAATAATTCATAAAAATGGTTGATGAAAGAGGAAGGGGTGTCTCATCATATGTAGATGAAATGGGAAGTAATCGGTTCATATAGATACATATCTCAACATTTTTAATGGAATATAGATTCATAATAAAAAATAATTTCTTGAATCTAAATGGGAAGAGAGAAATTCCTTATAGAATTACGGCATGGTAAAAGGTATACATGGGAGGTATTAATGAGAGAGAAAGGGTTATATAATCATTAAAACATATGGATTTAAATATTGGTGACGTGAAAAATCATAACCCAACATTTTTAATTGAAAGCAATGTTTTATAAAAATATAATGAAATTTGGACAATAAGGAAAAGGAAGAAATCCCTTACTTGGATGCGTGATCCAAAAGGCTTGGAAGAGGCTTGAGAGAGGATTATTGGGAGCTTATGGCACTTTTAAAGGCAATTAAAGAGTGTCAGTATTGAGTGAGTCAAGCTATAAAGGCTTTTAGTTAAGATTATGTGGGATCTTGGCTGATTTTATATTGGAAAAGAGAGGGAATTCTTTATTATTTAGGTTTTGGACACTACACATTAATCTAATCAAAACCAAAAACCAACCCATGGTTTTTTCCCATTGTTTATTATAAAGGGGAGTTTAAAACATTATTTTCTAAGGCCAATTTCCTAACTTGTTAAAATATTAGACTGGATTATGTGGAGGTGAGTCACACTCTCACGAAAATCATTTTAAAATGTTAAAATGTTTTAGATGTCATGGAGGGTCCACTAATGCATTGTAAAATATATCAAAATAACTAAAATCACATTATTTTAATGTTAAAACTTATATTGGACGAAAATACCATATATATCATTTTATTACATCACTATTGGGTCATTATGATGTCATAATACACATATGTTTTAATGGAATTTAATTTTTACCCAAAAAATTCGACTATCTCAGAAAATTATGAAAAATTCACTATTAGATAATTTCACCATCTTAAATCCAAAAATAATATTAATTTTATATAAATAATTTTATTAATAAGTGAATTTTAAATTTTAAAATTAAATCCATCATTTATTGAAAATTCATGGTTTTTGATAAAAATAGTTGTCAACCTTTAATAAAAATTTCAATTGTATTAATAAAAAATATACGATCAATTATATTTAATTAAAATTAATTTAGTAATAATATTTTATTAAAATATTACTTAATTAAATAATCCATTAATTCATCAAAATAGATTTCTTAATTGGATATTAACTAAAAATACTATTTGTGCTTTATAAACTATTTACAAAGTACCAATAATAAAATGAATGTATATTCTCTATACAAAATTAATGTACATAATCACAGTGCTAGAGTATTGTTAAATAACCACCTATAACACCAACATAAAGACTGAAGGGTAAGGTGGGTGATGGTGACATACTCTTGGGGTGGCTCGGATAACATTGCCCATGTGGCAATCTCTATCAACTTCCACTTCTCCGGTTGATGTGCATATGTTATATAACCATTTAACATAATAAGGAATTTAATTAGATCCAGAGGAATTTTCATTAATAAAAGTTTGGGTCATTACAATATTCCCCCCTTAAGAAATCTCACCTTCAAAATTTCTTTTTCCCACATTATAATAGATGCGGGTAACTCTACTTCATCACTTCCTTAGATTACCATGTTGCTTCATCAAACTTGTGGTTTCACCACAATACCATGATGAGGGGAATTGTCTTATTTCATAGAACATTTTCCATATGATCTAAGATCTTCATAGACTTCTCTTCATAAGAGAGGTCATTCTCCAATGGCACCACCACTAGATTTAGTATATGTGATGGGTCAGGTATGTACTTCCTTAAGAGTGATACATGGATTACATCATTTACTTGAGATCGGTTAGGTGGGAGTGCTAGTTGATAGGCCACTACTCTAATGAGATCAAGAATCTCAAAAGGGATAATGTACCTTGGACTAAGGTTTCCCTTCTTCACAAATCTCATAACTCTCTTCCATGGTGAAATGTGGAGGAATACCATGTCCCCGACATCAAACTCAACATCTCGTCGATGATTATCAACAGAAATCTTTTTTCGAGTTTGGGCAACATTAATGTACTCTTGGATGGTCTTAACCTTCTCAACCAATTCTTCGACCATTTCTGGAACTAGGAGTTTTCTCTCCCTAGCTTTTTCCCAACATAACAATATTCTGCACCTCTTCCTATATAGGGCTTCATAAGGATCCATTTGGATGCTTGAGTGAAAATTGTTATTTTAAGAGAACTCAACTAGAAGAAGATGTTTGTCATATCCTCTTTTTAAGTCCATTAAGAATGATCTCAATATGTCCTCTAGTTTTGTGATATTCAACTCATATTTGACATTTGTTTGAGGATGATAAGTCGTAAAAAAGTTTTTCTCTATATTTAGAGTGTATAGGAGAGTCTTATAGAACATAGAGATGAATCTTAGATCTCGATCAAATACAATAGATATTAGTACTCTATGCATACATTCTACTTATTTTATGTATATCCATGCTAGTTAATCCAATGAGGAATCCTCCTGAATTGCAATGAAGTGTGCAGTCTTTGTAAGGCAATCTATAATAACCCAGAAATCATAATTTCCTTTAGATGTATTCAGAAGTCTAGTGACAAAGTCCATGGTGATGTTCTCCCATTTCCATGCTGGTATGGGTGATGGTTGCATCATCCCCTTAGACTTCTACCTCTCAGTCTTCACTTGCTAAAATACGAGGAACTTTGATGTATACTCAATGATCTCCTTCTTCATGTTATCCCAATAATAATGCTCTCGGAGATCTCGATACATCTTTGTGTTTCCTAGGTGAATTGTGAAAATTTAACTATGGATGTTATCCAAAAGTTATTTCTTTAACTCTGAATTGGATGGAATACATAGTCCTAACCCAAATATTACAGTTCCTTCTTCATTTACATTGAACTCAAAATATTTCCCTTTTCAAATAGTTTCTACTTTCTTATGAATTCCCACATCACCCTTTTGAGCATCCTTTAACATTTCCAAAAGAGAGGGTTGATTAATAATTTGTGAAAGGATTGATGTTGTTACCTTCTTTATGATTCCCATGTTCATCTTCACCAAATCTATGAATATTGGATCCTTTTCAATTCTAATTAATGATAAAATTTTTGGGACCTTTCTACTAAGAGTATCTGCCACCTTGTTCACTTTTCCAGGGTGATAATGGATTGACCAGTCAATGTATTTGATTATCCCTAACCATATTTATTGGCACATGTTCAACTCTTTCTATGCGAATATATACATGAGGCTTTTGTGGTCCGTATATATTTCACACTTCTCACCAAAGAGGTAATATCAGAAAAATTTCATAGCGAAGATTATTGTTGCCAACTCCAGTTCATGTGTTGGATAATTTTTTCTCATGAAGTTTCGATTTCTTTGATGAATAGGCAATGAATTTGTCATTTTTCATCAACACACAACCCATGCCCTTATTTGAAGCATCACTAAATTCCACAAAAAGTAATCCACTTATGGATTGTGTGAGCATCGGCATAGTGATAAGCCTCATTTTCATCTTCTTGATGCTCTATTTACATTCATAAATCCATGAAATCTTGACTCCCTTCCAAGTTATATTTGTAAGAGGATTTGAAAACCGTGAGAAATTTGTCACAAATCAGCGATAATATCTATGTAACCCCAAGAATCTATAGATATCTGTCACTAATGTTGGCCTTGGACATCCCTTTATTGCATCATTCTTGGATAGATCCATAGATATCCCATTACTTGTGATGATATAACCCAATAATGAGACCTCCTTCAACCAGAACTCACACTTGTTGTACTTTTCATAGAGATTCTCCTTTCTCAAGGTCTCTAGTACAGTGCTTAGATTCTCTTCATGCCCCTCCCTGGTTTTGGAGTATATTATAATATCATCTATAAAGACTACCAAAAATTTGTCTAGGTGATATATAAAGACTCCATTCATCAATTCCATGAATATTGTTGGATCATTAGTGAGTCTGAAAGGAATTACAATGAATTCAGAGTGCATGTACTTTGTATGAAAAGCAGTCTTGGGGATATCCTCCTTATTCACCCTTACATTGTAATATCCTAACCACAAATCCACCTTGAAGATGTATTGTTCTCAATGTAGCTGATCGAGAAAGTCATCAATTAGTGGAAGAAGATACTTGTTCTTTATCTTGATTCTGGTGAGCTCACAATAATCAATCCAAAGGGGCATTGACCAATCATTATTCTCGACGAAGAGGACCGATGCACCCCATGGTGAAGCACATGGTCATATAAACACTTTATCCAGCTTCTCCTATAGTTATTTATTCAACTCCTGAAGCTCCCCAACAACCATTATATATGGATTATTGGATATTGGAAATTCCCCAAGTATAAGATCAATTGAGAATTCAACATTACTTCTAGGAGGACGACCAAGATATTCCTCGAGAAACACGTCAGTGAATTACCTCATAATAAGAATGTATTAAAGGATGGTTGCTTCATTAGAATCAATCATTTGATAATGATATCCATGCTCATTGTATAGTAATATCTACACTTGAGATGATGGTTCTAAGCAAGATTCATCCTCCTCCTTGCACTTGTATAGAATCATGGGTCGATTCACCAAATGGGGAGTTATTTCCCTCTCACAACAATTTAGGTTGGATCTATATATGTAAACCAAATCGATGCCAAGAACTGCATAAGATTACACAAAAGGAAGTATGAAAAGGTTCACCAAGAAATTCAATCCAAAAAATTGTAATAGGGGTGGAGTTATATTAATGGGTCGCAATTATTTCCCCATTTACTATACTCACCAACATCTTTACTTCCATGCTTTTTGGTGGTGTTGAGATTTTTCTACTAAACATTCAGGATATAAAAGAATGCGTATAACTAGAATCAGAAAGTAGGTTCTTTATTCATGAATGAATAACTAGTATACCTATCACCACTTCATTATTTGGGTTCACTTCGGTGGTAGTAGGGAAAAAAGATCACCCTTGCTTCCTTGGAGGTTGTGGTTATCTCCAAAAACCCTTGGTTAGAGAACTGGTTTGAAAAGTGGACGAGTTATTTGTAGTTGTATTAATGAAAAATGCATTGAGGATTTAACAGAGCGTTCCTCTCTTTCATTGTAACTGCGAGTTTTTCTGATTAGTAGTTAATGGCTAGGTTCCCTTCTCTTCCATACCTAAAGCATTTCCTCGTCACCTATAGGCAATTCTCATGGTGCTTCTTTCTATACATTTAGAAAGTGGGGTGCTAGATTTTCATAGAACCATTGGATTTATCCATCGGACCACTAGAATTAAAGTCCACCTTATGCTTCTTATCCCTATGGTACCACTGAGATTCAATGATCTCCATTTCGACTTTGAGGGCACATCAGATAATTTCCTCATGGCTCTCTATGTCACGGATCACTAGGTATTTCTTTAGGCTACTTTTTAGCCCACCAAAGAAGTGTTCAGCCTTGAATTCGGGGGTAATGGCAAAGCTAGAGGTATATCATGAAAGCCTTGTGAATTTTTCCTCATACGCTTTGATGGATTCGTCATCTTTTTTCTTGAGGGAAATGGAGTCCTTTTCCATCTCAAGTTGGAGGGTGCGAGGAAAATATTTGTCAAATTTTTTTTCTAGAAATCCATCCATTCCAATGCATAGATATCCTCCTCAGGATTCATAGTTTTGATCAATGTCCACCATTGATCAGCTTCACCCTCTATACGATAAGTAGCTAGAAGTATCTTCTCTTATTCAGAACATTGAAGGATGGAGAAGATCTTCTCAATGGAGTTGATCCATTGTTCAATGATTGAGGGATCAGTTGATCCATTAAAAGTAGTATGCCTTTTTCTCATAAAGCACTTGATTGTGACTAGTTCTTTCTTAGGAGGGTTTAATGTTTATCTTGACCCATTTTCTTATTCAAAAATTGAGTTAACTAATAGATTATCGTGACAATGTTCGTGATTCCCACTCCCATCAGATTGGGAATCTAATTTGAATAGTCATCACATTGATCTTCACATCGATGTTTAGCCTGAGTCCTCCTACTAGCCATTGGCTTGAATAAAAGGAAAGTTAGGGGTAACACATAAAGTTTAATCCAATGACAAAAAGGGATAACTTATAAATTAAACATATTTCCTTTACTTATGAATTCCTAGGATTCAATCTATGTTATCCATGATCAACATATATTATTAGGGGGAATTTTGTTCACTTAGTAATGGTTCATACCTAGATCATGAATTTACTAAAGCATTTCTTCTAGGAGTGTTGTAACCAAGAGTGCATCAAGTCCTGTTGTCATGCACCAGGTCCCATTCGAGTCAAGCTCAATGTGGTATTTTCAGGTTTTACAACTAGATACATATGATCCAGAGCTGCCTCTACCTAATCGAATCTAGAAAGGGATATATTTTCTTGATAAAACACTTACTCAATACTCACAAAAATTTAGGGATGTTTTTATTATACTTAGTCTTATCCCGAAGTCTTTCCCTAGGGTTTTCTAATCCTAATCTCAAAAATAACTAATCCTATCCTCTGGTACCAACTATAACAACCCTTCTCTTTATTACAAACTTAAACATGATTTATTACATCAACTTTCACTTAAAAAACTCTAAAGATCTAGTGTCTCGGGAAAATAGGAACATTTCATAACAACATAGAACATAAAATCCAACATCTTTATTGAAAACTTCTTTTATATGACCACAACATTTCTTCATACATAACATTGCATGGGATAACCTGATGAAATGAATAAAAAAAGGGTGAGATATAATGACCAGTAAGGGATTAGAAAGGAATAACATAAAGAATATTGTACATTTTAGGCAATATAAATATAAATGGAGTTCAATAGAAACATGAACATAAAGGCTTGATATAGCATGATTATCCTGACATGATAATGTGGAAACAACATTTAACATGATATTATCATGAGCCAAGGCTCATTGAACATGGAGAATGAGTAATCCCTTATTGCACATGAATTATCATGAGTAAACCCTCATTCTACTTGACGTGTCATGATACAAATCTTTACAAAATGCATTTATTGCTATCATGAAACACTCTTCTAAATCATTTAATTTCAAGAAAATGTGTGCCACATTGATCATATAACATGGAATCATTAGGCATAATCATTTATTAAATGATAAATTAATATAGAATATGTAAATGATACTATATAATAAATACGTAAATGTTAATAATGGTGAATACCCTTGTTAGAGAATTGGGCATGGTATTCACTACACAATGACTTTGGCTTGGAAAATCATGGTGCAATTTTGGCAGCATAACGACGTGACATAAGAATTCATAAAAGTGGTTGAGGAGAGAGGAAGGGGTGTATCATCATATTTACCTGAAATGCACAGTAAGGGGTTCATATAGATACATGTACCAATATATGTAATGGAATTTAGTTTCATAATAAAAAATAATTTCTTGAATCTAAATGAGAGGAGAGAAATTCCTTACGGAATTTCGGCATGGTAATAGGTGTACATAATAGGGATTAATTTGAGATAAAGGGGTATCAAATCATTCAAACAAATGTAGGGAAGTATAGGGGTGGTTTTAAATCACACCACAACATTTTTAATTGAAAAAAAGTTGTATAAAAATATAATGAAATTTGGACAAAAATGAGAAAGGAAGAAATCCCTTACTTGGAAGTGCGATACTAAAGGCATGGGAGAGGCTCTAGAGTGGCTTCTTGTTAGCTTGGGGAACCTTGGTAAGATTATATAGATATGAGGTAAGAGGTTGGTAGAGATCCAAAGGATCTGATTGAAAAGGAAGTGGGGTCTTGGGTGAGTTTATATAGAAAAAGAGTGGGGATTTTTTATTATTTAGGTTTTGGACACTACACATTAAACTATTAAAAAATACAAAATAACCCATGGGTTTTCCCATGGTTTCTAAAAAGGGGAGTAGAAAACATTATTTTATAAGGCCAATTTCCGAACATATTAAAATATAAGGCTTTCTTATGTGGAGGTGAGTCACACTCTCAAGGAAATCATTTAAAAATTATAATATGTTTTTAAGTCTTCGAGGGTCAAATAAAGCATTATAAAATAAATAAAACAAACCTAAAATTACATTATTTTAATTCTAAAACATATATTTTCATAAAATACAATTTATAGTATTTTATTATATCACTATTTGGTAATTATGATGTCATAAAACACATTATATATTTTAAGGGTATTTAATATTTACCCAAAAATTAGACTCTCTTAGAAAATTATGAAAAATTCACTATTTGATAATTTTGATGTCTTGAATCCAAAAATAATATTCATTTTATCTAAATAATTTTCTAAATAAGTGAATTTTTAATTTTATAATAAAATCCTTTATTTATTGAAAATTCACAGGTTTTGACAAAAACAATTTTCAAAACTTAATAAATATATCAATTTTATTCATAAAAATTAAAAGATAATTTATATTTAATAAAAAGAAATACTGTAATAATATTTTATTAAAATATTACTTAATTCAAAAATCTATTAATTCATCAAAATATATTTCTTAATTGAATATTAACCAAAAATACTATTTGTTCCTTAAAAACTATTTACAAAATAACTATAATAAAATAAATTTATATTCTCTATAAAAAAATAATGTACATAAGAATAGTGATAGGTTATTGTTAAATAACCCCTTATAATACCCACATAAGATCGAATGGTAATGTGTACGATGGTGAAAGACTCTTTGGGTGGCTCGAATAACATCGCCCAAGTGGTAATCTCTATCAACTTCTACTTCTCCCATAGGAAGTTCCATTTGAGCATAATGTGTTGAAGCTCGGCTTGCGCTTAGTCAATATTGAAGCCCAATGACACCACCTAATTTCTGAGATCTGAAAAAATGGGCTTTGTTCAAAGAAGTTCTACTAGATGAGGCCATCACTTCCTTTTTCTGAGTAAATTGGATTTGCTAAAGCCCTATATTTTTACTAATCATGTGATCACTTCTAAATGACTATATTAGCAATGATAATAATTCCATACGTTATTTTGAAATACAAAATCATAAAACTAAATAAGTGCATATGTTATTTAACCATTTTACATAATAATACATTTAATTAGATCAAGATGAATTTTCATTAATAAAAGTTTGGGTCGTAATATCAGGTGTGTGCTTATGTATGGTGATCATGTGGTGGCGCATGGCTCCCACCAACATTTACCACATGAAAATAATTACCAGAAACATGAATTGGAATTGTTAGCAGTTATTCATTCCCTGGATACTTGAACCATTATCTTTTGGGGGAGAAATTTGTGGTCTACTCTTACCATAAAAGTATAGCCCACATTTTCTCTTAGAAATAATTGAGCGTGATATAGAATCATTGGATCAAGTATTTGTAGAGATTCAACATTTATATTATCTATAACCTAGTTAAGGGTAATGCAGTGGATGATTCCATGAGAATAAAAGTGCATATGAAGGCTTTTAGGAAGTCAAATGATGAGTGGAATCTGATGGGGCTCTTTGCCCAAATGCATTTGGAGACAAATGAGCACAGTAGGGGTGTATTCTTGGTGAGCGTTCAGTTGAATCCTTATAGAGTTTATTTAGTGGGAACAACCCAGTGATGAGCTATGTTAGTGGTCTATGTAGACTCTTTATGGTGGGGATACATCTTCTATTTCTCTTCATCTCTCGAGGGAATCTTGTGCTTTATGGACCATTCAGTGGTGCTGTTGTCCTTGAGGAAGGTGGTGATGTAGGATAGCCACCAATCTCAATGGGATGCTCATATTAGGGTGAAAAATATGTATTATGATGTTTTTCGGTAGTTTAGGTGGTCAGACATGAGGATGCACATAGCTGATTTTCTATAAAGGGTTTATACATGTCAGTAGGTAATGGAAGTGCATCAAAGGACCTTCAATTTTCATTAATCATTACCCATTCCTACCTAGAAGTGGGAAGATGTTTCCAGAGATTTTATTGTTGTATTTCCTTGTACAGCTTAGGGAAGGAACACCATTTGGGTGGAGATTGATTATTTGACCAAATCAGACTATTTTATTATGTTCAAAGATATAGATAATGTGGATGAGATGGGACGACTATATATTTAAGAGGTGGTAAGGATTCATGGGGTGTCATCTAAAGTTGTTTCATATAGAGATCTCTGTTTTAAATCTCTATTAATTTAATTCATTAAGAAGGCATTGGGGTCTCAAAATAATTTCTATACAAAATACCATCCTCCAATTGATGGTCAGTTAGAGTTGGGAAATCCGGTTTTGGAGGACATGCATCATGTTTGTGTTATAGATTTTGGAGGATCGGTGGATAACCATCTAGGATTGGTTGTGTTTAATTATAATAACAGTTACCAATCTTCAATTCAAATGGGCCCATTTTATGTGCTTTATGGCTAGACTTGACGGTATCCTCTATGTTGGGATGTGGTGGGTGAGACCTCACTTTTTGGGCCAAGCATAGTACAAGAGCTATCTTAGAAAGTCATGTTTATTAGGTAGTGGTTATCAACAAATCATAGTCACAAAAAATATTATGCTGATTAGAGGCTTTGAGATATTGAGTTTTCCATGGGTGATCAGGTATTCTAGAAGGTGGACCCATTCTTGGATCATCACCTTTTGGGGAAGTAGAGAGAGCTAATGTCGAGGTATGTCAATCCTTTTGAAATAACCAAGAAGACTGGTAAGGTGGAATACATGTTAGATTTTCCTTCCCAATTTTAATTTATTCATGACTTGTTTCATGTATCCCAACAATGAAATATAGCATGGACCCACCCCATGTGCTTAATTAGGAGGAGATGGAAATAGATCCCAATTTATCTATGTTTGAACTGTCGGTGAAAATAGTGGATTACCTAGAATAGATGCTTTAGGGAAAGTCTATTCCATTGGTCCATGTCTTTTAGCTGCATGGGAATGATTTTCATGAGACTTAGGAGTAGAAGTCTAGGTTTGATCAAGAGTATCTGTTATTATTTCCCGATCAAGCTTCGAGTAGAATTTCTAAGGGCAGAATGTTTTCATGGTGGGGAGAGTTGTCACATCTGTGCCATTATTTTCAGGTATTTCTACTTTTTATTTTTGGTATATATTTTTCCTAGATTCATTTTTTAATTTTGAAGAAAAATGGAGGTTTTTTTTTGGGCAGACCCAGTCACACGGTTGGTGCACAATTAGTGTAAACTGTGTGCCTAACCCAGGTAACTGTGCTGTAGAAGGCATAACCTACTACATGACCACTACAAAACCCTGCACCTCAGCCTAGGTAACCATGCTCCCAACCTATAAAATAAAAAATAATTTTATTCCAAGTTTACCCTTTTACTATTTAACCCCTCATCTTCCCATTTTCTTCCCCACTATGTATTTTCAGCCATAAAAGGCTTCCTTTCTCCCTCAAACACCCTTGGGCACCAATTTTGAAGTGGATTTAGTGGAAAAAACTCAAGGGTTTTTCTAGTATGTGTTCATGCCCATCCTTCATTCCTTCTTTCTTGGGTTTCTCTACTCTTTCTATGGGTTCCATTTTTCTAGTAGCTAGGTTTTATTTCTTAGGGTTTAATTTTCAGTTTTTGGGTGAAATATCTTGGATTAAGGTTCGACATGATTTCTTGTGGTTCATTTGATGTGAGGTTGATGTTTTGCACCAATTTTTGTCTATTTTGACATCAATGGTAGGTGGTTCCATGTGTAAAAATTATTTGGTGAATTTATTTATATTTAATGTGTAATTTATCATGTTCCTTTTTCATTATGTTTTGTGAGAAATTGTTTTTCAAAAGGATTAGGTGTGTGTTTGATTTCAAGGTGGCAGTTTTACATGAAATTGGGCGATTTCCATTTGAAAAATATTGTTATGTCACTTGGCATGATTTTATAAATTATGAAATTGGAATATTATATTATATAAGGACTGTAAATTATATTTCAGTATGGATTTTATGTGTTTTTTATTTTAAAAGAGGACATTGGGTGAATTTTTTTAGGTGAAAAATCCTGCTGGTGTTATTGAAAATTATTTTCTAAATTTCTTAAATGGTTTATTTAATTGTATTAGTTGTTCGAACCATGTTTGGGAATTGTTTTTCTATGTGTATGATTTTAAAATGGAATTTGGAAGGGAAAGTGGTGTTATGTGATATATGATACTTTCATGACCAAAAAATGGAAACCCACATATCTAGGTGGGTAGAATAAGACTAGTATTCTAGTGATTCAGAAGTGGACACAAAGTGTTTCACTTAGTGTAATTTATGATGAAAAAACTAACTATATATATAATATGATTTAGTACAACTAGAACTTGGTATATTTCTCCTCTCCAGTGGATCATTCATTAGTAAATTTTTGGTCATGGTTTCTATACCACATTTCACTGAGATACGAGGTACCCAGGGTCCCATTTCTATCTATTTCATAGGGGTAGTTATCAAGATTAGTTATCATTGGATATATTTAACTTATCATCAACATAAAATATTTCTTGGCAAACAATTTTCAGAATCAAGTATGTTCTCTTTAAAATTGTTATCTGGAATTTTTATTAATTTAAAAGTTGTTTTTTCATAAAATTAATACTAGTATTTTCCTTTATATAAAAACTTTCAAGTTATTTACCTTATAATGTATAGTGCATGCAATATTTTCTTGGGCGGAATCCTACTAGTTATAGTCTCACACCCAACTTACACCTTTGGGTGTAAGTGGACCTGGTAATGTTTGACATAGGTAAGGGAAAGGGTTTAGGTGATGGTAGTTTGGGTTGTTATATGAGTTCTTGGTGCGATGTTGTGGAGGTGTCTTGAGGAAGATACCCCCTTTACTTGTGGTGGTTTTTGAGTTATAATTTATTTAACTTTTTATTGTGTCCTTTTTGGATGTTGGTTTAAAACCTTTTAATTCAATTTTGAAAAATTGTTTATGTTTTCTTTGGTTAAATTTTTAGATTCAATTTATTAAATTTTTCTTGTAGTTTTATGCTTATAAATCTGTGTAAATCATTCCCATGATTTTTTTATAATACCCAAGCACTTTTTTCTAGACATTGGTGATTTGTAACACCCATCAGGCCATGCCATAGACATGTTTAGGCACTGGTTTGGATGAAAACCCAAATTGGTTTGTGAAAGATCCAATATGAGAAATGAGAATGGAACTCTAACATTTTATTACACAATAAACCAATAAAATATTTTATTTTATTTGAGTTTAGATGTATAAAAACAACATAATTCACCTATGGAAACAATAAAAGTCAAGAGGGATAGGAAAAGGCACATGAACACAAAATACATGCTGGTTGTATCTAAGGTGGATGGATATAAAAATTTACATGATATGCAACTCATATAAAAATCATGTATTTTTTCCAGGTTACAAGAGATGAAAAATGAATCACCTCAATTTTTTATTTTTTAGAAAACAAATCACATGACATGTACCTTTTACAAGCGATGTATTTGTTTTTCATGGTTTTCCAATAGTCATCCCCATTTTTCACACTTCTAACAACAATAAACCAAGACCCTAGTAAAAGGAAAATGCATTAAACGATGAAATTCCTAAAAATGGAGGGGGGGTGCTATATTTCCCTACTATTGGGTTTTCTTTCCTCAATAAGCTAGAATAAATGAGGTCATTGCTCCACATAAACTTGTCCCTTTTCCATGATTCCTATTGAACTGAACCATGCTTCCATAACACTCATACTAAGGAAAAAGATTTCCCTCAAAGGTAATTTTCATACCTATCCATAACTTGTACCAGTTCATGGAAAACGATTCATTTAGACGAAGAGTAAAATAATCTAGGCTAATCACATTCCAAGAATTCAGGTGAGGATTACTTAGTTTAGAAACAATGAAGATGTTATGAACAATACTAAATATTGGCGGTAATTCTAACCTATACACAATAGTGACAATTTGTTCTATAATGTTGAATGGTACCACATATCATGGTGCTAACTTACCTTATTTACCCAAGCATCAATGACCTTATCTCGGAGACACATTCAATAAGACATGGTCACTAACATCAAAAGATAAATTTTAAAAATGATTATCTGCATATGGATTCTGTCTGCTTTGTGTTATTTCCATTCATTTTCAAATCATTCTAATTTTCTCCCTAGTATCATGTATAGGAATCAGAACAATCATGTATGATTCACCTATTTCCACCCAACATAAAGGTGAATGATATGGCTGACCCTACAAATCCTGAAACAGTGGAATCTGAATTGTTTCATGATAACTTTTGTTTTATGAAAATGTAAATAAAGGCATATTATCCTCCAACGAACCATAAAAGTTCATAAAACACAATCTAATAATATCTTACATTCTATTAACAATTTATCTTGACTATCCATACATCTATGTATGATATGATGTTCTCAAAATCAGCTAACTTACAAGATCCTATTTTAACAATTTCCAAAATCCAGAAGTGAAGTGGGGGTATTTGTCAGATAAAATCAAAAATAAAACTTCATGGAACATGAACACTTCTTAGATATATAACATTTAAAATTCCTCTAATTTATTTGATTATATAATAGTTATAATGTGTAATGAATTTGTAATTTGATCCACTACTACCAATATAACATCATTCTTGCATAAAATTCTTGGAAGGATAGTGACAAAATCCATCACAATCTCCTCCAACTTCTAGACTAGTATAATCATTGAATGTATCATACCATATTTCCTTTGATTCTATACCTTTTCCTATTGTCATGATAAGGATTCCATCACAAAATATTTGATCCCATGTTTCATTCCTACCCACCAAAAATGTTCATTCATTACTTTGTACATTTTCTGAACACCTAGAAGAATAGACCATAAGGAATAGTGATATGATGAAATGATCTGTTCCTTGTGAGACTAAGGGACTATGATCTTTTTCTAAAAATCTAACAAGGATTTCTCATCAATTTTCCAATTATCCAAAGTCTCCCCACAATTTAGGTTTGACCAAATGGTGATGCAGTTAGAATCATATATTTTAGATTTCATTATGAGATTTACCAAGTCTGGAATGAGGATTAATGGAAAGAAAAATTCATATTCACCATATGAAGCACAATCTAAATTCATAATAACAATTATTCTCATCAAATGCCATTGGTCATTTTCATCTCAGAACACTTCATTATACAGTTTTGGACTCAACGCATCAACCAAAAAATTCTCTTTACTGCATGTGTATATCAAGCTGAAATCCAACATATAGAGGTACTCCATCCATCTTAATTTCCCCATGTTCATGTATCACTAATAAAATATGTATTTAAAACTATTGTGATTAGTGAAAACTATAAACTTTTATCCAAAGAGATAATGCCTCCATGTTTTTAAGGCAAGGGAAACCCCATCTAATTCAAGGTCATACGTATGATAATTCTTCTCATGCACTCATAACTACCTCAAACAGTAGGCCAAAAAATGGTATCCCTACATGTGAACAAATCCATGACTAGATCTAGACGCATCAAAACACACCACATAGCTATTACCTAGTTTTGGAAAGATTAGGATGGGTTCTGAGGTTAGAAAAGTCTTAAGTTATAGATGTTATTTATGAAATTAATCATTCCATATTTATGAAATAAATTTCATTTTCAAAATAATCATGGGAGAATAAATAATAGAAAATCCCAAAAAAATATGTTATAATAACCTTATAATACTAAGAAATTACAAACCTCAAAAATATTCTTTGTTGTCAGCCAAGAGGCTACTGATTCTATCTTTATAGGATCAACAAATATTCCTACTTTAGAAATGACATGCCTGAGGAAATGAACTTGGATAAATAATTTTTACATACGAAACATAGAATAAAAATGAATTTGTTTTAATGTAATAAGTAAAATTCCCATTTGTTCTTCATAGACACTCATACTTCCAGAATGAACCAGAATATCATCAAAAAACACCACCATTAAAGAATCGAGGTACCAAAGGATGATATAGTTTTTTAAAGCTAGGAAAACAACCATTGTTTTCGTTAGGCCAAAAGGAATTATAAAATATTCATAATGTCCATAGAGTCCCCAAAATGCTGTTTTTAGGATATAATCTCTTCTGATTATAATTTGAAAATAACCCAAGTGTAGATCAATTTTAGATAACTATTTGGATCCCTTTAATTGATCAAAAAGGTCATCAATACAAGGGTTAAGATATCAATTTTTAATCATGGATTTATTCAATTCTTGGTAATCATCACATAAAAAAAGTGTACCATAAACCTTCTATATGAACATGATAAGTGTAGACCTTGGAAATGTAATAGGTATACTAAAGCCTTTAATTTCCAACCCTTCAATCTAACCCTTGATCTCTTACAACTCTTCCAGATCCATTCTATAAGATGGTAAAGAAATAGGAATTGTTCCTAGGGGTAGTTCGATAGTAAATTCAATTTCCCACTTGGATGGTATCCCAATGAAATCATTTGGAAAATCATTTAGCTATTGATCCACTATGATAGGAAGAATCCCATTTCCAATTTCATCACTAATTGGAAAATTCATTACCGCTATATAACCTGACATTTCGTTATCTATTATCAGTAGAGGTATTTTTATACTTGAATTTATATCCTAATATCATTTGAACAAATGTAGATATCTATCAATGGATTTAAACATCACATACTAAGCATAACAGCCTATATAGGTTTTAAACCCTGCCAACTGGTCCATACCAAAGATCAAATCAAATACATACATCTATAGGACCATAAACTCCTAGAGAATGTACACATTGTCAATGGTAATGGAACATTTAGGTCCTTTAAATCCTCTGCACTCCTACTATCCAAGGTTTGTCTTGATATTCATGACACGAGTCACAATTTCCATGTGCAATCCAAATTGTTTTACCACATAATAATCAATAATAGAATGTGATGCTCCAGTATCAAACAAGACATACATAAAAGTGGAATTTAGAAGAATGGTTCCTCATATCATAGAGATACCTGATTTCATTCTCATAATAGCATTCTTTAATCCATAAACCTATTTCTCAGTTTTCATAGGATAAATCGTGATTCCCTACGGAGGTGTTAATTAAATGAATGAAGTGTTCATGGAAACATCATGGTTTATCTGTATCTGTGGATGCGAACTAGTCTAATGAGACTGTTTTGTCCCAGCATGTGAAGGATGAGGCTGCGTGGAGACTTTTCCACCCATTTATCCATAAATTTTATATCTATACTTCATTATATGACCTTTATTTTAATATTGGTGGAAATTCCTTGGTGTTATAGTTCATTCCTTCTTCTTGTGCATCAATGAACCACATTGAAAACATCTTGTCTTGATATCGAATCTTGGAGGAAAATTAACTGATTCAGTAGTCTGATTCTAGGGTGTTCTACAACAATGAAAATAGACATCCCTTCTTCTATTATTTATAACAATAGAGTTGAAACATCTTCGCATGTGTACGAATAGAATATCTCCCATAGAATTTGTAATAAGACCCCTTTCAGACACTGTTTCCCTATTAACCATATAATTATAATATATAATAAAAAGAAAAACTATTTTGGATCATATATCTATTTGTAACCCCAACTCAATGATGCACGCCTTCAATGATGCAATAGAAGCTACTTAAAGAGTAAAACGAACCATGTTCATAAAATTTGTTACATACTCTATAAAAAAGATGTTTTCAAGCTTTAAGCTAAAGAAATCTATAGCTCTTTATGTTTTAAAAGTGTGGGATATAATATTTTATTGAACATTTCCTCAATGTCCTCCCACATAATTCCTAGATCAAATTTATCTTGAAACAATAAATACAAAAATTTGCATGAAATATTTTCCAACATATAGGTTTGAAACGTAATCATTAGCTACATTATTGTACCATGAAAATAAAAAATTGTATTTATTCACTTTAGCCATACATTTAATTTTTTGGGGTTTGGAATCCTCACAAAACATCATTGGGTTCTATTTCTAAAACTATTCTAAATGATCTAGTTTTTTGTGTTCATAATTTTGTTTTCCATTATCAATAGTTTTAAATTCTTTCACAATGCTCTGTACAAGATTTCGATTCACTTATGGTTTTGGTGTAAGAACATTTTTAGTAGATTCTTCCTGCTGGTTTATGTAACATATTCCATGTGACATTTTATATAAGTAGAAAAATACACCATTTAGACTATTTCTCTTTAGGTACTGAAGGTATGACTAAATTCCAAAACATAATAAACAATTTTCAATATCATCCACAGTACTAGTGAAACCATCATTTAAAATAGAAACCATTTTATTTATTTTTCAAAATTAATTTGAATAGAAGATAAAAAATGCATCCCTATTGGAATGTCTTATCACAATTCATGGTATGAAACACTCCCTAGTTAAACCCACAATGATGAGATAAAAACACTTTTAGAAGTGTATTATAACACCTTTTTACCCCAAACCACCCTGGTAACTTGAAGTTCAATATAAAAAGGTTATCTATGTCATTATATACTATAAATTTCAAGTTCTGATCATCCTATCTCCTTTCTATCATCCCAACTCAAGGATTGAACAACATTAGTTCCATATGAAACATAAGGAATAAACAAACTGATACCATTTGTAATACCCCACCCCTCATCATTGTCTTTAGAAGAGGAAATGTGGTACTAGCCTTAGGTGACATCCCCATGACACTAATGGCTAGTAATAAATTCCATGGGTATTAGAGGAATGTGGGGGAAAATTTTCTCTGAGAACACACCAATTTTCAAGAGACATACAACATATCAAAATAGACTAAATGATGCATGATAAGAAAACCACATAACTCAATAAAATATCAATACAGAATAACCTTAGAGTATAGGGTTCAATGAAAATAAATTTCAAGTATAATACCCCAAGTATAAATAAATCTACACCAAGGTGGAACTATCCCAAACCAATATGTAGACACTCCCAATCTCTGAATTTAGTAACCAAACCATGATGTTAAGAATCACCGCTATGGGAGTATGACATGTGTCCCTTCCTTGTATTATAGATGATGATATATGACAATTCACAAGACTTCCAATGAAGGGGGTGAGTATAACACTCAGAAGGATTTCCCCAAATACTTCCCAACAAACACCACTAAAACATGAATAGGTTAGCACATTTTAATAAAGTATGAGGGAAGAATAAAATCCAATAGGAAAAGATATAAACAGGTTTATATAATTTTTTTTAAAGGTTGGGGCCGAAGCCTCATTTTTATTATTAAAGCAAAGCAAAGACCTCTTTAACTGGGTAGAGGGAGACCCATTACATAGCCTGAAGGCCCAGTGGGCATTTAGCCCATTACATGACCCGTAGGCCCATTTTTTTGGCCCAAAGCCCATTCTGTGAATAGTACTGCTACAGTACCCGCGTTGCTACAGTAGTGTACAGTACCCGCCGCCACTACAGTGCTCTTCCGCCGCTACAGTACTGCACAGTACCCGCCGCCACTACAGTGCCCGCCGTTGCATGAAACCATGGAACTCACTATACTGGCAAGTGGTGGTTATCCTATCACCAAGCCATCACTTGGTGACCAACATGATGATGATACTTATGACCATGACCTGTCCCAAATTATCATTTTTATTTGATGGTGGTACTTCTGAACATTACCCTTCCCACATGAATATAAACATACACCACACCTTTATGCCAAAATTACCATGAAAACTTTTATTTAACAAAAACCCATCTTTTAAAACCCACCCTTTTTAAATCACATCAATATATATTTTTCAAATAATTCCATCACAAATTTCCAACAAAACATCTATATGATTTATAAAATATTATGAAAACATGTTCTTTAATTGTAATGTGGGAGAGAAACAACTATCATCGATAAGATTAGTGCAAAGGATGTCAGTAGAGTCCAGATGTTGAAAAATGTTCTAATTTTCCAATGTAAACCCTAAGAGTTGAGAGGGAGAAGAAAATAAATGTGAGAAAAAAATAAATGCTGGACGTATCTAAAATTTCTTGATATAGGAATGTACACAAATTGTAACTCATATACACTTTGTGTATTTTCTCAAGTAAATATATGCCAAAAAACAAGTCGCCTCAATTTTTTATTTTCCACCAAACCAATTACATGAAGTTTAAATTTTTCACACCATATATTTGTTCTGTGGGGTTTTCTAGTAGCCATCCCATTTGTTCACACTTCCAAGAACATTAAACCAAGAACCTAAGAAAAATAAAATTAATTAAATGATGAAATACCCCAAACAAGGTGTGCTACATGACAAGTGATTCTTTGGAAGGAATATCAAAATTTGTATTTAGGGATGTTTTATAGTCTCACCAATTTAATATACATCATATTAATATTAAATTCATAACTATTAAATATCAAATAATCTTTATCTTCACATTTTTATTCATTTTTATGCATTATTATATGATTTTCATTTTAGAATACCTAATCCAAACACCAAATTAATGTGTTCAAACCACATTATTGTGTAAATCCTTACACAACCCATAAGTTTGTGTTACTAACCCAAAAATAGAATAAATAAATTTGCATACATATCAAAATGCATAATACGTATGAGGTATATGAACACTTCATGTAAATAAAAAATGTTACACAAGATTGAAAATATCTATATGAGTAAGCCTTGAGTGATAAATAGCTAACCCCATTAGACTATCTAGACAAGTTATAGCCTCCAGTTAGGTAGGTGGTCTGATAGTAAGTCCATTTACAATGAGATACTTTACCCAAAATAGGATCTAATTCATGATATCTCTAATAGCTAATATGCACAAACTATATTCATAAAGTATTTTGGATCTAATAACATCAAAAATAAACTGATCTCAAGGTAGGTGAAAACTAAAAATTATGGATTCGCACCTAACATGTAATGTAGGACCCTAATTTCTATACGTGGTTTAACAGTTAAATATAATCATACAAAATATTCAAATTTCATAAAAATTTTAGCAAACATGAATGTCATAAGAATGAAATAATTAAATTCAAATTTTTAACATTTTTAAAATTAGTAATAATATAAATAAATTTTATATTCATTTTATTATGAACTATTTAATATTTTGTGTTATATGGAATTTATATGATATTTCATGATTCATAAAAATTTTACATTTCGATTTCCATTATATAATCATTTTTTACAATCCAAATATCAGAATTTTTTTTTAATTTATAAATATTTTATAAATTATCCCTTATGATTACAAAAATAAACCTTTTAATTTCAATACATAAGGAATGATATATAATTTGAAAAAATTAATTTAAAAATTAACATTTAATATTTGGGACTATAAATGTGTCATAAATATTTATTTGATTAATTATAAATAATTTATAAATAATTTATTTATTTTGAATAAATTATAAAATAAATATTCCAAAACTACATTTTATCATTATTTATAATGATCTGATATACAATCCAAAATATTAAATGTCATAAAAACAATTTTTTAAAACATTTCCTTTAAACCTTATAAAAAATATCAATTTTTTAAAAGGTTAACCTTCCATTAACTATACACAAAAACTTAGCATAAGGGTATCCTCTATTTACTTTTACATAGATTCTTTCTATAAGGGTAAATGAAACAATAACCTCACGTTTTGAAAATATTCATAAGAGTTTGAGAAAATGACCTTTACACAAACCCATCCATGCAAAGGTATATTGTTATTACCATTAAATTGAACTAAATATGTAAGGGTAATCTCCAGTTATATTTAGACACACAATTTGTATAATGGTATTACCTTTATGTAAAATTCTTCACCTAAAGGTAAGCATGAAACTACCTTTATGCGAACACTTAACATAAGGGTATGCACAATATTACCTTTATATAAACCCTTCATTTAAAGGTATGACTCTAGTTAACTTTACATGAACCGATCATATAAACATTAATAACATATTACCTATACCTAGATAACATGAAGGTTAGAAACTTTTCAATATATTCATGAAATTCTATAACTCACTGGTATTCCAAAAATAGTATATAAAACATGTTTACATCTCAAAAAAAACATTATATGACACCACCAATGGGTTTTATTCAATCATATAATTATTATTTGTAGTGGAAAACAACCCATAATAAGAATATCTATATTCATGAAATAAAAGATGTAAAAAAAATATGAAAAAAATTTACCTCATATTCGACTATAACATCAACTTCTTTCTTCATACTTTTGAACTACAATAGTCAATTAAGACCAATTAATGTATAAAACATACACTTCTTACCTTTGAGATAATACCCTAGCCAAAGGATCCGTGATTGTATCAATATGACACTAAAATGTTGAAGGGGTGCTAGTGCCTTTTCAAAGAAAAAAATAAACAACACATCAGGAAGGATGAGAGTTTTATTATATTTTTATGAAAATAATGATCACATATTAATAAAATGAATGAAATCCACACAAACACTCAAAATAAGAGATGATATCTATTTATATAGGCTTGTCCTGTTACTCCTCCTTCATAACACATCTTATGAATCACTAGTACTGTGTGTAATTCATTTAACTTGTTTCAATGAAATGGTTTTAATGAACCAATCTTTGGTACTAATACTAATGAAACTATTTCGATGAAATGAATAATTCAATGAATCAACTGTAATCATTTATATATATATATACATATCATGCATATTTAATAATATATATATATATATCACATATCACACACACATATATATGTATATTATATTAGTATATTTCATGCATGATAATATACATAAAACATATGTGGGTAATAAATGTACAGACTATATATACAGTATAAAATATTATATATATATATATATATTTTATGCATAATATTGATGTGTAAATTCATCTCATGCATGCACATTTTAGTGCAAATACAAAAAATAAAATTCATTTGACCTCCCACTAGTATATTCATTTCTTGGGGAACTAGAAGCCTATCCACCATGAGTCCCAAGGAACAGACCAAGGAGGATGTAAAAAAGGAGTGAGATACATCAAAATAAAACAAGGTATAAACCAAGGCAGAAGATAGTAAAATAATACATCAGATGATCTATGGACTATCTAGAACTATCACATCCATAACATGAATCTGTCCATGTTTTTCTACCATGCCTTGGTGCTGAAGACTACCTTCATGACTACACTCGACCCTATGTCCATGAGGGTAAGGTAAATCACGAGGTTGTTATCTACTAGATTCACCTCCTTTAGGTGGGTCAAAATCCTTATACCCTACTACTGATATGGCCTCTAATAAAACTAGTACTATAAGAGATAAAAAATAAAATGAAACATACCACACACACTATGAGTATCAATGAGGATAGTCAAACATTAAAATCACTGATGAACATACCTCCCACAAGAAAATAATACTGGTCTAGGACCCCTAGAAAGAACACATGAACAATTGGATCAAGATAAATGACAAGGAAACCACTAATTCTAACACTCTACTAATAGAAACATTGATGGTCTAGATTCCTGAGATCCTCCAACAATAGCTCTACTCCTCAAAGAACCCCAATGGACCCTTCTTGAGAAAAACCTAACTAAGCATGTAAGCTCTTAATCACATTATAATTCTTCTATAGGTCAAAATATGTATGTAATGTTAATAGGGATACCCCATACTGAATCACATGACATAATGCCTCATCTAAATACCTAGATTTAGACTCCTCATCAGTAGATATATCAATAGTGAAGCGAAGGAGGTCCTTAAGACTAATATTGAGATATCATATACTTAGGCTCCCCTACTAAAGAGATAGTATCTCCTACATATTTTTGTCCTTTATTGTTGATAATAGAAATAGTTCATGAAACATCAAATGAAAATCATCCCTGGAGAAATATTCTTCTATCCATTCCCAAGCATTTAAAATCCACCACCACCACGCTACTCTTAGTATCTGACTAATGGCTTGTGGAAACACGTAATCAACCCTATCTAATATTAATCTAAAAGAAACCACAAGATTATCCATCAAGTTCTTTATCTCCAGAGCATAAAATCTCCACACATACTTATCCATCCTATGATGATAAAAATTACAAAACATTTTTCTATAGATATCATTCTTCTTAGCCGGTTCAACCCTTCTGTAGTCAACTAGGTCATCTTGATGATGTTCATTAACTCAAACCATGTGTGGAAAATTATTGACAAAAATATTTTAAAACAAAACCCAAACTCCAAATATATGTATCATGAATTTTAATTTTTAAAATTCATTTAAGAAAATTAATTTTAATTCCGAGAATAATCCACAATACAAAAAGCCTAAAAAACTATGAATCATGTACCAATCCCATGTCTCCACCATAAAATAATCACCACTTCAGTTCAACATTTGGTAATCATAGAGTCCTTGAATCAGATTGTGGGGGACGGGGAGGCTAAAATCCCATGTCCTTGTTAATTGTTATAGCTTACATGATGACTAAAGTTTAGATGTCACTATTTCCCTACCAACTAATGCAATCATCAGTAGTTCCTAACACCAAAACCCATTCTAATGTTCAACCAAAATCATTGATAACTATTTTTCATGACCTTTCCCCTTTGGGAAACCCTACTAGGAATACAATGAAGATTATAGTAACCCCCATGGACCACCACTAATAGTTCCTAGGCTGGGGATGAGAACCATGGGTATAAAATATACAAATATGAGGCATTATCCTCATATAACCCAAGAATATATAAATAAACCATTGATCAATGAAAATACATAAATAAACCAGTTTCCATAATAATCCTACAATTTATAAATATTATAGATAAGTAAAAGTCATAAAAAACACCAAATATAATTCCTAGTAAATGAATCCATGGTCGACCCCAAGTTCCAAGCTAGTATTGTCTATCATGGTTACCAAATTCCCCATGGAATAATAAAAAAAATTATATATATATGGGTGATTATAACATGTATACATAGTAGGATCATACTCAATACATATTGTAAATTTTTTGATGGAGTATACTTATGATTAAGTGAAAAAATAGTGGAACCAATGAGCACCAATCAGGTCATCTACCAAATAATCTCACTAGGGCCCACTCACTATATATATCATCTAAATGGAGTAAAATTGTATCAAGGAATATAATAAGAAGGTACCCCATGACCACTTCCCCTCCAGTTTTTCAATATTATTCCCCAATTTCAAACTTTATCTTCACTAAATCCATTCCATATTCATTTCACAAGACAAAATATCTCATTTCACAGTCCATACCTCTAGGTACAACCCTATCATCCTCATCATTATGTATCCACTACCACATATCATGTCTCATCCATCCATAGCATAGATAGTACAATAGGCCATCATGATCATGAAGGAAATCAATATTATAACATTTTCCTACCATGAATGAGCCATAATATATGTCCTCACATCATTACATCCTTATCACATCACTACAATACCCCCATAGGGTTATCCAATTCACCTATAGTATCACCATCACTGATATCCCATAGTCTTCAGCTATATCTTGTACCACCTCATCAATACCCATAATTTATACTATTATAATCTATACTTAACATCACACCAATACCTCATAGTGTCTATTAGTACACCAAATACCATGGTAGAATGATCAAACCTACCTCAATCCATCATTTCCCATATTACACAAACAATGGAGAACTAGGAAGACAGATTATTCATCTGTTTAGTCAGTCTCTAACCTAGATATTAGGAGAAAACACATGGTACCCAAATCATGTTGAGTTTTAGTAATTTAATTTAAAACAGCTGGGGTGAATATTGAAATCACAATTAAAATACAATTATAAAGATTCATACATACCCCAACCCAATAAGTTTACTGAAACAACACTTCTAAAACTCATAACATCTTCACACTCAATATCATCACACTACTATTGCCAAATCTAGCACCGCTTCCAATAATAACATAACTAATAGGTACACTTCATATAAAAAAAATCTACAAAAATCTACAAATAATATTTATTTATAATATCATTCAATTTACACATTTACCATTTTCTAACCAATTCACATCCATATATTAATTAAATTCCATATTTAATGACAAACCACTTTTAGCTAAAACCCATATTAATTTAAATTATTGCTACTTATTAATAATAGTTTATATTTCAATCATATCCCATTTTTCATTCCCTTTTATCCACATTAATTTATCACTATATCACTACCAGTTATAATTTTCTATTAAAAGGAAACAATAAATCCACCCACAACAACCATCTATGCTTTCATTCCATGAAAATGCCTATATCCCTATAACAAACCTGATCTTTATTACCCATTGATTCTTGATTTATTACATAATATTACACTTAATAAAAACCAAACTATGGACAAGTCTAGAATCTTTGGTAATGAGTGGCATTACATAACAATTTAAAATAGGAAAAACATCATATTTATTGAAAACATTTTTAAGATGCTTGTACATAAAACTACATGGGATAACCTGGGGACATACATAAGAAATGGGTGAGATATAAATCCAAGCAAGGGAATAAACATGACATAAAATAAATAGGATAATACATTTTAGGCAATGAAAATATAAATTGGGAATAAAAATAGTACGAATCATAAACATTGATAATGAGATAAGATATAGCATGATAATATAAAGGAAACATGGGAAATGTGGAAACAACATAAAACACTGCATCATAAACACAGGTCAAGTCTAAATACAAAGAAATAATGATGGAAAAATTCCCATATACTAATAAAGTTCACTCCCTATCCCATCCTAACCAATCATGAGACTAAGCATTACCCAACGCAATAGAGTACTATATAATTTTGGGCACACCTGTCACTTTTATTTCATTCTCATGCTTATGTGTGACAGATATATCATACGACATGAATTCATTCATAAAAATATTTTATTCCATGATAAAGGAGTTTGGAATAAATGCATATAATTCCTAATAAAAATAAGTATAAGTTTATGAAAGTGAACACACTAGATAGTAAATTGGTATGGTATTCACTATAAAAGTGTTTTGGCATGGAAAATTGTGGTGAAATTTCTGCAGCATAACAACATCACATAAAAATTCTTAAAATGTGATGATGAAGGAAAAGGGGTATATAATAATTTGGATATAAAATGTGCAGTAATAGGGATATTAAATTACATATAAATACATTATTAATGTGAAATGGAAGGCATACGATAACAAAAAAACATTAACAAAGAAGAGAAGGAAAGGATTCCATACTTGAGTGTGTGAATCCAAATGATTGGGAGGATATTCTAGTGAGATTTGGGTCACCTTTGGAGGACTCTAAAGAGGGTAGAGATGAGTAAGGACGCGATACAAGGATTTTGAGTGAATATAAATGGGATATTGGGTGAGTTTATGTTAGAACAGAGAAGAGAATTATTTGTTATTTCTCAAACTTAGTTTTTGGAATCTATATAATAAATTAATGAAAACCACAAACCTTATCATGTTTTTTCCCATTATTTCTTATAAATGGTATTGGTTTTAATTATTTTATAATTCCAAGGTCCTAACTTAATGAAAAAACACCTTTTCTTATGTGTAAGTGAGTCATACTCTCAATGAAATTATTTTCAAACCTTAAAATATACTAATGGTTTTGGAGAATTCATAATGGATTTTTAGAATTTATAAAATAAAAATAAAATTTCATTATTTAAAATATAAAACATAAATTTGTTCGTGTATACCTTTTATAGTATTTATTACATCTCTTTTGGATCATTATGATGTCATAATACAAAAAATATATTTATATGATATTTAATTTTTACCCGAAAAATCAATTATCTTAGAAAATTATAAAAAATTCACTATTTGATAATTTCATTGTAATGATTCGAAAAAAATATTCATGTAATATAAATAATTTTATAAATATTTGAATATTAAATTTTAAAATAAGGTCTACATTTATTAAAAAATGGTGTAATTTTTGATAAAAATAGTTTTCAAACCGTTATGAAAATTAAATCTGACTCCATAAAATTTTTATGGTCATTAATATTTAATAAATATTATTTAATAATATTATTATATTAAAATATTATTTATTTTAAAAATAAATTAAATCATGAAAATAAATTCCTTAATTGAATACGAATATTAACCAAAAATAATATTTGTGATTTATTGAATAAAAAAATTATTTAAAAAGTAGAGATAATAGAATAAAAATATATTCATTATTTTATAAAAATAATTTACATACTCATATTTTTAGGTTCTTGATACATGTCCCTTTAATACACCAAAAAAATCTCTAGGGGTAAGGTGCGCGATGGCGAGACTTTTATGGGGTGGTTCGACGAACATGGTTTGGACCATGATTTTAATGATCTTAGATTTCTCTCGTAAATAGTTTTTCTCATGATTAAGTTATTGGATCTAAACTTGTGATTGTTCAAGGGAAAATTTTAGAGTGATATCTTCCTCAAAGTCTTCGATAAATTGTCTTTATAGGGTATGATTCTACTAGTCTAGGCCAGCACTTCCTTTGTCCATGTCAATTGGATTTTTTAAAACCCTATATTTATACTAATCATGTGATGAATATTAAATTAATATATTTTATCAATAGTAAAGATCCTTAATTATCATTTAAATTTAATAGGATATAATAAAATGAAATGAGTGCATGTGTTTTCTATAACCATATTACATAATAATACATTTAAATAAATTTCAATGGTCATTTTATTTGTAACAGTTCAGTTCATTACAATATTACCCCTTTTAGATGTTTCACCCATGAAATTTTCATTACACACACTAAAACAAATGAGGGTATATCTGTTTAATCACCTCCTATAGTTCCCACATCGTTTTTTCAAACATTTGGTTTCTCCAAAACTCTTTGACATGGTACATTGTCTTATTCCATAGAACTTTTCCTCCATGATCTACGATATTCACCAGCTGCTCCTCAACGGAAATGACATTTTACAATGGAACGACCTCTAGTTTGAGTACATATGATGGGTCCGGTTTGTACTTTCACAAGAGGGATACCTGGAACACATCATGTACTTGAGATAGGCTAGGTGGGAGTCCAAGTTGGTAGACCACCGCTCCGATGTGATCAAGGATCTCAAAAGGGATGATGTATTATGGATTAAGCTTTCTCTTCATCCCAAATATCACAACTTTATTCCATAGAGATATATGGAGGAATACCATGTCTCCATAATCAAACTCTATGTCTCTTCAAAGATTGACAACATAGCACTTTAGTTAACTCGGAGCAGCCTTGATGTGCTATTGAAGGGTCTTGAACTTTTCCACCATTTCCTTGTCCATTTTAGGAACTACTTGTTTTTGTCCCCCAAATCCACCCCAACATGCAAGTGTTTTGCCCCTCATTCTATAATGGGATTCAAAGAGGTCAATTTGGATGCTCTAGTAGAGACTTTATTCATAAGATAACTTGACTAGAGAAATATGTTGGTCCTATACTCATTTTAAGTCAATTGAGTATGCTATCAACAAGTCATAAAGTGTCTAGAGAGTCTGATTAGATTGGCCATCATTTTGATTGTGATAAGTTGTTCTAAAGTTTATCTCAGTATTCATAGTGTGTTGGAGACTCTTCCAGAACATAGAGGTGAATATTAAATCTCAATAAAATACAATCAATAGTGGTGTCCCATGTAGCCTCACCATTTCTCTAATGTATATACTTTAATGTTGATTGAGCGAGAAATACTATTAAATCACAATGAAGTGTGCAGTCATTGTAAGATGATCCACCACAACCCATATAGCATTATTCCCCCTTAATGTATTTGTAAGACCATTGAAAAATTCCATGTTGATGTTTTCCCATCTTTATATAGTTATGGGTAATGGTTAGATCATCCCCTTTAATTTTTTCCTTTCCAATTTCACTATCTAACATACATGACATCTTGATGCATATTCTGCAATATCCTTATTCATATTGTCCCAACAATATTGTTCTTAGAGATCTTGACCCAAATCTCACAACTCATTCTTCATTAACATTAAATTCCAAGGATTTATATTTTATTAATGTTTTCAATTTCTTCTAAATTCTATCATCATTTCTTTGATTATCATTTATATTTTCTAGAAGTGATGGTTGAGAAATAATTTGTGTTAGGATTGATGATATTCCATCCTTTATGATTACCATGTCCATCCTTTTCAAATCAAAGAAGATCAGATCCCTCTCAATTCTCATTGATTAAATAATTTCTAGATAATTTCTACTTAGAGTGTCCTTCAATTTATTTACTTTTCCAGTATGGTAGTAAATTGAGAATTTGTAGTACTTGATTAGATCTAACCATCTTCATTGACACATAATTAGAACTTTATGTATGAATATGTACTTGTGTATTTTGTGATCTGTTTATATTTCACACTTATCCCAAAATATATAATGATACCATATTTTCGAAGAGAAGTTCACCACAACCAACATTAACTCACATGATGGGTAGTTCTATTCATGAAATTTCAACAACCGTTAATCATAGTCTTTAACTTTGTTATTCTGTATTACACAGAACCCAATCGCTTCTTCAAAGCATCGCTGAATACCATGAAAAGTTATCCACTTATGGTTAGTGTGATTATAGGGGATGTAATAAGACTCTGTTTTCGAATAATTGAATTTCTCATCACATTTATCATTCGAAGAACAATTGAATCCCTTATGAGTTATCTTGGTTATAGGGGTTGATAATTGCAAGAGATTTCTCACAAATGAATGATATTAGCCAACTAATCTAAGAAAACTACAGATTTCTTTCACATATGTTGTCCTAAACATTCTTCAATTTATTTTGTCTTTGAAGGTTCCATAGAAAAAACATTGATTATAATGATATTTCTTAAGAATGAGACTTCCAACAATGAGAAATTACATTTTATATACATGGAATATATATTATCCTTTCGCAAGGTCTTTATAATAGTTCAAATATACTCCTCATGATCCTCCTTATTTCTAGAGCATATTAGAATATCATCTATAAAGGATACCAAATTTTTTTCAAGGAAATATCTATAGTATATATTTATCAAGTATATGAATATTTCTAAAGCATTAGTGAGCCCTAAGAGCATTACTATCAACTCATAGTTCTCGTACCTTGAATGAAAAGTAGTCTTGAGGATATCCCACTTCTTCAACCTAACATGGTAATAACCCAACAACATATCCACCTTGTAGAAGTATTGAGATCCAAGTAGTTCATTGAACAAGTCATCAATCCATGATAGAGAATTTTTTTTCTTTATCGGGAGCTTGTTGAGATCAAGATAATCAATGAAAGACATATTGACCCATCCTTATTCTTAAAGAAGAGGACTGATTCACCCCAAGGTGAAGCACATGGGTGTATGAACACTCTATCCTAATTATAAAAAATCTGTTTCTTCATCTCATCAAGATCCATAAGAACCATTCTATATTAATTTTGGATAATGAAAATTCCCCAGGTATAAGCTTGATTAAGAATTCAACCTATCATCTTGGAGGAAGACCAGATAATTCCTTGGGAAGCACATCTGTGTATTACCTCACAATTAGAATTCCTTTGAGGATGGTTATTTCCTTAGACTCAATCATTGGATTTAGATATTCTTTCCCATAGTGAAATAATATCCATTCCTGAGACCTTTGTTATAAATAATATTCATCCTCCTCCTTGCACTTGTACATGATCAGTGGCTGATTCATGATACACATAGTGTTTTCATTCTCGTAAAAATTTATGATGGATCAATATAGGTAAATCCAATACATATATAGAATTAATTAGAATTACATTGAAGGGATTATGATAAGGTTATTTGGAAAGTTAAACCCAAAAAGTTTTATAGGGGAGGAGTTATATACTTAGGATGTAATAATTTACCCATTTCCCATTATCACTGTCATCTCTACTTCCATGATTTTTGGTGGTATTTGAATAGTTCTTCTAAAATTTCATCATATTAAGGAAGGAGTAAAACTAGAATAAAAAAGTACATTCTCTATCTTTCAATGAATAACTAGCATACTTGTCACCACGTCATTTTTGGGATCTACCTCAATAGTTGTGATGGAAAACGGTTACCCATATTTCCTTGGAGGGTTTTTATTGTCTCTGAAAACCCTTGGATTAGTGTATTGGTTTGAAAAGTTTCTTGGTTCCTTGAAGTTGAAGCAATGGAAAATTCACTGAGGTTTTACTAGAGCATTCATTTCCGCCATTGAATTAGTGGGTTTATCCTATAAAAAATTGCTATCTAAGTGTCCTTCCTTCCTACATGTAAATCATTTCATCCTCCCCCTTAGGAAATTTCCAGGGTGATTCTTTCCACAACTTTGATAGGCATGATGTTTAAATTTCTTATAACCATTATATTTCTCCACCAGACCACCAGAATTAAACTCCAATTTCGACTTCTTATCCCTGTGTTACCCTGAGATTCTATGATCTCCATTTCGACATTGAGGGATCATCATAAAATTTCTCATAACTATCAATCTCATGGATCATGAGTGAATTTTGTAGACAAGGATTTATCCCACCAAAGAAGTGTTAATCCTTGAATTTAGGGGTAACAACAAAGTTAGAGGCATATCATGAAAGTCTTGAAATTTTTTCCTCATATGCCACAATAAATTCATTGTCTTTTTTAATTAGGGTAAGGAAATACCTTTCCATTTTAAGATGACGAGTGTGAGGAAAATATTTATCAAAAAACATTTTACCAAATTCCATCCACCCCATGAATTTGATATCTTCCTCATGTTTTATATTTTTGATCAATTTACACCACTGATCAGCCTCTCCCAATATATGATAAACAACCATTAGAACCTTCTCTTGTTCAAAACATTGAAGGATGTGGAAGATCATCCCAATGGAGTTGATCCATTGTTCCACAATTAAGGTATCATATGATCCATTGTAATTCAAATTCCCTTATCCCATAATGCTCTTAGTTTTAACTTGTTTTTAGGGGAATTTCGGTGATCCTCCTTATCCAAATTTCTATTTAGATCCCGATTTAGCTAAGAGAGTATCATCACAATGTTTTTGATTCCTGATCCCATCGGTTTGGGCATCACATTGGGGAAGTCATTACATATTCCTCCATATAGATTATTTACCTAATTCCTCATATTTACGACCATTAGCTATAATAAAAGGATATTTTAGGATGAATATTTTTCAATTATTAAACACATAAATGAGAATCCAATTTAATTAAAGAGATAACATATAAATTACCTTTATTTCACTTAACTTACAAATTTATAAGCTTAAATCTCAGTTAACCATGATCTATTTCCTAACATATATTCTTACGGGAATTTTTTATTCCCATAACAATGTTTTATAATGAGATTATGAATTTAATGAAGCATATACCTTGGTAGTGTCAAACAAGGACAAGGATAACATAAAAAAACATGGGAAATGTGGATACAACATAAAACAATGTATCAAAAATATTAGAAAAGGATAACTTCCACGAAATCATGATATAAAATGTACCATAATGTTATCTGGTTGAATCCCTATTCCAACATGAATTATCATGAGACTAAACATTACCCAATTCATTAAATCACAATATAATTATGGATGCACCTGTCACTTTCATTTCATTATCATGTTTATGTGTGCTACAAATATCAAACAACATATATTTATTAATCTACATATTTTATTGTAGGATCAAGGTGTGTGAAATAAATACATGTAAGACCAAATAAAAAGAAATATAAGTGTATAAAAGTGAAGTACCTTGATTATAAATGGGTATGTTATTCACTACAAAATTGTTCTGGCATAGAAAATCTTGGTGAAATTTCAGCAGAATAACGACATCACATAAAAATTCATAAAATGGGTTGATGAGAGAGAAATGGGTATCTCATCATTTTTAAATAAAATGGGTAGTAATAGGGTCATGGAATGACATATACCAAAATTAGTAATTTGAAATGGAAGGTATAATATAACAACAAAACATGAATAAAGAAGAGAAGGAAAAGATCCCAAAATTGAGTGTGTGAATCCAAATGGTTGGGATGAGCATATTGAGAGCCCGGGGAACCTTGGAAGGACTGTTGAGAGGGGAGAATAGAGTAAGGAAATTATAAATGATTTTTTAGTGAAGTTAAATGTTCAATTGAGTGGGTTTATATAGGAAAGGAGATAAGGATTATTTATTATTTCCCAAACATAGGTTTAGGACTCTATATAATAAAATAACAAAAATCGTAAAATTTTCCATGGTTTAACCCCATGGTTTCTCCAAAATGGTATTGGTAATAATTATTTTATAATTCTAAGGTACTAACATAATAAAATATTACCCTTGATTATTTGTTAGTAAGTCATGCTCTTAAAGAAATGATTTTAAAACATTAAAATATACTAATAGGTTTAGAGGATGAATAATGGATTTATAAAATTAATAAAATAAACATAAAATATCATTATGTTTAATATAAAACATATATTAGGATGTGGAAACATTTTACAGTATTTATTACAACACTTTTGGGTCATTATGATGTCATAATACACAAATTATATTTATCTGGTTTTAAATATTTACTAGAAAAATTGACCGTCTTAGAAAATTATGAAAAACATACGATTAAGAAATTTTGAAGTTACAATTAAAAAATTATTATTAATTTTATCTAAATAATTTTCTAAATAGGTGAATATTTACTTTTAAAATTAAATCAACATTTATTAAGAAATGTTGTTTTTTTGAAAATAATAGTTTTTTATCCTTTATAAAAATTACATTTGAATTCATAAAAATTCAATGATAATTTATATTTAATAAAAATTATTTAATAATAATATATTATAATATTATTATTTATTTCATTAAACCATTAATTCATCAAAATAAATTCCTTAACTGAAATTTAATATTAACAAAAAATACTATTTGTGTTTTATTGAATAAAAAATCATTTATAAAGTAACATTAATGGGATGAAAATATATTCATTTTGTAAAAAATAATGTACATTGTCATATTTTCAGGGTTTAGATACATTTCACTTTAGTAAACTAGTAAACTCTCCTAGGGTAAGGTGCATGATAGTGAGACTTTCATTGGGATGGTTCGATGAACATGGTTCAGGCCATGATATTGATGAGTTTGAACTTCTCTCGTATATGGTTTCTCTCATGATTAATTTGTTAGATCTCTGATTTGGATTGTTCACGGGAAAATAATAGAGATTATATCTTCCTCATAATCTCAGATAAATGGGCATCATAGGGTACGATCCTACTAGTTGGGGTCATCACTTCCTTTTTTTGTGTCAATTGAATTTGTTAAAACCTTATATTTATACTAATCATGTGATAACTATTAAATATCTATATTTTATCAACTTTATTGATTCCTAATGTTAATTTAAATGCAATAGTATATAATAAAACAAAATGAGTGAATGCATTTTCTATAACCATTTTACATAATAAGACATATAATTAAATTACAAGGGTGATTTTATTTATAATAGTTTGGGCACTTAAAATTGCTCTTTCCAATCGTGACAAGGAAAAAACTACCCCACTACACAATTAGTAAATCCTAGACCATATCATACTATTTCCCCCACAAAATCTATTGCAACACCCACTACATAACCCAAAATATAGCCTAATCAACACCTACTGACCACCAAAAAACCATCCCACAACATATCCCACACTAACTAACACAACTCCACTAGCCTACTAATTCCAACCAACATAGACCTACTTCCCAATACGAGCCATTCAAAACCCACATGATTTCCCCCAAATTATCCAAAAAAACATAACTACATAAAATTCCCATTAAAGGATACACACACATAATAATCACATTACAACGAATCTCAACAACAACAACCACAAATGTATCTCCTTTTTCTTTTATGTAAACAATAACCATTAATCTTATTACAAATAAATAGTTCAATTTCAATTTTTATGTAATTATAATTCAATAAAAGGAAATTACAATAGAAAATTCACAACATCAACACACATGGATTAATACCAATAAAGATTTTTAGCAATACCAGGAAAAAAGTACCAAGTATAATGAGGTGTCATGAAATATGGTAAAGGAATGTGAGTCACCTCATTCTATTCAATTTACCATAGTTCAATTCATTACCTTTATAAGTTTAATCAATACAAATTACCCATGAAGACAAAAGTATTCTAATCCCCCAATTTAAAAAGAGTTTGGGAGTGTTTTTGAATCCCCTATATTTACCAAATCTCCATAATATGTTGCATAATATGAAGGGATGAAAAACAATACCAAAACCATATAATTTTTAATCAACCGAAATAATAATAACCCCTCATAAGAAAACCGAACCAACATACTATAATTCAATCCAACACCACACAAGGGAATAAAGGGAAGAAATAAAGGAGGATACATGACAAACTAACCTTGGATAAAAAATAATTAATCACCTAAATCTGTGGATACATTCTAAAAAAGGTGGATTAATGGTCTCTAAATACATCATTAAGTCATTAGGGGTTTTGAGGAGAAGGAATGAAATATGATGGTTTTGAGGGAAGAGATGAATTTATAGATTGTAAAAATAGAAGACCCTGATGCAACCCCCATGAACACACTATAGTATCTTTTTATACCCTAAAACTTTGGAATAACAAGGGAGGATATAATAAAATGACTTTTGGTCAATCTTTATTCTGGAAACTGTGAAAAAAATCCAATCATATCTCCCCCTTTGAACCCTTGGTCAAACCCCAATCTTATAAACCTGGTTTAGGGATGTAGTGAAACCTAATACACCATTCAAAAACAATACCAAATTTAGTATAGACAAGGTCCTGATCTCTAAGAATCGAAGTAGAAGCCCAATTCCTATGTTACAGCATCCATAAAATTAGTATAACCGACAAATTGATTGCTTGTGGCCCTAAACTATAGCCAAACTAGTCATAACACATGAAATATACATAATATTCATTATATTTTACAAAATTACACCTCACAACCTCTACTTATCAATGTTTACTTCTATTCCACAATAAAATCCCAATGTTGAAAATTCAACTCAAACTCTACTCATCTCCCCCCAAACCTCTTCCCAACACCTATAACTCTAAACACACACAAAGTAATAGGGTGGGAATGTCGGAACCATAATAGGGAACACATTCCTTCACATTAACACATCTGACAATAGATCCATATCCACCTATTACATAAATTCATTTTAATAAGTCTTAGGCTAATAACTCTTTTACATCAATAATGAAGCTCCAAGGAAGAGAGTCATAATTCACCCCCATTAATGTGTGAGAGTTCACAATAGTCAGTTAACTCATTGGCCTTTTTCTTTGATACAATTAGTGGATACCACAAGAGACAAGAACATATTGGTTGTTTCTTAGGGTACTTAAACAAAATCATTTCTAATGAGTATTGAAATCATGGATAGTGGGGTACTCATGAATTATTGGTTTATCATTTTATTTAATCGATTTATCTTGATAGAATCTTTGGTATGAATTTCTTGTTTTCTTTCACTACTAGTGGACAAAGATATGTTCTATGAAACCCATTAAGGGTATCAAAGAAACTATCAATGATAATTTAGTAGGATGGTGATCCCTTTAGAGAACCCATATCAGTATTTCACCCAGAACCATACTGTTTCCCCTTCAAAAAACCCATTTCTATTCTTAATATTTTTATTTCATGATGAGGAATTTATAAAAATATATATTTTTCATCATATATTTACTTGATCAAAACATAATAAACCTAAAATGGTAATTTGTTGGCATCGTTAAAAAATCATGGACAACAACACATGAAGGGATGATGCTCTATTTCATGGTTAGACATATTTGTGTTGTTTTTGATCTTTTATATGAGGCCCACCATGCATAATAAAAAAAACCCATTTTAGAAAAATGCTTGGTTACCAAAAATTACTTGAAAAAAATGGTTTAGTTACCTAAAATTAATTTCTAAATGGGTATACTATATTTAGTTTTCATGAGGCCATAATTGAAGGGAATATTCCATAGTGTAAGAATTGTTTTGGAGAAATTTTTATGTTTTTCTTAATTTTCAAAAACCTTCACCTTTATAAATTTAAATCATATCCAATGTTTTTTTGGTAATACTGACATATTAAATTTCTTTATATAAAGTTAAATAATTGAATAATTCCTTTATGTAGGATATTATTATTTCATTATTCATACCTGTATAAATTTTTTATAATGTGAATATTTTATGCTTTACTTTAAATATTTTAAACTATTTATATATATTTTTTATTTCATGATAGGTAAGACAACATAGGATATAATTTTCAACATCCTTGACATTAGTTTTTTATTAAATTAACTATATTGAATTTTGATGTTGGATATTGTTTAATACATATTAGGTGTTAGAGTTATGATGAGATTAATATCTCTATTATGTAAAGTATCCCTAGGTAGAAGAACATTGAGTCATATATCCAACTAGAATGGAGTCTTACGTCTTGTCAAGAAAATGTGAGGTTAGATTTCCATGGTTCCAAGATTAGTCATGTCAATATTTTCAATTTCATATAATTCTAAAATATTAAATGAAATAATTCATATTCATTATGCATTATATGTATCCTGATATGTGTAAATATGATGGGATTCTATTTTTAGGTCAATAACAAATACAATGAGTTTTGTAAAGAGTTTTACATTAATATGGTTTAAACATATTAATTTTCTGGATGAAATAGAGATTCCAAAACAAAAATTTTAGAAGAATATGTACATAAATAAATAAAAAATGAGACATTATACCAATAAAATATATTTATCGATGGTTTAAACTACCACTAAATGATTCATGATTCTATCTAGAAATCATCATTGTTAGTTGTGTTGGGAATCATTTTATAGTGGTTTTTTATTTTAATTTTTGACCATCAGTTTAAACCATCACTAATCAATTAGTGATTAATTTTTTTATTTTTAATATTTATTATTTTAAAAAATAAGTATTATTTTTCATTACCCAACCCACTTGTATGGATCAACCCACCTGGGTTCCCCCCCCCCCCCCCATCCCGACCTCCCAGCCCACCCGACCCACCTACCTAGAACCACCCTATAAAATGAATTTTCAATATGATTTGTGTTCGATTTAAACCTCTAATCCATTGGTTATTCTATAAATCCTTTACCACTCCACCTACTTGTTTAAATAACATTAATATTATTATATATATATACAGTCAAATTAATGGAAATAAATATATATGCTTACATATAATTGTAATTATATATAAAAATAAATAAATAAATAATATATATATATATATACATATAATTATCAAGAACGATCTAGAACATGAGCAAGTAAAACCAACTCATGTTCCCCAAAAAATTAAACACATATAATTATATATATATATATATAATTAAATATGACTATATAAAACTATATATATAGACATACATAAATATATCTATATGCTTAATTATGTATAATTTTATATAATTCCATTTATATATATTTATATATAATTATATTTACATATATTTAGGTACATATATAATTTCATATATATAATTTACATAATTTTATAATCATAAAAATATAAAATAATACATATCTTTATCTGTCTATATATATCTATATATGTTAATATATATATATATATATACCCATATATTTATTCATATAATCATATATATTTATATCTACTTTTTTATTTATTGGTATTTATATATATTTTTATATTTATATATATTTATAAGTTTATATTCAATAAATATATTTATATATGATTAAATTAATATATTAATTTATTCAAGGCTTTGAAGGTTACATGAAATGAAAACACATACACCCCTAGGCCACAAAGGACATATCACACCTTCTCTAGTGGTTAACCGACTCCATAGCTGACCTATTACATATTTTAAATCCAATTCCCACCATATAACATATTACATAACATATTAAAAATAAAAATTGTTAAATAATAACTACTATAATATTAATAAAAAATTAATAATTATTATTAATCATATGTAATGTAAAGCCCTGAACCGGCACTTGTGGATTCAGTACTAAAACATTCTATGAATATTTTTTATAAAGGATAAATAAAAAATACACAGTAATTATAAATTTAAGGACCTTTTCAGATCTAGTTTCCAGAGAATTAGAAAATAACATACATACATTGAATTATATTTTACAAAAAATAATAATAAATAATTAGATTCATTTACATTAGCACCTTAACTTTCCTTTGAACTTCTAAGGAATCCTGTGAAAAACATTTTCAAAATATGAGATGAGCATACAAATCTCATTAAAAGGATAGATAATATCATGAAATAGTATGACATGGGGTGAGCATAATCATTATAATCATAACATAGGCATAGGATCATAATCATGTTAGGAATCATTAATAAGAGGCTTCGAATGTAGCAATGCATAAAAATGAATCATCATTTATTAGTGGTCAACTACCACCCATAGTTGTGAATAAAGATAGAATCATGTTTATGGATCATTTCACATTAATTAATGAGATTAATTACTTTATCCAATGCATTTAAGTGCTATATAATTTTGGGTGCACCAGTCACATCATAACATTTACATTATGCTATATAATTTCGGGCACACCAGTCACATCACAACATTTACATTATCATGCATACCACATAGAATATATATCAATATTGAACATTTATTAACCCATATAAAGGAATGGGTTTCATTTAATAATCATACATTAAAAATATTTGGGTTCCCAAATGAAAGAGGGGGTATCATACTTGATACAAGAATCATCAACCTTGAGTGAGAAGTAAAAGGTGGCATTTTGAAAGAAGAGTTATTGGGAAAACATAATGTTTGAAATAAACTCCAGTGGAAAATATGTATATATTAGAAAAGGTAATATAATGATGAAGAGATTATTTATAAGGAATAAAAACATTAAAAATGGAGTCAAATAGGGAATACTCGAAGAAAGAGAGTTGGGTTTAAGAATTCTCCTTACCATGTATCTAAATGCTTTCTTCACAATGTCCTATATAATAAAATTAGATTCATTAATTAAAAATTACGTAACATTATATACATTAAAATAATTTATTATGTATTTATTATGTTCTTTTATGGGCCTTTGGATGAGTTATAGAGTTTAAATTCATTGTATGAGAGTGTTCTTTTTCTTAGTTTTTATGAACGGTTCACTTGTACACATGAATGAAAGTCTTTATAGGACATGGATAAAAATATAAAGCTGATATCACATGTTATTAATGATATTTCATGATTTTAAATGATATTAAAACGAATTTTATTATATACAATGAGGATGAATCGTTAGATAAAATTTATTGAAAATTGTTTTGGGTTAATTTGGGCGGTTTTTGGATTACGACGAGCATGTTTTGTTTTATCATTTAGTATTATGTAAAAAAATTCATTATAGATAATAAAATGGGTTAAAAACAAATATTACAATATTTTTTAATCCTTTTAATGGTTTTATTTACATCCCAGAAGGAGTTTATGAAAAAGGAATTACATCACCCATGATGTAGGTAAATTAACACATCACGGGAAATAATTTTATTTTCATAAAGAAATATAGAGAGGGAGGAGTATAATGAATAATATTCCATTAACATGATAGAATACTATTATAGAAATCATTATGGAGTTTTCAGGACAGTTTTATAAGATAAGTTGAGGATACGAGAATAAAATAAATGAAATTTCAAAGGAATTTGAATGAAGAGAGAGAGAGAAATTATATCTTGAATTTATCATCCTTATGATCCGGTTTAGGGGAGAGGTTTTGGTTTTTTTAAGAGACCACAGGCAGATGGTCGTGGGGGATGATCTTGGGAATAGATTTTAACCAAATTTGGAGTAGGAAAAAGGCTTGATATGTGTGGGGAAATATGGTTGTGAGGGGTGGAAATTATAGTGGAGGGGAGAGGGGTTTTCTAAATATTATATTCATTAATTTATTATTTCTACTCAATAAATGGAATAATGAGGATTATTGTAACTAAAAATAGTAATAAGTTCATGTGAGTTAGAACCAATGACCATTTACATTGTTAATGACTCAAGCAGGACACAAAAATTTATTAGTTTAGCATATTTTTTAAATTATCAAACATCACTATTCACCAAAAATTCACGTATTTTTGAAAAATCCAAAAAATTCACACTAATTCATTTTATGTGTATAATTAAAAAATGAAATTAATTTTATGAAACTAGTTTTCTAAATTCGTGTAATTTAATTTACTTAAAAAAATAAAAATTTAAAAATTAAAACTGCTTTTCTAACACTTTAAAAATTAATTAAGGTCTCATAAAATTATCATATAATTACAGGACATAAATATATTTTTTTATGAATAAATTTTATGAAAATAATTTTTCTTTTAAATTATTAAGTTAATAATTAAATATTAATTACTTACATAAATACCAACAATATAATATAATTATATCATATTGTCACTTACCGGATTCCTTTTTATTATACACTCATAGGTGAAGTTTCTATAGATTTTGGTGATTTAATATTCATAAGGATCACGTTACTATTCATATGGATAAAATTAATATTCATAAGTTTATGTTACTATACATAAGGGTATGCTTCTATTCACCAAAAATGAAGTTGGTCCTATTAGACTCCAAATAACTTACTGATCGCAACCGTGTATGTCTGTTTTTTGAAATTAAAAACACAGAAGCGACAAAATTATGTTTAATGGTTTGTTTATAAATTTAACTTATCATTTAGTAGTTAATTTATGAACATAGTGTTTCCTTTTAAAACCATAGGATGATTCATGTAATTACTAATTAACAACATATATTTAATAGTCGATAGTGATTAACTGTTAACAAAATATAAGAATAATATTGAAATTTATAATTTTTTATTAATGAATAAATATTAAATATGAATTATTTTTTAATAACTACTAATTTTTAATGATTAATTATTTATTTTTAATAATTATAATAAATTTGGTATGTTTTGTCAGCCAAGCATGACATATAATAAAAAATTATAAAATTTAAAACTATATATTTTTTAAATAAAAACATCTACTAATTGATTATCAATAGTTTAAACCACCACTAAATTTTTTTTTCTAAATAAAAAAACATTAGAAAATTTATGACCATTTTTTAGAAAACCATATCCATTTACTAGCATTTTAAAAAACATCCACTATATAAAATAAAATTAAACATTTTATGGTTCTTTATAAAAAATCTTCTCAAAAACCATTACTAAATGCTATTTTTTCTGTAGTGACATAATAATGATTTCATGTGATGAAATTTTTATGGAATGAGACTTAAAAAATCCCCATTAAGTACAAAGTGCGAAACTTCTTTTAAGTTAAACACTTTTCAAGAACTCAATAATTTAGTATGGGTGAACCTAACTATTAGGTTCCCATTAATTATCTTGTGTAAGGTAAATAGGTTATATGTGAACCTAAAAATTAGGTTATTATATATGATAAAATCCCTTTGTTACGCTTAGTTGGTAAACCATAATCGTTAGGATACTATAGGAAAAGAGTTGATTGTATCCATATGATGAATTAGAATAATGAGTTACCCTATCAACTTGTTAAGGGTTATAAATGATTTATTGACATGATTATCTACCGGATATAATTATGACTAATTTTCATGCTTAACCAATGTAATTCATGATGAAAAATTGGTCTTGGGTAAAAAATAGATATAATTTGGGAGGTCATCATTTATGTAGGATAACAATCATTAAAATTCATTAATATATAGATATAAAACCTGACATGAACCCATAAATATGTTTTTTTTGAAGATTATGGAATCCATTATGATAATAAAATTGATATCCCATATATGTATGACCTATAAAATAAAATTAAATTGGTATCTAAATTTTAATGTCATTCTCAAATAGAGGCCATTACAAGTAGGAAAAGAATTTTACATATCATGTTTTTTTGTATTATAATTGGTTAATAAGTAACAAATCAGTTAGAGATGTTGTAAATAATTACATAATGTTGGTTATTTTAACCGTAGTAAAAAATACCACACTGATTAAAATAAATAATGATGTTGAAAAAAGCACAAAATGTAAAATCAAGTGACATTCCTCATCAATTATTGAAAATAACTAACATAAATAATAATATTTCACATACCTTATTCTATAACCGATGAGAAAAACCCTACCCAAATTAATAAAATAAAATAATTTACATGTTAGTTACAAATTGACAACATGGAATATGAATTTTTATGTCTGTTATTTAAAATAATCAACATAAACCAGATTATTTATGTCTATTATTAAAATAACTGACCAATAAAATAATTTTTTTAATGATTTAACTAACAATAAACTACAAATAAAATTATAATAGAGAAAGAAAGGTATAAAAAACAAAAATAATAATAGAAAACATAAGAAAATTCTAATTAATTTCTTTAATAAAAATGTATTTTACAACTTTGTTAAAATTATAAAAACATTACATTTTCAAATTTCAATATCAAAATATTCATTTCAAATGTAAATAATTAAAATAAAATAAAATAAAATCTGTAAAATAATCATCTCATGATCTCTGTACTTGTTTTAACTCACTTCCATTATAATGTAGATGGTCATAAAAAATCTATAAATTAAAAATAAATCATTTAATGTGAATTATGAAATAAATAAAAAAGAAAAGTTATAACCAAAATATAACCTTGTCGAAATATGAATCAATACAAGGTTTAATTATATCATACATAAATTTTAGAACATAATAACCACAATCAAAAAATCTTTCTTGATTATGAAATTTCTTTTTCAAAAGAATATATAAATTGATTTTTTTAAGTATCTTCTAAATTATAGTAATTATAAATGAAGTCACATTTTCATGCATATAAGTGATAATTTTTCCTCTTTACCATTCAATATTTATAGTACATATATTCCCTATTTAAAAATGATAAGAATATAATAAAATATATTTTTTATAATATATAAGTATTAAAATTATAACATAGTAGAAATTACAAGGTATGTTAATTTACATTTTGACATATATTAGTTGTGTTTTTGAGGCATGATAGAGGTTTTTAGAGCACATAAATCTTATGTTAAGGATATAGGGTTTCCAAATAGTAGCCTAGAGAAGATAGTGGGCCACTGGCTAATAGGTATAGTTCCACCAGCTAGATAGTAGAGGTAATAGTAGTGTAGAATAAACATAGGTGACACTAGCAAGATGATGGAAGAGAAAGAAGCCTGGGATTCTTCCTAGAGCTATCAGCTAGCCAACTTCCATTCACCGGCTAGCTGGTGGAGCCGTCATCCAACTAGTGAGGCACACCGACTCCCCGATAGTGCCCATATGACATAGTCATTAAGAGGACACTGATTGATTTCTATAATTTTCCTTTTTTGATACCCCACTCTATATATTGGACCCTAATTTGACCATAAAGTCCGTATGAACTCTTTGTTTTAATGAAATTGCATCTCTCTTTCACCTCTTTTTTGAGTTTTAATATTAGATTAATCCATTGGATCCCAAATTGTAAGTATATTATGTTCTAGATTGAATACTCTCATTCTATTGAGATTAATCACAAATAAAAGCTATGTTGGCTAGATTTATGGATTATATAATGATATAATGGAGATTAATTGGTTGATTTAGGGATAGAATCTAAAGATTGAAAATTACCATGCCCCCTTTAATATATTTGGATATATCATTGGTGGTAGATCTCATTGGGAATGTTAATCATTCTTTAATCCCATGTAATGTTCTCCTTCATGAATCCTGATAATATAATTACTCTTGTAATTAATTGGTATTGGTTCTAGGAATCGTTAGTGTGAAAATGTAGCTTAGTTATGGATCATGGAAATTGAATTCTGCACACCAAGGTAGGAACTCATTACAATATAGATTATTTTTATAAGGTTTAGTGGCTTTATTGTAATGTGTGTGAATGTATCCATAGATATGATAACTATTGTGTGATATGGTATGATTTTGACTTGCATATGATGCGTGCATGTGGCCCGTGATACCTATACATTGTATAATATGATTTTTTCGTTCTGTGTTATTCCCTATTGTGTGTTTATACTTTTCCTACAAAGGTTTATATCTTGTATCAAAGTGAAAGGTAAAGTTTCATGTATTGGTTATACCTTATAGGGGATGAATTTTCTACTGTGACATGTGATAATGATGATTATGGTACCCTGAGATGGGGAAGGGTCATGATGTCCTTATGGCCTAACATGGGATAAAAGATGACGTATGATGGCCTTGTGGCCTAACCCACGATAGAGAATGGGACCTGATGGAGTTGTGGAATGACCTGAGATAAAGGATGGGGTACGATGTACTTATGTCCTGAAATGAGATAGATGACATGGCATGATGGACTTGTGGCCTGAATCGATGAAAATTATTGTGTATGATGACTTTTTTAGGTCATCCTAGTAGGGGAATGGTCATGATGGTCTTGTATCCTGGCCTGAGACTGATCTAGGGGTATGATGTCCTTATTGTATGACATGGGGATTGATTGGATATGGAACCTGATCAGAGAATTGTGTTATCCTTATGTTCTAATATGATATCAGATTATATAAGAGACATGCCTTTCATTATGATGTCTAAGTAGGTATGATCCGGGCTCATGGTGGCTTGGCAAGCACACGTTCTCCAGTCATATGATTTGGTGCCTTTTGGTTAATTTACCTTCTATAATTAAATACACCATTATATACATGTTCACATTATGTTAAGGATTACTTTTTTATTTCCCAATAGGTGTATAATCACACCCACCTTGGGAATATTTATGTGCATGTAGATTTTATTTTTAGGGATCTAGCTAAGGGATAAAGCCCTACATTGGGAAGCTTTGCAAGGGAGCTTAGAGGATAGAGGCGATTCTATGACAGACCTTGGAATATCACTACAACAATTTTTTTTATCATACATTGGTTCACTTACCACATTTGGAATTTTTTGGTTTATGTTGTAGGACCTAGATTTTATATATCATAGCTTGATGATATTATATATTTTTAATTTGTTGTTCTAGGATTTTTACTTATGAATTGTTGTGATTTTAGTGTATGGATATTGTTACTAAGGGTATAGTCTCCTCAAAACACCTTCAAGATACTTTCAACTAGTGGAAAACCTATTGCCTATGAGGAGGATCACATGGGGTCACGTAACACTCCAAAATTTACCCAGTGATTTGGGTTGGGGAATTATAAAGTTGTATCAATGTAGTTTTTTCATTATTCATGAATTTGATTGAGGAAAGGTAGAAAAGAGATATGTTATATGGAAATAAAGTACTAGAGTCGTCGATGTTCCTAGATAGATCTATAGTAACGAACATATGAGTAACTAGTGATGGGATTTCTATTATCAATTGTGGTATTACAATTTCATATTGATCTTGAGTACTTTTGTGATGGTATAGTTAATGGGATTTGGGGTGATTTCATGCATCGTGATTAGGCACATCAGTTCACATGTAATATGCACATTTCATTATCGCACATAGTATTTTATGTAATTGAATTTCATTAATAATTTTTGATATGTGATTCTATGATATATCTATACTGTAATTTTAATTAATTAAAATAATCATGCTATGTTTTTCTATATGAATATTACTATGACTAATTTTAAGGTATTGGAGACATGGGTTAGGACCTGAGTAGAAATATCCTGTAAGAGAGGATGATCCTATAAACCATCAGATATGCAAGGGATATAGCTGATCATTCTCTTGTAGCCACTCCAATGGTTTAGGTTGTAGAGATTCACCATCCTAGAGTCGTATGTTTAGTAACTCTTCATGGTGAAGGAGATCACAAGATGATGGTTATTATGATCAGGATTTGCATCTTTAGAATCCTCCATCCTTCGAGGTTATTGGAGTACCCAAAGATACCAAGGATTGGATTAATATTTCTGTGGAAATATTTGATATAGTAGAGTCTTTGGAGGATCAATGGGTTACGATGGAAGCCTTCATGCTTTAGAGACCCATGAGGAGATGGTGGGGTATGATGAACTGGGTAGGGAGAAGCGAGGGTATGACTTGGGATACATTCATGAATCCTTCATTGAAGAGTCTATTCTAGATATACTGAATATGGATCAAACCTAAGAGTATATAGATATTTTGGAGGGAGAAATTTTGGTATCATCCTATTCAATTCATTTCAAAATGTTTTTTTATTCTCTCATATTTTTACAGGTAATGATGAATAGAAGGATAAAAAATAGATATCAAACTTCATCTAGGGATGAGGTAATAGTTTAGGGGATTTTTCCTAATGATGTATACTTAGGTTCTATGTAAGGCCTTAACAATAAATAAGGTTAGGGATATGGATAGAGAAACATGACTTCTTTTAGACCTTGTTTCACAAACGAGTGATACTAATATAAATGTTGTGAGTGACTTTTCTATTAGTAGGATGATGATGGCTGAGTTGGTGTGGCAAGGAGGTAGTAGGTAGATGGTGTGGATTGGGTTTTCTTTAGTACCCTAATGGGAATGTCTTGTCACCCTCTACTTCAATTGTGGGTAGAGAAAAATGTATCACAAGTTTTTCCATAAATCTAAAATAAAGTTTCATCGATTTCATAAGATAGTGTATCTTCAACATTTCTATTTTGTTGAATCGATATTGGGTTTCTTTAGAGGTTCCAGGTAGACACGAGCTTCTATTCATGGGATTGATAGGGGATCTCAGTATATGTCCCAAATTCTATATGGGTTAGCGAATCATGCAAACCACGTGTCTCAGGAATAGAGTCATATGACCGAACCTTAGTCAATTTGAGTTATTATAAATGAATTAGTGGGCATGGTAGTTGTGATAGATCATGTAGTAGCTACATATGTTTTCTCTAGTGGTGTACAATTACCATGTTTTGTTTTTGGAAAATTTTTTAGGAATTAATTTTGAAATAGGAATTAAATTAGAGATCAAACACATTCTAGTATTATATCCAATATTAAAACCTCTATATCATATGGTACCTAGAGTGTTAAAGGAAATGAAACTAAATATTTAGGATCTAGAGGTGAAGGGATTTATTATAACATCTTTCCCCTCCTCACTAGCATGAGATGGTGTAAGGACATTACTCTTCCTTAAGAGACATCCTGAAGATGCCAGTAGTTGAAAAAAAATTCCAAGGGCTTCATTAATAGTTCAGGGATGATTTTACATTTTAAAATAAAAAACCAACCAAACACGCCATAACCAAACAAAACACTACATGATGCATGCTATAAATGAAATACTACTCAAAGAAATACCATTTATATCAATACAAACTATAAAAGTTTTCCACAATGGAAGAATAAAAAACATCCAACTAAACATTGAAATATATATACAATAAAACCCAGTGAATACTAAACAAAACTCTAAATAAACAAAAATATCCATTCTCCAAATCCACAAAACACCCCAAGTATTAATATGCACCTCTAGAGAAATTTGATACTTTACATTTGACTGGGCCCCACTAAACGATATATACAAAAGAACAAAAGATCCAAATTAGGGGTGAGTAATAATACTGATTAGGATTTCCCCAAATGAATTCTATACTCACACCACTAGGATAGAACCAGTTAGCACATTTACATAAAAATATTTATATAAAAATCATTTGAAACAATTAAACAATTTATAAAAAACGTGAAAATCCTAAACTAAAAATGATTCTCAAATAATAAAATTCCAAAGGAAAGAAACCTAACAAGTCATTATCAATTTCTCAATTTCCATTTTTGCATAACCCTTCCATTTCACACTCACACCCTTATCCACACATCTAACAAGCATGGTGTTACCATTGATAGGGGAAATTCAATTTTGAGATCCATACCTTTGATGGTGGTACTTCACAAACATTACCTATACCATTACACAAAAACATAACCATTTAATACAACATATACCAAACCATAATTTTCAAACCAATTCAATCATTTTAAAAACTGCATTTTTACTAAAAACCATAACAACAAAACCTTTCAATAGAAACAACCCTTTATTGAAAAACTTTTTCCAAAAAACCATTTCAATAAAACCAAAATTTTATTTAAAACCATTTTCCTTGTGTCCAAACCAAATCACTATTTTAAATTCATCATTTTAAAATCAAATTACCTATTTCACTTTCTACAGACACCCAATTTTAAAAATTATATTAACCATCACCCAAGAGGTCTTTCAATAATAAATTCACAATAATTTCACAATCAATTTCACAGAAAACAACTAATATAAAATCAAACCTTAATGTTTTAATAAGAGGTGTCTTGAGTGAAGCCACATACATCATGATTTATGGAAACATAATTAATGAAACTAAAACACCAATGAAAATTTGTGAAATATCCAAAAACAGACCTTTGATCTCTTCTTTAATCATCAAAATGACAAATCCAATCATATATGGAATTAAAAACCTTATATCTATCCACAAAAATGTATATCTAAGAACTCGAGATATTGATAGAAGTGGATCCTATGAAAACTACAAAAAACCACTATAAACGATGACATACCATGATAGCTAGGCCTCAACACACCAAAAAATGACTTCAGATCAGCTCCAGAATGATGGGGAAATCTTCCATGGGCTTGAGAGGAAGAAATACGGTGTTTGGGTCAAAATTGGGAAAGAATGAGGTGCTCAAACACAAATCTATCCTAGATCCACTTTTTGGGGATCTTTTTTTGAAACTGTGTAAGGTCAGTCAAAAAGTTAAAAAATCATGCTCTAACCGTGCACCAACTTCTGTCTCAAGGGGGTGAGGTCCCGGATGGTTGGCTTGCATGGTTAGAAAACCTTGGGCCCGCCATGAAAAATACCACTGCCCCAGGTTGCAATGTTTTTCCTAGGTGTCTGAATTTTTTGGATAAACCATGTTCTTACACGTGCACCTTACCCTTAGCCTCTGACTCATTGTTCACAATTTTCCTATATGAGTTTCTTGGTTTCCACTAACAATTTTCCAACTGCACACCTATATAAATGCCCCAAAAACAAGCAACAAGGCATCAAAAACCTCCCAAATGTCACCAAAACACTCTATATTCGTAAACTACATAAATGATGGGTTACTTAATTGAAATAGGGTGTGCTAAATTCTCCCCAACACTAGCCTTTCCATACCTAGAAATTAGAAAAATGACATTGCACTAAAATTGTTTTGGATATTTCCATTTAACTTCGTTCTCCCATTACCAAGTTTCCTTCTGAATCTGACCATGTTTCCACAAAACCCCCACTAGACTGATTCTATTCCCATGAAAGGATTTATCTTTCATATCCATAATTCAGAATGGCTAGTGGACCAATGAATTTTTCCAACTATTTTTCAATATGATCCCCCAAAATCACATGGTCAGGATCATACTAATTCGTATCAACTAAGATACATGAAACACAATATGCACCGCACTGAACCATAGTTCTCTTGCCAATCGATATGCCACCTCACAAACCTATTAAAGTATCTTAAAAGAGCCTATGTATCAAGGGGTAACATTCCATGCATCCCAATACAACGTTGTCCAAGACATAGAGAGATATTCAAGAAAACATGATCACTCACCTCGAATAAAAATGGATGTCGTTGATGATCTTCATAAAATTTCTGAGGGATCTGAGCCATCTCCATCCATTTCATGATCAAATGAATATTCCTAATTGTTTCTTAGACAAGCCTCATCCCAACTAGGAATTATCACCTATTTCCACCAAAAAATTGAAGAACGACAAGGATTCCCATAAAATTATTCAATAAGATCCATATGTATCAAGCCCAGATAGCTATTGTTACATGATAACTAATCTAAGGGGACATTATAATCCCATGAGCTACCAAAATCCATTAATAAATATCACAAAATTTCTTCCAACATTTTTATCATCCTTTCAGATTTCTCGTCCATCTGAGGATGATACGCCGTACTCATAGCCAACTGAGTGCCAAGGTATTTCTATAAATATTTCTAGAAATGAGATGAAAATCTCCGAACATAGTCTAACACTATAAAAACATGTACTCCATTACTATTTACCACTTCTCATATATACATTTTTGACAATTCCTCCACCATATGAGATTCGCGAATAGGGATGAAATGAGACGATTTTATGAGATTATCCACTATCACCCATATGGAATAATGTTTCCAAACCATTCATGGGATACCGGTTTCAAAATCCATAGCTATCTGCTACAATTTACAAATTGGAATTGATAAATACTGCAAGATACCTTCTGGTCGTTGATGCTATGACTTAAATTTATGAAAAGTTAATCATTTCAAGACAAAATTCACCACCTTTATCTTCATTCTAACCCCTAAAAATTGAGATTTCAGAGAATTATACATATTTTTCAATCTAGGAGGAACATTCAATCTCAAATAGTGGTAAAAATAAAGGATTTTTTCCTGACAAACCATATGTATGACCATATAATTTCTGAGCCATAACATTGAACTCCAATATAGCTTCCAACCCTTAATGATCTCCCCAACATTGTGTTTTTACCTCATAGAGACACATTCCATAGGATGTATATGCCTCTTTAACTATTTTCATTAAATTAGGAACAAATAAAATTGGAAATAAGGTTATAACTTCACATCAGTCTTCAAATTCCAAGTGCTCGTAGGCTAGGACTGACATCAATTGCCACTCATATGATGCTTATTTTTCAAACAGAGAATATAAATTTCTACTTAATGCACCTTACACTATATTTCATTTCCCTGATGTATACATCAAGTCAAATTCAATCATTTGGTGATACTTCATCCATCTTCTTGGTCTCAGGTTCAGGTTCCTTTTTGAGAATATGTGTTTCAAGATGTTATGATTCATAAAAAAAATAAATTTCTCACTAAAGAGATAATGATGACAAATTTAAAAACCATGTACTATGACAACTAACTCACATTGATGTGTTTTTTAGTTCTTCTCACGAAACCTTATCTATCTTAGGACATAACAAACAACAAAATCTCTCTGCATGAGAACGCATCCCAACCCAGATCCTAGAGAATCATAACACACCACTAACCCATGTCCTAATTTTGGAAAATTCAATATTGGTGCTAAAATAAAGTTAACATTAAACTATTTAAAATACTTTTCAAATTCCTCAGTCCATTTTAATAGAACATTCTTCCTTTTAAAATCTATAATAGGTCAGTCCAGTCATGAGAAATAAAAAATTAAGCATTTGTAATAACCAATTAGACTATGGAAACTGCATATATTGAAGTCATTCTTTGGTGGTTTCCAAGAGATAAAACTACTATTTTTTATGGATCCAAAGAAAAAACTATTTCATAAATTAAATTTACAAAGAAAAACACCTCTTATATATAGAAATCACACTTTTATATTTTATAATACAACCAATAATCCATCAAGATTCCCAAAACTGTGGTCAAGTGTTTTTCATGCTCATACCTTGTCCCTGAATACATTGATATGTCATCCAAAAAAACCACCATGCAAGAATCCATATATCTAAAAAATATCTAATTAATAAATTCCATAAAAACAAGTGAGGCATTAGTAAGACCGAAAGGCATTAACAAATATTCTTAATGTACATATCTATTCTTGAAAGATTCCTTCAGAATACCCTCATACTGAACTCACAATTGGTGATATCCTGATCACTAGTCAAATTGGGAGAACTACTAATCCCCCCTCAATTGATTGAATAGATAATAAATGTGTGTTACTATATACATTTTCATTATTGTAAATTGGTAAATCTTATGATTATCCACACATAGACAAATAGTTACATCCACATTCTTGACAAAAAAATCATTGTTGCTCACTAAGATGTACTCAGCCGAATGAAGCTTTTTATTTACAGCTCTTCCAAAAAACATTTCAATTCCCTTAATTCTATTGGTGTCATCTTATAATATGGACGGGATATAGTATTGGTCCCTAAAATAATATGAATAGAAAAATCTAATTCCCTTATTTGTAGTAACACTATGAATGTTTTTGAAAAGACATCTGGAAAATGATCAACAAATGCTGTAAAACTACTATTCTTAATCTATTCCATCGATGATAAAGTCAAATACACAATCTGGTATAAGATCATTCAAAATTATGGTTCTAAAAATCCCATTTAACCTATATTTATATTTTGATCTACTTGAAAGAGATTATTGACACCATCATCAGTTTTAAAACTGACCATTCTAGTATAATAGTCTATGTGAGCCTTGAATGTTGTCAACCAATCGATAACCAGGATTATATAATAGTAATCCATTTCCATCATAAAAAAGTACCATATCATCTTAGTTCTATCATAAATTATAGAACATTATCTACAGACGAAGGCTCATCATTCCCTTTCACAAAGATGAATTTTCAGTTTTAACATAGAAGGCATTATCTCACCACTCAAACACATAAATTAAATATCACATGAAGATATAAAGTAGTGGGATACACCCATGTCAAACAAAACATGGATAAGGGTATAATTCAAAATAATTGTACCTCTCATGGTTTATGGTTCATATTGATCATCCATAATAACTTGATCAACACCATATAATGGCTTTCTCGTGACACTTTGTTTCTTATTTCGCTATTGAGATTGCACTTCCTGAGGAGTCATGGAATTCATGGAATCGCCATGGCTTGCTATGTTCTACTGGCGATATTGATTCTTCTTCCCTTGTCCCATCAAAGCATAAAAAATATAAAATGCCTGAGAAGTGTCCCACACACCTGACCTCAGAGCACTATGAAAATATAACAAAATATGAACCATCTGATTACAATTGTGTCATGATCTAGGTTGTGTCATACACTATCACTTAATTTGGTCCAAGGAACCACATTGGAAATATTCGGGGTTTCTCTTGGGTCTTGGAGGAATTTTTACGTATCCAACCATCAGTATTGAGTCAAAATCCAACTTTTAAAAAATAGGTGTCCCTCTTTTTCTTGTTCCAAAAATTACATTACACATTATTTCCCAAGGGTATTAATATATTTACTCCCCCTTTAGCTCATGAGGTGTTCATTTATGTTGATTTCACTTGATTAACCATCTTTATATAATCTATAATACAAAGTGAAATAATCTTAGAGCGAATCTCCTACCTTAGATCAGATTCAAAGATGTGTGACTTCAAGGACTCAGTATGTTCCGGCTAAATGAACACAAAATTCGTGAATTTAACCATTTACTCTATGAAAAACAGGTTTCACTACTTCATGATGATTATGTCTACCATTATTTGAATTTTGAACGTGTGAGGATAGAGTTTTTTTTGAACAATTCCTCAATGTAATCCCATGAAAGGACTTGATCCAATTTATCCTAAAATACTAAATCCCACCATTAGGGTGAAATATCATCCATCATATACATCACTATCTTGCATTTCATCTCAACTAGTGTTCCAAGGAAATTGAAGATATAATTAATCCTTTTCAGCCACATATCTGACTTCTTTGGTTCATAATCTCTCTAAAATATGTGTGGACTATACTTCTAGTATTGGACAGAATGATCCACTTTTTTTGGTGAATCCATCCTATTACCTCTTTCCATATCTTCAAATGCATGGAATATACTCTGAACTAGATAGTGGTTCACTAATGTCTCTGGTGAAACCTAATTATTGGAAGCTTCTTCTGGTTGATTCTTATGACGCCTACCAAGTGCCATTTTCTAGAAAAAAATCCAAAAGTCTCAAGCTCTATCAACTGAAGGATAAAAATTTTAAATTCTACCACATTATAACTTCCACTAAAATTATTTAAAAAATATTCATTCACCATGTTTTACCATTTTTGAAAAATTTGAGCTTTCTTTGGAAAATCAAACCATTTTCAATAAACCACAACCATCAATTTTTTCAAAATATTTAGATTGAAACAATTTCAACATTTTAAAAAAATCAACACACTTAAAAAATCGTATATCATTACACAAAAAATGAAATATGAACTCCTAGTGGGAAGTCATTTATATAATGCATGTCATGCTCATCTTATTGGATAAACCCATGAAAATGCGCTTCCAAATAATATAAGTGTAGCAAAAACACTAATGTACCCAACTCCCTAGTAACTTGAAGTTCATCATAAAAAGACTTACAATAACTTTTTATGCTTTACGTTTCAAGTCCTAAAAATCCTACTCCTTTCTACCATCTCAAAACAAGGAAAAGACCAGAATGACTGTCAACTCCAAGTCTGAGAGAACTAAAGACCACTTGTAAGGAAATGAGCAAATAAACCGATACCACTTATAACATCCCACCCCTACTCAATTTCTTGAGAAGGAATAGAACATTACATCTCCTAAAGTAACAACCCAATGATTCCAATGACTAGTAATAAATACCCAGGGAATCATTAATAGTTGGGGGATGATTTTACCTTTTAAAATAGAACAACCAACCAAACATTCCATAACCGAATAAAACACTACATGATGCATGCCATAAATTAAATAAAAGTCAAATAAATACAATTTACATCAACATCAAACAAAAAATATTCTCAAAATAGAAGAATAAAAAACATCCAAGTTAATAGTGCAATACATATCCTATAAAACCCAAGGACTCCAAAACAGAACCCCAAATCTCTAACAAGATCCATAATCTAACCCCCCAAAACATCATAATTATTATTAATCACCTCTAGGGAAATGAGATACATTACCTTTTCCAATATCCTAGTAAACTATATATGAAGGATCTCTAAAGTGATAAATCATGAGTGAGTAATAATAGTCTGTAGTATTTCCCCTAATGACTTCACTACTCACGCCATTAGGCTAGAACCAATTACCAAAATTATATAAGAAAAATTTATTTAAAACCATTTGAAACAGTCAAAAAAATTATCTCAAACAAAACAATTAATAACCAAATATGTTAATAAAATAAACCAATTTCCATGTAATACAAACAAACAACTCATTAAACTATTTATCAATTTCCATGTTGGCCTGACTTGCCAATTTCATACACACACCCTTATCCACACAACCATGCTTGCTTGGTGTTACCATTGATGGTGGAACATTAGGTCCATGATCTATCCCTTTGATGGTGGCACTTCATGACTACTATCCATACCATTCTATAAATAGTTAACTATTTAAACCAACCATATACCCAAACCATAATTTCCAAACAAATTTAATCATTTAAATAAACAACACTTTTATTGAAAACCATAACAACAAACAATTTCAATAAAATCATCCTTTTATTGAAAAACATTTTCCAAAAAATCATTTCAATAAAACAATAATTTTATTGAAATGAATTTTCCATGAATACACACCAAATATCCATTTTAAAATCATTATTTAAAATCAGGTTACCAATTTCACTTTCTACAAGACACCCAAATTTCTACAATTATATAAACCATCACCAGAGAGGGATTCTAATAAGAAATTCACAACAATTTCATAATATATTTTACAAAAAAAAATTAAATCAGTCCTCAAATTTATAATAATATAAGTTGAGAGTGAAGCCACCTACCACGGGATTTATGGTGAAAATGAAGAACAACACCAAAATGCAAACCAGAACTGTTGAAATCTTGAAAAAATGCCTTAGATATATTCCCTTGTCATAAACAAGGCCAAATACAATCATATATGTCATTAAGTATCTTATATCTATCCACAATAGAACAATATCTAATAACTCGATAAAGAGAGAGTAGTATATCTAAGGAAAACTACCAAAACCACCATAAATGTTGACTTACCAAGCTAGCCGGGCTTTATCGCCGAAAGAAATGCATTATAATGGGATCTATATTGATAAAAAAGATTCCTTGGACTTTGGGAGGAATAAATCCCGAGTTTGGATCAAAATAAAGGAAGAAAGTGGTGTTAATACAAAAATCCGACCTAGATCCACTTTTTATGGATCTTGTTTTTATAATTTGAATGGTTAGTCACACAATTAGGAAAACTGTGCACTAACTATGTTCCATCTTCTATCGAATGGGGGGAACATTTATGGTTGGATCACACGGTTCGAAAACCATGCACCAGGAATAAAAAATACCACTCTCCCAAGTTGCACAGTTTCTCCAAGGCATCAACATGGTTTGGAAAAACCATAAACCTGCAAAAGCACCTTCCCCTTAGCCTCTGACTCATTATACATGGTTTTCTGTAGGAGTTGCACAGTTTCAACTAACCGTGCACCAATCATGCCCCTTTAGAAATGCCCCAAAACATGCTAAAAGGTTTCCAAACTCTCTCAAACTTCAACCAAACAATCTATATTCTAAAAATAAAAAAATTAAGGGTCACTTACTAGAAATCGAGGGTGATACATTTATCATATTGGGATATTCTCCTTGCAATGCTCTAGTTTTGTTGGTTATGAAGAAGGACACAATCCATTAGTTATGTATAGAATATATAATGATTAATTAGGTAATAATGAAGAACATTTACCCATTTCCAAAGATATATTATTTTTTTGATTATATGATGAGAACATGGTGGTTCTCTAAGATTGACTTGCGATTAGGATACCGCCACCATCATGTTATATATTATGATATACCCAAGACTATGTTTAAAAGTAGGTATGGTATTTATGAGTATCTTTTCATGCCTTTCTGGTTGATGAGGTATCCAATAGTGTTCATGGCTCTCATGAATATGATTTTCCATCCATATCGTGACTCATTCATCATTGTATTCATTGATGTTATCTAGATATACACATAGACCCTGGAGATGCATAATGGGAACCTTGAGAATGTGTTGATTACAATTTGATCATATCAAATTTATTCCATGATTCAGAAGTGTCACTTTTATATCGAATATGTGTGCTTTATTGTCATGTGATATATGAGGTGGGGATCTAGGTTGATTAGGAAAAGTTATAGGTTGTGATATCCTGGGATGACATAGAACATGTTCTAGATTAGGAGTATCATTGGTTTGGATGGGTACTATAGATGGTTCAGTCAATATTTATCTCATTTGGAGTCACATATGAATGGTATTACCAAGAATGGGTTGATGTTTTAGTGGACATAATAGTATGAATAAACCAGCATAGTTATGAAGAATTGATTGACATTAACATCAATTTTGATCTTACATGATCCTAAGATTTGATATATGGTTTACTTTAATGAATCATCTGTTTGTTTTGGAGATGTTTTAATGTAGTGAGATTAGGTAGTTACTTTTGGGTATCATCATCTATAACCTCATGACTAGAACTACCATATAAATCATATAGAGTTGGAGGTTGTGGTCTACTCTTTGAAGTGTTGGTGCTATTATCTCTTTGGTGATTTTTTTTGATATACATGAACCAAAATAGCTAGTGGTATATATTTTCTCAATGGAAATTGAATATATAAAAGAGGTGTTGGGTTGAATATCTACTAAATTTTGACTTGAGATGCCTTTTATTACTAGAAATGATATTTTTCTTATATATTCACTTAGTACTATGATACAAGATCTTGGGGAGAGGCCTCAAGAAGATGATTTTATATTTACGATCTTGTTGGATGAATCGTTATTGGGTGTATCTAAGGATCAAGGGGAGATGACATGCGCTCCATTATTTATCATGTCTTCCTTGGAGGACCGGGTGAAATCCATCCAAGAGTCATGTTTCAAGTGCTTAGGGATATTAGAATTGTTAGTGGGGATCGAACCTATTCAAGGTTGGTATTTATATGATGAAAATGAGATCTATATTTATAGAATATTTTCACTTCCTACTTACATAAAGGAACAACTAATGAGGAACTCGCATGCATTGTAGTGGGTTGTTCACCCATGATCAACAAAGGTGTATCATGATATCTGATGATGTTTATAGTGGTCAATTATGAACAAGGACATCCAAAATTTTATATCATGTTATCTTACCTTCTAGAGGATTAATTCCAAGAATTAGTGACCAGGTGGTTTCCTTCAGCCTCTTATAATGACCATGTGAATGTGTGATAAGGTAACTATGTAATTCAATACAGGGTTTCCCAATACCCGGAGAGGTTGAGGTGTTGTGTGGGTTATTAAAGATCGATGGAAGAAGGTGTAACATTTATTTTTGAGTTGATAGACTCATTAAATCAACAAACTAGACATGAACCATGTGAGAGAGATTTTAAGGATACATGGAGTTCCTAATAGCACAATATCAGACCAGTATGCTTGTTTTAAATAAATATTTTTAGAAGGATTTCAAAATGAAATTTAAACTCAGTAGAATATGAGTATGACGTTTCATCAACCGAATGATGGGATGTTTGAGAGATTGATCCAAATTTTAAGGGATATACTTCGGAAATGCAACCCAAATTTTAGTAGAGCATAAAATGATCATCTAAAATTGGAAGAGTTTTTGTAAAATAATAGTTACCAATCCTTAATTTATATCGAATCGTTTGAGGCTATTTATGGTATTTCATTTCATTCACCACTCTATTGGCTTATGGAATGTGAGACAACTATTGTTAGAAAATGTATAGTGTTAGTGACCTCTAATTAGTTTTAGTTGATTCAAAAGTGAATAATTAACACTCAGAAAATGTAGTGATGATATTATTATGAGAGGTTATTACCATTAGAGTTTAATTTGGGCAATCATGTTTTTTTATAGGCGTCACCTCAGTTAGGGCATCAATATTTTTGGAAATAGGTAATGCATTTCCATTTTTTTGGTATTTTTTAAGATAATTGAGAATATATGAATATTGGATATTTAATTGAACTCCCTCAATAGTATCAAGGAATTAATAATGTCACGAACTGAATCTGGTCGCCTTCAAAATCGGCACCCGACCCGGTCCATGTCAAGACCCGAAGGGCGTTCCCGATCCCCACGGGCTGGCACAAGTGCCTGGGTATCATGAAATGATAATTGGGAACGATTTACCCGAGTTTATAAACTTAAAACGACAAAAGAGTCCAATAAAACAAATCTGGATTTTTCAACTAAAACCGTCTTTTACAAAATTTCAGAACTGAAATACATAAGTTAAAACTATGTTTAAAGACCATTACAATGGTACATAACCAAATAAGGACAGACCAAGAACCTCCACAAGGAAATAGGCACCGCCCTCAAGCTATCTCCACGACACTGCATCCCAATGGACAACTAAAAACCTGAATCAATGGCATAAATCCTGTACCCAAACCTGTGACATAAAATAAGAAAATATACTTACACCCAAAGGTGTAAGTAGGGTGTGAGCGAGAGCCCAGTTGGATACCACCACTAATAGATTCCATGTGATAAACATTTAATGGCGAAAAGCATGCAAGTTTTCAAAGACATGAGATGCTAGTTAAAATTTCTAAAAGATGCAACATTAAATAAAAACAGTTTTCAGGTGGGATAATTTAAAGAATAAAAACATTTAAAATAAATACCATAGATACTGAATTTTCCAGCCTCTCATACCGTATACCAACGGTAAGAACAAAGTATCCAGTGAGCACAATCAATGGGAAATAACCCCTAGGAACTAGCTAGCTGTGGGTCCCAGGTACCTCGTATCTCGGTGAGAGTAACCATCACAAATATCCATTCTCATGCACGAGACACTAGTAGGGAACATACCCATAACCTAGTGGTCCCCAATCCTCATCATCATAGTTTAGTTAGATTTGTAAGCGTCAATCATGCTAAGTAAAACTGAGGCCAAACCCCACAGATTCACTAGCATACTAGTACACGTCCACCCACCTAGATACCCGGGTTTTCCCTTTGTGCTCAAACAAGTTCAGCAATCCAATAAGTATAGTTTTCACATTAAAATATCACTTCCACATCACAAATTAACCAAACAGCCCAATGTACATCACGCAAGTCAAAAATTCCACTTTTCATTCAAATGAATTTTGAAATCAAACTCACTCCAAATTGCCTACAACACTTTTCACATTTCCTTAACACTTCCACAAATCCATTAAACAATTTTATAAAACCATTACAAGATATTCAACTCACATAACAGACCACACACATGACACACAATACCCTTCTCACCTTCACAATTAATTTTATAAATAAACTCACATGAAATATCCCACACCCTTGTTTCGCACACAAAACACAATTTAGTAAAACATTTCGACAATTTATAAAAAAATTCTAAAAATGTTTAACATCTCAAATCACAACTTTAACATTCAAAAACCCACATTAGGTGAACACACTCACCCAAACAGTACATATACACCCTTTCCCAACTTTGTTTAACCAAATAAATCATTTGCAATTTTTATAAAACAAACCCAAGAGGTATAACCATTGTTTGCACACTAAACCCATTTCAAAACCCTCATTTAAAAGAAAAATCATACCAATACCAATCCAAAACAGAATTTTTCAGCCCTAAAACAATTATTAAACCACCCCCAAATGTTATAAAAATACATCAAATAATACCACAAAGATACACATGAAAAACACACGTTTTCATAAATCATCTTCAAGAAGTACAACAAGTTTTACACCTCAAACTCATTAAAAAAACCTACTTTCAAGGCCAACATGACAATAAGGAATTAACAAACCAGAATTGGCATCCCCTTTAAAGACTAATAAATCACTTTCATATGTTATAAACTAAACCCAAACATTACCCCAAGAGTCACACATGAAAAGTGCCCAATTTCAAGCTATAATGCAACTAAAAATTAAATGTTTAACCAAATCCATCAAAACTGTTATCACAGCACATAAAACATATTATAAACATTCTAAATTAATAATCCATGCAAGCTAACTCATCATAAAATGGCTACACATGGAATCACCTACCCTTTTGAGTCGAAACCCTCAAAACTTGGTGCGAAACCTTAAGCGCACCACCGTTGCACCAAAAGGAATACAAATCCAGACCTAAACCACAATAATTTACCCAAAAGACACCAAATCAGACATTAGGATCGATCCCCAACTTCTGGACATGAGGAACTTCAAGAAAAAGGAAATAAAACTAAAAGAGGATGGGAGGAACCAAGAAGGAATTCCCTTACTTGAAATATCTTGAAGGAATCGGACCCAATCCACCAAATAATGAATCACCAAGTACCCAAAACTGGTATGGAGGTTTGAAGGATTCCTATTAGGTCATGTGGGGACTGAAATGGGGGAAAAAGGATTAAAAATGAAGGAGTTATGAAAGGATCCATTTACCTCTCCAAATCTGCCCGATTTTTGAAACCCTAATAAGTTCAGTACTAAATCACGATGAAGAAGAGCTCCAAAGAGGGGAGAGAGAGCTTGGGCGCGCGGACAGGTTCAAGGGGCACATACGAGGCTTTGAATCACCGAAAAATACTTAAAAATGAATATGTTATTAATTAATCAAATATTATTTTTAAAACTGGAATTGGGCTTTCGGGCAGGCCCAATCCCTTAAATAAAAACCAACATAAACCTTGGTTATGGATTTCCAAAGGCTCCAAATTTTAATTGTGGTGTTAATATATCAGGGGAGGACATTTAGGAGTTGTAATGGGTGAAAAATATTAAAAAATGAAAAAGTTATAAAATATATAAAATTTATTTTTAAATCTGGAATTGGGTTCATGGTTTGGCCCAATTCATGTAAACTCACATATTCTCCATAAAACCTTTGGAAACCCCCAAAACAAAGAATTAATGGAAATTAAAATAAAAGTACATTTAAAATAATCTATGTATGTGACAATTCTCCCCACCATGAAAACATTCCGCCCCGGAAGGTCACAGTAAGGCCAAAGTAACAACCAAACCCAACTGAGAAACCAAGTGGTACTCCCTTGTCAGGTTTCTCCCCCAAAGGCCAAAACACCTCCAGTGATCAATTAATGAAGGATTACTCTCACAAAAAAAACTTACACCACTTTACTGAAATAATAAATCACATTCATAATTGATCCCAAAATAAAACTCCTCAAACACTATCCGAACAAGACTCAAGAAATTCACCCAAACGAACAATAACATTGAACAAGGTTACACTTACCTTACTTTAACTAATACATTGGGCACTCTCCAATCCCAAAGTTTACCCAAGGAAGATTTAAGTAGTTAGATATCTCCAAATGATATTACCTTCTTCTCATACAATACCAAGGAAAAACATGAGTTACTTGTATGAAGAGACACAAATGGGCTCCCCACCATAAGAGACAACTTAATTTTTTTTCCCAAGACAGAATCAAGATACTAATAGGGGAAGGCCCAAACAGACTCCCTGGTACAAGGGGTATAAATCCATTAGAAATTTAAAAAATAATATGCACGATACCCATGGTGGGTCTTCCCACCATAAGAACCAACCATCTTAACCGACCGGTGTGGGCCGACACGAAAAGACCCCAAAATTAAGGAGTTGGGACGGTCACACGGTTAGTCTGCACAGTTTGAGAAAATGTGTGATAACTATGTGGATCCTTATATCTGCATGGTTATTTTTTTTGTTAATGGTTAGAACTAACCATGTGAAAACCGTGTGCTCAACATGTCTAGCCAAATTTCCAACCATTCTCTAAAGACTCAATGGAAACCAAAGGGGGAGGGAATAACATTGTGTGATGACATGGGTACAAGACCCTCCACATATTTCCACCGAATGGGAACAACAGAAGAAATATGATGAAACCATAGGTTTAAACTCTTCCTATCTTTCATACTGAGGATAGGACTTCGTACAAGGGTTTAAACGACACTGGGGTTTCCCTTGACTACGCGCCAGCTTCTCTCCGGGACCTATGGCTGGAGCTCAAAATATTGAAGCATCTTCGGCCACGCAGTTTGGCTGTTGAAACCCCTATGTGGAACTTATTCTTTTAGTGCCACAAACAACTACACCGCATACCCTGATGGGTTCATCAAGACATAACACACTCCATAACTCACTTTACCAAAACCATACATTTCACTGAAACAAGGGATCAGAATAAGCACACACATCGCACCTTGTTTCTTTGGGTGAGAAACAACAGAAGGGTAGGACACGTATAAACACCATCCACTAAGATAGAGGATTTGATGTTTTTCACAAGGGATACATACTCCCAACATAACAGAGAACGTAAGAGGATTGTGTGACCTTGACCTTTACAGTCAAAAGAGCACACAACATCACAATGCGTCACCAAACATGACCTTTGTGATTGATAGAAACAATACATGGAACATGACCATATACCAAGTCCCTAAACAACAGACAAGTCCAAAAGTGGACACAATATCCTATCAGGACCAAAATCTCAAAATTGGTGGTTTAATAATAACTCTTACTTCAAGGAAACTATGAAGAACCCAGAGGCCCTCTTAGACACCATCATGACACTCATCACACTAATAACCAAAGAACACTTCCACCTTTGATGAATCATGAAACTTAAGAAACCAAGGAATCTTTCAACCTTCTACAAGAACTATCCCACTACAAGAGGATCTACAAATCAACTAAATTAATGGTTGTAGACTCAATCAACAATGATCAATAAAATTTTCCTTATATTGATCAACTGGAGGATTTTCCAATGGAGAAACAATATGGGTTGCACTTTAGTTTTTCACTAACCCTAAATGGGGGTGTACCTTATCCAACGGGAGAACCCAAGGACCCAACCAAGATGGTCCATTGGTAAAAAAAAACCATAAACCAGATCCAAACACATTTAGGTAACCACCATAATGGTGTCCCGAAACATATCTCAGAGGAGACTACTAACCGGTCCTTCTACCTAGCTTACCGACCAAACATAATCCCAAAACACAGTTCAAATAGGAGAGGTTATTGGACTAAAAAAACATCCCACAAAAACAACATCTTCAAAGACCCATAATACAAACCATCGCAAAACTATTCATCAAGACATCATGTTTTTTTTCTTTAAAACCATTTCTTTGAAAACAAGTGGTTCAGCAGTAAGAGTATCGACCAATGGTACCCCATGGGCCTCACACATGCATGTTTTTGTGCCACTCCAGACACCCTCCTCATATCCGTCCCGATACTCATCCAGTCATTCCATCAACCATCCATCATCCCATATATCCCCATGCATGTGGTCACTAATGGAAATACTAAAGGTTAAAACAAAAATTATTTCCACTTTTCAAAACCAAAACGGTCAACCAACGCATCTTTTTTTTTCATAACCGCTAACCACGAGATCAAAATCCCAAATCACATCTTACAAAAATTTTCAGAAAGTCACAACCATTTAGAAAATAACTCACATTTAATATATTCAAATCAATTTCAAAACATCTCATCCCATTAAAACACACTCTGATTGTTTAGAAAACTCTATTGGAAAAACTTTTCAAAACCAACTTCAATACAGTTTCTACCTTCAAAAGAGGTGTAATCACACCATTTTCTATTTCAAAATCATTCTGAATATTCAGTTCCAAAATTTCATAAATCATACCAATCCATCATTATTTGAAAATCATTTCACAAAAACATTACACTTCTTAAAACCAAGTCACTTTAAAACCAAAGTTCCAAGATTTCAAAACTAAAGAACACAAGACAATGCGAGAGGAAACTAGTTTCAGTGGGTGACTTGGAAATATGGTTGGCGGCCATATTCCAATCACCTCACTATCACAGAGAGTGTTCTAGGGAATATCCCCAGCTCCACATGGCTTTCCAGACCCTGTGAGCTCATTGAGACCATTAACCCAACTCTCTTTTCATTTCCCCTAATCATCATCAAACCAAGAAAACCAAAAGACATAGACAAATCCCAACTTCCCCTGGCGACATGAATCTTGAAATGAGGTGTGGTGATCAAGCACACAACCCATAACCAGAATTCCATGTCCCAACAATCATAACTCTATACTATCCTGACTATTTCCCAAATAATATGACTCAAATGGAGCGAACCTCCTTTGATACCATTTTGTCACGAACCGAATCTGGTCGCCTTCAAAATCAGCACCCGACCCGGTCCATGTCAAGACCCGAAGGGCGTTCCCGATCCCCATGGGCTGGAAAAAGTGCCTGGGTATCATGAAATGATAATTGGGAACGATTTACCTGAGTTTATAAACTTAAAACGACAAAAGAGTCCAATAAAACAAATCTGGATTTTTCAACTAAAACCGTCTTTTACAAAATTTCAGAACTGAAATACATAAGTTAAAACTATGTTTAAAGACCATTACAATGGTACATAACCAAATAGGGAATGCCCAAGAACCTCCACAAGGAAATAGGCACCGCCCTCAAGCTATCTCCACAACACTGCATCCCAATGGACAACTAAAAACCTGAATCAATGGCATAAATCCTATACCCAAACCTATGACATAAAATAAGAAAATCTACTTACACCCAAAGGTGTAAGTAGGGTGTGAGAGAGAGCCCAGTAGGATACCACCACTAATAGATTCCTTGTGATAAACATTTAATGGCGAAAAGCATGCAAGTTTTCAAAGACATGAGATGCTAGTTAAAATTTCTAAAAGATGCAACATTAAATAAAAACAGTTTTCAGGTGGGATAATTTAAAGAATAAAAACATTTAAAATAAATACCATAGCTACTGAATTTTCCAGCCTCTCATACCGTATACCAACGGTAAGAACAAAGTATCCAGTGAGCACAATCAATGGGAAATAACCCCTAGGCACTAGCTAGCTGTGGGTCCCAGGTACCTCGTATCTCGGTGAGACTAACCACCACAAATATCCATTCTCATGCACGAGCCACTAGTAGGGAACATACCCATAACCTAGTGGTCCCCAATCCTCATCATCATAGTTTAGTTAGAGTTGTAAGCATCAATCTTGCTAAGTGAAACTGAGGCCAAACCCCACAGATTCACTAGCATACTAGTACACGTCCACCCACCTAGATACCCGGGTTTTCCCTTTGTGCTCAAACAAGTTCAGCAATCCAATAAGTATAGTTTTCACATTCAAATATCACTTCCACATCACAAATTAACCAAACAGCCCCATGTACATCATGCAAGTCAAAAATTCCACTTTTCATTCAAATGAATTTTGAAATCAAACTCACTCCAAATTGCCAACAACACTTTTCACATTTCCTTAACACTTCCACAAATCCATTAAACAATTTTATAAAACCATTACAAGATATTCAACTCACATAACAGACCACACACATGTCACACAATACCCTTATCACCTGCACAATTCATTTTGTAAATAACCTCACATGAAATATCCCACACCCGTGTTTCGCACACAAAACACAATTTAGTAAAACATTTCGACAATTTATAAAAAAATTCTAAAAATGTTTAACATCTCAAATCACCACTTTAACATTAAAAAACCCACATTAGGTGAACACACTCACCCAAACAGTACATATACACCCTTTCCCAACTTTGTTTAACCAAATAAAACATTTGCAATTTTTATAAAACAAACCCAAGAGGTATAACCATTGTTTGCACACTAAACCCATTTCAAAACCCTCATTTAAAAGAAAAATTATACCAATACCAATCCAAAACAGAATTTTTCAGCCCTAAAACTATTATTAAACCACCCCCAAATGTTATAAAAATACATCAAATAATATCACAAAGATACACATGAAAAACACACATTTTCATAAATCACCTTCAAGAAGTACAACAAGTTTTACACCTTAAAATCATTAAAAAAAACCTACATTCAAGGCCAACATGACAATAAGGAATTAACAAACCAGAATTTGCATCCCCTTTAAAGACTAATAAATCACTTTCATATGTTATAAACTAAACCCAAACATTACCCCAAGAGTCACACATGAAAAGTGCCCAATTTAAAGCTATAATGCAACTAAAAATTAAATGTTTAACCAAATCAATCAAAACTGTTTTCACAGCCCATAAAACAGATTATAAAAATTCTAAATTAATAATCCATGCAAGATAACTCATCATAAAATGGCTACACATGGAATCACCTACCCTTTTGAGTCGAAACCCTCAAAACTTGGTGCGAAACCTTAAGCGCACCACCGTTGCACCAAAAGGAATACAAATCCAGACCTAAACCACAATAATTTACCCAAAAGACACCAAATCAGACATTAGGATCGAACCCCAACTTTTGGACATGAGGAACTTCAAGAAAAAGGAAATAAAACTAAAAGAAGATGGAAAGAACCAAGAAGGAATTCCCTTACTTGAAATATCTTGAAGGAATCAGCCACAATCCACCAAATAATGAGTCACCAAGTACCCAAAAATGGTATGGAGGTTCGCAGGATTCATATTAGGTCATGTGGGGACTGAAATGGGGGAAAAAGGATGAAAAATGAAGGAGTTATGAAAGGATCAATTTACATCTCCAAATCTGCCCGATTTTTGAAACCCTAATAAGTTCAGTACTAAATCGTGATGAAGAAGAGCTCCAAAGATGGTAGAGAGAGCTTGGGCGCGCGGCTGGGTTCAAGGGGCGTATATGAGGCTTTGAATCACCGAAAAATACTTAAAAATTAAAAAGTTATTAATTAATCAAATATTATTTTTAAAACCGGAATTGGGCTTTCGGGAAGGCCCAATCCCTTAAATAAAAACCAACATAAACATTGGTTATAGATTTCCAAGGCTCCAAATTTTAATTGTGGTGTTAATATATCAGGGGAGGACATTTAGGAGTTGGAATGGGTGAAAAATAATAAAAAATTAAAATGTTATAAAAGAAATAAAAAATATTTTTAAATCTGGAATTGGGTTCACGGTTTGGCCCAATTCATGTAAACTCACATATTCTCCATAAAACCTTTGGAAACCCCCAAAACAAAGAATTAATGGAAATAAAAATAAAAGTACATTTAAAATAATCTATGTATGTGAAAAATAATCTATCCCTTGTGTCTTAGATTTATAGGTATGCACCTGATCTTACACATGTGATCGACAATGTGTAAATTGTGTTAGATTAAGATGTGTTATTTGTGGATAGATTGGTACTTATTGTAGAAGAATGTGATTAATTATTACATAATAATAATGTAAACCATATTCAAGATATTTAGAATCATGGACTAATCTACGAAGAAATTTATGAGAAAGATGTGGATTTTCGGACGCAGTGGCCCATGTTATTCGAGCAAGACTACTAAGTATACTTCTCGAGGATGGGAATTCATTCGGGGTGGAGATTTGTAATGTAATAGAAATTATAAGTTACATTTATTTGAGTTTAATAATATTTTTTTTGGTTTCTAAGGCATTATAGAGGTGTTCAGAGGATGATAAATAGAATATAAGGATCCAGGGGAACCAACTGTCTACTCAGAGCTGTTGGTGTGCTATCGTTTAGACAATGTAGTGATACATTCCATCCAATGGAGGTGGAAGTAGCTTGAGAAGAACCTAGGTTCCACTAGCTAGCTGGCGTTAGAGTTAGTAGACCATAATTTTTTATTGGGGTACCAGTTATTTGGATGTAATCCACTAACCAATCGATAAGGCCCATCGGTTTGTCACCGGTGCCCAGTTGGCCTTGTCATTAAGGGAACCCACATAATTATCCTATAATACAGATTTTTGATGATATTATCTATAATTGGACCCTAATATGATTATAATGAATTGAGGAAATATATTTTGATGAAATTTTATCTGTCTTTCTCCTCTCATCCCTGTCACAATCTTGGATCGATCCATTGGCTCCAAAATAGAATGTTTCATCTGATATAGCATGAATCCTATCCTTATCTTGAGACGAATCATATATCTACGCTATTTTGCCTCTATATTTGTATTCTATTATGATATAATAGATAATTCATGGTTTATTTATGGAAATACACCATATCTATAGAATTTTCATCCATCTATTGAACAAATCAATATCTACTTTTGGTGGAAAATATCATTAGGTAAGTTAATCAATATTTATACCATTCCACATTATCCTTCTATAATCATTATTTTATAATTATTTTTTTAATGAATTTTTTTTGGTTCTATGAATATTTTATGAGTATATGTGGTTTGTAGATGGATCATCACAATTTAATTCAGCATATCGAGGTTTGAATTCCTTACCACGATGATAATTTGTATAAGGTTGATTGGAATGATTTTCATGTGAGTGTGAATGTGTATCAATGAGAACCATTATGTGATATATTATTCTTTTGACTTTAATATGGTGTGTGTATGACTCATGAGACCTATTAATTGTGTTATATTAATTCTCCTTTTATGATATTCCCTTTTCTGTATTGATTCATGGCCTAAAAATATTTGTATCTTTTGTCAAAGTGACCAGTGGATCATTATGTGTTAGTTACCCACTAGTGGGGAATAATGTGTTAGAGTGACCTTGAAAAATGATGAAGATGAATCCTTGAGATAGGGAAGTGAAACGAAGTCCATTTTCATTACATGATAGGGGGTATAATAGATATTTACCCTAAACCGGGATAGAGGATGGGGTATAATGGCCTTATGTCCTATCTTGAGATAGAGTACAGGGTATGATGGTCTTATGACCTATAATGAGATATAGAAGAGGGTACAATGTCTTTTTGGACTATCCTAAGATAGAGTATATAGTGTGACAACCATGTGACCTTTCCCAAGATAGACGACGAGTTATGATGACCATGTGTCATGACCCAATATAGAGTATAGAATGTGGAGACCATGTGGCCAAAACTAGTAGAGGCAGGAGGAAAATAAAATTTTGGACTATCCTTAGGGTAATAAAGGGGTGTGACAGCCTTGTGGCCTGAATTGAGGATTGATTAGTTAGGGGTATTGATCCTAGACATGTGGTGGCCTTGTCGCTTGATCCTATATGTGATAACATATAAAACATCCATTATAACATGGATCTAAGACATGCATGGATAGGGATCACATATTCTTGATTAGGGAATGATTTCAGGTCATATGATTGGTTTATTGTCTTTGAATTTACCATATATAAAAATTTATATACTTTTAAAAATTATGTTAAGTACACATTGGTGGTGTCCTACTGGGTTTATACTCACACCCTACATGAGCATCTTTATACGTATGTAGATTTCATGGTTAGAGATCTAGATAAGGGAAAGGACCCTATGTGGGGGATTAAAGTAGGGGAGATAAGAGGACGTATGTGGTTCTAGTTTAGACACTATATTATCACTATAATGTTTTATATTATTTTATTTTATTATCATACTTTGGTTGAATAACCCCAATGGTATTCTTTTGTTTTATATTTTATGACATCAATGTAATTTATCACTAAATGATGATTTTATTTATTTTATATTGTTTTGTTTAAGGTTTTTTATTTATATATGGTCATGATTATGGTGTATGTATATTGTTATTGAGTTTATAGTATCTCTACAACACTGTTCAGACCCTTGAATGGGGATCAACATGATTTTTTCTTTCTATAAAACATGTATTCACCTTTAATATATTCATAATATATATATATATCTTTATATTTCAATACTAATAAAAATTTATCCCTAATATGATATAAATGGTATAATATATATATACCATAGTGGTAATTTGTCAGAAAAGTTTGGAAAACCTAAGTATAAAATACTCTACACTTTATCCAGGTGTATAAACATCAATAGTAAGGAACAATACTCTAGCCAATGCATATATAAAATCCTATACCGCTACCCTAAGATATTCTATCTACATACTCTAAGGATGTAGAGTATCATAGATATAATATACGATCTCATATGATACAATTTCATACCAAGGATACTAAGTATATAACTCATATTATGTTGGCAATTATGTAGGAGGAGGTAGAGTGGGATATACAGGCAGATGTAAAGTGGGATATGAAAAAAGACACGGATTAATGGGATATGTATCCTAGAACACTCTTTGTGTATATCTATATACATTGACCATACCATACTGATGATTCAATCCTATCCTCCATCATCACCCCCATATTTTGAACATTACCTTCTAAAACTTTTATTTTTTCCTTTATATATATCCTCCCTTCAAGAAGTCCTAGAATGATCAAATGATTTTTTTATTTGATAAACCCATATAATAATCTCATACAGGTTCTGGGTGTTTAGGATTTCCTAATTTCTTATTCAAAATATCCTTCATACCCTTGGATATGAATGTCCCTTTTGTTCTCTTTTCCTCAAGGGCTTCCTGTATCGAATATTTGAGAAATTTATCAGTGAGTTGCGAAAAATAAAGTGTTTAAAAATAACATAAATAACTTCAAAAAAAATAGATTCAAATTTTAAATCTATATATTCCCCATTTCATCATCCATGCTATTTTTCGCTTTTTCTATCTAGCTTAGGGAGTATGAGGGGGCAGTCACTGTAGATCCCAAAGATTAGACTCTCAATTTTTCAATATTTTCATCCATCATTTTTCTTCCAATAATGTATAATCTATATGAGATAAATCATTATGGTATACATTTTTTGGTTGTATCACCTGATGATATCTCAATATATCTTTTAAATGAAGGGAAAACAATATTAATATGATCACTTTTTGCGATTATACAAAAAAACATCAAAAAGTTAATATTTAACTTTCAACAAATGTTTCATATTTTATACATAAAAAAATATTACATGCTTCATAATATTAAAAATCATATATATCACATGTATATTCATTCTATCTTCCACCAAAAAATGAAATTTGATGTTGGTGTTTATTTGAAATCCTTTCTTATTCGGCTAATAAATGATAAACATCTTCTTATAACTTATTTAATTTTAGGTAACTAAAATGACATCTAATGAGAAGGAAAATAATAAAATATATTAGTAAAAAAATTTCTTGATAACTAAAATTATAATATATAATCTTACCAAAATGGTCTCCCATAGCTAGGCTAGTTCTATATAGTTAAAACTTCTCCTACTAGAAATCACATTTTTATATTTTCACAATATTTCATAGCCATAAAACTCCTTAATTGTTTCAAATTGGACACGTAGAATTAATATTACCATACAACTGGATATATATCCATTATTATTGTCTATGTGGAATTGAAAATTTAGGAAAATGTGTGAAAACATGTTTTATAACCCTAGAAATCTTCCCTTTATTAGTTGATGTAGAAATATTATATGTAGTGGAATGAGGAGGTTTCTCAGAAAATGGTTGTGATGGGTTATCCCCATAAGATTTAAGTGAGATAATAATATTCCATAACAATATTCCAAATATAAAATTAATTAATTATTTGTCAAATATTATACAAAACTAGACACAATTTGATCATATTTATTAGAATTGTTAATTAAAATATATAAAATTCGAATAAAATTTATGAGACATGAACTAATTTTTACTAAATAAAATAACATAAGTTAAAGATTATATATATCCATCTATTACAAGTAAAATTTTATAAAAATTAGTAAATTGTATAAAAAAATCGGACTAAACTAATTATTTATCATATTTATTAGAGTAATTAACAAAAATGAAAAACAAATACTAGAAATATTTATTACACATAAAATTAAATAATAAGTGAAAAAACCCATAAGTAAAATATTATAAATATAAATTATAACATAAGAAATTTGATAATAGTTGAAAAATGAGATAATCAAAACAAAACAACACAAAAAAAAAACAAAACAAAATCAATATCATATTCATTTAATTAATAAAGTAAAATGGAAAAAATATTGAAAACAATTATGCGACATGAAATGATATAGAAAAATAAAAAAAATTAGTTTAGTAAATGTTTATACCAAACCAATTATGACATATAAAATATAATAATTGGAAAATAATAGAGTTAAAAAAACTATACATAATTTTCTTATCATAATTTTTACTGTAGTTAACTAAAGTACTAGAAAATATTAGAATCATTAATGAGAAATTAAATCATATTGACATAAGAAAAATAACATAAGTAATATTTAAAATGATTAAAATATCATAAAAAATAAATATTTTTAGGTAATTAATTTCCATGTACTAAAAATATTTATCATATTTTTAAAAATTTATGACTTAAATAAGAAAAACAATTAGAAATAATATTTCCCTCATTTTCCAAATTTCCAATACAAAATATAAAGTAAATATATGGTACCTATAAAATTTGAAGATTACTAAGGGATTGAGATCTAACCCTAAAAATATTCCAAAAGAATGTAAGTCCAATCTCAAATTAAAACCATCCTTAGTTTTTTACTTTAATATCTATAAATTTTTCAATCAAAGAATCTTATATATTCTTATCAACATACATCACATCAATGTTATTTGTTAACTCATGATATGTTCAATATAGATTATCAAAAAATATTGATTGTTTCTTCTATATATTTCTATCATTAAATGATATTTGTGTATTTTAAAATGTGAAATCAATTTTTTCTCACTATCAATATACTGATCAATTTTCAACGGATTTGTAGAAATATCAAATTCTTATGATACATTGAATTCCCTTTTAAATCTTCAAAAATAATGATCTATACACAAAAACCTCTGATAAACCTTCTACATTGTTTTCTCTCATGATGTAAATTATAATAAGAAATCCCTTCTTTGAAAATTTGAAAAGATTTATGCCCATTAACACTATATCAACATTTTTTCCTATATTGAGAAGTTATATATAGTAAACATAATAATTTAATGAAATTGAAAATATTCCATTTTATAAGAACCATACACTCTATTACCTTCCTCCCATAAGTGTTTGTAATCATCAATTAACAGTGATAAGTAAACATCAATATCTTTTCCCAACCGTTTTGGTCTATAAATTATTAAACTCAGCATGATATATTTACAATTACCAGAATATTCATATTATAATTTATAAATTACCAATAAAATAGGATATAAAGAATATTTTCTACCATGTATTGGATTTGGATTCATTATATATATACAAAATCCAAGTATGATATTTATAAATTTATTTATGAATGTATAAAATTATTGGTCAATTTTCCCCAATTATGTAAAATCATCCAGATGATGTAAATTTTTATTAGATATTCATTAATCAGTATTCCATCTTATCATTTTTGCATCCATTAAATTTTTAAATAAAAATTTACATGAGTAATTATAGAAATGTACATACTTGTCTTATTAGGTGTCTTAGTACATGGAATAAATGATAAATCAACCTATGATTTTTCTTTCAACTTACACCATGATGTCCCACATTTTGGAAACATTGAAGGTCCTTTATATTACTTCTTATACATAACATATTCATTATGATTGTTCTGTATCATCTTGTACCGCAATCCCATTGGACATAATTTTTTTTATTATAATACTAATATAGAATATCATTTACTTTTTGATGTACTATTGGTTATTCACTAAAAACATATGTTTATGATACATATGATAGAATATATTGCACCTAATTTTATATGAAAAGTGAATTATTCTTCTACCTCATATATTGAGTGCATTCATCTATCACATATACATGGCTTTACGTGCATGATTGTTCCCACAAAGTTTCATCAATTAAAATCCATTATGAATGTATTAAATGGATTTCATTCATTTATGTAATTTATTAAACATATACAATAAGAATAAAAGCATATTGATGTATTAAATATGTATTTGGTATTTTATTAAATAAAACACATCAAGGATGGCTATATAAAGGTGCGTGATCCCACTTGTCGGTCATGAACGATTATATGCCACAATTTTGATATTATATTCCTCTCGAGATGTAGTTTATCACAAGTTTAAGGCACTAGAACCCAGTTTTCATTTAGGGATCCTTATAAAACATTAAGAGATCATTTGGATAGTGTAATACCCTATAATTAGGAAGTATTTAGTTTTTTTTGATAAGGTTGACTTTATCAAGAATACAATGAAGTGTGAAAGTTAGATTATTCATCATTTCAAGAATTCCTTATTTATGTTATTCATTTACATTATATATTGATTCTATTATGGATAGATCTATAACATATATTTATGTTTTTAAATAGCATTTGTTCATATAATGAACCATTTAAACCCCTCGAGGATTGAAGATCCTTCTTCATCATCGAATTAATGTGATTCTTCCACTATTAAATAGAGAACACATTTTATGAAATAATAACCATTTCTTCCTCTTTTGTCATAAAATAATATGATAACATTATTTTAGGAGAACCAAATTATGTTAATTTGAGATATTAATATAGTGTCGATTGAAAGGAGAGTCTTATGTTAATTAGTAGACAAAGTCCATGTCATTAATTTGAAAAAAAAATTTCATTATAATTTTAGTTCATTTATAAATTGATTATTAATAATGGAATTAGATATTTTTTTATTGTTTATAAAATGTAAATTTTTTTATAATTTTATTAACTATAAAATGTTTAAGGACAATTTTTTTTAATTTTTTTAATTTTTTATAAATATTACATTAATATTAAAGATTTAATAATAGGAATATTTTTTTCATAAAATTTATATGTATTATGAAAGGTTTATTAATCATCTAAAAACATATTTTACCTTTGTACAATACACATTGAATTCATTGTAATTTAGAAATAATTTTTTATTAAGAAATTATAAGGGTAATTTATAAAAAAATTAATAAATTACTTAAATAAGGACAAAATAAAAAGGAGTATATCTAAAAATAGGAATTTTTCTTAATTAATTAATTCTAATTGGAAAAATTAAATGGTATATTATTTCAGATTTTATTTAGAGAAGATAAAAATTGTTTTCATGAATATATTTGTTCAGTTAATAAATATTGTTTAATATTTTAGTATATATAGTATGTAAATAGTTTACATAATGGAAATTGGATTATAAAATATTTATAATTGATAATAATATCATATATTTAAAGTGAAATTCAATATAATTAATAATATGATATATTTTACATTTAATGTTGATATTAATTGATTATATAAAAGATAATGAAATATCCAGAATCTTTATCTTAACTATAATTTTTTTTATAGTATGATTTTATTTAAGAATAGTTCATAATAGTTTACCTAATATATAAATTTATAAAATGTTAATTTATTTTGATGTTAACCTTTATTTATTTGTATAGATAAATTATTAATATAATTTGAATAATATATATGCATTATTTTTGTGGTAATTTTTTGTGAAGATAATGTCTTTCATTACATGCTAAGTGAAACTCAATAATATTTAGTTTTTCATCAACCTTGACCATAGTTTGTTTTTAAAGTTAAGAGATTAAAAATAGTGGTTGAATATAGTTTTTTCATACTAGGAATTAATGAAATAATGAATTGAATTATATCTTGTGAAATTTATCCTAATGGAGGGAGACTTGGGATTAGACTACTCATTGGCCTGAAGGAATACACATTATTTTAAAAAGGTGAGGGTTGGCTACCTTTTACTCCAGACTTAAAAATTTGGTGATTATCAATCTCATATAGCTCTATTCCATTACATTATAAGTTCATGAGTCTTATTCATATGTTTTATTTGGATATGTATTAATATACTTGCTTATATTTTTTGGGTGAGTAACAAAAATTGGTAGGTTATGTAAAATAATCACATTAATGTGGTGCGAACACATTAATTTTTTGTATAAAAAGGGATTACAAGAATAAGTAATTTTAATCATGTATACAAAAAGGAATAAAACATGAGAAGATAAATACTAAATATAAAACAATAATTATAATTTTAATATTTATTAACTGTATAATAAATTTTTGAGAATTTTAATAGAAACTCCCTCAAATACTAAGTGTTGTATTCATTATAAAGGATAAATTATCATGTCCAAGATCATTTAATTGGTTAGAAACTTTCATAGTAGGATGCCCATGAATTATCATTCACAAGGAAAGAATGTAATATGTGACACAGGATCATCGTTGGGGATGTTATTCCATAGTAGGGTTCCCCTAGGGTGTTTTCTATTAGCATGTTCTGGACATTTTCAATGTGTTACAGTTAACCCGATAACCCTTAAGAAGGATTCCATAAAAATGGAGTTGGGTTTACCTATATGATTTATTGTGTAGATATATCAAATAAACTTGCAAAGAATCAGGATTTTTATGATTTGAATGTTTCCTACCTACGTAAATAAGTAGAGAGAGGAATATCCTATCAGACTCATTTCATAATAAAATATTGATATTGGATTAATAAATATAAATTATATTTGAATTCATAAATTTTAGATAGATAAATTTGATTAAAATTTATTGTGAAAATATAAAAAAAACCTGATACTCAGCCACTATCATGTCCTTATTGTAGATTATGGCATATTTTATTATAATCACATTCAAAACTATTAATGCATGACCTATAACATATTTAGAGATTAGTATCTAGGGGTAATAAGTGTTCTCAAGGGTAACCATTATAAGAATTTGAATAGGAATGTTGTATATATTAAGTCAACTAGCTATGACTCATGGGCATTAGATATCGTGTGTGAGTCATATTTTTATTGAAAAAACTAATATTCCAAAAGATAAGTGAATTAGAAAAGGGAAGAGTTGATCTTATTATTGGTAATGGATCAAGAGTTTATGTATTATAGGTTGAAACTTATGATCTAATTTTACCTAGTGGATTAATATTATAATTTGAAAACTATTATTATATTCCCACCATAAAGATAAATTTTATTTCATTATCTCATTTAAATTATAAGGTATTTAGTTATTTATTATAATGAAAAATTATTTTATATATAAGAAATAAATGTATTATGGAATTGGTAATATAATAAATGTTTTATACCTTAGAGACATAGATAATCCTATTTATAACATTTAGAATTTGAAGTTCAAGGATGTATGTAATACAAACTACATTTGGCATTATCTTTTTAAACATATAAATGCGAAACAAATTCAATGAATCCATATAGATAGATTGTTGAAATTATTTTATTATGAAATTTTTGATAATTTTGAATCATGTTAAGTAGGAAAAAAGACTAGGGCACCTATTTAGAGAAAAGATAAAAGGGATAGTGGGATGTTGGATCTCATACATGGTGATGAACATGAGCCATTAAGTACTTAAGTGAGTGTTTGGTAAGTACTTAAGTAATTTTATCGATGACTTAGTCTATATGGGTATGTGTCTATCCAAAAAAATGTGTATGAATAATATGAATAGTTCATATAGTTTCCTAAAAAAGTACTAAATCATCGAGAAATGTGTATTAAGTCCCTAAAATCATATCAATGTGGTGAATACTTAATCCATTAATTCATAGATTATCTAAGAGATTATATAATTGATTCCCAAATCACCCCACATAGAACACCACAATGGAATATTGTGTCTAAATGGTTAAATCATACCCTCCAATACATTTCTTGATCGTCGATGAGTTTATGTGACATTCCCATTTCATTATGGAGTTATTATCTATAAATTTATTTGCTTCTACTAAACCATTTTCCATCTAATGTCTACACAATGACACCATATGAGATATGCTGTGGGAAAAATACCAATTTTCCATATATGAGGATTTGGGAATTTTAATATTTCGCATGACTATTGGATTCTATTTAGATAGAATCCAAATATAAACAATAATTATTTTTTTTCATCCCAAGGAAACAAGGGGATATTATTTCTATAATCCTACTAAGCACAATGTTTTCATGGCCTTATTTTCTATTTTCACTGAGAATGAATTTCATTTATTGGTGACTTATTTAGAGGAATATTAAACCTTGATAATTTTAATAATAAAAAATAGGAAGTGTTCTTGAGATGGACGTTGAGTGAGTTACACTAAGAGTTTGAGAAGATTAACCAACTCAAGTTACATAAAAAAATGAAAGGTGAAGTATGATTTATTAAGAACTTGAGATATATGTATTATTCAAGGAAAATAATGATGAATTAATTCTCATATGAGATAAATATAATACCTATCATGAAGCCACTGATAGCTCTGATTTTCAAAAATTGTTAAAATACATGGAATCTGAATTGTAATCTATATACACTAACCATGTTTGGAACATGGTGTATCTCTTGAAGGGGTGATACCCATAAGTTGTAAGTGGTATTTTTAAAAGAAAACTAGCATGGATGGTAGAGTTTCAATGGATAAAACATATTTGGAGGAAAAATTCAATAAAAAAATTTATGGTATTGACTATGAAGGAACCTTTACACCTACACAAATGATATTGTAAATTCATATATTACTCCCCATAATAGTTTATTGTGATTATTATATATATCAAATGGATATCAAAACCAATTTAATTATTATATATTTAATTTAGGATGTGTATTTGATATTTTCTGAAGGTTTTAAAGTTTAAATCGAGACTACTAAGGTATAAAAGTTCAAATAATCCATTTATAGACTAAAATAATATATTTGGAGTTAGAATATCCTAATGGATTATGAAATCGTATATTTTTTTTCCATTAAGAGTGTATATGATTACTATGTATACAAAAATATTAGTGGAATAATATTGGTGTTTATAATATTTTTTTAGGATGATATACAACTTATCAGAAATAAAATACTGACACTTCACTATGTGAATATGTGGTTGGGAAAATGTTACATGATTAAAGACATGTGTAAGTATTCCTACATACTATGTATTAAGATCTATAAAGATAGATCTAATAGACTACCTAGACATTGTTAGAACACATAGCTCAATAAATTGATAAAGCAATTTATCATGTAAAACTCCAAGAATCGGTCTTTATGAGTATTTCATGGCATGAATATTTGGGAAATTCAAGATCCTTCTTAAGGGTTATAAAGGATGTATAGTATAACCTATGCATCCACTGTGGGTTTCATTATCTATTCCATATTATAAACATATCCTGATGTTTCCTATACCCTTATATTAACTGTTAGATACCAATCCTATCATGGTGAGAATCATTAGATTATTTTGAAGATCATACTTAAGTACATGAAAAGGCCTATGGATATGTTCTAGATATCTGGTGGTGAGGATGAGATTTGTGTAAAAGGTTATATTGATTCTAGTTTTTAATATGATAGAGATGGCATGAACTCTCAACCTAGTTTCATGTTTTTCCAAAATGGTGGAGCTATCAGTTGTAAGATTTATAAAAAATTCACCATAATGTACTCAGAAATAGAGACAAAGTACATCACTACATTAGATGCTATGAAGGATGTAGTTTGGATCAGGAAGTTCATCTAGGAACCAGGGGTTATTTATAACATTATGTGAGAAATAAAGCATTACAATTACAATAATAGAGTTATCACTAAGGATAAGGAATACTGATCTCACAAATGGACTAAAACATTCCTTTGAAAATACCATCTCATGTAGGAGAACATTGAGTGGGGAAATTAAAAGATATATTGTGTTTCTACTATGGAAAATATAATAGATGCATTGATAAATCCATTACCATAACAACTACATGGGCCCATGTTAGGTATCTAGGAGTTATATACTTAATATATTAATGTAAATAATATATAATGAATATTTTTATTATAATAAATACTGTCTCTTTATATCATTAATTCATGTGTGATGCACATTAATTTATATTAATTATTTAATGATGCATCCCCTAAAAGTATGACTATGAGTTGTCTCTAATCGATGATCATCACAATGTATTATGAGTTGTGATGGTATGTAAATATTAGCATGAGTATAATATTATTTTCATTACAAAGGGTTGTGTACGAGATATAAAGAATAGATTCATGAGATAATAATTATTAACCTATTAGTGGTAATGATCTAAAAAAGTGTAACATCCTATTACATGCTTTCAGGTAATTCCCTTCTACTTACTTGTTTTCCTCTTTAGTTGGATGCCACTTGAACTCCCTATGAAGGAGAACATTTTATGAGGAAAATGACCAATATTTTAGGGATGTATGTTTTTTTTAATTAATGGAGTCTAGGTATAAACTTGTAATGAATTAGTGGGGTCTTACTGAGTTTAGGGAAGAACCGAGGTGGTTTGGGTTTTCATGTAAGAATCTTCATTTTTTGATGTTTTAATGAAATTTATGTGCTGTATAAGGAGTAAATGAAGATTAATTTTCTCTAGGATCATGCCATTATCTGAGAACACAATGTGAATGTTTACACACCATGTAATGTTAAACGTATGGTTTTTAATAAAAAGGTAATGAGATTTTCATCATATAAGGACCCTATGGATTACAAGACATGTAATGGGATTAAAAACCATTTAATTGTCCAATAAATGGATTTTAGGGCTCCGTATGAGTTATATATTTATTTATTAAACATTCATTCTCCTCACTCTGGATCTATATCTCCACCATATAGATTTTGGGAATCTCCAACCCTTCTGGATCAATTGTTTCGATGTTTGATCATCAGGGTTGTGCGTGGTATCTCTCAAGGAGAGTAATCAATTATTATAATTTATTTACTTTGATAATGGTAGCACCATTTCATTGAGATATCAAATCACTTGATATTTGTTGGTAATTAACTTTATTCCTCTATAGATCCATTGTGTAGTCTTGTTTTAGGGGCTAATTATTTATTGGTTTTTGTGTAGTGGGTGTGAATTATCAAGGTATGTTGTGATAATTCTTCTTCATTGATCATTTGTTTTAAATTGAATTTATTATTAGATTTTTAGACTTATTATAGGTCATATATTTTGTTTCTTGTGTTCATATTTGTTGGTTTGATTCATATAGGGCATGTGAAATATGAGTTTTTAGGTAAGAAATTCCTTCTCTATCCTATATTGGAGAACAAAAATGCATTCCTTTTTTATAAATTTTTTTATAAATGAAATTTCATGATTGACTAATTTTATTTTTCTATGTGAAACATTGTTTTAATAAAATTATTTCCCCTAGTTTTCTTATATGAAAAGAGGTTTTAAAAGATTTGTGAAATGGATTTAAAAGAATGATATGAAAATATGATATGATGAAATGGTTTGATGAAATGATTTGCAAAATAGATCACATGGGAGGGCATGGGTACTTTGTTGGAAGATGAGTAATAGGCCTCATCCACTATTGGGGTTTTTTCTCATGGATCTTTCCTCTTCTCCCTGTTATTATTGTTCTAGGGTCTTTTTAGACGTATTGGGGGGGGGGGGGGGTCACTTTCTGGCATGTTCCTCTACTCTCTAGACCCGATTAATATTTCTAGAGTATTAATGAAAATTACATTTTCTATGATTGGTATGAGTTTCATAGATATCATGATTTAGTGAGATCCTTTATGTAATGTTACCTATGATTTTTGATGATTTAGGTTATTTCATTTGTATAGTTTTGGTTTTACTACCATGGATTTGACACGATATGTGATGCATGATTTCATTTGAAATGATATATCTATTTTGATATATTTATATGAAATTATTGAAAACTGATTGACATGATTGTTTTGGAAATATGAAAAAGGGGAAATTAAATTGTTTTTCCATTTTTTTATGATAAAACTACTAAATTGTATATCATACCTTTTATTCTTTAATGTTTAGTATTCTTGGATTAGTATTCAAATACTTGATATAGAACCCATGGTTGAGACCCTACTGAACCTGTTAGGCCAAACCCTTCACACACCTTCGTTGGTGCATTGAACTTTTTATATCTTTTGATAGAGGAAAAATAAAGTCACTATAGTAAGGTATAATGGTTTTCTATAAGTTGGGTTTGGGTAGATGGTGGTGAGATTGTGGGAATTTTTCATACACTATCACATGGACACCATTGGAGTCACTATTTATCTTTTTTCATCCTTTGTATTCGGAATTGTCTCTTAGAGATTTTTTGGATAAATTTTTAGTTATATAAAATTAATTTTTAATTTTTGATCATGAAATTTTTATCCATGTTTTTACAATATTTTTTCATTATGTGTGTATATGTCATATTCTATTTTTCATGTTAGGAGAAATAATTCCCCCTATTTTTTTGTTGCAGTTCAGGTTCTATAATACAGCCCTTGGGGATCAAGTATTCTCTTTGGGTATGTGTAAATTTAATTTAGGTACCAGTTTGAGAGTGTATTTGGGTCAGGTTTGTGAAATTTTGGTATCAAAGGAGATATGACCTCAAGAGTCCTTATCATAGAATGTTTGGTAAACTAGATATATAATTGTTATGACTTGAGAGGTAAATTATGATGCCTGGATAGATCGCGTCATGACAAGAAGAAATTTTCCATGGGATACAGGGATGTGTGTCTCAGGTATTGAGTTATTTACCTTAATCTTAGTTTTATCATATGTGATTTCTATTTTTAACTAGGATTTTCTATTGTCTAATAATTTCTTTGGTTTTAGAGTGAAAAAGTATACCTCTGAGACATGTTCTGTGAGTTCCTCAGAAGGGTGTAGAGAATGAACCTCAAGGAAATCCTATTATTTATCAGAACATTATCAAGGATATCATGTTGGTAGTTCATGATATAGATCAAAATGTACCATAAGATTAGATCAGAGTTGTTGAGGTACAACCAGGAGCTGTATGAGACATGGATCGATCATGAGGGTTATAGAATTAGAAGACACCATTCTTTAAATGTATAATTGGACCACATTATTTTGAGGTCTAGCTTGAAAATATCGATAAGATATATTAATTTATAGATATACTAGAGAGTATTAAGGTGAAGTGAGTGATATTCAAAGTTGAGGGACCTAGAAAGTGATGGTTGGATTCCATGGTAAAAGTGGATGGGCACGTGGGCTTGGATTAGAAGGGTTTCAAGACTATCTTCTTTTAACTATTTTTTCCAGAGTCACTGATGATGGAGAAGTATATAGGGTTCCTCCCTTCCTAGCTTGGAGAGTTTTTAATGTCGATATACACCAATTGGTTTTCTGTGTTTTTTCATTTGCACAGAGGGTGTAAATAATGATCAGATAAAAGCTTATAAGTACCTACATGGTTTGTGACTACATATCAGATCATTGGTATTTGTGTTGAATATTTAAATCTATGTGGAGACAATGGATATGGATATGATGTAAGAAATGAATATGGAATAAAAGGTTATATATTGGCCCCTTCTCATCCACCTATTGGTAACATTAGTGTCGAACTAATGAAAAAGAAGATGTGACTTGATCATCAAAAAACTGGTGGGGTTTTTCTTGGTAGAAATTCTATTTGGAGCCTCTAGGTATATATAGTGGTGTGAATTTGAATTTATATTTGTTTTTAAAGGTCAGAATCACACAAAATTTTTGTCCTTCACCTGCAAATATTTGAAATATTTGTGGATGTTATGGTCATCTACAACATTTATTTCATGCTATGTCTACACCACAATATGGGTAGGGATATTCAGCTCCAAAGGATACTACAACATAGTTAGTTGATTCCAAAACCATAGGTATCTAGTAACATGAATCAAGAGTGAAGAACCTTCAAACAGTAGATGATTTTTAGGTTGAAGTATATGGAAGTCCAATGATAGTGATAGGTTCCATCATTATTGATTCTCATATATATTTTTATTTATTTTATTCTAGTGCTTCTCACTCATTTATATCTAGCTATTTTTTCATGATTAAAATTCCAACCGTGATCATGTAATTTATTATGGAGGTAAGAACACCTATTTGGAATAAGAAAGAGTTGGGGTTATAGTGTCATTCATTTTCACTATTTATATTTGATGTAGAGTTTGTCTAATATTTTCCAATTCTTGATTTGGATCTATTTTGGTGTGATCATTGGGATGGATTATATTTTTGTGAATCTTCATGAGGTTTATTTTTACCATTGACATGTCTCATTTATTTTTGATAATGGGATCTCATGGGTGTTTCAGGGATAGTGGGATCCAATGTCCGGTCATATAAGCCATTCTTGTCTAGATTTCATGCATTGTTTGTTTTCCATAGCAGTTGAGCCCAATTATGATTCTTCTATTTTTTGTCTTCCAATTATTTTTCATGATTTTACTGATGTTTTCCTAGAATATTTAAAGAATATTTCTTAAAATAGATAGATAGTGTTTGAGACATACCTATTACCTGGTTCATAACGAGTTTCTATACCTCCCTATCATATTTCACTAGAAGAAATAAAAGAGCTCAAGATTCAATTGGATGATCTAATAGAGAAGTGATTTCTTCACCCAAGTGCTTTTTCTTGGACAACCTAGAGCACTTTTCTAGGAAGGCAGACCATTCACTCCAATTGTGGGTGGACTATTAGAAGTTGAACCAAGTAATAGTTAAGAATAAGCATTCTTTACCTCATGTGAATAATTTGTATGATTAGTTAAAGGGGAAAAGTGATTTTCAAAGAATGATATTTGGTTGGGTTTACATAATCTAATATTTGGGGAGTGTGATATACTAAAGGCATATTTCAAGATTAGGTATGTCCATTTCAAATATAATATGATGCCATTGAGTATGAATAACTCTCCTACAGTTTTTAAGGATATGATAAATATGATATTTCATCAGTATCTCAAAAATGTTGTTGTAGTGTTCATGGATGATATTTTTCTTTACTAGATATGCTAGTGTGAGAATAGAACCATTTGGATTTGGGTTTGAAAATAGGAAGGAGTCATCATTTTTATAGAATGATTTCAAAAATAAACTTCTAGATCCATGAATTGAAGTTATTAGGGAACATGATTTTTGACCATGGATTATTAGGTGATCCTGAGAAGGTAAATATTATCCTATCATGGGAAGATCCATGAAATGTCATTGATAATTGAAGTTTCCTCATCTTGCTGGATACATTCGATGGGTTTTCAAGGATTTCAAAAATTTTGTAACACCTTTGACTCCTCTTACTAGGAAGGGGTTAAATTTCATATGGAATATAAAGTTTCATTCTTCTTTTAATGAGCTAAAATAAATTCTCACATCAGCTCCTATTTTCATCTTACCTTATCTAAGTTTGGGGTATGTGGATTTCTATGATTATTATGGAACTAGTTTGGGGTCTTTCCAAATGCAAGATAATAATATGATAGTTTATGACTATCATAATCTTTAATCACATGAGAAAAATTAACCCACTCATGATATATATATTTACATGGTTATGCATGAACTTAAATGTTTGAGGCACTATCTTTTTGGGGATAGGTTCACAATATTATCTGACCATAAGAGTTTGAGATATATATTTTCTAATAATTACTTGAATATTAGAAAGTGTTGAAGGGTGGAATATATTTTGATGTTTAAATTCACTACATCCTATAACCTAAGGAAGGGGAATGTCATTTCAGATATTATTATATGGAAAATTCTACCACAATCTATTCAGGAATCAAAGGAAGAGTGTGACCTTATGGGGATTTTCACTCAGTTTCATGTAGATTCTTAGGATGATTTTATGTGTATGGTTCTGGAAATTTTTTTGTTATTATCATATCTCCTTGAGTCTATTCTCTAGAGATTGATGTAGAAATAAGAGTTAAGAGGAATTTGATAAAACCTATATGGAGGGGAGATCATTTTTTGTTGGTCTCTCTCTTTAGTTGGTATTCTCAGTTATGGGGATGGATATACCATCCTAGCATTTACGTGGAGGAAAATTTTGTTTAATTGTCATAGTTCTTGGTGGTATATTCATATGGGTACTATAAAGATGTATTATGACTTGAGATAATGATTTTTGTATCTGAGTAAAAAGTGTGACATTGATTATTATGTTTCCTACTATTACACCTACCATTGGATAAAGGCAGTGCATTTGAATCCTTCTGGTTTTCTTCATCCTCTTATAGTGCTAGTTTGGAAATGAGGCAAGGTATGACTAGAATTTAATTTTTGATTACTCGAACTTCTCAAGGGATGAGTGCTATCGAGATGGTGATTGATCAGTTGAAAATGATATCTCATTTCTTTTCTATTAGGGAAAATAATATAGTTGAAGATATGGGTAAGTAGTATGTGTAGGATACTGTGAGGTTACATGAGGTTCCTTCTGTATTTTTTTTAGATAGGGATCCTTAGTTTACATTGAGGATCAGGGGGAGTATCTATGAGGTTGTGATGACTCAATTTTGGATGAGTAAAATATAACATCCATAGAAAAATGATTTGAAATTGTGTGTTATTCATGTTTAGGGGGACATGATTCATGCTTGTGTATTGGATTTTGGTGGAATGTGGGATAGCTATCTAGGACTTTTTTAGTTTTCTTATAGTAATAGTTATCAATCATCGATTATAATGGATCCTTTTGAGGCACTTTATGCTATCATGTGTAGGTCAACTTTTTATTTTTTAGAGGTGGGAGAATCATTTTTGGTGTGACCAAGTTTGGATTAGGATTTTTCTATGAGGATTTGGGATATACTTCAGTGTTTAGTTATAGCTCAAAGACAATATAAATATTATATAGATTAGTAAAATCATAATTTGATGTTTTCTATAGGTGATCAGATTTTCTTGATTGTTTCCCCTTGGTTGGGTCACTTTCGGCATGGTAAACAAGGAAAATTGGCTTCGAGATATGTTGGATCGTTGGTCACTTAGTTGCTTGGTAAGGTTTCTTATCAGTTGGCATTGACAATTTAGTTAAAAATAATTCATGATGTTTTCCACATATCCAAACTTAGGGAATACCATCCTGATCCATTTCACATTCTATATTGGGATGATACTGAGTTATATTTAGATGTTACTATTATTGAGAAACCAGTAAAGATCATTGACCTTCAAATAAAAGTCTAGTGGGGGAAGATTATTACGTTTTTCCATGAGTCATAGAGACACGAGTTAGATTCTCATGAGACTGGGGAGTTTGAGTCGTTGACAGGGAGTAGTGGCATTACATATTTAATGAAATTAATTATTCGATATGATTTCTTAGGGATGGAAATTCTTTTGGTGGGGAGTTTTTAGCATCCAGTTACCTAATTTTAGGTAATTCCATTATCTTTACTTCTTTTTCTCTTTAATTGGTTGCATCATGGAATCATGAGGATAGAGAATATTTTTTGAGGATAATGACATAAAGTTCAAGGATATATGGTTTTTTGAATTAATGGAGTCTGGTTATAAACAAGTAATGGATTATTAGGGTTCTTCCAGAGTTCCTAGAATGCGTGAGGTGGTTTGGGGTTTCATGTAAGAATCTATAGATTTTATTGTATGTTGGAAATTTATACACCCTGTAGGTATTAGAAGACATGTACTTTTTTCTATGCTCATGTTGTGTATAGTGACCCTAGCCATTTACACATAACACTACATGATTTTGAACATAATTAAACATTAGAGTACAAGCGAAGGATCATTAAGTATAGTGTCTTTTAAGATTAGGTACATAATACATAAAACAAGGGACTAAAAAACACTTCTTTATTTAATCTTCATAAATATATACAAACTTCCTTTGAGACATTAAATCTGTATAGGGTACATTGGGGATCACATAAATGATGGGATGAGATAAAATCCCAGTATGGGAAAAACTATAGTAATAAAGTGTTAGCACATGGGTTATATTGTATAGATTAATGATATAAAAATTCATGAATAATGTGAAATCAGAACATAAAAACAAGGGGTCATATAAAGATGGAGTAATAATAATGTGAAAGCAATATAAAACACGAATTTATCATGATTCGAGGCTTGTTTCCAATAGAGAACCACAAGTCAAGGTTAACCACCAAGACTTTTTCACATGATAGCACGAGTCAAGGATAACCGCCAACACCATTGCACATAACAGCTCATGTGACTAAAATTTACCCAATGAATTGGAGAGATATCTAGGTGCACCCATCATAACATGTTCATGCAAATTCATTTTACAAAAATAATCATACACAAACAACCATATATAAACATAAGGGTTACCAACAGAAAGAATTGGGTATGATAATCATGACATAAAGCATAAAAAATGAACATATCATAAAAGTTTCCATGAAGGAAAGGAATTAGATAATTCAAGGACTATCATAGGGTAAATTAGGCATAAATCATGATAAATGAAGTCATATCTAAGAAATAATATAAAAAATAGTTTTTTTGAAATATTATAATTTAAACATTTTTATGCGGTTAAAGGAAAATATCAAATGTCATTTAAAACATAAAAGGGCATGATAATTTATATAAAACTAGAAGTGAAACATGAATGTTTTAATAATATAAATTTTGTTTTATAAATACAATGGTGGATTAAAAAATGAATATATAGCATACATGATGATGGGTAATAAGTTGGAAAGTTCCTTTAAAACGGGTTTTCTTATCGAAACATATTGAGGATGGAATCATTTAAAAACATGTATTTCAATAAAATAGAATGAGGGATGGATCTTGAAATATGTTTTTGGATTATATAAAAAGTATGAATAATTTTTACATTAAAATAAAATACATCTTCATTTGGGTAAAAAGAAAGATAGAGAAACCTTAAAGAATTTTGGAGGTTTGGGTAGAATCCCTTACGGAATATCGACATGGTACCGAGTATACATAGAAGAGATTAATAGAGATAAAAGGGGTTTATATTCTTTTATAAATCATGAGGGAAGTATGGGGGTGTTTAAAAATAACACCCCATCATTAGGAATTACACATAAGAGGACATACCATAGAAAATATTCTGGAATAAATGTGAGAAAGAGAGGACCCCTTACATTCAGTCTGATGATGTTCTTCAAATTATATTAATGACCTGAATAATCAAATTATGTTCTTTAATTAATTATTAAGAAAAACCTATTATATGTAATGGATTTATTATATCCTTTTTGAGTTCTTTCATAACCTTTTTGATTGGTTATGAGGTTCAATTCCATTGCTTGGGAGCATTTGCTTCCTTGGTTTTAATGATTGGTTCACTTATATTCATGTTCAGAAAAACATGTATGAAAAAAGTGGTTTCCCTGAATTGATGTTATATGAAATTAGAAAACATATTTGAGGATTACATGGTTATAAAATTCATTTGGTTATTTGGAGTGAAGTTGAATCATTATATAAAACATTAATGATAAATACTTGGAATAATTTGACGATTTTTCTCATAATTAACTTGTTTTGTATTATTATTTTACATAATGCGTGAAATAGGATTCCCAAACAAAAAATAAGATAAAATATATATTTAATAGTTTGGTTCAACCATAAAAATGGTTTCATAAAACTAATATAATATGGTAATAGAAATTGATAAACTGTCGTCCTTGAATGTGATAAATTAATACATCTCAGACGGTGTTTTTGTTTCTTTCATATAAAATAAGGGGAAAGGAGGGATGAAAATGAATTATCCCATTAGAATAACAATATTAAAGTACATTTATAGTACTATATTTTTTATACAATTTTTATTAGGAGAGGTTAGGAAAGAAATGAGAACAAAGGAACATGAAAAGAAAATGAATGAAAAGAAGAGTAGAATTTACCTCATGGTTTAATTTTCTTAGAGAGCCTCCTAAGGAGATAGGATTTAATATTTTGGGGAGGAGGAGGAGGAGGATATTGGGGATATATATGAGAAAAAGTTAGGTAAGGAAAAAGGCATGAGATGAGAGAAGGGAAGAGGAATGTGTGGGTGGTTTTTTATAGTGGACGGGAGGAGGATTTTCTTAATATTTTAATCATTCTTTTATTATTTTTCCATAAGACAAGAAATAGTAATGATTATTTTGACCAAAAATAGTAATACGTGAATGTGAGTTAGAGATAATGGCCTTACATAATTAATACATTACATGATGACATCATAATTCATGTATTTAGCATATATCATAAATTATCGTATTTTACGATCCACCAAAAAATCACGTATTTCAGAAAAATCCAAAAAATTCACCATAACCATTTTCCTATGTGCAGAATCCCAAAATGAAATCCATTTTTCAAAAATAATTTTATAAATATGATTAATTTAATTTTTAACTAAAATCATAATTTACATTAAAAATAAATATTTTAAAACTATAACTGATTTTATATTGATTTTAAAAATAACACAAGGTCATAAAAAATTATCTTTAAACTTGGATAGATAAAATTATTAATTTATGAAAACCATTTAGGAAAATATATTTTCTTTTAAATTAATTATTTAATTGTAACAAATTGTTTATGACATACATAAATACCAATAGTTTTGTTATAGTCATATTATCAATTATAAGATGCCTAAATTTAATTTAAACATTCATGGGTGAGGTTACAATTTATAAGGGTAGGTTACTATTCACAAAAAAAAATAAGTTTATCTCATAGAACTCCAAACATCTTACTGATCGTAAACCTGCATGTCATATTTCAAAATTCAAATAATATAGGTGATAATATTATTTTTAAAGGACACATAGTACTTAGAAACTCATTGTTTTGTAATTTTATGTGATTATAAGGCACAATTACAAGAAGAAAATTTCCATTGATAAAACATTGCGTCATTTCTTCATGATATGATTACACAACATGAAATATTACTCTCTGTGTAAAGATTTCAAACCATGTAACGTTTAAAATGATGTTTTTAATAAAAAGGTGATGGGTTTTTTTTTGAATTTTAGGACCCCATGGATTGCATGATGTGAAAAAGATTAAATTCCATGAAATTGTTTTGGATACGTATTTTAGGAAAAAATATGAGTGATATGTTTATTACTTCACCAAGAATCCTCCTTACTCTTGTCCAAGAGATCATCTCTAATGATTTTGGGAACCACCAACCCTTCCAAATTGATTCCTTCAGTGTTTGATCATCAGTGTTGTGTGTGGTATCTCTATAGTTGAGTAATCCTTTCTACTTCTTGATTTTAATTGATCAAGGTAGAAAGGTTTCATTGTGTTATTAGTTTTGTTGATATGTGGTAGTTATTATCTTGACTCATTTATAGATCTGTTGTGTGGTCTTGTTCCAAGAGATGATTATTTATTGTTTTTGGTGTGGTAGGTTTGTGTTATTAGGTATGTTGTGATATTTCCCCTTAACCAAACCTTTTTTTAAAATTAATCAATTTTGAGATATGTAGATTGATTCAAAGTCCTCCTTTGTAGTATTTGTGTTCATCGTTATTTGTGGATTCCATAGATGGCACGTGGAGCCAGAGTTTTAAGGTAGGTGGTTATATCTCTAGCCTGAGATGGTGATCTACAATGATTTAGTTTTTGATAAATTGGTTTATAAATGTTATTTCATGATTAGATGATTTTATTTGTGTGTATGGAACTGTGTTTTTGATTATCATGAACCGTCCCCCGAGACCCGTTCCATGACTATCCCAATCCTACCTCCCACAGGCTAGGGGCTAGTGACTAGTGCCGAGTAGGAATTTCCCAAAAATGGGAGAAATTTTCCTATAAACCATCACACACACACCCATCCTCAAGAAAAGTAATAAAATTGAAAAACAATAAGTAAAAAGACATGCACCCCACTAAGAAAACTATTGAGTTTAACAGTAGAAACTAAAAAGTAAACGGGCCAAAATACAATCCCAACTAAAATAGAAATTCACACTCTCTTATATCTCATCTGTAGTAAATCCTACATAAAGGGTATGTACAATAGGCTGTCTAAATGTTGAAGAAGCATACCACATCTATCGGGTCATCCTAAAACACCCCTATCTCTGGCCCACCAAGGACTTCATAAATGTTTCCAATCATCTGTACAAGACAAGACACACACATGGGAATCCCGTGAAAAGGTGAGTAAAACAATAATCAGTAGGTACCCCAGACCATAAAGGAATTACACAAAGTAAACCACAAGGAATACCACGAAGTACACCACAATGATGATCACAAAGTAATACACCAAGTAGACTACCAGAGAGGTACACAATGTTTATTCTCTAAGAAGTATAATCAAGAGAGTTACTAGTGTGTATCACACCATGTATAGGTCAATGGTACGCAAACATTATTACTGTATGAATGCACAATACCCTCAAGTAGAAACACAAAGAGTATTGGTAACACATGAAGTGTCGGTAACACATGGAGTATAGGTAACACATGAAGTGTCTTAAAAGAATAGAATACCAACACCCAAGTGGGACAAGGGAGTTTCAACTCAGTCTTGGTAAGACACAATGTCGAGATAAGGCACATAGTCTTGGTAAGACACAAAGTCTAGGTAATAACATAGATTCTATGACACATCCAGCCATAAGATTTCATCCATAGCGTTCTCGTTTCTAGAGAACCTAATCCTCGAGCCAAAAAGGCCATATTTCAACTTCCATGTAAACTCACTTAGTTTATCTCAAATGAAATACCTTGTTTCAAGGGTCCTAATTCTATAAACGGATCTTTATATGGACACACAGTTTGAGAGTTATGGACATTTAAGTAAAAAGAAGTTGGTTGGGTCTGGGTCCAGTCTGGCCCGGTCGAACTGACCCATCCCGACCTGGGGACCACGAAACCGACCTTCTAGGTCTGACCTAGCTATCCCTGGCCCATTATTCTAGCCCCCTAGGCTACACAGTTTAACTCACATGGCCACCTAGCAGCCCAGTTCTCCTGGTCCAGCCCACGTCATGCAGGCCTGCTCCTCCAGCACACTGCCCAACAGCATGCTTCGCCGCACCAGTGTGTGCCCATGCAGCCTCTGTCTAGCCTGATATACTCACGTGAATTAAAAATCCTACACACATCTTAGACGTGTGTTTCCTTTCAACACAGGTGCCACTGCTTCCTTCCAACCCAATGGAATCCACCATAGGCCCCCTTGTCAGCCACTACAAGTGGCCATCTTCCGCTGCACCGACATGTGGCCACCAACACTAACACCCCGATGCCCCCTTCCATAAGCCATCAGACTTTCTATGGTGCTCATATTTTCTACCAGGAATATGTTTTGAAATCCTTGGGTTGGCACTTTCACTTCCATTGTTTCAGATCCATTCCACGATCCATCCCAGTGAAAATACGTTTGTGTGGTGATATCTCCCACATCACATAGATCAATATGAAATTATCATCGTCTCCCCTCCATCCTGTCGTGTTGACACTGGATTTTCAATATTAGATCATTACGCCGAATATTGAGCTTGAAACGATCGATTGATCGCAAGGTGTCATGTCGCGGGCCAAACGAAGAATGCCCGCGACAAACGAAAAATGTGGGGAGAGCATGAATCAATAAATTGGAATGAACCTCAATCGATGTTCATATTGATCATTGTTAATTTCTGTTAGTATATAAATTGAAATCCAACAACAAAGGATAATAAAATTAAATACATAATCCCCAAAAAAATTCCCTCAAAAGAAACCCTCTCATAATAATGAGCAATCCACAGGTAAACCTATTCACCGGTTTATCCACATTCATCATTAATTCCAAGAGTGGGAAAAATATGTAATTGAAATAACACACCCCTCTTGGGATTGTATTTTTTGCTGCTATAGAGTCATTGTTTTTGACAATCAATTGAAGAACTATTTTTATTAGTGTCTCCGATCCTAATTCACCATCATTAGTCAATAAGGGAGCCACTCCTCATTGTCTCAGGGAAACTCCAGGGTTATGGTGATAACCATAGATTTGAGACAATGAATATGTTAAAATAAAGACCCCCATTGTGTCATAAATATTTCTATTTAATATATTTTAATGATGATTTTTTCCAAAATCAATATTTTTCTCATGGACCATGCCACGCGATGTTAGGACCAACCTAAGTAAAACACCACATTATTAACTCAATAGTGGTATATGATTTTCATTCCTCGTCACCATTAATGTGTTAGTAAGATTTTAAAATAAAATAATTTCATTTCATTATTTTATTTACAGTTACATCCTTTTCATGTTTTATCACTGGAGACCCATGATGGCTAATGTTAAATCACGCCTAGCGTAATCCTACCATACTGAAAGAAAATGTGACCATAGATTTCTGATTCGTCACCCCCATATAATAATTATTCTACTTTTTCAAGAAAACAACTCACATGTTCCATTAAAAACATAATCGTTTTCGTTGAACCATTCCGGGCACATCGAGCCTTTGAATCGCACTTCATCTTAGTGCCTGGTCTCAAATTTTCCACAGAATTTTCAAAAAATAAAACCAGTAAAATCCGAGTCATTACATTATTTCCACATTAAGGCTTATGTCCCTGAAATCCAAACCAAGGGTTGCCAAACTAGATGAGGGTATGAGCACCAACCTGAGCCCCCCTTCCATGTGCTCTTTCAAAGATTCTCATGCTTCTACCTGGAATGAACTAAAGGAATCAACCACACACAAAAGTTCATCTCCTACTGATCCTAGATCTCCAAAAACAGGATGTAAATATAACACACTGATCAGAAACGTTCATTTATGGGATTCCATGGATTGCGCTATTTTCTACATGTAGATGCATACCATGATCTCCACTAAACTCTACTACTAAAAAGATTATAAGTGTCTGACTTGGTTAGTCAGTAAATGATCACCCAGATGGTGTTGTGTCCCTTGAATGTTCATGGTAAACCCATCATGAAGTATATCGATATACTTTCTCACTCTATTCCTGACAGCCCAAGGAAGAAAATAGTAACCCCCTTCCAAGCACAGGGGCTCGACACGGTTAGTTGACAAACCATGAAACTAATTCAAAGAAGTGATCATTTTTTATATAAATAGGTAAGGACAACAAAACCTATTCCTTCATCTCTGATTTCCTCCATGACACCCACATGCATATCCTGATGCATCATGCCAATCTAGAAATCCACTACTACTACCGTGTGTTCTCTGAAAGAAATATGTGCTCCCCAACATTCAAATACCCCTCAAGGGTATTCCACATGGACAACTAAACATGTCAAGTCTCACCCTCAGTGTCACCGAGTTGTTCCTCTTTGAATCACTAAAGAGTAGAGGGGTAACAACCACCGAATGGAGGTAATCTGCATTATCTCTATCCATGAAGGATAACTTTAACAAGGCCAACTACTCTGTTATCTCATATAGTATCTATGATATGGATCTCATGTTAAGAGAATATACTGCCAATTTTTCCTTACAAGGTTTATATACTCTCTCTAAGTCATATTCTTGGAAGAACATTATCCAACTCTTCTATCTCATGTTCAGAACCTTCTAAGAGAATATATACTTTAGACTATTATGGTCTGAGTAGATGATAAACTACCAGCCCATCAGGTAGTGTCACAACGTCTTCAATACGATGAATACTAATTCCAAAAAAAGATCACGGATCACATAGTTCTTCTAATGTGGTCTACACTGAAACTAACCATAGTCAATAACCACTTTACTCTACATTAGGACACAACCAAGTCTGATCCTTTATGCGTCGTAGAACACCACGTACTTGACACCCTCCTCTAGAAATCATAGAATGGGAGAGCTTGTAAAAATATGCCTTAGTTTCTAAATGGTCTCTTATCACTTCTCCATCAACATGAAAGGTTTCCCCTTTTGTGTCAAGGATTTTATGGATGCTGATACTTTAGAAAAGTTAGGCATGAACCTCCGATAGTACCCAACCAACCCATGGAAACTCCACACCTCAGTAATGTTCTTGGGTGGCTCCCATGAAAGCACCACCTCTATCTTCACTGGATCAACTGAAACTACAGCCTCCAAAATGATGTGTCCGAGAAATTGGACCTCTTGTATCCAAAAATGGAACTTCAAGAGATTCTAGTAAATCTAGTTCTCTTAGAGTAAGTTTAGGATCATCCATAAGTGTATTATGTTCTCCTCCTTGGACATTGGGTACACCATGATGTCATCAATAAAGACCAGTACAAACTGGTCTAGTTAGGGCTATAAGACCCTATTCATGATTCCCATGAACACTTCTGGGGTGTTATTCATTCCAAATGACATCACTACGTATCTATAGTGGACATAGAGACATCTTAAGGCCATTTTCAATATGTCCTCATCCCACACCCAAAGACGATGGTAGCCTAATCTGATTTTAATCACTGAGAACCATATCTCTCCCTTCAACTAATCAAAGATGTCATCAATCCTTATTAGAGGATACTTTTTTTTCACAGTCACCTAGTTTAGGCATCACAAGTCCACACAAAACCTCAATCTCTCATCAACCTTCTTGGAAAACAATACTAGGGATTCCCATGGTGAAACACTGGGTCTCATGAAGCCCTTCCTCTGCAAGTCCTCTAAATGTACCCTCAATTTATGAATGTTGAAGCTCTATGGGAGCCATCTGATATACTGGTGTAGATACTAATGTCATATCGTGGTACAGGTCAGTGAATAAGTCTACTTCCCTATAAGGAGGTAGTCCTAGAACATATTTCGGAATGTTATCATCATACTCATCCACCACTCTAGAAAACTATGGAATCATCTCATCCAATGCACTGAGGGTCATGCTAGCTAACTGATATGTGATTAGATTTTCCCTCTTATGTGTGAGTCCATCCTATGCTTCTTTTGTCCCCCTTTCACCAAAAAACGAAAACCTGGTCCCATCTCCCTGGACACACTGCACTATGTGCCTAAAATAGTTGATCTTAGCATGAACTATGGATAACCAGTCCGTACCCAAAATGACATTGTAAGGCCTCGACACTGCAACCAAGAGATCCCAACAAAAACTCATTCCCCCAAGAGTAAGGTAACAATATTTTCACTAGGGTGTGATCGTCAAATCTCCTCCTCTAAGAGCCTCTAAGCATTGGGATTGAGTAAACAGTTCCATTGGAATCTTTGTGTCTTGAACAAGGGTCATGGAGAGAAAAGATTTACTCAAACTTGTGTATATAAAAACAGTAGATAGGTTGAAAGAGACAAAGATCATACCTCTAATCTTCATGGGAGTCTCGGGATCATAAGCTCCCATCCCCTGGAGCTCAAATTTCCCTTTTCTACTATCTCCCTATGTTTGAGGTGGACCACTTGGGGGTGGCGGTGGTTGTTCCTCAAACCTCCATCCAACTCCTACCACTAATTCCACTCCTGTTCCACCTCCACTTCCTGGTAGACCATCATGTTCCTCCCTATGACACTACCTTGATGGTCCCACAACCATATCCTAGTTGGTTGTATCGATGGTAAGACTATCTATATCCAGATGCCCCTGACCGCAACACGAGTAACACAATTTTTCATTCAGGTGACTCTCACTGCCCTGGGAGGCTCGCACCACTGACCCTGTGTCTTGGGATATTCACTTAAAGTTCATAACCCTCTTGGGTCCCTACGTCATTTTATTTCTACCCACATCCAATGTATTCATTACTTATCGACCAATGGAAGCTCCCACTACTGGTTCCTATTCCACAAGAAATAACTCTATGAGTAAAGCTTTCCACAACACCCCATCCTGAATAGGGATACTAAGGGATTTTTTCGACACCTTGATTTCCCAATGTAACTCGTACTCAAGGGTATGGTCCCTTAATAATGGCTTCCTGACCATGTCGGAAGAGTAGAGAGAATGATCCATCAATCTCACCAAATACTTTTATACTGAATGGATTCCCTATGGTAGGTGTAGTATCTTTTGTATATGTACAGAGAGTAACGTCGATGGAAATAACAACCCATTATTGAGGCACTCAAAGTCTAACTAGGATAGTATCACCTCCTTATGCCTCAATTTCATCAGGATCCACCATCTCCCCACCGATCCATGAAGAAGGCTCACGATTAGGACTACCATCTGGTCGAAAGATGTCCTCACTAAGCGAAAGACTCACGTCGCCACCTCCAACCAGTCCTCACCTATTTGATGATCCATATCACCTCAAAACATGGGAGGTATCTATCTCTGGAACTCATGCAATTTAATATGCCCACTTTTATCCTCTACCGGTAACGCCGGTAGGAACTACTGCACTTTGGGTGGTGGTATCGCTGGTACACCACCAGGAGGTGCTATCTCTAACAATGGTCCCTAGACTGATTCCTAATCACTCGACATACCATCCCCATGGTCACACCCTAGAATCCTGAGTAGCTACCTATATGGAATCATTCTAAAACATAACATGATGTACCACCATCAATAGAGTATACCTGGTGAGCTGAATCCGACTCAAGAATGAAATGAGGGCACACTCAATTATTATATAATATAAGAACCATGAATTTCCCATGCAACTAGAATTTTCATGTACTGAGTTGAAAAAAGAATTAAATGACTTGGTGTATGGATATGTTAGCCACTACACCAACACTAGGTTTCCTGGACTGAGAAATGAACTCGAAACACTTAACACTATTTCCCCAAAACCAGAGTAAAACTGAACATCATCTGATACCACTCTGTCATGACCCGTCCCCCAAGGCCCACTCCGAGAATACCCCAATCCTGCCTCCCATAGGCCCGGGGAAGGTGACTAGGGATGAGTAGGTGTTTCCCACACAGGGGAGGAATTTTCCGATAAACCAGCAAACACACACACACACACACCCATCCCCAAGAAAAGTTTGGAAACTAAAAAACAATTTGTAAAGAGATATGAAACCCACTAAGACAACCACTAAGAGTAAAAATAGAATATAAAAGTAAACATGCTAGAATAGAATCCCAATTGAAATATAAATGAACAAGCTCTAGGATCTCATCTGTAGGGACCAAGTTGAATGGAGAATGAATTTTGAAGAGTGGCCTTTGCAGAGTTGTATTTTGTTGTCAAAGAAGATAAATCAATTCACTTTGTAGAAGGATCACAAATCAGACGATGCATTTCTGGTATGTATTTCACACATATCATGAGTTAGGAGAACTTGTGATGCAAGCCTTATGAAGGAAAGGGGGAGAAATGATGATGTCAGTCATATAAATATTTGATTGGAAGGAATGATGCTACTTGAGGATAGGGAAGTTTCTGTTCCCATTGCAACTCTGACGATGCTAAAGATGATCTATCAAAGGATAAATATCACGATAGTGGGATTCGTGATAAGAGCAGAAGAATGGATATGGGAAGCAGTGAAGAGAGAAAATGACAAAGCAATGGACAATCTGGGGACAGCAGAAAAGCACAGTTTAAGGTGGCACCCTTTTCCAGTGTTTGCGAAATTTTATGGCCAGAAAGTCGGGAGATGAAGAAATGTGTTTGGATATGGATGGAGCATGCAATATTAAAGATGGTTTATATTTTTGTATGCAAGGCATGATTCAATGTTAGAACATCGAAAAATGACAAAGGCATGGAGTGCGCGGAAATTTAGGCAGGTTGCGCGAAAAAATAAAGTGGTCCGCGAAATAGTAGCGGGTTGCGCAAAATATCCGTGGGATGCACGAGATAGAGGAATGATGTTTTTCGTACAAAAGATGTTTCGAGATCAGAAGCTCAAAAATTTTCAAAGGCATGAGCTGCGCAAAAAATTTGATCATTACGCGAAATACGATGTCGCGTGAAAGGATGGGTTTGCGCGCAATATGGAATGTGGTGTGGAATTTTGCATCCAATTGGTGCTTCATGATTAGAATGATGAAAAATGGCAAAGCCATGATGTGCGCAAAATATTGGAGCATTGCACAAAATCTGAAGTTGCGTGAATGATTTTTTTATGCGCATGAAGAGGGTTTTACGCGCAGAATAGTGTTTTTCACACGGGGTCCAAAATGCCTATAAATATGAGGTGACTCCCACTCATTTGTTGCTGCTCGACACTTAGAAGAAATTCCAAGCTCTGGTGCACGTAAAATCTTATGCTAATATAGTTTCACGAAAAATTGGGTATCTGCATGAAATGTGAACCTTTGCGCGAAAAAGGGATGTTGCCCGAAAATGTTTTCCATGCCAAAAGGGAATTTTTACTTGAAAGCCATTTGAATTGCGCGCAAGGCACCCTAAAGGCTGCATGAAATATTTTGGGTCTTCGAACGTATTCAATAGTGGGTAAGAGAGTTCTTACCTGCTTCTGGGTAAGAATGTGAATATTTGTACTTCAGAGAATACATATTTTCAATTGTAAAGAAGCACTAAAACATTGTGTTACACTATTTTTTCTAAGACGGAGCACACACACAATTGGATTGTTTTCAAAATGTTGTACGAGTGTTAGGGTATATCCTAATCATTGTATTCCACATCAAATTATTGTTTTCTAGTTGATTGTGTGGTACTGGATTGTTTCCATACCATACCAGGGATGTAGCTACTCTTGATGAGTAGTGAACCTTGTAAATCTTGTGTTCTATGGTTATGTCTATTTAGCAGGGAAGAAACTCTTTAAAAGGAGGTGAAGATTGTTTTAAAAAAGGGGAAACTTAAAAAGAAAAAGATATCACTGATTCACCCCCTCCCCCTCTCAGTGATACATGGATCCTAACTGGGAACTTCATCATTTGCCGAAAACCCTACCTGAAGGGAACGTATAATTGGATATCTGAATCTTGAAAAAGCAAACCACTGCCCTTGGGTCACATTGAAACACCCATGTCTCTGGTCGACCAAGGAATTCGTCAAAGCTTCTGATCATCTTTACAAGACATGACATGTGCCGGGGAATCCCGTGTAGGGGTGAGTAAAATAATACTATGTAAGAACCTCAAAACAAAAAATTAATTACACAAAGTAAAACATAAGGAATCACATGAAGTAAACCACAAAAAATTTCATTAAGAAATACACCAAGTAGACTACCAAAGAGGTACACAAAGTGTATCCTCTAAGAAGTATAATCAAGAGAGATACTAGAGACAACTCACACCAATTATAGGTTTATGGTACATAAACAAGATTATCGAAAGAATACACAATACCCTCAAGTAGTAATCTGTGGAGAATTGGTAAATCATAGAGTGTAGGTAACACATGAAGTGTCGGTAACACACAGAGTGTAGGTAACACACAGAGTGTCAGTAACACACAGAGTGTAGGTAACACATGGAATATCATCAATGACTATAAAACACACACACTAGTGAGATAGGGGAGTTCAAACTCAGTATTGGTTAGATAAAAATTCTAGGTAAGACACATAGTCTAGGTTAGACAAAAAGTCTTGGTAATCACATAGCTTCTATGTCGTAGCTAGCCACAAGATTCCAACCATAGGATACTTGTTCCGAGAGCACCTATTACATGAGCCAAAAAGTCTATACATCAACTTCTATACAAACTCAATTAGATTATCTCAAAAGGACCACCTCGTTTAAAGCATCTCAATGCCTTAAACGACTCATCAAATGAATACAGGGTTTGAGAGTTATGTGCATTTATATAAAAAGTGGTCGGTAGGGTCTGGGTACAATATGACCTGGTTGGACCATCCCTACCTCACCCAGGGTCCCCATACCTAACCCAAGGTCCGTAGACCCAACCTGGGGTCCGTAGACCCATCTCGAGGTCCGTAAACCTGACCTGCCAGGTTCGACGTGGCTCGCCCCAGTTGGGCTCGGTCCATCGGGCCACTAGACTACGGCCTGATGGGCCGTGTAGTCCAGTACACCGGGCCGAGAAAAGTCATTTCCTTCAATTCAATAGAACTCACGTCACCAACATCCATCCTGATACACTCATGTGGATCATAAATACCGCATGTGGCTCAGTCACATTCGACCGGTCATCTTGGGCGCCACCACGTTGAATGCGGTGGACCGCCGCATCCCACCAGCCCTGTGATATTCTCTGTGGTCCCCCTCATCCACCTTCATGGGTATACGTCTTCCGCCGCACAGGCATGAAGCTGTCGTCAACACTAGTGCCCTAACGGAACCTTTCATGGGCCACTGGCCTCACTTTGATGCTCCGATTTTCGATCCAGAAGATATTCTAGAATCCTCGAGTCACCACCTTCACTACTATGCGGTTGGATCCATGCCAAGATCCATCATGATGAAAATAAGATTGAGCGTTGATATCTTCCGCACCACTTTGATCCATCTGACACTATCCTATTTTTTCTTCCCTCATGTCGTGCCACTCTAGATTTTTGAAATCGGATCATTGCACCAACGACCGAGGTCGCAACGATCGATCGATCAAAAGGTGTCGATTCGTGGAAAAAAAGTAATTCTCGCGACCAACAAAGAAGGGGGGGGGGGGGGGGAGCATGAATCAGCTAATAGGAATAGAACTCGATCGATGTTTGTGTCGATCATCGTTCATTACTGTTAGTATGGAAATATAAATACCACAACAAAGGATAATCAAATCAGTTCCACAATCCCCAAAATACGCCCCATAAGAGAAACTGTCTTGCAAGAACGAGTGATCCATGGGTTATTTTTTTCGAGGGTTGATCCACATTCATCCTCAATTCCACGAATGAGTAGAATATGGAACTGAAATAACACAACCTACCTAGGATTGAATCATTCACTGGTGTGGATTCTTTTTCGTTGACAATTCATTGAATAATGACCTCGATCTTCGTTTCCAATCTGGATTTACTAGAGTTTATCATTGAGGGAGCCTCTCCTATTTTAATGAGGGAAAATATAGGGTTATGGTGATAAACCTATATTTTAACAATGATTATATTCAAATAAATACATATTTTGCATAAAAAAATATTTTAATAATGGTTTTTTTCTAAAATCTAACATTTTTTTAGCCCCACGCCAGGCGATGTTAGGCCCATCCTAAGTAAAAAGACACCTTATGAACTCATTAGTGGATTCAAATTTCTAATCTCAGTAACCATTCGTGAGTTATTAAGATTTTAAAATAAAATAATTTTATTTACGATTACGTCCATTTGGGGTTTTCTCACTGGAGACTCGCACCAACTAAAGTTAAGTCACGCCTAGAGTAATCCCACCATCCAGAACACAATGGTGCAATTAGATTTTTGATTTGGACCACTTTTTATGATTTATTCAACTTTTTCATGAAATCCACTCACACATGTTATTAAAAACATAACAGTTTTGTTCAAACCATTTCGAGCACACCGGGCATCGGAATCGCACACCATCTCAGTGTCTGGTCTCAGAATTTTCCCAATAATTTTCTAAAAATAAATCCAGGAAAATAAAATTCATTAAATTGATAATAGATAGTATTCATATAGTTTTGGTCTATGAATCAGTTTTTTGAGGTCGCTGTGAGATAGTTTTATGAAGTGGTTTTCAAATAATGATATGCTGAAATGGTTTGATGAAATGGTTTGATGAAATTTTTTAGAAAATATATGATTGTGAATATTTGGGAATATAGGTGAAATGTTTAGTAATATACCTCATATATTATCAGGAGGTTTGATCATGGGGCTTTCCTCTACTCCCTTGGCTTATTAATCTATGGACTTGTTAGACCTATAAGGGGGTTGACTTTATGAGTTGTTCTTATGTTCTCTAGAATCAATGTGTTTATCTTGAGGCATGATGTACATGCAATTATCAATGTTATGTATGAGTGTCCCAGCTATTCTATCCTAGTGTGATCCTTGGTGTGATGTTACCGGTTCTTTTAGCCAATTTGGGTGGTTTTGGTTTGCACTATTTTGGATGTACTTCCATGGATATGATATGATATGTGATGCATTATTTTACTTGACATTGTATATATATAAATTATATATATATATGAAATTATTTGAAAATGATATAACTTATTTATTTATGAATATGGAAGAAGATAAAATTAAATTTTTTTCATGATTTTGATATAAAATAGGTAAAATATATATCATGCATTTCATTCTTTAATGTTTCACAGGATTGGATTATTATGCAGAGATGTGATGTGGAACACCTGGGCTGGACCCTACCGATCTTGTTAGATCATACCGTATGTACCACATTAATGGTGCATAAAACATGTTAAGTATTTCAATGGAGGGAATGGCAAGGTGCCAAAGTGCGGTAGTGAGGGTTTTTGTCAGCTGGGTTTGGGTAGATGGATGGTGAGATGGTGTATGTTTTCTCATGCTATCACATGGAAACTATTGAAGTCACTATTTAGTTTTCTTCCTTTGCAGTTGGACTTATCTCTTAGATATTTTATTGATACTTTTTCAGCTATATAAATTTTGTGGTTCTATTTCTTTTACGAAATATATATGCATGTTTTCTTCTTATGTTTCTTCGATATATGTTTATAGGTCATGTAGTCAACTTTATGTTGGGAAAATCATTACTCTTTAATTTTTTTGATTCCCTAGTGATTGAAAATAGTCCAAGTGGATTGGGAACGTGAATTAGGTATGTGGTAATTTGGGTTAGGTACCAGTTTGAGAGGTTATTTAGGTGAGGTTCATCACAAAAAGTATATCTCATTGAATATCATATAGTTTTTCATATACTTAGAGGGTGTGTGATAATTATCAATACTTCTCACCTAAGGATAGTGATATACCTATCATGATAACCTTCATACATTGAGAGCATTATTAGGTAATTTAAAATTTACATTACTAACCAAGACATGGTTGGGTATGTTACTGACCATGTTATTTGTTAGAGCACATCCAATATGTGATTTTTATACTTTTATGAAAAGTTAATAAATATATCCCATTATTTAATTTGATTGAGGAAATTCTTGGACATGTTTAGTTAACTCACATATGATGTGCATAACTACTTAGAAGATACAGGAAATGTATTCATTGACTGAGTTAGTCAATTTAAGAGAATTAAGAAAGGATGAGATGACCTATATTGGATTTAAAATATTCCATGTCTATTAGTCACTCTATGTAATGAAAAAAGGTAATATATTGGTCTTAGTAATATTCATATGATACCACTTATAGTTGATATGATCAAATAAATACATGAGTTTGTTTGATATATTTCAAACCAAACCCCTTAATAGATTGAGTAACACTAAATCTTTTCTAGATTACACACTTTTATTAAATATATAAAATATATACTTCATATTCATTTCAACTCTACTAAGTCCCTAATGGTCATATATTTAAGCCTTTGGTTAAGGATTATGTTTTGGACAGAGTTTTTGATCCAAAATAAAGATATTTTAGTGAAATTGAATGAAAAAATTGGGTTGTATGGATTCACCAATAGTTGTAGTTTTTTTCATGAAGTCCTTAGAGATTTTAGTTCTAATGGGATGATTTTTCTAAAGAAATTAAAATATATGTATGTGATACATATTAAAGAATATGCTTCACAAAATGTTTTTGGCTAAGTGCATGCATCATCCACTTTGTAGGCTTAGTGCATGAAAACGCTACATATGAAAGACTTTATGTGCTTATATATTTCTATATGGTTCATCAATTATAATCCATTATTAATTGATTAAATGGATATCATTCATTGAATCAATTCAATAAATAATTAAAAATGGTAATAACAGTATGACATTACTTTGAATAAGACTCATGAATTTCATTAAAAAAATGTTTTGAGGATTGATTAATAATGGTATGAAATCACTAATGTTGGTAATAACCAATTATATGAAGTCCTATTAATATAATATTCCTCCCAATATATAGTTTATCACTAGGTTAAGGTTCTAACACGCCTTCCATGTTTAGTGATCCTTAAGAAACAATCTTTGATAATATGGGTAGTGTAATACTGTCAAATATAAGAGGATTTAATGTACTAATAAGGTGGTGTTTAAGAGGTTTACAATGAATGTTAAAAGAAAAATTACACATTACATCCAGTTTTCATTATTTACATTTTTCATTTCCACCAAATTTTGATTATATCGAGGATAATGTTTTCACATTTATGGGTTTACTTATATTACCTTAGTTTATATGGTAGACCCCTAAAACCCGTAAAGTATATATTTTAATAGCCTTTTTAACTCTAAAACACTTTCCATTATATCCATTCATGTATTTTAGGTTAACGAATCTTAATAGAGTGATAAAACCATAAATTTTATATAATTGGGATATAACTATTTTTCTACATCACTATATTGGTGCTCAATTGTTGATCTTTTCTCAATTGATTCCACTTAAATATCAAAATTAATTTCTTTAGTTTGGTCAATATTACTCTCTTGAAAATATGTATCATAATTAGATAATGAATTCTACCAAATTTTACCATTTAAAATCCAAGGATTTTAACATGGATTAAAACCATTTAAAATAAAATAATATTGTGTTTATATTAATTTCGGCTTTCTCATATTTAATCATTTCATTTATAGATAGAAAAATAGGTCATTTTTCAGAACACTTTTTCTATAAACTTCCAAAAATTAATCAACCTCTTGATCATATTAATCACTTGTATTGCATGAAATAATGAAAATTCGATTCATTATAACCTATATAAAATTATGAGTATTGAATATTAGTTTTGTATTTAAAAATATAAATTTAAATTTACTCTAATAAATAAAAATACAATCAATAAAATGAAAACTATTTCAAGATAAAATTATAAAATAAATTTCAGAAACAAAAAATGGAAAACAAAATAACAACAAAATATTTCCCTAATAAAATAAGAAAAGAAAAAACACCAAAAAATAATCAATGAAATGGAAACCTAGAAACATAATCATTAACATGACACAAAAAGTTGAAAACCATAAAATTACCATTCAAAACCCTAAAAAATGGAAAAACTCTAACAATATGATAGTAAATTGTGACATGTCTTTCCATTTTTTATAATTATTCATGTCTTGTTTAATGAAAGACTCCCATGGATATAATATTCCATTTATAATGTCATGATGTTGATTCATATAATTTAAATAACACTTTTTGATATCATTATATCACTAACAATATATAACACCTTATTATTCGAGTTTTATCAAATATATTCCATTTATATATTGTTCCTTATGGCTATCAATAGTAAATAATCTATGAAAAAAATTCAAATAATAAAAATAAAATGGAATCAGATGAAGTACATTATAATAGATTCATATTATTCTAGAATATATATAATATAAATCTATTATATCCTATGATGGAGATTTTAATTGAATAATTATATGCTAATTAAAATAATCTTAATTATATAATCATATATAATATTTTCATAAGATAATACAAGAAACTAAATAATAAACTTAGCTTTTCTGATTTCCCATTGAGCGAAAGAATGATGCATCATAAACCAGGGATAAATATCCATGTAAAAAAATCAAAATAATATGAAATAAACTTGAGAGGTCTTGTATGATAGAAAAAAACAATGATAGAAGGTAGAGGGAGGCTGGAAATGGCAGAAGACATTGATGATGACCCACGATAGAGGAAAATGTAGTTGAAAGATATTAGTGTATGAAAAATAGGGGTTATTATTTAGGTCAAGGGAGAAATTAAAGTGTGAATAAAATAAAAAAAAATATAGAAAACCATTTGAATATATTTTTTAAATATTTTCTACCTTAGTTATATAATAACAATCATAGAAAATTGAATTTTACATCAATTATATATCCAATGATCTTAAAAATAGAACAAAATATATATTTTTCACAATTTGTCTAATAAACAATATAAAAATACTATAACCACATCAATTATAAATAAATAATGTTATACAAGGATGATTTTAAATAGTTTGTATAATAGTGATTCTGAGTACATTAATATAAAGGTTATAGATATCGATTTCTACAATTTCAACTTTTAGGTATTAGATACTATGTGTGCATCACAAATTTGTGCTAATAAACCTAATAAAAAATATTTAAAATTATTTAAGGAAGTTTAAGGAGATATTTGTGTTCAAAATGTAGAAAAATTTACTACATTGGAGGCCTATAGTTGTAATATAAGTCTAACTAGTGTATTGTTTTTGAAATTGAAAAATTATTATTATATTCCTACCATAAATAGAAATTTTATTTCTATATATTTTTTGGAAAAGATAATATTTTATTTAATTATTAAGAAAATTTGTTTTTATATATAAATTAATGAAATTTTTATGTATTGGGAATATATAGAATGGTGTATATATTCTATCCATGGATAATCTAATATCTATCACTTATAATAAGATGGCTAAGGTTTTTTTATACTGACACATTTCTTTTTCATTGTGACCTGGGACATATAAATGAGAAATACATTCAAATATTTCATACTGATTGATAGTTTGAATTATTTGATTAGGAATCATTCAACACATGGTAATATTTTTTAATAGGAAAAATTAACAAAGCATATATTAGTGGAAATGGCGAGAGAGAATGTGGACTATTAGATATTATACATAATGATACATGTGGACCAATGATTACACCAAAAAGCGGTGGGTTTATATAATTTATAACTTTTATTGATGACTTATATCAAATTGGTATGGTGTTTTTGATTATAAAAAGGTTTAAAACTTCTGAAATTCTCAAAGAGTTTTAGAACAATGTGTAGAATAAATTGATAAATAGTATTAAGATTATTCAACTATATTATGGTGGTGAATACTTGATACCAGGAATCCATTGGTCATCCAAAAGATTGAGGTATTTTTTTATAAATCAATCCTCCTAGAACACCATAATGTTATTCTATATTTGATAGGAGAAATCATACCCGATTAGAAATGGTTCATAAAACTACTAGTCATTGTGACATTACTATATCATTTTAGTAATATACATTAATAATAATATATTTAAACTTATCTAAGTTCTATATAAAGTAATAAAAAATCCCAGATATGATATATGAACTATAAAGAGTCCCAAATTTTCTTTTATAAAGATTTTGGGTTGTGAAGAATATATATTTAAAATGTTTCTTTTGATAAATAATACCCTAAATCAGATATATTCTTTTTTTAAGTTACTCTAAAGTTACTATAGAATATTAATTTTATAATCCCACTGACCACAAAGTTTTTGTGTCCTAATGTACTATTTTTATTGTGAAGGAACACACTGTTCAAGTATTTAGTGGGTTTACCATTGAAATTACAAAATTTTAATACAAAAAAATACTAATTTTTCCTAGGATGGAATTTGAGATGGTTCCATAAAAAGTTTTGTATGATGAATTAAATAAGGAACAAAATAACCTAAAATGTTTGGTAATTTTTTAAGAGCCTAGAATATATGGATTTATTATCTAAATTTATTAAGAATTAATTTTCACCTATAATGAAACTAATTCTTAAAAAGTGGCTATTAAGGATTCTGATTCTGAGAAATGTTTAAATTCCATGGAACCTAATATTGAATCCATATACACTAACTATGATTTCAACTATGTGTGTTTACCTAAAGGGATGATAACCATAAGGTTCTACTAGAAAAATTACATGGATGATAGAGTTTTTACTTATTAATCATTTCTGATTGGAAAAGGATTTAAAAAAATTATGTTACTGACAATGAAGAATGTTTTTCTCCAATTGAGATGATAAAGTCTATCCATACTTTTCATTACATATAAGATCTTTATGATAATTCAATATATAAAATAAATGTCAAAACAACATTCATTAATGGTAAATTTTTTAAGGATTTTTATTTAATACAACCAAATGTTTTTGAAGAAAAAAATGAGTCTTATAAGTGTTTCAGGTTACAACGGTCCATTTTTGGATTGAAATAAGCTTCTCAGATTGTAGACATCCAGTTTGATCATGCGATCAAAAAGGTTTGTTTCATCAAGTATGTGGATGATTTTTGTATATACTAGTATGTTAGTGGGGGTCTTTTGGTATTTATTATATTATATGTAGATGATATTCTTTTTATTATAAATGATTTTACAATATTAAAATCTATAAAAATATTGTTTGGAAAATTATTATTGATGAAATACATGGGTAAGTAAATTTTTAAACTTGGTTTGAAAATCTGTGGAGATATATCTATGAGATCTGTTATATTGAGTCATAATACATACATTGGTAAAGTGAGAAATATGTTTCACATTGAGAAAGACAAGAATTTTGTTTTAATAGCGTTTCATGGAATAAATATTAGGACGATTCCAGATCATTCTAAAGAGTTAAAAACATGGATAATGTTCCATACGTGACATTCATAGGATCTATCATGTATTCTATGTTGTGAACTCAACCTAATGTAGATTATAACATGATCATAATAAGTGGATACTAATTCAATCTGGGTGAGAGTCACTTGATTGTTACCAAGAATATCATTGTGTATATAAGAATAAGTAAAGATATTTTACTATTCCTTGGAGATAAATAAGAGAACATTATAAGAGGTCACACTAATTATAGTCTCCAAACTAATATATATGACATGAGATTTCTATATTTTTGGATGTTTTTACAAAATGGTGGAGTAATCTGGTAGAAGATTTCCAAATAATCCATCATAGAAGAATAGAATATAAAAGAAAAATAAAACACCACATAAAATGCTGTGAATGAAGTTTTTTGGATCCATAATTTCATTTATAAACATGTGGTGGTTATTTTAATTTTGGGAGAAATTGAGATTTACTAGGATAATAATATATCCATTCCGTAGGCTAATGTTCCTCGGTCTCACAAAATTACAACATAAATCTTTCATAAATCCCATATTATTAGTATGATAATTGAGAGTGGTGATATAAGTATTTATTTGGAAGAAACATATGTGTAACACCCCGAGCTTCCACGATACGCTTCTCATTCAATAATGCAATAGCTTGCATTGTACGCAACTTCGAGTTCTAAAACACCGTGACTAATCAAAGTAGCCGTTATGAATAGTAATAACCACTTCTAAAAATTATAGAAATTTTATATTTGAAAATGGACTTCATTTTTGTATTCGTAATATCGAAATTATCCAAAGTTGAATTTTTTTTTGTAATTTTCTGAGAACATCCAATTTTTTATGAATAGTGAAAATTAATTAGAAACAACTTTTTTAATAAAAATAATTTATAGTGATAAATTATACTATTTAGTAGTTTTAAAGTATAATTAGAATATATTTTTACCATTTTATCCAATGGTGGTCATTAGAATTAATTTAACATTGTAATTGGACATAAACAATTGCCAATCTTTTGATATAAATTGTTTCTTAAAAACACGCTATTGTTGTGACAACGGGAATTAATTATAAAATTAATTAATGCAACTTATATGATTGGAATTTTTTAAAATAGACCTAATTTTTGAATTCAGAATATCAATTATAGCTTAGGGTGAAATTTTGGCATTGTTCTGAAAAACTTCAATTTTTGATGAATATTGAAACCACTAAGTGGTAGTTAAATAACTGATTTTTCGTATAAATGAAATATTACCACTTCTGTGATTTGATTTTCAAAAATATGACATACATGGTTGTCATTAAGAAGTAAAATGTGGTTCAATGAGATTAAAATAATTTTTTGGTGAATAGTAACTTTTAAGTTCTTAATCGCGATTAGAGGTAATTATTGTAGTTTAAGGTAAAAATAATGTTTTAATAATATGAGATGAGCTTGAAACTTGTCCTACTCATATTGGATGAGTCATGACCGACCAAGAAAACCCATGGGCCAACTTGGGGACCCCATGGAGCCACTTTGGTTGGAAAATGACATTAATATATATTTATTTAATGTTAATGTAAAAAATGACACAAACATGAAATGTTTTACTAAAACAGTTTTTAAGTGGGGTTACACAAGTCCAAATTTTGATTATAAATATTCATTAGAAAGATAAAAAGATTTCATACATCATAGTATTTTGTTTTATAATTTTTAGACATTAAATAATTTAAATTATTTATGACATCATGATGATGCAGCGATGACCTCATTAATTAACAATTTAAATAAAATGAGAAGATAATGAAAAATCCAAGGCTTAAACTTGTCCAAAGCCTATTGGATGAGTGGATTTATAACCCTTATCACCTTATCCTCGAATTATATAAGTGTGGGACCTCTAAAATCCGAAACTCATTTTATAATAAAGTGACTTTTCTTTACTTTCCAAGAGTGCCCCTCCTCTCCACTTATAAAAGGCCCCCACCTCTACCACATCATTCTCACTTTCAAGCCATTTGGCTCGGCCAAACTCTGCCCAAATACTCTCCAAAATTTCTCCCCTTACTCCTAGAAGCCTCACTTTGGGAAGAACTCTTCCCAAGGAAGCCTTTGGCTCAAATCAAAAAGAGTTACCCGATTTTAAAGGTAATGTCTTCTCTTATGTTATTTTGTTTTATTTCTCCAACCCCATAAACTATTTTTATTCATTTCTTTTGTAACAAAAACAGTATCATCAATATACTAGTATGTTGTTATAAGAAGTATTCGAGCTACACTTACACACACCTACATCTAATGGTTAAAGAACATACGGTTTCTGTGGATGGCGAATTTCTGCCTCACGAAACGATGATTGTTCAACACTCATATAACACATTCAAAGGTGGACATTAAGATGTCACTATATTTATATATGATATATAATATGTTTATGTTTTACTTATGCTTCTGTATTTCTCATTTATGGAATACTTTATGATTTCCATTATGGGTAAACGCGATAATTTCATTTTAGGAAGTGCGGACTACCGCCCCCTCAAAGTGATTTGAATCGTTAATGCCATATGTGGGATGTATAAAGGATGGAGTAAATGGTATTATACACTATATTATACTGGAATTATATTATAAATTTATATCATTATGATTTCATTCCATTAAATACGAAATAGAAATGAAAGTAGCGTTCATGCGTACGTACGGCTTACCGTCTCCATGAACGGTGCATTTCATTTCTTACCTCTAAATGTTACATAATATTATAAATGAATGTATAGACTATATATATGATATATATGATATCTACATCATGAATATAATTCTGGATATAATGGATATTTCACCACATGAACAACTTGTAATTATAAGAAGTTTATTTTTGACTCAAGTACCTAAGATCGACAAAACGACCGTTATTAACTTAAATAATTACATAATGTTCATAACATTGTAATAATTGATATAAAAAGGATAATGAAATTAAAAATGGTTCATAATAAGGTATATATTAACTCTAGTTTATTATTCAGGAGGTTAAAGAAAGGTTGAGTCAAGTCAGACACGAGGTAAGGGAATTTCATAACCCAACTTCCATTCTTTGGGTTAATCTCCTACTTTCAAATTATGTCATGATATTATTATGTCGTATATTGTATTTATACTTTATTTATGTGTAAATATAGTGAATACAAATAATAGATATATTTTATTTAAAAATTATCTTTTTAAGGGGTTTCGTCTCAATCTCCATTCATTGAGGCATATTTTGTTTTATACCCAAATTTATTTTATACAGTGTATAAACCCCTTTGACTTTTACATTTATTCAAAAGGAATCTTTTTATACGAAGCGTTTTACTAAACGACAAAAATGGAATGCTTTTCTTTCCGTACATATGCGGCGATAATGACTTCTCCGCTGCCGTGACCATTATTTGAGTTTCGGCTTCCTCTACAAGCCATCATTTTTTTTTTGATGAAAAATAAATACAAAGTTTTAACTTTCTTTTATTTTGGTATTGAAAATGGTTTTGAATGCATTTTTATTATATCAATGTGTTGTATTGATATCTTGTGATTGAAATGTGGAAATGTTATGTTTCCTTTATGCATGTTTTATGTGATACGATTATGTTATGGTATATGATATGTTTAAACCTATTCATATGAGGAATGTATTGGACTTAATAAGTGACGGGTGGAGCCCGCTATAGCTCCTCGATGCATCGGTAGGTCTCATGAGACAACTAGACGTGGAATTGGCCGAGGCCCTTTCCCAATTTGATTTATGGTTTTGGCCGAGGCCTTAATCATTTTAGACGTCTTGGCCGAGGCCTTGACAAAATGTTTCAGAATGTCTGGCATTATACATTTCCTCATTATGAAAGTGGTTATTGATATTGCAAGTGATTATTCGACCAGTAGAATATCCATGTGAAGAAGTGAATGGCATTATCTCATTTTACTTTTTCCATATTATGTTGAAGATAATGTTTAAAAGGCTTTTGTTTTAGTTATACATTGCCTTAAATGTTTATGTTTATTGATGAAAGATTTTGATATATTGTTATCCTTACTGAGCATCTGAGCTCACCCCTTTCAATGTTTTAATATTTTCCAGGATGTGAAGAAGTATTTTATGAATGACCTGTAGGGATAGTCAGAAGAGTATATGTGTGTGGACTATGAAGACTTTGTTATTAGTTTTTCACTTTATGATGTAATGTAAGACTTATGAATGTATCTAGTGTTTCCAAGGATACTAAACTAATCGGTCTTTCGAGACTTGATCTTTTGTGATCATGCCAATGTTACGAAGTAATGCATTGACTCTGGGTAGCTGGGGTCGGGGCGTTACAGTTGGTATCAGAGGCAGTTTAGTACTAACCTTGGAAGCTATATTTAGATAAACTCTGATTAGAGCACATAGCCCGAAGATAGACTTCAAGGATTAGTATAGAAGAACTTCCTAGAATTTTGGTATTATAGAGATTTTGTGAGTTTTCCGAGCAATACATCCCTGTCTGGATACGAGCAGGTAGAGGTGGCTCTGGCACAGATGTACCTAGGGTTAAAACCCGAAAACACCGCTTTGAGCTAGACTCGAACGGGAACTGGTGCACGACAACGGGCCTTGCTGCACTCTTGGTTACGACACTCCAGGGGGATATGCTTAGGATATTTCTCATTTTCTTTACAAACCACTATGAAGGGTTATGAGTATATACTTCCTCAAAGAAAACATTTCTTTTTTATGATTATGGATTATATCCATAAATAGTTCAATTTAGGTAAAGTGTTTTACAAATATGGAATTATGTATTTTATTTCATAAACTAATCTAGTTTATGCCTTGTTTAGAAATGGAGCCTAGTGGAAGGAATGAAAACTGTATCAATGCACACAGTCGATGTAGGGATTTCCCTCCTGCTCAAGAAAATTATTGTGGATCTGGAGATACAAATGGTTCTGATCAACTTATTACCATACTGGGACAACTCACTCAGGTTATGAATAATAACCTTACTCGTATGGATCACCCTGACCCACAACGTGGAGGATCAATATTAGACCGCTTCATGAGGCAACAACTGCCAACATTTAATGGGGGTACAAATCCATTAGTAGATGAGTAATGGATAAACTCCTTATAGAAAATATTCCATGCCTTGGGGAGTAGCGAAAGGGAGATGGTTATCATGGCAGTTTACCGCCTCACTGGAGATGTCGATCAATGGTGGTCATTGATTCAAAATACAAAGGAAGATGATGACTTATCTATTATGGAATGGAGGGAGTTCAAAGAGGTTTTCTTAGAAAAATACTTTCCTCATGACCATCGAGCAGATATGGAAAGACACTTTTTGAGTCTGAGATAAAAGGAGGATGAGAATGTTGCAAATTATGAGGCCAACTTTACAAGGTTAGCGAGGCATGCTGCAGATTATATACGTAACCCAAGAAGGAAGATTGATCATTTCTTTTATGGGTTAAAAACTTTTCTCCATCGAGCTTTAGTATCAAAATCTTTCTCAACATACGAGGATGTAGTCTCATGTGCAATCAAGACAGAAAAGGAATTCCCTAAGTCTTATGACAACAAAGTAAAGCAAGAGAAGAAGAGAACGTTGGAACAAGAGACAGATAAAAGGAAAAAGGGAAGGAAGGATTTTCCATTATGTGATAATTGTGGGAAGAATCACCCAGGTACTTGCCTAAAAGGAATGGGAGTTTGTTATAAATGTGGGGAAAAAGGTCACCAGGCGCGTGATTGCAAGGGAAAGAAAGAGGCTATCAATGTTGAATTCTATAATTGTAGGGAAATGGGGCATTATGAAAGTGAATGTCCTAAGCGTCAGGGAAACTTATCTCAGAAAAGGCCAAGGGATCAAGGGCAATCTTATGCTGTTACTACAGTTGAAGCAGAATAACTAATGTATTGGTGCTTTTGGACTCATGGATTATATTCTGGTTATTAGAATAATGTGATATATATAGAAGGATTGTACTGCAGTACTTGTTGATTTCAGTAAGTTTTTAATATGTTGAAGGTAATTATATTTTTAGTATGTGACAATAAGAGAAACTTTACTTTGTTTGGGGAATCTGATAAATTGATTTTGGAATTAAGAGACCTTTTAGAGAAAGTCTGGATAGAGGTATTTTGGATAACTATAAAGGTTGGAGTGGATTAAGGTTGGAGTGGATTAAGTTGATCTTTGGATAGTATTGATTAAGGTTAAAAAATTTATGAAGATTATTTTTGGAATATTATGATACTATAGTTTTAGGAAAAGGAAAACCTTTCGGGTGGGGCATAACCCGTCGCGTCGGACAAAGCTGCAGGAATCGAACCCACAATCATAGTGCGAAAGGCCTTTATTTCTTACCACTAGCCTACAGGAAGTCCCCGGTTATTACAAAATAATTTTACTAATCTAAATGGTATGTGTTAACATTTGGAACCTTATACAATTAGGATAAGTATAATATTTTTGAGTTCTATTATCTTTTTGAGTGAAAGATGAGTTGAAGGTTGAAACTCTAATTGTCAAGAATAAATATATATATACCTATCTCTTATTCAATGAATAAATTAATTCTTAAACTTTGGTAAAAGGATATTAAAACAAAAAAATGTGTTATCCTAATACATTATGTCTTGTTGAACTGGTGATATTTTAAATCAACATAGATTGAAGGCTTTGAGGCCCTCAATTTGACAGTTGATTTTAATTGATGACCTCAATCACTCCCTACAAATATTTACGTTTTCCTCTAATTATATGTCTCTAATTTCCACCAATGTTCTCCTAATCGAGATCATAATTGGGTGGTGACTTTTTCATTTCCCTTTCCCTCTTATTAAGGCTAAATTTTATTAATCTTATTTCCGATGTTGGTTTTCCTCAAAGGTATTTTCTCTTTTCAACCTTTTATTTTCAAAGAAAAATTTCAAATTTCGAGGACGCAATTTATTGAAGGAGGGGAGAATGTAACACCCTGATCTTCCACGATACGCTTCTCATTCAATAATGCAATAGCTTGCATTGTACGCAACTTCGAGTTCTAAAACACCGCGACTAATCAATGTAGCCGTTATGAATAATAATAACCACTTTTTAAAATTAAAGAAATTTTATATTTCAAAATGGTCTTCATTTTTGTATTCTTAATATCGAAATTATCCAACGTTGAATTTTTTGTAATTTTCTGAGAACTTCCAATTTTTTATGAATAGTGAAAATTACTTAGAAACAACTTTTTTAATCAAAATAATTTATAGTGAGAAATTATAATATTTAGTGGTTTTAAAGTATAATTAGAATATATTTTTACCATTTTATCCAATGGTGGTCATTATAATTAATTTAACATTGAAATTGGACATAATCAATTGCCAATCTTTTGATATAAATTGTTTCTTAAAAACACGCTATTGTTGTGAAAGCGGGAATTAATTATAAAATTAATTAATGCAAATTATATGTTTGGAATTTTGTAAAATAGACATAATTTTTGAATTCGGAATATCAATTATATCTTAGGGTGAAATTTTGGCATTGTTCTGAAAACATCAATTTTTGATGAATAGTGAAACCACTAAGTGGTAGTTAAATAACTGATTTTTCGTTTAAATGAAATATTACCACTTCTGTGATTTGATTTTCAAAAATCTGACATACATGGTTGTCATTATGAAGTAAAATGTGGTTCAATGAGATTAAAATAATTTTTGGGTGAATAGTAACTTTTAAGTTCTTAATCGCGATTAGAGGTAATTAGTGTAGTTTAAGGTAAAAATAATGTTTTAATAATATGATATGAGCTTGACACTTGTCCTACTCCTATTGGATGAGTCATTTCCGACCAAGACAACCCATGGGTCAACTTGGGGACCCCATGGAACCACTTTGGTTGGAAAATGACATTAATATATATTTATTTAATGTTAAAGTAAAAAATGACACAAACATGAAATGTTTTACTAAAACAGTTTTTAAGTGGGGGTAAAAAAGTCCAAATTTTGACTATAAATATTCATTAGAAACCTAAAAAGATTTCCTACATTATAGTATTTTTTTTATAATTTTTAGACAGTAAATATATTAAATTATTTATGACATCATAATGATGCAGCGATGACCTCATTAATTAACGATTTAAATAAAATGAGAAGATAATGAAAAATCCAAGGCATACACTTGTCCAAGGTCTATTGGATGAGGAGATTTCGAATCCTTATCACCTTAGACTAGAATTATATAAGTGTGGGACCTCTAAAATCCGAAACTAATTTTATAATAAAGTGACTTTTCTTTACTTTCCAAGAGTGCCCCTCCTCTCCACTTATAAAAGGCCCCCATCTCTACCACCTCATTCACACTTTCAAGCCATTTGGCTCGGCCAACCTCTGCCCAAATACTCTCCCAACATTCTACCCTTACTCCTAGAAGCCTCACTTTGGGCATAACTCTTCCCAAGGAAGCCTTTGGCTCAAATCAAAAAGAGTAACCCGATTTTAAAGGTAATGTCTTCTCGTATGTTATTTTGTTTTATTTCTCCAACCCCATAAACTCTTTTTATTCATTTCTTTTGTAACAAAAACAGTATCCTTAATATACTAGGATGTTTTTATAATAAGGATTCGAGCTACACTTACACACAACTACATCTAATGGTTAAAGAACATACGGTTTCTGTGGATGGCGAATTTCTACCTCACGAAACGATGATTGTTCAACACTCATATAACACCTTCAAAGGTGGCCATTAAGATGTCACTATATTTATATATGATATATAATATATTTATGTTTTACTTATGCTTATATATTTCTCATTTATGTAATACTTTATGATTTCCATTATGGGTAAACGCGATAATATCATTTTAGGAAGTGCGGACTACCGCCCCCTCAAAGTGATTTGAATCGTTAATGCCATATGTGGGATGTATAAAGGATGGAGTAAATGTTATTATACACTATATTATATTGGAATTATATTATACATTTATATCATTATGATTTCATTCCATTAAATACGAAATAGAAATGAAAGTAGCGTTCATGCGTACGTACGGCTTACCGTCTCCATGAATGGTGCATTTAATTTCTTACCTCTAAATGTTACATAATATTATAAATGAATGTATATACTGTATATATATGATATATATGATATATACATCATGAATATAATTCTGGATATAATGGATATTTTACCACATGAACAACTTGTAATTATAAGAAGTTTATTTTTGACTCAAGTACCTAAGATTGACAAAACGACCGTTATTAACTTAAATAATTACATAATGTTCATAACATTGTAATAAGTGATATAAAAAGGATAATGAAATTAAAAATGGTTCTTAATAAGGTATATATTAACTCTAGTTTATTATTCAGGAGGTTAAAGAACTGTTGAGTCAAGTCAGACACGAGGTAAGGGAATTTCATAACCCAACTTCCATTCTTTGGGTTAATCTCCTACTTTCAAATTATGTCATGATATTATTATGTCGTATATTGTATTTATACTTTATTTATGTTTAAATATAGTGAATACACATAATAGATATATTTTATTTAAAAATTATCTTTTTAAGGGACTTCTTCTCAATCTCCATTCATTGAGGCATATTTTGTTTTATACACAAATTTCTTTTATACAGTGTATAAACCCCTTTGAATTTTACGTTTATTCAAAAGGAATCTTTTTATACGAAGCGTTTTACTAAACGACAAAAAGGGAATTATTTTCTTTCTGTACATATGCGGCGATAATGACTTCTCCGCCGCCATGACCATTATTTGAGTTTCGGCTTCCTCTACAAGCCATCATTTTTTTTGATGAAAAATGAATACAAAGTTTTAACTTTCTTTTATTTTGGTATTGAAAATGGTTTTGAAAGCGTTTTTATTATATCAATGTGTTGTATTGATATATTCTGATTGAAATGTGGAAATGTTATGTTTCCTTTATGCATGTTTTATGTGATACAATTATGTTATGGTTTATGATATGTTTAAACCTATTTATATGAGGAATGTATTGGACTTAATAAGTGATGGGTGGAGCCCGCTATAGCTCCTCGATGCATCGGTAGGTCTCATGAGACAACTAGACGTGGAATTGGCTGAGGCCCTTTCCCAATTTGATTTATGGTTTTGGCCGAGGCCTTAATCATTTTAGACATCTTAGTCGAGGCCTTGACAAAATGTTTCAGAATGTCTGGCATTATACATTTCCTCATTATGAAAGTGGTTGTTGATATTTCATGTGATTATTCGACCAGTAGAATATCCATGTGAAAAAGTGAATGGAATTATCTCATTTTACTTTTGCCATATTATGTTGAAGTTCATGTTTAAAAGGCTTTTGTTTCAGTTATACATTGCCTTAAATGTTTATGTTTATTGATGAAAGCTTCCTCTATATTGTTATCCTTATTGAGCATCTGAGCTCACCCCTTTCAATGTTTTAATATTTTTCCGGATGTGAAGAAGTATTTTATGAATGACCTGCAGGGATAGTCAGAAGAGTATATGAGTGTGGAATATGAAGACTTTGTTATTAGTTTTTCACTTTATGATGTAATGTAAGACTTATGAATGTATCTAGTGTTTCCAAGTCTACTAAACTAATTGGTCTTTCGAGACTTGATCTTTTGTGATCATGCCAATGTTACGAAGTAATGCACCGACTCCGGGTAGCTGGGGTCGGGGCGTTACAATATGAATGTGTAATTGATATTTGGAAAATACTATCATCACAAAAAATGAGGGTCAGGTAGAATCAATTTGTATTAAAAACATGAGATATTTTATATTATCATTTAAAATGTATCATGTTTTTATAATAAAGCTAACTACTATTTATCATTCATTATTTTATTTTTCATTTAATTTACATGAATAATGGATTGATAATATTACATAATAGTATGACTTTGAGTTATCCCTAATAGATTATCATCATTTATTATTATGGGATATGATGAAATGTTAATACATACATAACAATAATTTTTTATTCAAGTCAAATAGTTTTATATCTTATAAAAAAATATAATCATAACATAATAAATTGAGAATTTTTATCTATAAGGACCTGATAAACTATATCACATGAAATATAATATAGTCATTGATATACTTATAGGTGTATGCTAATTATAAATCACAAAAACCTATGGTTGTTTAGATACTTATCTTGAGAAATTTCATACATTGATATCTTTCTCACACAATACTTATGTCTTAGATAAACAAGGGGTGGTCGGATATGTTGCAGATCATGTTGTCAAATTGAGCTTAGCCAAGATGATATTTTAATACTAATATGGACAAAAAGGAAATCATGAATTTTTATTAATGTGTACAATGTAAATTCATTTCCGTGCTTAGTTTAGTGATATGTGATGTTCTCAACTACATAGTGAATGAAATGTGATGTATTCATTCATATTGTTCAATATATTTCAAATAATTATGAGTGTGTTAGTTTTCCAATACTAAAATGACATGTTCCCTGTCTAGTGTTCACATTATGTCATGCACATATAGATAATATAATCATGAATATGGCATATATAAATACATTTAATAGTGGTCATGATCATGTATAGATATGAATTAATTTGATTGAGATCAATCTAGACCCCTTTGTAGTTTGAGTATCACTAATTGTTTTCTTGAGGGTGTTCATTGTTTACAATTATATATTAGGGAATTAATAATTTTTCTTCAGCACTATAAAGGAATTCAGGGTCCCACATAATGGCTTGGAAAAATTATTTTATTTTTGTAAAAAGTGTTCGTCTAAAATCCGATAGGGATTACGATAATCATATCTAAAAGTGTTTGGATGTATTCATAAAGATTTGTTAAATTTTTTATATGGTATGAATGAATTTATTGAATATTAGATACCATTGATTATTGTTCACTAATGCTCAGACCAAGAAGTTGTGGAAGTCACCATGCCATTTTCTTTGATTTTATGTGGCATTCAATACCACATAACATGCACAAAAAAAATGATATTTTATATTATTAAAATGATTATCCATTGGTGGTTATCATAGATATTTGGACTTATCTACAAATTATATTATGATTTTTGTATAAAACATTTATTTTTAAAAAAGATTTAAAATAAAATTATTAAATGATTATAATTCCAATGGTTGGTTATTTTAAAACATTTGAAATGTAATAACTCCAAAAGGATTCCTTATTTAATAAATGAGGATTATATAAAGAAGATTCACATAACTTATTTGGTATATAAGATTATTCTTTAATAGTGAAAACTCTCTCAATATTTCTTATCGTCAATTAAATTTTATGATGTGGTGATATAACAAAATTATTGGGAAGAGGTCCCACCAAAGTGTTTAATGATTCCGATATCTTATGGATACAATTAAAGGAAAGGAACCATTATTTGTTTCTTGGGGAATTAAATAAAAATAAATACCAATAATGATTGAAAGAATATGTATTGAGGTATTTATGGATTATAATTTTTATTATTTTATTTTAACTATTTATCTTTGTAGGATATTTGGTATTGATTCAATGTTTTCTTTCACTGATAATGGTCTTAAAGATGTCTCATAAATCCTATGATTTTTGTTGTCAAATAAATCTATTCTAGTCTAATAAATTACCAAAAAATTACTTCATATTATATGAATTTAGTTTACTAAATTTCCTTCTATTTTTGTTGTTTTCAATCCACAATAATATAGACTCTTCTCTAAATTCCAATTTTCAGTTATATCTTAACAAACTGCCCTAATACCCATAGAATAATCCTTTCCTTGTACCTTAAATTATGGAAATTCCTTGACTTGTAACCAAATACATCACGACTAGCCATGTAATATCATGATTAAGACTATGAAAAACCATTATTCTAACAATGAAATAGTGATCCTTTAGTGGAAACACATTTAGTAACATCTTATTTTTTACTCACCTACCAGTTTCTAGTTTATTATAGGAAACCGGAGACTCAAAATGGAATTCTCAATGGTATGAAACATTATCTATCCATCATATAATTTATATTATTCATATAAAATCACATTATAACACATCCATACACACCTCAATGACTTCCAAAATTCTTGTTAAAGGAGATCCATTTCTAATAAGGATTCATACACATTGAATCTTCAAGTTCTATGGAATAAAAATATCAAATCCCTATTTTCATTAAATTTTGACCACCATATTCCCTAAAAAAATTATACTATTCCATGGATTCTATAATATCATTATTTAAAATTAGATATATGATTCAAAACATTTCACAACTCCTTGTGTAATGGAATAAATTCCATTTCATTTCTCTAGCCACTATCAAGTATACCATGACACAAACATTCTTCTAGCATTCATAGCACCGGTTTTCTCTATTATAAAACTTCAATTGTGGAATAATAAACAAGATATTTTTCTATCCATCACACATAATAAAATGACTATAACTCTCCATCAATACATTTAACTCTTCATGTATCACTTATAAAACGGCATTGACCAAGACATTGAGAGCCAATATATTTTTATATAAAATTTCTACCAAACATAAATGACATAAAAAAATCATAGAAAATAACTCACTGTTTTAATTTTCTAGAGAACTATGGAATAAACAATACCAAAAACACCATTAGTAAGGTCCATATAACTAAAAATTCTCTAGACATCTCTTAACTACTCCATTCACGCTCGATCTTCTTCAAAACCATAATTTGGAATAATAAACATGATACACATCATAAAATAAGATTTATCATCACAATATAACTCTATATCATATCAAACTTTTCATTCCATGCATGTAAATTTAATACATAGTCAAAAAAATTTCATCACATGTATGATAACCATATTTATTCATGTAACATCAAGCTCACAATAATCCATTATTAATTATGGATACCATGTTTAAGTGACCATATTCAACTCTAAATGGCCAGATAATTATTTTATAAAAATAAAACAAAAAAATCTCGATTAAAAAATACTCCTCATTTTAATTTTGTGGATAACACTACCATTAATCAATCTTCATCATTGAAAAACTTATCTGTGAAAAATGTGTGGATTTATGATGAATACCACTTACTCCTATTTATCAATAAAATAAAAATAAGTTTCATATTGGATGTCAGTTTTTAAAATTCATATTTTCTTTCACATACTCACCATTTCTCATTGAAACAGAAAATGGTATCTTCTTCAAATCTACCACCATTTTTATACAGTATTCTTGCACCCAATATAGAGACACTAAGCTCTCCCTTTGATGAGAAAATCCTTCAAAACCCATTCAAAAACTTATTTTCATACAAAAAACATATAGGATATATTTTCACCTAGAATTATTAATTATATTATAAAACATATGGTGTCAAAAAATGATATTTTTTTAATTATTTTTTTCTTAATTGATTTTAATTTTATTTTCATATTTCATTTTCTTCTTGTTTTTTTTCTTTTTTAATGAACTAATATTTTGAGGTATAAAAGGCCTTGGTATTTTTAGATTCATTACAAAATAGTGATTATTTATTTTATAGATATTGGTTTCCATACCAGTATACGATAAGGATCAACCAAACCATGGCAGTTGTTGTTGTCCCATAGTTAGGGTGTTTTGGGTAAGGCTGTGTAATGATAATATATGTCGTGTAGTTGTGGATGGTAGCTTGATATCCTATGTTTGGCCTAAGGAGGTGCTCCACGCCATAAAGTAGAATGTCATTCCATAGATGTTTCTTATTGAAAAGCCACATAATGAACAATAGTTCCAAACATTGGGGCAAGGAAACTCATATATTTGTGATTTGGAATTTCAAATTTCACCCTTGGTCATTTTAAGTCCCTAAGGGATCTCTATTATTCCCATTTCCATGTCTCATCCAGAGGGAGAGCCCTTTGTGATCTCCCTTCACACAACCTTTGATTTTGAGGTCTTATACCTTGATTTTAAGTAGATTATTCAATGTCATAAATTTATTCTCTTATTGTCTTATTAATTTTTTTGTTCTTCTATTTTTATCAATATTTTTAATGGTATTGATAGTCTATGTTTCACAAATGTTTAATTTTTCATGTCAGATTTTCTACTTGACTTATGGGTTTTCAAAGATTTAAGATATTTGATTGGAGTTGGTATTGTGGATAAGGCCTTGGTTATAAAAATATATGTATTGAGATAGGTGATTACATGAACATACCATTTCTTGATCAATCATGAATTCTTTGTATTTATAAAACAGATTTTCATTAAAAATTATTCCTATTTTAGAGAAATAAAGTGAGTTTATATAATGATTTTTAAAATTTTATGATATCATTGATTAATTTCAGAGAAATGTATGTATAAAAAGTATTCAATAAAATAGTTAAGGTGGTTTTATAATGGAATTTTGATATTGAAATTATGTTTTAGATGTTAAAAGGATTACATGTGGCTTGGGTTATGAATTTGAGTTATTTTTTGATTGAGAAGTTTTATTCGAGGATTTTGATGAGTTTATTTTAGAAATTATTATTTTGTTCATATTTGAACTATATTAATGTTTTTAACTCTATTGTTCCCTGATGTTTTACATATATTTAAATATTATAAGGAGGTTATCTCAAATTAATTTTTTGTTTCTCAGGATTTTGAAGTAGTTTTAAAATTATGTTTGATTGTCAAAAATATATTTTAAAGAGATTTAAAGTGATAGTTTCTAAATTATATTTTGAAGGCCTATATGGTACCTTGGAAAATATTCTTACAAATTTAATTATTTTTTAATTATTTTGTATGTTGAATTTAGAAATATTATTACTATATTGAAACAAAATTTCAGGTGGGCACCTTGACCAAATGGTTATACATAAAATGAGCTATACACTTAGTTTAGTCAACATGTTTTCATGTTATATATAAACATGTGATTTTATTATATTTATATATTCTGTCAGTTTGTTAAATAGTGTATGTTTATTAGAGGATTTATAATGGTGGGATTAGTATTCATTATTTTCATATTTTTATTTAACATTAATATATAATAAATTTTTCACCAAATATGTTGGATATTTCATGGGAATCATATGAATTTATTTTAGTGATTGAGAGATGATTTATATGATAGTTATATTCAAACACTAACTAGTATCCCATAGTATATGTTACACATTAACCATGGAGAGTTTCACTGGTGAGGTTAGGATAGATCGAGCTAGGTGGTTATTGAATAGGAACCTCATCATACACTGATATGTTCCACCTGAGTATATCTAGGCTTGTTTTACAATGACCTTAATGGTTTCCCAAGATTTTTTATATACCACATAGTTTATTTTTTCCACTTCACTATAATTATGTTTCTTCATTATTTTCATTTATTACTCCACGACGTTGTGTGTTATTTGTTCTTTCCCATTCCTGGTTTGATTTACACATATTCTTTAATTCATTATTACATACTAATTCCCATGTTTTTTATAAAAACTATTTATATTTTATGTACTTTGATGTTCATTTGATACCATGTTACATGATTTTAATTATTCATGGGTTTCATTATTTAGTTATTTTTTATCGTTTCATACATTGTTCATGGATGTGATTTGAAATATATACTATAATGTGAGTGTTCAAAGAGGGTCTTCCAAAGAAAAGCTATTTGTTTTGGGTATGATAATTTCTTAGGATTTAAGATAAAGGATTCAAAAATGATTATAAGTTTTTTACTTAAAATGATATAAACCATACTTTTATATATTGTATTTAAAACTATAATTTATGAAATTATATGAAAATGTAAAGTCATGAACTCATTAGTGAAATCCTACAGGGCTTTATATGCTCACACTCTACTTACACCTCTTGATGTATATATAGAAATTAGGTTTTAGAGGATTATGTTTGGATATTGGGAGCTATATTTTGTCAACTCTTTCTCTCAAGTAATTTATGGAGTGGGTTTTGATGATAGTGTGGAAAATTACCTTGGCATCCAAAGGATATTTTTGTCATAGTATTTTTAGTTTCTTTTATTTTTGTTATATTGTCTATGTATCATCCATATAAACCTCTCTTTTAATTAATGAAATGATATTTACTTTTTATGTAACTATTTTATGAAATATTAGTTATGAGTTGGAAATATACTTTGGGGTTGAGCTTATAGAGAACCACACTATTCAAACATAAACATTACATCATTTTAGATGAATATTGTATAAATTTCCCAATAATACACGCCCAAGGACCATTGAGGTTTAGTGTCTCTAGAATCTTGGATACATAAACAAGTATAAATATAAATATCGACATTATTTCCCATTTATTTATGCACAACTAGAATCCTTCTTAAACATAACATACTTAAATCCATTCTCCATAACCCGAGGAGGGGAACATAAAAAAGGGTGATCTCAAATGCTTAGTAAGGGTTAACATAATACATATAAACAAATGATCAAAATTGTGCATAATATATGAATGCAGGTAAGATTATACATTCTAAAAATAATAAAATCATACCCTTCAATTCATATATCATAATCCAAAAAATATGGGATTATTTTTTATCAATCTAAATACATAATACATATGAATGTGGAATCATTAATAATAAATCACGAGCCATTATATCCTATAATAAGAATAACACATAAGTTTTTGGAATACAAATATGAATAGAAAATCATTTTATTTGTTAAGGATCACTTCAAGAGTATCATAGTGTATTGGGTTCACTCCACATTTTATCATTTCCATAGTAAAGGTTCACCCCCAAGACTATCTTATTGGACAATGTACCTTACTTAACTGTGTTCACTCTTAATTACATTCATTATTATCTCATGAGATATATATTGTTAACCAATGCATTGGGGGGATATATAATTATAGTCCTACCTGTCAAATAATTTAAACCATATATATGTGTGCCACAAGATTATAAAACCTTCATCATAACATTAATTCATAATTAATGAAAAGGATATGGGTTTCATAAGAATTTCATTATCATAATCATAAACCATCTATAGAAAGATTAAATGTGGTAAAATTTAATCTATAAATAACTAGAAACATTAAAGGATTTTATTATAGATTAAAATACATTTAAAATGTCCCTAAAACATTTCGTCTGGAAGACAAACTTTTTATTTTGGATCACATATTTAGAATCTAAAATTTTAAAAAATATTGAGGATATCAATTCCATTGAAATTAACCAAGGAATCATATAATGTAATATTCATATAAAATAGTATTTATGATGTCATAAAATGTTGTTCATGCGGTGTATGTTAAAACAAAAATTCCTTTCACAATATCATTAAAAAGTCATAAGCACCTTATTTAGAAAAAAGAAATAAGATTCCTTAAATTTTTTTAGATAAAGGAAAAAATAGTTAATAATTAATTGAAAATAAATTTAGAGAATAGTAAAGTAATTAATGAATTTTTCTAAATAAATATAGATATGGATGAAGAGAATCCCAACTAAAGATAATAAATGGTCAGTTTTCCTTAAAATCATTATTTCAGTATCTTGAGTACTTAAAGATTGGACACTAAAAGAGAAAATTTAAATCTATTAAAATAAATAGATTATAATAAAATATATAATACTATTCATGGATATATTATATAATTTCATCATTGGAAAATTTAATCATAAATAGTCCCTGTAAAATGAGATTGTAGCATAAAACCCTTACCTCAAGTTCGTAATCCATTTTATGTGCCCTATCATCCTATATAAAAAATTTAAATTTATGATACTTATATAAAAATATCATAATCATTCATATTATACCATACATGTTTTTCTTAAAACATATTATCACTATTTTTATTAACAATCTTTCATTATCATCAACATTTCGGGTGTAAACTACTTCATTTTTCAAATATGTTTTTGGGTTAGGTGGTTTTGGTTCTTTAACTTTTATAATGGTTACTTTACATATTGATTTGTAAAAATTATATAACTATCATATATATTCATTATATACATATTTATTACAATTCATATAAAGTGGTGATGAAAAATGAATCTCATCACTATATGAATATGATAGTCTGTACGTATAAATGAGTGGAATTTCCATTTTTCAATGGATGGAATGAAATAAAGGTTAATATTAATTATTATTTATAGAATCATTATTATAACTTACAAATCATATATGAATATTAAATATATCATACAAACAAACCAAGAATGATGGTTTTGGAAAAAGATTCATATTAATACGTGGAGGTGGCAGTCTAAACATTTGAAGGAGACATACTTTCATATCTCATTGGATATTTACAAGGTGTTGATTGGTCACTCCGTCATCATAATAAAATATCTATATATTTATGATATTGGAACCATCTGGTTGTTATGGATATAAAAATTTAATAGGATGAATAATTATAAATAAAATTTAAAGATCATGGTTAGTATATATACATCCTCTTTGAGAGACAACCATTGGATTACATCTTAATCCTTGAATGATTGGTCTTAATAGAATACTATAAAATATATGATGAGGGGAAGGATTATAGGAAGCCTTTTGGTAGGTAATGACCAAGAATTAAGCGTCAAATGGTGTGAATAAGGGAGGAGGATATATTCCCTTTTATAAGTGAGGGGAGGGACACACAAGGAATTCCTTAAAATATTTCAATGATTAAGGGTAAATTTCATGGGAAAGTTAAATATATTGACCTTTATATGAGGTAAATTTTGTTTTAGATTTTGTTTAAAATATTTTTAAAATGATTAATAGAATTAATCCCAGGTGTAGGGAAGGTATCAGGAGTGTCATAGGTGTTCTAAACAGGAAAAGGAGGGGGGCATATTGAGAATAGAGAATGTTTAGTTCTAACCTTATACTAGGATTGTGTTCCCCAAAGATGTTAGTTAAATGGTTTGTAAGCCATTAAATGTGAGTTTAATAATTGTGAATCCTTGGATAGAGCCGACTATAGATCCTCCACATGGTTTTCCAAATCATTAAAGATCCCCATAAAACCATGTTCCCCATTCCTCCCATTCTTAAAAGTTATTATAGGGTTAGTAAACATGGATTTCCAAACCATGTGGACTAACCATGAAACCCATTAAAATTGGGGATTTGAATATTTTCCCGCCAGATACTTATACTATCTGACCCATTTTTCTTCATCATTTCACATTTTGCAGGCTTATGTGATAATAAAACCCTCCCAAATATTCTAATGATCAATATCCTTCAATTATAGGTAATTTCCTTTTATTTTTAGTGAAATTTGAATCTCTCGATAAGTCTACTAGTTCAATTTTTTTGACTTTTTAGAATAACAACAGTTTTTTGTTTTCTCTTCTTCTGAATCTTATAAACCATTTTTTCTAGGGAGTTTTTACCCGTGGATTTTGGGGATATTTTATTTTTAAACAAGGTTCATTGTTGGATGAGTGGTTATCTATGATATTAAGTGTAGGTTTCGGTTTCAGAGGAAGCGTGCAATGGGTCATGCCCAACTTTCTTTTTTTTTCGGGATTGATGATCAATCTGAGATTTACAGAATGATTAATGTCATGATTTATAGAATTTAATAAATTAAAATAGACAAGGAATAGAATTCAATAATCATAGGGAGCATCATCCCATATTATTTATAATTAATTTGATCAATTAAATAATTACATTGAGTGAATTCATTCTTATTTGATGGGTCTAAAAATAGATATGCATTTTGTGGTTGTTGCATTGTAGGAATCATAGTATATTTCATCTAGAAGTGATCCAAATATGTTCTAAAAATCAATTAACATCACCATATGAATATTTGGGTTCTAGCATGGTAGATCCTATAGGTTTCATCGTCCGCCATTGATTGCCTTGAGAACTACTTCGAAAGAGTTCTATTGGATCTCTCTTGACATGAGAGTGGGAGGTAGATGAAGATCTCTCTCTGTTATTGGGATTGTTATTGGATAAAGGAGCTATCTAGGGCATGATAGGATTCTACAAATTTATTTCCACAACCAAAAAAATGAATTAGATCTTTTATAAAATAATTTAATTGAGTTTATATATCACTAGGGTTAAAATAAAATAATTACACAAGTTCCCATTATTATTTATTTAATCCCTATAGAAACCCATGTTAAATAATAATAATAATATTATTTCTCTACATGTTCTTTACTTGTGAATTTAATTATATATTATTTAATAAAATAATATTTATTATTTATTATTGCTTACCAGACCATTAAAATTGGTCCTCCATTCCTCCAAAATATTTTTCAGGCCTTGAATAATGACTATTTATTTATTAAAAAAATATCAATACATTATTTTCCAATAAATAAATAAATATTATATTCAATAAATAGAAAAAAAATATTTATTAAATTTTATACTCACATTATATTCTCTCAAATAATTATTCGTGGAATATATTAAATAAATAAAATATGAATAATTATTAGACCACATGTAGGAATAATATTTATTTAACATGTTAAATAATAAATAATAAAATATTAATTAAATGAGATTCTAGATACACTTAGTTTGTGGTCCTCTAAGCCTCTTTCTTGGTGGCACTAGGTGAAGTAGCCTAAATTCCAAGGTTAACATCTGGAAACATGCCAAGGAACCCATTGAGAAATAAGTTATTGCTGCAATGAAATAATAACTCATATATATGCTTATTGTGTAATATAATGCCTTTATCATGATATATCAAATCATGTAGGTTGCCTGATGGTGCCATCAACCTATGCACTCGATGTCTCTTTCATTGAATTCTGGGAAATTCAACTTTCCTATAGAACACCATGGTCATGGATTTATTTAGGCTATATCATTTACATCAAAGGGATTGAGATATCAGCTTCCATTAAATAATAGAGGGGAACAACCATTTCTCGCGTTATTCATTAATGCAATATTACCCACGATTCACCCAATGCATTTTATCTTGCTATGAACAACTATCATTATGATTTTCATCAATACATCAAAGAAAGAGACTCATAATACCCATTAATAATATTAATAATAATTTCAAAGTATTAATAAACATATCCTCATATAGTAACATCCAATGAAACATATAAATATAGATTTCCTAATGCCGAGTCTCATTATCATAACAACCTACTAGATATTACAATGGGTATACACCGTGATAAAGTGACTCAAAGTCCTATGAGTCTCTATCCCTGATATCCAATATCATTAGTTCATATAAAATGATATCATTTTCCTATATAACATATATTTAAGATCAAAATCATAGCACATTTGGGTTCTCATCATAGAGGGAACTTCTATGACCTTTTAATGTGTTAACTACTTTTAGAACATTATCACATACTATGTTATATGAAATAATAACCATGATGTGATAAGAAGATTATTAATATCCAAAACAATGAATATCGATTATCATGAAGTACAAAAAAGATGGTTGTAGGGCAAAAACTCAAACAGAATCCCACTTGAACTAGAGACAACAACTAACAACCTTCAGCCCACTAGCTCTCACACAATACTCATGCTTCTGTTGAGATAGTACTTTAGTAAAGGGGTCATTCACATTCTCTTCCATGGGCACAATACGTACTATAAATTTAACCCTATGATAATAATCATTCAAGAGGTGGCACTTCTATAGTATACACTTTGTCCGTTGGTGTGGCCTTTTCTCTTTTGAAAGATCCACCATTGCAGTATTATCACAATACAATATGAAAGGGTATTTACTACTAGATACAACATCAATCTCATAGACAAAGTTTTGCATCCAAATAGATTTCTTGGTTGCATTATATTCTACTATATGCTCAAAGTCTATTATAGAATAAACAAAAACTAGATACTTTTAACCCTAATACCTCACCTGTCGTCCATTGAGACAGAAAAATTACCCTGATTGTGACTTTAGATAAGTATGATCTGTCTAAAAAAAAGAATTACTATATCCCCTGATGGCCAGTTCCCCCTATACTCTATACACCAGAAACATATCCCTTTTTCTTCTCATATAATTAAGGATATCATTAACAATAAACCAATACTATTCTTCTAGACATTAAAGATATCTTCTTACCATGATCAATGCACATGAAACATCAAGTATAGTAAATATCATGGCATAAATAATTGATCCTATAATTGAAGTGCATGAGATATTACTCATTATTTCATTCTCTTATTGTGTTTGAGGACACATTTTTGAAAAATGTGTAAAAAATGTGACACTAGAAAAAATCCCCTTTTAGATTATTTCATACTAAATCACATTATTATGTGGTCAATATATGTAATTTGACTTAGTTTAAGCAGCCTCTTGGATCTATCACGAACTATATTAATCCCCAGAGTATTGGCTACTTCACCTATTTCCTTCATGGAGAAACTCATGTTTAACTAGTCCTTAATAGTCTGTAATGCTGGCATGTCATTTCTAATAAGAAATATGGAGTCAACATATACTATTAGGATAAAAAATGAATTTCCACAAAACCTCTTGTAAATACATGGATCACATTTTTCATTAATAATACCAAATTATTTTAAAGATTCATCAAATATAATGTTCTATGACATTGATTCATGCTTCAATATATAAATGGATCTCTACAACATGAAAATAATTTTGGCATCACCTAGAGTCAAAAAAACTTAGGGTACTTTCATACAACCATCTTTATTAAGGTTCCATTAAGAAATGCAGTTTGAAATCCATCTTCTAAATCTCATAATCATGATAATCTGCTATAACAAGTAGTATTATGATGGATTTAAACATGGAAATAGGTGAAAATGTTTCATCATAGTAAATTCCTTGATTCTATTCAATACCATTGTACACTGTCCTTTCGTTATATGTATTTTCATTACATTCAATTTCATAATTTCTCATAAATACAAATTTAAACCCAAGAATATTTACATTAATCGGAATATCTATAAGATCCCAAACGTGGTTCTAATCCATTTAATCCATTTTATAATTCATTGATTATTTCCATATTTCCACTTTTGAGATCTCAACTTCCACTTCATAAGAGCGAGGTTCATAATTTTAAACTAATAACAACTCACACAATATGGTGATTATAAAACCATATCTATCAGTTTCTCTTACCTCTCTTATTATCCTACACAATACTTGTATTTCAAAAACAACATCTTCCATCAGGACCTAGGGAACATGTTCTTGTACCAACTCTTATGTTTCATGAGCATCAACTTCATCGAAGTCAATCCTACTCCCACAATCCCTTCTGATGATGTTATCCCTTACAATAAAGATAGTTTTTATAGATAAAACCACTTTCTAATCCATGTGGTTTTATAGATAGTATCATTTTGTTTCTTTAGGATTCCCAATAATGATAAACTTTCAACCCTAAGGTGTTAGTTTTCTTTCTAATAAGTCCTTAAGAAACACACCTCAATTCTATACACATGTATTTGATAAAACATGTTTCTTTCCACTCCATAAATCAAAGGTAATTTCATTTGATGCTTTAGTTGGTATTCAGTTTAATGCATATGACACAATTTGTAATTAATATCCCCAAAAGGATAATGGAAGATGCACAAGACTCATTATCGACCTTACCAAGCCTAATAAAGTACACTTTCTTATTTCACTAACACCATTCCACTATTGTGTGTAAGGTGGAGTGAGTTGAGATAGGATCCCAAATTCCCATAGAAAGTCCTTATACTCTTGGTTAAGATATTCACCACCACGATCTGATAGAATCTTTCTTTTCTTCTTTCCATGTTTATTATCTAATTAATTATTTAAGTCCCTGAATTTCTCAAAGGTCTATGAATTATACATCATCAATTAGACATAACCATATCTACACAAGTCATCATTAAAAGTTATGAAGTAAGAATATCCACCTCTAGATTCTATATGAAATGGTCCACACACATCAGTGTGTACCAATCCAAGAATCTATGTGGACCTTTCACCCAATCCCCCAAATGGTGGCTTGTCAATTTTTTCTTATAATCAAGCATGACATATTCCTTGTTTTTTTCTGAGACTATTCTAAATAAACCTTTTTAAAGATCATTATCAAACACTTCTTATTTACATGACCAAGACAACAATGCCATAACAGGGTGTTATTTGAGTCGTGTGAACACAATTCATTATATATTGATAATACTTAGTTTTCATAATTTAATAAATAAATACTATTATTTAAATGTCTTATACCATATAATATGTTGTACTTATAAATGAAACAAATTTTATTTCCAAAATTGAAAATTAACCCATCTACATATAGACATGATATAGAAAATATGTAATTGGTTACTGTAGGAACATAATAACAATATTTTAAATCCAAAATCAATCCCTTTTTTGAAATTAAATGTGGTAGTCACCAATGTATAAAGAAAAAACCTTTCACTATTGGTAGCTCATTGATCCACATATCCTCTAGAAATATTTTAGAATCTACTTGGCTCCTATATTTAGATACAGATGTTAGCACCATAATTAGTATTTAATTCCCAATGTATATATATTTAAAGATTACACTATAAAATGCACCTTTATCTTCCCATTTGTTCTGTGCAAATTTCTCTTCCATTTTTTTGGAATTCCACATGATAAACATACCACTTCCTTTTTCTTTCCCTACTTATAGATCTTCCACTTATTGGAAGGATGGTGCTATGATGCTTTAGACTTGTTATGAGTCATGAGACCCTTTTCATTGTTCTTACTTTTCTAGTTCACCATAAGGAACATGGGTTTATTATTACCCATGTCCTTATCCACTTTATGAATCAATGTAAGATGTTTCAAAAGGGTCTTCTCAATATTTATCATATTGTAATTAACAATATAATTAGAGAAGGTCTTGGGAAGTGGTGAAAGTATGAGATCTACACGCAACTGATCGGAGAATTTAACCACTAAGATGTTTAAGAGTTAAATGTATCTAACAATATTGACTACATGGGTCCCTAATGATACACACACTGTAATATTAGTTTTAAAAAAATCATCAGTGATCTCATACCTCTCTTGTCTCACATTCTATTATTAGTGATCTAAAAGGCAAAGAATCATCTTATATGCATCAATATCATCATGTGTTTCAAAATATCATTGTATATGGATGATAGAATAAAACATTGAACACATGTGGAATCACTAATTTTTTTTCATAGATCGATAACTCTTTATCACATGCCTAATTTCCCGGAACATCATGAATAGGTTCTTCCATCACATATAATTTCCTTTTATGGTGAAGGATAATGCATAAATGCCTTTTCAAATTTTGGAAATTAGTTCCAGTGAGAAGGTTGTCCTTATCATGTATGGATCACAATGATATGTTTTAATTCATTTTAACATTGTTTTTAAAAATTATGATAAGTATAATTTTAGAACTTCATATGATAAAATTTAGTCAAATAATGAAATATTATATTAGATAATATCCCACTATTTTATTGAAACCCAAAATCCCTCACCAAGGGCTTCAGAATATCCTCTTTATTGGAAATTCTATTGGTAAGGATCCAAATTCCTCTTCTCATTACCCCATCATTGATTGGTTAAGAAACCCGAATAGTTTTTGGTAGGAATTCGAAATTCCAATTGCATTAACTCAGAATTCCTTTATATGTTGAGTGGACTCCCCGATCCAGAAATCTAGTAATTAGATTTCCTCAACGCATGCCTTTATGTTATATTGTGCTCTGATTTTTTTGTCAACCCTTGATTTGAAATAGCTATGTCAACCCAAAACAACAAGTAATAATTCCCTGATAATTGAAAGAATCCAAAATTTGGTTGGTCAAGCACTTTAAACTATGGTTAGACTTTAACTTATATAGTGGAAGGCTATACCAAATTAATATATATAATTGAAGAATTTTATCCTTTATGCATAAAATTAAAATTATTATCTTTATCATATGTGTGTTAAAATTATGTGCATTTTCTTTAGTGATTAACCATGTCTTAGATAATATTTACTTATAAGTCAATTTATTTTACTTCTATCATGCATTCTCGTTAATTTCATTAATTCACGTGATTGAGAAAAAACTTCCACAATGAAATAACCATGAAACATGAAATAAATATAATAATAAATTTGTATGATCGTGAGTTTTTTCTAATGGTTAGTATATTTAATGGTTTGATAAACTAACCATTGACCTAGGGAAAAAACACCATAAAATAATTAAGGTTCGTGTTACACCATTCCACATATCCAACTATGTATATCTATTTGTTTGGTTATACCCTTCCTCCAAACTTGAACAGACTCCACTAGCTTGGGAGCTTCATCCATTACATATAATTTTAATCACATGAAAATGATGGAAATAAGGGGTTCACATAAAACAAACCATGTAAACATAGGATCTTACATAATAATATAAGTGGAAGAACACATGCCAAAAATTTAATTTAATAAAAAAATAACTGAAACCAATCAAATGAAAAGGTCTAGGATTTTCTCATGATCATCCACGTGCATTAAACGAATTAAGAATTTAATAAAACTAGCATTCAATTCTTAATTGATCTTATTTAATATAAATAAAACTTGAATCAATTAATTATTATCTTTAATTAATCAATTCTTTTAGGTAAATTCTCATTTTTTTGAGATTATCATCCATCATAAGTTTACGAAAATTTAAAACATTTATTTAAAATTAACTATATACATAAATATACCTTCGAAGTATCCTGGGGAATACCCATATGAATCCACCAACATTTTTTATATTCGTAAACTATTTTAATTTTGTGACTTATAGAATACATGCCAAATTATGTACTTTCATGATGTGTATTATCAAATTAATGATTACACAAATTACATGACTTTTCGATCACGTGTTATGTTTCAATGCACGTAGAGAAATAACTGTAATACAACTCATACATAAAATAATGATCTGAAAATTACTAAGATACTAATTAAACACATGCACACACACAAATATATATATATTAAATCCCATCACATGGAGTGTCATATAAATTTGACGAGCACTCACAGGAAAATTTCTATAAGGTTTAAATTGTATATTAAATAATTTTTAAATCCAAAAAATTTGGTATAAGTACATGGTGTGTATAGGAGAGATACACAATGTGTATATCTCTCACCATCTATCTAAGGCACATGTATAGGGACTTGGTGTGTATAATGTGTCTAGAAAAATGGAGTACACATCATGTATAAGTGACTACACTATGTGTGGTCCCTAAGTTACATGATCACTGGTCAGGTAGGTCATGTATTGTAATAAATGACCTATTTTTGACACTAATGGACCACACACCATGTATATGGGATATATGGTGTGTAATCTGGTTAGATGTGTGCCAGGCTAGCCTGGTTAACATGATTTGTATGAAATAAATGTTGTGAATTCCATCAATGTACACTGTATTAATTAATTTCCAAATTGATTCTTGATGAATTGAACATAAGTACAAAATGTGTAACTCTGGTTACATGGTGTGTACTCTTATGTTATTCATCCAAAATCTTTTCCCCTCTGGATGAGAAATTTCATTTTATCTAATTCAAAAAAATAATCATATTGATTAGATCAATGATAAATAACGGTGGATGAAGTAGATATCCCAATTTGGATTAAGATAATGATTAAACTTGATTTAAAAACTAAATAAAAAAGGTGTAAATCAATCAATGATCATTAAATAATGAAAAATAATAATGTGACCTCTCTAATACCACTTATAGGTACCTAGAATAGTGGAAGTGTGCAATGGGTCATGCCTAGCTTTGAATTTTAATTGACCAATGATAAATCCAAGATTTACACAATGATAAATTTCATGATGTATAGAATTGAATCAAAGAAAATAGAAATGGGACAAAATTTCAAAATTTGAGAGAGGATTATCACATATTATTTATTACTAATTTGATCAATTAAAGAATTACTTTGCAGGAATTGTTTCTTCATTGATGGGTTTGAAAAAATATTTTCATTGTACAGTTGGTGTGTTGTAGGAATAAATGTAGATTCCCTCTAGTGGTGATCCATAGATATTTCAAAAATCTCCAAACATCACCATTAGAATCTCTAGGAGATAGCATGGTAGATCCTATCGATTGCATCGTCTGCCTTTGATCACCTCAAAAACCACTTCCATAGATTTCTCCGGGATATCTCTTGACTTGAGACTAGGAGTTGGAGGACAATCATTCTCCATTCATGGGAGCGTTGTTAGAGAAGGGAACCCTCTAGGGCCTAATTGGATTCACCAAATCCATTGTTCACAACCACAAAATGAATTGGCTCTCTTGGAAAATCATATAATTGGGTTTATATATTGCTCGGGTTAAAATAAAATAAATCCAAAAGTGGCATTTATTATATATTTAATCCCTGTGGAACCCCATGTCAAATTATAATAATAACAATAATAATAATAATAATAATAATAATATTTATAAACATACTCTTAACATTCAATTTGAAATAAATATTATTTAATCAAATATTATTTAATATTTATTATTTATTACAAAACCATTATACTCGGTCCAAAATTACTCGACAAAATTTATCTAGACTTGAATAATTAAAATATATTTATTAAATAAATATCACTAAATCATTTTCCAATAAATAAATAAATATTATATTCACTAAATAGCAAATAAATATTTATTAAATATTCTAATCACATTATAATCTCTCAAATAAATCACAAATGAATATAGAAGATCGAGGAAACATGAATAATCATTAAAGAACATGAAAGAATAATATTTATTAAAATCATTAAATAATAAATAATAATACATTATTTAACTGATATTCTAGATACACTTAGTGTGTGACCCTCTAGGCCTATCTCTTAGTGGCATTAGGTGAAGCAGTTGAAATTCCAAGGTTAGCATCTACTAACATTACAAGGAACCCATAATTAAAGAAGTTAATTGTAACAGCCCAAGATTTTATGAAAAATTTTCTTTTTAATTTCACTAATGTCCTGTGTTGTACGCAACACAAAAAGGAGCTTGCACAACACACATCTTTGATAGCGTGTGTAGAATGAAATACCGAGTTTCACTAAACAACAATATGCTATTAAAATATTATTATAACTAGCCGTTATGAATAGTAATAACCACTTTTTGGAATTTTATAAATTTTATTTTTCAAAATGGACTTCATTTTTGGACTCAGAATATCGAAATTAGCCTAGGGTGAAATTTTGGTATTTTTCTGAAAACTTTCAATTTTTGATTAATAGTGAAACCACTAAGTGGTAGGTTAAATACTGAATTTTGCATAAAACTTAATTTTACCGCTTCTGTGAATGGAATTTCGAAAATCCGACAGACACGGTTGATATCAGTAAGTAAAATGTGGTTCAATGAGATAAAAATAATTTTTTGGTGAATAGTAACTTTTTACTTTTTTTACGGCGGTTAATAGTAAATAGGGTAACTAAGGGTAAATATGATATTACTATTACCCTAACACATGTCCTAATTCTATTGGATAAGTGTAATTCGACCAAAAACAAACTTAGGAATAAAATATGACCATTTAGGCCCACTTGGATTAGATTAGGACATTTATTATTAATTTATTTAAAGAAGGGTTAAAATAGTTAAAATCAAAGTTTAATAAGTAAATAATTTTTAATATGGGGTTATACATAAGATAAATTCGATTGTAAATATTCATTAGAAAGCTAAAAAGATTTATTACATGATGGTATTTTATTTGTAATTTTTAGACATCAAATAATTTAATTTATTTATGACACAATCATGATGCAGTAATTATCTTATTAATGAAATATTGACATAATTGATGTTATAAACACCAAAATAAATGTAATTTGAGACTTTTTATAAATTCCACTAATTTTATAGGTTACTATGATATATTAGTGTTGATTTAATCAACTTGGTTCGAACATATAATTCTGTTATGACTTTCACAAAAATCATATATCAAATAGTGTCCAAATTGACACAAAATAGTTTTTAAATCAAATATTATATTATTAATTGTAATTTTATTCCTAAAAATCCAAGGTTCGGCCAAATGACTTAGATAATGATATATATATTAATAATAAACAATTTGGGGTTCGTTTGGCATGTTATAGTAAGTGTATTAACCATATAGTGAAAGAAAACAAAAAGACACGGTAAAAGTTAAATTATTTAACTTAGAGTTAAATCTAATTGATAAGGTTAAAATAATACCCTAAACTTGTCTAAATCCTATTGGTTGATAGGATTTCGACCCATCCCCACTTTAGTTTCGAAATAAGACCCTTTTGAACCACTATAAACCGATTTTGACTTCAATATAAAATAATATTTTGAGATATTCCTAAGGTGCCCCTCTCCTCCCTTATAAAAGGACACCTCCTCCCCCTTACTCCTCACACCAATTTGAGCACTTAAGCTCGGCCAACCGCTGCCAAAATCACTTCTCCACTTCCCTAGAATAATCCTAGAGGTCATGGTCTTCTTCAAAGACCAATCATAGTTCCCTAAGTGAAGGATTCAAAGAGGCGTTTCAAAGAAGAGGTAATAACCATTACCGATCTTTTCAATTTCTTTCTTCTTCAACTTCTTCTTCTTTAGTTGTTTCATGATAAAGTAATAACATCAGTATTACATACATACTGATATGTTATTATAAATATGAAACAACTCTAATTAACCTTCTATCCATCCGGCGGAAAAAGGAAATCACCGCGCGTGCGTACGTACAGAATACCGTCTCCACGCCGTGGTGTAATCTATTTTCCGCCACCACCTTAATTGGATGGGTATAATGGTTTAATGAGTGACTATATATGATTATTATAAAGTGATATTGATACTGAAATAGTATAAATACACTTCAACGCAATTCCACGACCATGGGAACGATATCATCGCTCGTGCGTACGTACGGACTACCGTCTCCACGACGCGATGAGATTCATTCTCAATGATTAACCATTAATGAATGATTATAAAGTATATATAATAAGTACTAATGAAATATATTACCTAATAATGATACTGTAATTATTTATATTTATATGTATGTCATCTACTTAATTCCATTCAATTCAATAAGGAAACGAAAACAGCGTTCATGCGTACGTACGGACTACCGTCTCCATGAACGGTGTATTTCTTTCCATTTACTGATTTATTATATATGTATATTCTGAATATATATATATAAATCATGTTTTATATTCTGGAATTAAGTAATCATGATCTAAGTAATCATATGAATAATTACAAGTTAAAAACACAAACAACAAATGAGACGATTTTACACAAAACGCTACTTTAACATGAATTTACAAAAGAACGGGTAATATAAAGTCATAAGTGGACCATATATGATATAATAACAATGAATATGATTCTGGAATAAGTAAATAACATGATTTAAATCATTATACAGGAGGTTCGGATACTTACGAAGCAAATCGGACCTAAGGTAAGGGAAATATCACAATCTCATTTTTATCCGAGATTGTTTATTCGTAAGTACTTACTGGGGTGTATTTTATCATCCACATCCATGTTTCATCAATATGTAATATTATTTCCATCCACCTAAAATTGTTTAAATCCATTTTTACCCTTCGGTGAGTTTTTAGTAATATGTATGAAATGAATCTTTTGTCGTTTTTCGTACGAGGTACTTTTTGACTTTTCCGACAAAAGTACAAAGAATGTTTTTTTTAACCTATACGGCATGAATGGATTTCTAAAAAATTATTTCCAAAAATCTTACTTTACAAGTATTCAAGTTTATTTTTAATCAACTTCTTTTATTTTAAAATTGTATGAAATGTTAAGAAAGGAAAAGTGTTTTTGAAGTAGAAAGGATATTTTCCTCAAGAATGAAGTTCAAGTATTTTATCAAAATTATTTTCCATCTAAGATAATAAAAGGGTTCTGTTTTTACCCCTATTATTACATGGATTTTATTATGTTGTGATGGAAACATTTTTATGAATTCATTTATCTTATATGAATTGTTTTATGATGTCATGTTGTTTAAGAATCCCATTTTTATTACATGGGTTATGCGATGATGTATGATTTATGATTATGTGGCACACATAAGAAAGGATTCATTATAAGATGGGTGGGACCTATATCTCCCTCCAATTCATTGGGTAAAGATTTTATATCTCATGAGATAGACAGGGCTGGAACGGTAGGTTATACCGGTTCAGTGAAACAGGACTGAAACGAGGGTTACTCGATTCAGAAAGGGACTTTGTCCACTAAGAAAGTCTTGGCAATGAGTCATGACTAACAAGAAATGATTTTCCATGATTATGTGTGCATGCCACAAAGTTTCAAGTTTCATGTTATGATTATGGTGATATCATTTTCACTTCTATGATTTATTCCATGTTAAGATATTATGATCTCTTTTGCAGGTTATGATTTTCAAAAAGATATGATATGATTTTTATTTCCTTTATTTGCCCTTGATGAGCATTTGAGCTCACCCTTTTTATGTTTTCTTTTCCCCAGGATATAAAGAAAGGTTTTAGGTAAAAAAAGGAAGATCTTTATGGGAGATTTTGATGATCATTCACCACGATTAGAAGATTACGATCCGAGTTTCCAAAGACACTAAACTATTACGATCCTTGTGTGTGTGTGTTTTTTTATGTACTAAGTATTCCGCAAATGTAATGTAATGTCCATGTACGTTAAGCTTCGAGTCTCTACAGTTGGTATCAGAGGGAAGGTTTAGTCAACCTTTGGAAACTAGGATTCGAGAACTTTAGTGAGATCCCTAGAGATATTTCTAAGGTATGTCTAGGTATGTCTCTAAGGATAAGTATACATATAGGACATAGTCCTAGAACTACGGTAACGATCTTAGAAATTAAACCTAAGATGTTAGATATTGAAGGTACTCCCCCTTTATTATGTTGTTTTCCCTAGCATGATTTTTGCCTCTCACACTATTCTTTTTGGGTTTTAGACGATGGCTGGAACCCGAAGGAACCGTGTTGATCAATGAAATGGAAAATGCAATGATTGTCCTCCTGAACAAACAAATGTAATGGGAGATGGAGTGCAAAATCTTATTGCTATACTTACACAAGCTATGAATCATTCTGGACTTCCAAATGAGAAGAGAAGGGAACAATATTCTATTGAGTCCTTCATGAGGCAACGCCCACCTTCTTTCAGTGGGTCTTCTGATCCACTTGTTGCTGAACAATGGATCAGTACCACTGAAAAGATATTTTCAGTTCTTCAATGTTCTGAACATGATAAAGTCATCTTAGCAGTATATCGTTTGGAAGGTGAAGCTGATCAATGGTGGAATCTTATCAAGAATACGAGGCCAAGAGATGAAATTGAGTCCATGGAATGGGATGAGTTCAAGAACTTATTTTTCAATAAGTACTTCCCTCGTATTCTTCGAACAAAGATGGAGAAGGAGTTTCTTGAACTAAAGCAAAAGGATGATGAATCTGTTGGTATATACGAAGCGAATTTTACAAGACTTGCAAGGTATGCATCAGGCATTATCATCCAACCTGAAAGTAAAGTTGATCGATTTTTCAGTGGCTTAAAACCAAGTCTTCGAAGGGAATTAGCTATAAGAAACTTCAGTAGCTATGAAGAAATTGTGCGTTGTGCTATCAAGGTAGAAATGGAAGTTGGTGTTACATATCCATCTCATGGTTTTGACAAAAAACGAAAGATGGAGTTCAAGGAGAAATCTCAGAATAATGGTGAAAAGAAGATGAATGTTTCCTTATGCACAAAGTGTGGAAAGAAGCATGGTGGAGATTGTCTTAAAGGGACTAGAAAATGTTTTAAGTGTGGAAAAGAAGGTCATCGAGCAGCTGAGTGTCGAAGTAATGGAAAAAGGGTTTCTAATGATGTGAATAAAGAAAAAACTGCAGAGAACGCACCACCAACACTTCAATGCTTCAAGTGCAAGGAAATGGGGCATTATGATAATAAATGCCCTAATCCAAGGGTTAGTGATGATCAACATGAGCAACCACTGAAGGCAAAGGACAAAGGGAAGTCAAATGCGATCACTATTGGCAATGTTGAATATGACAACGATGTGGTGGAATGATTAAGTGTTTATGTAATGGGATTTCGAAATAATGTTGTATTATTGAGTATTGCAATATTTATTGATGTGGTATTCAAAGTGATTGATATATTTTGGAAATAAGATGATATGCGCATAATGAAGGGAAAATGAGAAAATGAAATGTTTAATAGTATTCATGAGCTCATGATTGATATAAGGACTAAGTGATATCATGGTTTGAGTATATAGAATTTTGAGGATTTTGGTATGTGGAAAGTGTTAACTTTAAACTGCATTCATGTTTTCACTATGGTATTCAAGAGAATACATGATTAAGGACTTTGAATGATTGGAATGTGACCAACAAAACATATCTTATGATATATGGGAGTGGACTGAAGTATTATGGATAAGCCTAAAGATTGGAATGGATTATGTTGGACATAAGTGAGTATTGTTTAAGGATATAAGTTTTTTTTCGATATTATTGATGGGATGTTATAGTAATGTAGTTTTAGAAAAAGGACAACCTGCAGGACGGGCGACAACCCATCGCGTCGGACAAGGCTGTGGGAATCGAACCCAAAACCGAAGTGCGACTGGCCTTTATCGGCTACCACTGGCCTACAGGAAGTCCTTGTTTAGTAGAAACTAGTTTTATTATATTAAGCAGTATGATATATGAAGTATAAGTCCATTTTAGGAACCATATGTGATTAATCTCACTATAGATCGACTTATGTATATAATTTTTTGCTAACCTTTTGTTTGAGACAGATGGAATGACCCGTCATTCTATCACATGATCTGCTAACACTTCACGAATAACAAATTCAACTTCATTTATTTAAGAGATGAAGTAGAAATTGTTCAAGGCATGAACAACAGTGAGATTGTACCAAAATAAAGAAAGTATTTATTCTAATTCAAATTTTCAACTTTAGGGAAATGATCTTGAAAACAAAAAATGTTGTCCTAGTGATCTTATACCTGATGAATCGGATGGTACCTTAGATCGTCACAAATTTATGGATTTGTGATTGTTGGCTTTTCCATAGCCATGTTGTCTACCACTCTCCATCAGAACATGATGGTTAGATTTTTCTTCCATATCCATATTTTCACCTATGTGGAAACCCAGTGATTAGTTTATTTGGGTAATTGTTACATTTCATACTTTAGTTTTTAAAGACAAGTTTTGGTATTCCTTTTTACGATGTGGGTTTCTATTAAAGAAACTTTCGAATAGTAAACTATTTATAACCCCGACGAATTTCGAGGGCGAAATTCATTTTAAGGGGGGTAGAATGTAACAGCCCAAGATTTTATGAAAAATATTCTTTTTAATTTCACTAATGTCTTGTGTTGTACGCAACACAAAAAGGAGCTTGCACAACACGCATCTTTGATAGCGTGTGTAGAACGCAATACCGAGTTTCACTAAACAACAATATGCTATTAAAATATTATTATAACTAGCAGTTATGAATAGTAATAACCACTTTTTGGAATTTTATAAATTTTATTTTTGAAAATGGACTTCATTTTTGGACTCAGAATATCGAAATTAGCCTAGGGTGAAATTTTGGTATTTTTCTGAAAACTTTCAATTTTTGATGAATAGTGAAACCACTAAGTGGTAGGTTAAAAACTGAATTTTGCATAAAACTTAATTTTACCGCTTCTGTGAATGGAATTTCGAAAATCCGACAGACACGGTTGATATCAGTAAGTAAAATGTGGTTCAATGAGATAAAAATAATTTTTTGGTGAATAGTAACTTTTTACTTTTTTTACCGCGGTTAATAGTAAATAGGGTAACTAAGGGTAAATATGATATTACTATTACCCTAACACGTGTCCTAATTATATTGGATAAGTGTAATTCGACCAAAAACAAACTTAGGAATAAAATATGACCATTTAGGCCCACTTGGATTAGATTAGGACATTTATTATTAATTTATTTAAAGAAGGGTTAAAATAGTTAAAATCAAAGTTTAATAAGTAAATCATTTTTAATATGGGGTTATACATAAGATAAATTCGATTGTAAATATTCATTAGAAAGATAAAAAGATTTCTTACATGATGGTATTTTATTTGTAATTTTTAGACATCAAATAATTTAATTTATTTATGACACAATCATGATGCAGTAATTATCTTATTAATGAAATATTGACATAATTGATGTTATAAACACCAAAATAAATGTAATTTGAGACTTTTTATGAATTACACTAATTTTATAGGTTACTATGATATATTAGTGTTGATTTAATCAACTTGGTTCGAACATATAATTCTGTTATGACTTTCACAAAAATCATATTTCAAATAGTGTCAAAATTGACACAAAATAGTTTTTAAATCAAATATTATATTATTAATTGTTATTTTATTCCTAAAAATCTAAGGTTCGGCAAAATTACTTAGATAATGATATATATATTAATAATAAACAATTTGGGGTTCGTTTGGCATGTTATAGTAAGTGTATTAACAATATAGTGAAAGAAAACAAAAAGACACGGTAAAAGTTAAATTATTTAACTTAGAGTTAAATCTAATTGAGAAGGTTAAAATAATACCCTAAACTTGTCTAAATCCTATTGGTTGATAGGCTTTCGACCCATCCCCACTTTAGCTTCGAAATAAGACCCTTTGGAACCATTATAAACCGATTTTGACTTCAATATAAAATAATATTTTGAGATATTCCTAAGGTGCCCCTCTCCTCCCTTATAAAAGGACACCTCCTCCCCCTTACTCCTCACACCAATTTGAGCACTTAAGCTCGGACAACCTCTGCCAAAATCACTTCTACAATTCCCTAGAATAATCCTAGAGGTCATGGTCTTCTTCAAAGACCAATCTTAGTTCCCTAAGTGAAGGATTCAAAGAGCCGTTTCAAAGAAGAGGTAATAACCATTACCGATCTTTTCAATTTCTTTCTTCTTCAACTTCTTCTTCTTTAGTTGTTTCATGATAAAGTAATAACATCAGTATTACTTACATACTGATATGTTATTATAAATATGAAACAACTCTAATTAACCTTCTATCCATCCTGCGGAAAAAGGAAATCACCGCGCGTGCGTACGTACGGAATACCGTCTCCACGCCGTGGTGTAATCTATTTTCCGCCACCACCTTAATTGGATGGGTATAATGGTTTAATGAGTAACTATATATGATTATTATAAAGTGATATTGATACTGAAATAGTATAAATACAATTCAACGCAATTCCACGACCATGGGAACGATATCATTGCTCGTGCGTACGTACGGACTACCGTCTCCACGACGCGATGAGATTCATTCTCAATGATTAACCATTAATGAATGATTATAAAGTATATATAATAAGTAATAATTAAATATATTACCTAATAATGATACTGTAATTATTTATATTTATATGTATGTCATCTACTTAATTCCATTCAATTCAATAAGGAAACGAAAACAGCGTTCATGCGTACGTACGGACTACCGTCTCCATGAACGGTGTATTTCTTTCCATTTACTGATTTATTATATATGTATATTCTGAATATATATATATAAATCATGTTTTATATTCTGGAATTAAGTAATCATGATCTAAGTAATCATATGAATAATTACAAGTTAAAAACACAAACGACAAATGAGACGATTTTACCCAAAACGCTACTTTAACATGAATTTACAAAAGAATGGGTAATATAAAGTCATAAGTGGACCATATATGATATAATAACAATGAATATGATTCTGTAATAAGTCAATAACATGATTTAAATCATTATACAGGAGGTTCGGATACTTACGAAGCAAATCGGACCTAAGGTAAGGGAAATATCACAATCTCATTTTTATCCGAGATTGTTTATTCGTAAGTACTTACTGAGGTGTATTTTATCATCCACATCCATGTTTCATCAATATGTAATATTATTTCCATCCACCTAAAATTGTTTAAATCCATTTTTACCCTTCGGTGAGTTTTTAGTAATATGTATGAAAGAAATCTTTTGTCGTTTTTCGTACGAGGTACTTTTTGACTTTTCCGACAAAAGTACAAAGAATGTTTTTTTAACCTATACGGCATGAATGGATTTCTAAAAAATTATTTCAAAAAATCTTAATTTACAAGTATTCAAGTTTATTTTTAATCAACTTCTTTTATTTTAAAATTGTATGACATGTTAAGCAAGGAAAAGTGTTTTTGAAGTAGAAAGGATATTTTCTTCAAGAATGAAGTTCAAGTATTTTATCAAAATTATTTTCCATCTAAGATAATAAAAGGGTTCTGTTTTTACCCCTATTATTACATGGATTTTATTATGTTGTGATGGAAACATTTTTATGAATTCATTTATCTTATATGAATTGTTTTATGATGTCATGTTGTTTAAGAATCCCATTTTTATTACATGGGTTATGCGATGATGAATGATTTATGATTATGTGGCACACATAAGAAAGGATTCATTATAAGATGGGTGGGAACTATATCTACCTCCAATGCATTGGGTAAAGATTTTATATCTCATGAGATAGACAGGGCTGGAACGGTAGGTTATACCGGTTCAGTGAAACAGGACTGAAACGAGGGTTACTCGATTCAGAAAGGGACTTTGTCCACTAAGAAAGTCTTGGCAATGAGTCATGACTAACAAGAAATGATTTTCCATGATTATGTGTGCATGCCACAAAGTTTCAAGTTTCATGTTATGATTATGGTGATATCATTTTCACTTCTATGATTTATTCCATGTTAAGATATTATGATCTCTTTTGCAGGTTATGATTTTCAAAAAGATATGATATGATTTTTATTTCCTTTATTTGCCCTTGCTGAGCATTTGAGGTCACCCTTTTTATGTTTTCTTTTCCCCAGGATATAAAGAAAGGTTTTAGGTAAAAAAAGGATGATCTTTATGGGAGATTGTGAAGATCATTCACCACGATTAGAAGATTACGATCCGAGTTTCCAAAGACACTAAACTATTACGATCCTTATGTGTGTGTGTTTTTGTTATGTACTAAGTATTCCGCAAATGTAATGTAATGTCCATGTACGTTAAGCTTCGGGTCTCTACATTAATTCCATAACAACATAATACCCCATATAGATTATTACTATGTAATACAATCCCATTATCATGATATCATAAATCATGAAGATTTCATGTTGGTGAAATCAACCTATATACTCAATGTCTCATTCTTTGACTTCTTGGAAAATGAACCTGCATATAGAACACCATGACAATGAATTTATTTAGGCTATGTCATTTCCATCCATGGGATTGAGATATCAGCTTCTATTAAATAAAAGAATGGGAAAATAATTTATCACATTATTCATTAATTAAATATTACTCATGACACACCCAACATATCCTAACTCACTAAGAACATCAATAATCACGATTTTCATCAATAAATCAAAGTACGAGACTCATAATACTCATTTATAATAATCTTAGAGTATATGGATTAATACACACATCCATTTATGGGAACATTCAACGACACATATAAATGTGGATTTCCTATTGGCAGGTCTCGTTCTCATAATATCCTACTGAATATTACCAATGGTGTATACCATGATAAGGTTCCTCAAATACCTATGAGTCTCTACCCATGATTTCCTATATCATTTGTGTCCATCAAATGATATAATCAGGATATAGAAAAAATATTTAAGAATAGTGTCGTAGAACTTCTAGGTTCTAATCATAGTAGGGAACTACTATGACCTTTTAGTGTGATAACTACTTTTAAGAAATTATGACATAATATGTTACACATAAGAAAAATAATTATGTGATAATAATCTTATTAATATTAAAAAATATGAATATAGTGTATCTTTTTGATGCAGTAGAAGCGTGCAATGGGTAGGGGTCCAAATTTTCTTTTTTACATGATGGATGATCAATCCAAGATTTACATAAAGATACACTTTGTGATATTAAGAATTTAATCAAAGAATATGGAAAAGGGTATAAATAAAAAACCAAGAGATAATATCATCAAAAATTATTTATATTTAATTTAATTAAATAAAGAATTATGTTGATGTAATTCTTTCTTCATTGATGGATCTAACAACAGATCGGAATTGTTCCATCATTGTGTTGTAGGAATAAAAGTATATTCCATCTAGAGATGATCATCACATGTTCTAAAAATCTCTTTACTTCTTCATAGGAATCTTCAGGTACTGGCATGGTAGATCCTAGTGCTTGCATCATCTGCCTTTGATCACTTTGAGACCAGTTTCCAAAGTGTTCTTCAGGATATCTCTTGACCTAAGAGTGGGAGGTGGAGGAAGATAATTCTATATTCATAGGAGCATTGTTGAAGATGGGAGATCTATATGCCTTGAGTTGATTCTCCAAATACGTTGTGCACAAACAAACAAATGAATTAGACTATTTTGAAAATAATATCATTGGGTTTATATATCACTAGGGTTAAAATAAAATAATTACCAAAGTGGCATTATTTATTTATTTAATCCATGTGGAACCCCATGTCATGTAAATATAATATTATTTTTTATTTTCATGTTCTTAACATGATAATGAAATTTAATATTATTTAGGAAAATAATATTCAATATTTATTATTTCACATCAGACCATTAAACATGATCCTCCATTCCTCTATAATATTTAGCAGGACTTGAATAATGAATATTTATTTATTAAATAAATATCACTTCATTATTCACCAATAAATATATTGATATTATATTTCATAAATAAAAATTAAATATTTATATTCAATCATGCATACATGAATAATTATAAAACTACATTCATGAATAATATATATTCAACTTGTTAAATAATAAATAGTAATATATTATTAAACTAATATTCTCGGAATACATAGTGTTTGACCCTCTAGCCCTCTTTCTTAGTGGTATTATGTGAAATATCCTTACGTACAAGGATAACATCTATCAACATTACATGAAACCCACAGAGAGGGAAGTTAATACTGCAATGAAATGATTCCTTATACAAATTCATACTTTGTAGTATAATCCCTTTAGCGTGATATCTGAAATCATGAAGGTTTATTGTTGATTCTATAAAACTATGTGATTGATGTCTCCTTATTTGACTCACCATAAATTGAACTTTACTATTTTAAACCATGGTCATAGATTTATTTAGGGTATATAATTTCCATGAAAGGGAATGAGATATCAACTTCTGTTAAAAAACAGAAGGGACCAATCCTTTCTTGCATTATTAATTAATTAAATGTTACTCATGATGTACCCAACGTATCCTAAATCACCATAAACATAGGTTATCACAATTTAATTCAATACATAAAAGTACAAGAATCATAATACTCATTAATAATAATAATAAAGTCTAAGGACCAATTAACATGTTTGCAGATAAGAAAATCCAATGACACATATAAATGTGGATTTCCAACTGTCGGGTCGTGTTCTCATAATAAAATATAAGATATTAACAAGGAAATACACTATGAGTAGGTTCCTAAAAGTATTATGATTCTACATGACTGATAATATGTATCATTTGGGTCTATAAAATGATATCATCTGACTATAAAACATATATTTATGAATCTTGTCATTTCACTTTTGGATTCTCATCATCGTGGGGAATTACCATGAACCTTTAGTGAAGAATCTACTCTTGGGACATTATCACATACTATATTATGAAGAAGAACAATCATGATGTGATAAGAATTTAATTAGTAATCAAAAATATGAATACATGTTATCATAAAGTTCACAAAAGTTAGTTCTATGGAACCAACTCCAACAGACTCCCACTTACTCTAGAGATATCTGCTAACAACCTTCAGTCCACAAGATCTCTCATGATACTCATTTGTCTACTGAGATAAAACATTATTCAAGGTGTTTGGAAAATTATTTTATATGGGAACCATTCTTACTAAAACATCACCCCTTTGAAGAAAATTATTAAAGAGTAGATACTTATAGATTATGTTCTTTTTTCGATTGGTGTGACCTTGGATCTTATATAAGAGCCTATACTAAAATATTATCACAATACAATGTCATAGGGTATTTATTTCTAGATTCCAAATCTAGATCCTAGAAAATGTTTTGAATTCTAATGGCTACCTTGGCCGCAGCAGATGCCTCTATATACTTGGGATCCTCTATTGAATTAGTGAAAACTAGATGCTTTGAACTATTCCAGCTCACAGCTCCTCTGTTGAGGAAAAAAATATCCTTATTGTGACATCATATCATTTTGATCTATCTAAAAACTAGCATTAGTATATCCCATAATGACTATATCCTCTTCTCCTTCATACACCAGGAACATATCCTTAGTTCTTTTGAGATACTTATGGATTTCCTTAATAATCGAATAATGATATTCTCCTATATCTTCTTGATATATTCCTACCATGTTCAATGCATATGAAATATTAAATCTAGTATATAACAAGACATACATGATTCATCCTATCACTGAAGCATATGGGATCTGGCTTATTCTCTATTTCTCTATTTATGTCTCAGGACACATTTTTTTGAAAGAAATAAACCATGTCACACTAGAATCAATCCATTCAGGCATTTTCTATAGTAAATAAATTTATTATTTGGTTAAAATATGTACTTTGAATTAGTGTAAGAATACTCTTGGATCTATCACGAATGATCATGATCCCTAGAATATAGGCCACATAACCTATGTACTTCATGGAGAAATACTTTTTTAACCAATCCTTAATATACTGTAAGACTGGTATATCATTTTAAATAATTTATATATCATAAACATATAATACTAGGATAATAACCAAATTTAAACTCAATCTCTTGTTAACACATGGATCACATTATTTCTTTATAAAAACAAATTCTCTTATGGATTCATTTAATTGAATGATCCATGACTGGGATGCTTGGTTAAATCCATAATTAGATCTCTATAAATTGAAAATATTTTAGGAATCACATGGAGTCAGAAAGAATTTTTGTTGTGCCTTATAGACATCTTCATAAAAGTTCTCATTAACAAATTCAGTTTTGATATCCATATGCCAAATGTTATAGTGATGATAAGATGTTATAAAAAGTATAATTCTAATGGATTTAAATATGGGAACTGTTGAAAATAATTCATCATAGTAAATTCCTTGAAACATTTTAAACTCTTTATCCACTAGCCTTACTTTAAATGTATTTACCTTACCTTATTTTTCTAGTTTCTCCTTGAATACCCATTTTCATAAAAAGGGATTAAAATCATTTGACACATTGATCGGAACCCGAACATGGTTCTAATACATGGAATCCATTTCAGAATTCATGGCTTCATGAAATCATGTATCTTCTGAGATATCTACTACCTCTTTTTTGGATAGAGGTTCATCATTTTAAACTAATAATGAGTCCCCATCTTTTGTTACTAGAAAACCATATATCTCTGATTCTCTTACCCCTTTTATGATCATATGCACTACTTGTGTTTTAGGAACTACTTCTTTTACAGGGACCCATAGAATCTGTTCTTATACCAAATATTGTGTATCTTGAGCATCAACATCGAAAAATACAATCTTTCCCCCAATATCCTTTTGTGGATATCATCCCTATCAAGAAATATGGCCTATCTATAAACAATCACTTTCTTTTACAATGGGATGTATAGGTAGTATCCCTTTTTTCCTTGAGAAATCCTGTGAAGATATACTTTGTGCTCTAGGGTGCTAGTTTTTTTTGATAAGGCCTTAATAGACTTCTCACAGGCCCATACATGTTCATGCGACGAAATGGGTTTATTTTCACTCCATAGCTTGAACACAATTCCATTTATCACATTATTTGGTACTTGGTTTAATGTGTATGTTGTAGTTTGTACTGCATATCTTTAGAAGGATAATGTAAGATATGCACGAATCATCATCGACGCTACCATATCTAACAATGTACAATTTCTCATTTCACTAACTCCATTCCACTATGGTGTGAAAGGTAGAGTGTATTGAGAAAAAAATCCCAAACTCCCATAAAAATGTTGATGAACTCTTGGAAAAGATTTTCACCACCTCAATTCGATCGATGCCTCTTTCTTTTCATTCTAGAATGATTCTCTACTTCATTATTTCATTCATTGAATTTATCAAAGGACTCATACATATACCACATTGAGTAGATATAGCCATATCTACTCAAGTCATCAATAAATGTTATGAAGTAAGAATATCCACCTCTAGCTTCTATTGTAAATGGTCCACAAACATTAGTGTATACCAATACTATAATCTCTAGGACACTTTATCCCTGTCCACCAAATGGTAGTTTGATCATTTTTCACTGTAAAAAATCATGAAATATTTCTAGTTTTTTTTATATCATATGATTTTAATAACTATCTTTACATAGAATTTTCAAAGGCTTCCTATTTACATGACCAAGACAGTGAATCCAAATCTTGATGTTATTTTAGTCATGTGAACAAAAATTTTTATCAATTTATAACACATGGTTTTCATAATTTAATACATAAAGAGTATTATTTAAATAGTACATACTATAACATATGTTGTCCTTTTAAAAGAAAAAACTTTTATTTCAAGGCATTTAAATAAACGCATCTTCATCTATTCATCATATAGAAATTATGTTCTTGGTAACTATTGATACATCAAAACAATATTTTGAAACTAAAATTATTATAATTGGAAATGAAAGGTGGTAGTAACTAATGGCCAACGAAGCCAACCTCACACCATTCGCAGCTCTTAGATCCACATATCCTTTGTAAATATTTTGAAATATACTTGGTTGCTATATTTGGATAAATATGAGAGAGCCAAAAGCCGGATCTTATACCCAATGTGTAGATATGGAAATATTACACTCAATAACATATGCACCTTCAGCCATCCCTTGCTTTTGGGTGTAGTTCCAGTTCCAGTGGCCTGGATTACCACACACAAAAAATACCTCCTCCTTTTCTTTTCCTTACCCCAAGATCTTCCACTTCTTGGAATTATGGTGCTTAGGAGGTTTATACTATTTATAGTTCTTGGGACCCTTTTACTTGTTCTTACTTTTCCTATTCACCATAAGTACTATAGGGTTATCACGCCCTATGTCCATATCCACTTGGAGAATCAAAGTAGGAAGTTCAGAAATACTATTCTCATTATTTCTCTTGTTGTAATTAACAATAATACTGGAGAAGTTATTTGAAATTGATAAAAGATTGATATCTGTACACAACTCATTTGGGAATTTAATAACAAATATGTATAAGAGTTTAATATAGCCATCATGCTTAACCACATGAGGTCCTTCTAGCATAAAGTATCTAATAATTGTTATAAAAAATCATAGGAGATCTCCTACATCTCTTGTCTCACATTCTATTGATATAGATATCGATGGTGATACATCATGATATACGCATCCATGTCCTCATGTTTCTTAAAAATCTCATTGGACATAGAGGATAACATGAAACATTGAAAATATATGGAATTATTCAAATATTTCCCAAATTTATAAATATTCATCAGTAGCCTCATTTCTATGCACTTTAGGAAAATGTTCTTCCAATACCTATAATTTTATTTCACATATAATGATGATGCGTAGACACCTTTTCCGTTCTTATAAGTTTGTGTTTGTGAGAAGGTTGTCCTTATCATGTATTGATTGTAGTGATATGTTTGTTGTGATTTTATTTTTGATTATACATATAAGATAATTATAATTTTATTTCTTTAACTGATAAAAATTATACAAATAAGTAAATATTAAATTTATTAGTCTCACACTATTTTATCGAAACCTAATATCCCTCACCATTGGTTTTGGAAAATCATATTTCATGGATATCCTAGTATCAAAGATCCATATTCCCCTTCTTATTATGATAACTTTTTTTGGACAAGAAACATGAATGATTTTAGGTATTTATTCCAATTTCTAACTGCATTAACACTATATTCCTTGATCTGCTGAGTGGACTACCCAATCATGAAATACTAAAATTGTATTTTCTCAACTTTTTCCTCTCACTTGCACCATGTTCTGCTCCGGTAGTAAACTGTTGATTTAAATATGATTAGTCAACCCAAACTTGAAGTTATATTTCTCTAATAATTGAAAGTAACCTATCATTGGATGGTAAAGCACTTTGAACTATGGTTTAATTTTAACTGAAGTAGTGGAAGGATAAACTGACTTAATATATATAATTGAAATATTTTATCCATATATGAGTAAATTTCCAATTATTTTATTTATTTCATTATTATTAATTTTATGTTAATTGACATAAGTTATTAACCACATCTTAGATAATATTTATGCATAATCAAATTTATTTTAGTTCTATCTTTCGTGATTTTTAATTTCATTATATTCTATAATCATGATAAAACATCCATATTGAAATAACCATGAAACATGATAGAAATAAAATACTAAAGAGGTATGATAATGAGAATTTATCAATGGTTATTTTATATAGAAATTGATAAACCATCTGGTGACCTATTAGAAAAATACCTTGAACCAATTAAGGTTCTTGTTGCAGCATTGCAACTATCCACCAATGTAACTCTCTTGGATTAATTTCACATCATCTATAAACTTGATCCTCCTCCACTATCTTGGGAGTTCCATCCACTAAATATGATTTTACCCACACATATTTGAGAAAAAAGGGAATACATAAAAGAAACCATGGGCACACTTGCCCTATATAATCAGATATGAGAAGAAACACAAACCAAAAATTTAATTTAATAATAATTAGATGATACCAATAACATACAAAGGTTTGGTCTGTTCTCATGATCAACCTCATGCATACAAAAAATTATTCATTTAATAAAAGTAATATTCAATTCTTGATCATTCATATTTAAACTAAATCATGCTCGAATAAATTAATTGTTATATTTAATTAATAAATTATTTTATCTTAATCCTCATAAAAGCTACTTTATATTCGCATCCATCACAATTTTAACAAAATTTAACAAATTTATATAAAATTTACTATATATATTATATGTTCTTTAGTGGAAACATGGTGAATACCCGTAGGAATCCACCCGACATGCATTATACTCATATAAAGTTTTATTTTTTTAATATATAGAATACATGAATTATCATGTACTTTTATGAAATATACTATCAACTTAATGATTACACGAATTACCTGATTTTTCCATCACATGTTATGATTTGTTGCACATAGACTAACAACAGTAATACAATTCATTCATGATATTCAAATATGAAAAATATGAAGATAGTAATTATAAAAACACACACACACACACACACACACACACACATATATATATATATATTTAAAACCCATCACATGGAAAGTCTTATCAACTTAATTACCACACACAATAACACTTCTCAAGGTTTACATATGAAAATTAATAAATTCTGAAACTCTATAATTTGGTATAAGTACACGACATGTACATGTGAGATATATCGAATGTACATCTCTCACCATCTATCCTAGGTACATTCCTAGGGACTCGAAATATTAATATTATATTGAAAACAATGGATTACATGGAATGTAAATGGGACTAAATGACATGTGGACTTCGAGTTACACGGTCACCAATCATGTAGGAAATGTAAAAAACATACGACCCGTTTATGAATCAAATAGAGTACATGCTATTAATGTGTGATACGCAGTGTTTACTTGGTCTATCTATTCACCAGTCAGGCCCAGTCAATGTGTGGTGTAAGAATTGACTACACTGCATGTCATCAATGCACACACATTGAATTAATTTATGAATTAATTCTTGATGCATTAAACAAAAGTACATGGTGTGTAACTTTGGTTACATGATTTATTCTACTATGATATATGTCTAGAATCTTTTTCACATCTAGATGATTTCTCTGATTTTATTTCACTCATAAAATTAATATCATTGATTAGATCCCTGAGAAACGAAGGAGGAAGAAGAAAATATTGTAATTTCTGATTAAAAGAAAGATTAACATTAATTGAAAAATAAAATTACAAATTCATAAATAATAAATGATATTTAATTGATTATAAAAAAGTATATGAAAACTTTTATACGAATTTTAGTCCTAGACACAATGGATGTATGTGATGGGTTGGTTCCCAACATTTATTTTTTCTATGATCAGTGTTCAATCCAAGATTTAAATAACAATAAATGTCCTGATCTATTGAATTGAATCAAATAATATAGAAAATGGATATAATTATAGAACCAAGAGAGATAATAATAACATATTATTTATAATTAATTTCATTAAATAAAGAATTACCTTGATTGAATTATTTCATCATTGATGGAACTGACAAAAGATCTATTTTGTTCTGTCATTGTGTTATAGGAATCAACACAAATTTCCTATAGTGGGTATCTACACGTGTTGCAAAAATCTACTAATTTTCTCATAGGAATATCTGGGTGCTAGAATGGTGGATTCTAGTGCTAGAATCGTACTCCTTTGATCACCTAGAGAACCGTTTCTGAAGTGTTTTCTTAGTTCTCTCTTCACTTGAGACTAGGAGGTGGAGGTAGATCAATCTCCATTCATATGATTTTTCTTGGGGAAGGGAACTCTCTATGTCTTGAATGTGTTTTCCTAATCTGTTGTGAATAACCAAAAAATGAATTGGATTGTTTGGAAAATAATATAATTGGGTTTACATACCGCTAGGGTTAAAATGAAATAATTTCATAAGTTACCATTATTATATAGTTAATACTTATGGAACCCCATGACAAATAATAATAATAATAATAATAATAAATTATATTTCTTGACATGGGATTAACTTGATAATTATATTAAATATTATTTAATAAAACAATATTCAATATTTATTATTTATCCCCACACCATTTCTAATGTCCCGGATCCAGGAGCTACAGAATGGGTGCCCCAAACCTGGTTGGTCACATGACCTCAAGTTCATTTTCCCAAACTCCAGTGGTTCCTGACTAACAGTTAGGGCCTCGGTCTGATAGTGTGGAAACTATGCCCTCATTTGTAACATTGTAGTGCTACAGAAAGATATAGACATACCCAAAAGCGGAAGCAGTAAACAATACAAGGCTGAAAGGAAAATGGTACTGAAGAAAAAGATAACCAAAATTCATACATATATGATGATGCAATATTTCCTATTTCTAAGAATGTAGTCAAAACATGATACACTCCAATCAAATACAATACAACACAAACTAAATCAAAAAAAAAAAAAGAAAACAGCGCAACAAAAACTCAGCAACACCACAAACCTAAGATCAGTCCCATGCTCTCCCACTCCTCTACAATAATCAAGTACCTATATAGGGACTCTTTACCTTATCAACACCTGCAACAATATAATCTATTGGGGCCCAAGAAATGACCCAAATAGGGTGTGAGAAATAAATCCCAGTAGGCAACCACCAAAAGCCCGTGCCCAACAGACAGTGAAAATGTGCAACAACAGTGTGCAATGAAAACATATAGTAAGCAAGGAGGTACTCAAAATCAGCTACTACTACCAGTTCCATTACTATTTAATTATTATTTAACAATTCAATGTAATGGAATTATAAGTTCTCGACACCCATCCTCGGCCGAAAATCTCTTGTACATTTCCACAAAAAAACTACAAGAGGATATCTATCAAATAAAAGGTAATAAAAATACCAATCTTCTGCATTAGATTGGAATGTATGACAAAAGAAAACACCGACGTGAATATTCAAGTGAACGTTGCCCTCAGGCTTAACAGTACCTTGCCCTTAGGCTAATCAGAACCTTACCCTCTAGTGTACCATATATTTCCCTCAAGCACGAAATCTACAACCCTTTTGCATAAGAAACGTTTCCCTCATGAGAATAAATACATTTACCTCAGGCTAATCAGTACCTTTACCTCAAGAGAATCAATCTCTTGTCGTCAGGTGAATCGGTACCTTGCCATCAGGAAAATCAATGCCATTCCATCAGGCGAATCAGTACATTTCCCCCAGGCAAAACAAAACATTGTCCCCAGGCTAAGAAAAACACTACCCTTAGTCTAATAAAGTAAACGGACCGAGCCCAACACATAAGCATGTAATAAATATGTTTCCTCTCATTAAAAATCAAAACAAGCTATAATAATGAAAAACCCATGGGTATCATGGCTAAACAACTAAACAAGGGAAAAACACCCTCGGGGTGGCCCTGGATCAAGGTAACGACCTCGAAAAGCAGTTTAAACATATTCATTAAATTACCTTTGAAATTATAGGTATTTTATCAGTCAAGACCTCAGCCATATGACACCCCAAACATGGGTGTGTAGCACAATGGTACACAAAAAAAACTCGACAGTTTGAAATAAACACTAGACAACCTATTTCGATCTCCTATGATCGATATATGGGAACGAAGCCTCCCGAATCAACCGAGAATGATGTAAATATGGGATGAAATTTTTTGAGTTAAAGTCAAAATAACTTCCATTAGGGATAGAATTGGAATTAGTGGTTCATGAAGAGACAAGATCTCACCTGCTCGGTTCAAACGAGATCGACGACGAAGGAATCAGAGTCCCGATGTGCGGTCAGGAGCTCCTCCAAGATCTGCCCTTCTCTCTTGAAGATCTCGGGTGTTCTATACTTCCTCTATCGAAAGAGGATGATACTTCATTTTTTATGTGAAAAAAACATAACTACACGGTGTGTACTCTCAATTACAAGGTGTGTACTTTACATTTTTTAAACTATTCCTCTAGAGGCCACTTTCCACTGCCTCACTGTTCATTAGGCGACTTGGTTACACATAGGGTATTTCATAGTACACAGAGTGTACTATCATTCCCCTGGAGCTACTTTCCACCACCTCACTATTCACTGCGTATTGATTACACGACTTGTATATTCTAAGTACACAGTTTTACACCCTTCATCGTCGACATGCATACACACCCTATGTACTCATCCCACATGGCCAAAGTACATGCCGTGTGGAAAAGTACACGGCGTGTACCCAAATTTTTTTGGATTTTCCCCCATTTTCATTATTTTCTAAAAAAACATAAAGGAATAGTAATGAAGAAACATGTTCCTCAAGAATAAGAACTGGGTTCTTACAAACATCCCCCCCCTTAAAGCAATTCATCCCCGAATTTCCCTTCCAATGGTGGTGATGATAAGGGGAGAACAACTTTGGCCACTGAGCACATACGTTGGTCTCCTACTCCCAGGTTTTGTCTTGCACTCAGCCATGCTACCATATCAGCTGTACGAGAGGAACTGACTAGCCTCATAGAACCTTTGTGCTTCTATCAACAATACAAATTAGATACACTTCATAAGATGCATCGACCTAAAGTTTAACCTCCTCACACTAAAAAATGTGAGATGGTTCTGAGTGATAACAACACAGCTGAGATACGTGGAAGATGTTTTTCATCGCCTGGTACCTTTGTGGCAACTACAACCGATAGGAAACTGACCCAACTCTCTCCAGAATCTCAAATGACCCCATATAACTCGATGAAAGTTTACCCTATCTCTTGATCTTCCTGTGTCCCAATCTCGGTGAAACACGCCAGAAAACCCAATCCCCAACCATGAACTCCAAGGATCTTCTGTAGAGATCAAGATATGATTTATGATGAGACTGTGCAGTAGCAATCCACTTCTAAATCAACTAGACCTGCTCTGAAGTCTCTTGCCTGAGATGTGGTCCCAGTAAAGTTGTCTCACCTACCTCCAACCTGCACAAAGGTGATCGGATTGGACTACCATATAAAGCCTTATAAGGTGGAATCTAAATAATTTCTTGAAAACTATTATTGTAGGAGAACTCGACAAGGGGTATGTGCTTCTCCCAAGATCCCCCAAGGTCTAAAATACATGCACGAAGAATGTCCTCCATGAACTGTATTGCATGATCTGATTGCCCATCGGTCTGAGGGTGGTAAGATGTGCTCAAAAGAAACTGTGGACCTAGTGCCCTCTGAAATCCATGCTAGAAATGAGACGTAAAACGGGAGTCCCTATCTGAAACAATAGAATGAGGAAACCCATGAAGACGTACTACCTCTTGGATATAGAACTTTCTAAGCTCGTCAACATTGAAGGTCTCCTTGATCAGAAAAAAGTGATCTACCTTCGTAAGTTTGTCCACAACAACCCACATTGAATCATTTCCTTCAGGTGATATCCACAACCCGATCACAAAGTCCATCATGAAATCATTCCATTTTAACTCTAGAATGGGTAACTTCTTTAACAGTATAGCTGGCCTTTGATACTCCGCCTTCACTTACTGACAGGTGTAACATCTCGCACCAAAACCAACTACCTCTCTTTTCATACCCTATCGCCAATACTGATGTCTCAAGTCATAGTACTTTTGGTAACTACAGGGTGCACTTCCCAAGATGACGCATGAAATTCCCACATCAACTCCTCGAGTATATCCCATTGAAGCAACACTTGTCCATGGATACGTAGTACCTATTTATCGCCTATCGTCCATCCAAGAAGAGAGTCCTCACTTGCCACTGACTCCGATAGAACTAGCCCTTCTGAATCTGATAGATGGCTCATCCTCACTCTTTCTAGGAGGGTAAAAGTCATAGTTAATGATGAAATATAGGATCTCCCCTGACTATCGTGCATCTCTAAATGCATCTTAGAGAACAAGGCCATAAGCTACCACTCTCCATAGGCCTCTTGCACTGCATGTATCTGAGTCCTCCTACTCAGTGCATTAGCTACCACATTACCATTACCAGGTGTATAGGCAAGCTCAATGTCAAAGGACTTAAGATATTCAACCTACCTTCACTGTCTCAAATTCATGTCACGCTGAGTAAAGATGTATTTATGATTTTTTTGGCTCATATAAACCATAAAGTGTTCTCCCAATTGATAATGTCTCCAATAGCATAAAGCATGAACAACTACATCCAACTTCAGGTCATGCATTGGCTAATTCTTCTCATGTGGCCTCAACGGATGAGACCCATACGTAACTACTCGATCTCCCTGCATCAACAATACTCCTAGCCCAATACCCGATGCATCAATGTAAACTATATAGCTCTTCCCATGATCTGGAAGTACTAGGACTGGTGTTCATTTCAATCGTCCCTTCAGCTCCTGAAAGGTTCTCTCGCAAGGTTTTGACCAAATGAACTTCATACCCTTCTTAGTCAACCCATCAATTGCGTTGTTAAGTAGAATAAGTCCAATATAATGTGCCTGTATTAACCAACCAACCCCTATAAACTCTATATTTCTGACACGTTCTTAGGATGCTCCACTAAAACTACTGATCTCACTTTCTATGGGTCTACTGCAAATCCTACCTCTGAGATAATATGACCAAGGATGTGAATTGGTCCATCCAAAAGTGGCACTTTGAGATATTAGCATATAACTGATTCTCTCATAGTGTACTCATTATGATCTCAAGATGGGTGGCATGGTCATGTCGATTGTGAGAGTAAAATAAGATATCATCCATGAAGGCTACTAAATAATAATCCAGATATGGGTGGAACACACGATAATTTAGAGCTATTAAAAGTTCTGGCGCATTTATGAGTCCAAACGACATGACCAAGTACTCGTATAGACCATATCTACTCCGAAAGGCTGTGAGTGGTATGTCCGATGGTCTAACATAGAAATGATGATATTCGGATCACAAATCAATATTAGAGAACACTCGTGCTCCTCAATATTGATCAAGAAGATCATCAATCATCGGCAATGGATATTGGTTCTTGAACATCAACTGGTTCAGCTTCCGATAACCCACAAAAAGTCTGAGGGTACCATCTTCCTTCATCGAAAACAGGACATGCGAACCCCCAATAAAAGTACTGGGTCAGATGAAAACCTTTTCCTGCAACTCCTCTAACTACCTTTTGATCTCTTGAAACTCTAGTGTAGCCATCCTGTAACGAGGAATGGACACCGGTACTGATCCTGGAACCAGATCAATTGAGAAATCCACCTATCGCTTCAGAGGTAGACCTGAAAAGTCATATAGTAAGACATCCCTGAAAAGATTATAAATAAGATAGAAATCCATCTGAAAACTTCCCTGGTCATCCAGATATATAATTGCAATCTTGGCGCTGACACCACCTTGCTCATGATGCTCAGGTCTATCTCGGTTCACATGGACATTCCATTCACCCTTGTATAGAAACTCTCCACCATCTGGTGACGTGAATCTCACCCTACAAAGATAGAAATCTAAAAAGGCTTGAAAGGGTACCAACCAGTCCATTCTGAGAATGACATCATAGCCCTCCATCTCTAAGACATAGAGGTCCCATAAAAAGTGACACCCACCAACCATTAGGGGGAACTCCTTTCATTGATGTACACCTACTGTTCTAGTTCCCAACTGAGTGTCTAGTGTCATGATATCAGAAGAAGAAGAAACACATGGACCAAAACCCTCTACAATGGGAACAAATATAAAGCTATGCATAACACCAGTATCAAAAAGTACCAAAGATAAAACAGAAGAAACAAGAATATTACCTATGACAGTGGATGGTCTGGGATCCTACACCATTTGTGCATGTTGCACTGCAGATGCCTGCCTAGTGTTGCAACCCTAAGATATATCCTCGCTACCTTGAGCCGAACCACCCTGATATCTCTGAGATCATAGTGTATGGCTACCACGACCACAACCATCACCCCAGCCTGGACATCTTTACATGTTACAATTCCCTGACTAGTAAGAAGCTTCTAGCCCTGCTCTTGCACACATAGACTGTACAGAACCCCTCTCACTAGTCACTTGTGGAAACACCCTGCAAAAATACTGGAGATGGCCCACCTAGCCGCATGCTCAACACTCTACTGGGTCATGTGGACACTGAGGTCTCTTGTTCCCTTCTTTATCACAATGGTAGCACACTACCAGACCAGCTAATGAATTCTTATGGCTTGTACTTCCAACATGAGAGAAATCCATCTACCACTTCCTCTTACCATTAGAAATAGTACCAGAAACTGGTGCTGAACTGCCCTCTCCTGCACCAGTTGTTTCCCATAGGTTCTGCTCAGAAATATGTGTCTGGTTCACAATATCATGCACTATAGGCAACCTGAAAACATTCAACAGCACTCATATGTCATATCGAAGACCATCCTCAAATATTTTATCCCTCAATGTCTCATCACCCACCAGAACTAGTGAAAAATGTTGTATCTTGGTGAAGCGGGAAGAATAATCGATCACTGACATGGTGCCCTGCTGAGGATTCATGAAATATTGAGCTAGATATTATCTTAGTGTCTCCAGAAAGAAAATGTCATAGATGACTGCCTGAAAATATTCCCACACCGTCTCTCGATGATGCTCGGTCTTGGTGGAAACATCCCATTATCTCTTGTCAGAATCACGCATCATATAAGCAGTGAGCTTGACCCTTCTCCCTGGAGGCATCTCAAGATGCTCAAAGATATCCTTTAGTGAATCCATCCATGACTCTGCAACTTGTCGTCCTCCATACCCTGAAAACATATGTGGATGCGGCTGTGGGAATATATGTTTCAGCTCTGCCATAGATGTGGAAACTGGCGGTGCACCCTAGAAGGTCTACATGAACCACGTGAAAACTTCACAGAACTGCGTATCTTCTCCTGTGTCTGATATAATGTATTGTGTCGTATCTTGAATTGCTGGAGGAACAAATGGTAGCCCATGACCTACCATTTCTGGATTATAATCATGGACACTATCTTGGAGAACAACCGGTGGTCATCTGAGCAGCATGTCTCTACAAGGTCAAACACATGCCTTAGTTTAATTTACTGTCCAGGTTATTTTGTCCATTTAAGAGTGCTAATGAAAAGGAAAACAAAACCCACATAAAATGGAAAAAAGATACTACATGGCCTGTATATGGTCTACATCACATTTACCCTTAATCTTTTATATGGTCATGTTCTGTTGCTGGCATGGGCGTGTCTCAGCCCTCAGTAGACGGCGTGTTCCACCTGCAAACGACGTGTACACCACTCTATCTCCCCAGCTACAAGGCCATGTATACATGGTCTCCTATCGTTCAAGAATACACGGTGTGTCCCATAGGTACATGTCTTGTAATAAACAAGCTTTTCAAACTCGTGTTGTTCGAGACACAGTTGGATAAACAGATCATACTACAGGTTGTGTTTCATATGGACATGGCATGTACTTGAAAGGATAACACTGACCTGTGTTGTTAGTTACATGGTCAGATTCATAGATAACACTACAAGGCTTGTTTTGAAGTGACACGGTGTGTTTAAGCCAAGATATATCCATCAGTGTTGTAATTCACACGGAGGACACATGGATAACATGACACGGTGTGTACAACCAGTACAAAACGTGTTCCTTCTAGAGTTTTCCCCTCCTGTGTTTCTTCCTACACGGACAATGACATGGTTAGAATCTACACAGCGTATACATAGGGTACACGGTGTGGGATTAAAAAATGTTCATTTCTTCCAGAACAAAAGATCACATGGCATGTGTTCATAGAACTATACACCATGTTGTCTGGGTTTAGAGACACTACACCTCAGAAACTACTTTGGAGCCCCTTTATCTTTAATTTTAAGCATCAGTATGCCAAATACTGATCCATGGGGGACCATATTCCCCGCGAATCAATGTTTAAAACGTAAAAATTCACTTTATAGTACAAAACACAACAAAAGGATGGATCATGATCTACTAAATTCTGGTCCAAGAGAACCCATACTTATCAGGATCCAAAGTTTAGCATCCATAACCCAACTGTAACGTATACCAATACCCTATCAATAGTAGGTGTATCTAATAGGGTACCTATCACAACAACATGCATTTCTAGAACATCATATATCACAACAACTTGAAATTTCTAATTCACCTATATGGCATAGAAACTATGCATGGCATGTTATTCTAACATGTTCCTAATGATGAATGATATGGAATACCCTCATCTCATTGGGTTGAAACTGAATAGAAACCAAGTATAAAATATAAACAGCACACCACAAGTGCATCACCCAATGGTGAAATTCAAATCAACTGCAAAATTGAAAAACCAGATAAATCACAACTAAATGTGGAAGATTGGATTTTCCCTGAATGCAGGTTAGCTTCTCCCAGACACAACTTATTAAAAAATACCAATTCCTTCCTATCCCTGACTATAGGCTCCAAACATTATGTCAAAGAAATGAAATTCCTCTGATACCACTTGGTAACGTCCCGGATCCGGGTTCCACACAACCGGTGCCCCAAACACGGTTGGTCACATGACCTCAAGAGCATTTCCCCAAATGACAGAGGATGCCAACTAGCAGCCAGGGACTAGGTATGATAGTGGGGAAACTATGCCCTTATTTGTCAAGGTGTAGCACAATAGAATGATATAGACATACCCAAAAGCGGAAGCAGTAAACAATACAGTGGAGAAAGGAAAATGGTAATGAAGTAGAAGATAACCAACAGTCATACATATATGATGATGCTATATGTACTATTTTTAAAAAGGCAGTCAAAATAGGATACACAGCTATCAAATAAAATACAGCACAATGTAAAGCAAAGCAAAACAAAACAGTGCAACAGGAACTCAGCAGGATCACAAGCCTAAGCTTAGTCCCATTCTCTCCCACTCCTTTTTAATAATCATGTACCTGTATAGGAACTCATGACCTTATCAAGACCTGCATTAATATAATCTATTTGGTTCCAAGACATGACCCAAATAGGTTGTGAGAAATAAATCCCAGTAGGCAACCCCCAAAGGCCCGTTCCCAAATGACAGTAAAAATGTGCAACAACAGTGTGAAATAAAGACATGTAGTAAGCTAGGAAGTACACATAAGGTAGCTACTACTACCAGTTCCATTACCATTTAATTATTATTTAACAATTCAATGTAATTGAATTATAAGTTCCCGAGTCCCGGCCTTGGCCAACAATCTTCTGTATGATGCCATAGAAAAAAACTGTAACAGGCTATCTAACAAATAGAATGTAATAACAATACCAATATTGTGCTTTAGTTTGGATGGTATAACACAAGAAATCAACATAGTTAATATTCAAGTGAACTTTTCCCTTAGGCTAAACAATACCTTTCCCTTAGGATAATCAAAACCTTGCCCTCAGGCACACAAGATATTGCCCTCAGGCATAGAAGCTAATGCCCTCAAGCATAATAAATGTTTCCCTCAGGAGAATCAATATATTTCCCTCAGGAAAATCAGTACCATTCCCTCAGGTGAATCAATACCTTTCCCTCAGGAGAATCAGTAACTTTCCTTTTGGAAAATCAACACCTTGACCTCAAGAGAATCAGTACATTACCCTCAAGAAAAACAAAACACTTCCCTCAAGCTAAAAAAATAGTACCCGTAGGCTAATCAAGTAACCGGACTGAGCCCAACACATAATCATGTAATTAATCTGTTTCCACTCAATAAAACTCAAAATATTCTATAATCACATCATACCCATGTGTATCCTGTCCAAACAGCTATACAATGGAAACACACCCCCGGGGTGGCCCTGGATCTAGGAAATGACCCCAAACATTAGTTTACATATATTTATTAAATTACCTGTGAATTTATAGGTATTTTATCAGTCAAGGCCTCAACCATAAGACACCACAAACATGGGTGCGTAGCACAATGGTACACAAAAAACAACTTGATAGTTCGAAATAAACACTACACCACAGACCTCTATCTCCTATGATCGATATATGGGAACGACGCCTCTCAAATCAACTGAGAATTTTGTAGATATGGGATATACATTTACGCGTTCAAACCCAAATAACTTCACTTAGGGAAATATTTTCAAGGATATCATCAAGAAGAGAGAATAACTCACCAACACGGTTCAAATGAGATTGACAGCGAAGGAATCAGTGTCCCAGTGTGCGGTCACGATCTCTTCCAAGATCCAGCCTTCTCTCCCACGACTCTCAGGTGTTCTATGCTTCCTCTATCAAAAGAGGAGGCTACTTAATATTTTAAGAAAAAAAATAACTACACGGTGTGTACTCTTAAGTACAAGGCGTGTACTTTCCATTTTTTAAACTATTCCTCTAGCAACCATTATCCACCACCTCACTATTCACCAACCAACATTATTACACGGTGTGTATTGCTTAGTACATGGCATATACTATCATTCTGCTGGTGGCCACTTTCCACCACCTCAATGTTCACCTTCCGACTGATCACACGATGTTTATATACTAAGTATATGGCATGTAGTCAGTTTTTACACCCTTCATTTCTGATAGGCCTACATGCCTTGTATACTAATCCCACATGGCTAAAGTAAACGGCGTGTTTCGAATTTTTTTGGGATTTTCCGTATATTCATTATCTTCTCATAAACCATAAACGAAAAGGAAATAAGAAACTCGTACCTCAATAATAAGAACAGAGTTCTTACACTATTCAACTATATCATCTATTCCTCCATAATATTTATCAATCCTTGAATAATGACTATTTATTTATTAAATAAATTTAACTACATTATAGACAAATAAATATATAAATATTATATCCACTATGTAGAAAATAAATATTTATATGAGATCAAGAATATATGTATAATTATTAAACCACATATGGGAATAATATTTATTCAACATGTTAAATAATAAGTAAATAATTATTATCTATATGGGGTTCTAGAAACACTTAGTTTATGACTCTCAAGGCGTCTTTCAGAGTGGAATGAAGATATGTATACTAAATTCCAAGGTTATCTTCTAGAAACACGGCAATATACCTATCAAGAGAGAAGTTAGTGACACAATGAAATGATACCTCATACTAATTCAAACTGTGTAATATAATGCCTTTATCAAATTATCTCAAATCAAGAAGGATGTACGCTGATTCCATAAACTTATGTGCTTGACACCTATTTCTTTGAATTCCTAGTAATTTAACCAAACTATTTTATACAATGGACATGTAATTATTTAGGCTATATCATTTCCATTAAAGATTATAAGATATCAACATCCATTAAATAACAAAAGGGAAATCCTTTCTTACATTATTCATTAATGTAATGTCACTCATGACACAACAAATGTATCATACCTCACTAAAAACATATGTTGTCACAGTTTTCATAAATACATAGAAGTATGATACACATAATACTTATTAATAATAACCTCTAATTCTAAGTACCAACAGAAATGTTTTTAGATAGGAACATCCAATAACACATATAAATGTAGGTTTCATACTCGTGGGTCTTGTTCTCATAATATTATACTGGATATTACCAATGGTGTACACCATGAGTAGGTTTCTCAAAGTATTAAGAGTCTTAACTGATGATAGACTATATCAATTGTGTCCATAAAATAATATCATCATACTATAGAACAAATATTTAAGAATAGTGTCGTATCACTTTTGTGTTCTTATCATTGCGGGGAACTACTATGGCCTTTTAGTGGGACACCTGCTCTTATGAAATTATCACATACTATGTTATGAAGAAGAAAAAAAATGATTTTATAAGAGGTTTGTTAATATTAAAAACTTTTAATAAAAGGTATCATAAATTACACATAATTTGGTTCTAGGGAACCAACTCCAAAATATAAGTTATCATAAAGTACAGAGAATATGGTTCTAGGGAACGGATGCCAACATTAAGTTAGGTGGTCTAAAAGTTTTCTACCATATTCTTGATGTTATTATTATGTTGGTGGTTGTGAATTTTTTTTAATTTTATTATTTTTTTCCTTTACCATGAAAATAAAATTGGTCATTATATTAAAGTGTGAGACATGTCAAATACCCCATCAAGTTCATTGATGATTGCTAGACCAGGCCGATGTCCACCCATAGGGCACTATAATTCCTTGTTAAAGAATACCTGAGATATTAAATGGAAAAGGGGGAATTATTAATATGTTAAATGGTTCTAATAACATTTAACATTTATGTTATATGAATAAATAACGAAATAATCAAATTGTGTAATGAGGTTAAAGGTGTTAAACATGATAGATCATGGAAACATTGGTAAATAAAAAGGAACACTATTGTTGTTTTTTTATGAAAAGGTCAGTGATTAATTACATTGGAAATATATGAATAATGGTATGGTTTGGATTTTGGACTGAGGATCCTTATCTTTGGATTGGGAAATACTAATTCTCAATGCATGGATGATGTATTACATGGTTGGATTCTAGAATGATGGTCCACGGTCCTATGGTTTGTCCAAGGCATGGGTACTGGGACTTATGATCTAAGGTAGAATTGTTTAATTTGAAGTGATTAATGAAATCCATAATGACATATTGAATTATATCCTTAAAGTATATTGTTTAGATAACAGATATGGGTAGAAGTAGGATGATGGGTTAGAGTGTCACTTTGAACCTAAGGGTGATTAATCTTGGTTTATTTACTACCTTGTTTATTGTTTTTTTATAATTATAAATACACAATTATTATGATATAAATTTCTTTATACACCATTGGTGGTGTCCTACTAAGTTATACCCATGCCCTTCTTGGGCCATCGATGGTACCGAAGAAAATATTAAGGTTGTGGGTTATAATAAGGGAAAGGGTCAAATGTTAGTTGACTGACATGGGTTGGAGAATGGATGATGGGACCAGACATAGTTTTAGGACTCGTTGTGGGAATCATCCTCGGTGTCTTATTTTGGATTCCCTTTTGGAATTTGTTAACTCCCAGGTCATGACATGTGTACTATATTGGATATTTAGTAATAACCTAGTTTGGGAATGTGGTCTGTGGTGTATGGTTATTTTTTATAAATTCATTATATTGATTACATTGATTTCCACTATTGGATTACTCCGATAAAGAGTGTATAGTCATTCCATGTATCTCTTTATACCCTTTTTACTAGTCTATAGCCTTTTGCATATAGGGATGAGCATTGGAGGTCATGAAAGGAACCATCTTAGAGAACTGGTTTAGTGGAACCCAAGTTGGGATGTTACTAATTTGTGTCTTAGGATGTTTATTTTTTATTCTTTTCTATTTGGGAAATTTATATAAGAGTCTAAGATTTTTCCAGCCTTAGAAATGAGCTCATTCATGGGAGTATCTAATACAAGTGTGGAAGAAATCCTATGTTACCGGGGGTTATTGATTTTCATGATTATGGTTTATTATCATTGGATGGTATTTCACCTTGGGTGATACACTTACTTGATGATATAAATGATTTGTTTGGTTCTAATCATGGAACTACATTACACAATATTGTGAATTCATGAATAATGATGGTCGCTTAAGGATTTATATGACTTGCATCTTATAAGGAACACATGGAAGAGCAAGTGGGGTATAGAAAATAATATTATTTTCTATTTATTTAGTGATTTAAAATAAGTAGTTATAATAATAAGGTGAAATAGTTTATTTTGAAAAGGTTCTAAACTTAAATAGTTAAAATGGTTCTTAGTGAGAATTTTTTAGTTTTTTAGAAATTTAAATATGTTAAAATGGTTTCTCATGTGAATATTGAAATTTTGAGTTTGGTTTACCCTGTGCTAGACATGGCCCCACATATGGATGGTTAGGGGTAGCGATAGTGGCTTTTCTGTATATGTTGGGATAGTCTCTATAGATTAAATTTTTATTGATAGTTTCAAACCCTATATTGTGTAACTATGAAAAAAATTATAATGTTCTTGAAACCACGCACATGATATTGTACAGAGATGACACCATGATGACGTTTACTAGTAGGGTTATAAGATCACATTGCTGAGAGTGCACCTCTAGTATAAGGATAAGATATTCTATTGGTTTTTGGTGATTGGGGAAGAGAAGTATCATGATAACTTTTCAAATTTTATGATTTTTATAGGGATATACCAACGGAAGGTAGTTCCAAGTATTTTTGATTTAAAGAGAGAGATTAAACTATAAAATCCACTACAATTTAGTGGAGAGGGTGGACATGAGGTAATAAATATCTAGATTGAGTATATCTAGGTAATTCTAGATCACTTGGAAACTCCTCTAGAGAATAAGGTCAAATTTGTAGCTTATATGTTATGATTACCATGGAAGAACTGGTGAGATATTCAAGTTCAGGTTGAGTATCTAGGGAGTATATATTGGAAGGACTTAAAAGAGAAGTTCATGGACTAATTTAAACTAGATACCTTCATGTAGGAGAAGTCTAGGATGTTTATATAATTTACCTTGGGGATTTTTTCAGTGATGTATTATTATGGTTGCTTCAATGATTTACAACATTTTTTCCCCTAGATATTAGGTGACTAGACAACAACAAAAATATGTTTCCAGGATGGGATTACATATGTGATCATGTACTAGGTGGATATATTTCATTTGAAGAAGTTTTTTAAGGTGGTGAATCATGATTTAATTTAGAGGGGAATCTAAAGGAGACCTTGTGGTAGCTAAGGGGTTATTTCCAAATTATTTGTTGGTGCTTCCACCAATAGTATGAAGTTCCATTATGAGAACTATCTCCAATGTAGTGGTAGGAAGAAGAGTTAGGGAAGACTATTAGTATCTTAGGGTAGTGATTTAGTGTTCTTTTATCAGTTTAGTAGGCCAGGTCACATGGATCTAATTTGTACTCTACCACCAGTGGAGTTCTAAACATGCAGTTAGATGGGTCATTTATAGATGTTCTATAGGAACCCTTAGAAGATGGGTAGTGATGGAGGACCTAGGATGATACAGAGCACCGGTGTGGGACCTTATACCCTATATTAGTCTAGAAGTTGGAGTTCTACTAGCCATACCATATGGGACGAGGGACATGGTGATTTAGGAAAATAGTATCCTTATCATTAAATTATCACAATTTATGGGACTCAGACTAGATCCCATGGTATAGGGATATGTTAGTTGTATGTAATTATATATGCACCTGTTGGCAGTGAGGCTGGGACATTGACTGTTAGAGGTATGATTTATTCAGATTTTATTCTTTATAGTGATTTATTTAATACCTAATATTAACATTCATTTATTTATTCTTAGTTTGTGAATGGTTTGGTTCTAAAAGTGGAGTTTATATATGGGGTTATTTCAATCAACATTCTTTTAGGTGTGTGAATGGGGTGGTTTCTATAAATTCAACGAGTGTTCCATTCAGATTGGTGGGTATCATCAATTTTGGGACTTGATTGTACATAAGATGTCAATTTTTTTACTTGATACTAGGATTGAAATAGTAGTTCTTATATCAAGATAAAATTGATTTTTACTATAGGGGAGTGAATTTCATGTCTCCTGGGGGTGAAATTTATTTTCACTAAGGATAGATAGATATTTTAAAGGATATACAGGGGTAGTTTTTTAGTGGTTGGGTGAGCTCATATACTTGGTTTTGAGTCTGATGCTCTATGAAGAGGGAGTGGTGAAAAATTTATTCCCTTCTATAGTTTATCAGTTTCCTAATATGTTTCATGATAAGTTTTTTGGTTTCCACCTAAGAGAGAGGTTGAGTTTACAATTGAGTCTATTCTAGGAGATGTGATAGTTTCTTGTCCACATTATAGAATGGAACATTTAGTGATTAATGAGTTTAAGACTTAGTTAGAGGAGTTAGAGGCTAAAGGATTCATTAGTCTGAGTACATATCCTTTGGGGTCTCTGGTTTTGTTTCATAAGAATAATGACATGACATTATCATTGTTTATCGTTTGCCAAAAGTTGAATTGGGTGATAATTAAGAACCAATATCCTATTTCATGTATTAATGAATATTTTGACCAGTTGAAGAGTTCCATCATGCACTCTAAGATTTATTTGAGATTAGTGTTTCATTATTTGAGGGTAATATTTTCAGATATACCGTGGAGCACTTTCTAATGTAGGTATTTCTTGTGTGAATTCATTTTTATTCAATTTGTGATAAAAAATTATCATATGGTGTTCATGTATTTTATGAACTAGATCATTCACCCATATCTAGATTAGTTCGTGGTCAACTTCATTGATGACATCATAGTGTAATACCTATCTCATGATGATTAGGATAAACATATTGAAAAAATTCTAAATACACTGATATAGCATCAGTTTTATGCCAATCTATCTAAGTGCAATTTTTGGATAAAAAGGTACATTTCTAAAGATATATAATATTAGAGAAAGGTGTTTCAGTGGACCCTAATAAGGATTAAGTGACTGTTCCTTGAGATAATTACTGCAACATTTTTGGTATCCAAATATTTTTAGACCTAACAAGATACAATAGAAGGTTCATTAAAAAAAATTTCACTTGGAAGTGTCACATTCAAGATTGAACAATAAGGGTTTAAAGATTGAATTTTCTAAGGAATGAGATTATTATTTCTAGGAGCTAAATATAAGTTTTATAATATCATAAATTCATATCTTTCCCGACCAGTGTAGAGATTATAATTTTTTTGTGATGCTTCCAAAATTAGGATTTGGGTAGTGTTGATGTAGGGAGATCATGTTGAGAAATAAAGATCATGATAGTCAAGGATACATAAATGGAACTATTATATGAATGATAATAAGTTTTACATAGTGTTTTATTCCTTAATGTATTGGCATTATTACCTTTTGTGTGAGAATTTTGTTGTTCACAATGATTATAAAATTTTCAAATATATCTTTTCCCAACATGATTCAAATATTCGATTGTGGAGATAGGTTGATTATATGTAATATTTTTATTTTGATCTAGATTATTTGTCACGGAATGTAAATAGTGTTCAATTATTCCATGATCTAGAATACACAAAATTTTGTAGTCCAGGTGTCTATATTTGAGGGGAAAGTTATGGATTTGTTCACTAAGATGCATGTTGGTGTTCAGAAGGAGGAGTAGATGACTATCTTGTATTTATCTGTTGAGTACTCTTATATGATATATATAAGTTAATGGTAGTATGAGGATCTATAATTCATTATGTTGAGATGGAAATTTGGTGGTGGGAAGATACCTCCCTACAAGACCATCGATGATGATGAGATTATATAAGTTCATGGTCATTTTATTATTCCAACATGTATACGTAAAGATTTCAGGAGAAAGTTTCATGATTAAAATAGGGAATACACCCTATATTGACCAAATTATACCATTATATTAATATAATGTATTGGGGTCTAGGAACAAAGAAAGATATCATAGTTTTTGTGACACAATGCTACACCTTTTAGTAGGTGACAACCCAACATCAATAGCTTGATAGCCTATTATAGCCACTTACCATTCCAAAATTGAAATGGGATGATCTTAAGATGTATTTTTTGATGGTGTTACCGAGGAATACAAAGGATAATGATGTGATATGAATGAGTTTTTATTAATTAACAATGGAATCACATTTATAACTGATCAAGGATATGTTTACAGTTGATCAATTGGGTGACTTTTATGTTTGGAAGATAGTGTGTTTTCATGGGGTTATATGAGGTATTATTTCAAATAGATACCCCCATTTTATTTTATTATTATATGAAGTCATAATAATGAAATTTTTAATTAGGTATTTTTGGGAATATCTTTTCACCTACAGATGGATAAAAAATCATAATTGACTTTCTAGGTGTTAGAGGACATATTGAGAGCACGAGTCCTTGATTTCAGTATAACCTGGGAGAATCAACTAAAATTTCTTGATTTTTATGATAAAAATAGGTATTGAGTGACTAATTGGAATGCATCATATGAGGCACTCTACACTAGGCCTTGTAGATCACCTTTTGTTGGATGTAAGTAGGAGAATTGTAGTTGTTCAGACTGAGTCTCATGCAGGATATGCTTGAGCATGTTTAGTTAACCCAGATGCATATGGATATATCCTAGTGTATAATGAAGTCACTCACTAATTGAAACCATATACCTCTTTATTTTATAGCGGGTGAATGGGTGTTTCTTCTGGTTTCAATAATATTGGGTCACCATCGGATTCATAAATAGGGATGTTCAGTTCCTTGGTATATAGGGTCATTTGAGATTATGGAGAGAATTAGTTTGGTAGCATATCAATTGGATCTTCCATAGTGATACAGTGCTATACATGATAATTTTTATTTCTCTGATCTTGAGAATCATAATCTCAAACCTTTAAATGTGATTAATATTTATGTTGTTGACTTTAAGGTTGATGCATCCTTTGAAGAGAATCAGATTTGTATTATGGATCATAGTGAGAAAATTCTTTAGGGTAAGACCATGTATTTGGTATGATTGTGGTAGAAGAATGAACATGTTTGGTTGTAAAATAGGAGAGTGATATGATGTTAAGTCCTTGTATCCCAATATTTTTACCTTGGAGGCTTACTAATGTTAAGGAGGAAGCTTATGGATGGGTTGTTATAAAATGTGGAGGTTGTAAGATCCCAACCTTCCAACAATGTTCATTTAATTTTATATTTTGGTGTATATATTATGAAAATGAATAATATAATGATTCCCAAGATTATAGAAGGTCTTAGGAGTGTCCTGGGTGCTCGATAAGTAAAAATAGGAAAAGGGGGGTTATATAGAGAACAACAGATAGTAGGTGCACTTTTTTTACTAATCATGAGCCAAGACCGTTCACCTTAGAGAATGGTGGTGAATATTTGTAAAACATACAAGATAAGTCTAAAAACCATGTAACCTTCCAAATATTCAACCACACATACTCTATATATTTTTCTAAACCATTTTCTCCCCATCAAATAGTGTGACTCGTGCGTCCCTTGGATAGTGGAGACCTCACAGTTGACACACATTTTTCCAAATTGGGCGGACCTTTAAAATTAGAGATTTAATTACTTTACATATAGATCCTTATATGATATAACTTTATTTTATCCCCCATCCACCCCCAAAAATATTATTTTTGAACCAAACCCTCCCATCTCTTCTATGTATTAATTTACATTGATTATAGGGTGTTTGATGTGATATTCTATGAGAATCAAATGTCTAGGTAAGTTTAGGACTCCAATTTTTTTAGATATAATGGAACTAACATTATTTCTTGTTTTATCTTATTAAAAATACCTTGAAACATTTTTTCTATAGATTTATTGCCCTTAGATTTTTTATCCAATTATATTCGAATCAAGTGTCATTATCAGATGAATGATTATTTATGAGAATATGGTCGGTAACCTTTTAGTTTTCAAACTTATTCTTGATGTTATTCATGAGTATGTTCTAGTAAAAATTTCGTACCTTACTATATATTTCTTTCCTTGAATATGAAAGTTAAATTGATATTTTAATTAATGTGTGTGGCCTATCATAGACCACATTAGGTTCATTGATGATTACGAGACTAGGCCAATGCCTACCCATGGGGTGTTAAAATTCTTTTTTGATTAGGGAATGAGATATTAATTGGATTAAAAAGGGGGCTTAATATTATAAATGGTTTTATGAACAATTAACGGTTCATTGATAAAAATTAATGAATAAATAATTGAGTTCTATAATTGGGTTAAAGGTCTTGAATAAGATAGACCATAGAAATGTTGGTAAAATAAAAGGTGCAGCCTTGTTGCTGTTATTGATGAAAAGTTCTATTTGTCAGAGTGAGTGTCTCAAGAGGGGGGGGGGATTAAGTACCCAATAAAAGTTTATACCGAAAATGGATTATTTTGAAATCCCGAAAATATTTTAATACAACCCAATTTATCAAAATAAGTAGTATGATTTAGGTTTTAATATTTTAAATGATTTCTTGGGAGATTTATTAGGTATCAGGTGAATAATATAAAATATTATTGAATCCTTTGGAATTCGTTTACCTGATCAAAATACTATATAAATGCAAATTAAGATAAACTATCAATGTATATATTTTTTTAGAATTAAATTTATTTTCAGTTTTAAAGTGAAAATAATGTAACAGAAATTTAAAACACACAATGTAATGTTTGAATACAATAGGTTCATTCTCAAGTAGAGACTTAACAATCTTCACTAGGTGATCACCCACCACCAAGAGGTTTATATAAAATAAATAAGTTGATCTAGAACCTGGATTGGGTTTCACAATTGTTTACAAACATTCTAGGTCACACATGACCTCTTACATAGTTATAATTGGGAGGAAAAGTAAATAGACAACACAAGGACCTATAACACTCATATCTGTGTGAAAAATAAAAATGGGAGTTTGAGAAAATATCATATATCATCCAGTTTATCATAGAAGACAGTGTTCATGTGATAAAATAGAGTATGCAGACACACTACAGAATATATTATAAATATAAAAAAATATCAATATATAAGAAACTATTTTAGAAGTTATTGGTCTGTTAGAATGTAACTTTTGAATCTTTATTTTATTTGGCAGTGAAGCTTGTGGGGAGTTCTTTTGAAAACATTAGAGAAAACAGAGTGTTGCAGAATCTTAATCTTCAACTGGATGAATGCACCAGATGAGATGATGTAGTTTCGATTTCCAGTCATGTATGTAGTAGATGATATATTCTAGATTATAATAAGGTTCAACTCTATGTATGTTGAGTAGTTGTATGTTCATCATTATAGTTCACTTTACTCTCTTTTTTTCATCTTCATGTGGTAGTGTCTGATACTTTTATCAGCAATAGAAGTTTGGTGAATATTTGAATTAGTTTCTTCCCCATCGATCACATTATAACACTCTCTTAAATGATTTATTTTTATAATTTATGATAGAATCATCAAAATAATAAATGGAATTAAATTCTATAATTATATCAATTGGTAATAATTCAAAATAAATAAAGAGAAATAATTGTGATGGCTTAGTCTGGTAGTGTTTTGATGTCTAATGTCATCACACTGGTGGTATAACACTGGAGGTGTCTTAGAATTTTGCAAATTTTCACTATACTGGTGGAATCATAATTAGTAGGGTCTGGTATGATAGCATGAGTTCTGATAGTATCTCAGAATTTCCCAAAATTCTATCTTGGCGTTATGACATTGGTAGTGTCTCTTCTGGAAGTGCCTCATACTTAGCCATATTCTATCATTAGCAGCACGACATTCTTACAGTGTGTGGGATAAAGGTGTCTCATACTTTTTCAATTCTTCAGTCCAATTTTACAATATTCTGGCAGGGTGATATCCTGGAAACATCTCAAACATTGCTATATTTTGATACTTACAGTATCACATGGACAATAATGTATTGAATTGGTGGTGCTAATATCAATTTTGTCTCATCCTTATGTAATTGTATCACCTGTATCAGAACAAATATTTCTTATAGAGAAAAATAAAATTAATTAATATTATTAGAATCATGATTTTAAGATCATTAAATCTAGAAGGTCAACAATATCCCCTTTTTTGATAATCACAAATCATGGAATCAATGAATATCATAAATATATAAACATGATATCCATGGTAGTTTAAATCAAAACATATCATTCATAGTAAGTGCACATGGTATCAAAGAAGGAATAACATATACAGTAATATAATAAATCAGACTATACCATAAGTATTCTCATCCATTTTGGATAATAAAAACGGTAAGGATGAGCAAAAATAAAGTTAGTAACTAATAAAAATAAAGATAAAGTACAAAAAATAAGTTATAAAAGGCATCCAAAGTAATGATTAAAAAGTAATTACAAACCAAATCCAATAAAATACATATAGTCTAGAAAAATAAAAGAAAATGGTTAAGGTTTAGATGAGGTGCCCATGGCTTCTTTTTCTTTACCCATGGCTTTCATTGGCTCCCTATCAGCGGAAGCAGGATCAGCCCAAGAGAAAGTAGATGGAGAATCCTAAGAACGACCAGTGAGTTCCCAAAGGGAAAATATTCTAAAATAATAAATAGTCTATGGGGGCACAAAACATGCATAGGATCTATAAGAAAAGTCTAACAGGTGTATGGATGCGGTACAAGATAACTTCTAGTAACACAAGGTATGAAAGAGAATTGAGTATTAATCTGAATGGCAGACTAATCCATAATTTCTTGACCTTTAACATAAATGAAAGGATTAACAAGTTTGATGAAATCCATTATCATCTAACCACAATGTTCCATTGCACAAAATAATTTGTTCTTCTATTTTACAAAATTATTTAACATAGGGGACATATCCATGTGTTTTCATACTTGTTCTTTGAAATCCTAAGTCATTGGAGAAATTCGAAAAAAATTATCCAAAAATTTTAAAATTGGAATCCATGGAATGATTTACATAAATCCATGAGAGATATAACTTGATGGACTTAGTAATAGCTTACCTGTTAGCTTTAATATCACATGAATAATTAGAAACTAACATGAGAATATGATCATAATTATACCAAATTCTACTCAGGGTCTCTTAGGTTTGATTAGTGAACCAACCATAAGCACATGATGAAGCATATCTTATCTCATATCTGACAACTATCCTTACCTGATCCATATAAAATACTAGAGGAGTAGTATAAGAAGAAAACAAATTATCTAAATATGTATCCTCAATACATTTAAGGATAACTTCCATAGGATTAGTAAATATATCACCTAACTAATGTTTGGTGTTAATAAATTCATGAGTGACATGTCCTTTTTGAAAATGGTCTCTCAAAAAGAGATTCCTTATGTAAATATGTTTTATTCTTGAATGTGATAATAGATTATTAAAAATCATAATATAACATGTGTTGTTATAGTTTATAGGGACATTTTGGAATTTATATCCATAGTCTAGTAGAGTTTTTTCATCCATAAAATTTCTGCACAATAACTACCTACAACTATGTACTTAGCTTTAACAGTGGACAATGAAACACAATTTTTATTTTCACTACACCATGAAACTTATACTTTCATAAAAAGTGATTTGTTATAGAGGTACTTTATCTATTTAATATACATCCACCAAAATAACTCTAAAAATAAATTAGTAAATCAAATGCTTGTCCTCTTTGGTTGAACAATCCTAAATTTGTTGTATATTTGTGATATTTGAAAAATCATTTAACAGAAACTAGATAAGACCCTTTTTAATTTTCCTGAAAAAGATAATATGTACACACACTAAACATAATATCTAGTTGACTAGAATTCAAATAGTGAATACTACCAATCATACATATAAAACTGGTTTCCAAGTTTCTCCAAGATCTAATTTACAGGTGGTACTCATATGAGTATCACCACTCTTGGTGCTATCTATGTTAAAACATTTTTGCATAACATTTTTATAATTACTTTGGTTTAAAATAAGTACTTCATTGTTTTTTAATATATGAAAACCAATAAATAATTTGAGTTCACACATTAATGTTATTTTAAAATCATTTTTTATCATCTCTTAAAAATCCATAGACAAATAATTTGTTGAATATTCAAAAATAATATCATCAACATAGATATTTACTACTAATTCATCTGTTGAAATTAATTGTATAAAATGTTTTGGATAAGCTACTACTTTTGAAAATCCTTTTGAAATCATAAAATTGCTGAAACTATCATACTGAGCTCTAGAAACTTATTTTAAACTATATATATCTATAGTTTATTTAAAAACATGATTTGTAAAATGAGGGGATTGAAAACAAGGGAGTTGTTCAACAAAATAATACTAAACTATAAAATCTTTAATGAATGAACTCTTGAAATCCACTTGATAATGATTGAAATATTGATGTGTTGCATAATGAAGAAGGATTATTATGGACTCAAGTCCGGATATAGGTGCAAAGGTTTCCTCATAGTTTATCCCTTCTTATTGACTATTACCGTGTAGAAAAAGTCTATCCTTGTTTCTAATTATTGTTTCTGACTCATAAACCAATTTTCTAAACACCTATTTAATGCCAATAGTCAAGGTGTCCTTGGGTCTATCTACAAGTTACCATACGTTGATTCCCTCATACTGATTTAACTATTCTTTCATTGTTATTACCAATAATTCATCATTAATGTATACATTTATGTTCTTAGGGTCAATATGAGACAAGAATGCTTGATTTTCAATAATATTTCTAACAGTAGATCTATTTTGTGTTCCCCTATTTATATTACATACAACAGAATATAAATGACATTACTTAATGGTATGAAAATATATAGAGAAAGTGATACTTGTCACTTCAATATTTTCAAGTTCATGTTCTAGAAGTTCTAGTATTTATTTATAACTAGATGAATTTTACAACTGTTTAATAGTCGAATAGGAACATTTAAAATTGAAATTTAGAGAAGATAAATCATCTTTAATGTTTCAAAATGAGGTAGTAGGATCATGTGAATTAGTTTCATCAAATTATAGATAGAATTAGTTGTCCACTATTTTGGTCTTCTTATTGAAAACTCTATAGGCATCGCCAGAGATTGAATAATCATGAAAAATTCTTTTATTACTTTCAGAGGATTTTTTTCGAAATTATTCTTAATGTTAAGAATAAATACATTTCAATAAATAAATCCAAAGTAACTAACCTTTGGTTTCTTATTATTCCACACTCATAAGGGACATTTTCAAGTATTGGTCTAATCAAAACTCTATTAATGATGTTGCATTCTATGTTTACATATTCTTCCCAAAAATAGATAGGTAAGTCATAATCATTCAACCTGGTCTGAACAATCTTATGCAAGTTTCTATTTCTTCTTTCAATAACTCAATTATGTTGGGGGTCTTAGGATAAGAAAAGTTATGATTGTAGCCATTTTTCAAAAGAATTATTCAAAGTCTTATTTTTTAAAATCACAAACATGATCACTTATTATGGTTTTAATTCTAAGTCCACTATGATTTTCCACAGACATAGCACACATGGTTAAATAGGTACAATCTTCACTTTTTTTAGCTATAAAATATACCCAAGTATACCTAGAATAATCATATAAAAAAATATAAAATTTTTGCTTCCCCTTAAGAATTTAAAATCTATAAGGTCCAATATAATCTATATGAACCAAATCAAGAGTTTGAGAAGTTGAAACTTATTTATTTAATTTTAAAAAAAATTGTGCAGTTTTTTATAGGGGTTACAGACTTTAGCATTTGGGAACTCAAGTTTAGCTAGATCCACAACGAACCATTTTCTAGTTAGTTTCCTAAGTGAGTGAATGTTGAAATTTCCTAGTATACTATGACAAATCCAATATTCCTTATGAAAGACACTTCATCATAAATTATTTTTAGAAATCAAAGAATTTAAATCTACAACATAATCATTTTCATTTCATATGGTAGTAAAAAATAAATTAATTTTAGAATAAAAATTATTGAGAGAATCATTCTAAAATTTAACATAAAAACCATCATCACAAAACATAGAAATTCTAAGAATATTAAATATTAAACTAAAAACAAATATAACGTTGGAAATGAAATCTGATTTTTTTTACAAATATGGCCAAAGCCGATGATTTTTCTCTTCAAATTATCACCAAAAGGTGAAAAATCCACCATAAAACTTTTTTAAGATCTTAAAACATGAGTCATATTCTGTTATATATCTTGAACATCCACTTTTTATGTACCACGAGCTTCTACTGCCAGTCTTCAATAATTTTCCCCACAAAAAAGATATTAAATAAGAAAAGTATTTGGCACCCAAATCTATTTGGGTCTAGAAATGTTAGTTAATAAACATTGTTAACCAACATTTTCTTAATTGTTTTCCTATACACAAAATTTGGAATTTTTGAAATAAAAACATTGTGAGGTCATTTAAAAAAAATGGATGTTGAAATTTCAGGTTTGGATTTAGGAACACAAATATTATTAGATATTATTTCTTATCTAGGATCACATCTTATTTAAATAACATATTTGGGTGCAACATGATTTCCCATAAACTTATTTGACTTCCTCTCTACCATTTGTGAAATATTATATATCTTTTTATTAATTTATCATTTGAAAATTTATGTTCATTATTTTCTATTAGTAATTGAGTGTTTTTTTCTTTTTCTATATTCAATTCATTTTTTTATATCTATAGTTAGAGCATGATGTATTTTAAAACCTTTATACTTATACAATAATTTATTAAAAGTATCCTATATCATTCAATAATATTAAAATAATTCTTCATTTTACATAATATCATCATAGTGTTCATTGTCAATATCATTTGAATTATGAATAGGAAAAATACTAGAAATAATAGGTAAATAGTGTAACTCACTATTTTTACTCATGAAACACATGTTCTCTCTATTTGTATTATCTTCATGTGATGCATCAGAGTCATTGGAACTATCATTTGAATTACTCAAGGTGCCCTTTATGGTCTTCTTGTATCTTCTATCCTTTCCCTCATATTTATTTTTGGTAATTAGACTTTGAACAGTTATATTTTATGTGACTTTTAATATTAAATTCATAGAATAAAAAATCATTTGAATCAATATAATTATTCCATTATTTCTTCTAGTTCCCTCTGTTTTCATACTTTCCATTATAATTATATTTTCTAAAAAAAAATTTCATTAATTAAAATTTCTTGAATATTCTAACTAGGTGATCCATCTCCTCATCACTATCTGGTGGAGATTTAGTATCACTGGAACCAGCAGCTTCTACTCTCTCTATCTCTATTTTCCTTTTGTTTTCTAGGGTAATTGGTATTTAAATAAAATGATTTTATTTTTTCCTCCTCATATTCTTCACGATTTACATTTAATTCCTCTTCATACATCCCATGTTTTCAAATAATCTCTTTCACATGAAATTTACTTATGTCACATTATTCCCTTATTAAAACTGATGTCCATGTCCCTCTTTCAAATAGACATCTTATTAATCTCAAGATTTGATCCTTATCTAGTACATTTTTTCCAAGTGAGATCCTTGAATTATGTTTGTCATAGTATAATACTCACGAGGGGGGTGAATTGAGTATATATAAAAAATTTCTATTTAAATATGTGTTTTTAAAAATATTTCCTCTTCAAGTTAAATACAGACCAATTAATCAGAATAACATGGTTAAAAAGGTTTGACTGTTTAAATAACTTCTTATAAGATTTATTATTTCTCAGTAATAATAATAGTTATTAATATTACTTTTGAAACTGTTTTACTAAGACAAAAAAATTATAACTTCTTTCTATGATTAACTATCAAAGAATGTTTATTGATTGTTAAATTATACAGTAGAGAATTAAAAACAGAGAAATCTAAAAATATGTCGCACAACAGATATACAAAAAGTGGTTCAGTCTCAAGCCGAGACCTAATCCACTCCACATTGGTGATCACCTTCCACCAAGTAGTTTATATAAATAAACTTAATCCACACCCTATATTGGGGTTAAACAATAGTACACAGGACTATCCAGGTCATACAAGGACCTCTTCCACAGTTCTTAGTGGGTAAAAACTACCAGGCCACACATGGACCTCTTCCACCCATATCTGTGGGTATACACAAGAGTAAAATAATGTTTGTGTAAGGATATATTGTATCATTTATTTTGATATAGGAGATAGAGTGTGTTATTATACAGAAACACACACTGCTCAAAAGTTAATAAAAAGATACACAATAGAGCAGAACAATTGAGATTGGTTTAGATGTGCTCTGAGTGTTAGTCTTTGAAGCTATGGACTTATGAGATGAATGATATTTAGAACACATGTCCTCATCTAGAAGGTAGCATGTCATAGGTCAGAAAATTTTGTCTTGTGTTCTTCATGGTGTTTTTTTTTGCACGAAGATGTTCTCAATATTCCAGTACGGTTCGTGTGTTCTCTAGCAGAATCGATTTGCATGAGCCGATTCTCAAAATTGAATATTGTTATCACATTCACTCCCACCAGATAGTTCATTGTGTTGTGAAACTTCATACTCTCTTTTCTCTCTTGTTTATGGGCCACACTACTCTTTTTATCTTAGAGTTCATACGTTGGAGTCAACAGGTTGCATGTATTCTGCACCTCGTATCTCATACTATCCAATGATATGTCTACAATGAAATAATAATTATATCAGTGCAATAAAATCTTCAAATATGATCGTTAGGGACTAAATTTAAAGAATAAGAAATATATTAGTAAATATTTTCATAGTATGTCATGGAAACAATGTCTCTTCCACACGATGTCTGGGTTGGTCATAGTGTCTTGTTCATGGTGTCTAGTGATCACTGTGTCTGGATGTCACAGTGTATGTTCATGATGTCTGATGGTCACTATGTCTAGATGTCACGGTGTCTGATGGTCACAGTGTCTTATGGTCACAATGTATCATTCACGGAGTCCTTTTCACGGTGTCTTATGGTCACGGTGTCTCATGGTCACAGTGTATCGTTCACGGTGTCTTGTTCACGGTGTCTGATGGTCATGGTATCTGCATCATGGTGTCTGAGTGTTCACGGTGTCTACTTCACAGTGTCTTAGACTTAGGCCAATATCTATATTCAGACCTAAGCAGTGATACTTATGGAAAGAATTAAACACAATCATTTGTCAGATAAATCATTATAAAGGTAATGATTGGGTTTACAATCATTAGTCAATTATTACTACAAAAACTATTATAGTGGATTGGGTTTACTCCAAATTCCATCATTTCATTAGTTGAGGTTCACCCCCAAGACAATCTTATTAGAAAAATTCTCTTACTATATTCGTTTTATTCCCCATTATAGTCATTTTTATATCATGAGATATATATCTATACCCAATTAATTGGAAGGAAATATAATTCTAGGCCCAACCATCACATAATTAAAACCATACATATATGTTCCACAAGATAATAAAACTTTAATCATATCCTCAAATCATAACCTATTCAAAGGATACATGTTTCTTAAAAATTTAATCATCATAATTATAAACCATATAGATAAAGAATTAATATATTAACATTGATTCATGTTCCTAGTAAATCATAATAACCCTAAATGGATGTATTACAGCTAAAAATACCTTTAAAATATCATAAAATGTAATGGCTCGGACCTCTCTGGCCCATTCCTTTGTCAAAAAGAAGGCCACAAAGTGTTCTGGTGGGTAAAATGGACGTTTCCCACACATTCCAGAATTTTGAAACTACACACCGTGTATTTTTAGTACACGTTGTGTACCCCATTTCCATGAATACCTCGTGTGGATGGCCACGTCTTTACCATGTGGAGAAAATGGGTGCACTCCGTGTAGTCCCTCCCTGCGTACGTGTTACCGTGTGTTGACCAGTCGTCGGCCGTGTGCCGGATTAGAGCCGTGTCCCTGCCGAGTTCCATAAATGGGTACACGTTGTGTGTCCAATCTGCATGCCATGTAGTCCTTCCCCGCGTATGGGTTACCTTCAAACTGTGTGTTGAGAAATCAATGGCCGCAGAACCGTGTTGGAGGCCGCGTGGAGACTGTGTGAAAACGGCCGAGTACACGTCGTGTACTATAAGTACATGTCGTGCACTTTATCTTTTCATGCCTATAAAAAGAGGGGTCCCCTCCACCTTTCAACTCACACCTCTCCTCCCCTCTCCTCTGAGCAGAGCTCTCTCAAGAGACTCGAAGGCTCTTTCTTCCATTACTTTTTTGTTCGAGCTCCGATTTATGATCCGTCAGCGGCCACGGGATCGTAACAACGAGGTGGAACTTCCAAGCTTGGATCCGTTGTCTTTCCTTCGGCTTTTCCTCTCCAACTTCCACCTGAGGAGGTTTTGTCGGGATGCTGAGGAACGTCTTCTAAAGTTGATCCGGGGGAGTGTTGTGACCAGAACCTGTTGAGGTAGGGATTTTACCTTCGTCTCTCTAATTTGTGCATCATGCGGGGTGGGTATCCTTTTTGTTTTCATGATAAATGGTTGAACCATTAAATAAATATAATAACTGGTTAAAGAACGAGGATGGGAATTTTGGGATTTTTGTTACTTTACCTTTTATATCCTGTGATATTATGTTGTGAATTGAATAGGATTATGCCTACTGAAAATCACAGTCATTGGGGGCCTATGCTTGTGCAATTAAATGTTGCCCTATCTTTCTAGACTGTTTTTGTGAATGGAACTTTGGTTGAATGTGGAAATTGGTTAATCACATAAACTTTGATGTTTAAATGAAAATATGGATCCCTTGTGTGATCACCCCAGTTGAGACAAAATGGAATAATGAACATGTGGGTGTTAGCTTGGTTACGTGGCATGTGATGGGGGTGTTTTGTGGGTTGTTGTGGAATGGGTGAGCAGTGGGGCTGTGGTTGGCTTGGTTGTGGGAAGGTGTGAATGTTTGATGGTGACAGGTAGTGGGGCTGCGATAAGTGGTATTAAAGGGATAATGATGTACAGGATACGGTGTGGTTGTGGTTATGGTTGTTGGTAGCGGGGCTGCAGGGATGGTTTTAAATGTGAACAGACTATGGGTCATGTTTAATAAATAATAAATGTGGAAGAGTTAATGAATGATGGGGCTTGGAAATGAAACAGAATTAATAATCAATGGATTGGTTGATTAATAAGAAGGAACTTGCTGTGTTGATGTGTTTGTTTCCCTAACTTGTTATGTGGATGGTAGGGATATGTTTTACGAATGATTGAAGTGGTTGGTTGTGGATAGTTGCCCAGTAGTTAAGGAACTAAAAAATCTAATTTCTGCTGAAACGTGAAAACCTAAATGGGGTTGGGGTTGTTTGTTGTATGCATGCTTCGTGGAAGTAGTTTCAAGGCACGTTCTCAATTTCTCTGTTTAGAAGCCATAGGTTGGGCTGATTGGTTGATATATATATATATATATCTTTATCTTTTTCATTTTATCACACCGCACCCATGTTGAGAACATAGTGCCGAACACTCCAATTTCATGGGAGAGTGTGTTTTCCCATTATTACTAGCTTCTTCATGATCCCTATCCCCTAGGCTGTGATGGCTTGAGGTGACCTTACACCCAAGACTCTTCGGTTAGGTTTCGATTGGGGTGATTAGGCCCAAGACTCTTTGGGCATGCTTATAGGCTATAATGGATTGAGGCGACCATACACCCAAGGCTCTTAGGGTAGGTTTTGATTCAGGCACAGGTTTCTTCGGGCGAGAGTTCTATTACTATTACTGATCCCATGAATCTTTGGGATGAGGCCCAGGTGTCTTCGATTGGGCATGTGGTTGTGGCTGTGAGGCCCAGGTGTGTGCGGGCGGGATACGTGGTGGTGAGGCCCAGGTGTGTGCGGGCGGGATGTGTGGTTGTGAGGCCGAGGTGTGTGCGGGCGGGATTCGTGGTTGTGAGGCCCAGGTGTGTGCGGGCGGGGAGAGTGTGACAACGTCAGGACGTTCAGCTAACTATTGGGAAATGGTGCGGGGTACCCAATACTCTTGTTCTTATACTATTACTACCTGTTGTGATTGTGTTTTGATGAGTGTGGCTGGTGAGGTTGGGTGGATAGTTTCCCTTTTTATATTTCTTCTGTTGTTCTCACGGTACATTAGGATGTCTCTCCACTTGTGCACGAGAGATTTAGGTTTGCCTACTGAGTATACATGTATTCTCACCCTACATTTACTTTCAGGTTTCTAGGAGGACTTCCAGGGCCGTGCGGGACCCTACTAGTCAGACAGTTGGAGTTGTTGTAGTTGTTGTTCTCTTGTTTTCTTTTGGTATTGTACTTTTGATCTTTCTTGTACTTGTACCTTGTTATAAAATTTTTTAAACATGCATGTGGGCTTGGTTGGGGTTTATGTATATACACTTGTCATTTTTTCTGGTTGTTTGTTGACTCATCCTATTTCCCGATCCTAAATAATAAAAAAGGTAATGCCTCCCATATTTGTGAAAACTCATACCCTTGGTGCTAGTCACCAACTCCGGGCCTACTGGAGGCGGGACTCAGGGGGTCATTATCTCCCTTTCACCATTTCCAGCTCGGGAGGGGCGTCTTTGGTGGGAGTGGGTCGTGACAGAATGGTATCAGAGGTGATGGTTTAGAGATAGGATGGAGTCTGGAGTTAGGCACAGTGAGGATTGCATGGGATGGTAGGGCAACAGTGTTAGTTATTCTTGGTGCGTGACATAGGCCAGGGAAGACGGGCTATGACACAAAATTTTAGGGCCCCCCCGTGATCTGATGCAAGGACTCTGAGCCTACCGAACGACCAAGTGAGACTACATTTGATTGCATGGTAGATACCCTAGGGAAGGTACATGCATCATCATGATTGTGTTTTACTTGATTTTGGTGTTCTAGGAAAGAAATTGAAATAAAATGATAATTAAAACTTTGAGAAAATTCCTTTCTACTTGGGCTTAGGTGATCCTTGTTTACTGTACAGCTATGGCACCAGGACATTGTCCCTGGGTGGCTCAGACGGCCGAGGCCCTGTATATCCAGGCGGTCGATCAGTTGGGGATTGACCGAGAGGAGGACGATAGCCAATGGAAGAAGACTCTCCGTTCCCTCCAGCGGCATACCCTTAAGAAGTATGAGGGTAGTACTTCGGATACAAAGACGAAGGGGTGGCATGAGGAGCTAGGGATCGCTTTTACCTTGATCCATGCTCTGAGGGAGTACTGGGTTCCCCTAGCAGTCAGTCATCTGAGAGGTGTGGCGCGACAGTGGTGGACGCTCTACCTCGGAGATTTGATAGAGGTAGAGGTTCCATGGGCTGACTTTGAGACGGAATTCCGAGAGGAATTCCTTTATTCCATGATCATGGCGGAGAAGCGGCAGGAGTTACTCTCCCATCAGCAGGGGAGTATGTCGGTACGAGAGCTGGGGATCAAGTTCAAGGATCTCCTGCGCTTCGCTCCAGATCTCTTTTCGATGAGGAGTCTCTGGGAAGAGGTTTAGAGGAGGCACTCCGTCCCTCACTTCAGTATGTTCTCACCCCCTTTACCCTTCCGACGTACATGGTAGTGCAGAAGAAGGCAGAGGTTGTTGAGAGGATGCACTCGTTGGGAGGTGCATCGTGTGAGGTGTTTCAGCCAGGTTCATCGAAGGGGAAGGCAGTCAGCAACAGGTCTCCTACGATAGGACCTTCTATGTTCAGGCCAGTGGGGAGCAAGCCCTAGCAGTTCCAGTTCAGATCATCGGGTCCTCGTCCCTTTTCCACGGGCCCAGGACCGAGGTGTTTTTCATGTAGAGGTTTTGGTAACGTTCCGAGTCGGTGCCCGACCCGAGATCCGTACAGTGGAGGTGGGCAGTTTTAGCGCCCACCGCAGCAGCACCAGTTGTTGGCGAGGCCCTTCCAGCAGCAGCAGAACCATGCTCCTCCGAGGGCAGACTTTGCTGGAGGAGGCCGACCTTAGGGTGCTACTCAGGGACCTCGAACAGGGCGTGGTTGGGGAAGTGGATGACATCAGAGATGCAGAGGAGCTGGGCGTGGACAGTTCCACACAGTAGAGTTGGTAGCTCCAGCAGGACCAGAGGTGGTGCGAGGTACGATTTGTTTGTTCAGCACTCTTGTTTCTCTTTTGATCAATTCGGGAGATTCACAGTCCTTTGATACACCTGGTATAGCCCATGCTTTGGGACTAGACGTAGAGAGACTTTCCATACCACTGGTGCTGAGAACACCAGTTGGAGGCCAGACCAGCGTATCTTTTGGTTACCGGGGATGTGGGATGACGTTGGGACCACATCGATCTAGTGGGGACCTTCTTCTGTTACAGATGTATCCATACGATGTCATCCTAGGCATCAACTTGTTGTTTTCTGTTGGTGCCCTTATCGGCTAGTTCTTGAGAAGAGTCGTGTTCTCTGACGTGGATGGGAAGCTCGTATCTTTTGTTGGCGAGAGGAGCTATCAGGCGGGAAGCCAGCATGCGGAGCCTCTCCTTTCCTTGTTGGGAGTGTTGGCAGTGGTTCCAGCTGATACATAGATGATGGATGTCCCAGAGGTCGTTGGGGAGTTCTTTGATGTTTTTTCTGAGGAGGTTGTGACTCTACCCCCCCCCCCACCACGACGTGACAATGAGTTTGGGATAGACTTACAACCTGGTGCCCGACCGATTTTAATTCCCCCTTATCGAATGGAACCTTCGGAGTTTCGGGAGTTGCGGATTCAGATTGACGATCTAATGGAGAAGGGTTTTGTTCGACCCAGCGTGTCGCTATGGCGTGCTCCAGTTTTGTTCCTGAAGAAGGCAGATGGTGGTCTCAGGCTATGCATAGACTACCGAAGGCTGAACCAGGTAATGGTCAAGAACCGTTACCACTTCCAAGGATAGATGATATCTTCGACTAGCTGAGGGGGACATGTTGGTTTTCTAAGATTGATCTACGATCAGGATATCATCAGCTGAGGGTGAAGGACATTGACATCTCAAAGACAGCTTTCAGGTGTAGGTATAGGGACTTCGAGTTTGTAGTGATTCCGTTTGGAGATAAAAATGCACCATCTGTGTTCATGGGACTTATGAACCTTGTCTTCTGAGAGTTTCTGGACCGGTTCGTCATTGTCTTTATCGATGACATCCTGATCTACTCATGATCAGAGAATGAGCACGTTGAGCATCTCATGGCAGTCTTGGATGTCCTTCGACACCACCAGCATTACGGGAAATTGTCGAAGTGTAAGTTCTTGACACAAGAAGTACATTTCCTTGGGCACATGGTATCTCAGCATGGAGTATCGGTGGACCCGTCGAAGGTGGAGGCAGTTGTTTCTTGGGAAGCACCAAAGAGAGTAGCAGCTGTTCGTAGTTTCTTGGGGTTAGCAAGTTACTATCGGAGGTTCGTTTCAAACTTCTCTCGAGCTTCTGCTCCATTAAAAGTATTAACTAGGAAGAATTAGGTCTTCCTATGGAGCGATCAGTTCCAGAAAGCTTTCGACTACCTGAAGGAGAAGTTGGTTAGTGCTCCCGTGCTCAGGTGGCCAGAGGAAGGGTTGTTGTATGAAGTGTTTTGTGATGCTTATGGCCTTGGTCTGGGGTGTGTGCTAATGTAGAAGAAGGGCGTGATTTGTTATGGGTATAGGCAGTTGTGCCCTCAAAATGGTAACTATTCCACCCATGACCTAGAGCATGAAGTGGTAGTGTTCACATTGAAGTTGTGGAAACATTACCTCTTTGGGGAGCAATTTGTGGTCTTCTCAAATCACAAGAGCCTGTGTTATATCTTCTCCCAGCGTGACCTGAACATACAGAAGTGGAGATGGGTCGAGTTTCTCCAAGACTATGACTTCGAGATATCTTACACTGAAGGTAAGGGAAACGTTGTGGCTGATGCCCTGAGCAGGAAGTCACATAAGGAAGTGGTTCGGGAATCCGCTGTTGCATGGAAGGCGATGGGAGAGTTGGATTCCTTGCACTTAGATGCAATGGAAGAAGGTGTTAGAGTCTGTTTGTTCCAGATGGTGGTGCAATCCTCGTTGTCGCAGCAGGTGGAGGAGTCTCATTAGGGGGGACTCCGAGGCAGAGGTGATGCAGGATCGTGTCGATTAGGGGAATGCTCTAGAGGGATGGTCCGAGGACAGCCGACATCAGATGATTTTCTGTGGAAGGTTGTTTTCCCCAGAGGCGATGCGTGAGGGGGTTCTCTGTGAGTTCCATATTTCAGCCTTGGCGGTACATCTAGCAGTTTCAAAAATGTACCGAGGCCTGAGGGATCAGTTTTGGTGACCCGGGTTGAAACGGGTAGTGGCAGAGTTTGTGGCTATGTTCCTAGTGTGTCAGCAAGTGAAGGCTCAACACCGTGTTCCTAGTGGTTTGCTACATCCTTTAGATGTCCCTGAGTGGAAGTGGGATGACGTCTCAATGGACTTCATCACAGGACTACCCAGAGCTCAGGGTGGTTATGATGCTATCTGGGTAGTGGTGGATCGTCTGACGAAATCAGGTCACTTCTTAGCAATAAATGAGTTGGGCCTGGTGAGTGCCTTAGCATAGAGGTACATAGACGAGGAGGTGCATTTTCATGGAGTTACAAGGACCATTGTCTCAGACCGAGATACTCGGTTTACCTCACGAGTCTGGAGGGGGTTACAGCATGATTTTGGAACCCAGCTATGCCTTAGCACTGCATTCCACCCCCAGACCGACGGGCAGACAGAGCAGACTATCCAGACGCTGGAGGACATATTGCGAGCATTCGTTCTGGATTTCGGAGGATCATGGGTACGAAAATTGCCTTTAGTAGAGTTTTCCTACAACAAATGCTTCCACTCTACTATTGGCATGGCACCATTTCAGGCTTTGTATGGAAGGCCATGTCGTTCACCCATTTGCTGGGCAGAGGTTGGTGAGACAGGTGGTCTTGGACCAGAGGTACTACAGAGCACCATAGAGAAAGTCCATCTTGTACGTGAGAGGATGAAAGCGGCTCAGGACCGACAGAAGTCTTATGCTGATCGTCGGAGGAGGCCCCTGGAGTTTGAGGTGGGGGGTCATGTGTTCTTGAAGGATTCCCCTCGACGGGGGCAACAGAGGTTTGCAAAAGGGAGAAATCTCTCACCCAGGTTCATCGGACCTTTTGAGGTGTTGAGGCGAGTCGACGAGTTGGAATATCAGCTAGCCCTGCCACCTCAGTTGGATAAAGTTCATGATGTCTTCCACGTCTCCCAACTTCATCGGTACATACACGATGACTCTCACGTTTTTGACTGGGGAGAGTTAGATATGGTAGATGACACGATCTTCGAGGAATGACCAGTCAGAATCGAAGATCATAAAGAGAAGGTGCTCTATGGACGAACCATTCCCTTGGTTTGTGTGTTGTGGAGTCACGATGGCCTCGAGGAGAGCACTTGGGAGCGGGAGACCCAGATGCACGCTCAGTACCCAGAGTTGTTTTGAATTGTGTTTTCCCTTGTTCTTATGAACTTTGTGTTGATGTTGTACTATGTACCTTTGATTTATGGAATGCTTGGCTTGTGAGTTTGGAGACCTTTTGTTTCTTTGTTCCCTGGTGATGTGTAACATGTCCGGATGTGTGGGAAAGGGAAAACCTGACCCTTAATCGAGACGCATTAACGCGGATACGATTGAACCCGTTCGGGCAAGTCCGTGTCGCCTAAAGAGGATAATATCTTGACATAGGTGAAGGAATTTCCCAAACCCACGTGTTCAGGCAGTGTGTTGGTTGTGTGGTGTTGGGGTTAGTGCAAGTTGAAAAATCCTAAAGTATGAAGTGGGAAGACCCAATCCTTATTCGAGACACATTAATGAGGATGCGATTAAACCTGTGTAGGCGATTCAGTGCTGTCTAAACTGGATAATATCTCGACATAGGAGAAGGAATTCCTAACACATATGATTATGGTTGTTAGTTAGGTTCCTATTATAACGAGGACCCTAAGAGGTATCTTGTTGGGTTCCCCTAGGTTGGTTTTTGAATTCTCGGGGACGAGAATATTTTAAGAGGTATCTAATGTAATGGCCCAGACCTCTCTGGCCCATTCCATTGTCAAAAAGAAGTCCACGAAGTGTTCTGGAGGGTAAATGTACTTTTCCAACACTTTCCAGAATTTTGAAACTACACACCATGTTGTTTTAGTACACGCCGTGTACCCCCATGCTGGGTATACCCCATGTGGATGGCCGCGTTTTTTCCTTGTGGAGAAAATGGGTACACGCCGTGTAGTCCCTCCCCGCGTACGCATTACCATGTGTTGACCAGTCGTCGGTCATGTGCCGCGTTGGAGTCGTGTCCCTACCGAGTGCCATAAATGGTTACACGCCGTGTGTCCAATCTGCACGCTGTGTAGTCCTTCCCCACGTATGCGTTACCTTCAAACCGTGTGTTGACCAGTCAACGGCCACGGAACCGTGTTGGAGGCCGTGTGGAGACCGTGTGAAAACTGCCGAGTACACACTGTGTACCATAAGTACACGCCATTTACTTTTTGTGTTCACGCTTATAAAAGGAGGGGTCCCCTCCTCCTTTTAACTCACACCTCTCCTCCCCTCTCCTCTGAGCAGAGCTCTCTCAAGAGACTCGAAGGCTCTTTCCTCCATAAATTTTTCGCCCGACCTCCGATTTACGATCCGTCAGTGGCCACGGGATCGTAACGATGAGGCGGAACTTATGAGCTTGGATCTGTTGTCTTTCCTTCAGCTCTTCTTCTCCGACTTCCACCTGAGGAGGTTTTTCCAGGACACCGATGAACGTCTTCTAAAGTTGATCCGAGGGAGCGTTGTGACCAGAACCTGTTGAGTTAGGGATTTTAACTTCGTCTCTCTAATTTTTTCATCATGCGGGGTGGGTATCCTTTTTGTTTTCATGAGAAATGGTTGAACCTTTAAATAAATATAATAACTGGTTAAAGAATGGGGATGGGAAGTTTGTGATTGTAGTTACATTACCTTTTATATCCTGTGATATTATGTTGTGAATTGAATAGGATTATGCCTACTAAAAATCACGGTCGTTCGGGGCCTTTTCTTGTGAAATTAAGTGTTGCCCTATCTTTCTAGACCGTTTTTAATGGAACTTTGGTTGAATGTGGAAATTGGTTAATCATTTAAAGTTTGATATTTAAATGAAAATCTGGAACCCTTGTGTGATCACCCCGGTTGAACCAAAATGGAATAATGAACATGTGGTTGTTAGCATGGTTACGAGGCATGTGATGGGGGTGTTTTGTGGGTTGTTGGGGAATGGGTGAGCAGCGGGGCTGTGATAAGTGGTATTAAAGGGATAATGATGTACGGGATACGGTGTGATTGTGGTTATGGTGGTTGGCAGCGGGGCTGCAGGGATGGGTTTAAATTTGAACGGACCTTGGGTCGTGTTTAATAATTAATAAATGTGGAAGAGTTAAATGAATGATGGGGCTTGGAAACGAACGAGAATTAACAATCAATTGATTGGTTGGTTAATAAGAAGGAACTTGATGTGTTGCTGTGTTTGTTTCCCTAACTTTTTTTGTGGATGGTAGGGATATGTTGTTTGAATGATTAAAGTGTTTGGTTGTGGATAGTTTCCCAGTAGTTAAGGAACTAAATATGCTAATTTTTTCTTAAACGTGAAAACAAAAATGGGTTTGGGGTTGTTTGTTGTATTCATTCTTCATGGTAGCAGTGCCGAGGCACATTCTCATTTTCTCTGTTTAGAAGCCATAGGTTGGGCTGAGTGGTTGCTATAGATATATATATGTATCTTTTGTGTTTTATCGCACCACACCCATGTTGAGCACTTAGGGTCAAACACTCCCATTTCATGGGATAAGGTGTTTTTCCATAGTTACTAGCTCCTTCCTGCTCTTTCTCCCCTAGTCTATGATGGCTTCAGGAAACCTTACACCCAAGACTCTTCGGGTAGGTTTCGATTGGGGTGATTAGGCCCAAGACTCTTCTGGCAGGCTTATGGGCTATAATGGCTTGAGGCGACCTTACACCCAAGACTCTTTGGGTAGGTTTCGATTCAGGCCCAGGTGTCTTCGGGAGAGAGTTCTATTACTATTACTATTCCCAAGAATCTTCGGGATGAGGATTTGGTGTCTTCGGGCGGGGATGTGGTTGTGGTTGTGAGGGTCAGGTGTGTGCGAGCGGGATACATGGTGGTGAGGCCCAGGTGTGTGCGGGCGGGATGTGTAGTTGTGAGGCCCAGGTGTGTGTGGGCGGGATACGTGGTTGTGAGGCCCAGGTGTGTGCGGGCGGGGAGAGTGTGACAACGTCAGGACGTTCAGCTAACTATTGGGAAATGGTGCGGGTTACCCAATACTCTTGTTCTTATACTACTACTACCTGTTGAGATTGTGTTTTGGTGAGTGTGGATGGTGAGGTTGGGTGGATAGTTTCCCTTGTTAGGTTTCTTTTATTGTTCTCACGGGACATTAGGATGTCTCCCCACTTTTTCACGAGATCTTTAGGTTTCCCTATTGAGTATACTTGTATGCTCACCCTACATTTACTTTCATGTTTCCAGGAGGACTACCAGGGACGTGCGGGACCCTACTAGTCAGATAGTTGGAGTTTTTGTAGTTTTTGTTTTTTTTTCATTTGGTATTGTACTTTTGAGCTCTCTGGTACTTGTACCTTGTTATAAAATTGTTTAAACATGCATGTGGGCTTGGTTGGGTTTTATTTATATACACTTTTCCTTTTTCCTTGTTGGTGGTTGACTCATCCAATTTCTAGATCCGAAATAATAAAAAGGGTAATGCCTCCCATATTTGTGAAAACTCTTACCCTTGGTGCTATTCTCCAACCCGAGGCCTACTGGAGGCGGAACTCGGGGTTCATTATCTCTCTTTCACCATTTCCAGCTCAGGAGGGGCATCTTTGGTGGGAGGGGGTCGTGGCACAAAAACATTACTTGTGGAAAATACCCGTTTCATTTGAAATCACTTGTTTAAAATATAAAAAAATCTAAAATAACAATAAAAAACTTTTTATTGAAAATAAAATATTAATATTATAAATTAATCATGAAATAAAATAGTATTCATGATGTAAGAGACATATGTTCATATGATGTATGTTAAAACCATAATTCCTTTCACATTATAAGTAGAAAGTTAGAAGGATATTGTTAAGAAAAAGATAAGAATAGTTTTTTAATTTTTTTTATAGAAAGTAAAACATGGGTAAAAATTAACTTAATAAATCATCGGATAATATTAAAAATTGTAAATGAAACATTTTAATAAAAATATAGACATGAAAGAAAAGATTCTCGATCAAAGAGAAAAACATGGTCGACATTCCTTAAAAACATTCTTTCATCCTATTAAGTACAGCAGGAGATAAAAATAAATTGAAAACATTAAATAATCAGAAATAAATAGAGTATAAAAAATATATTACTTTTGAGTGATAGATCATATAATTTCATCAGCAGAACATTTACTCTTATACAATCTAAGTAAAAATGAGATTGTAACATAAACCCCTTACATCAAGTTCATGTTTTTTATGTGATATAACATCCGATATAATAAATTTAAATTTAGTATAAAAATATTAAATAACTATTGTCAAACCTATAATACCATACGCGGTTTAATTATAACTTGTTATCATCCATTCATTAACAATATTTCATTATCATCATGGTTTCAAGTGTTAATTACTTCATCTTTAATTATTGTTTTGAGTTTCATGATTACAGTACATTAAATATTATCATGGTAACTTAATTTAAATAATTTAATTAATTATATTAATATCATATATATTCATTATATATAAATTTATAATCATTCATATAATCGGTGATGAAAAATGAATCACATCCATACACGGAGATGATAGTTCGTACGTACACATGAGTGGTGATTCCATTTTTCAATGGATGGAATCAAAGAAAGATAAATAATAATTTTTATTTAAATAAAAATTATTATAAAATAAATATAATATAAAAAAATTAAATCTATTATAATAACCAACCATGATGGATGGTGGTGGAAAATGAGTCGTATCGCTATGTGGAAGTGGTAGTACACATGTACGCAATAACAATACTTTCATCTCCTATTGGATAGAGAAGAGGCGGTAAATTCATGAGAAATATTGATAATAAAATAACATTATAGTTTTGATACTTTATTAATCATGTTTTTATATATAAAATATGTATATAGGATGTAGAATAGGAAATAAAAATAAATGAACTTGGTTAAGATCTATACCTATACTTTAAGAGGCCTCCTTTGGTTTACTATGTAATCTATGCTGTATTGGTCTTAAAATAATACCATAAGATATATTATGAAGGAAATTTTTATAGGATGTAATTTATTCAAGTATTCATAGGGATAGAAATTTTAAATGGTGTAAATAGGGGAGTAGTATAGGTTCCCTTTTATAAGCGAGTGGAGGGACACACATAGAATTTCCTAAAATATCTGAATGATTTAAGGTAATTTTATTATGAAAGTGGTATAAAATGCATAAGAATTTGAAGTTAAGATAATTTAATATTTAAATATCATTAAAAAAAATAATTTTATAGGTTTAGCTTGTAATCCTACATTTATCTCATGTTTTAACACCCATTAAACTCATTTTAACCTTAACTGTGGAAATAAAATTTTACTATTTTTACTATTCACTATGAAAAAATATTAATATTAAAATATTTAATTATAATAAGAATGATGATTAAAAATTGTAATTTTTTTTAAAATATTAAATTTCTATATGTGTCAGAATTTAATTTTAATTAAGAAAATAAACAACAATGAAAACCAATTTTTAAAAAATGAATTTTGAAGTATGAAACATAATTTACTTATTTTAATTACCTTGTAAAAACCATAAAATAAATTTTAAATTATTTTATTGATTATAAAATCGATAAATATAATTAAAAATAATAATAAGTTGAGATTAAAGTAATTTTTTAAGTTAAAAAAACATTGCAAGAATTAATTTTTTTTTTATAAAAATGTGTTTTTATAACAAAAAATTATATTATACCAAAATAAATTATAATGATGATTATAATGAATTTGATTATTTCTAATTAAAGGATACCTATTGATAAAAATTATTATTTTTCATTATTCATATGAAAATGAATATTTTTAGAAAAATCCTAATTATTCACCCAAAGAAAATATTGAAATAATAATTTTACAAATGATATTAATTTACTCAAATAAAATTTCTAAAAATGGTGTAAATTAATTATATAGTTCACATAAAAAATCTATAAAATAAATTTTTGATTAAAACATATGTTTGAAGCAAAAAACAACATTACATAAAATTGGAAACATATTTATTATTAATTAATAGATAAATTTTCATTAATAATGTTTTTTAAATATTTTTCATAAATTATTTATTTTGACTCATATCATATAATTTAAGAACCATGTTACAAAATTTTACTATATCATTGTTTATTTTGACTTGAGGTTGTGTGTAAGGTTAGCTATCAAACACATCATGTTTTATTTCAATGGAAATAAATATAAAATCATGGGGAATAATATTTCCTTGTTTGGTTTTCCTATATTTTTAAAAAAAATTATTTTGTTTTACTTTAAGTATAATGTATGGATACACCCTGATATATTTACAGTAATAATTCCACTATATGATTATTATTATTTATTGAGTAAAATCATTACCAAGATTGTTTCCTTGGTAGTCAGGCACTAGTTTCCAGCATTTGGGGATTAATAATTCCCTTTAAGACATTATAATGTTTTGTTTAGGTTTCAACAATGTTAACCCATGCTATTTAATTATATTTTATCTCTATTTAATTAAATAAGGCCCTTTATTGTTCTTTTATCTAAAACATTAGTTTACAATTAAATATCTATATTTATTTATAACTCGTATCCCACTTTTAGTGCAACCAAATTCAATATTGAAACTACTTTTTGAACATCCTAGGAAATATCCCTTTGAAGGTAAAAACAACTGTATGCCTTATCATAAATATATGTTTTTAATGAAGGATATTTCAAGAAAATAAAAGCTACAATTTCATTAAAATTTTTTCTAGTGACTGACCAATTAATAATAATTTATCAAAATTTTTTTCTAATCCTAGAGAGTTGGAACTTAGGGATTGATATAATAGTATAAAGCAATAATATCATTATATTATATTTCACTCACATCCACAAATTCCGTGCAGAGTGATCTTTATATTTCCTTAACAATTATCCCTTATATTTTATAAATAAATATTTTAATGATCTCAGTCACTCTTACATAATATCAACATTTAATAAGAAATAAACCACAAAGTGTGTGAGCCATACCACATGTTAGACTAATTGAAACCACCTATAGTGATGAACTCAAGATACCACTAGAGATCTGTGATCTTCTTTCCTTCATAAGGTAATCCTTATTTTTAATTAGTGAAATAAAAACTTGAATATATTATTCAAAATCCCATATAATTTTATTGATTTAGATATCAAATAAGTCCTTAACATACCATAGGGGAGACTCTTTTCAGTAGTTTATGTTATCTTAAAAAACGACATGTTAATACCACTTTTTTAGATAAAAAATAAAAAAAATTATATCCATTCATGAATATTGCGACTTATATTTTCATATTTTCTATTTATATATGGATAGAATTAGATATGGGTTACAATAATTTTTTGATCCCCTAATATGGATTATAAACACTTGATAATTCATATTTGGTTTTGAAACCATTTTTATTTCAGAACAAGATCTACACGACATAAATATCATCCATCACCACTTGAAATTCAAATTCAGAAAGATATAACATGAGTTTCTCTAACACCAATTCAAATCACAAATATATATCTTATAGAAGATGTGATTACCCAAAAACCATAAGATATTTTAGATTAATCTTTAATTCCATCAGTTCATTCTTCAACAACACATTTTTCATGAATCCCTTTTTAATTTATTCACCCACTGGATCATATCTCACCCTTAATCCTATATCAGTCTAACAATGAGATATAATAATAATGTACATGGGGTCAAAATAATATGAAAAATATTATCAATTTAAAGATCATGGTTGTTCTTATTGAACCAATAAAACTAATAACATATTCTTCTTAGACTTATATGTGGTTCCTATATGATGTAAACCACTGGTGAATTATTCTTACTGGATTCAAGACATCATACTCTTATAAAAAATTGGTCATGTATCCATATCCTATGTAGTTATTTTCTCAATTAACATACTTATTTGTGATTATTTCTTCTTCTATATGAGATATCATCTATTATTGACACATGTTTTAATTTTATTTTCATTATTTACCAAAAGATGTGACGGAATTTATTTTATATCCTCATTCAAATCCATGAGATAAACCTCGTATTTATTCTTTACTAGTCGTGATTTCTTTTTATGGATACTAGATAAAGTCTCAATGTGATAATATTTAGTGTTAGATTTCTCCTTAACAACATGAATCCTCTCTTCATGTATCTAAATTTTTAGACCCCTCTCCTTCAACCGACCCTTAAATTTTTTAAAGAGATAATTATTCATAGTATACATTTATTTCATTTAATGTTATTATTTTTTCTTTAAATAATTCATTTTTGGTTTAGGAAATTTATCCTTGATAATTCTCAACATTGATTCATAAAATATTTCTTCAATTGAATAACGTTTCTCCTTCATATTATTGTTTATTCCATCACAAACATATCAGGATACCTTCATAAACTTGCACCTGACTAGATTTAGATCATTCATGAAATGACTTACTGATCCCCATGGGCTAGTGTCTATCACGTGAACATAAAAATAACATAGGGATCAATTTATCCTAAACTAGACAATAAATGTGACATATAAATACATTTATATAGAAAAAAATGAAAAAAATAAATATATTCCATAACCAAGAGGTACTGTGGAAACGATAAAACTCAATGAATCCAGAAGAAACCTAATATTAGGTCCAATATCAATGGACAACCAAAAATAGAAAATGAATACTCTATATTACAATGTGGGAAACACCCCATCCTCTCAAAACCAATTAACTATACCAATTTGACTCAAACCTATCCACCTCACTAAGGAACCTTTCCATTTTCTCCTTAAAAAATTCATAACAAGGTTTACAAACCATCAAAGGGGTGTGAATAGAGTGAGATAAATAGGCTCATTAGGATCCCACCAAGGTATTCTATATCAAGTCACTTTAAAAAAATCCCAAAATTCTCAATTTATAATAAATTTAAAATAACAACCAGTTCAATAGTCTTTATACAAAATAATGGTAAAATATTTCCATTTTTCCATAGTTATAAATAATATTGGTAAAACTATTTGAAATCATATTGAATATATCAAAGAAGGTAATCCAATCCATGTAATACAAACTAAATAATGGGTAAAATATTCCAAAGATCACTATAGATTAGAATATCTAGAACACTCATACCCAAACAAAAAAATCATATGAATCATGTCTCTTGACATATGTATCGAATGTTGAGTCCATAAGAACACCGCAATAAAGTGAATATTTCAACAGTGTCTAATAATTACGTAGGAAAAAGTGCCTTGGGAGCATATGAATTTCCCAAGAGTGAACCCTCTACTAGTAATAATGGAGAAATCCTATTACTAAACCTTCCACCTAAGTACCCAAAGATTCCCATGTAATACATTTCCAAATCATTTATGAAAACCATGATTTAAAACCCATTTAATAAAACCATTTCATAATTATTTGAAAATATCTTTTCTTTTACCCAACTAATGGAAACCCACATTTTATAAAAAACCTAGTGATACCCAAAAATAAAAAAATCATACCAATTCATTTATAAGGAAATTTTTTAAACTAGATTATTGATGTTTCATCCAAAATAGGCTATATATTGAATCATCAACCTCAAACTCATGTCCCATATGATTGAAATGGGATCCATCAAGACATAAATATTCAAATATAACTATGGGGGCCCTGTAAATGATCACCACATTATTGGATCAATCCAATAATAAAAATGTTGAGTAAAGAATATAAACCAAAACATAACAGAAAGAACCCACATGTATCACCACAAGAACCATTATGGTTATCCACTGAAAGAATATCAAACAATAAATATAAAATCAATCAATAAGAACAATACCATATTGCTAAGAGACCCAAAAATTCAACGCCACAACACTATTGTGACAAATGGAAGTGAAGAAGAATAAAAGATTATTACCAAGGAGAAGTGATGTAACCACCATGGATCTAATGTGGAATAGAGGATCTTAGAAGAAGAAAATATTACCCAAATTACACCTATATTATCTTGGGTTTTGAGAGAGTCTAGTAAACAATGAATGAGATGAATTACCATTATATAGTCAAATTAAAACCTAATCTGCCAAAATATTTATAGTGTAAACTATGGTTTTATAGAATTAAACTCCCATGAAACATATATGATGAAAAAATGTCACCTTAGGATAAAAATACAACATGATGATTTTATGTTATAAAATTTTGTCTTATAATGTAAAATGAATTTATAGTGTAAAAATAAATTTTATAGATTTCATGTTTCTTATTGAAAAAATAATTTTCACTGATTATCCATAGTGACACATTTACTCTTTAATCCACACAATCATTACTTAAGTTGGTCATATAGGCAGTAGATATCAAAAATTCTATATTAAATCCCAAAATTATTTAAGCCCACGAAACATGAAAAGATACTCTTAATTATATAATGTGCATACCATAAATTCCAAGATATTGCACATTATTTAAATGGAATCCTATATAGTCATTTATCCATGTTTTAATGTTATGTTTTCATTCATCAAATCATCTATTTTTATTTTTCTCTCTCTTATCCTTTATGTATTTAACTTTACTTTTCATGGATAGGATCATTTCTATTCCTCTACATGATAAATTATCATCTTTACCCCATGATGTAGTTTATAATATTTTATAATATTCCTCTATGTGTCCATGTGGTATGTAATCTACAATTTAAAATTTATAAGAAATATCATATTTATATTTATAAATATAATCAATTAATTTACACATTTTGGATATCTTATTTTTTATCATTCCACTTCACATGATTCTTCTTATTAGGATTTCACTTCTTTATACCATTGAACATGATGAACTTATCATCAACTAATTCATACACATAATTTGTAGATATATTATTATTATAATATTTTGAAACAAACTCTTCACCAACTAATGAAATTTAATTATTCATTTGATGAGTTCATTCTCTTCGATAAAAGTTATATAATTTTATCCATATATCCTTTGAAATATTACAACGAGCTATATTGTTTTACAATTATATATCCCACTAATACATTAAGGAATTACTAGAACATATTTTAATATCTAAATTTCCTTGATCCATATAAAATATAATACCATGATGACATTGTAAAAGAAATCTAATATATAAAACATCATAATAAATACCAATAAATACCACCAATTACAAAATAAACTCCTTATTTAAATTAGAAAAATAACATATATAAAAGGGTTCATCCACTGTAAAATAAATATCTTGCAGAATATTAAAATAATCACATGATAAATTTTTTATGTTGAATAAATATTGGTACTTAAAGGATTTTATACCACTTTTTTGACTCGAGACACCCCGGGTTGGGGGGAAATTTTGGAAGTTTCCTAAATCAAACTACTTATCATTTGGATTCACCCCTTTACTATATCTTGTACCCATGTTATAAGGAACTCAGGTTCAACCTATTTTTTGTTTTATCAACACCCAAGTGTAAATAATATGATTATATTAGAGTAAATATCACATAGAGATTTTAATTTTTCACCCGTACTGGGATACTTCCAAGGATAAGACACACAATGATGTTCTCATGTACCAAATTCCACCAAAGCATGGATGAGTGAATATATGAGCTGGAAAAAAATACCAAGTCCTAGGAACATTTTCATAAGAATATTTTATAGAAGTATCACTAACTATAAGGTCCACTCCATCTTCCTCACTCTACACTTAGTGCATTTAGTAAGGTATTTATTGTTTATAGTCATGATGGTATTATTTATGATATGTGATAATATGATATGAACCATAAGTCATATGAGGGTTTTTTATTTAATTTCCCAATTGTTTCACCAAACCTTAAAATAAAATGATCCTAATATGATTAAATCCATGCTAATAGAGTAAATCAAATGTCCTCAATAAGTTCTTCTTAGTAGTAACTTTATCCTAATTTGAGGATCCATATCTAGAAAACTATTGTTTTAGGTAAAAAATAAGATAAAAAAAATATTACTCAAACATCTGTTGTAACATTCTATTATTTCTATGTCATTATCCTCACACTCAGAGATGAATATTCATTGTTTTTTTAGTTATTTTAATCATTATTCAAAAAATAAAATGTAACAATTAATAAAGCACTATTCTTTGCTCATATACTTTTTTATATTTCTTTTATTTAGTTCAATTTTGTTTTTTTGACATCATTCACTATTAATTTATAGAATTTTTACAAGTAGTTTTTTATATTCTTCAAATATTAAACTGTTTAATCAAAGGTGTAGATCACATCTCACTTATTCATATTCAATAATTTTTCATGATGTACCAAATTATTTTTAGAGGTTAAATATGATTATTCAAGTATAATTAATGTTAAAAATATCACTATATTATATTTTTATTTGAATCCATTTATTTTAATTTTAATTTTAAATGTTTTTCCCCTACAGTAAGTTCTTTGCATGCAATTCTTGTTTTGGTCTCCAATAAAACAACCATATTTGAGCTCCATGGCCTAACCATATCAATGTACCATAAAATTTTGGATTTTTCAAACCTTCAAACCAACTACAATGATACTGGCCATTATATTATGAGATTAAAATAATTACATCATTCTCTCTTATACATTTCTTGTTTATTCCATGAAATACAGGCCTCAAAATAGATTTCTATATGTAATATGTTCTATCCATCTCTCAATTTCAGTTATTTATATACATAATATAATTACTCAAACAAATATATCTATAAAGCTTCCAAAAAAACTGTTATTGGATTCCCATTTCTCATAAGGATTATTTTACCCCAAAACATCATGAACCATGACATAATGAATATAAAATCCATGTTTCCATTCACTTTTAGAAGCTGGGAACCCAAAAATTTTTCTTCCTTATCAAGGATATTATTATATCCCTATTTATTTATATCTAGAATATCTATTAACTCAACAATTTCTTATATAATGGATGATATAACAATTCATTCCACTAATTTCACATTATCACACCATGACATAAACCCTCTTCCAAAAACACCACGAATCATTTTTATCTTGACATAAAAAACCTTCCATTTATCTCTCAACAACACATTAAGCATTATGACCATAGATTTCCATAAAAATAGATACCTCCTCTGGTATCATATATAAAACAACATCAAACACTCTATATATAACTAGGATGTTTAATAAAATTCACTAGATTGAAATATATTAAAAAATCCCTTTAAACTCCTCAACTCATGATGCTTCCTAATTTACCATGGCATAGTTATTCTAAAAAACACCCATGGAAAGGTCTCCTTCATTATAAAATCTTTATTCTTCTCCCAATGATTCCATTATAAATCAATCATTTTTAAGAACTATAATATGCTAAAAAAACATGATGCACCACATAAAATTTATTTAATTATCAAATTGAAACTATTGATCTCACATTCATATTATCATTCCATGTATGTTACTATAATAAACCCACCACTATATATAGCTCCCATGTACGGTAACCTTCTCTATTTATGAATTTTTAATATCAAAATCATCCTTATCCAAATATAGTCTCCATGTTTGTGTAACCATATACAACTTCAAATAATCAAATATTTATTATCCATAAATCTAATAAATAACAACCTTGATTTAACAAAATTAGTTTTTATTGGTTTTATATTAGAATTAATAAAGGTAAATCATTATCATTGTTTATTTTAGCACTGATTATCACCAATTTCAAGAACATGTAAAGGCTCCAAAAATATTTTTTAATATTTCTAGACAATGGAATTACCCATTAGGATAATCAGTCACCACTAAGTGGAAATGTTTAAACCAAATGCAATACACTTCCCAAAATAATTCAATTTTTTTTAATTATTTCAAGAGGGGTGAGATTCAGACCCCTAGCCAACACAATATTAAGAACCACCCTTACTATAGGTCCAAGTGATTTTAAATGTTACATAATGATATGTTTATATATATATATATTATAATATAATTATTTTTATTTACATATATATATATTTAATATATATTTATATTAATAATAATAATTAATATATATATATACATTCTTACACACACGTATCTATATATAAAGATTATATATATTTATATATATAAACAAATTTTTATATGTGTGTTTATATATAATTTTATAATGTATTTAAATATATATATATATATAATGTATTTATAAATATATATTTCATGATATATTTACATAATCATTTTTTATGTATTTAAGAAAATTATAAAGTATTATTATTACTTGATATAAATTTAATAATTAATTTCACATAATTTATGAAAATAAAATTGTTAATAATTCATTATTCTAATATTATTTATATATTTACATATTTATTTTAAATCTAAATAATTTTAATACATTTATAAATACATTGTAATTATATATTATATAATATATATTTGAAAATATAAAGATATGTTTAAATTATAAATTATATAATATGAAAATAAATATATAAATTTATATATGTACTATATTTTATGTATTTATATCTTTATTTATATACTTTATTATTCTATATTTTATAAATATATATATATAATTATATATAATTAGAAATAAATATAATAATATATAATATAGAATTACATATATTCATTATTATATAAATTATATATTACGATATATATATATAATATTATGAAGGACACATTTTATCAATATTAACAAAGAACTTATGAGAATTATTCTTTATCAGCACTAAGAAAATCATTAACAATGCTTTTCCATTATTAGTGATTTTATGAGGCACTAATAAAGGTCTATGGTTTTTTATTGTATTCTATTTTAGTGGTTAAAATTATCCATTCATTTCTCTCTCGCTTTGGAACCCTGACTTCTTGATTCATAATTTCTCAATCCTTTGTCTAATACCCACATATGTGTAAATTCTTTAAACAGTATAAATCAAAACTAAACCAAATAGATTAAACATTAATAAATTAATAAATTAAACTAAGATGAAATATCAATTTGATATATATATGGTGTATATAATAGATTAAAACTGATTTATCCAAAAGATAATAGTAATAAAAACCATTTTTTTGTGAATTGAAGAAGAATTCTCTATTTTTTTCTGCCATTGATTCCTTCAACATCAAATAGTATCCAGAAAAATGTTCTATTTTCACCAAAAAACATGTTTTGTGTGATGAAAATGAAACACAATATTCCATATAATGTTCTGAAAACTTTTGAAAACCTACATAAAACATGTGAATATTATATGTGGTAGAAGAAAAATGATATTATAAAACACATTAGTTCACTCTAAAAACATATCTGATGCTCCAAAATATAAGGCGAAGGCATAAAAAATTAATACTAGGCACACAAACGTGTTTGGAAGTCAATATAATATGTTACTATTTTATAGAACTCATTCACCACCTATTTTATATAAAGTGTGAATGAAAAATACTTTTTTTTTTAAGTCATAACCACCATATTTTGGAAACCATTATAAAAAAGCATAACCTATTTACACATATATAGAACAAAGGATAGTAGAAATAATAACAATAAACATAACAAACATATATACCACTAATATAAAAAATTTGTGGAATATTTTATGATTCCTAGAACATATAATAAATATTTAAAATAAAATAACATGAATTTACTCGAAAATATATCAAATTTAACTCAAGCTTTTACATATAACATACACCAATACACTAGGCTATGTGCTTATTTTCACATGAAATGTTCTCTATGTTCTATTTATACACATAAAACGTATCTCACAAACCCTACCATAACATGTATATCATTTTAGTGGGATTGTTACAATTAATCCTCAACATGGGAATCAATTTACCTCTATCATATGTATCACATTCATGAAATTTATAAATTTTCCACTAGGAAACTTTTTAATCAATATATCAATAGGATTATCAACCGTGCATAATTTATCTATTGAAACCTTCATTTTCCCTATTATTTATCTCATTAAATAAAACATAATGTAAATATTATTTCACCTACCATGACTTACTTGATTCATAGATAATTGAATAATATATTATTATCAAAATAAATAGTTATTTCAAAAATTAAAAATTATTCTTTTTTCTCAAAACTGCTGATCCATAAAAATTGTTTTACATCTATAACATTCAGATCCTTTTAGTATCAGTAAACCAATAGGTGGGTCAGTCTTATTTTATTTTAATGGATGGGATAATTTATAATTTTTAGTCAATTATATTGGTGGAATGTCTGGGTAGCTTTTATATATTTATACAGAGATTTCATAGGTAGAAATATGGGTTAAATTTTTTGAAGCCAAACCCTTTTCTCCTCTTTAATCATCCTACACCTACCTTGAAACACAATGATCTAATGGGGTTTTCTTTATTTATTTATTTTAGGTATCCCTCTTTCTTAACCCATATTCTTATCATTGATTTATTAGATTGTTTTGTGTGTTATAGTTAGGGATTTCATTATTGATTCCATAAGGTCATGGTGAAATCACATAAAAAAAACTGGGTTTCCATATATTGTGTAATAAAAGTCTAAAAGGCATGGATTATTTTCAAGGAATTATATTCATAATGACATATTATATCCATCCGATTTATTTAAGATTTTAGGTGAAATTAGATCAAATTAGATATTGAATATGGTTTATAAATAAAAAAATTTCTGTTGATCAGTTTTAGTGGTGTACTGAGAGAGGATCAAACCTCATTTCTTAAGGTTTAGCTATCATTAAAACACTATTTGAGATAAGATTTGGTTATTCTATTTTTAATTTTTATTTTAAAATGATTAGTGATTGATAAATTGTCTATTTTTTTGGTAGGGTAGGTTCTTATTGTAGTTAATGGATCTTGACATGGTCTAGGGATTTTGTAACAAATGCATTATCATGGTAGGTGGAATTTATACACTAAGTCACATTTCCATTTATATTATTTTATATTTGTGAATTATTATTATTATTATTGGTATTATTGTGGGACATGTTATAAAAAAATAAACAATAAATGGGATGATATTATGTTGTCCTAACAGTCAAAAAAGACAATATACTTTGTTCAATGGTTCATTGGATGTTTCTTAGTTAATTTGGTGATGGTAAGATAATTTATACAACTCTTTTGCGGAATCAATTATATTAGACAAATAAAATATATTTTCACATTAATTGTTTTTAAATTGGTCATTTGGGTTAACATTTAATTTTAATGAAAACATGTTTTAAACTTTTTATTTTTTAATTAAATATGGTGTTTGAGATATATTGAAGTTTAATGTATATTTATTGGAGTGTAGTTTCAAAATGAAGATAGTTATTTGATTTCATTGGTTTAAAAGGGTGATTTAAAATAGAGGGCTCTATAGATGTTTGGAAATATTTTTTAGAAGAAAATAAATGAGGGTTTTTTCATATGGGTTTTATTTCATTTGATGTCATGATGTAAATGACCAATTTACCAAATCTTGTGTTCTTGGGTGAGATTAATGTTTATAGCCACAATTTATGTTATTTCCATTCCATTATTAAACATAATAATATTAGATGCATATTTGAAACCCTCCCTTGGGTGATTTATTGTGTATATTGAGATATGATAGTTTTAATGATTTGATTATTGACATAGGTCCATATAATCTTTTTGATTCCTCTTTGACAACGAGTTGATTCTTAGACTCCTGATTACCCTTACTGCTTGAAAATGCCCATACAATTCAACAAGAACTTTTTAAGTGATAATTATAAATTTTATTATAGTTTGGGGTGATCGATTATGACAGGATTTTAGGAAAATTTTGATATTATAGATGTTCGTTTGGATTTATTATAATCTTATATGAGTTTCTTTTTAACATGACCTCATAGGTTGTGGTGGGAGACTGCCCCTTGATGTATCAATTAATCGATTAGTATGAATTCATGTAAAGTATCAACTGTATCACAATGATACTTGGTATGGATCTATATGTGGGATTATGATATGAGTGGATGCATCATTGAATTTGTTGATAAAGGATATTGTGTTCCCTCATTTCTGATGCTGGTTTATGTTATATGAGATAGAGAAAGTAGGAAAGTATCCTGATAGGTTGTCTGTTTCACATAAATAACCACTTTATTTTGAAACAAACCTTGTGGATATGGTGTTTATGATGACCACAAAGTTCGATGTGGACATATAAATATAAGGAAATAGGTGAAAATACTCTAGTATGGATGGTGGTAGACTCTTAGGAGTTCAATTTAGGATTCATATTGCTGCACCCACTTGATGATTATGTTGAATTTGTCTTCAATAAATATTGATGAGGGGTTTTATGTTTTCTCAGATAATATAAGGGTACTAAAATAATGTTTCAAAAGGTTTTGAGGATGATTTATGTTAACTTTTATTTGTAAAATAATAATGAAAATGGACTATGTATTGTTTTTATAAGTGTGATTTTTATCTCTAGAATGGTGAATCAATAAAAGAAAATATATATATTAAGGGTCATATAATATTTTTGATTAGTTATCTAGAGACTATAAGTTTTATTTATCCTTATATAAGATTTTATAAGATTCATCAAGGCCATGTATAATATATATAATTATTCTATAAGGGTTATTGGGACTTCCTTAAGAGTTACATTAAATTCAATAAGAGTAATATGGAATATATAAGTGTCATTTACTATTAAAAGATGAACACAATATAGGTTTTAATGAAATTTCAAAATCCTATGGATCATTTTCAGAATCCCCAACTTAACCAAGATATTATAGAATTTCTGATTAAAATACTCTCAAGAGTGACTAAACCATATAATTTTATGCTAATCTCCACTGCCAAAATATGATGTTTCATAAAATAAAGCCACAAATCTAGACAATGGCCGATGAGATGAGAATATAAGAAGAATAATATTCCATGAACAAAAGGTGGAAGATAATATTGTTGGTCGGAGTGGACACTCAAGAGGGGGGGGGGGGGGGTGAATTGAGTTCCAATTAATTTTTTTTGTTTAAAATCCTTTCCTAAAATCCCTCTATTTAACATACGAATTGAATTGTAGTGAATTTGAACTAATGAAAACTTTCAGTTAGGTTCTCAAGGGATTGATTAATTCGTAGTTAATCTAATCAGAAGTTCAGATTATCTTTTCAAACTAACCTAATGATTTACAAATAATGCAAACACTTTCTAATTCAATTATCAGAGTAACATTAAAAAACAGTTTAACTTTTAATGCACTTAGTAGTGGAATAAAAAGGTTTTAGAAAAAACTAAACAAATCACAACAGATATAACCAAGAGGTTCAGTCTCATGTCGAGACTTAGTCCTCTCAAATATATATAAATTTGATCCACACACAGGATCAGGGTTCACAACAGTTTACAACTGTCCAGGTCAAAGACCTCTACAACAGTTCTACGTGGGAATCAAATACAACAGAAAAACAGCTGTCTAGGTCACACAAGACCTCTACCACTATCCACAGTGGGAAATAGAAGATGTAAAGAGTTTTAATGAGGATTTACAGATCCTCCAGTTAAGGTTCATGAGACAATGTATGTGTAAATTAAAACTGATGACACACACTGCTCGTAATGTAGATAATAAATCACAAAGCAAGATATAGAGTTAAGAATGGCTCTAGTGATTGCAATGTAGCTTTGGACTCCTTCGGATTGATCAGAAATGGTTCTGAGTCCTCTTGTAGTTTTTTTCTCAAAAACAGAGTGTCGTCTTCTTGACATCCAGGTTCAGAGATAGTGAAAATGTAGTCGATGAAGTTCTTCATGATCCTCATGAATGTAAAGATCTCATATTGAGTAAGCCTGAATGTGTATGAGCTTCTGTGTCTTCTTGGTCGTGCATGTATAGCTGTATGATCTCTTCTTGTGTATGTCACTTGTAGATCACATCTATATGTATCTTCTCTTTTTTGCAGCAACATGGAATTCTTATATTGATGGCACGAGCTCCGGAAAAAGAAATGATTTCTTTTTGCAGGTATAAGGTACAGTTCCCTTACATCCAACAACCTTAATTAAATAGATGACAGAGTATTAAAATATACCTAATATGACCGTTGGTTAGATTAATCAAAGATAAAGAAATTAAGGCAGTGTCAGATTCTCTAGAACGGTAGCTTTGGATATCGGTAGCCTTGTGTCATGGTTGGTCTTTGTATCAGAATCCTCTTGTATCAGTAACTCCTTGTGTAACGGTAGCCTTTCTTTTGGTAGACTTCATGTATGTCGATAGACTTTATCGGTATCTGTATACTTAATGAACCGGTGACCTTTTGTGTAATGGTAGCCTTCATGTATAGGTAGCTTCCTTGGTGTATCGGTAGACTTCCTTCGGTAACTTGTCTGTAACGGTAGGATTGAATAACGGTGACTTGTCTGTATCGGTAGGCTTGAATAACGCTGACTTATCAGTATCGACATGCTTGAATAATGGTGGACTTGATGTATCAGTTGCTTGAATAATGGTGACTTGTTGTACCGGTGGAATTGATGTTTCGGTAGCTTTATTCTGTAATGGTTACCACTTGTCTAGTTAACCATTCTATTGGAAGAATGGGTTAAGATAGAATATATATCCATCCAGTAACCAAATTCTCTGAAGATAATGTAAATAGAATTATTTATGAATATGTGCATGGTGTACAGAAATAATGAAATAAGTAATTAATCATTAATCAACAGAGGTATTATCAAACTATAATTGAGAATAACTGGGATTATCAAAATATAAGTTCAACTAATTCTCCAGAGGGTTCAAAAATATCCCCTTTTTTGATAATCACAACTTATGCCAAAGTATTAAGAAAAAGAAAATTGTGTCAGAGGAAGAATATCCCAAAAAAACATTAAAACAATGTTCTCATTTTTCTCCCCCTTTGTGATTAAAAAAAATAAGGGTAGAATCAGAGAAATGTAGAGACTAAAAGAAAACATATTACAAAGAAACCAAGTAAAGTGGAGAATGTAAGAGTAAATTTCCATTAAATCACAAAAGGTATAAACTGATAAAGTCATTACTACAAAAATACAAGTGAATCCTTTAAAAAAACATCCAGAATCACTCAATATTCCTATTGAACATGAGTCTTTCCCTTAGGATCAGACGAGGGTACATGTTCAGATTGAGTAGATGGCTTGGGAATAACTGAACGAACAACTGGAGGGTCAGCCACTGAAACGGCACCAGAGCTGAAATATGTGCTCCTCTGTGGGATCATATGTGTCAAGATTTGAATAGCATGAACTGGAGTCAAATGAGGTGTACTCCCAGATGTATAGGCAGGAAGAGTAGGAGGTACAATCACAGGTCTGGTATCCATATGCAAGAATGGTAGCAACAAGTTCTTGATCTCCATAATAATACTACCTCGTCTATCCATTGCCGACACAAACTCATCTCGATTTTCAATGAATTTATCCAAGGTAGTATTAAGCTCCCTGAGCTTACTAACTTGTTCTCTGAAAGCTTGAGTTACTAGAGGAAAAATCATATTCTCTATCATGAGCTTGAAATGGTTGGTCATATGATGGTTGGTATAGACCTTCTCAATGTAAGCATCCACATTATTCTTAATTTCCTATTGAGAAGCAGTAGATGCCCATAGGTGATCACGAAAAAAACTACTAACTTCCCTAGTGGTAGCAAGGATCTGAGTATCCGAGGTGCCACTAGTACTGGCCATAGGCAACTCTTCCTGGATCACAGTTCTGATCTGGTCAATGTCCACAGTGGTGCTGGATGAGGGAAGGGGTTTTACCGAGAAAGCTACTATCTCTTTGAATGACTGTGTCAAATTACTAACCACCTTCGGAACAAGTGCATCTTGACTATTTAAATGTTCATTGATTGACGTTTTAAAAGCCTCAAATACTTCCACAAACTGCTTGACTACATATTTGATATATCTGAAATCATTATTCACTTGGGTTTGAGAACCGTTCATGGAATTCAATGAAGCAATCAATTGTCTTATAGAAACCACAACTCTTGTCCAACTCTCAATTTTAGTGTGTCATACATTAACATCATCCATTATTTCCTTCACTGGACTAGACACAACACATCCCGGAGAGATCTCCATGGATTTTCCACACTCCTCATTTCATCAACCAGGCTTTTCTTCAAATCAGTCACTGATTCTCTCGGTGCTTCTTTCATTTCAGCCTTTAATCACTCAAGCTCCTCCTTGGTTGCCAAATGTTCAGCCACAACAGGTAGGATAACTGAATCCCTTTGGGGACGGTCTTCCTCATCATAATCTCCATAATTAAGTCCATGTATCATATATCATAGATCTGATGACCAACCTTAGATGTCATACAACACAGAAACTGAGCCAATATGCTCCCCCTCACATAGAGCATTATCATGAGAAATCGCCTCCAACACTTCTGCTTGAGTTAACTCTACAACCTCCTCTGAAACTTCAGCAGATGCAACAACCATTTTCTCTGATAGTTCAACAGTAGGGTTAGTTCTATCATTTTCTAGGTCATCAATGACTTTCTCATCAATGGAATTAGATTCCACTTCTTTTACCTAAACAGGCACAATCTTGTCTGTATTATCAATTAGAGGGCTCAAACTGAGCTCTTCTTCTTCATTTTCCTCATCATATGATTCAGCATTAGCCTCTTTTTCTCCATTAACAAAATGATCGTATTCGGTTGCCTCATCCTCTTCAGAGGTGTCCTTGACAACATTCTGAAATGCTTCTTCTTCTTCTTCTTCTTCAGCGGACTGATTATCATTGTCCTTTACAACAGTTTCTCTCCTTGGTAGTTCATTTGGAGGGTTGGCTTCTCCATAGGAAATATTTTGATGTGCAGAACTAGGAGGTAAATATGGATCTCCTCCTTCCTCGACTGACGTCTCTTCCTCCTTAGTTTCGGCCTCATTATCACTGTAGACCGGTTCTGGCTCATCTGGTCCAAGATCAGGATCCCTCACATCCTTTGGTCTAGAAGGATGGTCCACAAGAGTGTACTTTTCATAGACTTTACCTTCACCATTAACCCATGATTTCGTCCAAGGGTTCTAGCTAACTTTCATATACTTACAAACAGTCCTGGTGAAGCAAAAATTATCCTTAACCACAACAGTTTCATTCTGTGGTACAACTACCTCCTTCACCATCAACAGAATAAAAATCAACTTAGAAAAGAATAGTGCATTGGACTTAGACTTTGGTCTAGTCATATACTCAATCGGAATCATTAGAAATATGAACAAATTCACCTTAACTCCATGATTTAATATATACAAAAAATAAATATCCTGAAATACGAGGGTAGAAAAATCTATTCTCCTTGGACTAATCACATGCTGAATGAACTTAAAAAGTAGTTTATCCTCCCTTTCCATTTCTGCAGCAATGATCTTTCTAGGAGTTCCATTTTCTATCAATTCTAACAAGGCATCCTTATATTTGAAAAATTCACTAGCAGTAGGTATGGATTTTGAATAAAATCCATAATCACCTCTATGAGGAACTCTAAGGTTCTCAGTCCATTCAATAGATGAAAACTAAAACTTTTTACCATTCAAAAGTGAAATCATCTTATTCTCCTCTTCTAAAGTCTCAAAATAGACACACTCATAGAACTCCTTTACCAGTGCTGTATAATATGGTCCATTATTGTTCATGAAGCATTCAATCCATCCTCGCTCTTGTAAAATCTTCAGAATCAAGGACTTACTTTCCTACAGCCATTCCGCACATAACTCCTTTTGCACTACAATTTAGCGCTTTGATAAATGTGGATTCACAGGTTTCCTTCGAACAATACCTCAACTGATTTCACTAGCACCAGTATTGGTTAATTTCTACTTCTTATCATGTGGCGCATCACTCCCTTCATCCACTGAGGGTCGCTTCACACGAGCCATTTCAGATTACGAGGCTTAGGGTTTTGCGGGATTGAGAGGTTTTAGGTATGAGGGATTCAAACAGATGGGTTTTCAGTGACTGAGTGATGTCTAGAGTCAGGTTTAATATCATTTAGGATTCACATATAAAATAAATCTCATATTAATAAAGGTTCGAAGTCTCGGCCTTTATACGAAAATTTTAAAACAGCGCGAGAGATGTACAGGTGAGGTGTCCTTAAACGGTGAGGTTTATCGTAACGGTGAGGTTTATCCTAACGGTGAGGTTTATCCTAACGGTCTGGTTTATCCTAACATTGAGGTTTATCCCAACAATGAGGTTTATCCTAACTATGAGGTTTTTCCTAACTCTGAGGATTATCCTAACGGTGAGGTTTATCCTAACGGTATTAAGAGCAAGTTATCATTCCTAATTTGTGTCTAATGAAACTTAATCTTTCTGAACTTAATGGATTAGGGAAAATAAATTCTAATTGGAGTTCAGTGCCTATAAATTCAAGAGTTATATCACCGCTTTGATAATGATATCTTAGAAAGTGGTGTCTAACATCTATATATTTGGTTCTAGAGTGAGACACATAGTTATTTGAGATGTTGATCGCACTAGTGTTATCACAGTTAATTGAAACATGTTTAAAATCAAATACATAGTCTAATAAATTGTGTTTCATACACAAAATCAGTGCACAACAACTACCAGCAGCTATATACTCGGCTTCAGCAGTAGATAATGCAACCGAGTTCTGTTTCATACTACACCATGATACTAGGGACATTCCAAGTCAATGACATGTTCCAGATGTTCTCTTTCTATCTAACTTTCACCAAGAAAAGTCAACATCTGAATAACTTATTAAATAAAATGATTGTCCTTTTGGGTAAAACAGTCCCAAATTAGCAGTATATTTAAGATATTTGAAAATCCTTTTAACAGCCAGTAAGTGTGACTCTTTAGGGTTATCGTGAAATCTAGCACACATACATACACTAAACATAAAATCAGGTAGACTAGAAGAAAGATAATGTAAACTCCCAATCATACCTCTATAATTATTTTCATCTACTCGTTTCCCATTTTCATCAATATCTAATTTACAGGTGGTACTCATAGGTGTATAACTGCACTTAATGCTATCCAGTCCAAAACGTTTTAATAAATCCTTAGTATATTTACATTGATTTAAACTTATACCCTCATTATATTGAAAGATTTGAAATCCCAGAAAGTACATAAGCTCTCCCATTAATCTAATTTCAAACTCATTTTGCATAACCTATGAAAATTCAGTACATAGAGTGTTTTTAGAAGATCTAAAAATAATATCATCAACATATATCTGTACTATTAAAACATCTTCTGAAATTATTTTTATAAAAAGAGTGGAATCATCAATTCCTTTTGTAAATCCATTTGAAATAAGAAAATTTCTAATTATTTCATACCAAGCTCTTGGAGCTTGTTTGAAACCATATAAAGATTTAGAATGTTTAAAAACATGATTTTGAAAGTGAGGATTTGAGAAACTAGGTGGTTGTTCAACAAAAACATCTTCCATAATAAAACCATTTAGAAAAGCACTTTTCACATCCATTTGATATAACATGAAATTCAGATGTGATGCAAAGGCAAGTTAGATCCTAATTGCCTCTAATCTAGCTACAAGTGGAAAGGTTTCCTCATAGTCAATTCCTTCTTCTTGATTGTAATGTTGTGCAAATAGTCTAGCTTTTTTTCTAATGATGTTTCCAGATTCATCAATTTTGTTTCTAAACACCCACTTTGTGCCTATGGTTAAAGTTTCATTAGGTCTTACTACTAATTCCTAGACATTATTTCTTTCAAAATGATTTAGTTCTTCTTGCATAGCCATTACCCAAAATTCACCATTGATAGAATCATTGATATTTTTAGGTTCTAACTCTGAAAGAAAGGATTGATGTTTATCCTGATTTCTTAGAGAAGCTATAGTTTGTGTTCCTATATCTAGATTACCTACAACAGCATCTAAAGGATGGTTCTTTAGAGTCCTAGTTGGTTTCAAAAAGGTAGGGCTTGAGACTTCAGGTTCATCAACATGTTGGGAATCAACAGAAGTATGTTCTGGAAAATTTCCAGAACAAGATGTTTTAACTACAGGTCCACTGTCTTTATCATTAAGGTTCAAAATAGAGATATAATATTCACAACTTTCAAGAGAGGTCTTAGGTTCATGTGGATCAATTTCATCAATTTTTATGTGAACAGATTCCTCCACACATTTTTTTCTCTTATTGAAAACCCTATAGGCTTTACTATAAATAGAGTAACCTAGGAATATTCTTTCATCACTCTTGGATGAAAACTTGTCAAGATTATCTTTGGTATTAAGAATAAAGACTTTGCAACCGAAAACTCTGAAGTAGTTAACCTTAGGTTTCCTATGGTTCCACAACTCATAAGGGGTCTTTATAAGAACATGTTTGATCAAGATTCTATTGATAATATAACAAGTTGTATTGACAGCTTCAGCCCAAAAATAAACAGGTAGGTCATACTCATTGAGCGTAGTTCTGGAAATTTTCTAAAGGGTTTTATTCCTCCTTTCTAGTACACCATTTTGCTGAGGTGTCCTAGGGGCAGAGAAATTGTGACTATGTCCATTGTGTGGGTAGTAGGATTCAAAATCATGATTTTCAAACTCACGACTATGATCACTTCTTAAGGTTTTAATCTTATGTCCACTAAGGTTCTCTATAGACTTGGAATATTTAACAAATTAAGAACAAGCTTCACTTTTGTGAGCTAGAAAATATACCCAAGTATACCTGGAATAGTCATCTACTAGAACATAGACATAGTGCTTCCCATTTAAACTAGAAACTCTAGAAGTTCCAAACAAATCCATGTGAACAAACTCAAGAGTTTGAGAATTTGAGACTTCTTTCTTTGATTTAAAAGAAAATTTATGTTTCTTTCCCTTTTGATAGGGATTACAAACATTATCTGTTGGGAATTCAAGTTTTGGTAGGTCTTTAACTAAGTTCTTCCTAGTAAGTTTTCTATGTGAATGTACATTGCAGTGTCCTAATCTTCTGTGCCATAGCCAAGAAACTTTATGAAAACCATTTAAACAAGTAATATTTTTCTTAGCTAAATAATTTAAACCAACAGCATAGACATTTTCATTTCGCAAGGTAGAAAATACTAAAGCATTTTTATAATTAAAAACATTGCAAGAATCATTTTAAAATTTAATATTAAATCCATCATCACATAACTAAGAAATACTTAGTAAATTATACTTATGTCCATCAAAAAATATAACTTTAAAAATTAATATTGATTCATTGTTACCAATCTGGCCTAAGCCGATGAATTTCCCTTTAGAATTATCACCAAACATGAAAAAACCTCCATTAAATCTGACTAAGATTTTAAAGCATGAGAAGTCTCCTGCCATATGTCTTGAACATCCACTGTCAAAGTACCAAGTCTTTCTACATGAGCTCTTTAAGCAGGTTCTCTACAAAAATGATTTAGATAAGAAATGATTGTGGTACCCAAAATTTCATGGGTCCAGAAAGGTTATCTAATAAAACTTTAAGTACCGAAATTTGTCTTATTGGTCTCATAAGATTTGTAGAATCAACAGATTTAGACAAATAAACCTTATTAGATCTGTAACTATGAATATAACTAGTTGAAGCATATGAACTTCTAGAACTAGAACTATCTACATTCTATCTATATTTCGGAATAAATCATGTTTTGGTAATTTTTCTCTGTCCAGGTTGGTATCATATACCTATATTATATCTAGGTTCAATCTGTATACCTAGAATTTGAGTAAGAGTATCTTTTCCATTTGTGATCGTTTCTAAATCCTTCTTAAGATTCTCATTTGAAATTTTTTTCAGTGTTTTCGTTAAGAAACTAAGCATTATTTTCCATCTCTATGTCAAGATCATATTTATGTTTAATAGTTAAAGCATACTTTTTCATTAAACCATTGTATTTGTCTTTCAGCTCATTACATGTTTCGTCGAACATATCATAGTATTCAAACAATTCAGATTATGACAGATTTTCAAAATTAGAATCATCTCCAAAATAATATGTATTCAAACCAGGAGTTTCAGATGTTACCTCATTAGTGTTTGTCATAAAACATATGTTTTCTTTATTTGTATTTTCAGTCTCATAAGCTTCAGATTCACTGGATCTATCCTCGGAAGCACTCCACATAGCATTCATGTATTTATTATAATTATTATCCTTATACACATATTTCTTCTTGTATTTCAGCATTGGACATAATGTATCGGTAGCTTGAATAACGGTGACTTGTTGTACTGGTGGACATGATGTATCGATAGCTTTATTCTGTAACGGTGAGCACTTTTCTGTTTGAGCATTCTATTGGCAGAATGGGTTAAGTTAGAATATATATTCATCCAGTAACCAAATTCTCTGAAGATAATGTAAATATCATTATATATGAATATGTTAATGGTGTACAAAAATACTGAAATAAGTAATTAATCATTAATCAATATTGGGATTATCAAACTATAATTGAGAATAATTAGGATTATCAATATATGAGTTCAACTAATTCTCCAGAGGGTTCAACAAATATCAACCAAATAATATTTAGTTCATACATTGAGAAACAATTACACTATGAGTTGAGATTAAACACAATGATTATTTCTATTAAAATAAATGTGGGACTACACATTCACTTGGAATTAATGGGTTCCAAAAAATGTTTTACTATAAGAAAACATTCCTTCTGGAAAAAATAAAATAAATTCCCATAAATTTCTAAAAATATTTAAAGAAGAATAGATTTCATTTTTACTTTATATTTTTATATATATGTTCATCTAGATTTGAATAATAATTATAGTGGAAGTATTCTTTTTCAAATAAATGCATGGTTTCCATATTTTAATATAAAAAATCACTTACGTGTCATAGAATATAAAAGTGATGAAATAAGATGAATTTTATGTTTGATATTTCCTCAATGATGAGAATAAATCTCTATGAATCTATTTTAGAATAGAAATAGAAGATTACTATGAAAGAAAGAAAGAATAAAAATAATATCAACATATGTGAAGCGTTTGTGGAGGGTCAAGCAAATGTCAGTGATCAATATTACAAAAGAATTATTATGTTTTATTAGTGATGGTCTTTATTTGGTTGAATCAAATATTTGTACTATGTTCGATTTCATTCCATTACCTATAAGGAATTATTGATAATGGGAAAATTTTTGGGTATGTATGGGATAAAAACATCAGTCCTCAGGAGAATTAGTCATCCATTCTAGAGGTTAACCTCCTTATTAAACTCATTGTTTATATTTTTATTTAGTATACTATTGTGAGTTTTGAGAAGATTGAATTGAATAAAAACAAGGGAGATTAGGTTTGAAAAATTCAAAAACACTAATTCCCATCCCTATCAAACACAACAAGTGATATAAATATATGTGATAAAATTTAACCACATCATCTTAAGGTTACATCTGATGTAATACCATGGTCATGGAACACACTTTTCATTATGACTTATATATACAATCTAATTGATCATCATAGATCCTAGATCCCTTATTTTATGTATTGGGACCCATAACCTATGAAGACAAATGAAAAATGAGACAATTATAGGTGTTCCCTATGTGTACTTTGTTGGATATAGTTTTAGATAACTAGAGAGATCATGGGGTTTATGTAAGAGTGATTGGTTATGCTATTTCATACGCTTGGTCCACATTCCTTTTCCCCCAATTTTATTACCATTGGAGTTTTTTGTTAATATTTTCTAATTTGGACCCTATTTGACTGTTATTTTAAATTTTCATTATCATATGAGATTTTCATCAATGGTTGGTACCTCCATTATTTCATGTTAATAGTTAAATTGATACCATTCTTATTTTCTAGGATATTTTCAGATTTTTGTTATTGAAGGGATATAATGGGGTTGATGGGTTTGATGGGATTCTAATGAGTGTGTTTTCATGAATATGGCAGGTCCTATTTAGTTACTATTTTTTGATAGATTAGAGAAACTACGAGGTATAAATCATTGGTTTTTAAGGGTAGATATGCCAACAATTAGAGGTAGGAGAATCCTACATGAGTTGGGTAGTGTTAGTTGAGTTATCAGGGTGCATGTGACTTATGTACATGTTAGAATAAAGGTATATATTCATATGATCATGCATGTGTAAAATTTCTAGGTTTTTTTCAAATTATCACTGAATTTATATAACATTATGTTTTCATGCACATAAATATAATAAATAACACTTATCATGTCTATATGAGGGGGGGGGAATCATCTTGGGTCCCTTAACTCACCCTTACCTATGTACAAGACACATTTTTTGATGTCCATGGGAATATATTCTTGTTTTATTTATATAACAGATATTATCCAAGAGTATGATGAATGAATCAAGGTGATCATGGAATTAGTTTCTAACGATTTGACAGGAGTTGTTCATGTAAGTTGGGTTAGAGTAAATTTCATTTAGTTAAGTTATAATTTTATTTTTTATATATATCAACTAGTGTGCCACCTAAGGTTTATTTATTATAATAATTACTATTATATATATTCTTATACTAATACAATATTATATTTTATGTATCCTATAGTGTACATTTATTTTATATGATGGATTGAGAGACACCCTAGTCGATCACTATTTTACATCTGTTGATATTGGGTATACTGGTTATATGAACAAGTCATTCAATCATTTCAACATAATTAGGCATGTATCTCATAGATTATTATTTATTTCATTGTATACTTATGACTATTACAGGCCCTCATTATTGTTCAATAGAATAGTGTATACGAGGATCTACGGTTGAGGTCACATAATGCCCCCGAATCGAGCATTGTTCAGAATATACAAGCCTGGTCATTACAACAACTTTAGTCAATGATATATATTATTCCTCTATATTAGATAACATAAAAAAATTATATTATATTTATAAGTTATTAGTCCTCTATATTTAATTAATAAACTAGTAAGTGACTTATTAATGTCTATGTTTGCCGTATATCTAGGATTAATAATATTTTTAATCTGTAAATTGAAACATTTTCAATAATTTAATATTATTTTTGACATTCCATCCACAAATATCAATAGCTAATTTAATTATTTCCAATGGTGATTCCAATGATTTTTAATAAATCATCTTACACTTCAAAATGAAATTTCAATTAAGAAAAGTGTAAACCATTACATAAATTTATACTTCCTGCAACATTATTATATAGAATATGTTTAAAAAAATCTATCCAGATCAATAGTAAATATATAATAATTATAAGAAATATAATTTTAGACCTTGCGAATAAATAAACACATGAAATTATTAATTTTAAATTTATATAAGATATTAGGTTTATATTTATCTATTAAAAGGTATAAAATATTTTTCTATTCAACCCACATAATATAAATACCTAGTTACTTAATAGTTGAGCCTAAGCCCTTCATTTTAAATCCTTCAACACATAATCCTTCTATATGATTAATTATCTTTTTATTTTAAATTTTTTTGAATGCGTTTTTATAAGAAAATCCCATATCACAATAAGTGATATGGGATATATCACTGATCATGGTAATGGATATCAATGGTGGTCATATCACTATGATATGAGACAGAATAGGTTTCTTTTTCTTCAGTTATACACATTTTATCTTTGGATTAAAAATCCTGTGATGATTTATTTAATTCATTTTGATCATTTATTAGTTCAGTATCCAATTTCGATGAATTAAAATATGTGTTATAAGAGTATAACATAAATGAAAAGATATGGTTGGGAATATGATAGACACATAAACTCAAGAGGGACCCTTCATTAATGAAGTATTCATATAAAAGGAATTATAGGATTCATTTGAATGAATATTAACTTCCTTATATTCTTTTGGAAGCAAAATTATTTTTTGTGCTTCATTAATAAGGGGGTACTATAATATCATTTATATAAAAATAATAACATTTTAATTTTTTATCTATTCAATTACTGATGAATTAAAATTGAAGGAAAAAACTAGTTGGTTATTAAAAAGTGTTTTAAATCAACTGTCTATGATAGATCTACCCAAAAAAGATATTTTATTATTTATTCATCAATATTATTATTATTTTCATTCATATTTTGATACCAGTATAAAAGATTTTTATTTTCTAATGTATTTTTAAAATATTAATGTCATAAAAACGAATCAATAGTATCAAAATTTTCTTTGATATATTAAGGAATAATCCTTAAATAATAAAAATTCTAAAAAATGAATAATTATTGATATCATAGCCTATAATAAATGAATATCATTGAATATAAAATGACTATATGTAGTTATATATAGATTAAATGATCTACATTATGCTAAGTGTCAATCACGGTCATTCACCATGGTAGCATATATAACTATATAATATATCATTTTATATGATAGGCCTCAGTTGCAAAATTTAAAATTCCGCATCATAATTCACATTGATATAAGGATATCATTACTTGTGATGCAGTTCAAATGTTGGGTTTTTGTGTTATTGTGCAAAGAAAAACACACATACACAAATGAGTGTGTGTGTGTGTGTTTTTTGTTCATTTATATAGATATGTAATTATCTATAAAAACCTATAATGGTTAGTCATAGAGAACTATGTTTATAGTAATAATAGTAATAATGTGTTTCATAGATCATTTTATGAAGATATCAAAACTAATAATAGATCAGTTAATGTATTTCACATGTAGTAATAAAGGATATCACTTCTTATGATGGGGTGGGATGTTCTCATATGAAAATCTATGATTTGAAGTAATCACTATCATTAATGTATTTTTTTAAAAAACATTTGAGATTTAATTAAATAATTAATAAAGTGTATATAAATTATAAAATAAGTATAATATAAAGTCTAAATATTTAAATATATGAAATATTTATATTTTAGAATTTCCTATTTAAAATAAATAAATTTTTCTAATTAAACCTATGTTTTCTAAGTGTTAAAATAAATTAATAAATTAATATTTTTATGTTATGTTTATTTGTAGGATTCAATTTTGAAATTTGAAATTTCTTCTTATATATATTTTTCAATGAGTTTTGTAGTTTCATTATTGGTATAATAAATATTTATTTCAAATCAAATATATTCATTTATTTTGTTATAATTCTATAATGTGGAATTAATGTTATTATTTATGATAATTTGGTTTATAATATTTTTAGAATTAAGATCCCTCTTGAGTATTAATCTTTGGAAAATGTGAATTCTTGTTGGACCTCTACTAGTTTGAGTATTTTAGTTCTATTGAGAATAATATTGTAATATACCAATTACACTATGCATGAAATTGAGTAAGATTTTGGTTTTATATGGTTTTATTCCATTACATGGAATAATTTCATGTACCATATGCATGAGATGCACATGTATATGTATTAAATTTTATAATTACATCTTCCATATAGGATACATAACATAAATCATAATTTTTATATGAGTTTTACATTAATGTGATATGTACATATTAATTTGGTTGAATTCAAGAGATATATGAATTAAATTTTTTGAAGCATGAATACATATAGGTAATTAATGAGATGAAAATTGGTAATAGTGTGATATATAAAACCCATAAAAATAACAAGGTGATAGATTAGTTACAATTTTAAAAAATTTCAAGGCATTAATACACAAATTTGGTAGGTTATGCTAAATATTGGAGCCCATGGATTATTATTTGTAATAGATTTTGGGTGTATAAAACCCAAATCTTGGATCAAAAATACATATGATATATGAGGCCATCATTTATTGGAATCATATTCAATAAAATTCATTATTTAATACATTTTAGTCTTTTGAACCCACTTAATAAATATATTTTATTGTAAATTAAAATATAATTAGACACATACTTCATTATAATACTCATTATAGATTAGAATCATAACAAGATAATTTATCTTAGTTATAATAAAGAAAAAAATGGGTATAAGGAATTAAATGTTATATGTAACATCCCACCCCTCTTCACTATCGTATAAAGAGGTGAGGACATTACATGGACTTAGGAGGCATCCCCAATATGATAAAGGATTTAAATAAATTCCTAAGGCATCATGAACATGTGGTAGATTATTTTACCTTTTTGAGAAAACAAAACCAACCAAACTTTTAATAAAAAAATAAACCACTACATTGTACATGATATAAATGAATGAAAACTCAATGTAATACCATTCATGTTAATAGAAACTAAAATAGTGTACCATATAAGAAGACTATTAAAAATCCTTATAAAAAGTGGAAGAAATATACCAAAAACCGCAACTAATCCCAGAATTAAACTCCAAAGATCCAAAAAATCCATGAACCAACACAAAAAATAACCCAAGTGTCACAAAGAACTACTAGAGAAATGTGATATTTTAGATTTTATAGTATCAAAATAAACAATATGTACATTAGAACCAAAGTGTCAAAATAGGGGTGAGAAATGAAACTCAGTAGGATTTTCACAAATGAATTCCCTACTCACACCACTAGTATAGATAATGTTAGCACAATTATATTAATAGTTTATATAAAAAAATTTCTAAATATTTTGTATCAGAATATAAACATGTTCCATAACCATGTAGTTTTCAAAAAATAATAGAGTACAAAAGAAAGAAACCAAACCATGATCTAAAACCATTTCATGAATTCCATTTTTTCATAATCCATTTCATTCTATATAACCACACATTAAACCATGAATGCAACCATGGGGATACCAATAATCATGAGTGTTTTTTCATACTTTCACTATGACGTAACTTAATGAACCATCTTTATGGGGGTAAATCATACCCATATCCATCTAATCCATTTGAATGGGGTACTTCACACCCTTATCTATCCCAATGTATGTGAACATATGCTACACTACCATGCCAATCTAATGCCAAACCCAAGTGTTTCAAACCCATTTTCATAAAACTAAAATATTATTTAAAACGATTCCATAAAATATTTGTCATTAATCCAACCATGAAACCACTTTTAAATTAATCATTTCTAAATTAAACCACAAACAATTTCACAAAAAAAATTCGTAATTTCCCTGAAAAAAAACCATCACTAACTAAAGTTTCTACCATGATTTTCACAACAATTTTAAATAAAATCATGTAATACAACCAATTTAAAATCAATACTTCCTATTCTAAATATAGGAGCTGAGAGTGAATCCACCTACATTTGGAAACTTGGAGAAAATGCTATATGGTAAGAAAAAATCCACCTAATTGGGTTGAAACTCCAAAATATGCCTTATATATCCTACCCTATCATCAAAAAATACAAATATTAACAAATTTTTCATCAAATATATCAGATATAACCACAGTAAGAAAAGATATAAAAAACTGAGAGAGGGAGAAGTAGTTATAAGGAAAACCAGGGAAAAATACCATTAATGATAACTTACCATGAAAATACAGCTTTAATATAGTAAGAGAATCCATCAAATCACCTATGGTTCAATGGAAGAAATATTTCAATCCTTTTGAAGGATAAAATATTAAGATATGTCTATTTTGGGGAAAAATTATATGGCTAGAGTTGAAAAAGTGATATATCGACAATTTAATATCTATCTTTTAACCCATGCACTATTAGTCACATAGTTTGGAAAACCATGCACTAACTGTGTGATAGATTCTATCTCAAGTAGGAAGCTCACATGATTAAATAATTTTGATCTAACCATTCCAAATATCACTATCTCTAGTTTCACTATTTCTCATAGGCGGCCACATGGTTAGGGAAAACTATGCGCCTGCCTGTGCACCTTCTCTTTAGCTCATGACTCATTGTACGTAGTTTTCTAGGGAGTTTCATTGTTTTTACTAACCATTAACCTTTTGAAATTCCCCAAAACATTCCAAACCTATTCCAAACCCATCCTAGATTCACCTAAACACTTTAAATACTTTATATACATAAATATTGTGTTATTAACTTGAAACTAGGGGTGGTACATTCTCCCAACCATTGGATATTCCATCCACATTAAGTAGAAACCCATCCTTTCCTTGAAAAGGTTAAATAAATTGTTCTTTCAGTTCCTTCTCCCATAAACACATCTCTTCTTGGATCTGACCATGTTTCAATTAAATCTGATGCTAGACTAATGCTTTTCCAATTCAAGACTTTCTCTTCCCAATCCAATATCTGCACTAGCATGTGATCCAATGAAGCATCCAACTCTAGGTCAAAAGGATCCCATAACATCACATGGTGATGATCTAGATGACACTTTTTCAACTAAGATACATGAATCCTATTATGAATAGCGTCGTAACATGGTGGAAACTCATACCAATATTTGGACTCACCAATAGAATAAATTATCTAAAAAGGGATTATGTATCGTGGAGATAACTTACCCTACTCCCAAATGGTTGATGTATATGGATTAAAGAGATCCTAAAGAATATATGATCACTCTCCATGAACGAAAATGGATGTCGATGATGATCCTTATATAATTTTTAATGAATATTAGTTGTCCCCATCCGTTTTCTAATGGACTTAATATTCTCTGTTATTTCTTGGACAAGGCTCAACCCAACCAATGAAGTATTGCCCGTTTCCACCCAATAAAGTGGATAACAAAAGGTATAACCATACAATGTTTCAAAAGGAGCCATATGTATCAAGGCCTGATAAATTTTGTTAAATGTGATCTCTACTAACAAAAAATGCTCTTCCCATTAGCCACCAAAATCCACTATACAGGCCCACAACAAGTCATCAGAAATATGTATGATCCCTTAAGATTTCCCATCCATCTAAGGAAGATATTCCATTCTCATTGTTAGCTCATTCACATAGTGTTTCTATAAGGATCTAAAAAAATGGGACTTAAGCCTCAGATATTTGTATGATATGATTGAAAATGGTATTTCAGGCCTCTTTAACACTTCTTAAATATAAATTTTTGACAGTCCCTCCATCGTATGAGATTCATGAATAGGGATGAAATGATCCGAATTTGTGAAATGATATACTATAACCCACATGTAATCATGTTCCAAAATCATTATTGAGAGACATGTTACATAATCCTGGGCTACTAATCCCATTTCTAAACTTGAATAGGTGATGACAACAAAATACCTACTTGTTGCTGGTGCTCTGCCTTAACATTCTAATAATGGCAGCACCTCAAAACAAACCCAGCCTATTTATTCTTCATTCCAACCCACAAAAAACAATAATTTAAACACCATAAACATATTTTGTATTCCAGGATGTTTAACCCATATAAAATAAAGGTAATCATGAAGAATTTGTTCCTAACAAGACAAAGGTACGACCATCCAATTTCTGAACAACAACATTGAACATTAATTGAGATTCCATCCCACAATGGTCTCCGTACCATTGATTTTTGACCCCATATCCATGAATTCTATATCCGATGTCTATGCCTCTTTAACTATCTCCAACAGCATATGAATTAACTGAACTAGAAAAAAGGATGATACTTTACCTTAGTATTCATATTCCAATTGCATGTCAAATAAGACCAACATAAAAAGCAACTCATTTGAAGCTTCTTTTTCTAGTTGAGCATACAAATTTTGAAAAAATGCATCCACCACTGAATTTCCCTTTCCCAGTGTATAGATCAAGTAAATGTAGAATTATTTGGGATACTCCATCCATATTTTTTTTTACTCATATTCAAATACCTTGATGAGAAAATACATTTCAAGATATTATAATCCGTAAACATTGTAAATTTCTCACCAAATAGATAATGATGCCCAGTCTTCAAATCATGGGCTTCCGAATCATGATCCAAATCATTTTTTGTGTAGTTCTTCTCTGGCACCCGTATTTACCTTATGCCTTATGCAACAACATGATCTCCCATCATGATAACACACCCCATCCCAGATCCTAAAGAATAAAAATATACCATGTACCCTTGTCTTGATTCGATGAAAATCAAGAGTGATGATGATGGATGGAGAACCATTGGCTCTTGAAATGAAATCTAGAATTACATGTCCCCTTAGAATGGAAAATTATTCTTTTTTCAAAGTAGTCATAGGTGAAGATAGTCATTAAAATTCATGAAAAATAATTGGTAATAACGATCTAGGTTAAGGAAACTTCATATATCAAAGAAGTTATTTTGAGGCTTCCAAGAGATAGTAGCCTCTATCTTTTATGGATCCAAAAAAACACATCTTTTAGAGATTACATGGCCAAAGAAACATACCTCTTGTAACAAAAAACAATGCTTTGATAATTTTTCATAAACCGATGATCGCTCAAGATCCCCAAATCAATCTCCAAGTGTTTCTCATGCTTATCCCTTGACCATTATTACACCAATATTTCATCCACAAACACTATCACAACAGAATCCAAATATCACAAAAATATATAATTTATAAATTACAAAAATAATTATGGTTAATTTTAAAAACCAATAGGTATAACGACATATTCATAATGTCCATATATTCTTCTGAAATCTATCTTTGGAATATCCTCCTTCCTAACTTGTAAATGGTAATATCTTGATCACATGTCAATCTTAGAGAACCATTGATCTCTCCACAATTGATCGAAAAGATCAAAAATTTGTGGATGTGGATATCAATTATTTATCATAACTTGGATAATATTATGATAATCCACATACAACCGAATAGTTTTATATGTATTTTGGACAAAAAATATTGCTTATTTCCACAGATACATGGTTGTAATAATAAACACCTTACTTTTCATATCTTCTGATTAAACATTAAACTTATTTAATTATTTTGGTTACATTATGTAATATAGAATTGATATTGTACTATTCATTGGAATGAGATCAATTATAAACTCCACATCTCCTAAAGGTGGAAACCTAGATAATGTTTTGGAAACATATCTGAAAACTAATCAACCACTACTAGAAAATGGGTATCCTTGATCTATTACACTGATTCCAAGGAACAATATGACATATGGTATTATATAGTTCCAACTAATGGTTCTAAATTCATGTTGCACATGATTTTACTCTCTCGTATCCTTGAAATATATGCTCGACACCATCATACCTTGTAAAATTGAACTTTTTGGCATAGAAATCGATGTGATCCTTGAACAATTTGTACTAATCCATACTGAGGATTATATCATAAACATACATCTTAATCATAGAGAAATACTATATCATATTGGATCTATTAAATGTTATAGAACACGCTCTATAAATGAAGGATCTTCACTCTAATTGACTAAGAGAAGAATGATATTTTAATATAGAAGGGATCATCTAAAATTTTAAAATTAGAAAATAAATAACAAGAGATGTAATAAAGGAGTGGGATTCACCCATTTCAAACATAGATTTAATAGCAGTAGAATTCAAGACAATATTATCTCTCATAGTTGAGGGTCCACACTGATCAACAAAAATCACCTGCCCAGCTCTATATAATTTCTTGCTCACCACACTTTACTATTTGTTTTCCAGTTGAGATTTCAGTACCTGAGGAGTCAAGGTATTTGTGGAATCACCAGGGATATCTATATTCTATTAATGAGATTGATTCTACAACCCCCATTTTATGGATGAATACAATCCTTGTGTCACCTGAGATGTTTCCAAAACATCCATCTTCTGAGAACTACGACAATAACATCGAAGATGCCCCATCAAATTTCAGTTGTTTCATGCTCTAGGTTGTTACATACACTCTCTTTTCACTTGGTCAAGAGAACTAAATTAGAAGAATCCCATGTTTATCTTGGGTCGTGGAGTAAGGATTATTTATCCAATTGTCTAATTTTGATTTATACTCCATCCTAGGAAATATTTGTCCCTCTCCCACTTGATCTCATAGTTAATATTACCACAATTTCATGTGCTTATCAACATACTTCCTCCTCCCGTAGATCATGAGATGTCCCATTCACCGACAATCACTATGTTGAATATATTTTTATAATCTGTAAAAAAAGAACAATAATATTCGATTGAATATCATATATCATCCCCAAATCAAATATAAATTCATTTAAGGAAGCACTAAAAACCACTTCAGGTGAAAAGTGAACTAAATTCATGAATTTAGCCGCATAATTCATGATATAAATATTCTCCTACTTGAAGATGAATATGTTTTTTGTTATTTGAATTCATAAAAAGTGAAGATATAATTTTTGGATAAAAATATATTTAAAATACTCTCATGTAAGACCTTGGTCTAATTTAGATTGAACATATAAATCCCACCACAAGTATGAATGATCCTTCAGCACAAACATCTCCAACATTACTTTCAGACATATTGGTCTGCTAATGAAATTTATGATTTGATTCATCCTTTTCATCCATACCTCTGCATTTTATGTTTCAAAAACACCCCAAAATATGGGTGGGTTATACTTCTAGAATTGGATGGAATAATCTCCTTTCCTTGGACTATCCCAACTATTTGTACTATCTATTTCCTAAAATACTAGGAAAATACTTTGAACCTGTTTTTGGATAAGTTGTGGTTCAGATGAAACCACGTTTTCAGAATCTTCCTCTGCTTGGTTTCTACAATTCCTACTAGGTTCCTTTTTCTAAACAAAAAACCAAATCCATTAGTCTCACTCTATATCAACTAAAGTCTTTACATTTCAAATTATATCACATAAATTATTACAATAATTCTTTCAAAAGTAAAACATTTCTACATTCAAACATTTTTGAAAAACCTGTACTTTATTTTGAAAATAAGATGGTTTTCAAAATACCAAAACTATACACTTTTCAAAAATCATTTATTTGAAAAAATGTTCAACATTTTTCAAAATTCAACAATGTCACTAGATCATTACTCCAGAATGTGATATGCACTACTAGTGGGAAGTCATTACAATAATTCATGTCCTGATCATCTCATTTGTTAATCCCATAACAATGAGATTTCCACATCCTATATGTGTCTTTAAAATACTTATGTAGCTAACACCCATTTAAATTAACGTTCAACGTAAAAAGGTTACCTATGTCTTTTTATGGTATAAAATTAATGTTCTAATGATACTACGCCTTTCTAACAACCCAACATACATAATATACTAAAATATAACAACTCCAAGACCAAGATAAATTAAAACCACTTGTTAGGAAAGGACTGAAAAATCTGATACCGCATGTAGCATCCTGCCCCTCCTCAATGGATTGGGAAAGAAGGATGACATTACTTGTCCTTAGGAAACATCCCCAAGACACCAATGTATGGAAATAAATTCCAAGGGATTTTTGAACATGCGGGGGATGATTTTTCCTTTCGAGAAAACGCAACCAACCAAACAATTCATAACCAAATAAATCACTACATGATCCATGATATAAATGAAAGAAAACCCAAATAAATACCATTTATATTAATAACAACTAAAAATATTTACCAAATAAAAGTACTGAAAACATTTAAATAAATAGAAAAATACATATCTAACAAAACACAATGACACCCAAAAGAGAACTCCAAATTTCTAACTAGCTCAGTGCTGAAACTCCAAAAACATCCCATGAATCAATACGTACCACTAGAGAAATGTGATACATAACCTTTTCTTAATTCTCAATAAGAAATATCTGTAAAAGTGCCAATGTTCACATGTAGTGGTAAGTAATGAATCTTAGTAGGATTTTCTCAAAATAATTCCATACTCATTCCATTAGGATAGAACATGTTAGAACAATTATATAAAAAGATTATATAAAACAATTTTAAATAGTTTATATCAAAATATAAACAAATTACATAACCATACATTTTTAATGAAACAATATCATGTTCTAAGGAAAAGAACAAAACAATGCTCTAAAACCTTTTCATTAATTCCATTTTGGCATAATACATTTCTTTTCACATAACCACATATCCATCCATGGAAACCACCATTGAAATTCCTATAATCATGAGTGGTGAGTAATATTTTTACTAAAACATAAATTAATGACCCAATTTTATGGGGGTAATTTATGCACATATCTATCCCACCCTTTTTATGGGGATACATCATGTCCTTATCTAACCTAATGCATATGAATAGACGCCACACAACCATGAAAAACCCACACCTACCCCAAGTGTGACAAATCCATTTTAATAAAACAAAATTGTTATTGAAAAACATTCCATGAATACATTATCATAAACACAACCAATTAATCTCTTTTAAAATCATAATTTTAACATCAAACCATAAATCATTTTTCACATAAATTCAATAATTTCAATAAAAACTACAAACCAAAACTAGATAGGGTTTCTACCATTGTTTTCACACAAATTCTACAAAAACTTTCTTGTAAAAAAACAATTTTAATTCAACCATTCATATTCTAAATATATGAGTTTAGAGTAAATACACATACCTATGGAAACTTGGTGAAAGTAGGAAACGACATGAAAACACCCATGGAACCAGGTTGAAACTCCAAAAAACCACATTATATATCTTCCTCTATCATAGAAACATCCAAATATAATCATATTTAGAATTAAATATCTTATATCCATCCATAATAGACATAGATATAAGAAAATGAGAGATATAGAGAAGTATATCTAATAAAAACCAATGAAAACCGCAATGAATAATGACTTACCATGAGAATACGACTTAAACACACCAAGATATGACTTTGGATCGCCTTCAGACTGATGGGAGAAGCATATCCTATATTTGAGAGGGGAAAATATAGAGTTAGGGGCGTTTTATAGAAAAAAGAGGGCGATTAAACTGAAAACATGTTAGATGCAGAATTTAAGGATCTAAATTTTAACCTTTTCATGGTTAGTCGCATAGTTAGGATAACCATGCACTAACCATGCATCAAATAGGAATCTCAATGGTTTCTAAACTATGTCCCTGCCATGCCAAAGCCCACTGTCTCAGGTTACATAGTTTCTCCTAGGTGGCCACATAGTTTGGATTATAAATTATTTTATTTCATGATTATGGGAAAGATTTATTCTATAAATATGAATGAGATTATTGAGAGGGGTGATGAAAAGATTTCTTATGTGACAACCCAAGTATTTGTGATAAGATATCACAATTATAGTTTAATAATATTCATTAATATTAATTTATAAATGGGATTTAAACACACATACATGTTCATATCATGTCTTATAATATAATATATAATAAACTATATAATAAAAATACATGTAAACTCATTAAATACAAATTTAGTCAATCCTAATTTTTTTGTGCATATTCATTTTTATGCTTTAAAGAGAAAATTTTATATCAACTGTTTTTGCTGCATTAATGTTACTTTTATTACAATTAAATTTTACCAAAAATTAAAATTGATTCTTGTAAAATGGTTTTAAAATTTTTATTAATAATATTCCAATTAGTTAAATAGTCTAATTTTAATATTAGTCATAAAAACATGACACTATAGTAAAAATTAATCACTTGGATAAAAGATAAAATTTTTAAAAAGGTGTTGAATTACGGTATAAGACCACAAAATCCAAGCATTAATCGATTAGTGGAGTGAATTATAGTCCCTCAACATCATAACTTCATATTTTTTCTATCTTATTTCCATTTTATTTTATTATTACATTTATTATAAAAAATGGTATATGTATTTACAAGAGTGACACTCCTATAACTTATAAAAGTAACCCTTCATCACCTAACTCATTCTTATACTTAAACATTAAAAGATAAAACAAAATTTAACAAAAAACTCTCCCAAAATATCATTATAATGTCTTATAGTTTCTGTTCTCACCAAGAGGACAATCTACTAAGTCTTAAGGAGTGATTTAAAGGAGGTTATCAAAGGATGTGGTAATATTATTTAACATGTTCTTCATGTTTATTTCTTATTATTACACCTGAAACTCATAAAAATATATTATAACATAATAAAATGATGAAATAACTATAATTAGGATAATTATATTTTATTATATTTATTGAAAAACCATTATATACCTACCTCTCATATATTGGAAAATGAAAACATCGGCCTTGTTACCAGCAAACTACCACCTCCATGAACAACGTGTAAAACTTTTCATCACTACCTTACATGGATGGTTCTAAAAATTAATTTAATGAATAAATATTATATTTATAACCTTATTAATGTTTTTGAAATATAAATTTTTAAAAATAGTAAAAAAATTCCGTCTTAAAATTTAATCAGCTAAAACAAGTATACAAAAACACTTTTTAAGTAATAACTTCTTACAATTATCTTTAATTTATCTTTCTTTATCTATCAATTCTTGAATTTGAATTATATCTTTTAAAATATACTCTTTCAAACAATTTTTCTTTTATAAAATTTATATTATCACTAAACATTATAATGTTATTGGTCATTCAATTGTTTTAATGTGTTCTTGTTTTGGACAGTTTTACCACCAACATATACATTATTATAATGTTTATATTATTAATGAATAAGAAATATATAACAATTTAAATGAGATAAAATTAGGATTAATTTAATATAATTAATTTTTTTATTGATAATATTCAAAATTTTATTTACTATTAAATTTATTTCGTTTGTTAATTCAATAATCATAGAAAAATGGAATTTTTAAGTGTTCTATTCAAAACATCAACATAAGTTCCATGAAATGGATATGGGAATCCATAACTATATCGAAGTCATGAAAAAAATTAGCATACGTTTTTTAGAGATAATGAACCCATGAATAATATTGAAGGACTGAAACCTCTTAACAGAAGCATATAAAGGAAATGTAACATTTTACACCCAAATGTTAACTTAAATAATAAAAAATCAATATATTTTTTATAAGAAATTAAAAATGGATGGTATAAAGTAAAATATTTAGAAATATGATTATTATTATTTTTAATTATAAACCTAAATTTATTATGCATGGAATTTAGAGTGCATTTGACTAAGATTAACTATGAGTTAAGGGTTCATGGTCTAAATTACAATTCCTTAAGAAATTTTTAATATTTTACACTATGTTCCCATGTACATTGTATTTTTTTGATTTACTATGCCAGTTTTCAGACCTAGTTTATCTAGATTGGGATTATGATCCTCTTTAGTAGAAATTTTTTGTATTTCCATTAGTTATGGCTGTAATGGGTGATATGTTTTTAAGTGTCCAATTGTCTAAGTTTATTCCCCATGATTGATCCTTGGATGATTTGCAAATTTTTATAGAAATTAAAGAAGATTGGCCTTTGCAGAACATGCACTCAGTTGGCGCACAATTAGTGCTCACCATGTATCCAGTCTGAGAATCCATGAAGTTGATTCCCAGGTAACTGTGCAGTTTTTTCATCAATGGTCATTGGATATCACATATTTACTACACGGTTTGTTAAACCATGTGGCCTAAGCATGTGAATTTCCCACTTTTTAATTTTTGGGATTTTCCAATTATACCCCTTTTGGGATTTTATTCCAAAACCATATCTTTCTCTCCTACCTAGTTTGTTTAGACCTAGGGGACCTATACCTTTTTCCTCAATACTAATTCCTCCAACTAGGGTGATTTCATGGTTAAATATTCAAGGGTTTGGTTGGATCTCTCGTGTTAAACATGTCCTCTCATCTCCCTCTTCATTCTCCTCTCTTTTGTTCTTTATATTCTATTCTCCAATGGTAATTTTGACATAGGTTTTTTGGTTCCCTTTTATTATTTTGAGGATTTTTTTCATTAAGGAACTCTACTTATAAATCTTATTCTTCAGAACATTCATGGAGTGTTTTCGGTGATGTGTTTTCATTCTTCCATAGATCTAAGGTTGTTTTTCCCGTGCACGTGCCTTTTTAATTTAATAATATTTTTTTTCATGATTTTCACACTTTATTTAATTTATAAATATTGATGTATGATCGTTGATTCAATTTTGGGTGTGAATATGGTGTTTTAAACCATTTTTTATTATTATAATTGTTTTGGTAAATATTTCACACTAAGTGTTTGATTAAATGCATTGTTGGATTTTGTGGGAGATTTGTGTTATTAAATGCATGATTTAGATTTTTATTTTATTGGTAATATTTGAAATGATGTCTTGGGATACTTTTATGGGGTTCTTTAATGATTTTGGGTTTTATAAATAAATGGGTATTGGTTTTTATCTTGTTTTGGCATGTATTGTTGGTAGATGGACCATATGGTGTTTGATAAAAATGGTTTTTTTATGGGTAATGTGAATGTTTAGAGGAAATTTTTTAAATGATATTGAAAGAGTAAATTGTGAGTTTACACCCTTTATGAAAAGTGGAATCATATAGATGATGAATATTAGTTTTGCAAGAAAGGATTAAAGGATAATTTGGAGACTTTTCAAAAATGATGAAAGTATTTATTTTGAAAACCTTTTTTGGATGTATCTCATGAAATCTATAAGTATAATGGATGAAATGTCCTCATGGTGGAATCCTCAAGATCAATTATCTGAGTTCCTCAGTTTGTACTCTTTATGTTCTAAATATTATTTCGCCTGAAATTAGTCCTTGGGGTGAATTTGGGTGAGACATGTTATGAATTATTATTAGTATATATATATATATATATTATGATTGGATGCTCTAATGGAATCAGTTTTTTCACCCCCATTATATACATTAGACATGGGAACCTAAAATATTGCCGGAATTTTCTAAGATTGATTGCCACAATGGTATGTCACATACTGACCAATTTCCTATAGTAGGTGGATATATTTATGTTTATTACTATGGGATTCGACCCCTCCATCTGTCCTGAGTTAGGGTTGTCTCGCATTGGGCGTTTTTAATTTTATCATCCTGAGTTAGGGTGGATGATTTGTAGGTATGAGTGTGATACTAGTATGATTATTTAAATTTTCCTTGTTATATGATCATCCTAGTGCGGTTTTTTGTAGTGTTTTCTTGGAAATGATGTGTTGGTTTTAAAAAGTATTATGAAAAATGTTTTTAGAGAAAAGTTTTTTTAAACTCCTCTATGAAAATTGAAAATGAATGCATCAATTGCATTTTTAAAATGTGAACATCACCCTAATGGAATGATCTTGGTTTTCAGAAATGAATAATGGAAATGGGTTGTTCTTTTTTAAAGTAAAATGTTTAGAAAATCATACTTTTATATATTGTACTTCAAAGATGAAATTGAGGTTTATTTTATATTAAATTAAGTGCATTGGGAATAGATAATGGGGTTATCCTACAAGGTTTTAATACTCATGATTATAGTTCTGTTCTATTTTTACCACCTGGTTAGGTTTCATTGTGAGGTCAGTCTCCTTGGTCGACGATTGATCATGTGTTGAAGAGTGACCCACAAGGTCACATGAAGTGGGTGTAGTCTTCATGTCTAGTTGGTTGTATTGTGTTTTCAACTATATTTTTCAAATTCTAGTATGATGTATGTTCATTTTTTTTATTTTTATGTTGATCTATTTGTGAAACTTGCTGCTATTTAGTTCATTTAGTTATTTTTTGTAAAAAATTATTATCTTATTGTACTATATTGTTATCCGACACTAGTTACCGGCCCGTGGGGATAAGGAACTCCCCTTATGCCATGCCACGAATTGGCTAAGGTTAGAGGTTTATGGTCCACCTAGGTTGGTTCAGGATAAAATGGTATTAGAGGAGGTTGTCTCTTAGTAGACAGTGATTTTTAGAGCACCCTTTGTTACTTAGGGATGTCATGATAGACAAAGTAGGACTATCAGGACACAAGGGGTAGGTGTGGGAAGAGTATCATGAACACTTTCTCATTAGAAACCATGGATTTCCATGGTATGTCAGGTTATATTAGTTTCTTTGGTCTATAAGTATTTTTGGTAATTGGGATATGAATATGAGAGTTAGCCCAATCGTTTTTGTGAGCTTGTAGGGCCTGGAAAACCATGTGAAATTAGAGGCATGGACCTTGAAAGATCTCCATGTTGGTTGTGTGTTTGGAACATAACCTCCAACTATATGGTAAAGTAACCCACCAACAATAGTTCACTTTTTGTGGGTCCCTTGATTTTTTTTGAATTATGAAACTTTCTATGAAAATCCTTGTGAGAGAATTGTGAAAACTGAGTTTTAAGGGAATGGTTATATTTTGGAATGGAGTAAAATAGATTTTTATGATATACTTTAAGAATGTTTTTAGAAAGTTTGGTTTTTTTAAAACAAATATTATGTTAAAGAAAAAATAGTTTAGTGGGATTAGATTTCCTTAATATTAACATATGGTTTGTTAAAATAAAATGTTTTAGAAAGCATGGGTTATTTTGAAAAGTATAGATTATTAATTTTTTTTGAATCATATAAATTGGTTCTAAAAATTGTTTTGAACTGTTGGTGTTTTTCTAAATGGGGTTTATGTAATTTAAAAGGGTTTTTGATCTTAATGGCCAACAGATTATGAAAAGAGTCTTTGGTAAATTTCTAAAAATTGAAAATTGTTGTTTCAAATGGCATGTTTGGTTTGTATATTGTTTCAAATGAAATGGAATGGGGTTTAAACCATATTTTTTGGGTGAAATTATTATTTTTTTAATTTTTGGAAAAATTATTTGAATGAGATAAAAGTGATTTATAATAGAATTATATGGAACATAATTTTCATACATGGTAAAATGGTTTGACATGTAAAATTTAAAAATAGTTTTTACTTGGTTGTTAGTTTTCCTTGGGAAGGCACTTGATCATTGAATTGAGTTGAATAATTTGTTTTGGAAAATGAGGTTGTTTTGTAGACTTTGGTGTTATCATTGGTGCTCACATGAATAGTTTTAAATTGAAATGTGGATGGATTATCGATATGGAATGGTGGATTGATGGCTAGGGTGGCACAAAAATTTGTATGTTAGTGAGAATTTATGGAACACTATTGGTGTGGGTAAAAATAAACCAAGTTTTTCTTAATATTAATAACTATTTTAACCATGAAATTACTGTGTTTTTTAGGTTTTTGTCTCTTTGGATTATTTTTCTTATGTCTTAGAGTGTTTTTTATTCTTTGTTCTTCCTCGTGATGTGGAACTGATACTCCTGTTATATCTTGAGATGGAATCTTGTTGGTGGCTCAGTTTTGGATTAGTGTTCAGTGGGTTTCTAAGAAATTTTATGGGATATTTGAGCATGTTTCCCTAGGAGATAGTGTTCAATCCATGTGATTATTGGTTCATGATATGGGTTTGAAAGAGCTTGTGATTATCTAGTCTCCGTGTGTTTTTACCATTGAGGTTTTACAGATGATTGTGATATGGCTATAGATGGTTCCCTATTTGACATATTTCCAGTTTATAAACCAAATGATTCCTTTTATGAATTTTATAAATAAAATCCACCTGTTTGAAGGAAACCCTACCCTATCTATTGGAATAGTTAGTTTTTTGGCTCCATCTAGGATGATTTCATATTATAGTGATTCCATCACTTGTGGTAGTTGTGCTCGATGGTGTTTGGTGGGTTTTGTTGTAGGACTTTTTCATTACGATCCTCATTCATAATGGGAGATAATGGTGTTGTATATCTATGATTTTCCATTTGGGTGATGGGTGTCTTGTCTGACGAATTGAGTTTCATGGTGTACCATGATATGTTGTTTCTTCTTACGAGTGCTATATGGACTCATGTGGAAATTGAAGAACATGTACCATTTTGGGATTTAAAATTCCTAACATTGAGGAAATTGATTCTTCAGATATCATAGCTCCAACCATCGGTCTCAGAGTGAAGCAGGTGCGTAGTCAGAAATCCTAACAGTTTTAGGAGTTTGGTTATGTTTTTTCCTCCACTGTTGCGGAGAGGGAATTCTAGTGTTTCAATTATGGTTTCACTATCACAAAGAATTACTTTTTGTTATAAATATTATGGTGTAATTACCCATCACACTCGTATATGAATAATTATTATAGTATGAAAGTTCCTAATCAATGTCCTCATGTGGACCACCCATGTGAATTAGGTACGTTCTTGGTTTCTATTAATTTGTGAGAGTCAAGTGTTGGTTTATATGTGGTTGTGGTTTAGTTTACCATTCATTAAGTCCCTTTCCTCATAGCTTATGTGGTGAGGGTTTTTCGTTTTCGTGGGAGTTTTGGCTCAGTTATTGTCCCCTGCATTAGGGAGAGGGTAGTTTAAATGCTTTTGATGTGTTCGTTTTTAACATGAGTCATTATTAGCTTGGGTGGGATGTGTTTGAAGAGTTTTGGTTGTCATATGTGGGAATGGAATGATTTTGGTTCATGTTTAATTCTCATTTGGTCATTATTAGTTGGTTTTTAATTTTGGGGAGAACCACTGTAGGTGTCTTTGAGTTTATCCCTATGAGTTATTAGGCGATATAGTTAATTTCTAATCGTTTGGATTCAGTTCGGGCATCCCCTCTACTAGTGATCTATTTATTGTTTTGTTTTTTTATCCAATTGATTCAGTCTCTTTAAAATCCATTGATTCCATAGTTTCCTTTTCGATATTGGTGAGTGTTGGGTTTCTTAGGAGAATGACCAATGGTCTTGTTTTCGACTGTTTATAGATGCGGTGGGTTGATCCTTTTCATTCTTCATGGAAGTGGTTGTGGGTTGTTGTTTCATTCCCATAAATGGGGTTGAGTTCCATTAGTGGACGGTGAAATGACTACAGATTAAGTGGTTGGATTGTGTTGATGTAGAATCCTTAGGAATTGATCAATCATTTGGAATGTGTTGTGTATTTCCGTGGGTGGAAAGTGTTATTGTTGGTGAGAATTTCCCCACTCAGTTTTTCTAGTTTTGTCTTATGCTTTGGTTATGTGGGAATTTATAGAATTTTCTTAGGGTTTGAGTTTGAGGGGTGTTATTTTTTAATGTTTATCCTTGTCTATGTTTATTACCCATGATTTATCCATGTATTTTTTTCGAAATTTTTGGAGGAAGGAAATGATGTTTTTCCTTGGCAGACCCTGAAGCACGGTTGGCACACGGTTAGGGCCAACCATGTGACCATTCGAGGAAACCCTGCAGCAGGTTACAAAACCCACTACATGACTATCATAATTTTTAAAAAACCATATGGTTGATTCCTAGTTAACGGTGTGGTTGTTTCATCCATGGGAGTGGCTATCGCACTGTTTGTTAAACCGTGTGGCCTAATTGTGTGACATGTCGAATTTAAATTTTTTGGGGTTTTCCAATTATACCACTTTTTGGATTTTAATAAAAAACACTCTGTTTATCTCCCACTTAGTTCATTCATACCTATGGGACATCTGCCGTCTTCCTTTAGCCTCCCACCTAAATATAGGGTGATTACAATTGAAAATCATCACGGGTTTGGTCAGATCTCTCAAGGTAAACACCACCTCCCATCTTCGTCTTCCTTTTCCTCTATTTTTTTTTGGTTTTCTCTTCTCCTATGGTCATGTGGTCCTAGGTTTTTGGTTCCCCTTTGATAACATTTGGGGTTTTATCATTAAGGGCCACACTTCATAGATCCAGGGTTTTGGAACCTTCGTAGAGTGTTTTCTGTTGTGCGTAGTCGTTAAACCATTGATCCAAGGTAGGTTTTCCAATGAAATTGGAATTTTAATTTAAGAACCATTAGTTTCATGATTTTCAGTCCTTATATAATTTATACATTTTGACGTATGATCCTTGGTTCAATTTTTTTGTGTGAAAATGATTTTTTACGATTTGTTTTATTATTATTAGAGTTGTTTTTCTAAATAGTGAACACCCAATGTTTGATTAAATACCCTATTGTGTTTTTTTGGGTTATGTGTGAAATGAAATACATTGTTTAGATTTGTAAGTGTTTTGGTAACATGTGAAATGATTTATTTGGTTCTTTTGATGGGTTTCTCAAGTGTGTTTTATTTTTATAGAGAATGGGTATTGGTTGTAAATAGGTTTTTTTAATGGTTTGTGATGAAGCCACTTTTAATATTAAATAAAAGCAAATCCATCTTTTAACTTAGTAGAGGGAGAACCATTACATAGCCTGAAGGCCAAGTGTGAATTTATCCAATTACATGGCCCATATGCCCAATTGTTTTCCCAAATCGTATTTTGTGATTAGTATTGCTATAGTACCTACCTGCTATAGTACCACACAGTACCCTGCCACCGCTACAATACCCTGCCGCTGCTAGAGTGACCTTCCACCACTACAATGCCCAACGTTGCTACAGTGCAGCCGATGCTATAGTACACTACAATACTGATACAATACCTATGCCCAATGGGTTTTGAACCCCCATTTTTATGGTAGGATTATGGGGTGCTTACCACTAAGCCAAACCCCAACTACATTGGTTGATAGCATGTTTTTGTTTGCATAACAGGTAAATGGCCCATTTGGTATTTGATAAACAAATTTGTTTTGAATGGTAAACATGACTATTTTAAGAGAATTTTGTATATGTTTTTGAAATGGTAAATAGTGTGTATACACCCTTTATGCTATGTGGATTCATATCATTGATGAATGTTGGTTTTGCGAGAAATGCTCAAAGGCCCATTTGGCAACATTGTGAAAATGATGAAATTATTTTTTATGAAATCCTATGAATGTTTCTCATGACTTTTATATGTATAATGGATGGGATTGCCTCACTGTGGGATCCTTATGATCCATTACCATAGTTCCTTGGTTGGTACTCTTTGGGTTTAAAATATTTTGTGACATTAAATTACTCCCTAGGGTGACTAGGGTGAGGCCTATTATAAATTATAATTATATATTTATTTTTTTATTTGATTCTCATATATCGACAATGGATCACTATTATTATATACATGAGACATGGGAACCTATTATATTGATATAATTTTCTGAGATCCATTTACATTCTGGTAGGTCGCATACTAAATAGTGGCCCATCATAGGTGGATATATTTGGGATTATTACTATGGGATTGGGCCCCTTTGTCTATCTTGAGTTTGGGTGGCTGTGTGTTTGGCAATTTATGATTTCATCTTATGTGGAATGCTATCGAGGATGAGGTCTCATGTATTGGTATGTTCTGTACTATTCTTGATCTCTTTAGTTCACCTATGTCTATTGGATCTTAGTTTTTATAATGATGAGTGTGATAGTTGTATGCTTATTTACATTTCCCTTGTTATATTATCATCATGGTTTTGTTTTGTGTACTGTTTTCTTGGAATCTATGTGATGTTTTTAAATTTTTTATGAAAATTGTTTTTAATGAAACGTGTTTAACCTCCTCTATGTAAATTGAAAATGAAAATACAACTTCCCTTCATAAAATATGAACTTCAAAACTAATGGAATGATCTTGGTTTGGAGAAATGAATATGTGTACTAGGATATAATTTTTTTATGTAAAATGTGTAAAAAATAATAATTTTATATATTATAGTACACAATTGAAATTGAGTTTTCTTTTATGTTAAAGTAAGTACATTGGAAATAGACAATCGGGTTATCCTACTGAGTTTTAATACCATCTCCTATAGTTATTTTTTGTTTCTATCCCTTGTTCAGGTTTCATTTTAAGGTTATTCTCCTTGGGTGATGGTTGATATTATTTTGGAGAGTAACCCATGGGGTAACCTAATGTTGTTGTAGTCCTCCTGTTTGGTTGGTTGTATTGTGTGGTTCAACTATATTTTCAGTTTCTTGTATAATGGATGTTCAGGTTAGTTTCTTTTACATATTGATATTTATGTAAAAATTGATACTATTTAGTTCCTTTATTTATTTTTTTGGGTAAAATAATTCACTTGTTGTACTCTATTGATGCCTGGCACCAGTTTCCAGCCCCTGGGGATTAGGAATGCCTTTCGAGCCTTGCCAACTATCGGCTTAGGTGACCAGTATAGGGTCAACTCGGGTTGGTTCATGACACCATTAATCCATTAAAATATATTTACCATGTAATTCATATAAATGAAAAATAAAAACCAATTTATTTGTTTAAATGTATTTTGATTCAAGTGTTATTAAAATTTCAAGGCTTTATTATCTCAAATTTCATCATTGAGACAAGTTTTGTAATATTAATATAATTAATTTTATATGGTTTATATATTTTCTATTTATCATTATATATTATTATTTTCTATATATTCATGTTATTTAATGTTTTATTTCATGTTCTCTCCTTCAATGGTTTTTTATTCAAATTTTACCAGAGCTGTAATGTTTTTCAACCCAATTTTCTTCATTGATATATATTTATTATTATGTACCTATATTTATTTATAAGGTGTATATAATTTATATTTGATATAAAATAAACATTCTATACTTTTATTTATGGTATTTAATTTTCCTTTTCTTGTTTTTTATTACATGGGATTTTGATTTAAAAATATGAATGATATTTTTCTTTTGAAAGTCATTTTAATTATTTCAATTTGTTTTTATGAAATCTCGTTCATTTATGTAAATATTATTTCAAGGATGTTATTATCTATAGTTAAATGTGTTTTAGAGTAATTTTATATTTTCATTGAATTTATTTACAATTTTATTGAAAAAATCCTTTTTCAATTTTCCATATGGTTTAATTTTGACTTTCAATATAAGTATGTGAAAATAATGTTTTTACTTGATTAATTTTCCCACTATCGCCATCATTATTTTTTTATGAAGAATCATTTTTAATTTTTAAAAAATTTAAAAAGAAATGTTAATTCCGATTATTCTCTGAATTTTTATTTTAATGAGTTATCAAAGAAAAATATATTTCATTTTTTATGTGATAATTATGAGTTCTTGTTCTTATAGGTTCAAAGGTTTTTTATGAGTTTTTATATGGATGTAAAATGACATTATAATTAACTTGAGATATTATTCCATTATAAGTTTGATTATATGAGTGATAGAAATATGATTTACCTATAATAAGTCATGATTATTATGTTTCTTTTATGATTTATGATGATTTTTTATATGAAATTATTTATCTATGAATATAAAATGTATCTGTGTTATGTTTTGATGGATCAAAATTATTGGTTCATTCATTCATACTTCTTTTTCATCATATATTATGATATGATTTATGATTTGACTCATGATTATGATACATGTTTAATTGATTATAATTTTTATCTCTATTTACATGCCTTGATTATTTTATCATACCCACATGCTCATATCATGCTCACTTATAATCTTTGATTGATATTAGATATATTCACCCTCACTAAGAATTTATTCTCACATTTCTTATGTTTCTAATCCCCCATGTTATCAATTGGAGTATTATATATTATTTATCTTAAAGGATATCATGATTTATGAATTTTTTGGAGATTTTGAATAATTATTAATTGATAATTAATTATTAGTGTAAAGGAAAAAATTTGCATTGGATATGAATGATATGGGTTTTGTTGAGGGGTTTTCCTAATTCTATAAAACTATAAAACTAAAAATTATAGGTCATGTAGATGACTCAATTTTTTATTAATATTATTTTTATTTATTATTTAATATATGCCACTTTAGTTGGTGATAAATCTTGTTTCAAACTATTATGTTTTTAATAATAGACTGGAGTATCTAGAACTGAGGCATCATAGTTGATATTAGAGAAGTGTTTAGATAACATCATAGGTTATGAAGTTTTTTAATGAGGACAAATTTAGGATTTAAGATACAATCACAAGTTATTAATTTTATTGGAAATCATGATTCAAGGGTAAAAAAAGTCTTTCAAGTATTTTATGTTGTTGGAATATTTAGGTAATTAATGATCATTTTTTGATGTTATTCATATTTTAGAAAAAAAAATTAATAGAGGTATATATAAACCTTATGCTTAAAATGTTGTCTAGTGTGAAGGTAATTTTGGAAGATGTTATTATATTTTTGATGGCATAACATGAAAATTAAAGATAACCATTATAGCGAGAAAGTGATTTTATTTTGAAGAAATTATGGTTAGTTGAGACAAAAGATATTTGATTTCAAAAATAAGAGTTTAATATTATAGATAAAATCTGGTATTCAAATTTTATTCTGTAAAAAGAATATTTATGTTACTTTGGAATATGTTTTATATTTTTTTAGAACATATATGATTAAGTTATAAATATTAAATCAGTATCTATTATGTGTTTATTTATGTTATAGTTTTTAATGTTATTCAAATAATAAATATTGTGTTAGTTTTCTTAACATTTTATGTCATGGTGATTCATGTTATTTCGGGAAAATAAAAATATATTTTGGGTTTAGAAAAGGGTAAGGAAGATTTTATATGAACATTGAGATTTAATAATTATGGGTTGAACATTATGTTGATTTTGGAATTACATATGAATAGGATTTTCTTATATTTTTTTAGGTTTCTAATATGGTCATTAATATATTGAAGAGTTTTAATGTTTAGTTTATTGTGAATTTATTTATATTAAACATGGGTTGTTGTTTTTGTGTCTAGGTTTTGGAGAAAAGTATTAATAATTTATATAATGATTTATTTGTATTATCTTTACACAATCTAACCATTTTATATTGTTCTTGTAATTAGTTATAAATGATAGGACGTACTTGTTATAAAAAATAATTCTTACAATGAAGAATAATATAATTTAATGGATATCATGATCCATTAAGATTTTATTTTCATGCTACAGACATAAAAAATATCTCTTTTATATACATTATTTAGAATTTTAAATGAAATAGAGGTGTAAATAGATCGAAAGGAACAACCAAAAAAATAAATTGTTGTTATGAGACTTATAAAAGTACTAATATTTTTTGAATAAATATTTATAAAAAGTTACATGAAAATTTTATATAAATTAAATTTACTAATATGTTGGAACACATTCACAAATATCTATTACTTTCATGTATTTTTATTCTTTTCATTTTCACATATAAAATATCTTGAAATGATTACAATACTCTTTTGTATAACTTTATAATTAGTTGATGGTATCTTTTACACCATTATTTGTATGGTTTTTTACTCAATTTTATTTATTTGTGTTATTATATTTACTCTTGAAATTTATCCATGTAGGTGGGGAATATTCTACCCTTTGATTTTATTATAATCAAACCTATTTTTATAAATATTTTCATTTCATTCTCATAATCATATTTCTAATTGATCAATACATAATAAAATATACAATTTTAATGGAGTTTAATGATTAAATATTCATTTTATTGAATTGTAATCATTCTTAATTGACATTGTTCTTTTATTATTGACATATTAAAAATTTTTTTTTCTAAAATTATATATTTTTTCTCTATGTAAATTTCCATTTCATGTCTCTTTATTCTTCTTTGACACTTTTCATGACATTGTTAAGAATAATTTCAACCTACATTGTTGATTATGTTTATCCTCTAGGTCCAGGTTGTTTCTTAATACATATTAATTATTTTCTTTTTTTGGAAGGATAATTAGTAATATATTATGAATAACTCATATTTCACATTATATATATTTATAATAAAATGCTTTATTTCATTTTTGATTTTATTTTCCTTAAAACAATTAGAAAAATTAAAAAATATTTTTTTCTTTCACTTCATGTTTATTAGAATTAACATCATTTCTATTCATAGTTCCATTATTTCATATTGTATTGAAAATAATGTTTTTATTTCCTCTTTTACCCTTTCGAAATGGATATTGTAAAATTTTTACTTTATTTTATCATAATCCCCTTCTCTTTTAAAAAACAATGAACGGATGCACTTTTTTAAGTGGGAAGAACGTGATATCCACTATATTTTTAATAATATATCACTTTTAAAGTTCATTAATATTAGTGACTTTGAATTTAAAAATAGTATTTAAATAATTATATTTTTTATATCATGTTTAAAAATATATTCTATAATCAATTAGATTCTTCTATTACATTTATGGTTATTTTTTTACTTTATCTATTAGGGATGTTTTATTTAAAGGTTATGTAAATCTCCATAACATAATTTCTTATGTTAAACTATTAAATGAATATTTTCATTATTAAAATTTATATAAATGGATATTAATGTTAATTATGTAATTTAATATTTTTATTTGTTATTATAATTAATTTTATGAAGATATTAATTAATGATATAAATTTTTTCATTTCAAAACAAATTGGTTTTATTTTTAATAAGTAATTTATTCAAGAATTTTATGGTTTTATCTAATAGTAAATTTTATAAATTTGAGAATTTGAATTTTAAAAAATGAACAAAATTTATGTATTTATAATAATATATAAAATTATTTTTGATATTTTAGAACCAAAGTGATATTATATTACAATAAAATTTTTATCTTTTTCATTCACTTATTTATTTAAAGGGTTTACATTGGATTTCTGTTTGATTTTAAGGTCCAAAAATTATTTTTATTAAACAATAATCTAAATGATATCTCGATAATAAATATTATACATGATTTTGGTGCATATTATTTTTTATGCTTGAAAAATACATTTTTATAAAAATAATTTTGGGTGCATTTCTCATACCTTTATTAAGATAAATTTACAACCTATTGAAATAAAGTATTGTAATTTTTTTCATATTTTTTACAATTTTTATAAAATTATTAAAAAATTTCAATTTCATTATTATTCAAATAAAAAATAAGTTACCATAGAAATAATTAGTTACCTCGGTAAAGGGTAAAATATTTAAAAATTGTGTAAATTAAGAGATCAGTCCATAAAAACCTGTCATTAATTTATTATTTGAGTCGATTATATACGCTCAATATCTTATCATAAAATTTTAATGATTATTTTACACTTTATCTGGGTTTTAAATTATCAATATATTAAGGAAAAACGTTTGTAAAATGGTGTTACTCCTCTCACTAATAAAAGGAAACATTCACCACCTCACTTATTATCATACCAGCACCTCTATAGCTAAACAAAAATTTACCTAAAAATATTCTTATATTTTTTTCAAGTCTTATTGGTTTAGGTATCACTAAAATACCAATTTATCAATTCATAAAGAGTGGTTTAAAGGAGGATATCAAATGAAGAAGTAATTGTGTTAACCGAGTTTCTTTCCTCTTCCACCTCCTAAAAATATATTATAACCCTACTATTATAAGGAAAATAATATCATTATTATAATCTAATATTATTAATTTTATGGATAAACCATTATGAAAGTTCCCCCATCCATGGAAAATGAAAATAATGCATGTGTTACATGTGGACTACAACCTCCATGAAAAAAATATTAAATTTATCATCTATTCCTTACATGGAAGTTTATAAAAATTTAACAAATGTATCAATAATATATTAGTAAATATATTAAGGTTTTGTAAATAAAAAATTTTCATTCTATAAAACTGTTAACAATAAATGGTCATCATGAAATTTAACCACATACAATAGGCATACTGAGACACATTGTATGTAATAATTTCTTAACATTCTATTTCATTTTTCTTCATCATGTATCTAGTATTGAATTTTATTTATCCCATTATTTTTTTCTAACATTAATATTATTTAAAGATTTTATTATTTCATTAGAATAACATGTTCTTACTCATTTGGTTATTATAACAAGTTTTTTTTTTCGGTTTTACCACCAACAAAGACATAGTTATAATTTTTATTTTATAAATGACCAAGAAAAATTAAATTATGGTAATAAATTTTAATAATTAATAAATTATTTTTTTCCATATTATATATTTATAATATTCAAACGAATATATTTCAAAAAGCTCAATTCTTTTTTTTATTTCACTAATCACTGAAAAAAGGTATTTTTACGATTTCCATGTGAACCATCAACATAAGTTCGATGATATTTCATTGAGACTCCAAAAATAGATAAAACACATGAATAAATTTTTCTGGAAAATTCTTGAAATAATGAACCCATGAAGAATAATGAAGGACTAGAACCACCAAACCAAAGAGTGTAAGTGAAAAAAATAGTTAACACCAGAATGCCAGTTTTAACAATAAAAAATCAATATATGGATAGTAAGGAATTTTAAATGGATGGTACAATGTTAAATAATTTAAAATTATTTTTTATTAATATTAATAATAATAAAAAAATTTGTTTACTGGTATGTAAGAGTACATTCGACTAAGAGGAATTCCAATGTAAGGGTTCCTAGTCTTAATTTTAATTCCTTGAGACTTGTTTCATATTATGAACTATGTTTAATTTTATATGTTACTATTTTTATTAATATAAACATGAGTTTTTTATAATTTCTTTCATGTCATTATTTATATTTCAAAATAAAATACATTTAATTTATTTAAATATATTTTTATTCCAGTGTTATAAAATTTGTTTGGCTTTATCATCTCAAATTTCCTTATTCAAGAAATTATTTGAAATATGTAACTATTTTATTTTATATAGAATATATAACAACTATTTTGAATTATATATCCCTATTATCTCATTATTAATTACATATAAGGTTTTATTTCATGTTCCCTCCATGTTTCTTTGATTCAATGGTTAGAAAAGATTTAATATTTCTTCGTCTAAAATTTTTTATTTTGTAAATGTTTCTTATTATAAACCTACATCAGTTAACATGGTGTGTATAATATACTCTGGAAATATTAGAACATTTTTATCATTTATTCATGGAAATAAATCATCATTTTCATGTTCTTTCTTTAAATTGATTTTTGATTTGAAAATATACAAGGTATATTTCCATTAAATATTATTTTAATTGTTTTTAATAGTGCTTTACAACTCATTTTCCTTATTGACCATATTATTTAATGGATGTTCATTTATATACTTAAATTATTTTAAATGTTAATTTTTATGTTTAACTTTTTTCAAAAAGGATTTAAATGATTTTTTTAATTTTTTTCATACATTTCTTTTTTCACATTACTTATAATGTTGTGAAAGGAATATTTTTAATGTTTAAGACATGATACCATATTCCAGCTGTAATTAAAATTATTATTTTGGAAGTTTAGTTTTAATGTTTTCCTATATTTCAATGGAAAATTAAATTCCCATTGTATTAAATTTCTTTCAATATTTATCAAATAAAAGGGTATTTCCTTTTGTTATAACTATATGTACCTATGATATTAATTCTTATTGGATGATTTTATTTATAAAATTATAATATTAAAAATTATGTTAAATTATTTATTGGACACTTATCTATGAATGTGACCTGTATTATAATTTATGTAAAGAAAGAGGTAAAATGTCACTCTATTTCCTATTAAATATATCTTATATGTTCACATTGAGATAAACATAGTAGAAAATTAATATTAAAGTTTATTTTTAGTATAATTAAATTATTATTATTATGTTAATTTATTTTTAATTTATATTGATTATATAGTTACCTTAAATTCTTATACATTGTTGATACAACACTTGTGCAAAGAGTGGAAAACTCAATGTAAATAATATTATAAACATTTAAAGTATTATACTTAGGAATATTTCTTGTTTAAAGACAAATTTTATAGTTAATATTGATGTATTTTTTATTTTTAAATGGATATAATTTTAAATTCATTATTATATTCATATCTTTAAATCCAAATAAAATAAATACTGTAAAAAAATACATTAACGATATTTTATGTCAAAAATTATTTGATTAAATTAATAAAAACTCATAAAAACAACAAAATATAAAAATTACAAGGATAAATGGTGTAAAATTTTACAATTTTTACATTTATTTATGATTTTTCATCTTATAAGTAAAATTATAACCCTCTCAGTTTGAAAAAGTTTCTTACCACAATAATGGTTAAAACAGGTTTACTAGGGTTTAAAACAAATTGATAAGATTTAGTTACAAATTAATCTTGTATATATCCTATTTTATGAAAAAATATAAACATTTTTCTATCCTAAATTAAAAAATATGGCATTTTTTAATTAATTTAATTGAATAAAATCTTAGTATAATTTAATATTTCAAGAAATTCCAAAAGTGACCCTACCCTCATTTATGAAAGGGAACCTCCTATCCTATTCTATACACACTTAAATAACCATTCAGGTAAAATAATCCTTACCCAATGTACTTTATTACTTCCCTTACCACATTTTAGAGGTCTTTGTTTGATAGAAATCCCTCCAAAGAAGCAGTTTTTGGTAAACCAAAAGAAGTTGTCCGAAGAAGAGGTATAGTTCTTAACTAATAATTTTTGTTTTATTTATTCTTAGAATTAATTAAAATATTATTAAATCAGTATGATATAAAAACATAATTATCTCACATATACCTATATTTTTTTATGTCAGTTCCATATTGTACATTCATCTTCTCTACAATAAAATGAGAATCAAAACCATCATTCGTGTGTACGACTACTGCCTTGCCACCCGATGTAATTCATCTTTCATGACTACCTCTCTCTATTGGTTTTAATTATCTATTAATTATATATATATATATATATGATTTTAGTTACATATTTATCATTCTTGAAATATAAAATATCATATAATATCTTACCATCCCATTCATTTAAAAATGATAAGTTCGCTCGTGTGTGTGTGTCGATTACCAAATCCAAAAAGCGATGCGATTTTTTTTATTACCACATAAGATGGATGGAATATATATGTATATTTAAATAAATAATATTATATTTATTATATAATTATCAATATTTAAATATTAAATAAAACATAACTTCATTTCACTATGAACATTGAAAAATAAAAAACGTTACTCATGCAAACGTACACCCTATGATCTCAATGATTGTAACAAAATTCATTTTTCATTTCCATGATTCATGGTTTTTTTTAAAAGTATAATTTTTACATAAATGTTATAATTATTTCAGGATTATTATTCTATAGATTATAGAATTATGATTTCATTTACCATAGTCAACATAAAAAAGCCTTTTTTGACATATGAACTGAATATCATTGAAATTTCTGATGTGAACGTAAATTATATTGTAATTAACTATTACATTGTTATAAAAAATTAAATAATAAACTTGAAAAATATGATTAGTAATGTAAATAATTATCATAATTTTACTATTCATGATAAAAAAGGCACACGATGAGTGAGACCCGAGGTTAGTGGATTCCTAACTCAATTTCTATTCATTGGGTTATACCCCTACTAAATTGGTTATGTTATAAAAATATTATGTATAAAATAAAATTTGATTCATTTATTTTTTATTTAATTTATTTTCATTATATACATTTTTTATATATAATCTCCCCATTCAATAATTTTCACTTCAATAATACATTCTTTGGGAGGGATTTCATTTTAATTTTCTTTCATTGAAGAATAATTTATCTGTATGCCCATAATATCTTTTATATGGTATATATACTTACATATTACATGTTATATAATTAATATTTAATGCATAATGGTATTTTATGTTTCATTTTAATTTTTTTCTTCCAAGTGGGTCTGCATTGAATGTTACCAAATAGTAACGGGTTTGTTAAATCAATTTTTTTTCATTGTGTTATATCACCAATTCAATGAATATATTATGTAATGATTATATTTGAAAAGGAATTTTTTAATGGTAAATTTTCACTTTGTTTTTATTTATTTATAATTTTTACTCATAATCACTTAATAGATTAATTCCCACTTCAACGTTATGATCATTGTAAGAGTTCTTGGTCACAAATTATATTCTTTGGGACATATGTTGTGTTATAAAAATATCTTTTTTATGATGTGTATATAAAACTAATTTGATAAGAAATATAATTATTAAAATTATATTCATGGTATTTAAAATTTTATTTGATCTAATTCATTAATAAGAGTTATGATTTAAAAGATAATAAAGCGGTAAGAAGTTATTTCAAAACCTCATTATTATTTGAGAATATCCATGTCTAAATATCAATTGGGGGATTATATGACTTTTTTATCTCAAAATTATTTTATATATTTTCTAATATAGTTATTTTTATAAATTAGTTTTTCCTTCTGTTTTCCATTCTCTATGTACTCAAGATGATGAAATCATGTTTTTAAAGTAAACCAACTTTTTTTCTTACTCAGTCAGGGATATTTTTGATCAATATCTCTATTTTACTTATTTTTTATAGAATTTTTTCAATATTATATAATAATTTATTAAATAAATTTTTAACCATGTTTTAATTTTTAAAAAATGGTTTAAAATAAACCTTCCCATGAATTTTTTAGAACAATATACCTTTTTAATTTTTTAAAAAAAATAAAAATACTTTTTGTTATAATTTACTAATCTTGAATAGAAGTTTTTAACCTCACGAAAGATCAATGAAAAGAAGGATAATTTAAAATTTTAGAAGTTAATTTTCAAGGAAAATATTTTTTTGATATTCTATAATATTTTAGTTTTTAAAATAAAATTACAACGTAAAAAAGTTATTTTCCTTATGAATGTTTTAATTGACATTTTATGGTATTTCTATTAATCAATGAAAAAAACATTATTTTAACTATTCTCAAGTTGGATTATATTGTAATTATACCATCTTTATTCATTATATAGGTGGTTTATGATTATTGTTTCATTGGAAAGTATTAACATTCCATTTCTTGATTATGTTTTTAATAATTATATTTCTCTTGAAATATTCCCTTTCATATGATCATTGGACTTTAAGTGTCTATTAAATATCAATTTTTAATCATGGAAATAAATATTTCATAAAATAATATATCATTTATATATATGGGTTTTTAGTAAGAAATATATTTTATTTACTAGGGATATATAAATATTCGATATAATTTTGTCAATATGGATATTTATTGATAAGGAATATTGTTTTTGAATTAAATTGTTCATTTAATATATAAAGGTTGAATTATGAAATGAATGATGGGTGTAGATCTATAATATATTTCCCCTTGATGCATTGATGTATCTCATGATACAAATTAGTAAGCTAGCATTAAATGCATTCTTGGTGTATACTTACACATTGATTAAACTGACCTAACACAAGGCATTGATAATATAGATATCATGATGTCTATAATAATGATGTCTAATATTATGCCTTTCCTTCATTGAGAATTTAATAATTATTGTCCATGAAATTAATACATTCAAATTATCCTTGGATTCATTTTGGGCACATGTTATTTATTAAATGGTATGAATTTTCTGTTATTTACCTTCCCATATTGATTATTCCATATTTACTCATAATAAAGTCTACTGTATATAACCATCAAGAAGAATTTTATCCCGCTCATTATTTTTACCTTTACACAGGATATAAAGAAGTAATTTCTGAACGATTTTAAGGATAAAAAATATTTACTTTAACTATGTAGCATTTTAATGTTGTCAAAAGTATTGTGAGATTAAAGTATGTATCTAGTTTACCAAGACTATTAAACTATTCAGTATTTTTTGGTATGATTACTTCTATATAAAACCCATATAAAAAATTAACCACTAAATCTAGGCTACTAGGGTCAGGTTCTTTACAAATATATTATTTAATGATCATGGAACTATAAATGTTGTCCAGGAGTCACAATAGACGGGCATGTAAGAAAAAACATATACATTTGAAAAATAGTAAAAACTCATGAGATAATGTATATAATCCATGGGTAATATTCATAGTCATATAGAATCATAATGTAATGTGGCCTTGAAAGATTGTATCAAAATAAAATTTGGCACAAACATAAGAATATGGTATCATCATATTGTAAGCATATCTAAGAAGGACAACCGTTTAGTTTGTGGGAATATCCAAGAAGGATCACCCATAAATTTTTAAGAATATATAAGAAGGAACATAATACACTATATGTGAAGATAGAAAAAAAAACTATCTAACGTATTTTAGGTTGATATAGGACCCAAACCATCATCATCAAATATTCGATGAAAATGAGATTCATATCATATTCATCTTGTTCCACATCACATAACCTGAAAATTAGATAAGTTGAAACAAAAAGTTTAATTAACCTAAATGAATTTTTCAAAATGTTTTTTAAAGGATATTATTAAAAAATAAAATCCTTGGAGTTAGATTAGTAAACATGAAAATATAATTTAAGCCATTAAAATGATCTTATTGAAACAATTTCATAACATTGTCATATATAGATGAAATAACGAATCACTTTAGAAAAATATTTTCAAGTAGATAACATGATTTTAAAAAAACCAATTTTAAAATAAATTAATTTATAGATTCCTAAATTGGACATAAATAATATATATATGAAATGTGGAGTATAATATAAAAATACATCCATAGTAAAAATGTAATCATTATGGATCAAGAAAATAAATAGAGTTAAGAAAGGACGTTACCATTATTCTCACTTAGTCGAATGTTATGTATCCTGAAATTTAAAAAAATTACTATCTTAATAAACTATTTTAATGACATATATCTATAAAAAAAATTTAAAACTCATTTATAATAATTTATTATTAAAAATATTTGTTACTGACACCATATATTCATTATCATATGTCATAAATTGAAAAAGATTTTGGTTACTGGATTTGTAATGGTGTTATGAATTATTGTTTATATATTAAAATTTTTTCATTTAAATATCATTATAGGAATTGAAATATATGTTTTATAATTATTTATAATATTCTAATTTCATTTTAAAAGTATTTTGGACACTTTTAATGATGATGAATGTTGTGATGAGCTTGTTTCAGAAATTTTAATGAATAAAAGGCAGTACATTAATATTAAGATGAATAATTTTATAAACATTCCGTAAAAATAAACCAAAAAATATTTTTTCCTTAATGTCTAATATTTTTGTTCCTATATCCATCCATGGTAGAAAATTATAACATTGATCATATAGGTGGTTAAAATGATCCAAAAAAGGGAAAACTATAATATAAGTGTGAGTATGGGTAAATAAGTGATTATTCATAATAATATCATTATCAAATAAGATTAATGAAATTTTTTAATTTGGTGGATCGTATTTTAAAATATTTTTATTATAAATAAAAAACTAGGTTAAAAGAAAAGACGTTGATTTCATGGAGGGAATAGTCTGCACGTACGAATGAGTGGCATGTTTGTTTACATTGAACATAAATGAGGAAAGAATTATTTTATATTATAAGAATATTAAAAATGATTTAAATATCAAATTTATTAACAATATTACTTATTTTAACAACTCATGTAATTCATTTATGAAAAATAAAACATGTTTCTCAAAGATGTGGTAGTCCTCATGTAACAGAATAAATGTTTTTGTTCCTTGGATGGTTAGGAAGAAGGTGAAAATGAGATATTCCCTTCATATAATAAAATTTAAAAATATTTTTAACACTTATGTATTTATAATTTAATATATTTTTTGGGTTTTATGTGGTATAAATAGAAAATAAATGAGAGAGCCTAGTTGAGGACATTACCTCCCCCTAAGAATGAGCTCTATTGGGTAAAACCTTGAGGCTTTGTATATCGGTCTTTTAGAAAGAACATGGACAATAGGAAGTGGTGAGAGAGTTTAGAAGATAATAAATGATTTTTGGAAGAGAAATTTATTTTGATTGTGTGGAGAAATGTTTTAAAAGTGATACTATTTTATAATTATCGAAAATAGAATTATTATAAATACCCATTACTTTTTCCACAATGGAATGTCACTACTCATGAGTCAAGGGATCAAAAGTGTAAAAAATGTTTTTTGAGTTATATTCGGTAGATGAATCATTTTATATTAATTTTAACACATGTTATATAAGTTTCACGAAATTTACTTCATGATTTTTACATTTCACAATTTTGGATTTTTACCATGGTTACTTGTTTCTACCTAAATATTTTTCAATTTATTATAAATATATGGTAATACTTGTTAAATATGTTTTCTGTTTAATAAATTAGTATAATATATATAATAAAATTCAATTTCTATGTTATTTAATGTTATATTTTTATTCAGTACATTTAATATATAAAAAAGAAATTTTGTAGAAAAAAGTTGCGTTTTCCATTTAGTATTCTTAGATTTTTGTAGTATTGATTTCCAATTAAATGATTGTTCATTGTATTTATAAATATTTATAAAATTTTATTAGTTTCATTTTTATAATATAATAAATTACTTTCATAGATAAAATCACACATTTTAAATAAAAAAATTATTTGAAAATAACAATTTTACCATCATCGTGGTAATTAAAATAAATCTGAGTAAAAGTATTTTTATATCTAAAAATGGTATTTTTATTTTCCTTATAATTTATATATAATTATAAAATATATAAAATTCATTTCACCAAATTAAATTTCTATGTTTGAGAATTTAATTTCCTAATTAGTGCACTTAAAGCATAAAAACTAATATATAGAAGTAGATTTTCTAGAAACAATTAGCCTAGTTTTATTATACCTTTTATAATTATTTTTATAAGGAAGTTACTTCTCATTGACACCTTCAAATTTTATGGCTATAATATAATAGTCATTTTTTCTTCCATATAACTTTGACCAGATGAGTGGTCTTATCCATAACACCTTATCTCTTAAATATAGAATCTCTATCAGTTATTCCCCATAGGATAGATAATATGAAAACCCTTATCTTTATTTCATAATAATACATGATTTATTACACAATATTATGATTAATACAACCTGAAATATTGATATGTCTAGTGTATTTGAGAATTAGGTACGCTATATAACAATCTAAACAAGAAAAACAACATGTTTATTGAAAACATTCTTGTTGGACCCTTCATGATATTGTAATTTTCATAATCTCAAATAATGTCAACATACAGATCCATACCCTTTCATGAAATTTAATACCTCTATGAAAGACAATACTCAAATAATTTAATTACTTATAGTCATGAATACATATGATTAAATGTGTATTTTTACATATAATTTATTTGAAAATTCATCTTGCAATGGTATATGAAAGGCAGACTATTCACAATTGTTATTGGATTCTATGAAACTGAAGTCTGACATACCAAATCTCTAGTATGACACACAAATGTTTGATAAACCGAAACATAAGATTGAAAAACCGAATAATGACAGAACGAAGTATGACACATAGATGTTCAACAAAAAGAAACCAATGTTTGACAGTCCAAAACCAATGTTCGGCAGACTGAATAATGTCCGACTGAAGTATGACAGACCAAGGTTCGATAGACCAAAACCGAAGTTTGACAGTCCGAAACCGATGTTCAACAGACCGAATAATTACAGACCAAATATGACACCCATAAGATTGACAGACTAAAAATGAAGTTCGACATACCGAAACTGATATTCGACAGACCAAAACTGATGTTCAACAGACTGAAGAATGACAGACTGAAGTATGACAGACCGAAGTTTGACAGACCGAAACTGAAGTTCGTCAGTCCAAAACCAATGTTCGACAGAACAAAGAATGACAGACCAAATAATGACAGTCTGAAGTTCGACCAACCGAAACTAATGTTTGATAGACTGAAACTGAAGTTTGATAGACCGAATAATGACAGTCCGAAGTACAACACACTGATGCTAGACAAACCGAACCCAAAGCTTGACACACCGATGTTCGACAGACTGATACTGATGTTCGACAGACTGAAGTTGACACACCAAAGATGACCGACCAAAGATAACAGAATGAAGATGAAAGACCAATGTTATCAAACCGAAGACAAAAGACTGATGGCTACACACCGATTGATATAAATAACTACTTACATTTTGTTAATTCAAATTTATTTCTAACGACCATCTGTAGACAAATTAATGTTTCTGACATTATTTAATTTTCTCTATTAGAATATTCGTAGACTAGTTCGAGGTACATGCACGTGAGAGGATTCATTTGTGTAGAGTATCTTGGAGTATAAATGGACCTCATCTTTAACATTAAAGATTTGATGAAAATAGAAGTACACAAAGAGAAACAGACCAGTGCGAATACCAATAAGAGAATAACTAAGCGCTTGAGATTACAAGAATTCTCTAACAAGATGTATTCCCCAAAAAGGGTCATCACATCGAGAAATCAATGAGATGAACGTTTTTACTCCTCAAATATGGATTAAAAAAACTACGATAATCTGTTTTGAAGACATCTCCAAAAAGAATAATCAAATACCATTTTCCAAAAATTCATTGAGTCTAGAACCATAAATCACAACACACAGAGAATTCATAACTCTATTTTCATCCTTAACTATGTTGTGTTTTATATTTTTTCTATTTGATCTGTGTGCATATTTAACTATATAACACATACTGTCTCTAGAGCATAACTGGAGGATATTAAAATATCCTAATAGGTAATCACATATTACATTTTGTATCCCATGAATAACGATGGTAGAGGTCAAGTGTGACTGGATTGCCTGGTGTGCAGTTGTGAACCCCGATCCAGGGTGTGGATAAAAAATTTATTTATATAAAGAGCATGGTGGCAGTTGATCACTATGTTGGGAGGATTATGTCTCTACTTGAGACTGAACCTCTTTTTTACATTTTTATGCCAATATTCAATTAATCTATTTTACTTTATCAACTACATATATTTGATAAAACATAATACTATTTTTTCGTACACTTTTATAGTTGGTTTTGGTTTGTGTGTGTATTTTTTTAATTAATTAGAATCATTTCAAAAGTTGAATTTGTGTTCTACACTTATTTATCTGAGGATTAATCACCCTTTGAGAAAATGTTTGACCAATTGAACATTTTAATTTATACAACCTTAATTAACTGGGCTATTTTTAAAATTGGGGGTTTTCATAACTATAATGTTTAAAAAAAATTAAATTGTAACTCAATCTAACCCCTCTTGAGTTTCCACTCCGAATAACATTTGATATCAATGGTTACATTTATTTTCATGTTTTTCAAATTATTTTCAACTGAGATTTTAGTTTTATCTTAATGATCTTAAAATTTCTATCATATCTAAATTTTTAGTTCGTTAAATTCTTTGTAACTATGGAAGGTAGAGTTGAGGGTGCTGCTACTGATAGGCCACCTTTCATTAATGGTAATAACTATGCTCAGTGGAAATTAAAAATGAAATTGTATCTAGAAAGTATGAGACCTAAAATATGGGACAGAATTGAAGAATGACGTACATTACCTACTACTACTAGGGATAAATGGTCTCAGTTGACTAAAGACACATAATAATAACTATAAAGAAATTAATGGCTTTTACTGGTCTCTAGGTGATGATGTATTAAATAGACTATCTTCTTGTAAAACTGCATATGAAATATGGGATACATTAGCTGTTTCTCATGAGGGAACATCTAATGATAAATAAATGAGACTAAATCTACACACTATTAAATATGATAATATTAAAATGAAGCTTGATGATCCTATCTATGAAATGTATCCCAGGTTCAATGAAATATTGAACACTATGAGTCTTCATGGAAAACAAGTGGACAACAAGGACCAAATTATGAGGATCCTTCGATGCCTACCTGACAGATGGATGGGAACTTCTGTTTCCATCTGAGAATCTTGTGACATAAGCAAGATACTAGTGAAAGAGATAATTGGAAAAATTTTGATGTATGAGGAATAATTAAAGGTGAATCAAGATGTATATGAGGAACCAAGGAAGAAGTCTGTAGAACTCAAGACTACTTCCTCAAAGAGCCAAAAAAATGAAAAAGTTCAAGTTTCTGTAGATAGCTCCACTAGTGAAAATTCAGATTCAGATAGTGATGAGGAGATGGATCATCTTTCTATAAGGTTCAAAAAAATTTACCTAAAGAAGAAATTATTTATAAATTCAAACTTCAAGGGAACGTATGATAGAAAAGGACAATGGAAGAAAGAGAGAAAATGTAAAGAAAACTCAAATTAAATAATCTTCTATGACTATAAAAAAAGGTCATGTGAAGGCAGACTGTCCCAAGCTAAAATTCAAGAAGAAATATTAAGACAAGGGAAAAGAAAATAAAAAGGCTATGAAAGCTACTTGGAGTGTATCATAAGACAGCTCAACTGGATCTAAGGCTTCTGATACTGAACAGAACAATCATGCCAACTAATGCTTCATGTAAGAAACATCTGACGTAACACTTAACTCTCCCATATATAATGCCTATTATTCTGAGAATAATATTGAGTTACATAATGAAGAAGATATGAATAAGGATGAAATATTTGAATATTGTTAAATTCTTGAGGATACGTTTAATGAGATCATGGACAAGTATAAATCATTCAAGAGGCATCATGCTTTAAATGGAAATTTTTAGTCAAGTATGGATATTGAAAAAGGAAAACTTCACCAACTATTAAAGGAAAACACTGAACTTATGTTTTCCAATGAGCAATTAAAAAGAGACCTTTGTGAAGTTTACTATAGGACGAGATACCTTGACTCAGTTTCTAGGAAAATAGATTGCCCAAAAAATATTCAACTGGTCTTGGATATCTGCCTAGACATAGAAGGATCATTAAAACTAAATTTATTCAACAATCTGGAAAATTCACTACTAGATCATGCACTGGACCATTTCTGGAAAAAAGATTCTCTAAAGGACCAACAAAATTGTTTTTGTCTCAAAATATATCTTTGAATTATAGGAAATCTATGAGACAAATATGGGTTCCCAAAATGTTACTTGGTAACCTCTCCGGACCCAAGAAAATATTGGTACCAAAGTTACCCGATGTCTAATCTGTTTTGTAGGGATGTTGCCTAATGAGTTCCTATAATACCTTGTCATACATGGACTGTGGATGTTCAAGACATATGATAGGAGAATACTCATGCTTCAAGAGCCTAATCAAGGTCGGTGGTGGTTATGTAACTTTTTGTGACAATGCTAAAGGGAAAATCATTGGCTTCAGCCAGATTGGTAACCCTAATACAGTATTAATTTCCAAAGTACATTTTGATGATGGATTAAAGTAGAATTTATGAAGCATCCCTGAATTGTGTGATGATGGTTTCATTTTCAAATTTGATAATGATGCATGTAATGTTTTTCATTCCAAAAATGATTTAATATTTACTTCTCTCAGAAACAAGAATGTGTATGTTGTTGACTTAAATTCATTAGCTAAGAAAAATCTTTCCTGACTAAATGATTTTCATAAGGAATCCTGGCTATGGAACAGATGACTAGGACACTGCAATATGCACTCTCTTAGTAAACTGACAAGAAAATGTTTTGTTAGAGATTTACCTAAACTAGAATTCCCACTTAACAAAGTGTGCCATCCTTGTCAAAAGGAAAAGCAACACAATTTTTTTTCAAACCAAAGAAATAAGTTTCTACTTCTCAACCGCCTGAGTTGGTTCACATGGATTTGTTTGTTCCATCAATAATTTCAAGTTTAAATTGTACGCACTATGTTTATGTTCTTGTAGATGAATTTTCTAGATACACTTGGGTATACTTTCTATCTCACAAAATTGAATCTTGTTCTTATTTTATAAAATATTCCATGTCTGTGGAAAACCTTAGTGGACTTATAATTAATAAATCAAGAAGTGGTCATTTCCATTAATTTGAAAATTAGGAGTTTGGATCATATTGCTCACACAGTTTCTATAGTCACAATTTCTCTGCTTCTAGAACACCTCAACATAATGGAGTCATGGAATGAAGAAATATGACCCTTCGAGAAATAACTAGGACTATTCTTATTGATTATAATCTAACAATTTATTTCTGGGCTAAAGCTATAAATAAAACTTGTTATACACTTAATTGAGTCTTGATTAGACCTGTTCTTAAGAAGACCTCTGACGAACATTTGAATAACAATAACCTTAAGGATAACTACTTCATAGTATTTGGTTGCAAAGTCTTTATCCGTAACACTAAATATAATCTTGAAAAATTATCCTCCAAGAGTGATGATAGAATTTTCCTAGGTTACTATACAACCAATAAAGGATATAGAGTATTTAATAAGAAATCCAAATGTGTGGAAGAGTCAGTTCGTGAAAAATTTGATGAAACCAATCCACATGAACCTGAAACCTCTCTTGAATATGTTGAGGAAGATATGTCAGTTCTGAATCTTAATGATAATGACACTGAATCCCCTGTAAAAGTAACCAATTCAGGGAATCATTTTGAATCTACACCTGTTGAGTCTGGACCAATATACAATCATGATGAGTCTAGTTCAAATCTCTCTAAAGGTATTAGATCTCTCATGAATCATCCTTTAGATGTTGTATTAGGTGATTTAAATTGAGGATAAAAAACTAGAGCATCTATGAGAAACCAGGTTTAACATCAATATTTTCTTTCATAGGTTGAACCAAAAAATATTAATGATTCAATCAATGATGAATTTTGGGTGATGGCTATGAAAGAATAATTAAATCAATTTGAAAGAAACAGATTCAGGGAACTAGTTGAAAGACCTAAAGTCACTTTGACAATAGGCACTAAATGTGTTTTTAGAAACAAAGTTGATGATTCTAGAAATATAGATAGAATCAAAGCTAGATTAGATGCACAAGCATATAGTCAAGAATAAGGAATAGACTACTAGGACACCTTTGCACCTGTAGCTAGGTTAGAAGCCATTAGGATACTACTTGCTTATGCATGTCATCTGAATTTCAAAATTTATCAAATGGATGTCAAAAGTTCTTTTCTAAATGTGTATATAGTTGAGGATTTATTTTTTGAACCACCCCTGTATTTAAAAATCCCCCATTTCAAATCATGTTTTTAAACTTTCTAAAGAATTATATGGTCTAAAGCATGCTCCAAGAGCTTGTTAAGATAGAAATAGCTCCTTTCTCATTTCAAAAGGTTTTACTAGAGGAATAGAAGATCCTACTTTGTTCATTTAATGGATTTGCAAATATGTTTTAATAGTAAAAATTTATGTAAATGATATAAATTTTTGATCCTCTAAAAATTCATTTTGTACTGATTTTTCAAAAATTATTCAAAATGAATTTGAAATGAGTTTAATGGGAGAACTTATATTTTCCTTGGATTTTAGATTTTTCAAAATAAATATGGTATTATTTTAAATCAATGTAAATATACTAAAGATATTTTAAAACATTTTGGTTTGGATGGTATTAATGGTAATGATACACCTATGGGTACCACTTATATGTTGGACGATGATGAAGCTAGAGAATCAGTGGATCAAACTAACTACAGAGGCATGATAGTGAGTCTTCTCTACCTTAATGCTAACAGACCTGATATTATGTTCATTGTATGCATGTGTGATCACGTTAAATCTAATACCAAATAACCTCTTTTAAATTCTGTTAACATGATTATAAAATATCTCAAATATACTCCAAACATAAGACTATTTTATCCAAGTGGACAACCATTTGATTTAATAAGCTATTCAGATGCTGACTTTGTTTGTTGTAAGCTAGATAGAAAAAGCACCTCTGAGACATGTTAAATGTTAGGCAAGTCATTAGTATCATGGTGCAGTAAAAAACAAAATTCGGTTGCATTATCTACTGCCGAAGTAGAATACATTGCTGCTGGTAGTTGTTCTGCACCAATTTTGTAGATGAAACACACTTTACTAGACTATGGATATCAATTCCAACATGTCTCCATTAACTGTGACAACACAAGTGCTATTAACATATCTAAAAATCCAATATCTCATTCTTTAACAAAGCATATTGATGTAAGAAATCACTTTTTGAGAGATCATTATAAAAAAGTTGATATAACTCTTCAGTTTATTAGAACTGAACATCATCTTGCTGATATATTAACTAAACCCTAAAAATATGAGAGAATGAATTAAATCAGACAAGAATTAGGAATGAAAAAATAGTAACTGATTTTTATGAAATAAATTTTTGTGAAACCGATCATTATGAAACCGATTTACATGAAATCAGTTTTTGTGAAACAGATCTTTATGAAACTGATTTTTTTAAATCACTATTTTTGAAACTGGTCTTTATGAAACCAATTTATGTGAAATAAATTTTTTTGTAATCGATCATTATGAAACCAATTTTTGTGAAATCAATTTGTGTGAAAACGATCTTTATGAAAATGATTTTTGTGAAACAGATCTTGAAACCGATTCTGTAACACCGATACTTTTAAGGGTAATTTTGAAAATTAAATCTTCTTTAAATGAAACGAAAATGTTTTATTTCATTCATCATACCTCATTTAAATTTTATATTTTCTAATTTCTAATACCTAAATGATATATTCAGTCCAATACATCCTGACATTTCACCTTCTCCATAGCCGTATATCATTTTACATTTAGTTACTCTCTCTCTCTTGACTCTCGACCTCTTGACTCAGTTTGATTCCGTAGATTCCACATGTCATGGACTATGTGTGCAATGGAAGAGTCTCAAAAATATCCTCCTTCTAAGTGAAAAAAGGGTGAAACCAATGGGATTGGGAAACCAAGCATAGAAAGTCGAGTTGTTGTAGTTGAAAAGGAGGTGTGAACTATGTGGCTTCTGTTAAGGAAATCTTTTCTACTAAAGGTACTAGAATCACAAGGGTGGATTAGTTGGTTTACCCACAATTAAAGAGCCTATTATCCCCAACTTCTGCACAATATCTATATGCATTTGATTATAACACCAGATGAAGCCGAGGCAGCCAAGATGAAATCTGTGTTAAATGGAAACGAAATAGTTTTTTCTTTTAAATAATGGGCTGAATTCGTAGAGGTACCTCATGAATGTGTCTATGATAGCTATCCTGGTAATATTACACCTTCATCGAATTTGTTTTCATATGAAGATGATCTGATTAATATTACTGAAAATGAATTATCCAGAAGGACTTTTGCAAATAAATTTGAAGGAGAAGTGAGATATCTTTTTCAGTTCATACAACATCAAATCTGCCCAAGGAATGGTGATTTCTATGCAGTGAAATATCAGGATGTGTTCATGATATTTTTGTTAAAACATGGAATAAAGGTGAATCTGTGCAGATATCATTTGGTACATATCTATGATTGATTAATCCATCTATGAAGGAAGCCTTCTTATACTATCCGAGAATTATTTCTTCAATTTTTAAGAAATTGAACTGTGTAGAAGATGTAGATGAAATGATAACTACATGTAGTTGTTTTTCTTCTTCAGAAATATATTTTTAAAGAATAAAAATCCTCTGGAACCCATGAATTATATGTTGGGTAGGAGATGAAGAATGTATATATGAGGAATTCAATCTAGTTTACTATCCTTCTAGACCCGTGGACCAAGTTGATCCTAGTCTCAAACCTAGAGAAGTTCCTGTCTATTCTGATGAGGAAGTTGAGGCTGAAGTTCTTATGGAAGAAGGATCACATTTTGATGATAGTAGTAACCATTATATCACTTAATGTCCCAAGAATATGACTTATGGATCTTCTAGTCCACATATGGATCTGCCTTCAATAGAAACTATTCTAGGTGGTGAAGAAGAGGAAGAAACTGAAGTTACTGGAGTTAAAAGTTATGTTAGCAAATTAGATGAGGAATCTGATGATAAAGATGATAATAATGATGATGATGATGATTCTGATGATAATGGTGAGGATGGAGGAAGTGTTGAGCATGTTAGTGACTCTCTAAAAGTGGGACAATAAGTGGTTGACAAGTCCAGTGAGGAATCTGTTCATGGAGTTGGTGATGAAATTGAGACTACTGATCAAAATACTATTGATTATAGAAATGCTGGATACGAGGAAATATCCCTCCATCCCAATGATGAAAATCAATAGATCATTCAGGAATTGAATGATATTATAGCTGCTGGCCAAGAGAAAGAGGATGTAGTTCCACTGCCACAAATTGAAGAAGTACCTGGTGAAGTTGAAATAGATAGAGCATAGGCATAACCTGAATTCCTGTTGATTCCTATCCCTAGAAATGGTGTTATGTCCAGAGACTAGGATAATTAAATTAATGATATTAATGTTATTCTTGAGCCCCAGAGAAGAAGGGTAAGAATTGATACCATTGATCCAAGAGATTGGACCTATTCTGGAAAGTGGAATAGTTATCCAGGATATATTATATTTTGGTTTAGAATATATTTCAGATGAGGAAATAGAACCTCTTCATCCTATTCCACAAGTCCATGCTGACCTAGTGACTGCATCACTTGTTCTAATAGTTGTATCTTCAGCAATAGACCCAGTTGCGCAGTCAGTGCCTATTGACTATGCCAATAAGGCTGATTTGGAATAGTTTATGAATGAGATATGTGTGTCTATGCTATCTTCAGTGGGATTGAGAACTGAAGTCACCACCTCAACAAGTATCTTGTATGCTGATGGAAGAAAAATTGAAATAATTGTGTTTCAAGAGATTCAACCGAATTTTATTACTATAGAAGAGACTATCATCAGAAAAAACACATTGCTGAGAGAAGAGGTACGAAGGAAGAGAAATGAGATAAACTCCTTAAACTCTAACATCAAGAACTCCTTTAGTCGTGTTATATAAGTTATTTGGAACATTTTAACTCATAAACTCAGTGTTGATTTGAAAAAGATGAAAGAAGAGCTTGGAAAAATGTTGACTGGCCCATCTAGTTCCAGGAGTGGAGGAAGTTCTACTCCTTATTTAGAATCTCTCAATGCTGTGACGAGAGGGGATATTCATAAAATTATGATTTTATTAGATAATGAAACAATTGAAAAAATACATAGGAATATATATTTCATATACAATATGGCCAGGAAATGCACCAATGAAGCCTCTTTAACTTAGAAGGAAATTTGGGAAAAAGTGGATAAGTATTTCCATAGGTTATATACCAAGCATGATCTCATTAACAGATTCATGTTTCTGGAAGAAATTCTTTGAATTCCCCCAGTCACCGAATCATTCAAAAGAAAAGTTCTCTATTTGAAAGAGTTTACACCTTTACAGAGTAAGTTTATGGAGAATAAGGAAGACTTTGAGAAGGCAACGCAATATGGGAGAGAAATCATCAATGACTTCATCAAACTACTCAAACCTTATCTGTATGTTCAGGTCGATGCTATTTTTGTTCCTATAGCAGCTTAAATTATCTTTGCCTCTCGGCCTCCTACTCCAATGACTGTCTCTCGTGCTCTTACATAGATTTGACTGATCATTACTGAGTAGTCTCTAAGTCGTGTGCTGTTAGAGAGAAGGCCAACACTTGCAGCAACTGTTCCTACAGGTGTTGCTCTGCCTGGTGTTGTAATCAGATTAGCTCCATCCTCTACCCCTCCCAAACCTTCTTCTTCTCCTATGAATCCTTCAGACCAAGGAAATGCTCCTCTGTACCCAACACCTTAGTGATGGATTGTTACTTTTTGATTGGGATTTCCCTTTTGTTTTTCTTACACTCTTATGATTTTGAATAAAAATTCATCTAGTGTATTTCTTTTCTATTATTTTTCCTTCCTATTTTTCGCTTTTTGTTAATCCAAAAAGGGGGAGAAAGTAAGGATGACATATGAGAAAGGGGGAGAACGTATGGATGGCATATGATAAAATAAGTGTAGCATATACTCTCTTTAATCCATCTATTGAGGGGGATATTTTTTTATTGGATAAGTATATTCAACCATGTTTATTTTATATACATGCATATATTCCATAATTTGTGATTATCCAAAAGGGGGAGATTGTTGGACCCTTCATGATATTGAATTCTTAATAATATTAAATAATATAAATATACAAATCCATTCCCTTTCATACAATTTAATATCTCTATAAAGGTCAAGACTCAAATAACTTAATTTCTTATAGTCATGAATATATATGTTTACATGTGTATTTTTATATATACTTTCTTTGAAAATTCATCTTGTAATGGTATATGAAAGATAGACTCTTCACAATTGTTTTTGGATTTTCTGAAACCGATGTCCGAAATACCGAAACCAATGTATGACACACCGAAGTTCGACTGACTAAAACTGAAGTTCAACAGACTGAAACAAAAGTTTGATAGACCAAAGAATTACAGACCAAAGTATGATGCACAGATGTTCGATAGACTGAAACAGATGTTTGACAGACCGAAACCAAAGTTCGAAAGACTGAAAGTGTAGTTCGACAGACCGAAACCAATGTTCGACATACTGAAGGATGGAAGACCAAATTATGACACACTGATGTTCGATAGAACGAAACCGAAGTTCGATAGACCGAAACCAATGTTCGACAGACCGAAGTCTAACAGATGGATGTACGCCACACTAAAGTTCGATAGACTGAAACCAATGTCTCACACACCGAAGGTTGACAGACCGAAACTGAAGTTTGATAGACCGATGAATGATATACTGAAGTCAATACACCCAAGATTACATACCGATGATGACAGACCAAATATGATAGACCAATGTTATCAAACCGATGACAAAAGAACAATGACTACTCACCGATTGATATAAATAACTATTTCCATTTTATTAATTCAAATTTATTTCTAATAGTCATGTATAGACAAATTAATGTTTCTAACATTATTTATTGTTGTATATAGGACAATTCATAGAAAAGTACGAGGTACAAGCACGTGTAAAGATTCTTTTCCATTGAGGATCCTAGAGTATAAATGGACCTCATCTTTCACATTAAAGATATGGTGAAAATATAAGTACACACAGAGAAATAGACTGGTGTGAATACCAAAAATAGAAGAACTAAGCGCTTGAGATTACAATAAGACACTAAAAAGTTGTCTTCACCAAAAGCCTCAGTATACATCGAGAAATCAACGAGCTAAACATTTTTTCTCCTCGAAGCATGATTAAAAAACTATGATACTCTGTTCTGAAGACATATTTGGGAGGACGACTCAAATACAAGTCTCTCAACATTCATTGAGTCTAGAAACTTACTTCACACCAAACAAAAAATTCTTAACTATATTCGCATCCTTAACTCTATTGTGTTTTATATTTTTTCTATTTGATTATTGTGTATATTTTATTGTATAACCCATAGTGTCTCTTGAGCATAACTGGGGGATATTAAAATATTTTCATACTCAATCACTTATTACATTTTTTCCCACGAATATCTATGGTAGAGGTCATGTGTGACCTGGAAAGTCTTGTGTGCTGTTGTGAACCCTGATCTAGGGTGCGGATCAAAAGATTATTTATATAAACAACTTGGTGGTAGGTGATAACCAAGTGGGGAGGATTAAGTCTCTTCTTGAGACTGGATCTCTTGTTTACATTGTTTTTCCAATATTCAATTAATCTGTTTTGTTTTATTTGCTACTTATATTTGATACAACCTAAAACTTTTTTAGCATAAACTTTGATATTTGGTTCTGGATAGTGTGTGTATTATTTTAATTCTTAAAAATAAATTAAAAAGTTGAATTAGTGGTCTAGAATAATTTATTTGAGGACTAATCACCCATTGAAAAACCTGTTGACCAATTGAAAATTTATATTTCTACTTCCTTAATTAACTGGGCTGTTTTTAAAATTGGGGGTTTTCATAACTATAAATTTTTTAATAGAAATTATAAATTGGAACTGAATTCCCCCTATTGAGTGTCCACCCTGACAAAAAATTCTCAACATTCTTGCACATAAAATTTCACTGGATAACCCAAGGTCATATATAGAAAAAAGGTGAGATACAAATCATAGAAAGAAAATAAACATGGAATTAGATTAAAAAGATAATAAATGTTATAAAATAGCCATAAAAATGAATATAATAAAGAGTAATAATCATAAACATGAATAATGAGACATGATATAACATTATAATCATAAAGGCAACATGAGAAATGTGTCAACTACTAAAAAAACTACATCATAAATATAGGTCAATGATAAATAACAAGAAATAATGATGGAAAAATTCCAAAAAATGAATCATGATGACTCTATATACCAAACGTATGTCTCATAATACTAAAAATTACCCAATGAATTGGTGCACTATATAATTCATGGCTCACATTCATTTAATTCTCATGATTATGGGTGCCACATAGATGATAAAACATTGATTCTTTCATATTCATAAATTATTACATGATTATGGAGTTTTTAAAACATGAATTCATATCCCAAGTCAAGGAGTTAAAAGTGTATTAATGTGGATACCCTTCATAATAAATGGTTATGGTATTCACTACACAATTGTTTTGGCATTGAAAATCATGGTAAAATTTCTGTATCATAATAACGTAGTTTAAAAATTCGTCAAATGGGATTATGAGAGATAAAGGGGTATCTAATAATTTTTACTTATATTGGATAGTCATGGGGATTTAGAATAACATATTCCATCATAAGAAAATGAAGATAAAAGACATAATGTAATGAACACACTTGAATAAAGATGAGAAATGAAAAGATCCCTTACTTGAGTGTGTGACTCCACATTCTTGGTAAGAGCTTCTTTAGATCGTGGTGGAAGCTTTGGGGGACTCTATACAGGTGAGGGAAGAGTAATTATATTCTATAAGTAATTTTAGTCAAGAAAAATGGGATATTTTCTGGGTTTATATAGGAAATGAGTAGGTGATTCTTTATTATTTCTCAAACATAGGTTTTGGACTGTATAATAATAATAAATATTTCCCATGGTTTTTAACCATGGTTTCTACCAAATGGGAGTGTTTTTAAATATTTTATAAAGATAGTGATTGAACTTAATAAAACAATACCCTTTCTTATGTGGAGGAAAGTCATAATCTTATAGAAATGATTTTAAAACGTTAAAATATATTAATTGTATTGGTGGATTCATAATGGAATTATAAAATTAGTCAAATAAACATAAAAAAAATTATTTTCAAGGTAAAAATTATATTTGGTTTAGATACCATTTATATTATTTATTACATAACTTTTGGGTCATTATGATGTCATAATACTCAATGTAGATTAATATAGTATTAATTTTTTACCTGAAAATTTGAATGTCTTAGAAGATTATGAAAAATTCACTAGTGGGTAATTTATATTTTATTATTCCAAAAATAACAGTAATTTTATCTAAATAATTTTGTAAACTTATGTATTTTCAATTTTTTTTAAAAATGTTATTTATTGAGAAATTTTGGGTTTTTTGAAATAACAATTTTTGATCCCTTATAAAAAATTACATTTGACTTCATAAAAATTATATAATCATTTTTATTTAAAAAAAATTATTTAATAATAATATTTTATTAAAATAATATATTTTTTCAAATACATCAATTCATCAGAATAAATTCTCTAATTGAATTTGAATATTATCCAAAAATACTTTTTTTGTTTTATTATATCTAAATAAAATACATTTATAAAGTAACAATAATAGGATTAAAATATGTCCAATAAAAAATCATGTACATTATCCTATTACTAGGGTATTGATACATATACCTTTAAGACACCTGTAAAGGACCTAATAGTATGGTGTGAAATGGTATAATTTTCATGGGTTGGTTCGACATATATTGTTTGGATCGTGCTCTCGATGAGCTTGAAATTATACCGTAAATGATTTCAATCATGCTTTAGTTGTTGGGTATCTGCATGGGTTGTTCATAGGAAAATATTAGGGCTGAAATCTATCTTGGATGAATTGATAAATGGGGTTCATAGGGTATTATCCCACTAGTTGAGGCTATCACTTATTTTTTGTCTGATTCATTTGGATTTATTAATACCATGTATTTATAAAAATCATATGATCACTATTCAATGAATATATTATATATTGAAATTATTCTTAAAAATATCCTAAAAATGCTATAATAAAACCAATGGAGTGCATGAAATTTCTATAACCATAATACATAAAAAGATAGTTTAATTAAACCAAAAGGGGAATTTTATTTATAATAATTTAGGTTGTTACAATTTTCCCCCATTTAGAATTTTCTCTCTCGGATTTTTCTTTACAGACACTAAAAATGATAGGGTAATCCTGTTTCATAACTTACTCCTATTCCCATGATACTTCTTCAAACATTTTGTTTCTCTAAAACTCTTTGTGAAGGTTCATTTTTTATTTAATTGAACATTTGGTCTATGATTGATGATCATTACCTCCTTCTATTTATATGAAAGATAATTCTCCAATGGATCCACCTATGGATTTATTATATGTGAGGGGTCTGATATGTACTTCATCAAGAAGAAGATATGGAAGAAATCATGTACTTGAGATAGGTTCAACAAGAGTGATAGTCAGTAAAACACCACTCTGTTACGATCAAGGATCTCAAAGGGGCCAATGTAACATGGAATAATATTTCCCTTCTTCCCATATCTCATCAATTTATTCTCGAGACATATTTATAGGAATACCATTTCTCCATCATCAATCTCTAGGTCTCATCAATGACTTCCAGCACAAATCTTTTTTTACCATGACCATACTTAATGTGAAAATGAATGGTCTTGACCTTTTCTACCATTTACATGATCATTCCAGGAACTAGTAGTTTCCCATCCACAACACCATCCCATCATGCATCTGTTCGAAACCCATTCCTATAAAAGGATTCATAGGGGTGAATTTTGATTCTTCATTGGAAACTGTTATTGTATGAGTTCTTGACCAGAGGATGATACATGTCCTATCCACCTCTTATATCCATAGAAATGCTCTCAACATGAATAATAGTGTCTGAATAGACCTCACATACTGGAAAAAAAATTTGAGGATGATATTCCATACTGAAGTTTAACTTAATATTTAGATTACGTTGGAGAAATTTCCAGAACATAGAGGTGAATCTTGGATCAAAATAAGATACAATCGATAGTGGTGTTCCATAAAACTTCACCAATTCTATAATATATATCCTCAAAAGTTAATTTTTGGGAAATCCTCTTGAATCATAATGAAGTGTACAGTATTTGTGTGCTGATCCCACACAACCCTTATAGAATTATACTTGTTTGATGTCTTTAAATGATCGGTAAAAAGTACATAGTGATGTTTTCCCATTTCGACGTCAGTATAGGTAATGGTTTCATAATACCCTGGTATTTTTTCCTTTTCAACATAAATTGATAATATACATGATGACTTGATGTAAATTACATGATTCCATGCATCATATTTTCCATCCAATAGTGATCTCTGAAATATCGATACATATTTGTGCTTCTTGAGTGGATGGATAAGGCTGAGCTATGTGCATCATCCAACAGTTTCTTCTTTAACTCAGCATTTTATGGTAAAAATTGTCAAGAAATAAATATTATAACTCCATATTTAGTAACATTTAACCCCTATGATTTTCCATTTTTTTAGTTTCCATATTCTTCGTTATACCCAATATAACATCTTTGAACATCCTTTAACCTCTCCTAATGGTATAGTTGAGTAATAATTTGTTAAAGTATTGATGATGTTAATTTTATTATGATTCTCATGTCCATCCTTTCCAAATATATTAAGATAAGATCCATAGAGACCCAAATCATGATATACATGTACGTTATATTACTTTTTTAGAATACGTAATACATAACAAAAATAGACACCCAAGGACCGTAATAGTTTAGTGCCTTTGGGAACTCAGGACATAATCTTCTAATCATGGTGAAAGATCTTCAACATCTCCCTTAATGATCTTCCAATTTTATTTTCTTACATAAAACCTTTATTTATATCCTAGGGAAATGAAAACATATAAATGGTAATCTCAAATGCTCAGTAAGGGTAATCATGGAGAAATTAAAACAAACCATATACATTTTAATTTAAAAACCTGAAAATAATATTTAAACATCAAAATCTTGAGCAATGACATAAAAAATGGTAGTACGTAAGGCATAGATCATAATAGAACATCAATCATGATAAATTAACATGGGAATAAAACATGTAATTGTGGAAAACAATTATGCACATGATATTATTTCCATAGTAGCCAAGGAATTGATGCCAGGACCAACATAGTGGACAAAGTCCCTTAGTGAATGGGGTTTATTGTAGTTACAACCATGTATTACTGAACTGGATTTACCTTCCATTCCATCCATGTTTATATAATGAGATATAAATCTTTACCCAACGTATTAGAGAGAGATATAGGTCCCAACCATCTCATAATGAAATCATTCTTACTTGTGCTACAAAATAAAAATAAATCATTCATCATAACCCAAAGAATAAAATGGGTTTCATAAACATCATCCCATCATAACATAATCCATATAAAACAAATGTATATCATTTCATCATAAGAAGAATAAAACCATGGAAATATTGTATAAATTATAATTGAAACATAATAATAATAAATAATATCGTCTTAGATGGAAAATAGTTTTGACAAAACACTTGAAATGAATTTTTGAGGAAAATATTTTTTTTCTTCAAAATCATTTTCTTTTCACAAAATGCCATTCAATTTTAAAAGAATAGGATTTTGTTCAAAATCATCATGAAATATTGTAGAGTAAGTTTCATGAAAAGCTGGCATTATGAATCAATAAAAATCCGTTCAAGCCGTATAAGTTAAAAAACATTTTTCTCATACTATGGCTATAAAAGTCAAAAAGTATCTCATACAAAAAATGAAAAAAGATTCCATTCTTTACTATTACTAAAAAATATCCAATAGGTAAAAAAAAATTTTAAAAATTTTATGAGGATTGAAATAATATTAAATATTGATGAAACATGGATGTGGATGATAAATATTCACCAGTAAATTTTGAAGTATAATAAATCTTGGATAAAAATGAGATTGTGAGATTTTCCTTTACCTTATGTCCAATTTCTTGCATATGTGTCTGAACCTCCTGTATAATGATTTAAATAATATAATTGACTTATTAAAGAATCCTATTCATTTTTATGATAACATATATGATTCACTAACGATTTTATATTCCCCATTCATTTTTCAATTCTATGTTGAAGCAATGTTTTGGGTAATAATCATTCCAAGTACCGTACGTGTTTGGACTTGTTGTTCTTCAAATTATTACTTATATCATTATTTTCATACTTCCATAATTTAATAAATGATTTAAATATCATATATATTCATTATATATTCATATATAATAGATACATAAACGAAATGAAATACACCGTTCATGGAGATGGTAGGTCGTACGTACGCATGAACATTGTTTTCCTTTATTTATTTACTTGAATGGAAGTTAGTAGTTGACACACACACACACACACAGATATATATATATATATATATTAATCTAGTAGAATTATTATGTTATATATTTCATTATTTTTCAATATATAATTTATAATCATTCTTGAATAGTTAACATGAAGAATGAATCTCATCGCGTCGTGGGGACTGTAATCCGTACGTACAAACGAGCAATGATATCGTTACCCTAATTATTTAATGTTATTGGAATGGATGGTAGAATATCTCAGAATTATAATCAAGTTATAATAACCATATATCTTTATTAATTATACCATTATACCCATCCATGTAAGGTGGTGGTGGAAAAGAAATTACACAACTGCATGGAGACGATATTTCGTACGTACGCACCCGCGATGATTTCCTTTTCCATAGGATGGATAGAGGGTGAAATAAGGTTGGTTATTCTTTATAATAACTTATTAGTATATGAGTGATACTGATGTTATTAATTTATTATGAAAAAACAAAATAAGAGGAAGTAGTAGAAGAAATGAATTTGAAAAAATTAGTAATGGATATTTCCTCTTTTTCCACGCACCTCTTCTAAAATTCCACTTAGGGCACTTATGTTAGTCTTTGAAGAAGACCATGGACTCTAGTATGTTTATAGGGAAGTGGAGAAGATAAATGTGCATGGGTTGGCCGATATTTGTGGCTCAAAATGTTGTGAGGGGGAGAGGGAGGATGTTCCATTTTATAAGAGATGAGAGGGGGCACTTTTGGAATCTTCTAAAATATTAATTTATAATAAACTCAAAACCCAATTAAAAACCTTCAAAAATGACTCAAATATGAATATTAGATGATATAGGGTTGTAATCTCATCAAGAAATAATATTTACACCTGTTGGTAATTTAATTATACCCTTATCATCTTCATTTATCCTTATTTAATTTATTTAATTTTATTTGTGGTAATAATATTCTAAATTTTAAATATTTGTAAATAATTACTTATGTGGTGTGATGTATCCACAATTAGATAATTTATGAAATTTTTGTGAATATAAATTTCAATTTATAATTTTTAAATATTTTTGTGATTTTTAAACGATTTTATAATATGTTATTTTTATAAAATAACAATTGTGTAAATTTTGGAACTATTAATTTATTTGAATTTAAATAAAATCCACATAGAGAATATATTCAAAAAAAATTAATATACTCCTAACAGGTCATATTCATCTAGAATTTTTTTTGATAATATTAATTAGTTCATATAATGTGTATTTTAATATTTTTAAAACCATTTATTTGATATTTCAATCAATAAAATATTTTCTACATCACTATTGTGTTATCATTAATGATAATTATTTAATCATTAAAAATTATAAATTAATCCTCTTGATGTAGATAATTTTATTATCTTTCTGGAGACTATTTATATTCTATGTTTTTTTAGGTTTATCACTAAATTAAAATTATTACACATAAAAGATATAAGAGAGTGACATGTTGTGAATATCTTTGGTTTAATAATAATTATATAATTTTCTGGGTCAAAAGTCCACGAAATAAATATATTACGACCCTTAAGAGATATGGGTCAACTTTTATTAATCCAATAGAATTTTTTCAGGTGTTAAGGTAATTTTATAATCTTATTTTTTCCCTTAATTACTAGATTTACCTTTAACTGTAGTAAATAACATTTACCGTAGTAAATATTAATAATGTCTAAAAAAAAGTATCCAATTAGTATTATTTGGATTTACTGACATCAAATATGGAATCAATTTTTCCAAATTCAAAACACAGAACTTTCAGTAATTAATTTAAAATTAATTCAGTTATTGAAAAAATGGATTTTTATTTAAAACATTGCCAAAGATTGAAATATTTTTACCTATGAATTTAATGTAAAATTAACGATAAAGAGATAAATTATTTTAAATGGTAAAAATATATCAATTAATACTTTAAAACCCTTAAATATTATAATTTAACCTTATAAATTATCTCGATGGAAAAAGTTGTTTTTAATTTAAATTTTACGTATTTTTACTATTAATCAAAATATGAATGTTAACAAAAAATATTAAAAAATTATCCAAAGTAAATTTTTATATCCTTATTGAAATAAATAATATTATTTCATCAATTTAAAGTTATAAATGGGTCAAAAACTAGATTTTAAATGGGTGCGCCATCAAAAGGCAACAAAACATCATTTTTTTAAAAATAATTTTTTTATCTGGAAATTTGATTTTGTTTTCATATCTCATTCTAGAAAATGTTTATTATGAATTATAATTTTATAGAAATCAAAATTCAGTTAATAATATTCATAACAACTAGTTCATAATATTATAATAATATATCATGGTTTAGTGAAACTTGGTATTGTATACAACACACGTTATTGAGGAAGGTCTCTCTTGCGTGCAACACAAGTCAAAAATAGTGTTTGCGTATACTACAGGCTAATATGGTGTTGTGTAAAGTGAAAGCTAATATTGGTGTATTGTACAACCCAAGACATCAAAGAAATTAAAAAAAATCCTTCTCATAAAATTTTGGGGTGTTACATTCTACCCCCTTAAAATGAATTCTGCCCACAAAATTCATCGAGGTTTTAAATAGTTTACTAATCAAATGTTTCATTCTTAGAATCCCAAATCGTAAAAAGGGTTACCAAATCATTATTTTTAAAAATAAATTATGAAACGTAACGAGTACCCAAATTAACTCGTCATTATGTTTCCACATAGGATAACATTGGTGAAAATATGGATATGGAAGAGAAATATAACCATCAACTTCTGATGAAGAGTGGTAGATTACATGACTATGAAAAATCCAAAAATCACAAGGACATAAATTTTTGATAATCTAAGGTACACTATGATTCATCAGATATGAGGGTACAAGGAAAATGTTTTCAGTTTTCAATATCATTTTCCAAATGTTGAAAATATTGAATTAGAATAAATACTTACATGATTTTGGTACAATCTCACTATTGTTTGGGACTTGAAAAATATCCACTTCATCTCATAAGGAAATGAAGTTGAATTTTTCTTCTATAAAGTGTTAGCAGATCATACGATATAATGATAGGTCATTCCATCTGTCTCAAACATAAGGTTAGAAAAAGTTATATACATAATTCCATATTATGGTGAGATTAATCGTATATAGTAATAAAAATGGACTTATACTTCTTCTATCATACAACATAACTAGTTTCTAATATCCAGGGAATTCCTGTAGGATAGTGTTAGGTGATCAAGGCCTGTCGCACTTCGGTTGTGGGTTTGATTCCCGCAACCTTGTCCGATGCAAAATGTTGTCGCCCATCCTAAGTGTTGTACTTTTTCTAAAACTATACTATTATAGCATTCGAGAAATAATATCAAAATTTTCTATCCTTAAACTATACAATCGGATTTCCAACATAATCCATTCCAACATTTAGGATTATTGAAAATACTTCTGTCAAATCTCATAGTATAATAAAAACGAATACTAGAAAGGTCATCTACCAAGCATGTGAATACGATCACTTATCCCCCATATATCATAAGATATATCTTATTGGAAACATTCCAAAAATATTTATTTCTTAATCATGAATTCTCTTGAATCATTAATTACCATTGAATCTTAGTGAAAACATGAATGCTGTCAAAAGTCAACTCTTTTGACATACCAAAATACCAAAATTTCTATATACTCAATCATTAATATCATATTGTCCTAATATCAGTCATGAGATCATTAATACTATCAAACATTTCACTATCTCTTTATCCCTTAATTATGCGCATATCATCTACTTTACAAAAATATTTCAATCACTTTTTAGGGTTATCAGTACCATATAATTACTAAAAACCACAATTAACCAATACATAGATATTCCAATATTCCACATTACAATAAATGATATTCCACAAAATTATTTTAGAATCATGTTACATGAACACATAATCATTCCACCACATTATTTTTATACATAACATCAACAATAGTAATAACATGTGAGTTACCTTTGCCATTTTCCTTAAGAGGGTGTTGATGTAGATCATCATTAACCCTTGGATTAGGGAATTGGTTAGCATAATGCCCCATTTCCTTGCACTTGTAGCATTGTAGTGTTGGTGGAGCATTCTGTGTAGTCTCTTCTCTATTCACATTATTAGAAACCTTTCTCCAATTACTTCGGCACTCAGTTGCATGATGACCTTATTTTATACACTTGAAACATTTTCTATTACCTTTTAGAAAATCTCCACCATGCTTCTTTACACACTTTGAGCATAAAGAAACATTCACCTTCTTTTCACCATTGTTCGGAGATTTTTCCTTGAGCTCCATCTTTCGTTTCTTGTAAAAACCTTGATATTGATATCTACCAAAAAAATCATGTTCTACCTTGATTTCACAAAGGAAAATTTCTTCATAGATACTGATGTCTTTTATAGATAATTCCCTTCGAAAACTAGGTTTTATGACACTGAATAATCGATCAACTTTAATTTCAGGTAGGATGATAAATCCAGATGTATTCCTTACAAGCCTTGTAATATTGGATTTGTATATACCAACAGATTAGTCATCTTTTTTCTTAAGCTCAAGGGATTCATTTTTCCATCTTTGTTCGAAGAATACGATGGAATTACTTACTGAAAAACATGTTCTTGAATTCGTCCCATTTCATGGATTCAATTTCATCTTGGGGCCTTGTATTCTTAATTAGATTCCACCACTAGTCTCCTTCACCTTATAACCGGTAAACATCCAAAATTAATTTTTCATGTTCTATACAATGAATTATGAAAAATATATTTTCAATGGTACTGATCCATTGTTCTGCAACAAGTGGATTAGAAGACCCATTGAAAGAAGGTGGACGATGCCTTATGAAGGACTCAATAGAATATTGTTCCTTTCACTACTAATTTAGAAGTCCAGAATGATTCATAGACTGTGTAAGTATAGAAAATAGATTTTTCACTCCATCTCTCATCACATTTGGTTATTCAAGAGGGCAGTCATTGCATTTTACATTACATTGATCAAAACGGCTCCTTCGGGTCCCGACCATCATCTAAAACCCAAAAAGAACAGCGTGAGAGGCAAAAATCCTGCTAGGAAAACAACATAATAAATTGGGAGAAGCTTCAATATCTAACATCTTAGGATTATTTCTATGATTTTTACCATAATTCTTGGACTATAACCTATACTAATACATATCCTTAGGGACATCCCAAGACATACCCTAGAAATATCTCTAGGGATCTCACTAATGTTTTCGCATCCTAGTTTCTAAAGGTTAACTAAACCTTCGCTCTGATACCAACTGTAGAGACCCAAAGCGTGACATACATGGACGTTACATTACATTTTTGGAATACATAATAAATAAATAAATAGAAACCCAAGGACCGTAATAGTGTAGTGTCTTTGGAAACTCAGGACATAATCTTCTAATCATGGTGAACGATCTTCAACATCTCCCTTAATGATCTTCCAATTTTATTTTCTCACCTAAAACCTTTCTTTATATCCTGGGGAAAAGAAAACATATAAAGGGTGAGCTCAAACGTTCAGTAAGGGTAAACATGGGGAAAATAAAACAAACCATATAAAATTGAATTTAAAAACATTTACATAATGTTTAAACATCAAAATCCTGAGAAATGACATAAAACATGGAAGTACGTAAGGCATAGATCATAATGGAACATCAATAATGGTAAAATATAATGGGAATAAAACATGTAATTATTGAAAAACAGTATTCACATGATATGATTTCCATAGAATCCATGGTATTGCTGCCAAGACCATCATAGTGGACAAATTCCCTTACAGAATCGAGTTTACTTGTCGTTCCTGCCCTATATTACTAAACCAGATTTACTTGTCATTCCAGCCATTTTTATCTCATGAGATAAAATCTTTACCAAATTAATTGGAGGGATATTTTGGTCCCACCCATCTCATAATGAAAACATTCTTACTTGTGCCACAAAATAAACATAAATCATTCATCATATCCCAATGAATAAAATGGGTTTCATAAACATCATCCCATCATAAAATAATCCATATAAAACAAATTTATATCATTTCTTCATTAGAATAATTAAACCATAGAAATAATAAAGACATTATACTTGAAATAGAATCATACTAAATAATTCCTTATTAGATGTAAAATAGTTTTGACAAAACACTTGAAATGAATTTTTGAGGAAAATATCATTTCTTCATCAAAATCATCTTTTTTTACAAAATGCCATTCATATTTAAAAGAAATTATTTTGATGAAAATAATCATGAAATATTGTAGATTATTCTTTAGGAAAATTCTGAATTATGAAATCATGAAAATCCATCAATGCTGTATAAGTTAAAAAAACATTTTTCTCGTACTTTGGCCAGAAAAGTGAAAAAGTATCTCGTACTGAAAACGAAAAAATATTCCTTTCATAACTATTACAAAAAATCACCAATAGGTAAAATTGGATTTAAAATTTTTTAGGATGATAGAAATAATATTACATATTGAGTAAACTTGTATTTGGATGATAAATATTCCCCATTAAATTCGGAAGTATAAACAATCTTGGATAAAAATGAGATTACGAGATTTCCCCTTACCTTATGTCCAATTTCATCCATATGAGTACAAACCTCCTGTATAATGATTTAAATAATGTCATTTACTTATTAAATAATCATATTAATTTTAATGATACCATATATGATTCACTTACGACTTTATATTACCCATTCATTTGTCATTTCCATGTTGAAGCAACGTTTTGGGTAATAATCATTTCATGTATCATTGGTGTTTGGACTTTTTGTTCTCGAAATTATTACTTATATAAATATTTTATTACATCCAGAATGTAAAACATGATTTAGATATCATATATATTCAGTATATATACATATATAATAGATAGATAAACGAAATGAAATACACCGTTCATGGAGACGATATGCCGTACTTATGCATGGACATCGTTTTCCTTTCCTTGTTTACTTGAATGGATGTAAGTAGATGAAATATATATATACATAGATAAAGTATCATTATTATGTCATATATTTTATTATTATTCAATATATACTTTATAATCAATCTTTAATAGTTAACATGAAGAATGAATCTCATCGCGTCGTGGAGACGGTAATCTGTACGTACACACGAGCGATGATATTGTTCACCTAATTATTGAATCATATTGGATTGGATGATAGAATATATCATAATTAGAATAATTTTATAATAACCATATATAGTGATTATTTATACCATTATACCCATCCAAATAAGGTGGTGGTGGAAAAACAGATTACACCACGGCGTGGAGACGATATTCTGTACGTACGCACGGGTAGTGATTTCATTTTCTTTAGGATGGATAGAAGGTAAAATAAGGTTGGTTAATATTTATAATTACATATCAGTATATGAGTAATACTGATGTTATTAATTTATTATGAAACAACTAATGAAGAGAAATTATAATAATAAATGAATTTGAATGAATCGATAAAGGATATTACCTCTTCTTCAACGCGCCTATGCTAAACCTCCTCTTAGGGAATTAAATATGGTCATTGAAGAAGACCAGGACCACTAGTATGTTCCTAGAGAAGATGATAAGAGAAATGGTCAGGGGTTTTCTGATCTTTATGGCTCAAAATGTTGTGAGGAGGATAGGGAGGAGGTATCCTTTTATAAGAGATGAGAGGGGCACTTTTGGAAACCTCTAAAATATTAATTTATAAAAAACTAAAACCCCACTTAAAAACATCCAAAAATTACTCAAATCCGAATATTAGATGATATAGTGTTGTAATATCATATAAATAATAATATTTACACATGTTGGTAATTTATTTTAACCATTATCAACTTGATTTATCCTTATGTAATCTATTTAATTTTATTTGTGGTAATAATATTCTAAATTATTAATTGTTATAAATAATTACTTATGTGTTATAAATTGTCCATAATTAGATACATTATTAAATTTTAGATCATTTAAATTTAAATTTATAATTTTTAAATATTTTTGATATTTTTAAACGATTTTATAATATGTTATTTTTAACTAATAACAATAGTGTCAATTTTGACACTATTCATTTATTTGAATTTAAATAAAATCTACACAAGGAATATATTAAAAAAAAATATTTAATAGGCTTTTTAAATGTCATATTCATCTATAAAATTTGTGTATAACATTAATTAGTTCATATAATATTTATTTTAATATTTTTAATAGCATTTATTTGATATTTCAATCAATAGAATAATTTCTACATCACTATTGTGTTATCATTAATGATGATTATTTAGTCCCCAAATATTTTAAATAAATCACATGATGTAGATAATTTTATTATATTTCTTTAGACTCTTTATATTCATCGTTTTATGTGGTTTATCACTAAATTAATAGTATTACACTTATAAGATATAAGAGAGTGACATGTTGTCACGTTCTTTGGCTTTAATAATAATTATATCATTTTTATGGTCAAAAGTCCATGAAATTAATCTATTATGACCCTTAGGTGACATGGGTCGACTTTTATTCATCCAATAGAATTTTTTCCGGTGTTAGGGTAGTTTTATAATCTTATTTTTACCCTTAATTTCCCAACATACCATTAATTGTAGTAAATAACATTTACAGTAGTTACTATTCATAATGTCTAAAAATAAAAAGTATCCAATTAGCATAATTTGGACCTAATGATTCCAAATATGGAATCCACTTTTGAAAATTCAAAACACACAAGTTTCGGTAATTAATTTAAAATTAATCCCGCTGTTGAAAAAAACGGGTTTTTATTTTAAACATTGCAAAAGATTGAAATGTTCTTATCTATGAATTCAATTTAAAATTAATGAAAATGAAAAACATTATATTAAATGTTAAGAATATATTCTATTTATAAATTAAAACCAATAAATATTATAATTTAACTATATAAATTATCTCGATGAAAAATGTTGTTTTTAATTAAAATTTAGCTTATTTTTACTATTCATCAAAATATGAAAATTAACAGAAAAATATTAAAAAAGAATGAAAAGTAAATTTTTATATCCTTATTGAAGTAAACCATTTTATTTCATAAAATGGAACATATAAATGTGTCAAAATGTATATATAAAATTGGTTCTCCATCAAAAGGCTGCAAAACTGCATTTTTTTAAAAACACTTATTTTATCCAAAAAATTGATTTTTTTGATATATCATTATAGAATATGAGTAAGATTAATTATAATGTTATAAAATGAAATATTCAGTTAATAATATTCATAATGACTAGTTCATAATATTATAATAATATATCATTATTTAGGGAAACTCGGTATTGTGTACAACACACGCTATTGAGGAAGGTCACTCTTGCATGCAACACAAGCCAAGAATAGTGTTTTCATATACTACAAGCTAATACAGTGTTGCGTATTACACAAGCTAATATTTGTGTAGCGTACAACATAAGACATCAAAAAAATTAAAAATAATCTTTCTCATAAAATTTCAGAGTGTTACAAGATCCCTATGAATTATCCTCAATCATATAATTACTGGATCCATTCAACATAGATAATATGAAACTTTATTCTCTTTCCTAGGATGGTATTGAATTTGAGTTGTTATAGTTCTTGATCATCTCTTACCATCAACATTGGAGCATAGTCACATCTTCATGTGTGAATATATACATGAGGATTTTGTGATCTATATATATTTCTCACTTATCCACAAATAGATAATGCCCCTATATTTTCAAAGAGAAGATCACTAAATCCCACACTATTTCATACATTGGTTAGTTCTGTTCATGAAATTTCGACTACCTTGATGTATAGACTATGTCTTTATCATTTTTTAGTAACGAATAGTTCAATACCTTCTTCGATGAATCACTGAATACTACGAAAAGTTCTCTACTTGTGGGTAGTGTGATAATATGGACAGTGATAAACCTCCATTTCAACTCCTTCAAGATATCTTTATATTAATCATTCCATTAAAACATTAATCCCTTATGAGTTATCTTTGTTTGAAAATTTCATGGAATTTATCACAAATTGATGATAATACCTAGCTAATATATAAGAGAATTATGAATATTTGTGATATATGTTTTCCCCAAACATCCTTCAATTGCACATATTCTTTAAGGGTATAAATATATTACATTTCATGTGATTATATGTCCCCAAAACGAGACATACATTAATAAGAAGTCATATTTTCTATAATTTTAATAGATATTATCCTTTTTAATTTCTTCACCACATTGATCAGAATCCCCCATGCTCCATGGTTTTTGACTATATTATAATATCATCTATAAATACTAAAAAACATTTGTAGAATATCAAAATATTTTATTCATTGATTCCATGAAGATTTTTGAAGCATTATTGAGAATGAAATGAATCCCTATGACCTTTTAGTTCCCATATGTCGTACAAAAAAGAACACTTGGGAATATCCTCCTTTTTTCACCATATCATTTTAATATCCATACCACAGATCAAACTTGGAGAAGTATTGGGCTCCACATAGCTAATTTAACAAGTCATCAAACCATGGAATATGATACTTGTTATTTATCATGATCTCGGTTAGATCATGATAATCAATTTTAATACACAATAACCCTTTCTTCTTCTTGATGAAGATAACTAGTGCACCCCATGGTGAATAATTAATGAATATGAATCCTTTATCCATATTATCCTATAGTAATTTCATTATCTCTTAAAGTTACATAACATCCCTTGTATTTTGAGACTTGTATAATGGTAATGATCTAGGTATAATCTCGATTGATAATTCATCCTCTCATATAGGTCGAAGTGCAAGAAATTCATTTGGAATCACATAAGCATATTCGTTCACAATGGGCTTGTATTCAAGGATGATATTTTCTTTAGAGTCAACAATTTGAGCAAGATATTATTTCTCATAGGGAAATAATATACGTGATTTATATGTTCATTATAAATAAGATTTATCCTCCTCCTTGAACTTGTACATAATCAGGGTTCGATTTGAAATAAAGAGAGTAGATTCCTTCTTATATAGCAATTTATGTTTGATCTATAAAGGGAAGGCTAATTCATTCCTTGAATTGAATTAAATTACACAAAATGGGGTATGAGAATGGTCTCTGGGATGTTCATCCCAATAAATTTCACATGGGAGGAGTTATATTCCCGAGATTGAATAATTACCCCATTTTATGTTTTCACCGATAATTTTTCTTCCAAGATTTATGGTGGGGTTTGAATAACTCTTCAAATATTTCATGATATAAAGGAATGCCTTGATCCGGAATAAAAAATTACATTTTTATCCTTGATTGAGTAACTATAATACCTATCACAAAATCATTGTCAAGATCCACCTTAACATTTGTGATGGAAACGCTCACCCTTTCTACCTTAGAAGGAGTTGGTTGTCTCTAAAAACCCTTGTCTTGGTTTATTGGTTTGAAAAGTTACCTGTTTTATTGTAGTTATAGCAATGAACAATGTGTTAAGGGTTCACAAGAGCATTCCGTTCCTTCATGGAATTATTATGTTTCTATAATTTACAATCATTAATTAGGATCCATTCCGTCTCACACCTATAACATTTCATATACACCCCTTAGAAAATTTCAAGGGTGATTGTTTCCACACCATTTATAAGTGGGATACTAAAATTTCATGGCACCGTTATATTTCACTATCATACCAGTAGAATTAAACTCTAATTTATTCTTGTTATCCTTATGATTCCATTGAGATTCCCTGATCTCCATTTCAAATTTTTGGGAAGATTAGAAAATTTTATCATAGCTATCAATGTCATGAATCACATGGAATTTTCATAAACTGGGTTTTAGACCACCAAAGTAGCATTCAACCATAAATTCAGGGGTAATGAAAAAAACAAAGGTGTATCATGCATGTATTGTGTAGTTTTTCTCATACACCCTTATAGATTTTCCTTATTTTTTTCTTGATGTAAAGAAAATACCTTTCTCTTTTAAGTCATAGAGTGTGATGAAAATATTTATTTAAAAAAATTTAATTCAATTTCTTTAACCTAATCTATTAAATATAATCCTTAGGTTTCATATTTTTAATGAATGTCCACCACTGATCAGATTCACCCTCTATATGAAAAACAACTTGTAGAACCTTATCTTGTTCAGAATCTCTAAAGATGGAGGAGATTTTCTCAATGGAGTCGATCTATTGATCAATGATAAATTACTAGATGATCCATTGAAAGTTGGATTCCATTGTTGCATAAAGCTATCAATTTAAAAAAATTTTAATTATAAGGGTATTTGGGCTCTCCTCCTGATCTATGATTCTATTCAGATATGAAGTCACAATATAGAGTATCACCACAATGCCTACAAATCCCGCTCCCATCAGGTTAGGTATCTCATTGGGGCAGTCATTACATTTCTTGTTGCATTGCATGTTTACCTATTAAATCTATTTCCAGCTATTGGTTAGAATAAATGGAAAATTATGAATGATTATTTTAAAATTATTAATCAAATAAATGGGAATCCAATAAAACTAAATTGGTAACTTATAAATAAAATATATTTCCTTATCTTTTGAATTTCATGGAATCAATCTATATTAACCATAATCTATTTCCTAACCAATATTACTATAGATATTTTTTACTTAATATTTGTTAATAAAAAAATTATGAAGTTACAAAATAATATCCCATTGGAGTGTCGAAGTAGGTGTGTATTAAGGTCTATTGTCTTGCCCCGAATTAGGCCGAGTTCGGCTCAACAAACCTTTTCGGAGTTATTACCCCTACATAAATCTGTTCTACAACCACATCCACTTGTAATATATTAATAGAGATGTATTTTTTTTTTGATAAAATAGATACCCAATAACTAAAAGTATTTTGGGATGATTTATTTTATTATTCTTATGTCTATTTCTTTCTCAATAGTTTTCTAATCTTAATCAAAAAACAACTAAATATTTTTATGAGACCAACTATAACAACCCTTCTCTTTATTAAAATTTAACACTTGATTTATTATATAATATTACACTTAATACAACATGAAATATTGAAAATTATAGAGTCTTTGTAAATTAGGCACATTAAATAACAATTTGAACATGAGAGACAATATCTTTAATGAAACTTTATTAATCATAATGGCAACATGAGAAATGTGGCAACCACTTAAAACACTACAAAATGAACATTGGTCATGGATAACTACCAAAACATAATGATTGAAAAAATCCCATAAGTGAATAAGGTTTACTCCTTGTCCCATCATGACATCTCATGATATTAATTATCACCCAACACATTGGAGTGCTGTAAAATTCATGTCAAACCCATCACTTTCATTCCATTCTCATGATTAAGTGTGGCACAAAGATCATACAAATGGATTTATTAATATTAATAATTTATTCCACGATAAAGGAGTGTGGAATAAATACAAGTAATTATAATTTAAAATTGTTATATGTTTATAAAGGTGAATACTCGTGATAGTAAATGGTTATGGTATTCACTGAAGAATTTGTTTGGTGTGGAAAATAACTGTGAAATTTCAACAGGATAACGATGTGAGTTAGAAATTCATAAAATTTGTTTATGTAATTGAATTGTGTATCTCATAATTGGGAAGAAAATTTGAATATCTAGGGGATATGCAATAAGATACCCCATAATAAGTAAAAGAAGATAAACTACAAAAGGTAATGAAGATACTTGAACAAAGAGGAGAAAGGAAATGATCTCTTACTTGAGCATGTGACTCCAAATGCATGGGAGGAGAATCCTGAGTGCTTATAAGAACCTAGGGAGGACTTTAGAGAGGTTAGGGAAGAAAAAGAGCTTGATACAAGTATTTTTAGTGAAGATAAATTGGATATGAGGTGGGTTTATATAGGGGAATTATTTATTTATTCTCAAACTTAGGTTTTGAACTCTATATAATAAAATAACCAAAACCACAAAACATACCATGGATTTTCCCATGGATTCTAAAAAATTGGTGAAATATACATTAAATTAAAAGGAAAAGTTAAGGGCTCAATAAAATAATACCCTTTATTGTATGGAGGTGATTCATACTCTTAAATTAATTATTTTAAAACAATAAAATATATTAATGGTTTTGGAGGATCCATAGTGGATTTATAAAATTAATAAAATAAACATAAAATAACATTATTTTAAATGTAAAACATATATTTGGCCTTAGATACCATTTATATTATTTATAACATCACTTGATTGTCATTATGATGTCATAATAGAAAAAGTATATTCATATGGTATTTATTTTTACCTAAAAATTCAACCATTGTAGAAAATTATGAAAAAAATTTCACTGGATAATTTAATTTTTATGATTCCAAAACTAGAATTAATTTTATCTGAATAATTTTATAAATATTTTTATTTTCACTTTTCAAATAAAAATCATCATTTATTGGGAAATGTTGGGGTTTTTGACAATAAATTGTTTTTTGATCCCTTAAAAATAATTACATTTGACTTCATAAGAAATGTAATATAATTTATATTTATAAACACTATTTTATAATAAATATTTTATTAAAATATTAATTATTCTGAAAATCCATTAATTCATCAAGAAAAATTATTTAATTGAATTTTAATATCATCAAAAAAATACTATTTGTGTTTTATTTTATCTAACTAAAAATAATTTATAATGTAAAAAAATAGGATGGAAATTTATCCATTAAAAAATAATGTAAATAATCATATCACTAGAGTCTTGATACATATCAATTTTATACACACTCAAACACCCATTGAGTAATGTTTTAATGATGCGACATTCATGTGGAGGTCTGACGTATATAGATTGAGCTATGATCTCGATGAGCTTGATCTTCTCCCATAAATAGTTCGTATCATGCTTAAGTTGGTTGATATTAGGTTGGTCTTGGTCAAGGGAAAATACTAATGATGAGATATCCTTAATAAGCTCTGACAAATGTTCATCATAGGGTAAAATCCTACTATTTGGGGCCAATACATATTTTTTATAAGTTAATTGGATATATTAAAAACCTATATTTATACTAATCATATGATCACTAATTAATGGATTTATAATCAATTGTAATGATGCTTAAAATTGTTTTAAATAATATATAATAAAACCAAAGGAGGGAATGTTTTTTATATATCCATAATACATAGTTATAAATTTTAATAAATCCAAAAGGGGAATTTTATTTATAACAGTTCGGGTTGTTATAGATCAGGTTTAAGTTTCACGGCTTTTGTGTTCATCACATGTGAAGGGTCTTGAATGTGCTTACTAAAAAGTGATACATGAAACTCATCATGTAATAGGGATATATCTAGAGTAATTTCTAAGGAATAAGCTATAACCCTAACATGATCAAGGTTCTCAAAGGGACCAATATACCTAGGGTCTAACTTCGCTTTATTCCCAAATATCATAACCCACTTCCTTGGAGATATTCCTAAGAACACATTGTCATTAAATTAGAACTCTATACTTCATCTATGATTATCCCTATAACTATTCAATAAAATTTGTGATGATTTTATATGCCAAAAATAGTTTGAAACTCCTCAATCATTTAATTATAAAGGTTTGGTCATATATAGTTCATGTCTCTATCATCATCCGAACATGTTGGAGTCTTAAAAATTTTCTGATAGATAGCCTCATATAGTTTTATATTAATGATATAATGGAAATTGTTGATATATGATAACTTTTACAAGGAAAGGTGTTGATCTATAAATCCTTGGAGATCCATTGACCAAGATCTCATCATATCCTCTCAATATTGAATGGTTCACTCAAACTAACCATCTATCTAAGGGTGATAAGTAGTGTTGGAACTTATCTTAGTCTTTGAAGATCTCTAATTATTTTTATTGAAAATTGAAATAAACATCAGAAAATAATAAAATAAAACAGACAGTGGTATCTAGACAACCTTAACACATATGTAATGTAAATTTCAGTGATTTTTTGAATTTAAAAATCTTTTTAAATAGACAATGTTATTTTTTCCCATATCATATTGGTATTTGAAATGGAAACATAATCACCTTAGAATTTTATAATTTAGGATGAAATTTATAGAAAACCAATCACCATGACACATATTTCACAATCTCCCACTTAATGTTATCCCCTAGTAAGTTTTTATTTTGATATATATACTCTTTCATTGTAAATTAATTAATAAAGTAATATGGACTATGAGTATCATAAAGTTGTTTTATCACAATTTATTAATTCAATGGGAAACATATCTGGGTTTCAAACCATACAAATCATTATTTAAAAATTTCAAAATTAGAAATTGTCACTCCCATTTTCTATATCTCTATATGATCCTTCTTGGATTCATTGATCTTTATGACAATATATTTTTAAGAGGTAATTTGGGAACGATTAGATTTATCAACATCCATTAGGACTTTAATATTTATTTACGGTGAATCCTAGGGTATTGGGACTTTTTTGATCTTCATCATAGATAGGTTAGAGTGATATTTTCTATTTATAGCATCGAATACATTATTTTTCTTCCCCGATTGGTAATGTATTGAGTAGTCATAATATTTTTCAACTCAAACCATATCCTTTGGAACATATTCAACTACATTAACATGAATATATATCTCATTCTATTATCATTATTCTATATCACATTTCCACTATAGAGATAATTTCACCATATTATTAATGAAAATATCACTTCTGCCTTTTCTAAATCATGCACTGGGACATTTTTCTAACGATTCATTTTGTTTTGTGTGGAATAAGATATTAAATTATCCTTAAAAATTAGAAAAAATCCCCATACATTTAATGAAGCATCATTATATATTAAAAACCCTTTCCCAATACAATGTAATGTATTTATAAGTGTAGTAACTAACCTCTACTTTAGTTTCTTGAATATTTATTCACATTCCACTCCCCAAAGTAACTTCATTCCCTTCCTTGTTAATATAGTTAATGGATTTTATAGTTGTGATAAATTTATCAAAAATAATTGATAGTATATGGTTAACTCAAAAAATCGAATCTTGATTGTTGTGTTCAGTCTGAGAAATTGTTAAATAACTTTCGTCTCATAAGGATCTACAAATTTACCCTTACATGTGATTAAATGACCCAAGAATGATACTTTATGCAAAAAAAATTCACACTTTATAAACATTGTATAAATGTTAACCTTTATTAGGGTCTTCAAAATAGTCCACAAATAATATTCTTTTTTATCCATTAACTCTTAATATATAATAATATCTTCTATAAAGACAACCAAAAACTGATCAAGTTATTCTCTAATGACTCTATTCATTAGATCCATAAATACAACAAGAGAATTCATAAGTCTAAATGGAATGACTGAAAATTTATAGTGCCAATACCTTATAAGAAAATATAATTTGAAAATATCATCCCTTTAAAACCATAATAGATGATATCCAAATCAGATATCAATATTTATGAAGTATTGAGATCCTCTATGTTGACCAAACTGATCATCAATATGTGGTAGAGGATACATTTCCTTATTCATTCTTTTATTAAACTCACAATAAACAATGAAATATTGAATTGATAATAACATATTTTTAATGAATATAACTATTTAACTATATAATAACGTACCTGGGCATATAAAACCCCGATCCAAATTCCCTTATAAGCACATATTTAATTACTCTATCTCAATGGGGGATATTTTATAAGGACAATTTGAGATATAAATGAATCCAGTTAAAGGTCAATTGAAAACATGAACTCATTCCCTATGGGAAGACCAATCAATTAATCTATAATTACATCAGTTTATTCCCGTACAATAAATATATCACCTATGTCGACTTCAATCCTAATAATTTGATCTATAAGTACCTCAATGCTTAGTACCATGATACATAATACTGAATTTACATACAATGGTAGTTAATGATCATCCTTACAGTAACATATTACAATAATATGATTCCATATATGAAATGAGATTTCGTTGTTAGGATAATTGATATGTTCTATATTCAATGAAATCCAATCCATACCCATTATTATGTCAAATTAAACAATGGGAAGAAGACCAAAATACACTTGAAGTATGTTCCATTTTATTGGAGAAGAGTTATATATATTTGATGTGATCATTGTAAAACAATGTGTTTTAAAAAATATTTCAATATGAAATGGTTAAGTTGGTGAATTATTATTCCTTGAATGATTAAATGATAAGAAAGAGTTAAAATAACCATAATTAAATTTGGTATTCATACATCAAGAGTATATAATTAGTTTATCTTACACATCTTCATTTTCATGATCCACCTTATTGGTAGTAATTTTATACACTCCAAATTCCAAAAATTCATGTAGTTGAAGCATTAAAGTATGTGTAATAAATTAGTTGTGAATTTTTTTTATTGAGTTTTATTAATTAAACTCTTAATCCCCTAGTTATTTTCATTATATTTATGTATAATATTCCCACACATGATGTACTTCAAAATTATTTGGAGAAAGTCACCCAAATTATTCGTCCAATATTTGTTGCATGTAAGAAGTTATGATTTATTTCCCCCAGGTGACTTATCATCGAAGATTCTATAATTATATAATTTAATTACTCTATCTCTATAGAAATTAAAGCCTCCAGTTACTATCTTCAATTTCATCATAAATTCTAAATTTTATTTGTAACTTTAATTGTATCTCAATTAAAATTCCATTCAATGACATCCATTTAATCCAATAATTAAATGAATGATTTTACTATTTAGATTAGAGATAAATCCAAAGACATACCATATAATACTCCTGAATTTTTCTCAATATGTTACAATGGATTCATCACAATTTTATTTAAAAAATAATTTTTCTATCTACAACTTCGTGTGATGATTAGAAGGAAAATACAATGTGAAAATATTTTATGAAATTCTCTCATTCAAAATAGTCTGCATCCTGCCATTTTAGTATATTAGTAATGAGAGTCAACCATTTTCCCACCTCACATCCTTCAGGAGAAATGGTTAAAAAAAATATATCATGTTCTGAGTACTAGATGATTGAAAATATATCATCCATTAAAATAGGAATATTTAGATATTTCCAAAAAAAGACTATGATTGATTGTGTAAAAAATAAGTAATGCAGAGAATAAATTTTTTGTAAAATATTATTATTCAAACATGACAATTAAAATATATCTGTTGAATTGGTGGACATGAAAAAGATTATCATAATTAGTAAATATATATAAACTCACTAATAAATGAAAATGTATTGGTTAATTCTGTAGAAATAAGAAATATATTTTTAGTAAAATCACTTTGTTATTAAAATTATGTTTTATTAAAAAAGTATTATTTATTAATTATTGGTAGAATTTATTATAATTAATTTTGTAACATAATGAAAATTAAATTTATAAAATAAAATAAAATATATAAATCATCATTTCAATATTATCTTATGTTGAAATGTTGATAATTTAGGGAAAATTTTGATATTTTAGGGAATGGTAATGAATAATTATTTTAATTGAATATGTTATTTTCTATTAATGTATTTTGAAAGTAAAATTATTTTTTGAATTATTTTTAAAATTTAATTAGGTCGTATTTATTTAAAATAATATAATTTTGGGGTTTAAAATAATATTTATAATTAAATATAGTATAAAAACATTTTATACTTAAAAAGCAATTATTTATGAACCCATTATGTCAAAATTTGGTAAATATTACTATTTTTTAAAACATTATATATTGCAACCTTAGTAATTTTTTCTACCACAACAATATGTAATTATGGTTAAAAATAAAGTGATAATGACTAAAAAGACCCTATCACTTTATTAAATTTTATTTGATAATTATATATCATCAATAATCTTCCAAATTCAAATATGTGGCCTTTTTTTCTTTGGGACTTGATTATTTCTTTTATATTATTTTATATAATAAAAATTTAAAAACATCAAATTTTATTATCTCTAAATTTATGACATAAGGATAAAAAGAGGCTATTTACAATTATAAAAATTTATTTATAATCTAAATGATTATTTTATTATATTAATTTATTTATAATTTTTATGTATGAAATAATTACCTTAAAATCTTATACAATACTAACATAGTGTTTTTGAAAGTAGTAAGAAACCAATAAAATGATTTTTAAAACAGTAAAAATATATTTATTTTGTAAATTATAGTGTATATTGCATTTTTTATATAATTATAACATAATATTTGTTTTTTGAAGGTTTATATTCAATTTTTATCTTTTTTTGGATGATTTTAAAGTCAAATTAAATTAGTAGTGTCAAAAATGACATTAATGAAATTTTATAATAAATTCTATTTTATTAAAAGATTTAAATTTTTTAAAAACAATATATTTAGACAATTTTTTAGGATATTATTTAACATTTTAACCATTGTCGATTTATTTTACATTTTTACATTTATAATAACTATATTATCCCCTTAAGTGTAAAAAACATTGATATCACTGTAATTGTGAAAGGGTTAATAGAGGATTAAAACAAAATGATGAGGTTATAAATGTGATCTAAACATGTAAAAATTTTATTGTTTTATATTATTTATATGTAGACTCATCTTATATTTTAAATTTATCAATTTTGATCCATTTTTACATAATAATTTAATTAATCTGTTTAATATTTTAAGAAATTCTTATAGTTCCCCTATCCTCTCTAATAAAAGTTAACCTCTTATACATTATTCACACAACAAGAACACATTTTTTCATCCAATACTGACCAAAATCAATTAATAAAATCTATAAATATATCCTTGGGCCTCATTGGATCATAAAACAAACTTAAGAAGGCTTTTGGTTCAAAAATTACGTGATTATTCAAAGAAGAGGTATCGTTCTTAATCGATCATTTTTAAATTCATTGTTTCACCTCCTGGAATTATTATTCAAAAATGTTGATATAATAATATAAATATTTCCCTTATACCTAGATTTTATAATTCAAATGTAATAACATATATCTCTCTCCTTTTCCATCATATAGGAAATGAAACTGTTATTCGTGTTTATGGATGGCTAATGCGTTACAAGTCAATGTAATTCGTTTTCCATCACCATCTCCGAATGATGGTTATAAAGATTAATTTAATATATATATATATATATATGATATTATTTAAATATTTATTATTCGAAAATTATAAAATTTTTTATACTTTCTTATTATTCCATTCATTGAAAAATGTTAACATCATTCATTTGTACCTGTGGACTACCACATACATGAAGTGATGTGATTTTTTTTCATCACAAAATCACATGGAGGATATATATAACAACATTAAACTAAATACGATTTTATTTATGATATAATTATCATTATGTAAATATAAAATCAAATATTCCTTCTTTCCATATTGATATTTTAAAAATAGAAATGTTACACATGCGTACGTATAACCTATTGTCTCCTTGATTATAACATAGTTCATTTTTTATAACCATATTTCATGAAATTATTTAAATTTATAATTGTTTTATAAAAATGTATATTATTTCATGAATTTTTTTATCGATATTATTTAATAATTACCACTTTGAACATAGTCAACCTATCGAATTCATTATGGACATATAAGCCGATTATCATCATAAAATCTAACATGAACTTAATTGATTGAATAATATAATATAACCATGTAATTTAAAATATAAAATAATAAAAATTTAAATGTTTGTTAATAAATTAAATAATTAACATAAGTTTATTATTTAGTAACATTAAAAATGCATGTGTCGATTCAGACATGAAATAAATCATTTCGTCTCAACTTCTATTCATTAAGGTATATTTTAATGTTATGAACCTAGTTGATTTTATATTGTGTATATACTACCCTTTTACATTTTATATCATGAACCCATCATAAATATTGATATTTTATATTTCAATTTTAATTATTCCCTTCAATGGGGTTTTAATAGAAAGTTACAACATTGTAAAGTGTTTTCTAATAAATTTCATTTTACTTTCTTATACCTCTTATTCATTAGAATTTTTTATGAAATGACTATGTGTGAATTGATCTATAAATTTTTATATTCATTATTTAAATTTTTATTTTGTAAAATTAAAATTTTTACAAAAAATATATCCATTTATTATGTCACAATTTAATGACAAGAGCTTTCTAAGGGATATTCATCTCAAATTCTCTTTCCTTGGGACATAAATTAAGGATATGCACCTAACTTATTTTATAAGGAGTATATACTAAAATTTTTACAAGATATATCATGAACATACTTATGATCATGATATTTATAGATTCATTTGATGTTATTATTTTTTGGGTCTTATGATGAAAATTTATCAAAGTGGAAAAAGATTTATGTTATAATCTCTTTTCTTTTTGGGATTTTTAGGATCAAGGATACTTAGGGAGAAAAAATTTTATATTTTTTTCATGAACAAATAATATTTATTATACTATAGTTATAAATTTATTTTCCATTTTAAATTCTAATTTCTCACTTATTTATAAAGAAGCATCATGAATGTTGTTTTTAAATGTTACTGACCTTGTATCTTCTTTTTGACTGAGAATCTTTCACTTCTAAGTATATGTTTTCTATTTTTTTTAATATATTTCCTATATAAACATAAATATTTTCTTAAATATATTTTAAATGATCTATGAACTAATTTTAAATGGTTTTAAAATGTAAATATCTAATCATTTTACCAATGGAAATAACCTTGTAAGGTTATCTTTTTATCTTTTTTTCTGATGGAATGAGGAACTTTTTCAGATCTCTATGGTTTGTGTTTTTGGGTTCATTAACTTTCTCTTGATCATTCAATTTCTTGTGATCAAAGTTCTATACTACTCTCTATAATTATTTCAACATTACATTTTTAGTCTATGTATATATAGTCACATACCACAAATTTTATCTTATATGTAAACCCAATTATGTGTTTTTTGAAATTTCTTTTATACTTTCGCTTCTCTATTTTTGAGAGAAATTTTTAACACCTTTTACAATGCGAGATACAAACAATGATATTTTCAATTGTTAAACCCTTAATTATTAAGGCTGAATTCAAATTTTTAGGACATTATTTATTATAGGGGGTGAATTATCATAATATTTTAAAACAAATACTATGTTTGATAGAATACAAAATAAAAAACATTGAGTTTTAATGAACTATAATGTATTGTTGTATAAATATGACTATTATAACAATTTTTCTGAATTAACAGGTACAGATAGTATTAACAGAATTAGAAAATGCATATCTAAATTCACTATAAATGAAAATATACTGATTAATTATTTTTAAATAACAACAAGATTTTTAATAGTCATTTTCTTCTTCAATATACGTTTTCTTCAAAGTGGTCATTATTATTTTTTCGGAAAATTAATATAATTATTTTTTAAAAATATTAGAAATCTTATTTGATAAAATATAATTTTTTTTTCAAATAAATGCCAATATTATTTTAATGTGTTATTTTGAAATTTTTTTTAATGGTTTAATTTTTTAGTGAATATTAATAATTAATAATTTATATTGAAAAATGTATTTTCTATTAATGTATTTACAAAGTAAAATTCTATTTTGGATTATTTTTAAAATTTAAGTAGTTCCCATTGATTTAAAATAATACAATCATGTTTTCTGAAATGAATTTTATAATATAATATTGAATAAAAACATTTTATAGTTAAAAAGATCATTTTTTTAAAAAAAAAATTTTATCATGTTTTGTTAGTTTAATTTCAAATTAAATTCTTCTAATTATATATTCCAAATATAAAAATTGATTCTTTATTATGAATCTGTGGGTAATTTTTTTAATATAGATCTTATATTTTTGGACATTATTAATTGTATCCTTATAATTTTTTCCACGGTAAAGTGTAAATCATGTAATTAAAGAAAAGAAAAAAATATCATTTCTTATTTGTTTTATTATCTATAAATTTTTGATGTAGGAATAAAAAGAGTATATTTTTGTTTATAAATATAAACATAAAATATAAAATATTTTATTTTTCATCACAATAATATATTTATAATTTTTAGTGATGAAATTATTAAATCAAATTTTTATACAACATTGACACAGTGCTAGTTCATACAGTAAAAAAATCAATAAAATTATTTTAAAAACTCTAAAAATAATTTTCTTTCGGTAATTTATTATCAAATAAAAATTTAAGAAAATTATAGCCTATTTGAACTTTATTAAATGTTTATATTTGATTTACATCATTTTCAAGATGTTTTTAAAGTCAAATAAAATGATTAGTATAAAAAAGGAATTAATGATATTTTATAATAAATAATATTTTTTAAACGACTTCAAATTCCAAAAAATCCTATATTCAACCAAGTTATTATTATTTGTTTCATAACATCAAAATTATTCCATTAATGGGCCATTTTTTATAATAACTAGATTAACCCCTTAATCTTAAAAAACATCTCTATCACTGTAATTGTGAAAAGGGTTCATGGAGGGTTCAAACAAAATGATAACGGTAAAAATTTCATATAAACTAGTAAAGTTTTTATATAATCAGTCTATTTATGATTATAAATATTTTATATTATAATATTATCAATTTGGATTCATTTGGACATTAAAATTAATTTATATTAATTTAATATTTAATGAAATTTCACTTGTGATCCCCCCTTCTCTTAGAAAATTTAACATATTATTCTCTTTAATTGAGAAATTAATAACCAATTTAATAAAAAATAACCTCCCATGTACATTCCTAAAATACCTTCCCACATGATAGTGTTGTATTTTATCATAAAACCAAATTAGGAAATATTTTTTGTAGAAACCATAGAGGTTGTTTGAAGTAGAGGCATCATTCTTAACCAAGCATTTCAATTTTATTTATTCTTCCTCCACATTAAAATATAATTAAATCGTATTTATATAATGAAATAAATATTTACCATATAATTATATGTTATAATGTTAATTTTATAACTGAAATCCATCCTATATTTTATTAAAATGCTAAACAAGACCATTATTCGTGTGTTTGACAGACAACCACAACACGAACCAATGAAATTCATATTCCATTATCATCTCTGACAGACCATTATAATGATTAATATATATATATAGGATATTCATTAAATATTTATTACATTTAAAAGATAACATTTCATATATTTTCTTACCATTCCATTCATTGAAAAATGATAACGTTATTTATGCGAACATGTGGACTACTACCTCCATGCAGGGATGTGATTTATTTATTATAACTACATCACATGTTATATATATATATATATAAATATTTTAACAATTAATATTTTATTTATGATGTAATTATAATTAATTAAATATAAGAAAAACAATTTTTTTCTTCCCATAATAACCATTGGAAAATGGAAACGTTACTAATGAGTAACTATGACCTACCATCGCCATGATTGCAACATTGATAATTTTTCATAACAATATTTCATTCGTAGTTTTAAAATTATATATATATTTTTAAAATCTTATAATTATATAATTTATATTATTTTATATATGATTTACTGTTGAAAACTTTGACCATAGTCAACAAATTGAAGTTATTTTGGACAAATAAGATGAATATCCTAAAAAAATCTCTAGTGAACATAATTTATTATGTCATTGAATATACCATGGTAATGACTAAAATAAAAAAACAATTTTAAATGGTTAATAATAAATTAAATAATTAACATAATTTTAATATACAGGATGATAAATAACATTACAAGTCAGACACTATGTTTGGTATTTCATCTCAATTTACTTTTATTGGGGAATATTTTTATGCTATGCACCTAATTCCGTTTATATGGTTTATATAAAAGTTGTTTAAAAGTCATATTATTTATATATTATACTTCATTATATTTTCTACTTCAATTTTAATTATTTCCATCTAATGGATTTGATTTGAATGTTTCCATGTGTTAAAGTATTTCTTAAGTTAATTTCATTTCATTATGTTATAACTCATGTTAATTAACTATGTTATTCAATGATTATATTTTAATTGATCTACAAAATTAATTATTATATATGTCATTTTTTTTGGAATTAATTTTTTTACACATAATCTATCCATTTATTAACTCTAAATTCAATAATATGATATTTTTAAGGGTTATTCATTTCAAATTTTATTTCCTTAGGTCATACATGGATGATATAAACCTATATTATTTTAGGAGGTGTATATACAACTCCATTGACATGATATATCATGGAATTCTTTCTGATCATGATATTTAATGTGTTGTTAAATGTTATTATTAAATGAAGTTTGTGATTGAAATGTTACCAAAGTTGTAAGGGATTTATGTTATAATATTGTGTATTTATGGGATTGTTTATGTCTAATGTTACTTAGAAGGAATTAAAATTCTATTATATTTTGAACCACATCTATTTTATTCTCCTATGGTTATGAATGTGGTTTACATGGTAAATTTGTAGTTCCTCCTTTTTTATTAAACAAACATCAAGAACATTATTTGTATCTGATATTGATCTTGTGTGTTCTTTTCGACCAAAAATCATTCCGTTCCCTTTCCATGCTTTATAAACTTTTTTCAAAAATATTCTAGTATAAACCAAAATATTTTGATAAATATATTTTACATGATCTTTGAACTTATTTTAAAATCTTTTAAAATGAGAATCTATTTAAATTTTCCAAATGGTTCACTTTATACATAATGGATATTTATATTTAACATTTACAATGAGAATAGGTTTTCCCACTATCATATCCATTATTTTATTTGAAACATACTTTTAAATATTCCAGGTTAATTTCAAATAAAATGATTTTCACAAAAATTTATGAATTTTTAGTTTTTAAAAGCGATTTTTAGAGTGAAAATGATATTTTACTCAAGAATATTTTTCATAATGCTCTAATGGTATTTATATTAATAAAAAAATAAACCTCAAGATTAATTCTTCTATACTAGGGATGTTTTGTAATGATACCATCTTAATTATTTATCTGAATGGATTATGATTGATTCAATGTGATTTTGAAGAATCCCACTTATTTCCCAAGGGTTAATCAAGTTATAAAAGGGAAAATTAATGTTTTTATGAGTTTTTTATGAGATTATTGATCCATGTACTATTTTAATGTTATGGTTCTTGTAAATTATTTATGATGATATGTGGTTATATTATAAACCAAGGATAATTGGTTCGGTTTTTAACTATGTATTGGTGGGTCTGTGATCTCCCTTTAATGCATTAGGTAATTATGTTAGAAGTAAACCATAGGATTATTCTAATTTTCAAGGGTTGTGTAAGGATTGTATGAAGCTAATGTTCAGAAGTACCAAAACGTTTTCTTTTTTAACTTTAATGAGTTTATAATGATTCCTTTATTTAATATTGACATCACATGGCTCATGATTATTGATTCCAATAACTAATTCATTTGATAAATATTTATTCAATGATTTATGTTTTATGAACACCATAAATTATGGGTATAAGTTCACTTTGGTTATGATCTTGCATGTATATTATGTCATCATAATATAATGCTCATTTTTTTCACTGATGAAATTCAATTTTTAATTCATTGTTTACGTTTACGGTCCAATTTAGCTGACCCATAGTATGATTCATATTCACTAGTATATGAAGAAAAATTTTAAAATATTTATGTGTAAAAATGTTTCATATGAGAAAAATTTTATAGGATATGTTGAATACATAACATATAATATAAAAAATGTATATAGGGAAAGATATTCTCATATTGTCATTTTAATTATAATGTATCAGTTTATCCTAATTATCTAAATATATACATATTAAAAGTCATTAGGTATGTAAATGATTCCTGATTTAAATATTATATTATATGTATTTTATTGAAGATATTGGGTCAAATTTATTAATATAAAATCCATAAAAGTAATGTTTATATTTTTAACACTAGATCTAAGAGTTTATTTCTAGGGTCTTTATAACATTGATCCACTGATCAATAATAAGTGGATAAGAAGATACTTTAAGGGTTGGTGATATTATTTTAATGAAAAAATCAATTTAGTGATGCTCCGTCCATGGTATTTTATGTGATCAACATGATTATAATTATTATCAATAACTTGATAGGGTTTATAGAGAATCGCAAAAATATTTTTCATTCCTAATCTTATCCTGTTTGGTATATCATTAGTCTAATAATCCTATTTCCCATCACACTCATCATTAAACCGATATCTCCTTGATCAACCCCTTCCTTAAATAAAGAATTGTTAAAGATAATAATACATAATATCAAATAGAAAACTCTTAATAGAAAATGTATAAATATTTAATGATATAAATTTATTATCCTTTATATTGGTTATTCATATTATATCTATTATTAGGTTATCTAAACATACCATAAATTTGATCTCAAATCCTTAATAATGGTTCATATTGAGTGAATTAATTTCTAATGCATACCACCTAAGGATTTATAATAATTTTTTTAGACATAGGCCCATTCATAATGCATGGAGAAAAGTTCAATTTGATACTTGAGTAAATTATTTCAGGGTGATTACAACTTTGTTCATCTGTTCAGAAACCACATCCACTTAATAGTATCCAATCGGGGATGTAATTCCTATAAAACCATATAATAACTAATGTAATAAAACATCAGGATGTTACACTCTATTTTGGGTCATCCTTACGGTTTTCATTAAAGTTATATAATCCCAATCCTAAAAATAACAAAACTATTCCTAATGAGTAATTAAAACATTCTCTAATACTAAATATAACAATCAAATCTGAACATATATTTATTTTAACACATTTCCATAGGATAATCATTAAAACTCAAAAATTATCTTAGAATCCTCAGAACCAAAGTTTTAATGTCTTTGAGAACTATCTATATATGATAATTAATCTACCACACTTTTAAACATTAATACACAATTGATCTAAAACATACCCTCTGCTGTAATTATGATAATTTATAATCATATTCTTAACATGGGGAATAAAACATAAGAAATAGTTGATTTTAAATTTTTATTAAGGTAAAAGTAATCATCATGTCATCAAGAGGTAGATTATAAGCACAAAATAAAACATGATTATTAGATTAATATATTATAAAAACAACATAAAACCATAAGCTTTTTACATGGGTAATTATATGAGGATATTTAACCATTAATATTACCATGGAAAAAGTGTTCAAAATCATGTGATAATAAACATGATACATGAAGAATAATCATAGTCACATGGAATGGAAATAAAACATGAACTCGAAATATAGAATCAAAAATTTTGTTGGAATAAAAATAATCATAGGGTATCTTCATATTTTTATCATCTATATAACACCCCATGATTTTATGGTATGTATCTTATTAAATAAATTTAATTTAATCGATGGTTTATGGAACACCGATCTTAAATTAACCTTAATATATTATTAAATATAAATTTGAAAGTAATGAATAGTAATGATTCCATTATAATAATAACATCATCTATGAAAGTGTAAATAATATATAGGCATATAAAAAATTAAAAAAATTATATATTTATATCATGGAATAAGTAAATAAATTTTGAAAAAATGATAAATTAAGTGTTTTATTTTTATGAAATATATATATATTTACTCTTTTATAATTAAATTAATGAATTGAAATAAAATTTATTTTCATAAAATATATTTATGGATTAATATTTTGTTTTATTATAATTATAAGATAATTTTATGATACTATAATTATATTTTCAACATGTTGTAGAATCGATTATAATATTTTAATTTTTATTTTTCAAATAAGTGATTATCATAATAAATAAATTAATCTCTCTTATTTAGAATATATTTGGATAAAATGGAGTATATTTTTTATATATACACATTTTAAAATGATTTTGTTTATTTTTTGGGATTTTTCTAAAATAGTTGATTTTTTCATAAATAGTGAACTACACTCATTTATAGTATAAGTTAATAAATAATTTTTTGACTGATGGGTGATATATTTTTGAGGAAAGAACCCATTATTTTATACTTATATTCACTAATTACTATTCTTAGTCAAAACAATCAATACTATTGATAGTTTTGATCAATAATAATATACTAAATAATACAAAAATAAAAAAACATCACTCTCATTTCTTATAAATACAACACCTCACCACACCTTATCCTCACACCTTCTATGCCTCAATGGTAATCCAAAATATTACCAATTCCATTACATAGCCTTTTCTCCATGTCCAAGTCCATCTTTTCTTACCAAAAGTTCAAATCCATGTATTTTAAAGAGGTTACCAAGGAGACATTATTCGAGAGGTAAAATCCGCTATCTTTCTATTTGATTTTATTATATTTTCTTATTCTATAATCACCTCCCCTATACAATGTGTCATGGTAAATCCAATATATATATATATATTATAATTTTAATGTGTCAATGGAATCTCTATAATGAATTCTCTTTGATTTTCCTTTTATTCTGAAAACGAAAACATCATCTATGACATGTTGATTCACCACCTACATGGACGATGAGTTATAATTTTTAATTAACTCCATATTGTATGGTCATAAAACCATTATTATGGTTAAATATGATCTTAATATATAAATTATAAGTTATATATTGTTTTGGATCCAATATTTAAACATAATATTAAATAAAATGACATGTGTTTCTACTGGTCATAAAAACCACCAAAATAAATTAAAAAAATTTCATCGACATCTTATATAAGGTCAGCCTCATATATTATAATAAAATTCCTTATGAGACCATTTTAACTATTTGAATTTTAAAAATTCCAAATAATTTTTCTTCTTGAAATTTTCTTCAGTCTGAAAAGATCTCCCATAATTATAGAGAAATGAACGGACCATAAAACCTTGGAATGAACACTCTCTAAAAAACAAAATTAATCATTATAAATCATAAAAATGACCATAAATAAACTTAAAAAAATTATAAAAATTAATATATTTGTCTAATATGTTTTTAATTAAGTAATTAATGAATCTAATTTGAATATCTGGGAAATTAAGTACTAGTGGAGAACACTTTCAGACTTAAGGTAAGGGTTTCCACATATCACTTTTATTTATGTGAGATATGCCTTATTAACAAGTTATTTATTGTGTCTGGGGTATGTGTAGTTATCCTTTGTTATAATAACTATTAATTGAATATTTAATTAAATATCCTTAAATTTTTAATCATGGATATGAGTATTGTATTAGCTATATACAAGTTTTTACATACATTGCTTACATTGGATGTTATTTTAATTAGGGAAATATTCATAACTTCATATCCCCTATTCAAGATTGATATATTGTAAAGGAATAGTGTTTTTGAATTAAATATATGTATTAATAATTATTTATACATCTAGTTATGGGTGGGACCTGATATCATCTTGCCCCTCGAAGCATTAACATGTCTCATGAGACAAAAAAGTTAGTGACAAACCCTTCATGTTTGTTTACAAGAAAAATCAGAAGGGTTTCCACCCATAGGCTTAAACTATATTGTGAAAGGCCTTGATGGTAGTGGTGAATGTTCCAGATAAATTAACCCAAATAATTAAAATACCCTTCATTTATGATTTATTTAATTTTATCCTTGAGATCTTCACTATGAAAAAATCAATGGATGAATTTTCATTTTCTGTATAATTTAATCAATTTCAAGGAAAATTATTTTCACAATACTTTATGATTATTTTCCTCTAAAAGTGATTTTAAATTGAAAATGGTATTTTTCTCTTTAATTTGTGTCATGATATTTTAATGGTATTTCCAGTAATGAACACCAAAAAAACATTGATGTAACTTATGATCCATTGGGGATATTTTTTAATGATACCATACTCATGATTTCATTATATGTATTTTTATTTTTTTGATGATATTGTAATGGAACCCATTTCATTAATAAGTTAACAAAGTTACAAAAGGGATAATATATATTTCTATATGTTTTATTATTAGATGAAAGCTATATGTGTATTATTAATGTTATGGTTATTTTAAATTGATTATGATAATGGGTATTTCCATTATAAAAATATGAAAAGTGATTACATTATAAAATATGCAATGGAGGGTCCATGATATTCGTCCAATGAATTAGATATTTATATTTAAAGTCTTCTGTATGGTTATTCAAATTTTTATTGGTTCTATAAGGGTATTATTAATATAATGTTACAAGATAAAAAAGGATTTATTTACTCTTGTTATGTTTTTATAACGAATCCTTTTATTATGATTTAGATTAGATGGATCATGATTATTTATTCCTATGGATACTGTATTTTTAATGATTTATTCCATGATTATTGTTTTATGATCTAGGTAAGTGATGATAATAAATTCGATTATGTTATAATAATGAACTTATATTTTTTCATCATAATTTTATCCTTATATTATTCCAACTAATGAAATTTAAGTGTTAATTCTTATGTTTACTCATATTGAGAATTTTATCACACCATTATAACGTTTCATAATCCCTAGGTTGTGAAGAATGATGTAAAATTATTTATTTCAAGAAAGGATGCATTTGTGAATAATTTTATGGAAGATGTTTAAGACTTAATATGAAATATAATAATATTCATATAACAAAAAATATACTCTCTTTTAGAAATAGATATTTTTATATAAGAGTATTTCTTAATGATCTAAAAATAAAATCCTTTATTGTTCCTTGGGTATGTAAGTGATTAAGTATTTTCTTTTGATGTTTTTAATTTTTCATCCAAAAAATTGGGTCACATTTATCTATATCAAATCTAGAAATGAAAATATTACGTTTTTATCACCAGATCTAGGATTCCTAGATCAGGTAATTAATAGTTGGTATCATATCATGATCAAGATAACGTCGGAAATTATGTTGTTTATAAGAGTGGTTATCATATGATTTATTAATACCATCATGGTTTTTTGATTTTAGGTTTGATATTATGTTTAATGTATGAATCACACCTTTTTAGGTTTTAAGTTATGGTATTTTAATAAAATTAGTGATATTTTTTGGAGATGTTTTATTAGGTTGAGTAATATGTCACCCTCTAATTTAAAATGATTTTTTATTTATGGAAGAATACATTTTCATTTTTTTTACCTATGTTTATATGATTTAGGGTCTTTATGGTCATTTTTATTGAGTTAATTATTGGCTATTACAAATTGGGAACATATTCTTTTTTATTTTAATAATAACGACATTAATGTGTGATTTCATTATTATGTGATTAGTGATATTTGAGAATAATATCACTGTATTTTATGGGAACATTATTTGATATTATGGTATTTAATTTTAGGCGTCTATTTTTTTTATATTTTTTAAAGCACATATGATCTTAATGTGAATTTATGGTGATTTGGTTTATTTGTTGAAATGATTAGAATATCTCATTTATTATGAGATTAATGAATATATATTTTTTTATGATGTTTTTTAGATAAATAAAAATTTTATCTTCTGGTAATATGTGTTAAAATAATTTTAATATCTTCGTATTAATATTTAATTTCATAGATTGAGGTATTATTTATTCATATGAAATTTTAATCACTTAGAGTGTTATCAAAATAATTTCTAGACAATTTGGTTTTGGTTTTTGTTTAGTGATAAGAGGAATATCTGGTTACCCATTTCATGATTATGTGATCAATTAGAAGATGATTCTAGTGCTACAGGAATGCAAAACTCAACATAAATACTCATCTTTTGGGAAAAAATATGAGATTTTGGTAGAAATTGATTAAATTATAAATTTATAATTATTAAGTATGTATATTTCCATATGTTATTTAAACATATGGTAAAAGAATTCCTATACTCTATGAAAATGTTCTCGAAACAAAATTTTATCTTTTTATCTTTTTTTCTGATGGAATGAGGTACTTTTTCAAATCTCTATGGTTTGTGTTTTTGGGTTCATTAACTTTCTCTTGATCATTCACTTTCTTGTGATCAAAGTTCTATACTACTCTCTATAATTATTTCAACATTACATTTTTAGTTTATGTATATATAGTCACATACCACTAATTTTATCTTATATGTACACCCAATTATGCGTTTTTTGAAATTTCTTTTATACTTTCTCTTCTCTATTTTTGAGAGAAATTTTTAACACCTTTTACAATGCGAGATACAAACAATGATATTTTCAATTGTTAAACCCTTAATTATTAAGGCTAAATTCAAATTTTTAGGACATTATTTATTATAGGGGTGAATTATCATAATATTTTAAAACAAATACTATGTTTGATAGAATACAAAATAAAAAAAATTGAGTTTTAATGAACTATAATCTATTGTTGTATAAATATGACTATTATAACAATTTTGCTGAATTAACAGGTACAGATAGTATTAACTGAATTAGAAAATTTATATCTAAATTCACTAATAAATGAAAATATAATGATTAATTATTTTCAAATAACAACAAGATTTTTAATAGACATTTTCTTCTTCAAAATACGTTTTCTTCAAAAGTGGTCATTATTAATTTTTCGGAAAATTATTATAATTATTTTATAAAAATATTAGAAATATTATTTGATAAAATATAATTTTTTTTCAAATAAATGCCAATATTATTTTAATGTGATATTTTGACAATTTTTTTAATGGTATAATTTTTAGTGAATATTAATAATTATTAATTTATATTGAAAAATGTATTTTATATTGATGTATTTACAAAGTAAAATTCTATTTTGGATTATTTTTAAAATTTAAGTAGTTCCCATTGATTTAAAATAATAAAATCATGTTTTCTGAAATTAATTTTATAATATATTTTTAAATAAAAACATTTTATAGTTAAAAATATCATTTTTTTAAAAAACAATTTTTATCATGTTTTGTTAGTTTAATTTTAAATTAAATTATTCTAATTATATATTCCAAATATAAAAATTGATTCTTTATTATGAATCTGTGGGTAATATTTTTAATATAGATCTTATATTTTTGGACATTATTAATTGTATCCTTATAATATTTTCCATGGTAAAGGGTAAATCATGTAATTAAAGAAAAGAAAAAAATATCATTTCTTATTTGTTTTATTATCTATAATTTTTTGATGTAGGAATGAAAAGAGTATATTTCTGTTTATAAATATATACATAAAATATAAAAGATTTTATTTTTCATCACAATAATATATTGATAATTTTTAGTGATGAAATTATTAAATCAAATTTTTATACAACATTGACACAGTGCTAGTTCAAGCAGTAAAAAAATCAATAAAATGATTTTAAAAACTCTAAAAATAATTTTCTTTCGGTAATTTATTATCAAATAAAAATTTAAGAAAATTATATCCTATTTGAACTTTATTAAATGTTTATATTTGATTTACATCATTTTCAAGATGTTTTTAATGTCAAATTAAATGATTAGTATAAAAAAGGAATTAATGATATTTTATAATAAATAATATTTTTAAAATGACTTCAAATTCCAAAAAATCCTATATTCAACCAAGTTATTATTATTTGGTTCATAACATCAAAATTATTCCATTAATGGGCCAATTTTTATAATAACTATATTAACCCCTTAATCTTAAAAAACATCTCTATCACTGTAATTGTCAAAAGGGTTCATGGAGGGTTCAAACAAAATGATAATGGTAAAAATTTCATATAAACTAGTAAAAGTGTTATATAATAAGTCTATTTATGATTATAAATATGTTATATTATAATATTATCAATTTGGATTCATTTGGACATTAAAATTAATTTATATTAATTTAATATTTTATGAAATTTCACTAGTGATCCCCCCTTCTCTTAGAAAATTAAACATATTATTCTCTTTAATTGAGAAATTAATAACCAATTTAATAAAAAATAACCTCCCAAGTACATTCCTAAAATACCTTCCCACATGATAGTGTTGTATTTTATCATAAAACCAAATTAGGAAATATTTTTTGTAGAAACCATAGAGGTTGTTCGAAGTAGAGGCATCATTCTTAACAAAGCATTTCAATTTTATTTATTCTTCCTCCACCTTAAAATATAATTAAATCGTATTTATATAATGAAATAAATATTTACCATATAATTATATGTCATAATGTTAATTTTATAACTGAAATCCATCCTATATTTTATTAAAATGCTAAACAAGACCATTATTCGTGTGTTTGACAGACAACCACAACAGGAACCAATGAAATTCATATTCCATTATCATATCTGACAGACCATTATAATGATTAATATATATATATAGGATATTCATTAAATATTTATTACATTGAAAAGATAACATTTCATATATTTTCTTACCATTTCATTCATTGAAAAATGATAACGTTATTTATGCGAACATGTGGACTACCACCTCCATGCAGGGATGTGATTTATTTATTATAACTACATCACATGTTATATATATATATAAATATTTTAACAATTAATATTTTATTTATGATGTAATTATAATTAAATAAATATAAGAAAAACACGTTTTTTCTTCCCATAATAACCATTGGAAAATGGAAATGTTACTAATGAGTAACTATGACCTACCATCTCCATGATTGCAACATTGATAATTTTTCATAACAATATTTCATTCATAGTTTTAAAATTATATTTATATTTTTAAAATCTTATTATTATATAATGAATATTATTTTATATATGATTTACTGTTGAAAACATTGACCATAGTCAACAAATTGAAGTTATTTTGGACAAATAAGATGAATATCCAAAAAAAATATCTAGTGAACATAATTTATTATGTCATTGAATATACCATGGTAATGACTAAAATAAAAATAATAAAACAATTTTAAAAGGTTAATAATAAATTAAATAATTAACATAATTTTAATATACAGTATGATAAATAACATTACAAGTCAGACACGATGTTTGGTATTTCATCTCAATTTACTTTTATTGGGGAATATTTTTATTCTATGCACCTAATTCAGTTTATATGGTTTATATAAAGGTTGTTTAAAATTCATATTATTTATATATTATACTTCATTATATTTTCTACTTCAATTTTAATTATTTCCATCTAATGGATTTGATTTTTATGTTTCCATGTCTTAAAGTATTTCTTAAGTTAATTTCATTTCATTGTGTTATAACTCATCTTAATTAACTATGTTATTCCACGTTTATGTTTTAATTGATCTACAAAATTAATTATTGTATATTTCATTTTTTTTGGAATTAATTTTTTTACACATAATCTATCCATTTATTAACTCTAGATTCAATAATATGATATTTTTAAGGGTTATTCATTTCAAATTTTATTTCATTAGGTCATACATGGATGATATAAACCTATATTATTTTAGGAGGTGTATATACAACTCCATTGACATGATGTATCATGGAATTCTTTCTGATCATGATATTTAATGTGTTATTAAATGTTATTATTAAATGAAGTTTGTGATTGAAATGTTACCAAAGTTGTAAGGGATTTATGTTATAATATTGTGTATTTATGAGATTGTTTATGTCTAATGTTACTTATAAGGAATTAAAATTCTATTATTTTTTTGAACCACATCTATTTTATTCTCCTATGGTTATGAATGTGGTTTATATGGTAAATTTGTAGTTCCTCCTTTTTTATTAAACAAACATCAAGATCATTATTTGTATCTGATATTGATCTTGTGTGTTCTTTTCAACCAAAAATCATTCTATTCCCTATCCATGCTTTATAAACTTTTTTCGAAAATATTCTATTATAAACCAAAATATTTTGATAAATATATTTTACATGATCTTTGAACTTATTTTAAAATGTTTTAAAACGAAAATCTATTTAAATTTTCCAAATGGTTCACTTTATAAAAAATGAATATTTATATTTAACATTTACAATGCGAATAGGTTTTCCCACCATCATATCCATTATTTTATTTGAAACATACTTTTAAATATTCAAGGTTAATTTCAAATAAAATGATTTTCACAAAAATTTATGAATTTTTAGTTTTTAAAAGCGATTTTTAGAGTGAAAATGATATTTTACTCAAGAATATTTTTCATAATGCTCTAATGGTATTTATATTAATCAAAAAATTAACCCTCAAGATTAATTATTCTATACTAGGGATATTTTGTAATGATACCATCTTAATTAATTATCTGAATTGATTATGATTGATTCAATGTGATTTTGAAGAATCCCACTTATTTCCCAAGGGTTAATCAAGTTATAAAAGGGAAAATTAATGTTTTTATGAGTTTTTTTATGAGATTATTGATCCATGTACTATTTTCATGTTATGGTTCTTGTAAATTATTTATGAAGATATGTGGTTATATTATAAACCAAGGATAATTGGTTCAGTTTTGAACTATGTATTGGTGGGTCTGTGATCTCCCTTTAATGCATTTGGTAATTATATTGGAAGTAAACCATAGGATTATTCTAATTTTCAAGGGTTGTGTAAGGATTTTATGAAGCTAATGTTCAAAAGTACCAAAACGTTTTCTTTTTTTAAATTTAATGAGTTTATAATGATTCCTTTATTTAATATTGACATCACATGGCTCATGATTATTGATTCCAATAACTAATTCATTTGATAAATATTTATTCAATGATTTATGTTTTATGAAAACCACAAATTATAGGTATAAGTTCTCTTTGGTTATGATCTTGCATGTATATTATGTCATCATAATATAATGCTCATTTTTTTCACTGATGAAATTCAATTTTTAATTCATTGTTTACGTTTACGGTCCAATTTAGCTGACCCATATTATGATTCATATTCACTAGGTTATGAAGAAAAATTTTAAAATATTTATGTGTAAAAATGTTTCATATGAGAAAAAGTTTATAGGATATGTTGAATACATAACATATAATATAAAAAATGTATATAGGGAAAGATATTCTCATATTTTCATTTTAATTATAATGTATCAGTTTATCCTAATTATCTAAATATATACATATTAAAAGTAATTAGGTATGTAAATGATTCCTAATTTAATTATTATATTATATGTATTTTATTGAATATATTGGGTCACATTTATTAATATTAAATCCATAAAAGTAATGTTTATATTTTTAACACTAGATCTAAGAGTTTATTTCTAGGGTCTTTATAACATTGATCCACTGATCAATAATAAGTGGATAAGAAGATACTTTAAGGGTTGGTGATATTATTTTAATGAAAAAATCAATTTAGTGATGCTCCGTCCATGGTATTTTATGTGATCAACATGATTATAATTATTATCAATAACTTGATAGTGTTTATAGAGAATCGCAAAAATATTTTTCATTCCTAATCTTATCCTGTTTGGTATATCATTAGTCTAATAATCCTATTTCCCATCACACTCATTATTAAACCGATATCTCCTTGATCAACACATTCCTTACATAAAAATTGTTAAAGATAATAATACATAATATCAAATAGAAAACTCTTAACAGAAAATGTATAAATATTTAATGATATAAATTTATTATTCTTTATATTGGTTATTCATATTATATCTATTATTAGGTTCTCTAAACATACCATAAATTTGATCTCAAATCCTTAATAATGGTTCATATTGAGTGAATTAATTTCTAATGCATACCACCTAAGGATTTCTAATAATTTTTTTAGACATAGGCCCATTATTAATGCATGGAGAAAAGTTCAATTTGATACTTGAGTAAATTATTTCAGGGTGATTACAACTTTGTTCATCTGTTCAGAAACCACATCCACTTAATAGTATCCAATCGGGGATGTAATTCCTATGAAACCATATAATCACTAATTTAATAAAACATCAGGATGTAACACTCTATTTGGGGTCATCCTTACGGTTTTCATTAAAGTTATATAATCCCAATCCTAAAAATAACCAAACTATTCCTAATGAGTAATTAAAACATTCCCTAATACCAAATATAACAATCAAATCTGAACATATATTTATTTTAACACATTTCCATAGGATAATCATTAAAAATCAAAAATTATCTCAGAATCATCAGAACCAAAGTTTTAATGACTTTGAGAACTATCTATATATGATAATTAATCTACTACACTTTTAAACATTAATCCACAATTGATCTAAAACATACCCTCTTCTGTAATTATGATAATTTATAATCATATTCTTAACATGGGGAATAAAACATAAGAAATAGTTGATTTTCAATTTTTATTATGGTAAAAGTAATCATCATGTCATCAAGAGGTAGATTATAAGCACAAAATAAAACATGATTATTAGATTAATATGTTATAAAAACAACATAGAACCATAAGTGTTTTCCATGGGTAATTATATGAGGATATTTAATCATTAATATTACGATGGAAAAAGTGTTCAAAATCATGTGATAATAAACATGATACATGAAGAATAATCATAGTCAAATGGAATGGAAATAAAACATGAACTCGAAATATAGAATCAAAAATTTTGTTGGAATAAAAATAATCATAGTGTATCTTCATATTTTTATCATCTATATAACACCCCATGATTTTACGGTATGTATCTTCTTAAATAAATTTAATTTAATCGATGGTTTATGGAACACCGATCTTAAATTAACCTTAATATATTATTAAATATAAATTTGAATGTAATTAATAGTAATGATTCCATTAGAATAATAACATCTTCTATGAAAGTGTAAATAATATATAGGCATATAAAAAATTAAAAAAATTATATATTTATATCATGGAATAAGTAAATAAATTTTGAAAAAATGATAAATTAAGTGTTGTTATTTTTTGAAATATATATATATATAGTTACTCTTTTATAATTAATTTAATGAATTGAAATAAAATTTATTTTCATAAAATATATTTATGTATTAATATTTTGTTTTATTATAATTATAAGATAATTTTATGATACTATAATTATATTTTCAACATGTTGTAGAATCGATTATAATATTATAATTTTTATTTTTTAAATAAGTGATGATCATAATAAATAAATTAATATCTCTTATATAGAATATATTTTGATAAAATGGAGTATATTTTTGATATATACACATTTTAAAATGATTTTGTTTATTTTTTGGGATTTTTCTAAAATAGTTTATTTTTTCATAAATAGTGAACTACACTCATTTATAGTATAAGTTAATAAATAAATTTTTGACTGATGGGTGATATATTTGTGAGGAAAGAACCCATTATTTCATACTTATATTCACTAATTACTATTCTTAGTCAAAATAATCAATACTATTGATAGTTTTGATCAATAATAATATACTAAAGAATACAAAAATAAAAAAACATCACTCTCATTTCTTATAAATCCAACACCTCACCACACCTTATCCTCACACCTTCTACGCCTCAATGGTAATCCAAAATATTACCAATTCCATTACACAGCATTTTCCTCATGTCCAAGTCCATCTTTTCTTACCAAAAGATCAAATCCATGTATTTTAAAGAGGTTACCAAGGAGACATTATTCGAGAGGTAAAATCCGCTATCTTTCTATTTGATTTTATTATATTTTCTTATTCTATAATCACCTCCCCTATACAATGTGTCATGGTAAATCCAATATATATTAATATATATTATAATTTTAATGTGTCAATGGAATCTCTATAATGAATTCTCTTTGATTTTCCTTTTATTCTTAAAAAGAAAACATCATCTATGACATGTTGATTCACCACCTACATGGACGATGAGTTATAATTTTTAATTAACTCCATATAGTATGGTCATAAAACCATTATTATGGTTAAATATGATTTTAATATATAAATTAGAAGTTATATATTGTTTTGGATCCAATATTTAAACATAATATTAAATAAAATGACATGTGTTTCTAATGGTCATAAAAACCACCAAAATAAATTAAAAAAATTTCATCGACATCTTATATAAGGTCAGCCTCATATATTATAATAAAATTCCTTATGAGACCATTTTAACTATTTGAATTTTAAAAATTCCAAATAATTTTTCTTCTTGAAATTTTCTTCAGTTTGAAATGATCTCCCATAATTATAGAGAAATGAACGGACCATAAAACCTTGGAATGAACACTCTCTAAAAAACAAAATTAATCATTATAAATCATAAAAATGACCATAAATAAACTTAAAAAATTTATAAAAATTAATATATTTCTATAATATGTTTTTAATTAAGTAATTAATGAATCTAATTTGAATATCTGGGAAATTAAGTACTAGTGGAGAACACTTTCAGACTTAAGGTAAGGGTTTCCACATATCACTTTTATTTATGTGAGATATGCCTTATTAACTAGTTCTTTATTGTGTCTCGGGTATGTGTAGTTATCCTTTGTTATAATAACTATTAATTTAATATTTAATTAAATATCCTTAAATTTTTAATCATGGATATGAGTATTGTATTAGCTATATACAAGTTTTTACATACATTGCTTACATTGAATGTTATTTTAATTAGGGAAATATTCATAACTTCATATCCCCTATTCAAGATTGATATATTGTAAAGGAATAGTGTCTTTGAATTAAATATATGTATTAATAATTATTTATACATCTAGTTATGGGTGGGACCTGATATCATCTTGCCCCTCGATGCATTAACATGTCTCATGAGACAAAAAAGTTAGTGACAAAC